>JAQPPZ010016822.1:0-1393125 GCA_028583015.1 Wollemia nobilis
GAGAGAGGGAGGGCTCGATCCCTCCCCCGCTCCCCTCCCATGGCTCCTCGGTTCCCGCCAGCTCCTTGGCTCAACCCAGGTCATCCCTCCCGGGGAGTGGTTGTTTGCAAATGATCTCCTGGGGGGAGATCCTTCTCCACTATCTGCGCCCCTCTCGGCCGGCTAGGGTTTCCTTGGTTGTTTTTTTGGACTGGTGCTTCCCAGGGATCCCTGTTTTGTTGGGGATCCCTTCTCTTTTTCCCTCAGGCTTCCCCCTGGGGTTTTTTATAGGTTATTCACGTGGATCTGGTCCCCTGCGTTTCTCGGTGCGATGGAGGTGACGGTTTAGGGTTTGGACAGCTTCCCCCTTTTTCTTGTGAATCCTCGGCGAGCTCTATGCTTGGACGGGATTCTTGGTCCCTGCTACTGGGATCCTCTTCTATTTTCCTGGGGTGGGTTCCTTGTGGTACAACTCTTTGGTCACTTCCTGATGGGCTGGATCCTCTCTATGCTGGCTGTCGGATTCCTACAGGATGGCTCTCACTGAACGAAATGTTTTCCCGGTGGGCGGCTGGTTTCTCCACAGGGCGGGATCCGCCAAATCTGCCGGTTTTCCCATGAGGCGGGATCCTTTCTTTTCTGCTAGTTTCCCGGATGGCGGGATTTCCCTGTTGCTTCCCGATAGGCGGGACTGTTTGTGGTGGTTTTGACTGCTTCCCGCGAGGCGGGATTTTATTGTAACGGTTTTTCTTTGCTTCTCGTCGGCGGGATCTTCTCAATGGTGGTTTTTGGCTACTCCTCGCCGGGCGGGATCTCCAAAACTACTTTCTTATTTGTTTGTTTCCCGCTGAGAGGGATTGTTTCATGCTTACTGTTACCGCTGGGTGGGATTTCTGTTTTGGTGTTCAGTTTCAAGGGATTGATGCCCTAGGACCATTGCTTATATAATCAGGTTTTGGGATCCTTGTTAAAACCCGCTGTAAATACAAACACTACTTACCAAAAAAAAAAAAAAGTTAAACTTAAAACCATTGTTATATGAATTGTTTTTTGACATATTACTAGTTAACTATGTATGTGATGTTGCCAAAAAATATTGGATGATGCAATGTCATCTGTGAGCTTCGTAAATCAATATATTAAGAATGATTCCATCACCAAGGTTTTAGGACCTAAAATACTGAGTCGAGATTGGGTTGTAATCAAAGGAGTATCACCAACTGCTCTATTTTTTGGTAAGGATTACATACAAAAGTTGTTCTAGATGCAAGAGTATATGGTAGATAAAGAACAAACATTGAAAGAGAAGCTTGCAAAAAATGAAAAAAGAATTGGAAGAGTTTCTTGCAGAGAAAGATAAACAAATTGAAGAGATTTTGTTATGGATTTCACAGATAGAGGTATGTCATTATTTTCATGATTTCATATTTGAAATGTATACATGTTGAACTACTAAAATTGTAATAATCCCTTGCATATAATTCCATAGGCAACATCACTACATGCTACCCCTATAATTGGACAAAATATTTATGGTGGTAATCAAGGCATAGGCAGCTACTCAATACCTTCTAGTCTAGAGTTATCAATGGTACGGCTATTATTTCAAATATAAAATGGTTGACTTAGTTTGTATTATATGTTATGCAGTGAATTTATCTGGGTTGTTGATTTTCCATGTAGGTATTGAAAACAACACTTATCACTCAAACTGAGTGAAGGGAATGCTACTTGACTCAGATCCATAAGGATAACATAGTGGCTAAAGGTATGATGATCAGTACTAACACTAAAGACCTTGTACATGGTGAACATTTGGGTGAAGGTTATTGCAAATTCAATGTGCACATCACCCATAAAGAGGAAATAATCTTGTTTAGAAGGAATGATGAGATGGCCACAATGAAGGATGTTGTGGGCTCCTTCATTGCCTAGCCTATATTAGACATTGTTTACAAATAAATTATGCCATGTTGTAGCAATATTGTATTACCATGTTGTAGTAGTATTGGAAATACCATATATGATTTAGTTTTGATGTTGTCTCGAATATTTCATTCTTTTATTTTCTTATTTTGGTGATTGATGTCCCACTTGGTTGGGATAGACTGAAAGATGATCTATTTATCCTAGCATCACAAGCCAAACAAGTCTTTTATGTAAATGATCCACTTGATACTGGATGGTATGTGGTTCTCACATCACCTCCAAGAGAGATCAAATACACTAAAGCATACGAGGTAGAATATGTCAATTTATCTAGAGCAACATATTTCATTGGACCTAAAATTGCACAAGATGAAAACACAAATGAAAACAACATTAAATACATCTATGAAGAATGTGAGGGTACATGGTTGGAAGCCTAATTACTGTATCTCAAAAGTAGTTATAATTAATGAAAATAATTAATGAGTGTTGTTAGACATTTTTTGTTCTATTTTTAGAAAATGCTAGTATATAATTAATGGGCAGCTAATCTAGGAGTGAGACAAGTAGGTATCCTCAACATGAGGTTGCACAATCAGATACAAGAAGGTAATTTAATAAAAAATAGAGAATGTAAGTGTTTCTAGGGCATAGGATTAAGAGTCTAATCATGCATGCATGTTGTAATGTGTTGAAATGAAGGTTTATTGTGTTGAGTGAGTGTTAGTTATGAAATTGATGTTTCATATTTGACTCTTAGTCCTAGTCCTTAGTAGTAGTACTTGATTTGCATAGATGGATATTTATGTATTTGATGAAAGTCTCAGGATACCCTCTCACCTCATCTCTGATGGTTGGGGTGGATAGGGATGTTTAGACATCTACCCATTATATGGAAGGCTCAAGTTGTCCATTCACCTATATTTGTACTTCTAAATTCAATTTTGAGAATGTACATGCATTGAGAATGTTACTTCTTAGTACTCCTTATAAAAATTAGTGTTGAAGAAATGTCATAACATATAACAAAGTAATAATACATAGAGGAATAACAATTGTACTTTGGGATGATCATAACATAAATTATGGAACTAAAGCCCTAATATTTAACACCATAATCTATTCACTGGTAATTTTTAGTATATGTTAGTAGTATAATCTTAGGGATAGTTAGTCATGCTTTTTTATAAAGAGATGGTAAGAGTTGAAAAGGAATTGATGAATACAATTTTTTTGCATGTGAGCTCCTTCAAGGACTATTGCTAATAACATAATGCATTTATTTGTTAATTAAAAAGTTGCTAAAGTACTTTTGTTTCTTTTTTGTGTCTTTCCATTCTTGGTCTGTGCATTGGAACCTACCTTATGACAACATTGGATTGGTTCTACCCTTTTCTTCTTCTAATTTCTCGGTACACATGGTCAGGAAATAAAAAAACAAGGGGATTCCAGTATAAATAGTTACAAAATTTAGGCTATTGGATCCTTGGTATTGGGTTATCATATTTCCTCATTACTTGTGAATTCTTCATATTTCCAGGAGATGTAGAGGATCCTATAGGATCCTCTACATCTATACACCACCTAGCAGTAAAATTGTGATATCAAGCATTGGGATTTTTAAGATGGTTAATGAGATGCCTAATAGATACATAATGAGGATGGGAACACTAAACCCTCACAACTTGAAATTACTGCAATGCAATGGGAGGATAAACATTTGGAGGAAGAAATCAGGATCTCACATTATAACACAAAACAACCTAGTCCTAAACTAGAAATCATGACCAACAACAATAAAACAAAAACTGATCTTGTTTATCCAAGTAGTGTGAATATCAATGCAAACATGGTAACTTCTCCTATGAATGCATGTAAACCTAATATGAATATAATAGATACAGATATTTTAGATGCTACAAGACCACTCTTATAAAGTGAGGATACTACCAAAAAAGATTCAAAATTGGAAACATGAAATGAATTACCAAGATACCTATGAAAATAAGCAAGTTGGGGGTAAATATGTTCTACAGAGTGAAACACAAGGGTCTCTAGGTACAGGTTTATCATTAATAGACATAAAAAATAATATTCTCCACAATCATCAAGTACTTACAATTTATTTTTGTAAATGACACTCCCAAGTTTTTCAATATTTGTTTTATAAGAATTTTCAACCCTTTAATACCATAATTTCTTTAAAATGGAGGTTTAGGGGAGGCAATGGATATCTAAAATTATCTAGTGATTCAAATGCAATTATAATTCAAGTAATCAAGTGTATGTTATCCCTTTTTGGAACATTTTAGGTAACTATCTAACATGCCTTATCAATTGTATGCATATATGAGAAGTGACTAACATGCATAGACTAAGTATGTGGGTTTTTTTGTTAGTAGTCATTTAGTAAAACAAAAACAAAATTTTCTATCTTGTAGAAATGTGCATGTTATTTATTTTTGATGTTTGGTCCTGATATTATTCTTAAATTAAAGGACCACACTTATTTATGTGGAAGGGATTTTTCCCTAACCGTCATTGCAAATTTACAATTTTCAAGTGACAAATTCCAATCACAAGGCCTTGGAGACAGGGAATTGCTACGTCTAATGATTACACCAATTGATTTGCACAGTTAAGGATTGTCCATGATTAATTGTAAGGATTTTTAAGGTTGCAACATCAACTTATTATATATTTATATTAGCAATATACTAAATATTCTCCTCCTGTATTAAATCATTGGTTGAATTCAAGAAACTATTAGATTCAGCAATGAGTTGTTGGTGAATTGTCCAAGTATATCAAATGAACTACCATAATAACACCACAATTGGTGTTAAGTGTGTGACACTAGTTTACATTCTCATGTATTCCATAGGGACTTGCACAATGTTTAAATGCCCCACAATTGTATTTGCTTCTATAATTGTATAAATAGTCTAATGGGTGTTTGTGCCTGGAGCAATTTTATTTTGGCAATATTTGGTATAATGTGCTTTGTTTATGGTAACCATTTGGTATCCTTTGACAGCATTACATTTGATTATGGGTCTTATTTGAGGCTATACTAATGATAATATCAATGGCAATATGTATATGTTATAGTAGCAACCTAGCATGTTATTATGATGTTGAGCATTAATGTTTGAAAAAGGTGCTTTATGACAACATGAATTAGTGTATATTTTCTATATTTTTAGAATTGTTCATACTATTATTTGATGTATGGCTTTAATTTTTGTGGTAATAAACATTATGCAGTTGGTGGTACAATGACAACATCTTCATGGTGTTGTATTTGATACTGTGATCAAACATTATGAAAGGGAGTTTGAATTGTATTTTGCATGTGAAATCTAATACTAGATGAAAATATTATTGTATTTTGTGTTGCTTCTCTAGATTTTGATTTAGTTTTACTGTTGTAAAGGTTTCTAGTGTGCATACATCATAATTTTTTGCATGCACTTCCTCACCATCATAGATTTCTATATGATTGCAAGTATGGCAAAAGGTATGGTATATTTTTGACTATTTTCCATCACAATGTTATAAGGAACAATCAATATTTTATCATGTCCACCTTTAATGAAGAAAGTTGATCTTCAACAAGTTATTTGCCATTATTTACAAGCAACCTTGAAGTACTCAATTTTTGTGTCTTTGGAATAAGATGATGTATAAATATCTTAGATCTTAGCTCATATTATTTGGAATAAATTATATTTGTAAGTCTTTGGAATAGATCATGTATAAAATATTTGAACTCAACATGTCAAGACAAAAAATTTAAACTTGACAACATTTGTCTTCTCATTAAAAATTTAGAAAACTATGTACAGTTTAAGTTTTTCTTATAAAAATCTAAGATATATACCACTATACCAGTTATTTTTATGTATTGTCTATCAAACATTATGAATGGGAGTTTGAATTGTATTTTGCATATGAAACCTAATATTGGATGAAAATATTTTTTATCTTTTGTTGCTTCTCCAGGTTGTGATTTAGTGCTAGGAAATAATCAGGTAGAAAGAGAGAAATCATTCCTACCCTATTAGGGTTTCCATAATGGAGGAGTGCAAACACTTCGAGAGTCTTCGAGAGTTGACCAAAAAACCACTCTCTAGAACTATATTTTTGTAGTCTTTCACCATTATAGATATGTGAATGGGAGATGCCTAGGTTGAATCCCCTTTGTGTTGGAGGGAACTCGCATCAGGGAAGGCACATATGTTTTGTTTCACCTTCAAATCAATTATTGCAATGATTCATAATAGACAATAGATCACATCTCATCATCACAAGCCAAATTTCATTTCATTACTTCATAGTCATCTACTTTAGACATTGATAAGGAGTTATGATGAAATTTCATACCCCGTTGCATCTAGTTGCCCCCATATTAGCTGTCATTTTTCAAAATATCATAGATACCCTTGTCTCCATATCTATCAACTTCTTCCATATTTATATTATTCTTGCTTCCATATTTATGTAGGTCCATATCTCCATTCCTTCCACTCTCATTGACATCCTCTTCATTGACTTTATGTGATATCAATGCCTCCCCTTATTTATTAACTTCCTAAGATATCAATGCCTCCCATTCTCATTTAAGCTTGAAAACATTTATGTCTTCTCATTGGGAATTTAAAAAACTATGTACACTTTAAGTTTTCCTTATAAAAATCTAAGACATCACTATACTACTTATTTTTATGTATTGTCTATCAAACATTATGAATGGTAGTTTGAATTGTATTTTGCATATGAAACCTAATACTGGATGGAAACATTATTTTGTATTTGTGTTGCTTCTCCAGGTTGTGATTTAGCTTTATTGTTTTAAATATTTCTAGTATGCAGACATCAAATATTTTTGCATGCACTTCCTCACCATCATAGATTTCTGTATGATTGCAGGTCTGGCAAAAGGTATGGTGTCTTTTTTATTATTTGCTATCACAATGTTATAAGAAACAATAAATATTTTAACATGTTCACCTTTATTTATTTTTTAATGTTAGGCCCTTAGAGGGTAGTTTTAAACAACCCTCTTATTTTTTTAATGTGAGGCCTTAAGAGGGCAATTTAAAACCACCCTCTTAGGGGAGGCCCTAAGAGGGCGGTTATGAACCACCCTCTTTTATTTTTTTATGTGAGGCCCTAAGAGGGAAGTTAAATACCATACTTTTAGAGGAGGCCCTAAGAGGGCATTTATGAACCGCCCTATTAGGGTCTAAGATGGTGGTTTATAACCACCCTCTTAGGTTCTAATATGATGGTTTACAACCACCCTCTTAGACCCTAAGAGGGTGGTTTTTTGAGGTGCATTTTAATTGTTATCGTATGATGTAAAATTTTATGATAACCTCATAGATGATGGTAGAATAACCACCATTAAAGGTCTTCAAGGGTGGTTAAAAATTACCCTTAAAGACCCTTTTGGTGTAGTGGAGCCTCCAATTTGACTTCATTTTAGAGATAGATATGTGTTTGCCATCAATATTTGATGGGTCCCAAAGGCATAAAAAGCCTCTAGAGGATCCTTAAGTAGGATTGGCCAGGAAATCACCATTTTTCCAAATGACATTGGAGACTTTATCTAGGTTATAAGCTTCAAATTTGGTTTCAAAGAATAATAATGTGAGGATTCAACTCTTTCCTCATGGAAGCCAAAAAATGTTGTTTAGCATATATATTGAGGTCTCTTACATTCAATGAGAGAATATTTATTTATGGTATTTTGAGAGACACTTCCTTCCTCTACCCTAGGTAGAGGAGTGATTATTTTTGAGTCCCTCATAAAATTTGGACTCTATTAGATAGTTTTATTTTTTAGCAAGACACATAGTGTTATGGGTATCGTTAGTAATTTTTGACTTTGCTTCCTTTTTCATAAGGTACTAGCTCAAAGATCTACCTCTCCTTTTCGCACTACCAACATTTGCAATATCTTTTTTAGTTCTTGGTAATGGTATGAGGGGGAGTTAGTTTGGGGTTGACAATTTGCTCTAGGAAGGGAAAAAATAAGGGCAAGGCTTCATCAAATATGGGAACATAAGATAGAGGGGTATCAAAAATAGAAAGAAGAAGAGGATATGGATGAGAAGTCATCAAGGGACCATTAAAAATAAATAGGGTAAGAACAAGATTCAATAGTTGAAGGGAAGCCTTCAAAATATTAAAGGAATTGGAGAGAGAAGTTGAGATAGAGGGATTTGTAGATAAATAAAAAGGAAAAGGAAGGCCCAATGGGAATGAAATAAGGGCAATAGAATAGGGTTTCAATTATGGGAGAATATAGAGAGATTTGGGGATAGGGGCTTCAAAATTTAAGCAAGAAAAGGGGTTAGATTGAACAAGAAAGAGATTGAAAAAAGGAGAGGAGGGAAAAAAACTTGGTAAGAAGAGCCTTTGCTAGTGGACTGAGAAGAAAGCTTACCTTTACCTTTAAAATATTTTTTAGAGTTGGAAGGCTAAGATATATTGGTCTTCAAGGGGACCTCACCATGAATCAAATTTGAAAGAAGAGGATTCCTCAAAGATCAAACTAGCTTCTTGGGATATTTGCATTGCCAAGATTTCTTAGGCTCAACCTATTAGATTTGTGAGCAATAGGTTCTTTTTTAGAGATTGGCTACCAAGATTTAAAATTTTGCATGGGCAAGAATTTTTGAGTGGAGCCTAAGGACCTCTTTAATCATAGGATTGGTTTTAATTTCGGTTGACCACATGGTATGGAATTCATGGTCATTGGAGTGGGTCTTGATGTTGGTTTGATGGATGGTCTAGAAGGCATGGGTATTGGGGTGGGTCCTCCTCTTGTTCCTAGTCCCTTGTTGCTTCTATGAATTGAAACCCCTCCCTTATCCTTTGCTAAAATGATCCAAAAATCTTCTTTCTCACCTCTTAGTTTTGGTTGTTCCTTTGATGTTCTTCCAAGTCAAGGAAATTTGAAAGTCCTTCTGAGCTCACAACCATGATTGTTTTCCATGACTCTTTATCCCTCGAGAAGTTTGTTGGTTCTTGACCTAACATTGAATTTATGAATTAATGCATCTTATCCAAGTGGTATTTTCAAGGGCATATGGAGTTAGTGGCAATCCCTAGAGGGTTCTTCTTTATCAAGCTAAAAAATACCAAATATTTAAGTTGAATCATTACTGGTGGATCATGGTTCTATGATTCTTGAAGCCTTTTTATTAGGAAATGAAGTATTGAATTTGACCTAGAATTGTAAAGCATCAACTTAGCACCCATATGTGTTAGAATTATTGGTTTTTTGATCCAATTATAGTGATGTGGTCTACCGACAAGGATGTCACCTGTATTATCAATGATGTGACCTGGGTTCAATCCCCACAGCGGGTATGTATAAGAAGTATTTACTCAAAAAAAGAAAAATATGGCATGAATATATTCTAGGAATAGCAAGAGCTATTGGTGAGCTTGTTGCTTTCAACCCATCTACCAAAGACAAATCTTGTATGATTTATGCCAAGATGTGCATTAATACCAATATTGGATTTGAGCTACCTACCTCCATTGAGCTTTTGTTGAACATCAGCAACAAAATCCAATCCATCGAATATAAAAATAAGCCAACCTATTCCTCCTACAAGAAACAAGGTCACCTTTTTTCAAAATGATGCTATATTAAACCATACTTAGAACATTTTTCTTTAGCATCTTAAATAAATTCCAAACATAATGCTAGCATGAAAGAAACATCTCTAGATTGAAATATGCTTAAATAAATAATAATGTTAACATATTTTATAAGTTTCAAACATAATACTAGCATAAAACATCTCTTCAATAAAAGCTATAGTAAAACAAGCCTAAATAGATCAATTATTTAACATATAGTTTTTATTTTATTTCCAACAATAAAGAACATCTTAAAAAAGAGTTCATAAACAACTCATTCTTTTGTTTGTTTAAAATATAAAAGAATTCCTTACATTTTTACATAAATACTTCCAATATTTATTAATTCATGAACAATATCTAAGTGTTACATAACAAAACTTCTATTTACATAACAATTTTTCATTCCCAAAAACATTAGAGAAAATATGCCTAATTGGCCTTTGCACCACCTTATTTTCATTATCCTCTTTATGAAAGAAAACTCCCTGTGAACTTTAAGAAAATCTTAGGGATCAGGACAACTCATATATTGTTTATGCAAGGTTAATGTGCACGAAGCAATAAAACATATAATCATGCAAAATATGTATTTTTAAACAAAAATTCCATACAACTAGGAGGGAATCCTATAATTCCCTCAATAATGGTTTTCTTATCTACTCAAGCCTTATTAGAACCATTATTTAGTTTACAAAACATTTACACCTCTTCATATACATATATATTCTATTTTTCTATTGCATTTATTTTTTTTATTATACAAAGAACTCAGGTTTTACTTACATCCTCTATAAATGCATCAAATAGAAGTTAACTACACATTTCTACCCATAAGTACATAAAAAATAATAGCTTCTATAAATTAAAATAAAACCCTTTTTCTTATATAACAATAATAATGCAAAACGACGTTCATTAACTATGGATAAGAAAAATGTTCTAATTAGGAGTAACCTAAGTTAAATTCATGAACTTCAAACCAATCATACGTGATTAATATTAATCAAACAAGAATTTAAAGCACATAATTTTCTTTTGCCAATCAATATTTCAACCAAAAATCCATAACAAACAAAGAAGAATACACAACCAGGGATGAGGGTTGAACAAAAGCAACACCCAATAAACCAAGGATGCACAACTCTAAGGAGTTAAACTTATACAACATGAAGAAAATATATCTATGGTCAGAATGACCTCTCCCAAAACCAACAAGGCATATCTAGAACTTATATACGTAACAAGGCTTTGAAAAAACTACAACAATTAACTCAAGCACAACATTTTGTCCAAAGATTATCTCCACAAGCAATAGGTTCTACAAAAGAAATCCAAACAACATCAAAATAATACCAAAAAGGAAACAATACTAAAAGAAAGGTTTCTAGATAACAAACCCACTAGAGCCAAGCACACTCAACCCAACTACACCAAGCAGGCAATGAAAATTGAAAGGTTATAACAAATTGTACAACCATCAGCATAAAGATGAGCGTTGAACACATCTACAACTTAGGGATTTTGGATTTACCAATACAAAAGCTTTAGACTCACATTGGACATAATCCAGACTAGTACATGAAAATGAAGGCCTTACATCATAAAATAACAATATACAATAGAGAACATAGCTTATACAAATTTTATCTAAAGAACACCATAATCGAGCTAAACAAATGGATCTCCCTCCACTAAATCTCGATCTCATTCCTTAGATCAAATCCTTGTTCTTTAAACCCCTTCTGCTTGGAAATTCCCTCCAATATGAATATGTTTTTTGAGAGACTCCTCAAGAGATTCATTCAAAATAATCCTTTCTTGACCCATTGCCTTGTTGAGTGTAAGAGTAACGTTCTACATTACCCAAAGTTTTGCTCATGTTACCAAGACATTATGGAGATGATTACCAAATTTCTCCAACCTTAATGATAATGATTATTAAATTAAGTTGGAGCTATTGATTAACATAGCATAATTCTAAATAAATTTTAGACTTACTAATGGTCATAAATTAGAGAACCTTCCATCTAGTTTCTCAAATATTATTGTCTAATAGCTTAGCTAAATTAATTACTCAATAATTTATTTGATTAATACCAAACACTCATATTAACTATTAAAGTTGATATTAGCATCCCAAACATTAACAATACCAACTCATTATTAATGCTTTATTTGATTAATTTATAACCAATCAATTCTATGCTCCAAACACAAACATCACAAAAGCTTTGTAAACAAAATAAGCAACCATATCATCCTTGAGTAGAAGGTTTTATGATAACTATAACACTATCATCCTTCTACTAAGGAGGAATCTTATGCCTAAAAGCAACCTTCTTGCACAATGGTGAATTACAATCAAGAAAAAATATATGTAATGCACCTATAAGAAGGGTTTCCTTTTACCATTATGTCATCCATCATTTCCTAAATTTCTATCAACTCTGGTGGTTGTCCCATAGCAATCCACCCAAGAGATTACTTGGTCCTCCTACCAATTAATTCATTAGTAGTACCATATTCCAAAATCAGTATAATGCAACATTAAAATGCAACTATTAACCCATCTTGATAACATAGAATAAGGTTATGCATTAGATATTCACTCATCAATACATAAATCAAGTATCAAGATCAAGTCCTACCAAGGAGTGTCATTACATTATCCTTATCAATATAGTCCATCCATATTTCTTAGAATTTCATTAGGGCTCCATGAGCCTTTAACCAATCCATTCCTAAGATAATATCAAAGGCATGTAGCAATGCCACATATAAGTTCCAAATAGTGGATCCATTGGATAAGATGATCTCAATCATAGGCAAACATTGATCCATTGAGTAAGTCTTTACAAACCCATACTCAAAAACTTCCACCCTTGTGCCAAAAATCTAGGTCTTTCTAGCATATCCCCAATAATACTAGTAGAAATAAAGCTATCTATAGCTCCACTATCAATTAAAATTTTAACATTATTATTGAAAACTTAGCATTTAGTAACATGGGAGTCACTTTTCCATCTAGGTTTTTACTTCTTGTGGCTAATAGATTCGATGCAACTAGTCCTTGGATCTATTACTCAACTCTGGCCATTGGGGACACTTATTTGCATAATGAGGACCCCCACAAATAAAAAAACTTGTCCTAGGTGCTTGAGATCTTTCCTATATTTTCTTCCATGTTCCCTCTTTCTAATATTAATTATTTTGATTTTGAGGTTGGGATTTTAAATTATCCTTCTTCTAGAATTCTTCTTATAGTTCCCTTGGTTCCCATTATTCTTATTTTTAATCTTTGGGTTTCATTTAATTTTATTATTTTTCTTTTTATCCCATTTCATAAACCTAACACTCTTCCTCTTTTTGAGATCCTATTTTTCTCCTTTTGTCAACCCTTCATAGTTGAAGAAAGTATTCCTAGTTTGTAGATTGGTCTCTTCTTATCGATCCAAATCATAAACTTTTTTAAGGGTTTTGGGGCTTGAGAAAATTAATTACTATTCAAATCTTAGGATCCACCTCCAAGATGAACTTATGTACCTTTAGTTGTTCATTGATATCATACTTAGGAACCTATTTCAATAGTTTAACAAATCTTTGATAACTTACCTCCATAGTCAATATATCTTGTTGGGGCATAGAGAAATCCTCATGCTTCTCAACATAAAATTTATTTGATAGGAATCTCTTCTAAATACCCTTATAAAAATATCCCATTTAAGGTCCATGGCTTGTATCCTCTACCTACCTTGAATGTGTTCCACCATTCTAAGGCTACATCCTGAAGATGAAGGGTTTCCCACATAGTTTGGATTTTTGGTGAGTAATTTTTCATGGAAAAGAAAGTTTTCAACTTATTGAGCCAAGAATCTTCTACATCACCCCTTCTCTTCCATTAAATTTAAATACCTTAGCATTCTTAAGGTCCTTGGGAAGCTCAATCTCAATTCAAGATTTATCCTTATGGATTTTTCTATTAGGTTTCTCTTCCTCTCTATAATATGAATCTCTATTGCTAGTTTCTCGATTAAATAAAATTCCCAACATTTTTCTTTGCTATTCCATCTAACCTTGAAGCAACTAAATAATAGAAGAAAGCTTTTCCACCCTCTCAATGGAATCTATTGTTCTTCTAGTTTTCTAGTTGGATTCCATTGTTCTTCTAAACTTCTTACTGTAGTCCATTGTTCTTCTAGTCCTCTTACTAAAGTCCATTGTTATTCCAAACTTATTTTGGGAACATAATATAGCTTCCTCCTGTGTAGTTGATCTCACCTTCTTGGATTATCCTCCTCTCAAAACATGTGTTATCTCTTATCCACAAAAAAGAGCTAAGTAAGTTACAATTTCTCCCAAATTGTACTTACAATTAATTAATTTCATTTCTCCATGAACTAACTTAGACCATTATCACTCACCTAATAATTATTATGGTAACACTTGTCTCATCGCAATGTGTCATCCCTAATAAGAAACTATACTATAGGATCCTTG
Organism: Wollemia nobilis; assembly: GCA_028583015.1. Taxonomy (NCBI): domain Eukaryota; kingdom Viridiplantae; phylum Streptophyta; class Pinopsida; order Araucariales; family Araucariaceae; genus Wollemia; species Wollemia nobilis. The sequence continues at coordinate 14,071 of JAQPPZ010016822.1, forward strand.
GTTTTATTGGTCCAAACAACATGCAATACCCATCTTATCACAGATCAAGTTAAATTCCCTAGAAGAGTCAGTCTCCTCAAAGTAGCACATCAAGTCAAGGCTCAACCTAGGTTCCCTCCATGAAAGCTTCTAGTCCAATGACCTAGAGCTCTGATACCAACTATAACAACCCAAACCAACTAAACTAAGAGAGAGATGTATTTTTTTCACAAGTAAGGTTCACAAAGAAGTCCTAATAACTTTCAAATTTGTAAGGTATAACCAAATTTTGATTTTAATGTTGCTACAGACAATACTCAAGTGGATAGGAGTGGCCAATATCTTGTATTTTTAGGGTTCACTTTTCTAAACCTCACGACTTAGAAAGGATGCCAATAGTGGTCCCATCACCTTTCCTATACCCTCATTGTTATAGGACAACTTGACCATGACATAGGGATTACCCTTTAAGTCCTATAACACTTAAATGGGGATGCATTTTACCTAACCCTACATAAGTGTATCTATGTAGGATTATTATAGTGTAATGCCTTAGTTCTTAATTACCACATCTCTATGGGTTAACTAAGGCCATTACCACTCACTTGGTAATGAGCATGGTCACTCGATCCTCACCGTTCAAGTTGCCACCACTAGACTATCTTGTGGTTGACTCTAAAAGATTCACCACTTTGAAACACATAAGCCTCATCATTCAAGGTATATCATTCATAATTATCTAGTTATTGCATCACAAAAACTCCTAAATTTGAAAATACTTGGTTATTGCATCATTGCAACTCCTCCTAGGGTTCACAACTACGTGGTTATTACATCACCACAAATCCTTCTAGGATTGCATTATTTTATTGAATCAAGGGTTTTCTTAATATGACTCTAGATTCATGCTCCAAAACCCCTAGCAAAATCAATATTTTAAACATATTAAATAATATTAATATTTCTCTCTAAAGGAAATAAAGTGCTATTACATTTAGATTTTTCACATAGCACATTGCTAAACTAGAAAATTCAAATACTTTACAATTCATAAAACTAGCATTTAGCAATTCCTTAATTAAATAAATGGAAAGGATGAATCAACATCTTAAGGAAATTATAACCAGTAATCTAGGAATTACATCCCACCATCCTTTTTGCTTACATAAAATTTTTAGCGTATTTCTATTATAGGTTATTACATTATTAGTCAATTGTTAGTATTGTTGTAACAATGTTAGCGGTTGGTTGTAACTACTACCTAAGTCGTATTATTATCTTCATTTGTTAATATGGGCATAGTATTATGTATTTAATCCTTTGATGAGCTGAATAATACATTGCTTACTCTGACATGGTATCAGAGTGCCTAATTGCTCTGGTCTCATTCGTAGCCTGAGAGCTTCCCTGATCTGGTGGCTCAATGAAGCCCAGATCAGACTCTGGTGGATAGACTATGTGTTGACATAGCATGCACATATATGAAGGTGGGAGAATGGTCCCTAGACCATAATAAGTGGTAGACAGGTCAAACACTGACAAGACCTAGGCTCACACAGTGTCTAGCAGTGCTCGAAGGTAGACTAGAAACGATGTAAACTACACTGGGCTAGACCCTAGAATGACTCTAGGCGGACAATGTGGATACCAACATGGACATGGGTGACCTAGATGTTGACAACTGCGATAGGAGAACATGGCTGCAACCTACTAACTGGACGAAACCTACATGGCTGGACCTCTCTAGACCTAATAGTGATTGGATAAGACTTCATACAACCATGATAGTGATAAGTGGCAATGCAATCTCTAAGTAATCTAAGGACACCTAAGGCAGACGCTAATTGGTAGATTGGCAGGAAGTGAATGGATGTGGGAACCCTAGTGACACTATGGACTAGGCATCATGGCACGTAGGTGTAAAAGGCTTGCTAGTGGGTTGACCACCGTATGGTGGTCATAGAACATAGTAATATCTATGCTTTGTCATAATACCACTATGTGGTGATGATGTAATATGGGTGGGGACCATTTCAATCCCATATATCCCATTGAAATAAAATAACATTAGAATTGGATTTTGATGATTCTAGCCAATAATGCTAAAAAATGATTTCATTGTTAATATTATGCCTTATAAATGTAATAGGCTAAAATTGGATTTATTAAGAAAACCTTGTAAAGGAAGATAATTTATTTCCTATTAAGGTTGTAAAAGGGAAAATATATAAATATAAATCTAATAATTAGATAAACCATAACATTGGAAAAATGAAAATAGTGGAATGGTTGATTCCTTGAGCATTGGAAGTTGGCATTCTTCAACGTGCTAAGCATCACTGAGATAATGAAATCGGTATGCATAAATAAATCACCCAATGGTTGATCTTGTGGCAGGGAGAAGTTTCTTTAAAAGAGGTGGATGGATTGATGTAAAGAGATTTTTGCTAATCTTAGGATCTTGAGAATCACAACTAGAATTCATAATTTTCTTATTTTGCTTTTTATCCCATTTCATAAACCTAACACTCTTCCTCTTTTTGAGTTCCTATTTTTATCGAATCTTGCCGTATTTTTGGTAATTGAATTTGGCAAGATTCGAACCTAGGTCTCCTCCTTGGAATGTTGAGGAATCTAACCGGTTGGCTAATGCCACTTGATTCAATTCTAATGTTAATTACCAATACTATTTTAATTAAATTAATTAATCATCTAATTAATTTAATTACTATCGAATGTTAATATTGATCATTAGCATCAATATCAATTAATGCCATAAACAACAATACAAAGGCTCTTGTTAAGTCATCTTGTTTCCACTAAGATGCAATCAAAATAATGCACAACAAGGTTTTCCTTGTGTAGAATGCTTTATGATAACTACAATGTTATCTTCCTTCTATGAAGGATATCTATTTTTCTCAAATAGCAACCTTATTTACCAATGGTGCATTCAAACATACACACATAAATACAATGCACCTACATGAAGGGTTTATTTTTACCCTTTGAGTTGTCGATGATAAATGTCATTCATCATTTCCCTTTTTCTCTCAATTTTGGTGGTTGTCCCATACCAATCCTCTTGTGAGAGTACTTGGTCCTGCAACCATAAATTTCATTAGCAGTACCATATTACCAAAGTAGCATAATTAAAGCATAAAGTGCAACTATTCATACATATTGATAACATAAATTGAAATTATGTATATCATATCCACTCATCCATACATAAATCAAGTATCAATAATAAGTCTATCCAAGGAGGGTCATTACATCAACATAGGAAAATTTTGGCTTTTTTCCTTTGTAAGTTTGACACTAAGCTAGTTTGAATAATATCTTTCAACTTAAAAGAGTAGGCAAAATTTAAGCAATTTAAAGCTAAATTTTTTGCTTAAGCTTTTAGAATAAAATAATTGAGATAATTATGGCTCTGGATGGGTCCTTCAAGCTTTAATGCAAGCTGAAGTTCAATTTCCACCTTATTGATCATTTCTTGGTTTGATGAACATATTTTTTCTATCGACCCACTCCTTTCTTCTTTATGATGCTCCAAAGTTGTTTCAAATAGGGATTATTAGACTTGTTATTGTGTTTGAGCCATTCTCTTTGTATCTTTGTCTCTTTGTCCAATTTTTTCCAAAACACTCCCTTTTGATCTTTGCCATGATATTCTTCGATGTCCTTCATATGGACCAACAATCCTTAACAATTTGTAGAGGTTTCACAACTTGAAATCTCCTGGATGCTTGTGTTTCCACAAATTTCTAACTACTAATCTCCTCTTTATGAAAATATGAACTCATCTTATTAATCCCTTGACTAAACATCTCAAGTTCCCTTTCTTCCTCTATTGTTCCTGATTTTTATTTTTTGAGAGCCCTTGTTGGACAGTCACTATGGGCCCCATCAGATGTGAAGTTTAGTTTCCAAATTCAACCATTTGGATGATGGGTGAGTCTTCAAACGCTATATGGGACAAAAATATACCAAAGATATATTCCTTTAAGCTATCACCAAAAATGCTCTAAGACTCTTACTAATTGTGAGGTCTAGCATAGCTACCATCCAAAAGGCTATGAGCCATTATCCATCCAATATGGTTGGTCAATGTAGCCTTGTGGCATATGGATTTTAGAATTTTCTAGTAGTTTTCATTGAAGGCCTTCCCTTGTCAACATCCTTGGTATTTTTACAACAAAACTATTTGATAAACTGATAGAGCTTTAGGTCCTCTCATATTTATTTTCTACAAAATCATTTTGGGTGGCAATCTTGCTCAAAAATCCATTCTTCTGGTGGGATTTTCCTTGTGTAGTAAAATTTCCCTTCACTCTCAAGTCAAATAAATGACAAAATAGTAATAGAGGGGACTACAACAAATATATCTATTTAGTGAATCAACTTATAATATTAAGCAAAAGTTATCCACAATGATTCATAATTTGTATTGCAGTAGTTTTCAACTCACCACCATTGCACAATCAATTTACAAAAGTCTAATCTAATGAAATTAGACCAAAATTTTGGAGTGAATAAGATCAAATGAAGATTTTAAAGATAATTATGGTCAAATATCCATCAAAATATAAATTGATATAGGAAATGACATAGAAATCTATTTATTTTCTACATTTCAAATACTAAATCAAGCTAATCCATTATTTATATCTATTGGTTTTAATCTATTTTTAAAAATTTGTTATTTTCTTCTACCATTTTTAATCCATTGATCTTTTGATCCACTAAGACCAATGATATCAATATGACATCATTCTAGCCAATCAAATATTTAAAAGGAAAATTAGGACTATTCAGCTAAAGGGACGGTAAAAACCAACAAATCTAATGATTGATGATATCATCCAACAAATAGGAATTCAATTTTTTTTTAAATCACTTTAAAAGGTCAATGAAAATAATGAAAGATTTTTAAGGTTGAACAATCATGCATTCAATTGAGTTTTTGGGATAACTTTGATAGAATGATCTTCTAGAAGAGATAGATCCATAATTCAAAATCATTTTGATCTAATATTTATAGAAACATTCCTCATGTCAAAGTGTAGCTATAAAATAATTTTTAGGCCAATATTATATGGTTTATATCTATTATGGGGATTTCTTTCTTACCTCTTTTAAAATATATCACGTCGTAGGGATCCCGAGAATCACAACTAGTCTGTATACTATGATGGATCTACCTCTTTGATTCAATAATAGATTATCTATAGGACTCTAAACATACCAGGTCAAGTAAGAAAACCCCATACAATGGGTTTAGATATTTACAACTATGATGTTATAACCCATATCTTACCATATTTGATGACGTTATATTAGTTTTTGTTCTTTTTGACCAAACCAAGTAGTATTAAAACCATTAAGACCAGACTAGTGTCATGTCCATTGGGTAGTTGTAGCATATATTTTTTTTTTTTGAACTAAAAAAATAACAAGAAATAAGAACTAGTTCACCCACATAATTTTAGTTCATCCACATTCATTCAAATTATGTAATCAATGAAATGATTAAACTAGCGAGGTAAAGCATCATTCACACATTCAAATTACTGTAATATGTAAATAAGTAAGACACATAAACCATGAAAATAGGAAATTCTAGGAATAGAGTTGGATTTTATATTCATATAAAAATATTTACATATGGGAAACCCGACGGTTTGCTCGGGTCTTATATGATGATAGAATCAATGCTGCCCTTGTTCAAATATTGTAATAGGGGGTTGTTTCTCTCCATCCTGATTGTAGTGATGTGAGAGTCTCCAACTCTGGTGCATCCACAAGAAGCTTCATGGATAGTTTCTAGAAAATGGTAGAATAAAGGGTGAAATGAGATATGAAAGGATATAACACGCACAAAAAAGAAAATATGACTAACTCTTAGACACAACTATACCTAGAATCAAATTTTCTCTCTAAGGTTTGATAAAAATGCCACTGCTACAATGGTCTTCTATATATAGATCTAGACGCTCAAGCTGAGTTGTAAATATTTTTCCAGAGACCCTCCACCTGGCTTGATCTCCTTTCTTACACAAAATATGGTAGAAGCAAAAATGGATAGGTGGCCCATATATTTCCTCCTACGGGTGTTGTTGTTGTTGTTGCATGCCATATTTCTCACTACCTTAAGTAGGTGGCTCTGTCATACTTTGATCCAACATTTCCTTTGGCATGCTGGGTCCCGCTTTGTCTTCTTTAAAATTCTATAGATTCTGATCAATATAAACCCATGTCTCATCGTGAAATGTCAGGGTGAATGCTAGCAAGTTAACATCCTGCATGATTTTATTTACCCACTCCTTGGACCATTCCACGGTGTTCTCAAAGAATACACATAGGCAATCCACCATTTCCACCAAAGAGGTAAACTGCTTTGTCAGCTTCATGTTTTGACCAAAGTCAAACTCTTTTATTTTATTAAAATATAAATTCCTTAATATCGGGTATTTGAATAAATATCTCCAATGTGAATCCACAGTCGTTGATCTTATTTTTTACTTCCTCTTCAGAGTTGATGATATCTTGGTCCCATAGATACATAGGCATCTTGTTTGTTTTGTTGCACTAAAGTACTAGGAACATGACCTATTTTATAATATTCTCCAAGTCTTTTGTGCCCAACACCAATTTGATCATATCTACATAATATTGTACCTAGGGGTAGATAATGAACTTATAAATGATGAAACTGGCAGGCATATGCTTATTTCTCTTCAGGAGCATGCTCGAGAAGAAGGTTTTGAGCATGAAATTGGACTGGAGAGCCAATGTTTGGAAGTCCAATATTCATGAGGCTGTGGAGAGCCCAAATACCCTTCTGATTCTATTAGCTATCAACCTAAACACCACCTGATTTGTGTGAACCCTGATAGTACTATTATTGGGATCATACACTACTACAAACAATGCTAGGAGGTCTAAGGAGTGGTAGACTCTAGGGTAAGTTATTTTTCCAAGGTTGGTAGCCCATTTGTTGTATACAAGGCTTGGATCACCATCGTATCTCTATACCCTCATGAATAGACCTCTCAGTAGAGTAGGGTGACGGTGGTTATCCTCCTCTATTGGGTTAAAATTGTATATCATTATATTATCCACCTTCTAATGTTGGTTTGGTGTGATATACTTGTTTGAATTAGGTAGGTCAATTAGTGCCTTTGGGTACTTGGCCCTCTCTGCCGTTTTAGTCACCGAATAAGCCCTTGTCAATTTATTGATTTAGGCCTTCACATCTATTATCCTAGTTGCAGTTGTGCTTGTGGAAGCCATTAGGTCGAGCATTTGTGGACCGGTGATGCTCTTACAAAATAATGCTCAATCTCTCAATATTTCAATTTATCTCTGTGATTGATATCCGTAATGCACTCTACATGCATGTATTGAATCCACTTACATTGATGTTGAAAGGGAAGTCTACCACCTTCTTTTTAAAGGGCATGCATTAATATCATTAGGGGGAGAACCACTTCCTCATTATTGGAAGGAGCCTCATTCATTGTGCCATGAATACTGGATGCACAAATAAATTCTTCACTAGGTTTTGATTGGATGCCTCCCGAATGTATTTGATAGGATCTTTGTCAGGTGGGATCAAGGCCGCCCACCTATCCATTTTTAATTGGTTCGGGTGGGGTGTGCTTATGTGAGGTGCACAAGTTTAAGAAGGGGTGCACAAATTTTGTGCACCTTAAATTCACCTATGCACTTTACAAGCAATCACATGACTCCAAGTAGGGTGCTCAAAGTTATTGCAACCTTTGGAATTTCATGCGCTCCATAGGAAGTGGAGTACACTACAAAAAAATGGGGTATGTGATTTTGTTTGATCCTTAATACTTTCATGCACTCCACTAAAGGTTAGGTGCATGACCAAAAAATGGGGTGCATGACTTAGTACACCACTTAACACTTTTTTGTGCTCCACTTAGTAGTGGGGTGCACGAGACCAAATAGGATACGCAACTTAGCACGCCGCTTAAAACTTTCATGTGCTCCACTTAGAAGTGGGGTGCATGAGACTAGGTGGGGTGCGTGACTTAGAACGCCCCTTAACACTTGTATGTGCTCCACTTAGAAGTGGGTGCATGAGACTATATGAGGCATGAGACTTAGCACACCCCTTAAAACTCTTCGTGTGATCCACTAAATGTGGGGTGCATGACCTTAAAATAGGATGCGTGACTTAGCATGCCCCTTAATATTTTTATATGCCCCATAAAAAAATGGAGTGCATGATGTAATAACAGGGTGTGTAACTTTGTGTGACCTTGGGACTCTTGTGCGCTCCACTTAGAGTGAGGTGCACAACTCAAACCTGGGATGCACCTATCAGGTCTATTCCCCATTGTGTAAATGGAGCCTCTATAATGACAGGTTTCAGTGGTATTGTGGGAAGACTTTTCTTGCTTGTGAAAACTTGACAGTTATAACAACCTTTGAAAAATTGGTAGACATCCTTGAACATCGAAGGCCAATAATAACCTCATCTAATAATAGTGTTAGCTGTCACATTTAGAGCAAAATGGCCACCACAAAATCCTATGTGGAATTCTTTGATGATCTTTGGGGCTTCCCTATCTTATAGGCATAGGAGCAATACTCCACTTGGATGTCTCCAATAAAGCTAATTATCCTGGATATAATATCTCTGGGCCTGTTGCTTTATGCTTTTGATTCTACTCTAATATCTTATTGGTAAAAAGGATAGGTTTTTTAATAGACCAAAATATCTTTGTACCAACTGCACTCCTGGTCATCTATGGGAATGTTCTATTGTAAGTCTTTGGCCATGACAGTGTTATCCATATTCTCTCCTCCTTTGTTGGTCATATATTTTGCTAATCCTTGTCCTTTTATCACTTTGATTGCCTTGAAATCTACATTGTACTACAACAGTTTCATCATCCATCTTGCCAAACTTCCCATAGGTTCTAGTTGGGTAAGAACATCTTTCACGACCATGTAGGGGATGCAAGCAATCACCTTACTAGAGCCAAATATGTTTTTAAAATGTTCTAAATACTATATTAGGGCAAGCACCTATTTCTCTAAGGGATTATAACTTAGTTGGGATCCCTTAATTACGAAACTCATGAATTCTATGGGTTTTTCATTTCCTTCTTCATCCTTCTGGGACAACACTGCAACTATTGTGTATTCTGAAGCAAAATAATAGAGGTTAAATTCCTTTGAATGGTTTGGATAAGTTAATACAAGTGTAGTGGTAATGGTCACTTTGATCTGTTGGAAAGCCTTGATGTTATATTCATTCATCCTTATACTTGCATCCTTATTTATCATATCATTAATAGATTTGCTAATCTTAGCAAAATTGGAGATGAATCTCCTGACGAAGTTTATCTTGCCAAAGGACCTAACTCCTTTGATATTTTTAGGGGGTGGAATTTTTGCAATAGCCTCTATTCTCTGAGGATCGATACTTATCCCTTATTTGGAGACTACATGCCCCAAAAAATTTCCATGGATGGCCCTGAATAGGTTTTTTTTATTTATTTATGGATATACCATACTGCTTGCATCTTTCAAAAACTTGGGATAAATGGGAGAAGTGATTTGCTGGATTTTTTGAAAATGTTGTGATGTCATCTAGATATACCACTACGATCTTAAATATTAGTCCTTTAAAAGTGAAATCCATAGACCTTTAAAAATTGGCACCTGCATTCATTAATCCAAACAACATCATTTGATACTCAAATGTTCCCCATGGCATGGTAGATGTATTTTATATAGGTATTCTAGGTTGACTAGAATATGATTATACCTTTAGAAACCATCAAGTAAGGATATTCTAGTTGACCCCACTACTACCTGTAGGAGTTGTTCCATATTGGGTAGTGGGTAGTTTTCCTTGAGATAATTTTTATTCAGGTTTCTAAAGTCAACACATAGTCTTATTTCCCCATTCTTTTTTCTAACATGCACTAAATTTGCTATCTAGGATGAGAATATTGCATTTTTTATTATTTTTGCATTTAGAAGCTTTTGTACCTCTCTTTGCATGATAGGATGTAGAGTAGGATTGAATTTTCTCAATTTCTGCTTGAATGGTTTAGTATATTCTCATAAGGAGATAATATGAATCATGACATCGGTATTGAAAGTTCTCAATTCATCACAGTTCCAGGAAAAGCTGTCCCTATTTTTTCTTAGGTACTATATGTACTGTTTCTTTTCTTTACTTGACAATGCTTTATCTATTTTGACTATTCTTGGTTCTTCTACTATCCCAATATTGACTTCTTCAACTTCTGAATCATGAGGTGTAGTCCTATGTGCCTTGTCAAAATCATCAAAAATGGATTCTAGAGATACCAACCCCCTAGGGATCTTATTTGTTTTTAACTGTATTACTTCTATAGGCTCCCCTATAATACATTGTAACTTATTCTCATATTCTTCATCACAAATCATGCCAACAAAATAATTTTGCATAGTCATAAAATATTTGATATTGATATCATCTTGGAAGACTTGTAAGTATATCATGTTATTTGGGATAGAAGGATGGTACACAAAAATGGTAGGAAAACTATCCATATATTGTGTGTCTATTTTAGGAAATGTCTGCTCTAGAAGAATTCATATCTAGGAGGTTGGAAATATGGTTATTCTCCCTAGTTATATGATATATGTTGAAGGCCAAAAATTCATCGATCTCATCTTGCACTACTTGTCTATACTACTTCAACCTAGGATGCTTGGTTTGGTATTTTCCTTTTATTTGATGGATAATTAGTTTAGCATCCCCATAAATAGTGAGGTAATTTATACCCAGTTCCTTAGATTTCTTGAGCCTCAGTAATAGTGCCTCATACTCTACCACATTATTTGTGCAAGGGAATTCCAATCAACAAGGTATTCCCAAATAGTTCCCTTTATATCTGTGAGATTGATCCTAGCACCAGCTCCTGTTTGTTACTTTATCCCATTTAAAGTCATTGTCCACATCTCGATGGTTAAAAATATATCTAATTTTGCATCTACTACTACTTTTACTTTGGGATCCATGTCCTCTACACTAGGGACCTCTTTCAAAAAATGTGTATACCAAATGGAACAAACACCTAGTTCTTCCTTCTCAACGAAACTAACCAGGTTGACTGTTATGTCATCAGGCCTTCTTAGTTCAATATAGTGTTTATTAAAAGGTTCTCTCCTCAAGGTTACATGTTCTTTGGATGAAATGGGTATGGTGGCATATAACCAATCCAATTGGATTGATTCACCTAGTTGTTATACCTAGTGTCTAGATAGTAGCAAAGAGAAAAACGGATCCACGTCTACTACAACCACATCCATGACAATCCTCTTTTTAGGATATTGATCTGGGAAAACTAAGACTTGTGATTATCCCTACACAAGGTACTTGTATGTTATCCATGATAGAGATAGGAGGGGAATATTTAGTACTTATTAATCCCAAATGGTCTGCCACCTATTTAGGCATAATGTTGTGGAATGCTCCGCTATCAAGCATGCAATTGTGTATCACATAGTGGTCACAATATCCAGATGTATAGCAGAGAGATATATAAAAGGTCCTTACTAAAGAGGGGTTTATGCTAGGTGGATTAGAAGTTGAAGCAGCGAGAACATGACCATATCCTTGTTCAGTTAACCCAAAGGTCTTACAGACATGGTCTCTATATTTGGGCACTATCATCAATTCCCAAAAAGTTATATTTATTTTTTGTTTTGACAACTCCAGTCCTATATCAAACTCAGATTTCTTATTTTCTATTACCTTATTGTCTAGCTCTAGTATTTCAGGAAGAATGTGTTTATGACTATCATTTTGCTTCTTCATATTGGCATGTTATTTCCCCTCGACTATACCCTTTTTGCCATTTTTATCTGGTATAGCCCAATTTTGGAGATTAGTGGTATGGATCCTTTCCAATGATTCTACATCTTCAGCTATGGGGATCAAATTGTCTCGTTTCATTTGTTCAAAATGGTTATCTAGTAGTCTTTTAAAAAAATTCACACCATCGAGGGTGAAGGTCATAGGTCTATCTTCAGAGTTAGGAGGTTCATTTGGCCCCTTTTGATCATGTGCTCTTTTAACGGTTTCATCCTAGGTCCAGCATGCAGTTATCCTAATTTCATTGTTTGGTTCTTCCTCGAGGTCAATGCCTAAATACAGGTTGAGGTAAACACCACAATCGACTAGGTTGTGGGAGTCCTCACATTTTGGGCAAAAGAAAAGAAAATTAGAGGCCACATTGGCTAAAGCCATGGGGTTTGGTATAGTATCTTGATCTTTCTAGACCTCCTTTTATTTTTAGTTATTATTTGGGTTTCTACCTCCCTCGTTATTTCAATTCCTATTGAAATTTATCCTAAAAGAGGTTCTACCTTCATTCTGGTGTTGTGAGGGTTCTCCATTATTTGTCTTATCCCTTTCAATATTGGACAACCTATTATTCATTGTATGAAACATTTTCATCAACTAGATCGATAATTTTTCGATAGGATTAGGTTTTGAATTTTTTAGGATGCCAAAACCCACTTTATTAGGCTTCCTCTTGGTCTAACTTGGGTTGGGATATATTGAAGTTGGCTTCATCTTCCCACTATCTATCATTTTTCTTTCTATCACTATTGATCTTTCCATACAAGCATCAATGGTGAGTGTGGGTTGTTGTCTGAGCTCATAGTTAAATTCCCCAAGGAATGCATTCTTATAGAAACATATATATTGGTGATCATTCAACCTCAGAGACATAGGAATTGTGTTCCTCAATTTGGTGATCTACCTTTTAAAATCATCCACTGTCTCATTGTCTCTCTTCTTCATTGTGGCCAACTTGATTAACAAAGATTGTTAATTCTTCTTTTCCCTGTATTTCCTTAGGAATGTGGTTTCTAATTCTTAAAAAGTGTCTATAGTGTCTATTGTCAGACTATTGGACCATTCTCAGGTATCATTTTCTAAGGTTTGAAGAAATAGTCTAAGGACAACATCTTAGTCCTCTACTTCCAGGCTACATAACATATAAAAAGTGTTTGATATGGCCCTCATCGGTCATGATGTTATCCCCCATTAATTTGGGTAGTTATTTATGGGCTTTAAGGGGTAGTGGGTTCGGGATAGGTGGTAACACAAAGGGCCTATATCTATTGGTACACCAATTTTTTAAATGTGGATTAGCCATTTGTGTAACTGGGCCCTTTAACATAGGAGGCACAGTAGATAGGATAGTACTTGATAGGATAGTAGACTTTTAGGAATACAATTAGTGTTGTTGTTATTATGATTATCCAAAGGAACAAAAATTGGAGGTTCCTTTATATTTTTACGTGGAAAAAAAAGTACCTGTGGATCTGGAAGTTTGAGGTAGAATTCTTTTCCACTCCTTGTGGTCGTCAGATCCACTTCTACTTTTTGATTGTGGGTCCTTCAGAGTCGCTAGCATGATGTGCAAAACTAGGGGCTCTCTGGATAAGAATGCTCAACCCACTAATCCTAAATCTCATAGGGAACAACCAGGAAGATTTTGAAAATAGTAAAATAGTTAGTCCCCGATAACGATGCCAAAAATTGTTGTGGGGATTTTTTGCTTACCTCTTTTAAAATATATCACATCGTAGGGATCCTGAGAATCATAACTAGTTTGTAGAATCTGGTGGATCTACCTCTTTGACCCAGGAATATATTATCTATAGGACTCTATACAGACCAGGTTGGGTAAAGAAACCCCAGACAATGGGTTTGAATATTTTCCACTATGATGCTATAACCTATAACTTACTAGAATTGATGATATTATATTAGTTTTTGTTCTCTTTGACCAAACCAAGAAGTATTAAAACCATTAAGACCAGATTGGTGCCATGTCCATTGGGTAGTCATAGTAGATTTATATTTTTCATGAAATAAGAAAATAACAGAAAAGAAGAACTAGTTCACCCACATTCATTCAATAAAAATGATTAAACTAGCGAGAGAAAGCATCATTCACACATTCATGTTACTATAATATGTAAATAACCAAGACACATAAACCATGAACATGGTAAATACTAGGAATAGAGTTGAATTTTATATTCATATAAAAAATATTTACATATGGAAAACTTGATAGAATGCTCGGGTCTTATATGATGATAGATACAATGTCGTCCTTGTTCGAATATCGTAACAAGGGTCTGTTTCTCTCTATCCTGATTGTAGTGATATGAGAGTCTCCAACTTTGGTGCATCCACAGGAAATAATATTAGTAGACAAAGCTTCCTAAATAGTTCTTGGAAAATGGTAGAATAAAGGGTGAAATGAGAGACAAAGGGATATAACACATACACAAAATAAAATATGACTAACTCTTAGACACAACTATACTCGAACTCAAATTTGCTCTTTGAGGTTTGATAAAAAGTACCATCACTGCAATGGTATTCTATATATAAATCCAGATGCTCGAGCTGGGTTGTAACTATTTTTCCATTGACCCTCCACCTAGCTTGTTCTCCTTTCTTACACAAAATGTGGCAAAAGCAAAAATTGATAGGTGGCCCATATATTTCCTCCTATAGGTGTTGTTATTATCGCATGCCATATTTCTCACTAGCCTGAGCAGGTGGCTCTGTCATGCTTTGATACGATGCTTCCTTTGGTGTGATGGGTCCTACTCTATCTTCTCCAATATTCTACAAATTTTGATTAATATAAATCCACACCTCATCGTGAAATATCAGGGTGAATGTTAGCAAGTTGACATCCTGCATGATTTTATTTACCCAATCCTTGGACCATTCCACAGTTTTCTTAGAGAATACACATAGGTGATCCATCATTTCCACCAAAGAGGTAAACTACTTTGTCAGCTTCACATTTTGACCAAAGTCAAACTCTTGTATTTTATTAAAGACAAAGTCTTTAATATCAGGTGTTTGAATAAATTCCTCCAATGTGAACCCACAATCATTGAGCTTATTTTCTACTTCCTCTTTGAATTTGATGATTTCTTTGTCCCATCGATATATAGGCATCTTGTCTATTTTATTGCACTGAAGTATTAGGAACAAGACCTCTTTTGTAATATGCTCCAAGTATTTTGTGCCTAGAACTAGGTTGATCATATCCACATAATCCTGTGCCTAGAGGCAGAGAATGAACTTACGAATGGGGAAACTAGGAGGCATACACTTATTTCTCTTTAGAAGCATGTCCAGGAAGGAGGTTTTGAGCATGAAATTGGACTGGAGAGCCAATATCTAGAATTCCAATATTTATGAGGCTATGGAGAGCCTAAATACCATTCTAATTCTATCAGTTGTCAAACTAAATACCACATAATTTGCATGATACTTGATAGTCCTATTCTTGGGATCATATGCTACTTTAAGCCATGATAGGAGGTTTGAGGAGTGGTAAACTCTAGATCTAGTTAATTTGCCAATGTTGGTAGCCCATTTGTTGCATACATGGATCATATCACCATTGTCTCTCTATGCCCTCATGAATAGACCCCTCAGTAGAGTAGGGTAACACCGGTTATCCTCCTCTATTGGGTCAAAATTGTATATCATTACATTCTCCACCTCATGCTATTGGTATGGTGTGATATACTTGTTCTAATTAGGTAGGTCAATTAGTGCCTTTGGATCCTTGGCCCTCCCTACCCTTTTAGTCACCAAGTAAGCTCCTATAAATTTCTTGATTTGGACCTTCACATATATTATCCCAATTGTAGCTATGCTTGTGGAAGCCATTAGGTTAGGTGTTTGTGGATTGGTGATGCTCTTATGTAGCAATGCTCAATATCTCAATAATTCAATTCACCTCTCCAAATTATATTCATAACACACTCTGCATGCACATATTGAATCCACTTAGGTTGATGCTACGAGGGAAGTTCACCCCATTATTTTTAAAGGGCTTGCATTAATATCATTAGGTGGAGTGTCACTTCCTCATTGGTGGAAGGAACATCATTCATTGTGCCACAAGGACTGGGTGCATATATTAATTCTTTGTTGGGTGTTGATTGGATACCTCTTGTTTGATTGGATCTCCATCATGTGGAATTAAGGCCATCCACCTATCCATTTTTATTGGTTCGGGTGGAACATGCTTTTGTGAGGTGCACAACTTTAAGAAGGGGTGCACAAATTTTGTGCACCTGTACGCTTTACAAGCAGTCACATGACTCCAAGTAGGGTGCTCAAAGTTTGTACGCCCTTTGAACTTTTATGCACTCCACAGGAAGTGGAGCACACTACACAAAAGTGGGGTGCGCAACTATGTACACCCTTCAAGACCTTCATGTGCTCATGACCCAAAAATAGAGTGTGCAACTTAGCATGTCCCTTAACACTTTTGCATGATCCACTTACAAGTGGGACACATGAGACCAAACAAGACGTGTGACTTAGTGTACCCCTTAACACTTTTGTGTGCTCCATTTAGAAGTAGGGTGCACGAGACTAGGTGGGGCACATGACTTAACGTGCCCCTTAACACTTTTGTGTGCTCCACTTAGAAGTGGAGTGCATAATACTAGACGAGACACACGACTTAGTGTACCTCTTAAAAATCTTCATCCGCTCCACTAAAGGTGGGGCACATGACCCAAAAATGGGATGCACGACTTAGCACACCCCTTAATACTTTTGTGCATCCCATAATGGTTTGGTCCTTGACCACAAGCTAGTGATCGAATACCCTAGGGAGACTTGCTCCATTTAAAGGGCCTTAATCCCTCGAGCATATTCCATGTGGGATATTTCTTAGGGAGAACTTTACAAAGGTCTTCACTTGAGTGTGCCAAGAACAAGCTATGTCACTTCAACCGCTCATGGACCAATACAGATAGGCCTTAGGCCTCATATAAAGATCTTATAGATCCTCTTAAGGGATCAAAACACCATCAAGGGAAGATTAAAGCATTTAAAATTTACCATGGATGATAGATAGTTTGATTTAGTAAGCCATATTACGTAGAATAGGATGATACTCCATAGGTGACTATAACTAATCTATAAGGGTATCAAGCATCCACTACAAGCCATAATACTCTTACACGAAGGCATCAAGGTGGAAAACATGACTATGAGACTCCTTAACCCTATATAGATGTCTTATAATAATGCAATAATAGGAGACATGGTGATGTCTACTCAAACATATTCGGTCCTGTAATAGGTCTATCATTTATCAAATCATAGAGCTAAAACATACTTCATTCAAGCAATAACAAGGGATCCAAATTTAATGTTGCAGTATTACTAAAATCGTGGTTGTAGAAAGAAAGTATTAAGTAACTATGATGTTGAAGGGAGAAGCACAATCTATAGCTAATATCTCTAATAGGCAAATCGACCTTCAAGCATCCCTTTTTAGAGTTCTAATCAGGCCCTATGAACTATTAATAAAATTAAACATTTAAATGGGATTCAAATTGAATTTCTATCATCTCAATTTAAAATTAATTTAAGCCTCAAAACCATCATGATTATATTAAAATTGCAAGCAAACATTGAGCTTCAAATCAAGCATTAACCTATAAGAATTACAAGCCATTAGAGTTTTTAATAGAGCAAAAACAAAAGCTTGTTATTCCAACCTTGTTCTCATGAATGACTAGGCTCCTTAAGCTCCTTGAAACCACCTGATCTTCACCTCCTTACTTGCCTAACCTACTAATCCTTCTTAAGGTTATTAAAGGCTTTTTCATTCCTGTGAAATGGCAAGGTGGCCTCTAATAAAATATTCTACAAAGGGGTAAGCACTAGGTTAGTGGAGTCCCCTCACCATTAAAATAATATCCAACCCATGCTAGGTGGAGGAGAAAGAGATAAAGGGGGTGAATTATTAAATTTCCATTCAAGCATGATTAGAGGCACTCATAGGATCTCCTATCCCTTACCTATTTTAATAATATTTTAACCCCTTTAGAGAGGATAAAGACCCATCCTCTATTTACTAAAATATTGCTCCCACTAAGGCATGATGGAGGACACTCATGGGATCCCTATCCCATGTCCCTACAAGCCTTAATTTAAAAATAAAATACCTACCCACTATGGAAGGTACCTCAATAAAATATTCATAGCCTCCACTATAAGGAATTTAACATTTAAAAACTCCTATAAGCCAATTGGAAAAGAACACATTCTATGGAGACAAAGACTCCCTAATTGCATTCCAAAACCATTCAAATCAAGCAATTAGGTTAATTAAGCTATGATTAATTAAATCTACTTTTTCTTTTCAAATATATTTTTCATAAAATGTATCATTTACAAAAGCGTCAAATCCTTTCACAAAACATTATAAAACCAAGAATTAGGCCCTAACCAAGATGGTTCATGATAGAAAGAACTAAAATAACCTATAAATATAATGCATATGAAAATATATTACATCTAATTTTGCATTGGATACTTGTATCATTTAGATACATTGTTTCTTGCTCGCATGGATGCTTACTTGCATGATTGCATGATCTCATACTTGCCTATTTGCACCAATTTCCTATGCTTGGGTTACTTGTTAGATATTGAGTTAGATATCAACGATGATGCAAATGATAATGTTAGTCAAGAATAGTTTATTTTGCATTGCACTTGCACTAGGTGAATTATGCAAGTGGATCCTCCCAATCCCCTCTTTGCAACTCAACTCATGGTTCTTGTGGCTATCTATATCTATCAATTTCTATCTTCTTCTATCATTGTGCTCCCTATATCCATTTTGTACAGTAAAGTCAGGACTATCAGGAATGATCATTTTCCTACTATTTATACAAATGTGCTATAGGAAGCATTCCTATCCAAATAGATTTGCCTCAATAAATCACATATGTCATGTCTTCCAAATTACAACTATCTTTCTATATGATGAATGCTATGGACATTGTAGGTACTATCATAATTGGTTTCCTTATAGACCCACTAGGTAATGGCCCTACATATTTCATTTCCTTATGAGTTTATAAGGCACCAAGAGTGATCTACTATATATTTTGACCTTCATAGAATTTATGGTAAGTCTTATCATATTTTTTTAATCATGGGCTACACGATTGATACTACAACATTCCATAGGTAATCATAGCCTAACCCAATCTCTTTTTCTTCTATTTCAACATTGGATACATGATTTATGCTAGACTAGTCTATAGGTGATGATATCCCAATCAATATCATCATTTTCTCTCACCCTAATATCTTCTTGAGAGGGGGTAAATGATTAAGCAACATAATGTCTTCCAACTAGGGGCATACTTTTTTATCAAGCAAATCAAACATAAGTCTTCTAACACTTCTCTATGAGGTAAAACAAATCAATTTTTAAAAGTATTCTTTAGGTCCTTGCATAAATGTTAATCTAATCAAAAATTTCTCTTTAGGCTCTTTTCCTAAAGGTTAATCCAATCAAAAATTTCCCTTTAGGCCCTTGCCTAAAGGTCAATCCAATAAAAAAGTGATACTCAAACCCTTTTCTAAAGGTTAATGTAATAAAAAGTGTCCTTTAGTTACTCATCTAGAAGTTAATCCAACCAAAAAGTGCCCTTTAAGCACTCACCTAATGGTTAATCCAATCAAAATTTTCCTTTAGATGCTCATATAAAGGTTAATCCTATTAAAATGTCCTTTAGGTTTACGCCTAAAGGTAATCAATTATAAAAATATCCTTTAGGTTCATGTTTAAATGTAATCAATTTTCCAAATGTCCTTTAGGTGCATCCCTAACGGTAATCCATTTCAAAAACATCCTTTAGGTTCATGCCTAAAGGTTATCAATTTTTAAAAATATCCTTTAGTGTTACACCTAAAGGTAATCACTTTAAAAATGATCCTTTAAGATTATACTTAAATGTAATCAAACAAAAAATATTCTTTAGGCCCTTGCCTAAAGGTAATCAAATAAAAAATATCCTTTAGGCATTTTCTTAAAGGTTATCCAATTATCAAAAATGCCCTTTAGTCGTTCAGGTGAAAGCAAATATTTTGTATATCATAATAGTTAATAACAAGCCTTTTAAGCATTTGTCCAAAATTTAGGCAAAAGGACCACAACTTAAAGGTGAATCTTTCTATATACAACTATACATATTTCAATAAAAATAAGAATAAACAACTTTTGGAAGAATTTTTTTCTCTCATAATTGCATCTTTCAATCATATATTTTATCTTTTATTTCTCATCTAATTTTCCTTAACCCATATTTATTCTAACATCAACTATTAGCAATCCTAATCCATTTCCAACTAATCTAAATAAAACCATCTTCTATTCTCTAGATCCTTTTTCAACCTTAAATCCAATCACACCTCAATCCCTTTAATCAACCTCTCTCTTCACTACTCCCATGTGGATCATGACCAAATCAAGTTTCCTTGGTTTAAATTGGTTTCCCCTTTGAAACTTGAGGGGCCACATTGAGACATGATTGTAGTTTTTTTTTTGGTAATATTAAGAGATGGGGGTTTTGACCAGGAATCCCCCAACCTATTACAACAACTCCACCAAGGAGACACACACCCACCCCCTCACACACTCACCCATGCCACGGTTTGAACCTTGGACCTCTCAAAGAAGAGCCAAAGCCCAAACCGTTGTGCTGCACCTCTAGGTGCGAGACACAATTGCAATTAATGCTATCAAAAAATGTTAATTTTTAACATCTAAGCAACTAATATCTATATCACTCATCTAGTTTCATTGACCTTAAGAAAAAATAAGAATCATTTTTATCTCAATATTGGAGCATCTACATCTATTTGTAATGAATTCATTATATAGTAAATACATCTATTTGTCATTGTCAAAAGCCAAGATTTCTTATTTCTAACTTCCTATCATTGCCAATTATCATTGGATCTTATTTATTCATAGAGTGCCACACCATGGATTCACCTCTACATACAAATATATGGATCTTGTTTAATCCTTATGCTTGATTAATTTGTAATTTCTATGTGTTAGTATAATCTGATAATTCTAGCAATTAAGAAAAATAATAGCAATAATCCTAAAAAAAACATTCACATAGTTTAAAGAGAAACACCAAATTTACGTGGAAACCCCAAAATGGGTAAAACCACGGTCAAAGAGATTTTTGCAGATTTTTATTGGAAATAATAAGTTGATTACAATACTTACTGTGGTATTAGATTACAATCTCCCCTTCTCCAACTATGTTCCCTCTACTTTGATGTCTTTTTGCTCTTTTTGTTCTCCCATTGCAGATCTGGAAATAAAACCATCACCATGTGTTTTGTAAGAATTTTCCACAATTTGTTCTGAAAACTCTGCCACACTGTTCTATGTAAAAACTAAACTACCACCTAATTTTGTGCAACCATTTACCACTAAGTGTTGTGCAATAATTTACCACCAAGTGTTGTGCAAAAGAAAATCATTTTTATTAAATGTGTGTAGCCCCCTTTTCTTAAATGCTTACAACCTCATTTTCTTAAATGGGTGTTGATAATTAAATCCAACCCATTTTATTAAATGGGTGTTGATAATTAAATCCAACCCATTTTATTAAATGGGTGTTGGTTATTTAAAACCAACCCATTTTATTAAATGAGCATTGGTTATTTAATACCAACCCATTTTATTAAATGGGTGTTGGTTATTTAAAACCAACCCATTTTATTAAATGGGTGTTGGTTATTTAAAACCAACCCATTTTTTTAAATGGGTATTGACCACTCATTAAATGATGGAAGTTAAGCCAATTTTCCTCCATGTTCTATTCTAGAAAGTGTTGATTTCTTTAAAGTAAGGATTTTATCCGAAGCTCCTTCCACACTTCATGTATATAACCTTTTAGTTACTCTCTTGATCAAGACCTCCCCCATTGGAGGATTTTGGTCCCTTAAAATCATATGTATTCATATGGGAATATTTTTTCTCCACTTGCTTCTTGGAGATTCAATTTGCCTTACTTAGCATTTTACCTTTGTAGTTGTTGGGTTTGCTTGAGCTACAATTTTTGCATCCATAGATAAAATTAGACACATCATTCTGCATATTGGACCAATAGACATATCGTTGTAGGTTAGCTACTATTTTATGCAAACTAAAATGATCGACAACTAGTGATGTGTGAGCTTTCCTTATCAGCTATAAGCGTTTATCTCCCTTGGGCATACAAAGTTTTTCCTCTTTGATCAACAACTAATTTTCCAAATGAAAAACCTTATTGGATTTGCCTTGCACTCCATTTTTCAATTCCTTGTACTTCTTCCCAAGTTCAACATCTTATTCATACTGCCCCTTGTACTTTTTGAAATAAAAAGCCTCAAATTATTTCTTTTGTTTGGGAGTATATTTGGTTGCTTCCACCTCCTTACTAAACTGCACGTTACTATTCACATCTCTTATCATTAGTAACATGAATCTCTTGCTTACATTCACCAAATGCTTGGCCTTTTGCACTATCACAAGTTGGAATTTATTTTCCAATCTACTAGGATTAATCACATATATGATTCCACATTTCTTCAACTCCCAAACGTTGCACCTCTGCTTAAAAAAAGCATCTCTTTCCCATAAATATGGGCTACCAAAAATTACTTGGAAAATATCAAGAGGTACTATATCAAAAGTAATTACATCATAGAATTTATTTTAAACAAAAAACTAAAAAGTACATTGCTTAGTTACCTATAGCTCCATGTCCTTCTGCACCCATACCAATGGATATGGTTATGGATGATCCACAGTCTTCAATCCCAGCTGCTTCACTAGATCCTCAAAAATTAAATTCCATTGGGATCTTCTGTCAAATAATGCTATAACTTTCATCCTTTGCACTTGTATATAGACCAAAAATAATTCCTCTTTCTTGGCCTCTAAATATTTTTCCTCCTTCTTAGAGGTCTGATACTACCTTAAATACTTAATTCTAGTAGCACATACTACCTTTAATTCATCCTCTTCCTCCAAACATCCTTCTTCCTCCTGCTCAACCTTTTTAGTATAATTAGTATATTTCTTCTTTCCCTTGTTCCACCATTTGGCCTCTTTTCAAGGTGTAGATTCCAATAGTTCTCACTTGAATGAGTGTCAACATTACACTCCTTGTAATATTTTTTACCCTTTTGTGATTTGGTGGTTGTATCCTCTGACTTCTTCTTGCTTTTACTATAGGAACCCTTGGTTTTCTCTATAGGCTTAGAGGGTTTAGATGAAGTTAATGTATTATTATATTTTATTGGTTTTCTGACCTTCATTTCTAGGTATATGGTTTTGATGCATGCCTCATCAATGTCCTTGGTATCAAATAATTCTAGTTCTATCCTAATATGATAATATAAGCCACACTTATATTTCTTAAATATTTGAGGATAGTGAAGATTAACACCCATTAACACAACTTGTTTTATGAATTTTGTGGTGTATTCTTGGACTATTTGGCCCTACCTCTATCATAGAAATAGCCATCTCTCCTTCATATTCTCTTGATATCCAATAGTATAAAAATAAGCTCTTATAGTCTTCACAAATTCTACCCATGTTTCCATAGCTAGCTATTGATTTCTTAAAAATCTAGTTGAGTATGCCTCCCACCATGTGAGAGCATGGCCACCCAATTTCAATCTAGAAAATATGATATGTTGTACCTCTATATAAGACTTAAAACTGAAGTAAACCTCCAATTTCTTTAGTCACCCATCTATTTTTTTAGTATTTAACTCACTTTCATAAGCTGGAATATCAATTTTGACCTCCATTTTGAACGGATCTGCAATCAAGGGTTGTGATGAGATATTCTCAGGCTGTTTGGAGTGGGATTCTTCAACCTCCATTTTATCACCATTGGAAACACTAGATTCAATATCATATTTGGAATATAATTTTTTATTTTCCTTCCTTGATTTTATTTCTTATTGAGAAGGCACCAACTCCATCAAGCTTTGGAGAGTGTTTTCTATTTCAAGAAATATTCTCTAGAATTACTTGTTGGATATTATTGAAGAATTAGGTTCTAGTTGATATACCATTTTCATAGATCTAATACTTCTTCTCCCAATATCTAGGTTGTATGGGGCCAAGTACTTTCCTTGAGATATTCCACCTTGCATACATAGTTCTTCAATAAAATATGCTCTGATACCAAACTTGATCTGTAAAGTGCCACACCATGGATTCACCTCTACATACAAATATATGGATCTTCCTTAATGCTGGAGTGTAGGCTGTCAAGGTAATACCCTTGTTTGTGTATTGTGCAAAAATTTTATGGTTTTTTTTACAATTATTGACAAATGTTTTGTGTTGTGCTACAACTTAGGATTTTGGATGCTCGACACCGGTTCTCACCTTTCATTCTTGGGATGAGGAAGGTGGTGTCGGATGAGGAGTGGGATCTACTGAAGGATGTGGGGCTCACAAAGGTAGCCCAAGTTGATGTGGTGAGGACTGATGAGGGGTATCTCTTTGCCTTGGTAGAGAGGTAGGATGTAGATAGGGGAAATTTTTAGCTCCCCACAAAAGAGGTTATCGTGACCTTAGAGGATGTATATCATATCCTCAAGTTCTAGTGGAGGGGATCCAGGTTGAGGTCAAGATCAATCGAAATATAGATATGATGAATATGTTTGGATATGCATGGCATGGTGTGGGGTGGATAGCAGAGGTATATCTTACTTTTCCATGTATGTGGACAAGGAGTTGGATTCCCTCCATACCTTTGTTATGTTCATGTTGACCAACATCATTGCCTTGAACAACATTAGGTGCAGGTTACCTTGGAACCTGATAGGGGTAGTGAGCGATATGCTCACTAGGCAATAGGTGTATGCATGGGCTCCCACCTTATTTGCATAGGTGTACCAAGATCTGTATGAGGTGATGAGGCAGGGGAGGAAGGGATTAGGGTGCAGCTTGCTGCTGTAGTTTTGGGGATGGGAGAACTTTAGCATTGCTCAACCGAAGGACTTACCTATGGTAGATTTGGGTAGGGATCAGTCCTATGCTAGGATATGGACAATGGTCGAGGAGGTAAAATCGAGTTGACCAGTGAGGATGATCCAAGGGTACCAGGAGCTATGGGTTGGAATGACATCTACCCAAGTGATATGGAGGTTGTGGTAAGCTTACAGGGGGATTGGAGATGGAGAGTACTTGTGATGAGTGCAGTAGGCTCAGTGGATGGTTGGGAGACATCAGAATGAGGCTGAGTATATTTAGTTCTCTCGAGTACTCTGACAATTTAGATTGAGGTAGAATGTCCCAGATGAGCTGGTGTGCTATAGGAGATATCATGATGAGATAAGGCTACCATGCATGGAGCCATGGAGGGTGGTCTATGAGTATGATGAGAAGATGGATCTCCCATATGTAGGTGATGCAAGGACAACTACAAAGTATAATGTATGGTTTACTACATAGCCAGCATGGGCACCACCTCAAGAAGATTTTTATGGGGATGGTGATGGTGGGACTAGGTATGAGGGGATCCAGGAGGCCCTCAAGCGATAGTAGTGCCTTCGATCAGATAGTCAAATAAATAGGTCTAAGGGTGCAGAAAGGTAGGCTCTAGATATTGGGAGATATGATGGATATGGATATGATGCGAAGGAGGTTTTGGATGAGCCTCTATATCATAGTGAGGAGGATTTGGCAAGGGTAGAGTAGCAAGTAGCGGAGTGGTATGTGAGGATCACAAGGCTCTAGGTAGAGCTAGTAGAGAGGAAGCACCAACATAATATCAACATAGCTCATCTTTGGTCTCAACATAGATATATCGAGGTATTGGAGGATAGGTTGATATAACATCAAATTCCACTTCCAAATCCTCCAACCTCATTTGTATTTGGGGTACTAGGCATAGTGATTCTAGGTATAGCTCTAGGTCTAGGGATCCTCCTAGGTCATAGGGGTCCTCTTGGAGGACTTAGCTTAGTGCTTGGATGCACTTTTTGTATATGTAGCCTTGTGGCACTCATTGTACATGTGATATTTATACATATATATACATGGATTTTACCTTTTGTGTTATATATTTTTGTGAATGCTTTTTATGGAATGCTTTTGTGAAATACATGTTTACATGGATGATGAATGCATATGATATGTTATGCATTATTAATGCAATGTGGAATGTATGGATGATTAATGCAAGGTGATATGTATGGATTATTAATGCAAGGTAGCATGTATGGATGATTAATGCAAGGTAGCATGTGTGCTAATGATCCTTTATAGTTTATATCTTTCTTGTCCATTTTGCTAGCATTGTTGTTTAATCAGGGGTGCCAAACGTGGTGGCATATGGGGTGGAAGACTCATGAGTTGACATGGATGCTGACATGGAAGAAGATATGGAAGAAATTATGTATATTGATATGGAATAATATATAGATGTTGATATGGGAAACTGCTTGTTTTGTAGAGACTCATACATACTAGTGATATCAAACAAACTTACTAAAACTACCTAATCCCTCTAGGACCAAATGTGTGTGCAGTAAATTCATTTACCGAATCATGAGCATGGTAATGACTTGAGGTAATTAAGAACCAATGTGTGTGCAAGTGAGTTCATTAACCCATCTTGAGTAAATTGGGTAAAATTTTTATGGATGAAACCAAGAAGCTAGCTTGTATGTATAAGTGGTCAGAGGTCTCTTTGAAAGATATGTGTCGCCATACTTGAACATACTCCATTGCCATTCAAGCATCTATAGCTTTGGTGGATGATGACTCCATAGTCCATGATTTGTGTTTTTGATCTCTTAAGTTTTGGGGATGACTACCTAACCTTTTGACTAGATATGTATTACGCTCCTTGCCATCCAATGATCAGTGGTGTGTGATGTAAAATATTTAGAGGTTTTTTTAGGGATTTTCACCACTTTTTATTTTATTTTTGAAATTCTGGTAGTGGTTAAAACCACTTTTTTTGTGGATAATGTTGCATGATGGGACTAGCAAGGATGACCCTTTTTACTTAGAGGTTCATACCAAGTATGGTGTTATCCCTCTTTGACACAAAATATTTTTAATATGTGAAATTATGTTTAGTTCAAGAATGTTTTGGAGTCAATTTCCAAAACTCATTATTTTCTTGGTGTGTAAGTGTAATGGTCCTAAAACAAACTTGACATGTATTTTGGAGGTTTATTAAAACACTAGAGTGGCTAAGTGACTGAAAACACCTAGGACTTTTATGAAAATGTGATTTGTGTGCATGGCAATTTGACTTGGTGGACTTGTGTGGATGACATTGTGAAGGTGCCCCTGATTAAGGCAACATGATTTTTTTTGGACCAATTAAGACCTTAAACTTAATAAATGATCCCTAATATGACATGGATGTGAATGCAATGTATGACATGCAATTTTGTGAAATTTGAAATGCAATATGAAATGTGTGTTAATGCATTGTTTTTGGAATGTAATATGAAATGTGTGTAAATGCAATGTTATGAATGAAATGTATGCAAAAAAAAATTTGTATTAGCCATGTATATATATAGAAATCAAATCATACATATAATTATCTCAAGTCTATAACATTAAGTGGTTTGGGTTCTTTCTCTCCCTCTAGACTGTCAAGCCTGGAAGTACCATTATCCACTATTTGTGTAACAATGTATAGACCTAAAAAATTAGCCACGAATTTATCATGAAGATGCAACAATGCATTGGTGTTTGTCTAGTTCTCTTTAAGGACAAGATCTCCTACTTAGAATTCATGTAGATAAACTTTGGTATTGTAAGCACGTTTGAGGCGGTCTTGATAAACTCGTAAATGATCTAAAGCATTGAATTGCCTCTCATAAATAAGTGTGAGTTGGTCAAGAAATGCTTGTCTGGCAGTGTCTTCATCTATAAATTCTTGCAAATAAAATTGTAAGGAAGGGATCTCGAGCTCAAGAGATATGATTGCTTCGACTCCATAAACCAATAAAAATGGTGTTGCCCTTGTAGGCGTGTGGATGCTTGTTCGATAAGCCCATAATACCAAGGGTATTTGTGTATTTAAATCTCTATTATTTTCTTTAACAAGTTTATTGAGAATAATAATTAAGGTCTTCTTTGAAGCTTTAGCTTATCCATTTGCTTGTGGGTAATAAGGATTCAAGAAACTATATTGAATGTTATATTTCTTGTGAAGTGCTGAAAAATCCTTGTTATTGAAAGACTTGTCATTATCGAAGTTGATTTTTGAGGGAATACCAAAATGACAAATGATATTATGGAGTATAAAATCCACAATTCTAGGTCTTTTCGTACTAGTTAGAGGAATTACCTCAAACCACTTTGTGAAGTATTCAGTGGTTGTGATGATGAATGTATGTTGTCCCAAGGAAGGAGGTGAAATTTTACCAATTAGATCTAGACCCCATTGTGAAAAGGGCCAAAGTATTTGAATAGGCTATAAGGCTTGTGATGGTACATGAGTTAAATTAGCATGTTTTGACACTTTTTGCAATGTTTGACATAAGAGCAACAATCACGTTCCATTGTGGGCCAATAATAACCCATGCATAAAATATGCTTTGCAATGGCCATTCCACTAAAATTACCACCACAAGTACCATCATGAGCTTCAACTATGGCTCTTTATGCCTCACTAGACTCAAGACAATGAAGGAGGACTCCATCATAACCACATTTATACAACACATCCTCCAAGAGAACGAAACGAGCTACCTTTTGCTTGAATGTGTATTTGGTAGTTTGAGACATGTTAGATGGTAGTGTTATAAACTTGAGAAAGGCTACTATTAGGCTTGACCAAGGCTCATATGAATCCAACTGGATAAAGCAAACATCATTTTCATCTTTAGAATTATCACAAAAGATTGCAGATTTAGAGACCATTGAAATGATAAGGGGTTGTACCTCTCCAAATGAGTCTTTTGGGATCAATTATCCAAGGTAGGCCATCACATCTGCAAATCTATTATTAGAACATGGAAAACTATTGATTTTATACCAATAAAACCTAGAGCACAACTTCATTGCTAGTTCATGATAAAGTTTAATGGTAGGTTCTTTGCATTGGTATTCTCCATTGATTTTTTTAACGACAAGTTGAGAATCACCAAATATCCTAATATGCTTAATGCTCATAGCTATAGCTGATTAAAGACCTAGGATTAAGGCTTCATAATTCGTGGTGTTGTTTGTGCATGGTAAGTTGAGTTTGAATGATAAGGGGATATGTACCCCCTGTGGTGTATGAAACATGACTCCAATACCTTGATATTTCATACACTTAGAGCCATCAAAGAATAGTGTGATATCAATGTCTTCCTTCATAATGATATCTTCTTATTTTTTAGTGATAGCAAATATTGAATCATCTAGGAGCTCATCTTTCGCAAATTGATCGACTATTATCTATTCTTTAATGGATTTTTGGATAATAAATTCCAAATTGAATTCAGTAAGGAGCATTATCCATTCAGCGGTGAAGGTATTGTTGTAAGTGTGGGACATCATATAATGCAAAGAATTTTCCATAGCTATGGCATAGGTTGTATGGCTAAGCATGTAGTATCAAAGTTTATTAGTGGTAAAAACCACTGCTAAGCACAATTTTTCTACATAAGTGTATCTAGTTTCATAGCTTACCAATGTTCGACTAATGTAATAGACAACTTGCTCTCGATTTTCCTCATTCTTTTGTGCAAGCATTGTCCCTAATGCAAATTTTTTTGCTGAGATATAAAGATAAAATGGGACCCCCATACAAGAAGGAGCTAATATTGGTGGAGAAGCTACGTATTTCTTAATGTCATCGAAGGCTTTTTGACATTCATATGTTCAAGAGAATGGCACCCCCTTTTGTATTAGGTGATTGAATGGCCTACATTTATCATAAAGTTATGCAATAAAATGACAGATTGATTGAATATTTCCTTGTAAACTACATAATTCCTTTAAGTTAGTTGGGAAAGGCATCTCCATGATGGCATTGATCTTATTAGGGTCCACCTTAATGCCTCTTTTGGAGATAATTAATCCTAGAAGTTTGCTCAAGGTAACACCAAAGACACATTTATTGGGGTTCAACCTTACATTATGCTCTAGAAGTTGGTCAAAAAATTTCTCCAATACACCAATATATTCTTGTCGAGTTTTGAATTTAGCCAAGAGATCATCCACATAGTCTTCGATAATCTTATGCATGTAGTCATGGAAAATGTATGTCATGGCACGTTGATAAGTGGCACCTATATTTTTTATGACAACGAGCATCACCTTGTAACAAAAGTTACCCAAGGTGTAGTGAATGTTGTTTTGTGTTGGTCATCAATATTTATTCAAATTTGGTTGTATCCTAAAAAATCATCCATGAGTGAAAGTATTTCATGGCCAGCGTAGGTGTCGACAAGAATATCAATGTTTGGGAGAGGGAAGTCATCCTTAGGACATGATTTGCTGAGATCTCAAAAGTTAGTGCAAACATGTATCACCCCGTTAGGATTACGAATGGGTACTATGTTTGAAAGCCACTTAGGATAGTCAATAGGATCTATGAAGTTCACATCTAAGAGTTTTTAAAGTGCTTTCTTTACCAAGAGGGCCATGGTAGTATGCATTCTCCTAAGTTTTTTTTTTTCGACTTAGCATCAAGTTGTAAGGTAAGATTATGGACAATCAAACTAGGGTCAAGACTAGGCATGCCCTTATAGGACCATGCAAATATACCCTTCTTCCTCTTGAGGAGAGCAATTAATTGCTCTTGTTCATCGAGTGATAAACTTTTTCTAAGCTTGAAAATTTAGGGATTGTCTTTGTTTGAACTAAGGTCCACATCGATAGTATCTTCAATAGACATGTGGAAACCTTCCTCAAGTTGATGGAATGTATGTATCAAATTAATTTCATCTAAGATGTCATCAAACTCTTTTGGGTTATCCTCATCTATTTCTGCCTAGAAAACCTCAGGATCCGAAGATGAAGGTGAAGGCGAAGGCAGAGGGGATGGAGGAATGTTGTTGGTGGAAGCCATTAAAAATTCCTCAAATAAGACAAATTTGGCAAAGGATGGAGGTAAGAAAATTTGATCCATATCGATAAGGGTTATGTCAATTGAAATTGGTTTAGTCGGGTCGTATGGATTACAGAGTGGGGTAAATAAATCAATAGGATTCATGTTGACTTATGGGCAAGGTAGATAAGGTTAGATGAAATTAATGGGACATAATAACTGGTGCTAGGAGCTTGGTTAACCTAAAAAATAGTAACAAACACAAATAAATGCATCTATCAAAATGTTATGTACATGTGATGTAAAGAAAAAAAAGTGTTTTTGTTGATTTTTGCTTTTTTTGGTAGTGGTGAAAACCACTTTTTTTGTGTTATGTACATATGTTACAAGTTGGCTTATGAAATGGCTTAATGGAATGGAGGTGGTGGTTCACCGGTAGGAGTAGCTCGTTCTTGTGGAATAAGCAAGTGAAATATAGGCTCGTGGATGGGGAACATGTTGAGATAAAACTCATTTTGTTCGGTATGGGGAATAATGGGCTCCGATTCTTCTTCAGATTCATCCAAAATTATTGACATAAGTTTAAATTCTTCATAGATTTTGTCATCAAAATTATCAAGATGGAGGGCTTCTTCTCCTGAATTGAGATAGAGGTGGTGGAAAGTGGGTAGTAACCTAGACCTGAATGGTCATGCACCTCTTGATATGGGATATCGATAAGTTGATGCACTCCCTATTCATGCAATCCTATGCCATGACCTTGCCAATTGACTATGTGAAAATATCAAGATGGAAATCCCGATATGTTCTAGATGTTGGCAAGTGCTATTTCTTTGGGTTCCTCTAGGTGAGTTGGACTTAATGAAGAATAAATCCCCCCATATACAAAATGTATGCTATTTGGAGCTGAACCCATGTTATATACTGCTCCTATAGCCAAAGGTGGGTCACATGGGTGACCAAAATCCTTAGCCTTAGGAATGGTCAGGGGCGTTATGGTGATGTCTTGAACCACATATCCACCAATACCAGGATTAGTGAGGTGGACCTTGACTTGAGATGATATGGAATGACTATGGTCAGGTGATGGCTCGGGAAGTGGTGAATATGGAGATGTTTGACAATCCATCAACTCGACTTGTGAAATATTAGGTGATGGTGATGGATTGGTTTGTGAAGGTTGGTGAATGGATAATGATGATGTATATGGCAAGGATGATGATGATGTGGACTTATTGTGACCACATGTGCATGTAGTCAATGATGAAGATGATGGGGGTGTGGAAGCTTGATGGTGATTGGTGATAGGGAGATCCTCAGGAATGGGATCCTTTGATGAAGAAATTTATGAAGTGGTGGATGGATTGGATGATGGTGAAAGAAAAATGTGAGTGGAAGGAAGCATGGACTCATAGGGATTTGAAATAAAATTTCAATAGTTAAACAACTTGACATCCATCGGTATGCAATGTACTTGTCCCTCATGAACATATTTCAAGCATTGCTATAAAATAGAAGGGACACATCTCATTTCCCTCGTACAAGGTCTTCCAAGGAGTACATTGTACGGCATGGATTCTTCCAAGATGTAAAACATGGTGTGCAACATTTTAAACCCTACTTCAATGGGCAAAAAAACAATGTCAACTATGGAACACAAAGCATCGTGAAATGCTTTTAGGGTAAGTGATGACTTGGTGATATGGGATGGAGGAAGGTTCAAATGATGAAGAGTGGATGTGGTGATGATATTTATAGAGGAACTAGTATCAATAAACACTCTTTTAAAAGGATTCTTGTCAATTAGATCCATAATGTGCAATGGAGCGTCTACTGATTCTACTGAGATTGGCTTAATCTCAAAATCATTGAATATGATGGAAGTATCCATGCATGTTTGTATGCTTCAAAAAAAAATTGAAGGAATTAGGATCTTGATATTGTAGTTCAATGGAATTAAGAATATCCATTAATGCCTCATAATGTAGGGGAGATTTTTGAATTAACTCATTAGTTGACAATTTGGCAAAAGCTATTTTTAGACTTATAGTTAATCGACTACTCAATGAGATGACTGGTCATGGTGGATGATTGATAGGTGGATTTGGCATATTTGGTTGGCTAGGGATACATATAGGTGATGAAGGATTGGGTGAAACTTGGATGGGTGGCAATTTTTGAGGTTGTGACACACTTTCTTAAGATGGTTGTCTTACATTTTGTTGATTATGTTTTTGACCTCTAGTGACCACATGTATGGCCCCTACAAACCCTTGGTATTGTTGGACATGATTGACTTTATTAGGAGGAGTTTTGGTATTAGCCCCTCCTACATTTGGTTGCAGGTGTTTTAAAAATACCAAGGTTTTGTTTTATTGAGTGAGGGGATTATCAAGATTGATCACCCCCAAGTCAATAAGATTTTGTACTACATCTTTAAATGCATGGAAATTGTTAATGTCTTACCTATTTCACCTATGATAAGGATAAATAGATGTTCTCGATAGTGTTTACTAAATTTGGAAATATCATCGGGTCTTTTTTGGGTAAAGCAAGTTTATTTGTGTCAAATAACCTTCAAAAAAGGGAAGCATATGACTCAGCTAAGGGGGTGTGTTGATGATTTTATTAGAAAAACTATTATCTGGGATGGTTTTCCATAGCAGGCACTATGCTCTGCATGGCTTAAGTTGTTGAGGGTACCGTATGATAAGCAATATGTTGTGATGTTGGCTGCATATATTGTTGTTGAACCATTATCAGCTAGCTCATGACCACTTGATTAAATTGATTGGGCTGACTAGCTGGGGTAGTCTATGTTGATTTTGGTTGGCCAGAATAGTTGGCCCTTATTTTTCCATTCTTTTTTCTTAGGCTTAAGTATGCATTCTTGGATTTTGATTTCCTTAATGACACTAGCCTGAGCTAAAGCTTCTTCAAATAAATTATAGGTTTGTAGTTGAAGCATCCAAGAGATAGGTTTTAAACAAATCTTGGTGAATAGCTTAATTAGCTCATCCATTGGTAGGGTGAATGGCAACTTGGTGATGACAACCCTCCAACGGTTTCCAAAATTGTAGATAGATTCATCATCATGTTGTCTTAAAGCATAGACATCGGATAATGAGATATTCTTCTTAACATTTAAGATTAAACACTCAAATAATTGGTCAATCAATTGCTCAAAAGTATAAATACTATGGCTAGGTAATTGATTATAATGGCATCTCCTCCTAATGTTTGAGGAAAATTTCAGAGCATGAGAGCATTATCATTTTGAATTCTAAAACAAGCATGTACAAATATCCTCACATGTTATTTGGGATCCTTAGTTCCATTTAATTTGTCAGACTTAGGCACCGTGAAATATATCAGATATGGCAGTGATGGTATCAAAGGATGAATGGGTTGATTGATAAATTGACGTAAGGTTGATTTCTGGTTTGTCAAACCACGAGTATATTGTATCAATTGATCTATCTATTTTTGCATGGCCTTAATTTGAGGGTCTTCCTCAAGAATGTGGAAGCCCTAAATTACCTGATGATTTTGTGGTGGATTGGATAAATGTTGGGTAGTGACTAAGCGATGATGAGATTGGTAATGATGGCTAGGTGAATTTTATGGAAATTTATGAATGGGATATTGATGATGAAAAGATGGGAAATTATGAAATGAGGCTGATGTATGAGGGTTATGGCTAGGTTTTCCAATGGTAACAGGATGGGTAGTGTTATGATTTGATTATGGAATAGGGATAGAAACCATAGAAGACTGTGGTGTCCACGATGGACCCTTGTTAATAAGGACAGTCTTATTAGAGTTTGGTAAAGGCCTAGGATTCACTTGTACTTGCTATTGAGCATTTTGATGTTTTCTAAGTAATTTGTTCAGGTATTCCTATGCTTCATTAATATATCTATCAAAAGTTGAAGGTGTGGAAGCAAATAGTATGGAATATGTGGCTTATGGATAATTTATACTAGGTATAGTAACTTATAAGGCTAAAAATTATGAAGCAACATTTACATGTGCTTCATACAAGGGATTGGTATATGTGGAGGTGTATGAAGTGGTAGGAGAACATGAGGATTGGGAAATGGACATATGGGATGATGGTGTAACTGATGCCTCGAAAAGAGGGTTGGTGTACACCTGGGTAAAGTTAGATGGTGGCTAGAAATAAATAGGCTCCTGATGTAAAGTCAAATCCTATCTAGGTGAATTGGGGATTGACTCTAAGACATAGCTAGAATATTTCATGAGAGCTTCTACTCTTGTCATATCTATATGGGTAATGTGGTGGTTGATGGTTGGTAAGGTTGAATCTTCTTGGAGCATAGCCATATGAAATGTTGTGGATGGTAAGGAATGTGAGGGACTTGTAGATAAATATACCTGTGTCACATTCAGGTAATCTACCATAGAAGTGGTAGGGAAGGTGGATGAAGTTTCCATTGAATTATCTTGATTTAATGCTTTATTTGTTAATACCATAAAGCAAATAAACCAAAATATATATTATACAATAAGATGAAACACCAAATTTAAATTTCACAATAAAAACAAACAACCAATGCTAAGTTTGTTTAACATGTGTGTCTTACCTTATTCATTGGTTATCTCCTTTTAATGTGAGTTCATTTCCTTAAGTTTCAATCTTATGTGTTTCAAATGTGCTAATATGAATTAATCCAAAGAAAGGTAAAAACTATGGCTAAGTTGGGGCAACGATATTCTTGCTGGTGATTAAATCTAGCAAGTTTGCATGATGGTGACCTAGGGTTTCTAAGGGTAAATATTGGTGGATGGAGATGAAAGCCACAATCTCTAAATCTCAAGCAATGGTTGGTAATGAAATCTAGACATATTTTTAAATGTGAATCATGTAGTGTGTAGTTATTTTTAAATTAATGATTTTCTATGGTGTTCATACAATGTTAGAAATATAACCACTTTTTATAGTCAATCAGAAGCCACTTTTCATGATACCAAATTTTCCAAAGGAAATAGAGTACACTGCTTAAAAACCGCTCTAAACAGCTGGATGGTTCATGTATTCCTTTGTATGGAGTCACCCAAGTACGGGGATACTCTTGGTATATGAACAATGTTCCTACTTATACCTACAAAAATAGGAATCCCTAACCCTATAATGCAAACTAATTATGCAATTTCAATTTACATGAAATCAGAATGCAGTATATTTTTTTCACACAATAGAAAATCAAAAACTTCAAATAGAAGATGTGGATGGATGCAAATGATTAATATAAAACCTAATATGCAAGCTAATATGAATGTTATTTTCCAGATTAATTAATGAAGTTCTTTTTATCTCAAAAACCTGAAAAAGACATGAAACTACCCGAATATGTAAATAGAAAAGCTAGGGTTTGGACAGTAGACTTACAAACAAACTATGTATCTGTTCTAAATCTCTGTAAAATGCCCTTGGGCATTTCTAAAATGTGCTTGGGTGTTTCTCGATGGCCTTCTAGCACCCTCGGGTGTTTCGTGCACCTTCTGCAACTTACTACAACTTTCAAAAATCTTAGATCCAATAAAATTTTTACTTCTAAAAACCTTGCAAGATGACAAAAAACAACAAATAAATCAATAAGGAAAATCATAAAAAGAAACCCTTAGGGGGTCCCACCATGATCACCATTTGAAGATGCAAAAATGCAACACCAAATAATGCTAAATAAATTGAACACAAAGAACCCAAAATTGCACAATAGATGATCTTATATTAATGGGGGGAGCCTAAAAACTCCATTGTTACAATGTGGATCTTTGAATCCTTTTGATACAAATTTACAATGGCTAGGGTTCTTTGAAACCCTAGAAAACAAGGTTGGTGGTGTCTTCAGGCACATCCTTTCTCCCAACAGAAGTGAGTGGGCTTTTAGTTATCCGATGTTGGGCCACTCCAGCTTAAGCAACTATCCAATGCTAATGTCACACTTCCATATCTACACACAATAAAACAACAAAAGAGTTAGTAGCAACTATGAGGGCTCCACAATGTGAGGCCCTTAGAAAGCAGATAAAAATCCTAGCTATGTAATATGAATAAGTGAACAAAATCTAAAAGTGCATATATAAAATAACAAACAAATGAATTTACCTTATGTATTTGCTATCTTCTAATCTGAAGTAGCTTGTTATAGTGAATCGATGCAATGATGCCTTAGCATAGCTCAAAGTCTAGGGAGACTTTAGAATATCTGGTGTAAAACACTTACAAGCACTTGGCAGCTACAAGAAGTGCTCGTGGACACTTGGTAATGGTAGAAGGTACCTAGAGGTGCTTGGCAATGGGTAAGGAAGTGCCCAGAGGCACTTGAAAGTGACAAGAAGTGCCCGAAGGCATTCGGTGATTGAGAGGAGAGATCTGTAGAAGTAGATATGGCAGAATGAGAGGGACGACGATGGATGCAAGGGATGTAGTAGGCAAATATGGAAGGCAAGTTTTCTTATATGCTCTAAGGAACTCAAGGATTGATAAGGACTCCAAGGAATAGTCAGGAAGAACTCAGGGATTGAGCCATCAAAATAACTCCTATTAGTGATCCAACCTAGGGCATACTTAAGGTTTCAAAGACACTAATCGTGTGGTTGAGATAAAAGCACATCGGAGGGTGGATATTAAATTTAGGTTGTGGTATGGATTGATGTGGATGAATGGATAGGATTAAGTGAAATTATATGGTTGGGATTAATTCACTTATATGAATATATATTTATTAAATATATATAATATAATATATAAATATTAATATTTAAATATATATATATAATAAATATATATAAATATATATATGAATAGTGGACAAAAAATGGTGGGAAAGCATGGATGGAGGACAAGTAGCTAGGTTTTGGTGTCTACACTCGTCATATGATGACTTGCACCAGAATCAATATACCTAATATCCTTTTCATTTTGACTTGTGAATTTTTTTGGGTTTGAAGTGATTTTGCATCTTTGATATGATATATTGGATGGATTCTGATCTTGAGTCCTCTTGTAGTGAGTATTGTGATGAAATGTCCCTTTTTCCAATCTATCCATACTCTAAAAAATTGTAGTATTTCTTTTATTAATATGACCAAACTTTGATTAAAATTTCTTTTGCCTATGAAAAATAATTTTGATTCAATTTTTATAATATTTAAATTTGCCAACCTTATGACTCCCTAGTGGTTGATAATATGACTAATTAATATCTTTCAATTTGTAGAATCAATCTTGGAAATACTTTTCCAAATTTTCAAGTTTTGTAAAAATATCCTTTTGACTTGCAAGTAATTGAGTAAATAATGAACTTGATAGTATGCTTAGCTTTCTAGATTTGAGTTGAATTCCTTTTGTCTCCCTAGTAATGTGATGACAAGTTTAATATAATGTTCAACTCTTTAAAACAACTATTTTATCTCTCCTTGTAGAAAGCTTAATGATGCAATTAGATAGAAATTCTCAATATCTTCAAGATAGTTAAGTTGGATTCTCTATGTCTCTTCAACTTGAGTATGAGACTAATAAAATCAATCTTCCAACTTTTAAATAAATCTAGAGTTTGACTTCCTTCAAACTTGTTATAATGTAGTTTCTAAATTTCTATGATTTCAATTTGATGTAGGATTCCTTGTATCTCCCAAGTTAGAAATTTAGAAAGACTATGTATTTGCAAATTAGATTTCACTAACCTTATATCTCCTTGTTTAAGGTTTGCAAATGTTTGAAGCAATAATAATAAATATTTTAATGCTTCTATTTTCTACTTTCTTCTCAAGGCAATCAATATGCTTTCTAGGATTTCTTTTCACTCCTTATTACTCCTAATATTCAATATCCTAGAGTATATAACTTAGTTGATATCAACCTTAATAAACTTGCAATATTTCTAAGAATAATTCTCACCTTTTCAAGTGCTTAATTTTGACTTGCAAGCTCCCTATAATCAACTTGAATATCCTGCATTAATGGTTGACTCCTTGTCAACTTTGAGATGCTATGTAAATATTTCACTTTTTCTCTTCACCAAATTGTGTGCTCTTCTCCAATGTTAGTATGTTATCTTGTTACCTTCTATTTAACTGGCGATTATGCTTCTTTTCAATACCAATTTTTTTGTGTGCACACTTCTCTTTACCTGGCAAACATGCTCTTCTTCAATGTTGTTATGCTAGCTTGCGTACTTCTATTGGCAAGCTTATTGTGTTATTACTCTTCAATCTCCATACTGCTTTAACTCTTAAATGTTATCTTAAATTTGTCTCTTCCCTTCAAATTAGCTTCTTATAAATGAGCATTATATCGACACTTCTATTAAGGGCATCTCTCTAGATTGGAACATAGTGTAATATGGATAGTGCCAAGTGGCACTTGCATTGTCTAACTCCTTCAAAAATGCTTCTACTGCACCTTCTTCCAATGCCAAATGACAAGTGGTGTTAGGAGAGTTATCGATTTCCTTCAACATCTTTGACCTATGATCAACACTTCTTCAAGAGCATTATACAAATGATGTCTTCGCTCAAGGATTCCTCTTTGCTTAGTGCTCGAGTTATCCTCAATGTTGTGGTGATTTCCTACTAGTTTGCATGTAACACCTTCTTCCACATGGTGCAAGTATTTCACCACTTTGCCCTAACTACCTTAGGTTATTCAATCGATTGAGTCTCGCTTCTCAATGCTTGTTCATTGCACTTCTTACTCTACTTCCAATGCATCTATGATAGATGAATGATAGCTATTCTCCAATGTTTCAATGGTAAAAATAGCTTATTCCTCTAACGCTTCAGTTGAGTGTCGACCAAGGCTATGCGGTGGCTTCAAGCAATGATTAAACCTTCTTCGAAACTGATTCAACCTTGCTAATCTGCGTTGTAGTTTGATGTACCTCCTCCTTAGGCTTGTTGAGTTTGCCTTACTACCTGTGATGACTTCCATGCTGGATATCCAAGTTGAATGAAATGCTTGCAATGGTGCAAGTTAGTGTAATTGCATGGGCAAAAATGGAGGCTTGTCTAAGTGCCAACAAAGCTACTTCCAACGTAGTTACGTGGGCTGAATAGGGATGTGTCCTATGATCCATTCGATTTGTGTTGCTTGGAGGTAGATGTTATTGAGTTTCCCTATGATGCCTTCACCAAAGGCTATCGAATATGTAAGATACCTCACTTTGCCTTCAAAGACCTTTCGATGTACCTTATTTTACCTTCACCAAAGGCTTCCTAGATGTTGAACGTACTTGGCTTGACGTCCTTAGCATAGCTATATCTCCTACTTATGCTTTCACCTTCTTTATTGTCTTCTACTTGTAAGCAATATCTATTATTTCTTGGGTGATGAATGCAGGTTAATGCTATCTAAGTTATCTCCCTTTTCCTTGGAGATACTTCACTTTTAGAGCTCTATTGAGTGGCTCTAATGAGATGCTATGCAAATATAGAATAATATGTGTAGATGTTTTCCCCCTGTACTCTTAAACTGACTCTCTTGGCTTCTCAAAATGTTGGCTCCAACTTCCTTTGTAGGCTGAGATAAAACCGAAGTCAATGTTGCCTTCTAACCCTTGGCAATACTTTCCTTGCTTGGCTACTTTTACTTTGATAATTCCAAGATTTTCAATAATATTTTTGCACTATAGTATATGCAAATCCATAGAGTCTTATTTTTCTTGAATAGACAATAGATAGTTGATATTTTTATTTCTCTCGAAATATATCTAACTTCTATTTTTATGTGCAGGTTTGAACCTTGTAGACTATAACTTCTGCACTACCTTGAAGACTTTAAATTGAAACCTATTTATGCAACCTCTAAACCTTGAAATTGGTGCTCAATAAACTTAATAAAGAACCAAATATAAAAGTTCAACTAATGAACCTTTTGCACCTTAGTTGCATACCTTTCTACCTTTGTAGATGATGATGATATTGGTGATTTGAATCACCTAAATGCTACCTTTTAGTAGATGAAATTGTAGCTCTTCTAGGCTATCCAAAATAACTCTTTAGCTCACCTATTTGTAGCTTAGAGACTCCTCTAACTTGCTGCCCAATACTATAGTTTAGTGGCTTTAATTCTTCTTTAGAATGCACTCTGTAAGTCTGAAGTTTTGCAACTAGTAATGTTGTCCTAATTGTTGCCCTTTCGTAGTCAATCTCTTCACTGAAATGTTGTCCTTGAACCTCAAAATTTTGGTAGGGAACTCCTCCAAATCATAGCTGAGTTTTTCTTCAAGAAC
This sequence comes from Wollemia nobilis, assembly GCA_028583015.1. Taxonomy (NCBI): domain Eukaryota; kingdom Viridiplantae; phylum Streptophyta; class Pinopsida; order Araucariales; family Araucariaceae; genus Wollemia; species Wollemia nobilis. The sequence goes on from JAQPPZ010016822.1 coordinate 55,281, forward strand.
TCTTTAGTAATCTACTATAGAAACCAACAAATATCCTATATCTAAAATAACCTTCAAGCCTTCAATGGCAATCCCCAAATCTCTTAGATTTGGTGGCTTCTCTATCTCCTTTCTCCTTCAACCTCCTTGTCAAATTTTGACTTCAATCTTGGCCTATCTAATGGCCTTCTTCTCAATATTCTAACTATCTTGAGGTCTTCACTATTCTCCTCCAAAATTTGGCAAGCTTCTTGCCAAATCCTTCTCTCTTGGGCTTGTTGTTGGATGGTGATAATTATCCCAAGTTCTTTATTAGAAACTTCTCCTTGAGTTCTCCTCAAATCTTCTCCAATGAGTTCTCCTAGGAACTCCTTCAATGGCCTTCTCCTTCAATGAGGCTCTCCAAGCCTTCTCCTTGTTTCTTCTTGAGACCTCTTCTCTAGGGTCTTCACTCTTGTAGCTTCTCTGGTCTTCCCAATGAGACCTTTTCTTCAACCTTCTACTGTGGAAGTTTGGCAATGAGATCTCCCTCTAGGATCTCTAAAATTTATTGCTTCTAAAATCTGCAATGGGACTTTTGCTAGTCCTTCTCAATATTCAATCTTCCAAATGTGGAAGTTCTTCAATGGGACCTCCTATGGGTCTCTTCTTCAATGTGAAGTTTTCAATCTTCAATGGAGATCACCAATCTCCAATCTTCACTAGGACTCTTCTCCTTGAGTCTCTTCTTCCTTCAATGGGGTCTTCTTTCTAGGACCTCCTCCTTGATTTGCAATCTTCAATGTGGCTTCCTTGGCCACTAGATCTCTCCTCAATATCTAACTTGGAGTCTTCAATCAACAAATATTGTAATGGGACCTTTCTCCTTAGGCCTCCAAATCTTCAATCTCCAACTTTTTGCTTTAGGTACTAGATTGATTCCAAAGAAGATATTCTTCCTAGCTCTTGTAGGAAGCTTCCCAAATTTCTTTGAATCTCCTTTTTCTGCAACAAAGTATTAGGAAATGATAATAGAAATTTCTATAAATCTATAGAAAATAATCTTCACTAGTTGATTTGTCAATCTAGTGGATTCAATGTTGAGTTCTAGTCTTCACAAGTTTTTCTACAACTCTGTGGAAAAACTCTAGCCAAAGATAATTTCAAAAATTTTGAAAATGAGATTTGTAATCTCCTCTCAATATCTCTTGTGGCTCTCTCTATTTCCTATTGATCTACCTAGTGCTTTGATACCATTGTTAGCTTTTGAAGCTATAAAATTAAAGGAAATGCAACCACAAGTATGGAAATAAGCATGCAATGTTATAACTATGATAATGGCTAACTAATATGCATGAAAATATGATAAGAAACTTCTAAAATAACTCAAGAAATAGCCATTAATGAAAGCTCACGAAAATATACAATGCTATTCAATGGAGGTCACAACCTCTCCATTCTCACAAAATGGATCTACATTGTATCTACTACTACTCTACCTATACACTCCAAAATCCTCTTACTCTTCTACTCTATGAAGGCCTATTTATAATGAGATGCAACTCTTTGCCTTCAATATTCCTATGACACCTCACTATTCTATTCTAAGGACTTATGTACATGTGGACTACATGCACATTTACATCATTGCACATTCTAACACTTGTGCATTTATTACATTGCTTTAATAAAGTACTTAAGTCCTAATAAACTCCTAATCTAAATATGTACCCATGATGGTACATTAGTAAAGAACCAAATAATGTAATATATTCCAACAATTAATTAATTTATTATTTAATTAAAAATTTAATGCTATTAATTTGATTAATTAAATTAAATTAATCAAATATATCAAGTGACTAAATGAATGGCCACCATGTGATTTTAGCCAGCCAATGGTCAAAACCAATTTTGAACAAGTTTTCTTTCAATGATCGAGTGATTATTTAAAAAAAAATTGCACTCTGGTTGCTCATTAGTAGGTAATCTATCTAGCTAGATTGAATTTCATGGAATCTAAGTCTACATCGCATATCAAAATTGAATCTCCTTGAACAAACACCTAACATCCTCGATGATGCAAACATGGACATCATCATTTCTCCTCTAGGGATTGTAAGTATAGGATGTCCATGTTGGACAAATTTGATTGATCACTTAGTTCTCTCCAACTAATGTCGGTATGCTAAGTGACCATCATGAAGTTGTATAAAAGTTATACATCCTCTGAAGATGAATAAACTTATTTGTGTGTAGTCAAGAAATTTGAAGGAGCAGGTCAACTAGAGTTTCTAGTTCCCATCTCATCACTCCATGCACTCTATGGTCACCATTGGAAAGTAAATATATCAGTTTGAGATGCACAGGTCTACCATGGAGATCTCAAAGTAAATGTAGAAGAGGTATTCAAAGTATAGCAAGGAAATGATTCCAACCTTGCTTGTTGTTATGCATCCTTAACTCTTTATGGTAGATTAAAATGGGTCAAGGCTATTTTTTATGGAGGGTGGTAGATCTAGCTTAGGAACATCCATGGGCCATATAGAAGAAATTCAATCCTAGCCATAGTATTTGAACAATTCTAACTTGGATTAATAAGGGCATAAACAACATCATCAATATCAATGCTACAATATTGGGCATCTCATCACGTGGAAATCCTTTTCCTTCACTTTTTTTATTTTCCTCTCATAGTGTACCCACAAAAATCTTGCATCTACTAGCCCCTTCAAGTTGAGGCTCGAAGTGGGCACTTTAAACAATAATGTGACTAGATCATTCTTTTGATCGATGATGTGGATAAACAATGTAGGCAATGGAAACTATATGGAAACATGTATTCGATCACAAATTTGGGTTGGTGCAATTCCAAAAAAGCATAAAAATGATGATCTATCAAACCAAACATAGCAAAAATAGAGGGGAAATTGTAGAAGGGGGAGGGAAAATTCCATGAGAGAAATTCCCCCTCACAGATCAGAATCCAAGAGGTTTTGATACCAACTAATGTGGGAAAGATCCTAGATAAATATTTTTATTAATTTACAAGCATGTATAGGCATTCAAAATGCCAAAATTTCAAGATATTAAATCTTAAAATTGTTGATATTTTATTATCGACATGCTTGAGCAAATAAAGCTAATTAAATAAAAGCTTATGCTAAAGAAACACCTATACCTATCCTTATTAGTTTTACATTGGAAATCTAACATAAGAACACCTAGCCAAATGCAATATCACGTAGATTCATCTTTGTTTTGGATGTCTAGTTCCTCTAGACACCCTTTGCAGTTCTCCCAGAGATTAGATCTGGTATTTTGAGATTGTGAGCATTGTCATCCAGTTTCTCATGTTGATGTGCCATCAAAGAGAGATTTGGTGTTGGCCCACATCATGTTTCTATCAATAGTAGATTACTCCTAACATGGAAATTTGTTCTCTAAGCAGCATGATGTGAATACCAAATTAGGGTATGTTGAGATGAATGAACATGGTGAAACAACTAGACCTTAAAATTGATGATCTCATACAAGTGCTAGTTTTATTATTTTGAATTCTTATGCGGTAGTCATGAGGTTGGTTGTGGTAAAAAAGACTCCCTTTACATGTTGGCATCCTTTCCATAAGAAGAGAATCCATCATGCTCATCATCCGATCTCATTGAGAGGAAAGAGAGCCTCTTCGCACATGAGTATTACCTTGATATTATCCACGATCAACATTGGATAATTGCCACATATGTTTTGGAATTCCATGAAAATGCAAAAATATCCTTCTATGTTCATTCGTTTAGACTTATCCAAAGCTTATGACAGAGTGGATTGCAACTTCTTTATCAAAGTTTTGAGGCAATTTGGTTTCTCTCAAGAATGGATGGACTGAATTATGGGTTGTATCTCTTTAGTATCCTACTATGTTCTTATCAATGGCAGACCTTCTCAATTGTTCCCAGCTTCTAGAGGTATTAGGCAAGGTGACCCCATCTCCCCTTATTTATTCATCATTCTTTTTGAATGCTTGGGTAGGACTATAACCCAAAACAGAGACAAAAAAAACCCGTGAGGGAGTTACCATTGCTCATGGAGCTAGGCCTATATCTCATATTCAATTTGTTGATTACTCTCCTCTGTTAGGTAAAGCTACAGTTAATGAAGCTTCTAAAATTAAGCAAATATTAGAAACACAATTTAGATATGAAAGAAATAACTCAGAGACAAACCAAAAAAATAAAAAAATTTCAACAAAAAAAAGAGAAAATATACAAATTAAAAACAATCTTTTAAATGTTGAGACTTCAAATAATACAGGTCCCAAGATAGACTCTGTTGAACCTTCCAGCAACACTTTGACTTTGCACACGCATTCTTCAAGGCTAGAAGACATCTCGGATTCAATTGGAGTAAGTCAAGAAATAGGAAAAAAAAACTGAAGATGGATTCTAATCAAAAGGTAGGTTGCAAGACCAATCAACAGTATATGGTAAAAAGCTTGTAGAGGAAGGTAAGATTAATTCCCTTACCACCTATTTTAGCCCCGGTATTAATGAAGATCATCACTTGGAATATTAGAGGACTCAAAGGGAGTCTTTCAAAACAAAATGAAATTAGAAGAATGATTCAGATAAACCATCTTCATCTTGTTTTCCTTTAAGAAACGAAGATGTCAATAGAGGAAATGGATTCAATTGCTAGTAAAATCTGGCCAGCTAGAAAAGTTATTTCCCTCAGTTCCCAAGGGACTTTTGGTGGCATTGCTTACCTTTGGGACCCAAAAGAGGTAGTTATTCACCATATGGTTGGCAATTCGGGTCTTTTAGCTATAGCTATTCAAAGTAGACATTCCAACCAAATTATGCTTTGCATAACTTTTATGCTCCGACTTCTTTGGAGGGAAAGAGAAAATAGTAGAAGGATATAACTTATATTATATCTCCTTTTCCTGAAGCTTGGATATTGATAGGACGAGATTTCAACACCATCTTCTCTTTGGATGAGAAAATGGGGGGAAATGGAAATTTGGACAGGAGCACTGACCTCATGGATGAATATATTGCAAACCTTCATCTTGTGGACATCCAGCCAAATAATGGCCTTATGACTTGGTGTAATAGAAGGCAATGCTTAGCTTGTATCATGGAGATATTGGATAGGTTCCTGCTCTCTGACCATTTATTAATCCACGGTCACATTCCTAAAGTGAAGACTCTTAACATTATTGGTTTAGATCATTGACCAGTCATGGTGGAAATTTGGAAAACCAATGTGAGTTTCTCTCTTTTTGTATTTCAATTAATATGGCTTAGAGACAGTTCCTTCAGACCTCGAGTGCAACAATGGTGGAAGGCAGGTAAACCAAGATATGGGACTATGATGTTCTGTTTTTCCAAAAGGTTGCAATATATTAAATCCAAAATCAAGACTTGGAACTGGAAGGAGTTTGGGGATGTTCAACAAAAAAAACATGAAGTTATTGCTCATCTTGAAAATTTGAATAAGAAAATCCATATAGATGGCCTCATAGAGGACAGAAGTAAAGATGAAATTAAACTCACAGCTCAGTTAGAGGAATGGGAAAAAAGAGAACTCTTATGGAAGCAAAAATCTAGAATTCAATGGATCAAAGAAGGTGATCGAAACATAGGTTTCTTCCATAAATATCTTCTAGCTCGAAGATCTCACAACTTTATTTCTTCCCTAATTCAGATTCTAGAGATGTTGTCTACACTTGGGATGGAATGAACTCTATTGATGTGAATTACTTTTCCAATATTTTTACTGCTACTCCTTTTGACTCGACTTCTCAACAAAATGTTCTTCAAGCGATCCCTTCTCTTTTCACTTCTGAGGAGAACTATATTTTGACTGCTCCTGTTTCTATTAATGAGCTTCAACAAGTGGTTTTTAAAATGCAAAAATGGAAAACCCTAGTACCTGATGGTTTTCCCATTGAGTTCTACCAAGAGTTATGGGATATCCATCATGTTGATTTATTAGAGGTGGTGGAAGAAGCCAGGAAAGCCAAAGAATTTTTGAAGGTTTATCAATAAAACTTATATCACTCTTGTCCCAAAAGCTCAAGAGGATTATCATATCTTAGCTTTTAGACTATTTCTTTATGTAATGTTCTTCTCAAAATAATTACTAAGATCATGGCATAAAGGTTGAAGCCTCTTTTACATAATATTAAGCCTCTTTTGCATAAGATTATTTCCCCTGAACAAGGAGGTTATGTGGAAGGGCGTCAAATAGTGGATGAGATAGTTCTTGCTCAGAAAGCCATCCATTCCATGGAAATGCAAAAATATCCTTCTATGTTCATTCATTTAGACTTCTCCAAAGCTTATGACAGAGTGGATTGCAACTTCCTTATCAAAGTTTTGAGGCAATTTGGTTTCTCTCAAGATTGGATGGACTAAATTATGGGTTGTATCTCTTCAGTATCCTACTCAGTTCTTATCAATGACAGACCTTCTCAACTGTTCCTAGCTTCTATAGGTATAAGGCAAGGTGACTCCCTCTCCCCTTATTTATTCATCATTCTTGTTGAATGCTTGGGTAGGACTATAACCCAAACTAGAGACAAAAAAAACCCTTGAGGGAGTTACCATTGCTCATGGAGCTAAGCCTATCTCTCATCTTCAATTTGTTGATGACTCTACTTTGTTAGGTAAAGCTACGGTTAAGGAAGCTTCTAAAATTAAGCAAATCTTAGAAACACAATTTAGAGATGAAATAAATAACTCAGAGACAAACCAACAAATAAAAAGTTTTCAACAAAAAAAAGAGAAAATATACACAAGAAAAACAATCTTTTAAATGTTGAGACTTCAAATAATACAAGTTCCAAGATAGACTCTGTTTAACCTTCCAGCAACACTTTGACTTTGTACACGCATTCTTCAAGGTTAGAAGACATCCCGGATTCAATTGGAGTAAGTCAAGAAATAGGAAAAAAAAACTGAAGATGAATTCTAATCAAAAGGTAGATCGCAAGACCAATCAACATTATATGGTAAAATAAGGTGAAAAGCTTGTAGAGGAAGGTAATATTAATTCCCTTACCAACTATTTTAGCCCTGGTATTAATGAAGATCATCACTTGGAATATTAAAGGACTCAAAGGGAGTCTTTCAAAACAAAATGAAATTAGAAGAATGATTCATATAAACCATCTTCATCTTGTTTTCCTTCAAGAAACGAAGATGTCAATAGAGGAAATGGACTCAATTGCTAGCAAAATTTGGCCAGTAGGAAAAGTTGTTTCCCTCAGTTCCCAGGGGACTTTTGATGGCATTGCTTACCTTTGGGACCCAAAAGAGGTAGTTATTCACCATATGGTTGGCAATTGGGGTCTTTTAGCTATAGCTATTCAAAGTAGACATTCCAACCAAATTATGCTTTGCATAACTGTTTATGCTCCGACTTCTTTGGAGGGAAAGAGAAGATAGTGGAAGGATATAACTTATATTATCTCTCATTTTCCTGAAGCTTGGATCTTGATAGGAGGATATTTCAACACCATCCTCTCTTTGGATGAGAAAATGGGGGGAAATAGAAATTTGGACAGGAGCACTGACCTCATGAATGAATATATTGCAAACCTTCATCTTGTGGACATCCAGCCAGATAATGGCCTTATGACTTGGTCTAATAGAAGGCAAGGCTTAGCTTGTATCATGGAGATATTGGATAGGTTCCTGCTCTCTGACCATTTCTTAATCCATGGTCACATTCCTAAAGTGAAGACTCTTAACAATGTTGGTTCAGATCATTGGCCAGTCATGGTGGAAATTTGGAAAACCAATGTGAGTTTCTCTCCTTTTCTATTTCAGTTAATGTGGCTTAGAGACAGTTCCTTCAGACCTCGAGTGCAACAATGGTGGAAGGAAGGTAAACCAAGATATGGGACTAAGATGTTCTGTTTTGCCAAAAGGTTGCAATATATTAAATCCAAAATCAAGACTTGGAACTGGAAGGAGTTTGGGGATGTTCAACAAAAAAACATGAAGTTATTGCTCAACTTGAAAATTTGAATAAGAAAATCCGTTTAGATGGCCTCACAGAGAGCAGAAGTACAGATGAAATTAGACTCACAACTCAGTTAGAGGAATGGGAAAAAAGAGAACTCTTATGGAAGCAAAAATCTAGAATTCAATGGCTCAAAGAAGGTGATCGAAACACAAATTTCTTCCATAAATCTCTTCTAGCTCGAAGATCTCACAACTTTATTTCTTCCCTAAATTCAGATTTTGGAGATGTTGTCTACACTTGGGATGGCATGAACTCTATTGTTGTGAATTACTTTTCCAATATTTTTGCTGCTACTCCTCTTGACTCGACTTCTCAACAAAATGTTCTTCAAGCGATCCCTTCTCTTATCACTTCTGAGGAGAACTCTATTTTGACTGCTCCTATTTCTATTAATGAGCTTCAACAAGTGGTTTTTAAAATGCAAAAAGGAAAACCCCAAGTCCTGATGGTTTTCCCATTGAGTTCTACCAAGAGTTCTGGGATATCCTTCATGCTGATTTATTAGAGGTGGTGGAAGAAGCCAGGAAAGCCAAAGAAATTTTGAAGGTTTATCAATAAAACTTATATCACTCTTGTCCCAAAAGCTCAAGAGGCTTATCATATCTCAGCTTTTAGACCTATTGCTTTATGTAATGTTCTTCTCAAAATCATTACTAAGATCATGGCAGAAAGGTTGAAGCCTCTTTTGCATAATATTATTTCCCCTGAACAAGGAGGTTATGTGGAAGGGCGTCAAATAGTGGATGAGATAGTTCTTGCTCAGGAAGCCATCCATTCCATGGAAATGCAAAAATATCCTTCTATGTTCATTCGTTTAGACTTATCCAAAGCTTATGACAGAGTGGATTGGCACTTCCTTATCAAAGTTTTGAGGCAATTTGGTTTCTCTCAAGATTGGATGGACTGGATTATGGGTTGTATCTCTTCAGTATCCTACTTAGTTCTTATCAATGGTAGGCCTTCACAACTGTTCCCAGCTTCTAGAGGTATTAGGCAAGGTGACCCCCTCTCCCCTTATTTATTCATCATTCTTGTTGAATGCTTGGGTAGGACTATAACCAAAAATAGAGACAAGAAAACCCTTGAGGGAGTTACCATTGCTCATGGAGCTAGGCCTATCTCTCATCTTCAATTTGTTGATGACTCTACTCTGTTAGGTAAAGCTACAATTAAGGAAGCTTCTAAAATTAAGCAAATCATTAGCTATTTTTCTAAGGCTACCGGGCAATTGATCAATGAAGACAAGTCTAAAGTCATTTTCTTTCACTGCTCTACCAGATAGGAATCCATGGTCTTGGATAAATTAAGATATAAGAAGACCTCCCTTTCGATCACTTATTTAGGCATCCCTATCAATACTCAAAGACAGAAAAATAAAGACTGGAATTGGTTGTTGGACAAAGTTAAGAAGAAAATTGGAAAGTGGACCAATAGGTGGCTTTCTTTTGGGGGTAGAATTACCTTGGTAAAATCTGTCCTTCAAGCTATACCTATTTATGTTTCTACCGTGTTGAATATCCCAAAGGTTGTTCTTCGAGAATTAGATCAAATTAATCATCGGTTCCTCTGGAGTGGTACTAAGGAGAAAATAAAATGGGCCTTGGTGAAATGGGACACTTTATGTCTTCCTAAGAATGAAGGGGGGTTAGGATTCCGGTCTGCTATTAATAACAACAAAGCTTTAGTTGCTAAATTGTATTGGAGGATTTTACATAACCCCAATGCCCTTTGGGCCAATAATCTCCGTGCTAAATATGCTGAGAACAAAAGTCCTGAAGACCTTGTTCGCTATCAATTGCCTACCAAAGGTTCTCCCATTTTAGCGGTTCTTAAGACTGGTGAGGATTTGATTAAGAAAAATTTATTTTGGATCATTCATAATGGTCAACAGGCAAATTTTTGGATAGATTCTTGGGATGGTCACCAGCCTTTGATAACTCAGTTTCCTGATTGGAGGCCTTGGATGGAGGAGCTTCACCGAGCTAATTGGATAAAGGTGGCTAATTACTGTCGATACCATACTGGTAATTCAGAGGTTGGTAGATATTGGATCCCTATTGAGGACTAGCCTATTCAAATTCCAAAAATTCAAAGACAAGACATCCAACGCATCCTGCATATGAGATCTCTCTCTTGGTCCCATGATAAAGATTGTTTTGGATGGAACAACACTACTAAGGGTGAGTATTCAGTTGCTCAAGGTTATTTGGCCTTATGCCATAATATTCCCAACCAATTTTATGGCATATTTTCTCAGTTGTGGGCTCAAAAGCTTTGGCCTAAGGTGAGGTTCTTTACTTGGCTTTTATTGCATCGTAGGGTGCTAACTGGTGAGCAACTTATGAAACGTGGTTTTCATGGCCCTTTTAGATGCAAAATGTGTGGAGAGAATGTGGAAACTCTTAGCCATATTTTTATTGAGTGTACCTTAGCCTCTGAGCTATGGAGGAGAATGGCCATCTTACTTGGCTTACAGTGGTCCAATTTTTCTACTTTTGAACAACTTTGGAGGGATTGGCCTAAACAGGAGGGTGTTGATCATTTCATTAGGCAGTTAGTTTGGATGGGTTCTACCATTCTACCTTGGAATATCTGGAATGAAAGGAACAACCGAATTTTCAATCAAGAAATAAAGGATATTCACTATATCTGGAAAAATACCATTGCCAACTTAGTTGAATCAGTCCAACAACTCCTTAATCACCCCCAAAACTCCCACCAAATATGGGATCAAGTGATGCAAAAATTGAAGATTAACTCTTCTAAGGGCAACCGGCTTAAAGGGAATGTGAGTAATTGCAAGATGGAAAGAACAAGGAATTGGCAGCCTCCTAAGGATTATGGAAAATTCAATACCGATGGAGCCTCTAGGGGGAACCCTGGAAAAGCTAGTGCAGGAGGAATTGGTAGACTTTCGGATGGCTCCCTGGTTTTCACTTTTGTTGAGAATTTGGGTATCCTTTCCAATAACCTTGCTTGAGGGGTATGGTATCCTCAAAGGCCTTCAAGAGGTTGCTAAGGTTGGATGGGAAAAGGTGTTGGTTGAATCTGACTCCCAACTCATGATTAATCTTCTGAAGACTCCTTCTAAGAATCATAAGGTTGATTGGAGAATAAAAAGAATTGTTGAGAAGATTCAATTAATCCAGATGGGCTTTTTGAAAGTGGATTACAATCATGTGGTCAGAGAACAGAACAAGAGTGTTGATGCTTTAGCTAATTGGGCATTGGACAAAGGTGATCTTACTTGCTACGGCCACCCTCCCAAATTGTGGGCTTCACAAATAAGGGAAGCTCTGCTTTTTATACTTTCTTTGGATGGCTCCAGTACTAGAGGTACCTAGTTCCTTTTTGCTTTGTTTTTGCTTCTCTTTGGTTCGGTCATGGTATTTTAGTTCCCTAGCTTAGACATATCTTTTGTGTTTTTGTTGTTTTTCATGTTTTTGTTTTGTGTTTTTTTAAGTGTTTGTGTGTTGTTTTGTTGTTTTTATGGTTTTCTTATGTGTTTTGTGTTTTGTTGTTATTTTTTATTTTATTTATTTTTATTATTAGATTTTTTTTTAGTTTTTTGTTGTATTTATGCTTTTATGTTGATTTTGTTTGTTTTGTGGTTTTTATTTTTTTGTTTGTTTGTCTTTGTTTTTTGATGTTGTGTTTTTTGTGTTTGTTTGTTATTGTTTTTGTTGTTTTAGGCATGCTCATTGAGTGTGCCAGAAGGGGGCAGGCAAGGTGTGAGCCCTGAAAGTTTTTGGCGGAATAGATACCTCTGCCTCCTTGGGACTTACCCAAAAGTGGCATCTCATTTGGGGTGTTTTCCACAAACAAAAAAAAAACAGGTAATATACTTAGAAAAAGCATAAGATCTATTATATTAGATTTTGATAAAAAAAGAGTACAAAACACATCATATGATCATACAAAATTACAAACTTCTCAAGATATTTCAAGTCTCAACAGGATGTAGACATGAGAATGAGAACAAAAGCTAGAGTTTATGGTAGTTATGGGCTGCCGACAATTTTTCCTATGTTAGGAACGTCCATACTCAAATCTCGAGAGTGACAAACAAGAAAACTCATGAATACTTACAAGGAACATGCTGGAAACTTGACACGTTGAACGATGGGTAGGTAACTTGCCTCACATCCATAACTGGGGGTAATCACAAGGAAGTCAAGGGCGAGTTTTACAACAATGCTTATAATTTTTACCTTCTTTTCAACAATAATCATGTTAAATTTCAAAGAGAACGGAGGATGATGATACAATCTGACATGTGATCAAATACCTTTTATGGTTCTTAAAACCAAATGTAAAGATTTAGGGGACAAGTTGGTCTCCATGAATGTCCATGAGCACATGAATGTTTTTCTGAGTTGTACATGGTTGTGTCATGTGATTTGTTGACTCTAATCTTATGTTGTGTTGAAATAGATATTGTAATAAGATCATGTGATATATTAGGTGTATTCTTGATATCTTATGTGTATAGGAGTAGTTGGTTAATTGAGTAGATGTGGCAGTTTTTGTCTACCACCCTTCTCTCATGACACTTTGTGTACACCCTACCATGGTTTAACCATAATTGTCATATCACGAAGACATGTTTATTGTGTTGTGGTACACTTGACTAGCCATAATCCATATATGTATGGAATGTGAAGGATATATGCTATAAATACTTCGCATTTACATGTATCCATAAGTTATTTCTATTGTATCATCTTATTTTATATAATATGGAATTGTATTGTAGTGTGTTGGATTGTTTGCATGAATACCATACTCCTACATGCTACATTTTGGTGTCATTGCTTACATGCTGTTGGGTTAAAGTCAATGAAATGGATATATGAGAGTTGCAAGGAGTATCTCACTCCAAAAGATAAACAATCATTACAATGAAATGAAAGATAGGATCTAGAAACTGAAAGTGACGTATACTTCTTTGTTAACATCAATAAAGAATTAGGTGAAGGCAATTTTAAGAGTGACAAAACTTGATTTGACTAGAAGGATTGAATTTTTAGACGAAGATTGCAATGATGAAGCAAAAATTATTCAAAGCTCTAAAAGTGGCATGCATAGTGCATCCAATGGTGTGCAAGACAAGAGTTTGGCATTGGAGCAACTACAAGTTGGTGCATCAAATGGTGCGTAGAACAAGAGTCCAACAAAAAAGCAATCGTAGAATCACGTGTCCAAAGGTGCATAGGACAGAAATCTGGTAGGGCAGCAATACACGTATGTGTTTTAATTTGAGAGAGATCAAGTAAACCTCATAGGCTTGATAATGAGAGCAAAGAAAAGTCAATCAGCCATGTTTTGAACCAACAACTAGAGTTGAGGGATGCAAAAATATCCCAAGTTTTATGGTGATGAAATGGAAGACACAGCTAGACATTTTAAAACCTACTTCACAATTTGGAAGGTGAAAGAATAAATGGACAAGATTAGAAGAGTCTAAACCCTACAACATTGTGTGGGACTAAAATAAAACTAGTACATAAAACTACCACAAGATAATTGGCAGACATGGGAAGAGTTGCAGGAAGCCTTTGAAAATGAATTTAAGTTGTGCATTAAAAATAACATTGTCACAAAAATTTATTAAATACAACAATGTGAGATGAAGTTTATTTGATCCTACAACCACAAGTTGAAAGGGTTGGTCAACAAAATGGAGGAGCCATTAGACAGACGAAAGAAAACATGGTTCATAAAGCGACTTCTTCCAATGTACAGGAAGAAAATAAAGGTGGTCCCTTCATTGTCATATCAAGAGCGGACCATGAACTTAGAAAGAGAGTCCAAGACGTTATTCAAATATTAGGTCCTAGAAGTTAGCAACTTTGAAAACAAAAGTGATCCGAAACTGAGAACAATTGAATCCAAGTACAAGAGCGACTCTAAGAACAAGAGCAACTCCGAAAATGATAATCATAAAGATCGAACATTGATAGCTGCTCTTGCTAGGGACATGATGCACATGTTTCATGAATTCAAGAATGAAAACAATGTATGATGCACTTATTGCAAAGTAGATGGACAAACCAACGCAACGCATGTATGAAGTTGTTTTTGCAGCATTTGTGATGTGGAAGGACACTCAATAAAGGAATGCCTATTTAATTTGAAGAATAGTCAACAAGTGTAGACAACACAAAGGGAGAACGTCTTTAACAAGTCAAAAGGAACCAATGATGGTCTTCATGACAACTCCCAAGGAAACAATAAATATAATATCAAAAATGAGGTGGTGGCCAAATTGAGCATGAATCGTCAAAAGTGTCATCTATAGGGACACTGCATGTGAGAATTTCAATGTAGCATGAGTTGAAATAGATAAATGATGTGTAGAGGGATTAAGAACTATTAGGAGAGTCAAATCCCCCAGCAAAAAGTAGTAGGAAATGTTGTCCTGATTGAAGTAGTAAAGGACATGGAGTGAGCCATAGGGATAAGCGACAAGTGCAAGAGCAATTGATGCAGCTGCTAACTAAAACACAATCAGAGATGCCTACTTCCAACTTAGATAGGGAGATTGCCAACAGGTATTGCAAACCTTGCAAAACTATAAAATTTCTGCAAGATGTCCATGTCTACAAGTCAAAGATGATCAAAACAATAAGGGGAAAACCAAAAACCTGTCCCAGCCCTTGATTGTAGATGAAGACAAACAATACAGTGTAGTATGGCTGAAGAAGGATTTCGTTTGGACAAGCAATATTGTCTGGTTAAGAGTGCAGGCCACTTGATTGAGAATGAAGGCTGTTCAAATAATGGAGGATGTCATCTAAATGAGCAAACATGTTATCCAAATGATGGAAGATACCATCTGGATGAGAAATTATGCAGTTCCAAACACAGTCTGTAGTGTTCCAATTGCAACCCATGCATTTCCAAACACAGTCCATATTATTCCAAACACAGTCCATAGCAATTCAAAAGCAGTCTGCAGTGGTCCAACCACATTCCACAGTACTTCAAACATAACACATAAGTGGACACATACAGAAAACTGTCCACATTGTTTCCAAAGCTGGAGGTAGATGGAGTGAGACACAGTCCAATTCTTTTTTGGCCAAACAACAAAAGAATTGATGGTCCAAGATTCCAACACAATTTATGTCCCTTTAAATGTCATTTGGTACTGCCAAAGTCTATTAAGGACCTCTTCGTCTGAAAAGACGTCTAGACTTCTCCAATTGTCATCTGAAGTGTGTAAGGGGTTTCAAAAGTCATTTGGAACTTTGTTAAAGCAATGTAAGCTGGAGCATGGAAGGCAAACCATCCAAAGCATGTATAGAAGATTACAAAGCCATATGTTTCATTGAAGAAACTGTCCATACCTTTAAGGCCATCTTAAGACACTTGAAATGCCATCCCTTGCCAAGGCAAAGTCATCCAAGGTTACCTGAATTTCATCCAAAATGTGGCAATGGTCCAAAATGTCGCCTAGAAGGTAGGTTGAGGTGGAATAGAGAAAAAAAATGCCAACCACTCTTTATAAACTTGTCTACCTTTGGGAGAAGGAGACCACACTTTAGGGTAGGTCGTTCAACTACTCAAAGTTGTCATCCATGGGAGAGGAAGAAGCATATGGGCTATCTAGTGGCTCATAAAAATTGTCCGTCCTTCAAGAAAGGCCTTAGGAGTCCTCCCTTAGACACCCTTAGGCTGTCTTAAGCATTAAGATTCCCTTTAGCTTCATTAGGCAGCCCCATTACCCTAGCCTCCATTTGGTTCATTTAACTAGTCACCATACAAGTCATACCATTAGAATCAGTTTTGGCCATCTTGTATTTTTCATCTTATTGGTTTTGGTGAAGGTTTGGAAACCTAAAAAGTGATGCAGTCCTAAAATGCAGAAACCTGACTGTGTTATTGACTTGAAACTGCCACCAAACATTCTGAATCTCACCTTTCCCTTTAACGCTTAGCATCTTATCTGCTAAAACCAATTTATTCATATATTTGAAATCTAAAGTTCTAAAAGGATGTGGCTTGGTATCTTAAGGCAAACAACAAAATAGATGAAAACTAAAACATTTTTATTGAGGGCATATAGCATAACTTTTGTGAAACCAGGAGTGAAGGCTAATTAGAATAGTCCAGCAAGTGAAGGCTTCCATACATGCAAGGTTGCAAACATTGTTTATTCCCTTTGAAAGAATGTAGCATAATGTCCATCATTATTGAAGCTTCTGAACGTGATAATAATGTCTGTAATTGTTAAAGCTTCTAAACATGATATAAAGTATGTACTTGATGTAAAATAGAATATTGCTGTCGCATCTGCCCACTTTAAATGAACGTAACACTCATTCTCTTAAGCTTAACTATACCATGTCCTAATGAGGAACATCAAATCAATCAACCATTATATCTGTTGAAACAAAAAATTCAGAAATCATGTCTTTAGAAAAAAGGGATGAGTTTTTTTCCCTGCTATTTGTCGTCTTAAAAAAGACTATCAACAACTTCATTATATACAGCCCTTGTGACCTTTGCCTGATGATCAGGTCTAAGTGGCCCACACAAACAAAAGATAGCGAACAGTTTGTCCATGCACTGGCATCCTAGAGGGCTTGCTATTTGTTAATAAGAGTACCTGTATTGACAATTAGCAAGTGATTTTCCATGTACTGTTGTATTAGTCCATATCTAGGAACTAGAAAACAATTTTGACATATTGCCATCATTTTAAATCACATTATAGACATGAGATTGTCCCAACACGCATACCTTCTTTTGTTATTTCACTTGTAAAGCAACCTTGTTTCAACCTAATTTAATTAGTTATTTGTTATTTAATAACCGCATATGAAGCCGTGCCTCTTCAATTTTTCTCCAAGGAACTAACATCACTATGCGTAAATAGAAAATAGTTTATTCATAATAATAAACCTACATTCAACTTATATAATGGTTTCACAAAACTCCATAGAGTAGGAAGGTTTTAGAATTTAGTTATTAAAGACAGATTTGGAGAATGTACATGAACATGACAGTAGATAAAAACAGCATAGTCAAAATTAGATATGGTTAATCTTCGAAAGAGTTTAGTAGTTGTGTGGAAAGTCCTATGCCATCAAAATTAGTGCATGCAGAAAATGCACCAAATGGACTTCAAAGGATTCATACTAATACCTCATGACTCAGATCATAAATACTTTAAAATCAGTATTAACCATTTAAGCAATGAAAATGTTTAACTTAAGCCCTAGGATTTAGGGCAAGTGGTCAGGAGTGAGGAGTTTAACACCATACACCAAGGGTTGAATCCTATGGGTGAACCTTGACATTTTTCAAGGCAGAGAACCAGGTGCGAATTTTGTTTCTATATATATAATAGTATCACTAAGTGGTTTGTTGAAATACCATGACAACATGATCATGATGTAATGTGGGTGGGATTTGCCTCTATTTCATATAACCAATTAAAAAAAAATGAAAAATGTTTAACTTGAATGCAGTAGTAATTTTGATTGTCAAAGCAGTAATTGGTGCCAGGATCAACATGAGGATTTTAAAAGTCCCTGGAGATGGTTAATAGGCGTTTTTCTTTCTTTTTGTGAATGGATTTTTTTTTGAGGAACTCAACTGTCTTTGTCACATTTGAAATTAACGTAAACTACAGACTGAAAAGTAATTATTGGTTCAAGGGACTTTAACAAATGCGAGTGACCTATCAAGTGGCATTAGGTCAACTGGTTAAATTCCTCAACATTTTAAAGAGGAGATTTAGGTTCAAATCTTGCCAAAACGATACATGGATAATAACCAAGCTTTGTTGTAATACCACTATGTGGTGATGATGTAATACGGGTGAGGCCCGTCTCAATCCCATATAACTCATTGAAAAAAGAAAAAAACAAATGCAAGTGACTTGTATGCTTTCAAGAATGAAACTGTTTACATTTGCTTTCGTCTGGCAGAGGCATCGCTTAGTGCAAATACACTTCTTTGGATCAGAACTTGTCACAAATTTGGCCATTGGATCCATAAAACCAACATGAAAAAAAAAATAATCAAAATTAGATAATGATCAATCTTCAAACAGGGGTTAACAATTTCCGTGTCAAATGTAAAGAATTTTCCATAATCAAGATTCATCAAATACTTATCCTAGTATTTTCAAATTTTAAAGTAAACAATAATTGCAAAATTTCTAAGGTGAAAGTAAAGGGGTTTAAAAATGACTTCCAAATAATAACTACCAATAACATGAGTTTTTTTTCCTATATTTAGACAAAAGACATCCAATACATTTTGAAAGGACATCCCTTTCATCTGTGATTCAATTCCACACGCTTATGCTACAAGAGTTTCCACCAATTGAAATAATGAGAATCAAAATTGTAAAATTTAGATACTCATGTTCTGGCATTGCTAGCCTTGACTGATTCAAAACCCTTTTTGAAAAGGCCTTCAGGTTAATGTATGATTTATAGGTATGCCTTTGTATATTGCAGCACTGCTTGAGGATTTTCCTTTAGAAACTTCTTCACAAATGTTGTCTCAGGTAAATAAATTAAGGAAGCCACATATTTATCATCCTTCTCAGATTGTGTTAAGCTTAAAGATTCCAACACCTTATATCTAGGATGCATTCTCTTCTCTATGCTGAAGGTTAGGAGCATAGGATGTGAAACCACAATGTTTGGCTGGAATCCAACCGTATCTAGCAAGAAATCCATGTTCTTTCGCATCTTGCTCATAGAATAATTTAGCAGATGAGGATACTTCCTATAAACCTCTTTGATTTCATTTTCTTGAAGACCAAGACTTCCCATATGTTCCCATTTCTTTTCTAATAATTCAGCCCCAATGACCCCAACGGCTGAGAGTGCAATCACAAATCGTTTTGAGCCCTGTAAAACACCCAGCTTGCTGACATATTCTAACTTCAGTTTTAATGACGCTTCATTACACCCAAGAACTTGAGGCCGTTTTGCAATTAAAAAAGAAAGCAACTCACCCTGTATTCCAAACTGCTTCAAAGTATCCAATCGAGGTTTGAGCTGCTCGTTAAAATTAAAGAGTAATAACCCGGGTGCCATCTTCACAGCTTTACATAGATCGGTCTTTGACCCACACATATTTTCAAGCAGTTCGACACTGAATTTTTTGTCCAAACTGGCAGCCAGAATTCTGGGGTTTTTTGATATGACTTGTCCCAGGTCGTGCCCAGTGAGACCTAAATTCTTTATTAGCTCAATTTTAGGCGTCAATTGTTTATCTACTTTGAGCCCAAGAATAGTTGGGACCCCAACGATGGTTCTTCTTACCTGGTCTGGAGTGAAACCTGAAGCCCTCAGCAGTTCAAGTGCTTCCCTAGCTCTTTGGGTGGACGTGCTCATGAACAGGGATGGGCTCCTCCTCATGATTGTGGAGAGTTGAGACTCAGAAACCCCGCATTCCTTAAGTAAAAAGTCTGTAAACGCATTATGTCGTCGATGTCTCTCCTCTTTCCCTTTTTCTTCGTCCGCTCTGCAAATGGCATGAAATGACTCTAGAGATAAAAAGAACGGAAGTTTTGAGAAATGAATGGAGGAAGAAGATGGTGATGATGGGAATGCAAATCTAAGTGACGATAGAAGAAATTTGAGTGTTGACATTATATGTCGGGTAATGGTGATGTTGCGAGGATTCAACTAGAGTTTGTCAAGCACATATCGATATGTAATTCCAGAACTAGGGTTTTAAAACACCACTGGTAAACAAAGGTAATATTTAGCTTGCGATGCCTATGTGAACATCATCTTCAAAATAGTATTGAAGTTATGGTTTGATATTTGAGTTTGCCTCAGCGCGGACCCACTAAATTAAAATTTGAGTTTTCATTCCTTTCATTAATACTGGCTGTTTGTTCCGTCCAGTTCTCCTCGATTCTGCTTTTAAGTTCGGATTGGCCCAGAAGAGGAAGGAAACGACATCATCTCCACCACAGCTAGGGGCTGCATGACCCTTTGCAATTCAGGATTAAATTAATAATAATTTATTTTCTCTCTTTTATATATATATATATAATTTTTTTAAGTAATACTTCTTAGACACATTCATCATGGGGATTGAAACCTGGTCACATCAAGGATAATGCAAGTGGTGTCCTTGCCACCACACTCACGCGGATCCCATCCCAAGCATAATTTCTCATAAAGGTAAGAGTTAGAGTTTATCACACTTGCCACCTTTACACACCTACCATTGCCCATACCACTGTTTGAACCTTAGACTTCTTTAAAAAGAGTTAAAACTTGAACTATGTCTCCAAGACTCCTTATATATATCACTTAGTCTTTTAATCATGTTGAAAACCTAGCCATAAAGATTTTTAATTTTAAATTTAATTAAATAATATTCAACTATTAATTTGTAATAGATCGCGACATGTTGCTCCGTCGCGGCCAAGGGTGGATTATTGTCGCGATTTCGTGATATGTCGCAATTTTGCGACAGGTTGACTTTTTGCGGTCAGAGGAGTCTTGTGAAGCGATTTCGCGACTTGTAGCTTTTTCGCGGCCAGAGGTGACGTTGGTGTTTGCTGCACGTTTTCGCGATAAGTTGTTGTAACAGATCTATCGGCTCTCTCACTAGCTTGGTTTTGGTTCAAGAGATTTGGATCCATTGCAAATCTTCTTCTTCTCTTGTAATCATGTGCTTTCATTATTTTCGGCTGGGATGTGTCTTCTCCCAATTGTAACTGATCTTTGTTTTAATACAAGTTTTTTTCAATTTTTTCAAAAAAAAAATTGTAATAAATCAATTTAATTAAAAATAAATTGTTTATATTTTTAACTTTAATTTTTATTAAATTGGTTGTATGAATTATCTTTCAACAAGATTTAAATCTAAGTTTTTTTTTTTTAAGTTAAAAAATTTAATCATATTAAAGTTTTTAGAGTAGCTTTGATAAACCAATGGAATCAATACATTATTCAATATTGTTAAAAAGAAATACACACAAAGTAAAGAGTACAAAATATAGAGAGTATTTATAGATATTAAATAACTATTAATAGATAGAATCACATTCCAACTAATAATCAAATGGTTGGTATGATGGGGTAATTATACCCATATACAAGTTAACTTTAGGTCAAGGTTGTGAGACCGACCTTCAAGAATAAAATATTACAGAAATACCTTTCTCAAGGTATATAAAGACCCAAAGAGCTAATACGAATAATATTATTCAAAAATCTATTGTAGCCTCAAAGGAATCTTAATTACCACATATTCCAACGTCCATCATTAAGTTGAACGAGGGACACAAAGAGACACCCTACTTGTCATCTTTCCTTAAGGGATACTCTCTTACCCTAAACAGCTCCTACATACATACAAAAGTGACATCGAGCATGATCTTCATCAAGATGTATGCTACCTCCTTTGATGAAGGTATAAAAATAGGATCAAGCATCCCACGTGCATGAAGCCATCTCACAAAGTGCATCCAAATTTCTATGTGCTTTGTCTACTAATGAAACACTAGATTATAGATAGGCTAGATGGTGGTGCTCTAATTATCACATCAAAGAGTGACTAGAA
This sequence comes from Wollemia nobilis, assembly GCA_028583015.1. NCBI lineage: Eukaryota > Viridiplantae > Streptophyta > Pinopsida > Araucariales > Araucariaceae > Wollemia > Wollemia nobilis. The sequence goes on from JAQPPZ010016822.1 coordinate 76,830, forward strand.
GACTCTAAGAAATGTCAATCTCCTCTAAAATCATGAGCATCCACCAAGGATGCTTGGTTGCCTCATTAGCAACACAATATTAAGCTTTCATAGAAAACTAAAATATAGTTGATTAGTATAAAATATAATTAGCTCAATCAGTTAGATTCTTTGACTTTCAAGGAGGAGACTAAGGTTCAAATCTTGTCAAACGATACATGCATAATTGTCAAGTTGTTGTAATACCACTATGTGGTCATGATGTAATACAAGTGGGACTTGTTTCAATGCCATATAACCCATTAAAAAAGAAGAAAAAAAGATATAGTTTATTAATGTCTATAACACTAAGAAACGGGACAAAATCCTAAATAGAACCCAAAGCTTATGGTGGACAGTCACTCATCTAAATCACCAACCCAATTAGCATAAGAACCTATTGTCAAAATTGAAGGAGAACCAATAGAGTATTGAATCCTCATATGATAAGTCCCTTAGATGTATTGGAGAATTCTCTTAGTTGTTATCCAATGATTCTTGGGGTGCCTGCATGTACCTAAAACAACTTGTAGCAAAAGCTATATTGGGTCAAATGTGAGTAAGAATAAAGAAAATCCCCCACAAGATACCAATACAACGTAGCATCCACTAGAGCAGTACAATTAGCACTAAGATTCAGGCTTGAAACAAAATGAGTTTGAGCAGACTTGCAATCCTCCTTCCTGAATCATTGAAGAAGATTCAAAGCATACTTGGGTTGTAAAATGGTGATGCCAAAAATTGTCTAATCAAATTGAATCCCCAATAAGTAATGTAGAAGTCCCAAATCTATCAACTCAAATATGGAACAAAGTCATAACTTCATATCCTAAATCAAAGTAGGAGATTTGTCAATGAGGAGAAGATCATCAACATACAATATAATCACCAATGTTTCCTCATATTGAAGTTTGATGTAAACATCATTCTCAACCTTACATCACTAAAACCTACAACCAAGAAAAAATGAATGAATATTCTCATACCATACATGGAAGGGCTAGTTTAGTCCATACAAGGACCTAGTTAGACAACAATCCAATAGAGTAGGGGCCTCAACTTCAAAGCTAGGGGGTTACTATACATAGATATCCTCTTGAATCTCTCCATGTAGAAAGGCACTTTTTACATCCATCTGGTGAACCTTCCATCAATATGAAGCAACAATAGAGAGGATCAACCTGATGGAGTCCATCCTAGCCATAGGTGCAAATATCTCTAAATAGTCCATTCCCTTTTGTTGAGATATTGCTTTAGTAATAAGGCATGGCTTGTGCTTCTCCACTTGACCATTTGAAGTATACTCAGTCTTATAGACCCATTTACAACCAACTAAATTTTTCCCTTTTGGAAGAAAAACTAACTCCTAAGTTATGTTCTTCATCAAAACCTCAAATTCTTCCAACATAGCATTTTCCTATTTTGGTTGACCCTTAGCCTAAGAATATGTAAGAGGATCTTAAGAATGAGCAACCTTTGAGAGCATAGCTCAAGGAGTTTTTCAATGTTGCTCTTGAGACAAAATTGGTTGAGCATCTTTTAGAAGTGTCTTAACTCATTTGGATGTTGGATGAACTAAGGAGTAATATGAGCTTTGTGATAAAGCAACATCATAAACTAAATATGAAGAATCCAACTCAAAACCACCACTCATCTCATCATGCAAAGGTAAATCATTATGATTTAATGTGTCTTGCTCAACATATCCTGAATCTAGAAGAAGATGCTACCTATGGCATTACCCTTAACCAGGTCAAATCAATAGGTAATGGACCTCCACTCAAAGATGAATATGAAGAAAATGATCTAATGGGAATAGATCCAATCAAATTATCTAAATCAATAGCTTAATCTAAAATAATCAAATGATCAGAAGAGTCATACATAAAAAAAAACTTAGGTGGTGGGCTAGAAGGAGCACCTAGAAGGACTTCATAAAAAATGACATCTCTCTAAATCAAAACCTCATATATTTGAGGGTGATAATGAGTATATGCCTTTAAGGTATATGAATACCTCACAAAGATACAATTGTGGCTCTTTAGTGTCTTCTTCTTTTGAAGATCATTGGGTATGTGTTCATATTAAAGACCCAAATATAGAGAATCAAGACACATTAGATTTATCTCCTATCAGATTTTCAAGAGGTGTCATGTCCTAAATTGCCCTCGAGGAAACCATATTGATGATGTATGCTACATAAGTGATGCCCTTTCCAGGTGAACAACTTTCTTTGAAATCTTTGAATGATATTATCCCATAAGTGTTCATTGGCATTGCCCACAAACAAAGGTAAGCCCAAATAAGTGGCAGGCAAGGAGGATATAGCATATCCTAAAATGTTGGCAATCTTAATTTGTCTTCTCAAAGGAGTTTTAAGAAAATATAATTTACTTTTTTGTAAATTGACCTTTTTTTCAGTAGCTTCTTCATAGAGAAGAAGGATGTGCTTAATAACTTTGGCTTCACAGACTAAAGCAAATGTGGAAAGAAGAGTGTCATCAACAAATTGTTTATGAGTAACAGGTGTGGATTGAGAAGTAACCTTGATGCTAGTAATAAGACCTGATTATCTTGCTGCATGAATAGATATGCCGAGAGCCTCTACTGCAATGATGAAGAGGAGGGGGATAGGGGTCTCCTTGCCTCAATCATCTGCTGCTAGTAAAGTATCCTGTCGAAGAACCATTTATTTAAAACGGAAAACCGGGCTAAAGAAATGCATCCTCTAATTAAGTTGATCCAATCCTAGTGGAATCCAAATTTAGATAAAACTGCCAAAAGGAAATCCCAGTTCAACCTGTCATAAGCTTTATTCATATCTAATTTTAAAAGGAAAGCAACCTTTTTTGTGAAGGAAGTTGAGTGGAGGGATTCATGAACAAAAATAATACCATCAAGGATTAATATGTCTCAAACTAAACTTCCTTTACAATGATTAATAATGAGAGGAATTACTTCTCTCATCCGATTAGCTAAGGCTTTAGTCAAAATTTTGTACACAACATTACAAAGACTGATTGGTCTGAAATCATTGAAATATTTGGTGTTGGAGCTTTTTGGGATGAGGGCAATGAAAGTAGAGTTAAAACTATGAGGAATGATTTTAGAATTCTGCATTTCCTTGATGGCTGCGCACACCTCCAGAACAATGAAATCCCAAAATATTTGGAAGAATATAGAAGAGAAACCATCAGGATCCAGAGCTTTATCTAGTTTCATAGAAAAAAGAGCATGTTTTATTTCCTCATCAGAGAGGCCAGCAACCAATTTGAAATTAATGTCCTCAAAAATGGAATGAGGAATAAATTGGAGAAGGAAGTCCTTGGCAACACTTGAGTTAGCAGCTGGTAAATCTTTAAGTAATTGCATGAAATGAGAAACACCTTTAGCTCTAATCTCTTTAATATCAGAAGTAACTCTTACATATTGGCAAAACAATTTCTTTATTCTGTTATTACTTTTGTTTCTCAGCGTGGAAACATGAACAAACTTGGTAATGGAGTCACCTTCCTTAAGCCAAATGACCTAGGATTTATGCCTCTAAAATGTTTCCTCACATTGGAGGATATTATGATATTGAGATAAGAGATCCCTTTCTTCTTTTCTTTGTTCAGCAGTACAACATTGACCTTCCTGAATGTCTTTCTCAATGGTAGCAAGACAAATTTCGATTTCATGCTTGTTTTTAAAAATATTTCCAAAGATGTCCCTATTCCAAATCTTAAGGTTTTCCTTAATCAATTTGAGCTTCTGACTCAACCTAGAAGAGAGTGATCCTTGGAAGTCATTTTGCCATCACTAAATGATTCTATCTCTAAAATCAGGATGTTGCATCCACATTGCTTCAAATTTGAATGGAATTTTGAATATTTTAGGATTGTTAGTATCTAGTAGGATGGGACTATGGTCAGACCTAATTTTAAGAAGTGATTGAAGATTAGCATCCCCCCAAATAGTCGTGGATTCCTGAGAGAACAAAACTCTATCAAGTTTCACTTGAATGAGCTGAGAACCACTTCTTTTATTAGACCAAGTAAACTAATTTCCTTTAAGATTTACATCCATAAAATTGTTTTGATTTATGAAATCTTGAAAATCATCCATGCTTTTAGTAAAGGACCCTACCCCTCCTCTTTTGTCAGAAGGGAATAGAGGAGTATTAAATTCTCCACCAAGGATACAAGGAAGATTTGAAAAGGCATTCCTAACTGATGAAATAATTTCCCATAGCCTGGATCTTCCTGTGATAGAATTAAGGGCATAAACATTGGTAAGGACCCAAGGGGAATTGGAATCTTTATAAAAAATAGAAATGTAACAATTTCTTCATTGGAATGAATCAATCTACCCTCAAAGAGAGTAGGATTCCATAGACAAATAAGTCCTCTAGAAGCCCCCCTTGCATTGTAAAAAATGGATTCACTATTCTTCCATACATGGTTACAAACAGACTTAGCAAAAGTGTCTCCAATTTTGGTTTCTTGCAATAGAAAAATAGAAGGATTAATTTCTTTTCTTAATGACTTGGCTAGCCTCTGTTTAGCCATACCATTAAGACCTCTCACATTCCAAGAGAGGATTTTCATTTGGAAATTTTGATAACTCTTTTGCCTCCCTTTACTTGAGGTTGGGGAGGTTTGATGCATTTTTTGTCATCTTTACTCAAGTTTATACTTGTGGAAAACAAGGTTTTTTGAATTCCATTAGCAATATCACATTCAAGACCTTGCTTCCAGTGATCAACATTAGAAGGTTTGCCCTTATTTTTCTTGCCACCACAGTCAATCGAATATTTTTAATGGCTTCTAGTATGCTTTGGATTGAAATTGTGTGAATTAATTTTTTGAATCACAGGACTAGAGGATTCAAAGAAGGAGGAAGGGATGGCAACTTCATCAATGTGGTTCTGAGCACATATGTCAGCAAAGCTTTCATGGAAAATCTCATTAGCTTTTACTGGGGAAACATGACTTGTAGTTCCATTATTAGGGGAAATATTGGGCATCCTATTAAGCAAGGAATGAATAGGAGAAAGTTCCTATCGAATTTCAGGGATGGGGGGCGGAAGAAGGATTTGAAATAGGGCTAGGGATTTGAGAAACCAATTCAATATCATCATTCCTAGATGGTAAGTTAGACAAGATTTGATATTTATTGGGGAGAGCGAAGGTGGAACTTACCTCTTTTTTTCTTTTATCCTAGAATGGAGATGAAACATTTTTCCTTTGTCAACAGTAGCAAGGGAAGTGCCTCCTTGATGCTTTTGATTTTTTATTGGATGGAAGAATACCCCTTTTTAAGGAGGATATATTTTTTCCTCCACCTTGGAGAAAGGAATATTATCCTTTTTCTTTTCAACAGTAACATCTTCCTGAGCCTTTAGAGAAGGGCATTGAGCTCTGAGGTGTTCTTGAGTTCGGCATTCAATGCAAAAAGGAGACTTATTCTCATACTCAATGGCTTGCTTCCTATAGAAAAACTCATATTACAATTCCACAAAGGTAGGTAGAGCTGAGTCCATACTAGCATTGACACAAAAATGAGTAGTAGTCATCCTTGATCTGGCAAGAGTATCATGGTAAATGGTCACTAAATTCCTAATAGTAGTGGCAATAGATTTGAGAACTGGTTCATGCCATAGATGCTAGGGAAGATTTGGGATCCTACCCAAATCGGAGCATAGTTGATGCTTTGAGTATCAGGATCAAATTCAAGGGTCCATTTAATGAGAAAAATACTTTTTCTGCCCAAAAACCAAAGACCCCCCATAAGGATTTGATTTGCATCCTCCTGATTGTTGAGATGGATTCCAAATAAACCATTGGAAAGCCTAATAATTTCCAAACAACCTTTGGTTTTCCATTTGGAAAAATCCCACCTCCTGATAGAGTCTAAATCAAGCCTTTCACCCATGATTTTTACAAGGAAAAAGGATTCCCAAGACAAATAATTGGATGCTAAGCTCAAAGGAATATTAACTTTATTCCTAATACTTTCCAAGGGGCAAAGAAGAATCGGGAATAGAGGTATTTATTCCAATAACATTTGCAAAGGAGGGCTTCGGACCAGTGGGTCCCTCGACCAAGGGGGGCCAAGAGGAGATCCTGTTTCGGGTAAAGCGTCGGCCCAAAAAGCAATATCTTTTTCAACATGTGCAGAAGACAAACCTACCTCAAGAACCATCGAAGGAGCCACAATTTGACCATCCTCAAAAACATCCTTGCCACCATCCTCACGCCCTTTGAAAATTTAAAAAAAGTCATTCCTGCCCTTCGAAATTTGAACAAACGGAAGTCCCACCTGAATAATTCTTGCAACAACCAACCATCTCTCTTATGTAATCTATCAAGTTTTTAATCTATCTCATATATAAATAGTTTTTATTAAGGTTAGTGTCAGAAAATTTTGTTGGGTATCCCATCCCAACTATGACCTCTTATAAAGGTCCCTTACACACTCACTAGACCGCAGTTTAAACCTTAGACCTCTTAAAAAAATTAAAGCTCTAAACATTGCACACTCTCCAACACTACTTTTATATATATGTCACATAATCTTTTAATCATGTTGAAAACCTAGCCATGAAATTTTTTTAAATTTTAAATTTAATTATATTATATTAAACTATTAATTTATAATGAGTCAATTTAATTAAAAATAAATTGTTTATATTTTTAACTTTAATTTTTATTAAATTGGTTATATGAATTTTCTTTTAACTATATTTAAATCTAAGTTTTTTTTAAGTTAAAAAATTTAATCTAATAAATTTTTTAGAGTTGATAAACTAATGAAATCAATATATTATCCAATATTGTTAAAAATAAATACACACAAAGTAAAGAACACAAAATATAGAGAGTATTTATAGACATTAAATAATTATCAATAGATAGAATCACATTCGAACTAATAATCAAATGGTTGGTATGATGGGACAATTATACCCAAATACAAGTTAATTTTAGGTTAAGGTTGTGAGACCAACCTTCTAGAATAAAATATTACAAAAATACCTTTATTTAGGTTTATAAAGACCCAAAGGGTTAATACGAATAATATTATTCAAAAGTTTATTATAGCCTCAAAGGAAGCTTAATTACCATATATTCCAATGTCCTTCCTTAAGTTGAACAAGGGATGCAAAGAGAGACCCTTACTTGTCATCCCTCCTTAAGGGACACTCTCTTACCCTAAATAGCTCCTACATACACACCAAAGTGACCTTGAGCATGATTTTCATCAAGATGTCTGCTACCTCCTTTGATGAAGGTATAAAAATAGGATCAAGCATCCCACGTGCATGAAGCCATCTCATAAAGCATCCAAATTTCTATGTGCTTTGTCTACTAATAAAAAACTAGATTGTAGACAAGCTAGATGGTGGTGCTCTAATTATCACATCAAAGAGTGACTAGAAGACTCTAAGGAATGCCAATCTCCTATAAAATCATGAGCATCCATCAAAGATGCTTGGTTGCCTCATTTGCAACACAATATTCAAATTTCATAGAAAACTAAGATGTAGTTGATTAGTATCAAATATCGTTAGCTCAACCGGTTAGATTCTTTGAATTTCAAAGAGGAGACTAAGTTTTAAATATTTTCAAACGATACATGCATACTTGCCAAGTTGTTGTAATACCACTATGTGGTTATGATGTAATACAAGTGGGACTCGTTTCAATGCCATATAACTTATTAAAAAGAAGAAAAAAATATGTATTTTATTAATGTAAAAAACTAAAAAATGGGACAAAATTATAAATAGAACCCAAAGCTTGTGGTGGGTAGTCCCTCATATAAATCACCAACCCAATTAGCATAAAAAACTATTGTCAAAATTGAAGAGAACTAATAGAGTACTGAATCCCCATATGATAAGTCCCTTAGATGTATTGGAGAATTCTCTCAGTCTTGTGGTGGACAATCACTCATCTAAATCACCAACCCAATTAGCATAAAAAACTTTTGTCAAAATTGAAGGAGAACCAATAGAATACTGAATCCCCATATGACAAGTCCTTTATATGTATTGGAGAATTCTCTCAGTTGTTATCCAATGATTCTTGGGGTGCCTGCATGTACCTAAAACAACTTATAGCAAAAGCTATATTGGGTCCAATGTGAGTAAGAAGTGTGGCAACACTTTACCTTAAGGTATGAATCTCCTTGACTGTATTCGAAGGCATTGGAAGGAAAGTGCTCAAAGCACTTTTGATTTGCGTGGAAGGGAGGAAGGACTTAAGGCACGTCGTGAATTTTATTTTCTAACGAGTGACTATCTCATGTGGAAACCTTAGTCGTGGCTAAGGCGCTCGTAGTGTGTGCAAGTTGGGGGTTCGAATCCCCTTGAGGAGGTAATTACATTTGTAATTACGTTTTGCTCTAATTAATTTCGTTGATGCCATAGGATAGGAGTTATAAGGTGGTTAAGGAATAATTAAAGTTTTTAATTAAACTTTATTTTTATAAGGGTTGTGATTATCATTTCAGAGGTGGATGAGTTGTTGATTTATTTTGATATTCATGAAATTGAAAATTAAGATTTAGGAGAAATAAGGAGTTGTTATAAAATATTTTTGAGAGCCTGTTTGATTATTATTTTTGATAAGGGTTTTTATTAAAAAGGACTTTGGTGGATGTGTTTATTATGTTGGAGTAAAAATGTGTAAATTGTGTTATGCTTATCTTGTGATTATTATTTGAAGTCCACTAACCCTTATTGATATTGGAAAGGAAAGTTGTGTTTAGTGTGGCAGTTTTTGTGGATAACTTCTTGGCATCAAAAGGTATGGGCACATTCTCCTATTGATTGTTTATGGTGGTTGATTTCTGAAATATCATTGGAGTGAAAAGGATTGATTGTGGTTTCCTTTTCAAAAGTGGTTGGTTGAATGCTTCAAGGTTTTCTGGTTTGAGAGTTGTGTTTAAACCTTGTTTTATAAGCATAGTCATTGAAGCCCATTTATTGTGAAAGAACTTGAAAATAACATGAGTATCATTGTTATGTGAGATTTGTGGTTGAGCATTGTTGGAAACATTTGAGTTGGATGATACATGCTTGGACTAGGGTTTTGAGAGAAATAATAGTCCCTTGTGGTGATTGGTTGAGTTGAGTTGATTGAGCCTAGTCAAGTGATTGTGTGAGGTGATTGGTCAAGTTCTATGAAATAAAATATTCCATAAGTATGATTTGAGTTGAGTTGAGTTGATATTGAGACTATAACATATTGAGTCTCTAATAATTCTCTTTATGCTTCTATGAGTTGACTTGAGTTGAGTTGAGATTGATTTGATTTGATTTGATTTGAGTTGAGATTGAGATTAGAACATATCTAGTCTCTAACAATTCTCTTTATGCTTCTATAAGTTGATTTGAGTTGAGTTGAGTTGAGATCATTATGAATCATTGTTGTCATCCATTGAAGAGTACATTGCCATTCATTTTTGAGTTCATATTTGAGCTTTGCCTTGATAGATTTGTGGATGAGATTTGAGTGCTACTTGTGCATGATTGATTGAGCCTTTGAGAAGGCCTTTGAGGATAGTTTTGGGACAACTTTGTGGACAATTTTGGGATAGCTTTGTGGACAATTTTGGGATAACTTTGTGGATAGTTTTGGGACAGCTTGTTTGAGAAGATTTGAGCAAGTTATTGGTGAGCTTGCTAGAGCATATTTGGGCAAGTTATTGGTGAGCTTGCTAGAGCAGATTTGAGCAAGTTCTTGGTGAGCTTGCTAGAGAAATTTTGGGCAAGTTCTTGGTGAGCTTGCTAGAGCATATTTGGGCAAGTTCTTGGTGAGCTTGCTAGAGCATTTTTGGACAATTTTTGTGTGAGCTTGTTATTCAGTTTTGGACAAGTTTTGTGTGAGCTTGTTATTCAGTTTTGGACAAGTTCTATGTGAGCTTGTTATTCATTTTTGGACAAGTTCTGTGTGAGCTTGTTATTCAGTTTTGGACAATTTATGTGTGAGCTTGTTATTTAGATTTGGACAAGTTATGTGTGAACTTGTTATTGCCTAGCTTTGAGCAGATCAAAGAAACCATTGTATTGGATATGGATCCTTATTTCTGCATGAAATATTATAAGGATATTATCTAGTGGAGTACCCCAAATTGGGGGAACGACGTTAAATATTGTGTCTCAATTATGTGTGGTGACTTGTTATCTTGCTTACTACTACTATCTAAGTTATTAATGCACATTGCTATATTTGGTTATTGCAATTAAGGATATTAATTGATATTGATTTGGAAAGAAAGTAAAAAGTGATCTTATACTGTTCACCCCCCTCTCAGTATAAGCTTGTGTTATTCAATTGGTATCAGAGAGGGTTCCTTAGAAAAAGCTAACAGCTTGAGGGTAGATTCTACAAGAATACATATGGCTTCATAGAATGGATCATATACAAATAAGGCTCCATTATTTGATGGTAACAATTATGCTTTTTGGAGAATGAGGATGAAGAACTACTTGATATCACAAGGATATGAGGCATGTCAAATGGTTGAAAAATATTATAGGGTTGAAGGTGATCCTAAGGTAGATAAGACTATCAGGAAATTGGTTGAGATCAATGCAAAAGGAATAAATTGTATTTTTAGTGGGCTTCATGTGACAAATCTTGTAAAGGTCATGGTATGTAATTCAACTAATTAAATGTGGACCAAGTTGTAGAATCCTTATGAAGAAGATTCCAAGGTAAAGTTGGCAAAACTACAAACTCATAGAAAAAGATTTGAGGAATTGAAAATGGAAGATTATGAAGATATTGCAAAGTTTTTACTTCGAGTTGATGAGATTACTAACACCATGAGAGGCCTAGGTTTTGAGATGAAATAATTAGAAGTTACTCAAAAGGTTTTGAGATCACTTCCCATGAAATATGATTCTAAGGTTTCAAAAATAGAAGAGACAATGGATATCAACAAGCTAACAATGGAAGAATTGCAAGGAACTCTTACAACTTATGAGATGAGGGTAAGTAAGCATCAGGTTCCAATAAAAGAGATTGCATTCAAGGCTTCAAAAAAAGAGAAAGGGAAAGTTTCAGAGATAGATAGAGTTCCAGATAATGATGAGGAAGCTAACTTCATCAAAAGGAATAAGGACTCAAGGAATTTTAGGGATATAAGAAAAGTCAGATTCTACAAGTGTAGTGATCTTGGTCACTATGCATACAAGTGTCCACATGAAGAAAATAGTGATGATGAAAAATAGGGTCATAGAAGAAAAGAAGATGGAAAGCATAAGCATGACAAAGATGACAAATACAAGCAAAACAGGTATGAGAAAAAGAAAAATTTTCGTAAGGCAAAGAAATCTTACTACATTATAGAAGCAAGTGATAGCTCAGATCATAATGATAAAGATAAATCAGATGATGAAAATGAAGAACATCTATTCCTAGGAATAGAAAGTGAAAGAGAACAATGCTTTGTGTGTGTTCAAAGAGATCATAGATCAGGATATTGCAATGGTTTCAGTGATAGTGAATATGAGATGACACATCAAGGAAACAAGCATGGTCAAAGAAATATTGAGAGTTTGTTTGCTATAGAATATTATAATGATCTTAGTGACAGTGAAGATGAAGAAGGTTTTTTCTATGGAATAAGAGAAGTAGAAGAAGAACATTCACTTCAAATAGAAGAAGTTAAGCAAGAGGATAATGTCTCAGTTGATATAAAGGAAGACTTCAATGTTATCCATGATCAACTATAAGAGGTTAAAGAGAATATGAAAGAATAGAAATGTTTCTTACTTGAGAAATTTGATCCATCACATGACTCAAAAGGTCAAGATATTTTCACTAAGAAGGAAACTTGCATTTCAAAGGCTATAGAGATGGATGCCAAGTTGCTACTTTACACAAATAAATAAAAAGAAGAGGAAGATTCCAAAGCACCAAAGGTCTCATATTTCAGGTTTGGGGAATCACACTCAAAAGGAAAGGAATTTATAAAATATGAAAGCAAGGAAGCACCTAAGGTTTGTGAGGAAAGTTCCAAAGTTCCTATGGCTCTAAATATTCAGTTTGGTTCTTGTTTTGAGATAGGTGAATCAAGTTCAAAAGGAAAAGAAATACTTGAAGATAAAAGAAAGGAAGAAACTAAGGAAGAGGATTTAGATACTACAAAGAAGGTTCAAGGATGCAATGCACAAGTTGAAAATGATCGTAAGGATAATGGTCAAGAAATGTATGAAGAACCAAGGCATGAAAAAAGGGCTTTTTCAAGGACATTATTTTTCTTGTAATGGATTTGGACACAGGGCTATACATTGTAGGATCTATGGATAAAAGAAGTTTGATTTTTCTAGAAGGTATGATTTTCAAGGGCATTGCTTCTCATGTAACAAGATTGGTCATAGAGATTTTTAGTGCAAAGGAAATGAGCAACATGGTTTTGGTTTTAGAGCTTCACAATTCAGAAGTCATGGGAGTAATGGTCATGAAAATAGAGCTTCACAATACAGGGTTCAGGAAAGGAATGGAATGGAAATTATTTCAAGAAAGAATTTAGGACATGGGCACCATCCAAAGGCTACAATATCAAGTGTTTTAATTGTAATAAATTTGGGTATATTGCAAAATGGTGTAGGACTCAATTCCAAATAGGTTCAAGGCAAGAAGGTCAAACAAGTTCAAGGCAAGAAGGTCAAACAGGTTATAAACAAGAAGATCAAGTAATTCATCAAGAGAAGGATATCAAAAAAATATGGAAGGAAGTTTATAGAGGAAAGAAACAATGTGATATGGGAGTAAAAGTACTCCCACACCAAAATTAATCACCTCAAGAAAGAAGGTGGTGAGGGGGCTAAGTTTAAGAGTCGTATCTTTTAGCCCCATAGGTGTACCTTTTGCCATTGATGTCAAATGGGGAGATATTTGAGTAAGGGGGAGATCATTGAGTTAGGGAGAGCATCCTCCAAAGAGAGCATTGAGTTAGGGGAGTAGCCTCCATAGAAAGTATTGAGTCAGGGGGAGCAACTTTGATTCTTAGAGATGGTTTTTGTAGTGATTGTGGTTTTTTATTTAGAGGTGTTGCCATCAATGACAAAGGAGAATATTGTTGGTAATTTGAGTTATTTTATGTTGTCATTGATGTCACATGAATCATTGATGTCATATGGACATATTGATTTTTGATGGGCAAGTGATATTTTGGAAGGCATGGATAAATTTAGGGTTTTAATGAAAACCAAGGCATGCAAAATAAAAGGTTTTGTTTAAAACCATGGATGGAATATTTGAAATGGGTTTTTCTTAAAACCTAGGCTGGCATTTCGTTTCATCAAAAAATGTGCCCCGGTGATGGAGATATTTAATTTTAAATATTTAGTTTAAATTTAAATTTTAAAATTAAAATTAAAGTTAGCGCCGACGTCTAAAGAAAGAGGGAAAATCAATAATGCACCGACGTCATCGAAAATGAAGAGAAGACTATATAAATGGGGATCCTAAGGTTCATTTGATTTTTTAATCCTTGCTCCTGTTAATCGTTGGCTAGCATCCGAAGAAAGCTCATGCGAAAATTGTTTTGAAAAGGGAGATCGAATAAATCCAAGGGTGTTCGAAAGTAAAAGATATTGTGGGCAGAGTGGCGCATTGGCAATTGATTTTTTGTTAAGGTGTGTGGCAGCGCTTTATGTCAAGGTTCAAATCTCCTTGATTGCATTCAAAGGCATTGGAAGGAAAGCGCTCAAAGTGCTTTTGGTTTGCGTGGAAGGGAGGAAGGACTTAAGGCACGTCGTACCTTTTATTTTCGAACGAGCAGCTAGCTCATGTGGCAACCTTAGTCACGGATAAGACACTCACAGTGTGTGCAAGTTGGGGGTTCGAATCCCCTTGAGGAGGTAATTACGTTTTTCTCTAATTAATTTTTTTTTTTGGTAATTATTATAATATATTAACAGTGGGTTTTTATAGAGGATCCCAAAACCTTATGTACAAAATTAGCCAACTTTCTAATGATGCATCATACCTCTTGGCTGTAACAATAAACCTAAATGAAAATAAAACCATCCTAATGCTGCAGACTTGAAAACAACAAAAAGGGCTTTTAGGCCTGGAGACCCAACAACAAAAAGAAAACAGGACAGACCCGAGAGAAACCCAAAGAGAGGCCGCAAACAAAGAGACAGACACCATGGACAGCTAATCACGATCCTCCTGTCCTTTCGAATTTGGGCGCTGCTGGTTCTGCTTCAGGATAGAAATCATGGAGTTGATAGAAGTAAGAATGGAAGCAGCCAGGTCCAGGCCTTCCAAAAATGCCACGCCACCCCAAAACACGTCGGAATGGGCCTTCCAAAAACTGTGCAAGGAAAACATCAGGAAGGGATGTCTGCCCTGGCCAACCTTTCCACCTCGGATGGGAAGCGAGACCGCCACACAACCGGGCACGTGGTCGCGAGCCCTTTATTGGCCATGTGGTCAGCCACGCGATTTCCTTCTCTCAAAATATGATTTGCTTTCCATCTACCGCGATAGGAGAGAAGAGATCTAGCCTCGAGGATGATGTTGTAGACTTTCCAAGATGGATTTTTGGTGCCAAGAAGGTAATTCACGATGTTGAGCGAGTCACCCTCAATGATAAGAGGCCGGGGATCCTCAAAGAGAATTCGAATACCATTCAGAGCGCCTCGGGCTTCAGCATAATGATTCGTCTGGGAGCCCAAATCTTCACAATAGGCCATCACAATATTCCCGTCATGATCACGGACAACCCCACCAGCGCCAGCGGGCCCAGGATTCCCCTTAGCCGCTCCATCAAAGTTTAATTTAATCCACCCCACGGGGGGTTTGGTCCACACAACATTCCTTCGACAGGGCCCTTTAACAACCTCCAGAAACGGCCAGAGATTCATCATTTTGAGAATAGCTTCTTCGCTCGAAAGATGGGGACGGGGACTAGGAACAACAATAGAATTCTCAATGGCGTAAGATAACGCCCTTTGAGCAACAGAAGGGGGCCCTCTAGGAGCTCTGCCAAAGATTCTGGCATTCCTCTCTAACCAAATTTGCCAAATTAAATGGTGGAAGGAGGCCTCGAGGAGGAAGCGGAGCTTGGGATTCTTGAAAGGATTAGGCCATTGGTGAAAAGCATCTCTAAGGGATCGGGGAGAGCACCGGAGGATCTGGAAGGAGGATAGGACAATGCTCAGAACAGAGTGGGAAAATGGGCAATGCAAGAATAAATGATCCCTCGTCTCACAATATGCTAAACACAAGTAACACCTGTTGGGGAAGGCAAAACCTCTCTTGTGAAGGTTGTCAATAGTTAAGGCTTTATTGTGGAAAGCAATCCACGCGAAGAAGTTGATTTTAGGAACAACTCCTTTCCTCCAAACAGTATTCCACCTGTAGTCCAGAGCAGTCTTGGTGGTGAGGAGCTCATAAGCTGATTTAACAGAGAAACGCCCATCCTCCGTACCACTCCAGATGATCCTGTCATTTCTCCTGGCAGAAGGAATTAAAACCGACTGAAGGATATTATCGAGGAAGGTAACCTCATTATTAAACCCCTCCACAACAGGAAGCTTCCATCGAGGGAAACGGGTGCTCCGATCTATGAAACCCGCCACCCTAAGCTGGGCGTTAGGGTCGGTCAGGCTTCTCAGCCCAGCGAGGTCCGCCCTCGACCCAAGGGCTTCTTCAGTCGCCCACCTATCCTTCCAAAAGGAAATGTAGTTGCCATCACCCAGAATCCAGCGGGCTCCCAGACTGATCAAATGCTGGGTTTGGAGCACAGATTTCCAAAAGATCGATGCCACGGAGGATGTTTCAGCATCCAAGAAGGGAGTGGGGCCAAGATACTTCATTTTAACCAGTGAAACCCACTCCATCGGGTCGTTAGACATAATCCTCCAAGCGTGCTTCGCGATCAGAGCCAAATTCATAAGTCTTGATCTTCTCAACCCCAGGCCGCCTTGATCAATCCTCGAACACACCTTGTCCCAGGCTACAAGGGGAAGTCTAGATTTCTCTTCGTTACCAGACCAAAGAAAGGTCCTCTGAATCTTCTCAATCTTGGAGTGAACTGCACTCGAAAGCATGAACACCGACATGAAGTAGGTCGGGATCCCATGAAGACAGGCTTTGGTAAGGGTGGCTTTCCCAACTTGCGATAGGAGTTTGCCCTTCCAAGTGCCGAGTTTCCTGTGAAGGCGCTCAAGAATCGAGTTCCACATGTCCCCACTGGCCCGCCCGCTATAAGATAGAGGCAACCCCAGATAGGACGTAGGCAGGGAATCAATAGTGCACTCGAGAATTCTAGCAATCCGAATTTGTCTGCACAGAGGAGTGTTAATAAAGTAAATTTTGCTCTTGATGTAATTGACCTTTTGCCCTGCAGCTTGCTCATAACGGAACAGGATCCTCTTGAGCGACTTGGCTTGAGCAACGGATGCCCCAGTGGAGATGAGGGTGTCGTCCACAAATTGTTGATGAGTGACAGGATTAAATCTAGAAGTCGGCAAGATGCCAGAAATCTTGTTCTGTCGAAGAGCCTCTTTCATGGACCAACTCAGAACCTCCGCCAGAAGAATGAACGGGATGGGAGAAAGAGGATCGCCCTGTCTGAGGCCTCTGGAACTTTGGAAATACCCAGCTGGGGACCCATTGACCAAGACAAAAAAAAGGGAGTGGATATACAGCTGTAGACAAGGTCAATCCAGTGGGGATGAAAGCCGAACTTGAGGAGGACTGCACACAAAAAATTTTGGTCGACACGGTCGAAGGCTTTGTTCATGTCGAGCTTAAGAAAAAGAGCAGCATTCTTAGAGCGGTAAGCGGAATGAAGGGTATCATGAACAGTGATAACACCATCAAGAATGTTTCTGCCTTTGACGGTGCTTCCACGACAAGGATCAATCGGGAGGGGGAGGACTGTTTTGAGTCTATTGGCTATAGACTTGGTAAGGATCTTGTAAAAAACATTGCACGAGCTAATGGGCTGATAGTCAGAGAAAATTTTGTGGGAAGGAGACTTAGGAATGAGGGCAAGAAAGGTGGAATTGAGTTTCGGGTGGATAGATCTAGACGCTTGGATAACCCGAATAGCATCACACACATCCGGGCCCACGACTTCCCACATGACTTGGAAGAATCGGGGGGGAAACCATCGGGCCCAGGGGCCTTATCTGGTTGCATGGAGAACAATGCTTCCTTAATCTCAGACGAGGAAAAAGGTTCCAGAAGTTTCATGCTTACCTCATGGGGAACTTTAGTCGAAAAGTTGGCGAGCATAGATTTATGGACCTGGAGGTTGCTATCCGGAGGAGTGCCAAGCAAATCCTGAAAGAAATTAACCGCTTCGCTCCTGATTTCCTCAATCTCCCTGGTAATGTGCCCATCCTTACAAGTCACTTCTCTGATCTTGTTGGCCCCCCTATGCCTCATAGTAGACGCGTGAAAAAATCTCGTGTTGGAGTCTCCATTCTTCAACCACAGGTCACGAGATTTACGGCGCCAGAACATTTCCTCCCTAGCGAGAATAGAATGAAAGTCCACCAAAAGGCTCCGCTCTTCCTCCTCGAGACCCTCAGTGTAACCTTTGATAACCATCCTTTCCTCCATAACCTTTAGGTTCTCAGCGATGGATTTTTTAGACTCAAAAATGTTGTCGAACACCTCTTTGTTCCAAATCTTCAGTTTTTCTTTGACCATTTTGAGCTTTAAAGCCACCCTCTTAGGAGCGCTTCCTTCCACCTTCGATTGCCACCATGCTGAAACCAATCCTTTGAAGTCTTTGTGGGAAATCCACATGGATTCGAATATGAAAGGGGTCATAAAAACAAGCCCATCGTTCACCTCCAATAAAATAGGGTTATGGTCGGACCCAATCCTTGGATGAGCCGAAAGGATAGCCCCGCCAAGGATGGGAATGGCTTATGGGGAAATGAAGAATCTGTCAAGTTTGACTTGAATCAAACCACCCCCAATCCTTCTGTTACTCCATGTGAAGGAAGCCCCTTTGAGTTCGATGTCAAGCGAGGCCATTAGCAGAGACAAAATATCTGAAATCTTCCAAGCTGCGGTTGGAGTGGTCAGACCCTCCTTTTTCTTTCGAAGGATGAAGGGGAAAATTGAAGTCACCTCCTAAAACCCAGGGAAAGTTGCTAAAATTCTCCCTCATAAGAGAGATAGCTTTCCACATTTCTGCTCTCTCTGTGGTAGAATTTGAAGCATAAACGTTGGACGAGAATCCAGGAAAAATTGGATGTTTTGGACTGGAGCAGTACATTGATGATTCTGTTGGAAGTTGACAGTGAGCTGCCCTCAAACCTCGAAGGGTCCCACAGAACCATGAGTCCTCCCGCTGTTCCCACTGTAGGGTTGGACAGACAATTTGCCTTGGCCCAAATGGCCTTCGCCACTTTGTCAAAGGAGATAGCATCAAGCTTGGTCTCTTGCAAAATAAGGATAGAAGGGTTAATCCTCCTACGGAGATCAGCCACTAACCTTCGCTTGGCTGCACTGTTCAGTCCTCTCACATTCCATGAGAGGACTTTCATCTGGACAGTTTGAAGTTTTTCTTGCCTCCCCTTCCTTGTTGAGGGGGAGGTTTTGATGCATGTGCTTCGTTCGTTGTGAGTCACAGTCATCCAGAACCAGCAAACGTTGGGTTCCATTTGCAACGTCAGTTGCAGTCTCTTTGTCTCGCCTTTCCTTGTTAGGAGGACGGCCCTGCTTCCTCTCACTACCAAAATCCACACTTTGCTTTCGGCTCCTTGTATTTCGGGGGCTAATGTGATCGGACTGTTCACCCCTCCTTCCTAAGAGGTAATCTTCTAGCAGCGTCTGCGACTGACTAAAATCGGGAAGACCCGTATCTTGGAGCAGAGGAACAGCCTTAGGCAAAACTTGGGAAGGGGTCCGTTCCATCTCTTCTTGCGATACACTTTCCAAGTGGGAGTCTGCTCCTCGTTGGTTGTCAGCCTCAAGATGCTCGGGGTCCGATTGGAGAGAGGGATTCTCTTCAGGCTGTGAGAGTCTGCCACAGTCTCTAGAGGGGCCTGGGGATCCATGGCCCTTCGCGTCTGGAAGATTTGGTTGCTTTGCCTGGTCTTCCTTGTGCTCCAGGGGGTTGTCATTTTCACGTTTCTATTTTCCCGATTTTTGAAGAGGACACTGGGACTGGAGGTGCCCTTGGGACCGACACTGGGTGCAGAAAGCTGGTCTATTTTCATAGACAATAGCTTGTTTATGAAGAAAGGTACCTCCGGACCGAAGAGTGATGGAAGTTGGGAGTTCAGCCTCCAAATCTGCCAGAACGCAAAATCGGGCCTGGACGAACCTTGTTCGAGCTCGGGTGGGAGGGTCGATGGTGACCAACTCCCCAATGGAACGCGCAATACCTCTTATGACATTTTCATGCCAGCCAAAGAGGGGAAGATTCGGGAGCCTAACCCATACTGGGGCAATGTTGATGTTATGGGTCTCAGGACTGAAATCCATGTCCCACCTCCTGAGAAATAAACTTCTACGGCCCAGAAACCATGGCCCGCCAGCCAGAATTTTACAGTAATCCTCCTTATTGTTCAATCTAATGGCAAAAAAACCTCGGGATAGGGCCGCCAGCTCCAAATGGCTAGAAGTCCTCCATTTGCTTGCTGCCCATTTTTGGATAGTTTCCATGTCGGGACGGCCTCCAATGAATTTACCTATTAGGGTAAATTTCTCAAACTCCATGAAGCTTGAAAGAACTTCCGTCGGGATGTCCAGCTCATCCCCAACCGGAAACAATTCTTTGGTAAAAAACCCGTTTAGGGTTTCTGAGGCCATTGCCTGGGCATAAGACTTTTGAGCCCCACCACCCCCTTTGTCTGGTGGGTCCTTACCTCGACCAATACCGTTGCCAGCCCGGTCATCTTCAATGGGCCCGGGCGTTTCCGCTCCACCGAAATCTTGATGCCCTTCGATTGTTCCGTTGCGTCCAAGGACCGAACCACCGCCGCTCCCGATCTCCCCTACAGACTTCCCGCCCATCGACATCCTCCTCCTCAACCTCCTTGCTCCTTGTTACACTAATCCTTTTCTCTAATTAATTTCGTTGATGCCCTAGGATAGGAGTTATAAGGTGGTTAAGGAATAATTAAAGTTTTTAATTAAAATTTATTTTTATAAGGGTTGTGATTATTATTTTAGAGGTGGATGAGTTGTTGATTTATTTTGATATTCATGAAATTGAAAATTAAGATTTAGGAGAAATAAGGAGTTGTTATAAAATATTTTTGAGAGCCTTATTGATTATTATTTTTGATAAGGGTTTTTATTAAAAAAAACTTTGGTGGATGTGTTTATTAAGTTGGAGTAAAAAGGTGTAAATTGAGTTATGCTTATCTTGTGATTATTATTTGAAGTCCACTAACCCTTATTGATATTGGAAAGGAAAGTTGTGTTTAGTGTGGCAGTTTTTGTGGATAACTTCTTGGCATCAAAAGGTATGGGCACATTCTCCTATTGATTGTGTATGGTGGTTGATTTCTGAAATATCATTGGAGTGAAAAGTATTGATTGTGGTTTCCTTTTCTAAAGTTGTTGGTTGAATGCTTCAAGGTTTTTTGGTTTGAGAGTTGTGTTTAAACCTTGTTTTATAAGCATAGTCATTGAAGCCCATTGGTTGTGAAAGAACTTGAAAATAACATGAGTATCATTGTTATGTGAGATTTGTGGTTGAGCATTGTTGGAAACATTTGAGTTGGTTGATACATGCTTGGACTAGGGTTTTTGTGAGAAATAATAGTCCCTTGTGGTGATTGGTTGAGTTGAGTTGATTGAGCCTATTCAAGTGATTGTGTGAGGTGATTGGTCAAGTTCCATGAAATAAAATATTCCATAATTATGATTTGAGTTGAGATTGATTTGAGTTGAGTTGAGTTGATATTGAGACTATAACATATCGAGTATTTAATAATTCTCTTTATGCTTCTATGAGTTGACTTGAGTTGAGTTGAGATTGATTTGATTTGATTTGAGTTGAGTTGAGATTGAGATTAGAACATATCTAGTCTTTAACAATTCTCTTTATGCTTCTATGAGTTGATTTGAGTTGAGTTGAGTTGAGATCATTGTGGATCATTGTTGTCATCCATTGAAGAGTACATTGCTATTCATTGTTGAGTTCATCTTTGAGCTTTGCCTTGATAGATTTGTGGATGAGATTTGAGTGCTACTTGTGCATGATTGATTGAGCCTTTGAGAAGGCCTTTGAGGATAGTTTTGGGACAACTTTGTGGACAATTTTGGGATAGCTTTGTGGATAGTTTTGGGATAACTTTGTGGATAGTTTTGGGACAACTTTGTGGAAAGTTTTGGAACAACTTGTTGGAGCCGATTTGAGCAAGTTCTTGGTGAGCTTGTTAGAGCAGATTTGGGCAAGTTCTTGGTGAGCTTGCTAGAGCAAATTTGAGCAAGTTCTTGGTGAGCTTGCTAGAGCAGATTTTGGGCAAGTTTTTGGTGAGCTTGCTAGAGCAAATTTGGGCAAGTTATTGGTGAGCTTGCTAGAGCTGTTTTGGACAAGTTATGTGTGAGATTGTTATTCAGTTTTGGAAAAGTTCTGTGTGAGCTTGTTATTAAGTTTTGAACAAGTTCTGTGTGAGCTTGTTATTAAATTTTGGACAAGTTCTGTGTGAGCTTGTTATTCAGTTTTGGGCAAGTTTTGTGTGAGCTTGTTATTCAGATTTGGACAAGTTCTGTGTGAACTTGTTATTACCTAGTTTTGAGCAGATCAAAGAAATCATTGTATTGGATAAGGATCCTTATTTCTGTGTGAAATATTATAAAGAGATTATTTGGTGGAGTACCCCACATTGGGGGAACCACGTTAAATTGTGTCTCAATTGTGTGTGGTGACTTGTGCTCTTGCTTACTACTGCTATCTGAGTTATTAATGCACACTGCTATATTTGGTTATTGCAATTAAGGACATTAATTGATATTAATTTGGAAAGAAAGTAAAAAGTGGTCTTATATTGTTCAACCCGCTCTCAGTATAAGCTTGTGTTATTTAGCTATATGGTTTTATTATTTTATGGATAGGTTATCATATTTGAATCATATTCAATAAGATATTGTATCTGCCATTGGTTATGTGGCTCAATTTATGGTAGTTCTAAGAAACCCACTTTAAATTTAGGAATGATATAGGTAAGGGCTAGCATACCCAAATTGGTTGAGTAATATTTTTTTGGTAGGTAAAATTGATTAAGTGCGGGGTTTAAATGCACCCCAAACCCAAGTACATAAAATGGTAGCTAAACTAATATCATAAGATGAAACATACCTACATATTGGCCAACAACAACTTAAATAAAAAGGTCCAAACAACAATTGAAAAGGTTGGATGGACGCCTGACATTGAAAAAAATTGCAGTTCGAGCAATACCCATGCAAGGGTTTATTGAGAGAAGTAACTATCTAAAAAACCTTGTAAAGGAGCTATGACAAAAACCTGCACAGGGGAAGCTTGCAAAAGATCCATAAAAACTATAATATACACCATGGGCTAGGGCGTAGGTATCAACTCATGATAAAAAACTACACTCCTCAACTTGAAAATATTTGAATTATTTGGGAAACCCTGGAGCTCAAGTTCCCAATTATGACGACCTCTTCGCACCACTCACCATTTCACTAATAGTTCTATTACCTCAGCCATCAGCTTAATAGAAACTCTAAAATAGAGGTTATGTACAACAACATAACCATTATTCCATGAAATAATAAAGGCCTTAGTGATATATTACTCAACCCCTTTGAAATTTGTTGGACATTTTGAGTCCTCAAGTCAAAGTTGTCATTGATGTCAAGAAAGGAAGTCATCATTAATATCCAAAAATTTGTCAAGAAACAAGTTATCAAAGTTGTCATTGATATTCAGGAAGAAGCTTCTAATAAAGTCAAAGGTCAAGAGGAAAAATGCAAAGGTTAAAGGCAAAGGGCTCCATAATATTTTTAAATATTATGTGGAAGCATAAGTTAAATGGTTTTCATAAAAACCCAAGAAAGTTTATTTGAAAAGCTAAAGGGAGATTTAATATTTATTTGATAAATTATTTAAATTCAAAATGAATTTAAATTTTATAAATAAATATTATTTATACCAAGGTGCAAAGTGAAATATGGTTTAAATAAAACCATAGGGTTTAAAGAATTAATTTATAAAATTTAAATTCAAAAGAATTTAAATATTTTATAAATTAATAAAGCTCCAAAGGTAATTCGAGCGTCGACGTCCAAAAATCATTGAGGGTAAATCAAGCGTCGACGTCATGCATGGAGGAAGAAATTTGGTATATAAGCTATGCCTTAAAGGCATTTGAAATCATCCTTTTGCTCGATAATCGAAGCGTGCAATAGTGTTTTGAATTGGTAAGGAAGAAAGAGCAGCGAACATTTTTGTTTAAGCACCAGTGAATAACGTCAAGGGGACTTGCGCCAAAAGACCAAGCGCCAATGAGGCAAGTGGCCTAGTGGCAAAGAGGACAACGTTAGGGTGTTGGGCGCAAGGAGGTCTGTGTTCGAAACTTGGCAGCAACATTTTTTTTGTGGTAGTTGCATTGGTGTTGAGCGCCAAGGAAGGTGCACATTTTGTGCAAGGCGAGCGGGGAAGGTTTTGAGCACGTGGTGCTCATTTATCCCCAAGCAAGCGCCTAGCTTGCACGACATTGGGAGCCATGGCTAGGGCGTCGGTTGAGGCTGCATTGTGTGTTCGATTCCCCTCCAAGGCAAGGTAATTAATTTTGAAATTTAATTTTTGTATGATGCCTAAAGTTTGGAGTTAAAAGGGTGCATGAAAGGTTTATTAGTTGGAAATAATTTTTGATTAGTTGGAGGAATAAGGTGTTAAGTTTTATTTTAATAAAGTGTTTTGGCATATTGATTTATTGAAATATTAAAAGGATAAAGGGAGCTTCTTGTCTTAGGTTGTTTTTGAAAAGAAGAGTGCATTGAATATTAGTGGGAGATTATAAGGTGTAAGTGGTAATTTACTTTTTGTAAATGTTGATGAATGTTTTATTAAATATGGAGTGATAAGGTGTATGTATGTTTTAATGTTTGCATTGTAATTTGAGGAAATTAATCACCTTATAATTTCTTTGAGCTTGGCAAGAAGTGTTTGAGATTTTGGCAGATTTAGAAGATTCCTTCATCATCAAGAAAAAGGTATGAGCACATTTTCCAAAGTTTAAATTGATTGGTTGGTTTTCTGGAAAATAAGTTTGGAGTGAAAAGGACTTGATTAGGGTTTCCTTTTGAGAGTGTTTGAGTTAATGCATCAAGGTTTTCTGGAATAAAGAGTTGTGATTAGAACCTTGTTTAATAAGCATTGTTGTTGAAGCCATTGGTTGTGTGAAGAACTTGAGTTAGGGTTTTGAAAAGAACATGAGTATCATTGTTATGTGAAGATTGTTTTATAAGCATTGTTGTTGAAGTGGGTTGTCATGCAAAGAACTTGAACTAGGGTTTGAAAAGAACATGAGTATCATTGTTATGTGAGATTAGTTGTTGAGCATTGTTGGAAATATTTTGAGTTGGTGGTTATATGCTTGGACTAGGGTTTGTGAGAAAGGGGTGTTTCATTAAGTGATTGGTTGAGTAGAGTTGGTTGAGCCTAGTCAAGTGGATGTGTGAAGTGATTGTTCAAGTTCCATAAAATAAACTATTCTATATTCTGAATTGA
Source organism: Wollemia nobilis (assembly GCA_028583015.1). NCBI lineage: Eukaryota > Viridiplantae > Streptophyta > Pinopsida > Araucariales > Araucariaceae > Wollemia > Wollemia nobilis. The sequence goes on from JAQPPZ010016822.1 coordinate 101,544, forward strand.
GTTGAGAAAGTGATTGAGCATTGAGTTGAAGCATATTGAGTCTCTAAAAATTCTCTTTATGTTTCTAATGAGATTGGAAGAGATGTTGAGATATTTGAGCAAGTTATGTGGACTTGTTGAGCGATTTGAGCAAGTTTTATGTGGACTTGTTGAGCAGATTTGAGCAAGTTCTATGTGGACTTGTTGAGAGATTTGAGCAAGTTCTTGTGGACTTGTTGAGCAGATTTGAGCAAGTTTCTGTGTGGACTTGTTGAGAAGATTTGAGCAAGTTCTATGTGGACTTGTTGAGCAGATTTGAGCAAGTTTTATGTGGACTTGTTGAGCATATTTGAGCAAGTTCTATGTGGACTTGTTGAGAAGATTTGAGCAAGTTCTATGTGGACTTGTTGAGCAGATTTGAGCAAGTTTTGAGTGGACTTGTTGAGCAGATTTGTGCTAGACCGAAGGACTATGTTTAGTGTAGATTTGAGATAGATCTTTGGAGGTGATAGAGTAGAGAGGACAATAGTCTCTAGTGGATAGAGATCCATCAACTAGGGTAGTGAGGATAGGTCTTCTGAGTGGGGATAAGAGTCTTCAGTGGAGAGAGATCCACAAGCCAGTGCAGTGGAGGTAGTAGTCTTCTAGAGGATCACCAGCCAGAGTAGAGGAGAAGGAGTTCTCATATGGATAGAGATCCATAAACTTGATTTAGGGGATCAACATCTCCTTTGGACAGAGGTCCATAAACATTGTAATAGGGAAAGGATTCCCAAGAGATTGATCGAGAAAATTTTAGTGAAATATTTTCTCCGTGGAGTAGCCCACATTGGGTGAACCACGTAAATTATGGTGTCTCTATTGTGTGTGGTGTTTTGTACATTGCTTTGATTACTACTGTTGATATTGCTATCTATACATTGCATAATATTGATTGGGAAAGAAAAGTAAAAAGTGGTCTTATATTGTTCACCCCCCTCTCAGTATAAGCTTGTGTTCTTCAATTGGTATCAGAGCGGGTTCCTTCATAAGAGTTTAACAGCTTGAAGGAAAAGCTAACAAGAACACAATGGATCCTAAGGAGGTGTCCTCAAATAATTCAGCACCAGTATTTGATGGAAGTGACTATATGTATTGGAGTATGATGATGAAGATCTACCTGATGGCACTTGGCAATGAAATTTGGGAAGTAGTGGAATTTGGATATGATCCCTTAGTCAATCCTCCTATAGATAAGGAAGGTAAGCTTCTACAACACTATAATTCAAAAGCAATGAATGCACTTGTGAGAGGTTTGCATAGAACAAAGTCTATGAAAGTTATGCATTGTCAAAATACAAAAGAAATGTGGGATAAATTGCAAAATATATATGAAGGAGATAAAAGTGTCAAGAAAGCAAAGATGCAAAATCTCAAAGGAAAACTTGAAGCATTAAGAATGAATGATGAGGAAAATATTAGTGCTTATCTACTTTGAATTGATGAGGTTGTTAATGGTATGCAAGGACTTGGAATGAAGATTGATGAATCTGATGTTTGTGATAAAGTATTAAGATCTCTTCCAAAAATATTTAGTGAATAGGTTTCTACTATAGAAGTGTCAATGGATGGTGATACTTTGACAAGAGATAAGTTGCTTGGTATGCTCACAATATTTGAGATAAGAACAAAATATCCTATTCCCTAGAAGGAAGCAACATTCAAAGCAATCAATAAGACAAAGGGTAAGAAGTCAGAATCAAGCAATGAGTCATCCAATGATGAAGAAGCTAACTATGGTAGAAGAGATAAGGACTATAGAAGATCCAGAGATCTAAGATCTATTAAGTGTTTCAATTATGGAAAGTATGGACATTTTGCAATAGATTTTCAAGAACCCAAGAACAACAATGGTGAAGAAAAATAAGATCACAGAAATAGGGAATCAAAAAGATACAGGCACCAGAAGAAAAGCAAGGATGGACAAAGCAGACAAGGAAATAAGTTCTTTCAAAGGTAAAAGAGAAGCTACTATGCGGATAAGGCAAGTAAGTACTCAAGTGATAGTGATGCTAGTTTTTCAGACAATGATAGAGATGAAGTCCTATTTATGATTGAAGAAAAAGAACCAGTTAAGAAAAGGACTCCAATCATTCTCAAGTGTTTTAGATGTGGTAACTTTGGACATCTTGAAGATAGTTGTACAAAGGATGGTTATAGTTTCAGTGATGATGAATATGAAGATACACTTGAAGGACCAGATGAAAATATTCTAATGGCATTGGAAGATAAAGAAGGTGATTCCATAGAAGACAAGACAAAAGAAAATGAAGATGCAGACAAAGGTAAAAAAATAGAGGAATATTCAGAAAAGGATGGATATGATCTCAAGGGAGAACTTATCTATGCCCTTGAAATAGTAAAGAAGGTAAGAAAGCAAAACTCTAAACTTGAAATTCAATTCCAAGAATGTGATGAAGAGAGAAGTTTGCTTATAGAGGATTTAGAAAAATCAAAGGCTAAGGCAAAAAGGTTCAAGGATAAGTTAGAAGCAAAGATCTTAGAATGTGAGAAGTTAGCACAAGAAGTGGCACTACTAAGAGAATATTTGGAGGACTCCAAGATCAAGATGAAAGGGTTCAAAAATAGCTCAAAGAACTTGGATAAGTTCATCAAGACACAAAAGACTACATCAAACAAAATAGGCCTTGGATTTGAACAAGTTCAAAAGAAATGAGAAGGAGAATCATCCTCAAGTTTTGGAGGAGAAGAAACTTCAGATGAAGATACTTCAGAAGAAGATAGTGTAAAATAAAGTGAGACATCTGAGGATGAGTTGGACAATAGAGAGTTCAAAAAATATAGGAACAATGCACAAAGAAGATACAGATGGAACAACAATCAGAACAGGTCAAGAGAGACTAAGAGACCTATGAGGTCAAGACAAGGAAACTTCAATGGAAGATGTTTTTCATGTCACAGGTTTGGGCACATGGCTTCATAGTGCAGGACACGGGAAAGATAGGAATATGGGAACAAATAACTTTTCCATGGGTATTGCTACTCATGTAATCAGTTTGGTCACAAGGCAATGAATTGCAGGGTTCATGACAGAAGAGGATATGGCTTCACTAGGAGAAATCCTAAGACATTTGCACCTCCAAGGAATAATAACATTAAGTGTTATAAGTGCAACAATGATGGTCACACAACAAAGTGGTGTAGAGCAGACATTCCAAAAACAGGTATGAATAGGAACAGGAACAAGAATATGAATATGAACAAGAACATGAACAAGAATAGGAACATGGATATGAACAAGAATAGGAACAGGAATAGGAACAAGGATGTGAATAGGAACATGGACATGGAAAGAAATAGTCAAAGGAATCAGAAGGATCAGATAAGAAGGAAAGAGGATAAAGGTAAAGAATAATGCTTTATAGGAGTAGAAATACTCCCACCCCAGAATTAACCACCTCAAGAGGAGGTGGGGGAGGGGCTAAGCTAAGAGGCTCATTCTTAGCCCCGAGCCCCAAAGGTGACCCTTTGCCATTGATGTCAAAGGGGGAGAGATTTGAGTAAGGGGAGAGATTTGGTATTTGAAGAGAGCATTGAGCCAGGGGGAGCAATGTCCCAGGGGGAGCAGAATAGGAAAAAGTCAAGTTTTTGGTAAAAAGAATTTGGGTTGCCATCAATGACAAAGGGGGAGATTGTTGGACATTTTGAGTCCTCAAGTCAAAGTTGTCATTGATGTCAAGAAAGGAAGTCATCATTAATATCCAAAAATTTGTCAAGAAACAAGTTATCAAAGTTGTCATTGATATTCAGGAAGAAGCTTCTAATAAAGTCAAAGGTCAAGAGGAAAAATGCAAAGGTTAAAGGCAAAGGGCTCCATAATATTTTTAAATATTATGTGGAAGCATAAGTTAAATGGTTTTCATAAAAACCCAAGAAAGTTTATTTGAAAAGCTAAAGGGAGATTTAATATTTATTTGATAAATTATTTAAATTCAAAATGAATTTAAATTTTATAAATAAATATTATTTATACCAAGGTGCAAAGTGAAATATGGTTTAAATAAAACCATAGGGTTTAAAGAATTAATTTATAAAATTTAAATTCAAAATAATTTAAATATTTTATAAATTAATAAAGCTCCAAAGGTAATTCGAGCGTCGACGTCCAAAAATCATTGAGGGTAAATCAAGCGTCGACGTCATGCATGGAGGAAGAAATTTGGTATATAAGCTATGCCTTAAAGGCATTTGAAATCATCCTTTTGCTCGATAATCGAAGCGTGCAATAGTGTTTTGAATTGATAAGGAAGAAAGAGCAACGAACATTTTTGTTTAAGCACCAACGAATAACGTCAAGGGGACTTGCACCAAAAGACCAAGCGCCAATGAGGCAAGTGGCCTAGTGGCAAAGAGGACAATGTTAGGGTGTTGGGCGCAAGGAGGTCTGTGTTCGAAACTTGGTAGCAACATTTTTGTTTGTGGTAGTTGCATTGGTGTTGAGCGCCAAGGAAGGCACATGTTTTGTGCAAGGTGAGCGGGGAAGGTTTTGAGCACGTGGTGCTCGTTTATCCCCAAGCAAGCGCCTAGCTTGCATGGCATTGGGAGCCATGGCTAGGGCATCGATTGAGGCTGTGTTGTGTGTTCGATTCCCCTCCAAGGCAAGGTAATAAATTTTGAAGTTTAATTTTTGTGTGATGCCTAAAGTTTGGAGTTAAAAGGGTGCATGAAAGGTTTATTAGTTGGAAATGATTTTTGATTAGTTGGAGGAATAAGGTGTTAAGTTTTATTTTAATAAAGTGTTTTGGCATATTGATTTATTGAAATATTAAAAGGATAAAGGGAGCTTCTTGTCTTAGGTTGTTTTTGAAAAGAAGAGTGCATTGAATATTAGTGGGAGATTATAAGGTGTAAGTGGTAATTTACTTTTTGTAAATGTTGATGAATGTTTTATTAAATATGGAGTGATAAGGTGTATGTATGTTTTAATGTTTGCATTGTAATTTGAGGAAATTAATCACCTTATAATTTCTTTGAGCTTGGCAAGAAGTGTTTGAGATTTTGGCAGATTTAGAAGATTCCTTCATCATCAAGAAAAAGGTATGTGCACATTTTCCAAAGTTAAAATTGATTGGTTGGTTTTCTAGAAAATAAGTTTGGAGTGAAAAGGACTTGATTAGGGTTTCCTTTTGAGAGTGTTTGAGTTAATGCATCAAGGTTTTCTGGAATAAAGAGTTGTGATTAGAACCTTGTTTAATAAGCATTGTTGTTGAAGCCATTGGTTGTGTGAAGAACTTGAGTTAGGGTTTTGAAAAGAACATGAGTATCATTGTTATGTGAAGATTGTTTTATAAGCATTGTTGTTGAAGTGGGTTGTCATGCAAAGAACTTGAACTAGGGTTTGAAAAGAACATGAGTATCATTGTTATGTGAGATTAGTTGTTGAGCATTGTTGGAAATATTTTGAGTTGGTGGTTATATGCTTGGACTAGGGTTTGTGAGAAAGGGGTGTTTCATTAAGTGATTGGTTGAGTAGAGTTGGTTGAGCCTAGTCAAGTGGATGTGTGAAGTGATTGTTCAAGTTCCATAAAACAAACTATTCTATATTATGATTTGAGTTGAGAAAGTGATTGAGCATTGAGTATAGAACATATTGAGTCTCTAACAATTCTCTTTATGTTTCTATGAGATTGGACAAGTTATGTGTGGACTTGTTGAGCATATTTGAGCAAGTTCTATGTGGACTTGTTGAGCAGATTTGAGCAAGTTCTGTGTGGACTTGTTGAGCATATTTGAGCAAGTTCTATGTGGACTTGTTGAGAAGATTTGAGCAAGTTCTATGTGGACTTGTTGAGCAGATTTGAGCAAGTTATGTGTGGACTTGTTGAGCAAATTTGAGCAAGTTCTGTGTGGACTTGTTGAGCAGATTTGAGCAAGTTCTATGTGGACTTGTTGAGCAGATTTGAGCAAGTTCTATGTGGACTTGTTGAGCAGATTTGAGCAAGTTCTGTGTGGACTTGTTGAGCAGATTTGTGCTAGACCAAAGGACTGTGTTTAGTGCAGATTTGAGATAGATCTTTGGAGGTGACAGAGCAGAGAGGATAGTAGTCTCCAGTGGATAGAGATCCATCAGCCAGGGTAGTGAGGATAGGTCTTCTGAGTGGGGACAAGAGTCTTCAGTGGAGAGAGATCCACAAGCCAATGTAGTGGAGGCAGTAGTCTTCTAGAGGATCACCAACCAGAGCAGAGGAGAAGGAGTTCTCCTGTGGATAGAGATCCATGAACTTGATTTAGGGGATCAACATCTCCTTTGGACAGAGGTCCATAAACATTGTAATAGGGAAAGGATTCCCAAGAGATTGATCGAGAAAATTTTAGTGAAATATTTTCTCCGTGGAGTAGCCCACATTGGGTGAACCACGTAAATTGTGGTGTCTCTATTGTGTGTGGTGTTTTGTACATTGCTTTGATTACTACTACTGATATTGCTATCTATACATTGCATAATATTGATTGGGAAAGAAAAGTAAAAAGTGGTCTTATATTGTTCACCCCCCTCTCAGTATAAGCTTGTGTTCTTCAAACTTGTTTAGAAACGAAATGATACCATGAGCTTCCAGAAAGGTGTAAGACAGGGGATTAAGTTGAATGGTAGATGGCTCAAGAAGGGCCATATTGGTAATACTAAGGAGAAAGGAAAACCACAAAAGCTTCTTACTACCTAGGACACACATCAGTGAATAAAACCAGATGACAATGGACTGACACAGACCAAGGATATAAATATAGAAATTCTTGGTACAATAGATGCCCTTTCCAGAAGTTGAATTGATGTGATTGGTAGACCACATAATAATTCTCCATAGGGAATCAACACAAAAAAAAATAGACATGGATAGGATAGGATTGGGAGTGTCAAATGACTGAAAGAATGAATCTCAAAATTCACAAGACATAAAATTAAGCATATCAAGACTTGATGTATATTGGCATTGTTTGATAACATCCAATTGTACAACCTTGACCTGCTCAGGACTTGACATGCTTGGAGAAGACAACCATGAGGTAAACCCAATAAAAAAAGACCTATCTTGGGACATTGCATACTTCATGAAAGGGAAACGGGAGAACCAAATGCCAACACTTATAGCAAGACAGAGAGTCGTGCTAATAAAAAAACTTCCACCATAAGAACTGGAACCAAAGAAACACATCATGCTAAAAAGGGTAGAGTCAGCATTGGAGAAGCTGACCCACTAAAACTTGTGACCATAAATTTCAAACCAAATCATTATTAGTAGCATTTAAAACTTCTTGGGGAAATATTTCTTTCCAAATGGACAAATATTTATGGGTAACTCCCCAATTGGCAAGAATATCTATAGGTCTGTTAGCTTCACGATACACATGGTTGATAGAGATATCATTGAAATTTTGGGACTTCTTAGCTTCTTGAATAATAGTTTTGACATTCAAAGAGGACACCCTATTATTTTTAAGAGTATTTATAATGTTCAAAGAATCTCCCTCAATAAAAATGTTGCCTTTATAATCCTTGAGAATATCTAGCCCTCTCCATAGTGCATGACCTTCAACAAAATGATTTTTTGGGTACCCTAGATACTTAGCATAAGCCATAATAACTTGACCACTGCTATCTCTGACTAGACCAACTGCACCAGCATGCCTTGGATTTCCTTTGGAGGCACCATAAAAATTAAGTTTTAGCCATTAAATTGGGGGAGGAATCCAATGGGCACCCACTCTAGGATGGAAGACTAGTAAACTAGAACTGGAGTTGCAGGGAATATTTAAAGAAGAGAACATAATAGAATTCAATCTAGGATTAGGTGGTTTAGGATAAGGGAAAAGCTGGGAATTCTTGAAAAGAAAGGTAATAAATTTGTTGGCTACAAATATGGGATCCTTAGAGGAGGAAGATAAAACCCTACTGTTTCTTTCAAGCCATAATTTCCATAAGATGTGATGAAGGCTCACTTCTCATAAAGAAGATAATCTAAGATTTTTCAATGGAGCAGGTCATTGGGTGAAAAGGTGACTCAATGAATTAGGAGGAACCCAAGAGATATGAAAAGTGGACATAAGGTGATCCAAATCTATCTTGGATAAAGGGCACTCTAGAAGGAGGTGATTGGAATATTCCTAGGTATTCATGCACAAATAGCATCTATTGGGGATATACATACCCCTTTTAATAATATTATCAATCGTTAGAATATTATTTTGAATGGCCAACCAGTTGAAATGAGCAACTTTTGAAATGATTTATTTAATCCACACTCGACCATAAGGGATATGGACCACTTGATAATCAATAGTAATATCATGAGCAAATTTAATAGTGAACAACCTAGAATCAGTTTTTTTCCAAAAATGAGAGTAAGGGGAATTACCAATTGGGATGACTGTTGCATTTAGGATGGTTTAGAGAACTTCTAAGGTAGTGAAGATTTGAAAATTAGCACATAGAGTAGGAAAATGTTTACAACACTTAGAATCTGATAAAATGCCAATAAAATCTTCAACCTTGCTACCAAATAAAGTATCTAGTAAAGGTTGTAAGACAACAATTTAATTGTTTTCTGAAAGTGATTGAATAGAAATCCACCTATCAATCCAAAAATTAATTTTGCTCCATGTGCCTAGTTGCCACCTTCTCCCCTTATTATAAGAGATTTGGGTTGGATAATTGATTTCCAGAAAGTGGACCCATCTCTAGGAATATCATCATCCAGGAAACAATGGTTTTGAAGATATTTTCTATTGACAATTGAGACATATTAAAGGTTGCTGTTGGTGAAAATATTCCATGCTTGCTTGGCTAACAAGGTTGTATTCATATTAAAAATCTTCGGATCCCCAATCTCTCCTAAATTTTTGGGAAGCATGAGTAGCAATGATGGTATCATCAATGAACTGTTGGTGAGATAGGGCTCTAAAAATGGATGTAACATTAATGCCTAAAATTATGCCATTGGATCAAGATTTTTTTAGCGCTCTACCCAATGTTTCAGCAAGAATGATAAAAAGGATGGGGGAGAGAGGATCTCCCTGTCTGAGGTCCTTGTTACTAGGGAAAAACCTTGTTGTAGATCCATTTACCAGGACTAAAAACCAAGGATTAGAGATGCAATTGTGAACCATATCAACCCATTCCCTATGAAATCCAAATTTTAGGAGGACAACAATTAGGAAATATTTATTAACTCTATCAAATGCCTTATTCATATCAATTTTGAAAAACATGGCATATTTCTGTTAAGGCTAGCAGAATGAAGGACTTCATGTAACGTGATAACACCATCAGTAATATTTCTTCCTTTGATAGATCTACTTTGACAAGGGCCTATGATATAAGGAAGGATCTCCTTGAGTCTTGTATCTATGGATTTAGTGAGAGTTTTTTAAAGAACATTGCAGAGACTAATGGGTCTAAAATCTGACATAGATTTACAAATAGACCCTTTGGGAACCAAGGTAATGAAAGTGGAGTTGATACTTCTGGGTATAGATTTAGTTTGCTAAAGTTCAATGATGGCATTACAAATGTTAGGCCCAATGATGTCATAAAATTTTTGGTAGAACCGGGGGGAAAACCTATCAGGGCTTAGGGTTTTATCAGGGTGCATATAAAAAAGGGTCTCTTTAATTTCATCAGGGATGAGGGGTTTGATAAGAGTCAAATTCATATATGAAGTGACCAGGATAGGAATATGGTGGAGCAATTTTATACCAACTTGGGCAGTATTTTGGGGGTTGGCTCCTAAAATACCTTCAAAGAAATATGAAGCTTCATTTTAGATCTCAAAAATATCCTTGATGACCATGCCATCACTTCTGGTTAATTATTTAATTTTTTTCGAACTTCAGTGTCTAAGGGTTGTGGCATGAAAGAATTTTGTGTTAGAGTCCCTCTCTTTGAGCCAAAGGACCCTTGATTTTTGCCTCCAGAAAGTATCCTCTTTAGCCAGTACATTATGATAGTCTGCAAGAACCTGTCTCTCTTCATTTTTGAGTTGTTCATTGAGTTGCCCATTCTAAATTTGGAGTTTAATATTTTTTATATTTTGCAAAATCTTCTCCTTATTTTCAAATATGTTACCAAAAACTTCTTTGTTCTAAACTCAAATATTTTCTTTGACACACTTAAATTTTTGAGAAACCCTAAAAATAAAGGACCCATGATAGTCAAATTACCACCATTCAACAATTTGCATCCACAAATCTGGCTGTTGAGTCCACATAACTTCAAATATGAAGGGGATTTTGAAACAAGGACCTTTATCAACTTCAAAAAGTAAAGGACATTGATAAGATTCAACTTTGGAAAGATAGATAAGAGTGCCATCACCCATCATCGGTATAAATTATTTAGATAAAAAAACTTATCAAGTTTAAATTGAATATGCTAATCCCCAATTCTCCTGTTGCTCTAGGTGTACTTTACCCCTTTAGTCTAAACATCCATCAGCTCACAATCAATTGAAAAGTTATAAAAATTCTTAATGCTTTTGGAGGGCATCAGGTTCCCTCCTTTATTGTCAAAAGGAAAAAGGAGAGAGCTGAAATATCTAATGACGAAAGGTTTAAGAAAGCACTTCTCATCTGACTCAAAGTATCCCATAGGCCCCTATGGTTGAGAGGATTGTTAAGGACGTAGACATTGGACAAAATCCAAGCAAAATTACTACTTTTACAAAAGAACATCATATTGAGGATCCTATTAGAAGAGGAAATGATTTTTTCTTCTAACTTGTTTGAGTCTTAAATACAGAGAAGTCCCCCAGACGTACATTGAGCAAGGTAAAAAGCAAAATCAACATTTTTCTAGATAGAATTTGTGATTTTTTGGATTTTATTTTGGCCAATATTCATTTCTTTCAATAGTGGGTATATGTTCTTTCCTTAGAGTGCAAACAAGCCTTTGCTTGACATAACTATTAAGGCCTCTCACATTCCATGAGAGGATCCTCATTTAGAATTTTTGGAAAATTTTTAGCCTCCCTTAGATTTCTACAAGGGATATTTGGGTCTTTTTGATTCATCCTTCTCCTGTCCGAGAAGATCTTGGAATAGGGTTTTCTGGGTACCATTTGCAATATCATTTTTTGTTTCCTTTTTCTTCTGATCGTTTATAGAGGGTCTTCCATTTTTTTCTTTTCATTGTCGATGTCAATAGAAGCTTTATTGAGACTTCTAGTGTTAATGAGGCTGAAATCATATTTATCTTCTTTCTCCACTTTGTTTGATATGGGATTGCCAATTTCTATATGCCTGTCAGGGGTGCATGGAGGTTTTGAGATAGTATTGGAGGGCCTAGATATGGTTGGGGATTGAGGCTCATCTTGGTTAGAAACTAGGTTTTTAGCTAGATGTGAGGTAATGTCATCCTCACTAGGTTCAGGCCCATGAAAAGTAGTTCCTTTTAAAACATCAAAACAATTTTGGAAGGCAAAAATGGAACTCACCTTTGGATGATCATTCTCCAAATATTGGATTTCAATCTGCTTTCCTTTGGAATTTTCTAAAGTTTAATCCTTCTTCTGGTAGTAGCTGCTTTATTGATTTTTCTATAGGGGTCTACCTTTTTTTTCCCCAATCTACAACCCACTTCGAGAGGTATTGGAGAATTTCATCTCCTTTGAGTTTCTTAGCAACGAGCATTGGATTTTGAGATGGACCCGAGCTTTGCATTCAATACAAAATGTAGGCTTATTCTCATATTCTATGGCCTAAAATCTATGATAGGAGTTGTAAACCAAATTTATATGAGTGGGAATCTGGGAATCCAAATTAGCATTAACACAAATTATAGCATGTACCATGCGAGTGTGTGCTCCGGTCATCGGGTCGATTGCAACCAAATCACCTATATATTTGCCAATACCCTTTAAAATATCTTCATATAAAAAATGGGTAGGTAGATCTGGAAACCAAACCTATATTGGTGCAAAATTTATGCTCTACGTCTCAAGGTTGAAATATTCACCCCACCTCCAAATAAAGAGACTCTTCCGATCGAAGAACCAAGGATCCTTGGTAATAATTTGGGAGGCATCTTCTTCATTGTTGAGTTGAATGAGGAAAAAGTCATTTGAAAGGGTAAACAACTTTATATTGCCTAGGTTTTTCCATTTGGTATAGGCCCATCACCAAATATATATATGGCCATCCTCCAACAAATTTCCTCACCATATTGTAGGATTCAACAAAAATGTAATCCACCATTAGGGTTTCAAGAATTACCAAGTCTTCACCCGCTAGGAGTAAGAGGGTTCCACTACCCGAAGGAGGTTTCATAGACCCTTTTAATTTCCTAGCATAAAATTGAGAAGAAGAATCATAGTCTTGAGAGAGGGATCCATTGAACATGTGTCCCTTATCAGGAGGATCCTTGGCATCTAGTTCTAAATCGGGGCCTGCTTTCTCATTGTTGTATGCATTACCTATCTATGATGAGTTATAAGGGGTAGATACACCTGTAGAGATTTAAAAATTTATATTCCTACATTCATCTCACTTCCTTTAAGCCATTTGATCACCTAAAATTGCTCGTTCACTTGCTATAACCTCTGCTATTGCTCAACCCAAATGAAACCCTTGCACAGTCGCTTGCTAAAAATATTGTTCACACATTAGGATATGCTAGGATTTTTGTTGCTCCAAATGATCTAAAAATTTATGGAGATGTTCTAAGATTTTTCAAGCATCTACCCTCAAAATTTTAACTCAATATGAGTTTGGATGAGTGAGATATGGCCGAAACACGTTTGATAGTTTAGGTAGTCCTATGAAAAATAAAAATTTCATATCTTGATAGTTTAGGTTACCATAATTTTTTTTTTTTTTAAAGCGAAAAACCCCTTGCAAAGCCGCCTTGGTCTGAGAGACCACGAACAAGGGGTTCTACACCGTCAAAGTCACCCGGGAGTCGCACTGGACCCTGCCCGCACCAACATTATCAATTGGATTTTGGATACCCAATTCAAATTTTTGGTAGGGTGGAGATTTGAACCTAGGACCTCCTTTGGAGGATTGCCCTCTCCTCTCCAAATCACCTACAACACCTAGGTAGTTACCATAATATATTCATATGAAAAGTTCTTAAATAATCCACGAGTAATCTTATTTTGACTATGCTTGAGATAATAATGAATTAAAATCTACTTTGGAATACACCTTCACATATGATAATTTTCCAATTGCATGGATGAGCAAGAAGTAAGGTTGATCTAGATAGGTGACCATTTTGGGGCATAGATTCATATCTAAGAAGGTCTAAAAATTTATTTTTAATCCTAACCAAATTTTGAGGGTAATATATTTATGCTTAAGAATCTATTTTTATCCATTAAAGAAGCATTGGAAATAGTAGAGGAAGAACAACAATTTTTGTAAGCAACTTTGTCATAAATATAATTGCCAACAAATACATAAAAAATTAATTCAAAGGCCATAAAAAATGTAAAATAAAATATAAAAAATAGTAATTTTCTATTTTTAGACTTTCATAAAAAAATGCACCTTTAGTTATGATGACACATCAGTAGAAGATAAAACACAAAAGAACAAGTAATATGTATGTAATTTTTATTTAAAATATACTTTATAACATGTGCAATGTGAATCACCATATTTTCATATGGGTGACCTTCTAACTCATGGAAGGTGAACCACCATATTTCCATATGGATGACCTTATATATTCAATACAGTGGATTTCAATACACCAAATATTACATAAAGAGATATGCAACCCTAACTATAAAAAAACATGAGTAATGGATGCAATGTTATAGCCTCACATCTCTTCTCAAAGATTACTTGCATTGTACTCTATTTTCTTAGCAAAAATAATTCTATTATTTTTATTATATGTTTATGTATTATCATTTGTTATACTCTATTATTTTTGAACTACATTCATTCTAAATATTCCATAACACAAAATTCTAAATTTTTTATTAGTGGTATCATAGTAGTCTATCTTTTAAATGTAGTCAATAAAAGCAAGATTAAGCTATCAAAAGTTTAGGTATTAAACATGGTATCCCTATAATTACCTTATAATTACCTTATATTTCCAAATAATATCATATAGGAACTAGAATGAACAACATGGAGATAGTTGATCCTTTCAAGGAGATGTAGAACAAAGCCCTCATGAAATAGAGGAATGATATGATGGATCAATTTTATCAAATTCTTTGACGACTCTTTGATACAAATTTCCTCTCACTACTTTAGAACCATTCAATGCTTGCATGCCTTTTAATGTGTAGGTGAATTTTGATATTCCTACTTTTGAAGAAAAATGTAATGTTGATGCCTTAAAAAATTGGTTGGATCGATTATATTTATGTTTCTTTGTAAATAAATTCATTGATGGTGAGAAAATCACTTTTGACTTTTGACAGCTTCATTACTTGTTCAAAATTGGTGTGAAGCATATTATAACATGGTCAAGCAGGATAATTAAGATGAAAAAGTAGTGTTCATATAGGATTATTTCAAGTAGGTTATCAATGGAGAATATTATCCCATGGGAGCCTTTGAAGACCAATACATGCAATGACAAAAATTGCATCAAGGTAAAGACCAATTAATTCAATATTATATTGATGTTTTCTATTTCATGGCAACAAAACTAGGTATTTAAGATTTAAAAAGGCATCAAATTATCAAGTACCATAGGGGGTTACATTGGTATGTTCAATAGTATGATCATTGGAGAGGCATACAAACTTGTCAAATTGGAGCATAAGCACAAAAATAAAAATAGAAAAGGAGGAAGAGCAAATAACAAAAACAATAAAACCAAGTACTAGGTAAAGAAAGGAAAGAGTGACTTATCAAAAAATAAATATAAAAGGGATAATCTAAAAAAATAAAAATTAGAAGCAAAAAAATACTTCTAAGAAAAGAATCCTCTTAAGGCCAAGAATAAAAAAAGGTGCAATCATCACAAGAGAAACTAATATTTGAGGGAGAAGTGTTGGTCAATTCAGTCATTGCTTATTGAGTTGTAGCCCTCTACATCTATTATACCACTACCTCCACATCCATAAGTTGAGGATATAGGAAAGAAAATCATGGAATTTGAACCAAATATGACCATTACTATAACACATTCTACACAAGAGGAATCACAAGAGGAGGAACACTTGCTTTACTCATAAATGTGGATCAAGGGTAAGCGATTGCATAGTGGGAGTCAAAAGAATTTTATTTCTCCTAATATTGTAAGGGATTTTAATCTATCACACCACATATAAAATTTCATAATGTTGGATGGCTATAATAGGTTATAGACAATCATACCACTAAAAAATATCTCCTCCTTATGCCATCAAACCCTTCAAAGATGAAATTTTTGTGTGAATTTGTGCCCTTGGATGTCTATGATGTGATTTTGGACTAACCATTCATGTGGAAGAGGTATGTTGTGTATAAATATAGGCCATATAATATCATAATCATTGATAAAGTTCAATTATTTAGGATTATAGAGGTATATCCTCCTACCTATATTTCCTTAATAAGTTCCAAACAATGTAGGAAGATGAAAACCAAAACAAGTAAAATGTTTTATTGATTATCAAGCTATAAAGTAGAAGTTGGACCATTTTGACCACTACTACATCCATCATGGGATCTATATAGAAAAATAATATGGATTGGATTGTATCAAAATATGATGAATTATTCAAATTTCAAAATAATATTTCACTTCATTATGAGGTAAGGGAACCCATATAAATAAGTTTCTGGTTCTCCTTTACATAATACACCTATTTATCATAGACTATTCCTTGAAATGATGAAATGAAAGGGTTATTTCAAAAATTTATTTACAAGGAATACATCAAACCAAGTGCTTCACCATGTGGTAGTCCATTTATCTTGAATGGAACATGAAAACTCTATATCAACTATAAATGTTTCAATAAAATTAATGTAAATAACTTCTATTCACTCCCTCAAATAGATTACATGTTAGGCTAGCTTCATGGTGAAAAATTTCTTCACCAAAACTAATATTAAATATGGATATCATTAAATATAATTAAATCTACTAACATATGGAAGACTACATTCATCTCTAAGGAGGATTTATTTGAGTGGCTATTTATGCCTGTTGACTTGAACAATGCACCTACCATGTTCACGAGGATGATGGATGACATCCTGCATCCCTACACCAGCTCATTTGTGGTACTCTACTTAGATGATATTATCATCTATAGTAAGACTAGGAGGAACATATACAACAAGTTCGATAGGAACTTTAGAATCTTTGAAAATATAAGTTATATGCTAATTTAGAGAAGTGTTTATTTGGCATGACAAATATTCAATAGCACAATTATATTTTTGACAAAGAGGGAGTTCATATTTATTCTAAGAAGATTTAGGCAATTAAATATTGGTCTACCCCAAATACTCTAATAGAGCTTCTTAGCTTTTTAGGTCTTGCAAATTTCTATACAATATTTGTGTTTGGGTTATCACAAGTTACTTGGCCACCAAGTGAAAAAAGGAGGTGCCAAATCCAAGTTTCATAGGGAAGATGCACAATAAGAGCATTTGAGAGGTTGAAGGAAAAATTGTATACACTTTCCCTTCCTAATTTACATCAACCTTTTGAGGTAACTATCGATGCATCAAAGTATGAATTGGGTGAAGAACACAAGCTTATACTTAGAGGGGGGGATGAACAATATAAGATCAAACTTTTACTTTTCTTTCCAAGGTAATATCATCCAATATTATTAATTGTAATAATGAAACAATACACAAATCATCACACACATGAGAGACACATATTTAACATGGTTCACCCAATATGGGCTACATCCACAAAGAAATATTTCTTATAAATTTCTCAAAAAAATTCTTGGTAACTCATTCCCTATTACAATGTTTGTGGAACTCTATCCATAGGAGACACTTGTCCCCTCTCACAAGTTCATGGATCCCAATCCATAGGAGACATGAATCCCCTCTACTCTGGTTCGTGGACCTCTATCCACAAGAGACCTCAATCCCCTCTGCTCTAGTTCATGGACCTCTATCCATAGAAGACCTCAATCCCCTCTACTTTGGTTCATGTACCTCTATCCATAGGAGACATCAATACCCTCTACTCTAGTTCATGGACCTCTATCCATAGGAAACCTCAATCCCCTTTACTCTGGTTCATGGACCTATATCTACAAAAGATATCAATCCCCTCTACTATAATATGCTCCAAGTATTTACACAATGTTTGCTCAAATCTGCTCTAAAACCTATTCTCAACTCTACTCAAATATGCTCCAAGCCTACACACAAGGATTGCTCAAATATGCTCACCAAAACCTACTCAAATATGTTTCAAGCCTACACACAATGCTTTGCTCAAATATGATCTAAAACCTACTCTCAACTCTGCTCAAATCTACTCCAAGCCTACACACAAGGCTTGCTCAAATATTCTCACCAAAACCTGCTCAAATATACTCCAAGCCTACACACAAGGCTTGCTCAAATATTCTCTAAAATATACTCTCAACTTTGCTCAAATATGCTCCAAGCCTACACACAAGGCTTGCTCAAATCTGCTCACCAAAACCTACTCAAATATACTCTAATCCTACACACAAGGCTTGCTCAAATCTACTCCAAACCCTACTCTCAACTTTGCTCAAGTATGCTCCAAGCCTACACACAAGGCTTGCTCAAATATGCCTCAATCCTACTCACATAACCTACTTCAAATATTTCCAAATATTACATACAAACAATGCTTATATCTTTCCCAAAAGTTCTTTCTTTGGCTAAAGTAATTCAGACATAGTCTACCCATAATTCTTTTTCTTCATGAACATATAAATAATTATATGCAATACAAATACCCAATATGTTCTTTCACATTCATTAATTCTGTCACTTTCTCATATCTCACATTTATTGCATTAAAAAAGATAGGTCTAGTATAGCACTTGATAATTGAATTTCTTATGTACTCCCAAAATAAATAAAAAAATTCACAATTTTGCTCTCAAATACTATTATTCCCAATTTCAATCAAATCAATGCACAACTTTGTTCTCAAACCCTTGCAATTTTATTTCCAAATTCATTTAAAGAAGTGCACAACTCTACTCACAAAACTAACCTATAATCTTTGTACATTTAATCCCAATTTCATTCAACATGAATTCTCATCAAATCAATCCTTATATCTCCAACCATATGACATAAAAAGATTTCCTTCATCCAAAAACAAACCTTGAGTAAGGGATTAAATCACCATACTTCTAAAAATGCCTTGATGATAATGAGCTTCTCAAACCTGTCTTGGCAAAATAACTTCCTTTTTTATCCTTCAAAAATTTGGTTAGTAATTTTCTATTTCTTGCATAGATAGAAAATCATCCACAAAAACCTTCCCAAAAATATGCACAATAAAGCTTGAAAAATAATACCTTATATCTTCTTTTTAATCTCATACTCAAAGCTTTTAAGAATAACCAAAACCTTAAAATTCTCTTTTTCTATAAAGTAGAAATGCAATAAAAAATAAATCGCATTACACCTTATAACTCCCTTTCTAACATGCAAGATTTATAACTTTCAAGTAATACCCAAATCACCCTTTATTTATTTTCCTCATGCACAAATTAAAATTTTAGATAATACTTAATACACCTTATGCCTCATTTTCTAATTTAAAATATAAACAAAATTTATGCTCTTATTCTAACCAAATAAGCCAACGAACTATCTCTCCTCATATGAAATTTAAATAAAAAATTTGTCCATACCTTTACCAAAAAGCCCCCCAAGAAAGCGCTGAGAACCGAACTCTTAACCTCGGCCAACATAATGCTCAAGCTAAGGCTTGGTAACTAGCTGGGCTACCCCAACAGGTAGAACTATCCACACAACATGTCATAAATAAAATGCTCTTCATTAATGCTATTCAAACCAAAACTATTTCCTCAATCAAAATGGTGGATACAAGTTTTGAACCCACAACCTTCCTACTGGTAGCGCCTTAGCACCAGCTAGGCAACCAGCTAGACTAGCCAACTAGACGAAAACCAAATTATGGCATGACAAAGATATTATCTTTTTTGATTTTTGCCTTCAAGCATGCTCTCCTCTATTTCATGTGACTTGCTTTGATTTTTACATGGAGAGAATTTTTGAATTATGCTATAGTTTCCTACCCACATCCAAATGAATTTTTGTGCCCTTATTTATATGGTTTTTCTTCAATACCCATGAATGTCGGTGCATGCATATTTTTTATTTTTCTCTCCAAACATTGGCGCCTTTCCTTATAAAAATATTATAATATTTTAAACCTTTGGCCCTTGAAATATTAAATCTTTGTCTTTAAACCTTTGCCTCCTCTAAACTTTTGGCCCTTGAGATATTAAATCTTTGTCTTTAAACCTTTGCCTCCTCTTGTGGTCTTTAAATATTTTTCCAAGCAATTATAATATTATCTTTTAAACCTTGTCCTTTTCTTGCAATATTTAATCTTTTTGTCCCAAGCCACTTTTAACCTTTGTTCTTCTCTGTATAATATTTAAATATGATATTTAAATATTATAATCCTTTATTTAAAACCTTGCCTTAAATAATTGTCCATTGTTATATTGTCCAACCTTGTCAACTTCACACCCTTGAAGAATATTTCTGCCTTGAATAATATGCACCCTTTGACATCAATGACAACTAAATATACTCAATATTTCCAACATTGGGAGCTATCCTCATATAGTATGGACATCCAATTACCTATCATAGTGAAAATTTCAATGAAGTAGTTCAAAAATACCCCACATATAACAAAGAGCTATATGCCATTGCCCAAGTATGTAAAAAATGGAAGCATTATAACTTGGGTAAGGAAATTCACCATCCATACAAATCATATATCACATCAAAAGTGAGCCACATATCTACAACAATTCCATTTGACCATAAAGCACAATAAATAGAGTGCCAATTTAGAAATAGACTATTTGAGTCGATCTCCAATCATAGCACTCACCACCATTCTTGATTTTTATGGGTATGATACTTCTAATTAGTCCATCTTGTACGAAGTAGATTTTGATTTTGTAGGCACATGCAATGTTCTTCATGTGGGTAAGCATATTTCTAATTTTTATTTGCAATATAGCCTCCCCTATCATATGGGATATATTTATGTACTAGAAATTGAGTGATCAGATATGATTTGGGAAGCACACTTTAGCAAAGTAGTAGATCAATTTGGTATGAAAAAATGTTGGCACCTTTTCAAAAGTACTTCTATTGGCCCAAAATTAGAAATAATATCAAGAGGTACATCAAGTCATATACCCCTACACTATTTCTAAACCAACCAACAAGAAGCAAGATTTTATAAATTGTTGTAGTTCCATCCAAGCCTTGGGAGTCTATCTCCATGGATTTCCTCTTAGGTTTACCCACATCTACGTATGCTAATAATTACATAGTTGTAGTAATTGATAATTTTTCAAAATTCCATTTAAGAAATTCATTTCAACTAAGGAGACTACTAAGCTTTATTTTAGTCATGTATGGGTTAACTTTAGCTTTAGCTTTCCAAAGTTCATTTTCATTGATAAGGATAACATATTTTTGAGCATTTTTTGGATGATATTATCAAGCATAATGGGTATCAAGCTAACCATGTCCACAAACTTCCATCCTTAGGATGATGGGAGAAACATAAGTTATAAATTGATTGATTATACTTATTTGAATGTACAATTCCAAGCATACATGCACATGGATGAGTATCTCCTCTACATTTAACATGGGTACAATTAAGCTCTACTTAGCTCTACCAAACATGTATTAATTCATATTTGTTTTGGTTCCAAAACTTGGCACCCACTAATACAAATATCACTATGCAATCCATTGGGTACTCACCTCATGGAATGAAAGAATAAAAAATGTAGTGCAATTTGTGAAACATACTCAACATATCCAAGGTCCATGATCTCTTGTAGAGAGCAAATTAGAAATACAATCAATGCCATGACAAAAACTAGGTACCACATCAATTAAAGGTTGGAGATAAGGTATGATAACAAATTTAGAAAGAGATAATTACATGAATTCATAGGAATATCATATCTCTTCACTATGGACCATAACCCATCACCAAGAAGGTGGAACAAAATACCTTTGAAAAGAAATCTTCTATCTCATATTGGTTTGCATCCAATATTCAATGTTGAACTTCTCAAGCTCTATGGTCCACCTTTGTTGGACACTTTTATAGTAGCAAAATAGTTGGGAATTAAAGAAATTACTCCAAACAGTTTAGCACCGGTGAAGGAGGATCAAATTGTTGATGCATGAAATAAGACCATTAAAAGGCAGTCCATGTAGATGTATGGAGTGGTTAACGTAGGACAACTTGGTTACCAAGGGGAATGTATCATAGAAAATCAAACAAAGAAATAATTTTGTTACTTGGTTACCAAGGGGAATGTCATCCAATAGAGACCAATGATTTTCAAGGGTAAACAAATTATCTACGAATGATAGTTCTTTGGGACATGGCTTCATGCCAAAAAAAATCTAAGACCTATGTTTTGATTCTAATCACATTGTCAAGGGCATAACATTGTGCTTGGAACTTTGTTATAATCCATTCAAGAAGCATTAGAAATATTACGGGGTAAAACAAATTTTTAACAACTCTATCATTGACACAGTTGCTAGTAACTATGTGGAAAAAATGCTCTAAAGGACCTCAAAAATGCAAAGCAAAATATTTGTTAGAAATAATAATTTTCTATTTTTATATTTTTGTAACCAAAATGCATTTGTAGTCATTTGATACATCAATGGAAGATAAAACATAAAAGGACAAGGCATATGTATGTAATTTTTATTTAATATTCACTTTGTAACTCATGAAGGTAAATCACCACATTTTCATATGGATGACCTTTTAACTCATGCAAGGTGAACCACCACATTCCCATATGGGTGAACTTCCATATTTAGTATGGTGGATCTCCAATGCACCAGGTATTGTATGAAGAGAGAAGTACCCTAACCATAAACAAAAGAGTAATGGATGTAATATTATAGCCTTATATATCTTGTCTGAGATTGCTTGCATTATACTTTATTTTTTGAGAAATAAAATCACTTTGTTATTTTGCTTTATATATATGTATTTTGATTTGCTATACTTTGTTATTTTTGAATTACACTCTTTCTTAATATTTCATGACTCAAAAATTTGAGTTTCAAATCAAAGGTGTTATTTCTAGGTTTTTAATGGAGGTTGAGTATCTGAGTATAACTTAGATGGAGTAACATTTATAGTAGAGACATTCTCTTCTTATATATATTGTATTTGTTCAAGATGGGCCATATTATCTTTGGGTAGAAAATTAATTCTATTCAAATGACAAAATCTAGTGTTGCATCAAAATTCCAAGCATATTGAAATTGGCATTCATTAGATCTAAGGGAAAGTGCAACATAGTGAGATTGATGTACAATATATTACAACAAATGGTCAATAATACATCTTCGCCAAATCATTGACAAAGGTTCCATTTGTTCATTTTTAGTATATTTAGAATATAATATATTATCATTAAGTCAATCTTTATGGAAGGTGTTTAAGTAATGAAACCTCCAACTCCTTCTATCAATCTTGATGGAAGGTGTTGAGAGTTAATATTGAATTATATCTTGTGTTTTCTTAACACTTCATATGGTTAATCACTTAACTCTCCTTCATATTGTATATTTTATAATACTTATTATGAATAATATCCACTAGTCGTAGTCATTATGTAATCTATGAACCATATAACATTAGTCACATCCACATAGCTCATTTCTCAATTGAGTTGGTTATAAATACTCCATTAATCTAAATATTTATATCTTCTTGTGTCATTTATTTATTATATCATAAAATTTTTTATGCTATGACATATCATATTCATGTCTCATTTTCTTATTTCATTTCTTTTAATTTCTTGTGGTGTTTGCTAAGGTATGTTTTCTTAAGCAAAATTATGGTCAATTTCTTCGTTCTTATCAACGATTTGATTCATATAAAGTGAAAAAATTATCCATATTAATATTTATTATCCCTAAGAGTGGGAAGAATTTAACATATCAACCAAAGTAGAACCTATGATCATGTTACTACATAATCAATCCTAATACTATGTGTTAATTGCAAAAAGAATCTCAATGTTGTATATCAATAATTCAATCTATTTTCAGTTATTACAGATGCGAGGACTAATTTGGAAAACCTAGAAGAAATTTAAGTTAAAAATATTTATAGAGAGGGAAACAAAGTTGTTAATAAAATGGTGAATATGGCAATTAGATCTAAGAATTTCAAGGTCTGGTCATACGCCCCTATGGAATTGGAAGATATTATAAGAATTGATAATGAAGCTAGCAAATAAATATGGTGGAGCAAAGAAAAATACTTATTGGGATCATGCAATGAAGGATTTGAGCGCACTAAATTACATTGTTGTTAGTAGTTTCTTTATCATTTATGTAAAACATTGAGCACTGCATAAGCCATGTCAAATAGAAGGATAGTGGGAGGGATATTATTTTAGCTTCTCCATCAGTAGGTTTAATCTAGATTTATTTGTTTTACTAATATAGGGCAATCTTGAATTTATCTAATATTCTCTTATTTTTTTCCTGTACATCTTTCGAGCTTTGTGTAATGGGTTGGGACCCTTCAACCCCTTTTTTCATCAATACCAAAAAAAATAAAACTATCAAATAAAAATTTGATTAGTTGTATAAGCTTATGTATCATAGCCACCATCTAAAATATAATATTGACAATGAATGAGATCACATTAACTAAACAAAAAATACCCTAGGGAAGCACTCTTTTTATTCAACTTTGGATAAAATTAAGGGAAAAACTCTTTTAATCAAATTTGACATAATTATATTAGGTCAAAACCTTAAATTTTAACTTCATACAAGAGAGTAGCATGATAAGTTAATGAAGAAAGGAAAATATTTTCTCAATTATCCTAAAACTAAATTTGAATATTATAATTATAAAAGGTAACAAGGACTATATTATCCTTAATCTAGAATTTGTAACTAATGATAGGTTGAAGTGTGGACAAATAACCTAACCCTTAGGTAAACATAAGATGAAACCATCTCAACCTTTTAACCTTTTTATATAATAAAAAACTCTTCAACCTATTTATAGTGTTAAAAACCACAATTTTATTTTTTGAATAATTTGAATATATTATATTTTTAAATGTATGCTAGAATACTAGGACTTTTATCTTTCCAAAATTTACTTAAAACAAGGATGCTGTAATATCAAGTTATCTTTGGATTTGTATCTTTAGAAATGCCAAACACTATACCTTTTCTTTTATTACTTAAAGAATACATGTATCACAAAAGCATGCTAAAATGCCATATTGTCTTTATAATATTCTCTTAATAATTCATGATGCTAAAATGCCATATTGTATTTATAGTGATATGTATACATATCACTATAATTTCCATATTAACAACTATATGTGCTAATCTATTTGAAAGCATTTATTTTAGCTCATTTATATATTGATTGAAATGTCTAGAAATGAACCACAACCTTATTTAATATGAATAAAAAATCATATATATATATATATATATATATATATATATATATATATATATATATATATATATATATATATATATAGAGGAGAGTTGGGTAACCATGGGGCTACGCACACCAAACCTATTCCACCTTGTAACTTCATGTTTATATCATTGATATGGAGGAAATTCATATTAATATACAAAAATAAGATAAATAAGTTTGGTATAACTATTAAACCATCAAAGTATTTTTATTAAATTTAAATATAGAGAAAATGAAAGCTAAACACCTTAATTATAAACCTTAAATTATAAATAAAATATCTCTATTATAAAAATAATAAATAAATAATAAAAATAAAATCATACAACTACATGACATAACGGATCCATGGGAAATGAGATATAATTTTATAATTTCAAGGTTGAGGTTTATTTTAACATTGTCTAATTAAATTAAAAATTTAGTCTTAAAAATGATATATGGAATGTAATTTTACAAGCATTCAAGTTCAAATCCTTATGATGAACATTTTTTATCATTAGTTGGACGAAAGGAGTTTTGAAAGGACCTCCAAACCTTATAACAAAAAGAACCTAATCTCCAGCCACTAGGAGACTGGGGACACTTCAAAAATTAAAGCCAACCAGCTCTTGGACACAACTACCTACAACCAGACCAACATATACTAGCCGAACAAACCAAAAAACATAAGTCAAATAGAGATAAAAGTTGGGTACATGAGTAGTTTGTTAAAGAATCAAATGACTTTAGCTGAGTGGTTAAATTATTTGAATTTCAAGGAAGAGAGACAAATTCAAATATTTCCAATAAATACATGCATAATATTTAGGTGAGAAATGCGTAATAAGAGTGGCACATGTTTCAATCTCATATAGCTAGTTGAAAAAGTATATGGGTTGTTGTATTGTCATAAGACAAAATTTCAAATCCATGTAGTTATAATAAGTTGGTCCTTGTGATATGATGAGATCCATCCAAGTTCAAATCCTTTAATATGAGTTGTAAGTAATCCTTCAGGTTTGGCATGCTGATTTTCCTCATGACCTCAGGTCTTCCAATCAGGATGATGATATTTATTTACTTTAAAATTCCTTTCCATTTGGCTCATCGATTTGTCACTCACAACATGTTCCTTGGTGTCGGTTTGTGCAATGTGAGTGTTAGCCTCTCCATGGCTGAGTAGTTGTTGATATTTATGATATTTTCGATTGTGGTTCTACTTAGACTATGTTAAACTTGAATTTATTTCCTCTCTCCTGTTGGTTAGAGTTGATGTTTTTGTTGCTTCCTTTTTTATTTTCCTTGGGTTAATCTTGTTGATTTACCATGTTTCACGTTGTTATACTTTGTAAAAGGTTTAGGGTCCCTTTCAAAACCCTTTCCCATAAATAAAAAAAAATAATACATAATTATAAAATATTAATATATAATATCACATAAAATAACTCATAAGAATTTATTTTACCATAATACCTTTAAAAATTTATATGGTTTGTTGTAGTGCCATAAGACGAGTTTGAGACAATGTAGTTTTAATAAATTGACTCTTGCAATATGATGAGATCCATCAAGTTCAAATCCTTTAATATGATTTGTAATAATAATATATAGTTATAAAATATTAATGTATAATATCACATAAAATAACCTATAATAACTTAAGTTGCTATAATACCTCTATAACATGAGATGATATTATTTGTTATAATATAATACTAAAAAAAATGTTTAAGAAAAGGAAAAAATTAAATTATATGAAATTAGTTTAACTAGCTTAATTCCTCAACTTTCAAGAGACCAAGAACCAAATATTTTCAATTTCAAACAAGACATATATAATACATGCATAATAGCCAAGTTATTATAATACCATTGTATAATAATAATAGTTATATTATTATAGTATCACTATGTAATGATAATATAATACTTATGAGACCATTTCAATCTCATATGATGAATTATATATATATATATATATATATATATATATATATATATATATATATATATATATATATATCTTCAAAATTTCAAGGGACGAGCCATATAGACAATGCAATATCTTCAAAGTGGATTTTAGCTTTCATGGGACCAACATTCATGAAACCACAATCTCTAACCATACATGTAGATGATGCACACCTTTTTGGTATAACACACCATCATCATTGGATTTTATTTTTGTAAGAGCACATTGAGCATAATGTGCAACCCTCCCTCCCAAAAAATTCAAATCTTGGACCTACTATTTGGATTTAGAAAGTCTTCATTATTAAGCCCACTCTTACATTGTAGACCTACTCTTATACTATATTAATGTAATATCATATCATCAAGGACAAGGTAGTGGTTAGGGTTTTGACCTATTTTTGGGGAGGTCCAAGGTTTAAACCATGAAGTACTTAAAAATTGATAGATTAAATCATAGCGATTGAGTGTTTTCTAGTTGGTTGCCTTAGTTCGATGCCCTAAAGGGTTGGGGGTCTTGTTAACTTTGTCTAACCCCAATGGTGTTACCATTCCCTTATGTGTGTGTATATATATATATATCCAGTTGGTTGTCTTAGATCGATGTCCTAAAGGGTTGGGGGTCTTGTTAAATTTGTCTAACCCAATGGGCTAAGGTTTATAGTGGTAGCACCCAATGGTGTTACCATTAACACCATTAGGTGCTACCACTATAAACCTTAGCCCATTGGGTTAGACATACAATAATATTATGGTTTATTGAAATACAATAAGAATATTATCATTTAATAATAAGGATGAGATAATTTTAACTTTATATAACTAATTAAAATAATATATAACCTTTAGTAATTTCATAAAAAATATTTTAAATTTGTTCGACAAGAAAAACGCATTGGTTGGGCCTTTATCTTTTCTTTTGGGAGGTCTAATGTTCAAACCATGATGTACCCAAAAGGGGATAGGTTGGATGGTAATGATTGAGTGTTTATCAATTGGCTATCCTAGTTCAATGCCCTGGAGGATCAAGGGTCCTATTGACTTCGTCTAACCCAGTAGGCTAGGTTTTATAGTGGTAACACCCATTGGTGTTATCGATTCCTCCATGTATCTCCCCCTTGTGAGAAGTCATGGTGGGATGGAGATGCCCACATTAAGCGTAAGTCGTAAGGATTTATCACACTAACCAAATATAATATATATATATATATATATATATATATATATATATATATATATATATATATATATATAAAATTTATTCAAATACTATGATAATATAATTAATATATATAATTTATATAAAAATATATAAATTTATATAAAAATATATAAATTTATTAAAAATTTATAATATATATTATTGAGGTTAGTGTGAGAAACCTCTACGATCGATGCTTAGGGTTGGACATCCCCATCCCAACCATGAAATATTATAAGGGTGAGAGAAGAGCTTATAAATAGGGGCAAAACACACAACCATACACACACCCACCTCCTCACACACTCACCCATGTAACAGTTTGAAACTTAAAAAAATTATAATATTGACACATTCAAGTTAAATATTTTGTACTTTTCCTTAAATAATTCTATACCTATAGATGATAATACATTATGGTTAGAAGAAGAGGTGGATCACCATTGGTTAAGGTTCTTAGATGATATTCAATGAACCATCATGCATTACAAAGAAGAGCTTCTTACACTATCTAGCATAGAGGGACTGATCATTTACAATAACATAAATATGTGGTAAAAATGTATAAAATGTACTTATTAGACATATAATGGACACAATATATTTGATAATGTTATTTACTTAGCAAACTTTATTTCAAGGATAAAATATCTAAAAATTGAAGCAATTCACATGGAGATAAAATTTGATCACAATCCAATGTACATAAAGATCCAAATGCAATAAAGTGGGCACGAAGAACATCTTCAAGTAACCAAAGGAAAGATAATATCCTATTGTGTAAAGCAGTTGGTGAATGTCCTAGGTGCTAGTATAGGTCGACCTAGGCTCCATTTCCCCTACCTCCACCCTATGTATATGTGGCACAATTAGTGCATAGTTGGTGAATGTCATGTGTGCTGGTAGAGGCCGACACGAGCTCAATTTATTCTATGCTCCATCTTGTGGATACTCAAATAAAAATCTCTTATGACTAATACCACATGGTATACTTGGATGAGATAACTACAACTGGCCACAAAGCTAGGTTCTTGGGGTTTCTATTTCACCTAGAATTTTTAGAGTTGTAAGCTTACTATAGTGGTAAGGGCTTGGGTCTCTCTTTGAAAGGTCCAAGGTTCAAACCCTACTTAGTATGAGGGGACCAGGACCCCTCATAAAAATTTGTATAAACTCATTAAGTCCCTAAGGGCTAGGTGGATTGGTATGTTTTGGTGCTTACCAAGAAGAGACCTAGGTTCAAATCCTAGGAGCATACCTGTTTGCAAGGGTAGTAGTTTGACCTAAATATTCTAAGTGTGCACTAGATTGATGATGACGGTACCAATCTTGAGCAACCAATGGTCCTCTTCACACCGAGTTTTAAAACAATGAGGTAGACTAGGTGATTATGGGGACAATCCTAGGATTTGAATCCTACTTTATAATAGAAAAGGCCTATGGATGTAACCAACTCTCCTATGGATAAAATAAAATAAAAAACTAAAGAAAAGATAACAAGAAAAATATTTATGGTAAAGAAAAGTAATTTTTTTTGAAAACATCACTTAATTAGATTATGCAAAGACAAGAAAGAAAGAGGATAGATATTTTTCAAACTTATGCTTTTGAAAGCAGTAAATTGATGGATATAATCAAAGAAGTCTTGGAATCATGTAAAAAATTAAAACTTAGGAAAAGAAAAGATTGAAGCTTCCCTATAAATTCATGGTACAATGAATAATGGAAAGCAATAAGGAGGACCTTGAAATAACCAAACAAAGAGAGAAAAATAACAAGATATATAAACAACTAGTAAAAATAAAAAATGAAGAATACATAAGCGTAAAGAAAAAAGAGTTGATATATTTTGTAAATCATAGTCCAAGACAATTTTATAAAGGGCTACAACAAAGAAAACGTTCCACAAAAACAAAATCACAAGCAAATAATGGTTGTAGTATGCTAATAAACTATATGAAAAAAACCAAGAAAAAAATATCCCTCCTATAATTGACAAAACCGAGGAAATTTTTTCTTATAAAGAAGTGGAAGGCATTAAGAAAATAGTAATAGGTAAAGCTTAGGATATAGATGGTTTGTAAGCTAAACATTTCAAGTGTGGGGTTGACATATTAGCATCACACATCCAAAATATATCTAATGACATCATTAAAAGAGGCTTTCCACTAGAATGTATAACCAACCTAGTCATACCATTGCATAAAAATCGATAAACCAAAAATCCTTCAAATTACTAGACCATCATGATTAATCCTATTTTTGCAAAATTGTTTGGTAGCATAGTAGAAAGTAAAATTAGTTAGTGGAAAAAAATCAACAAAAGAGAATAATAGGAAAAGTAGGATTTAGACCAAAGTACTCGAAAATAGATCACTACATTACTTTAAGAAACCAAATAAAGAGGATATAGACTGAAAAATGAATTGTTTATTATTATTTTATGGAATTTAGAAAGGCTTTTGAGATAGTATCGAGAGGTAAATAATGAAAAAGAATGGAAGAAAATAGCGTACCAACCAACTATAGAGCAATTGTACATAGACTTTATGAGTAAGTGGTGGCAAAAATTAGAACTCTAGAAGGACTATCAAAGTGTTTTGGGAGTGATATTAGGGTAAAATAGGGTTGTCCATTGTCACTTACTTTATTTGACCTTTAAATTGACAAATTGAAGTGGGTATAAAATATGGGAGGATATCGAATACAATTGGTTAATTATGTAGTGAAACTTCTTTTCTATGTCTATGACCTCATCTTGATTGGCAAGACACTTGAAAGTTTAAAATAACATCTAAAATATTTAGATAAATTTTGTACAGAAGTTGGGATGTAGGTAAAAACTAGCAAGGCTAAAATTATGGTATTCTCTACTTGAAGAGAGCAAAAACAATCATATTTTATTTGAAGGAAATCCTTGAAATCCTTTAGAAATAATAATAGAATATAAATACCTTGGGTTAGATTTTTTAAGAAAACTCAAATGGGGAATATGCATGATGATACAAATACAAGCAAGATTGGGAGCACTCTACTCATTGCTAAATAGGGGTAAAATGGAGAGCACTTTACTCATTGCTAAATAGGGGTAAAAAAGTAGTGTTGTAGGATAGGAAAACCATTAGGATCAATAATTAGTTTTTCTAATGGTGCTATATGAGTGTGAGGTGTGGGCTAATAATATATCAAATTTTAAATAGAGATAAATATAAAGAATTTATTTTTGTAGGTAAAATTTCTTAAGTGCAAGGTTTAAATGGGTCACAAACCCAAGTACATAAACTACTAGCTAAAACAATAGCATAATATGACACAGGCCTGCACATTGGCCAACTGCAACCTGAACGAAAAGGACCAAACATCAGCAGAGAAGGTTGAGTGGATACCTGATGTCATAAACACAAAAATACAACCCGAGCAATACCCACATAGGGGTTGCTTAAGATAAGTAACTACCTATAAACCTTGTAAGGGAGATATAAAAAAACCCACATAGGGGATGCTTGCAAAAGATCAGTAAAAACTGTTGGACATTTTGAGTCCCTAAGCTAAAAGTTGTCATTGATGTCAAAAGGACCTATGTAAGTAAGAACTATGATTTTGCTCCACAAAGAGCTTCATGAGAAGTAAAGGTTTTGATCAAAGGTTCTAGAAGGGATGCAAGGCATTTGGTTCCAAAAGGAGCTTCAAGGGAATCTTAGCAAAAGGTTTTTATGAAAATCAAGGAAGGTAAGAAAAGGTTTTATTTAAAACCAATGGATGGTAGATTTGAAATGGGTTTTTCTTAAAACCCAAGTTGGCTTTTTGTTTCATCAAAAAAGGTGTCCCGATGATGGAGAAATTTAATTTTAAAGGTTTAGTTTAAATTTTAATTTATTTAAAATTAAAATTTTAATTTTAAAATTAAATAAAAGGTTCTTCCCTCCTTTCTTATTGGCTCGATCGACGTCATGAGGGCAATGTTAAAAGGGCCGATGTATTCACATTGAAGGATGGCTTATATAAATAAGCCAAAGGTTTTCCATTTAATAAACCGAAAGAAGAGTCACATGATTTTTGAAAACCTAAAGTGCTTGGCATCCAAATATTGCACAGCAAATTTTGTGGAGTGTGACATGGGCAGTCAAGTTGTGGACGGTCAAATTTTTGGTGCCTTGTGAGGAAAGCGCACATGGCTTAAGGAAGAGAGTGCCCAAGGCACTCACGTGGGCAGTGTTAGCTCACACGGCTTAGCTGCTGCTTGGCATCACAGTGGGCAGAGGTTAGAAACACCAAGGCCCTTCGAGGGCTCCTTTGAGGTATGCACTCTGACTCCGATATTTGCGGGGGTAAATATTTTAATTAAAATATTTGCTTGCTATGGTTTGATTATGTTTTTGTGGGAGATATAAGGTTGATCAAGCTTTAATATTTTAATAAGGTTTGATATTTTATTAATGTGAGATATTACCTAAGAAAGCTTTGTGATTATTTTTGAGTGCAAAAGTGTTGAAAGGAAGGATATAAAATATTTGATTTATTTTATGGTATAAGTGGTTTTTGGAGTGACAAGGTTATGCAATGTTTTGATTTATTTTATTTTATGGTACAAGTGGTTTTAGGAGTGATAAGGAAGTTGTGCATTAACTCTTAAGAAGGTTTTCTAATTAAAAGCCTTGGTAAATATTATTGTGAAGTGGAGTATTGTTGATTATTTTGTGATCTTCTAACCCTTATGAAGATTGGCAAAAGAATATTGTGATTGTGGAAGATTTCCAAAGAGGCTTCTTCATATTCATTAAAGGTATGGTCACATTTTCCTATTGATTGATTATGGTGGTTGATTTCTGAAAATATCTTTGGAGTGAAAATGATTGATTGTGGTTTCCTTTTCGAAAGTGATTGGTTTAATGCTTCAAGGTTTTCTGGATTGAGAGTTGTGATTAAACCTTGTTTTATAAGCATTGTTGTTGAAGCCCATTGGTTGAGCAAAGAACTTGAACTTGAGATAGAAAAGAACATGAGTATCATTGTTATGTGAGATTTGTAGTTGAGAATTGTTGGGAATATTTTGAGTTTATTGATACGTTCTTGGACTAGGGTTTGTGAGAAAAGGTTGTTCATTGAGGTGATTTGTTGAGTTGAGTTGATTGAGCCTATTCAAGTGGATGCATGTGGTTGTTAAAGTTCCATAAAATAAACTATTCTATATTATTGATTTGAGTTGAGATTGAGATTTGAGAATAGAACATATAGAGTCTCTAACAATTCTCTTTATGCTTCTATGAGATTGATTTGAGTTGAGATTGGTATTTGAGTATAGAATATATAGAGTCTCTAACAATTCTCTTTATGCTTCTATGAGATTGATTTGATTTGAGATTGGGTTTTGAATATAAAACATATTGAGTCTCCAACAATTCTCTTTATGCTTCTATGAGATTGAGTTGAGATATTGATTGAGCATTAACTATAGAAAATATTGAGTATCTAACAATTCTCTTTATCATTCTATGAGATTGGACAAGTTCTCTATGAGCTTGTTAAGCAAATTTGAGACAAGTATTTGAGAAGGCTTGTGGACTAATTTTGAGTAAGCTTTAGTGGAATCTTGCTATGCATATTTGAGCAAGTCCTAGAGAGGAATTATTGAGCAGATTTGAGCAAGTCCTAGAGAGGACTTTTTGAGTAGATTTGGACAAGTTCTATGTGGACTTATTGAGCAGATTTGGATAGGTTATGTGTGGATCTGTTGAGTAGATTTGAGCAGGTTCTGTGTGGACTTTTTGAGCAGATCTTGACAAGTCCTAAGTGAGCTTGTTGAATAGATTTGGACAGGTTCTGTGTGGACCTGTTGAACAGATTTGGATAAATTTTGAGTGAGCTTGTTGAGAAGATTTGAGAAGGTTTTGTGTGGACCTGTTGAGCAGATTTGGACAAGTTTTGAGTGAGATTGTTAAGTAGATTTGAGAAGGTTTTGAGTGAACCTATTAAGACAGAGCTTTGGAGGTGATATATTATAGAGGACAGAGTCTTAGTGGATAGAGATCTAGTAACTAGTACAATTGAATACAAATCTGAGTGAGGAGTCTTCAAGTGGAGAGAGATCCACTAGTTAGTGTAGTAGATAGACAAAGTCTTCTATAAGATCACTAGCCAAAGCAGAATGGGAAAGAGTTCTCCTATGGAAGAGATCCATGAACTTGAGATTAGGGGATCAACATCTCCTTTGGACAGAGGTCCATAAACATTGTAAATGGGAAGGATTCCTAAGATATTGATTGAGAAAATTTTAGTAAAATATTTTCTCTGTGGAGTAGCCCACATTGGGTGAACCATGTAAATTATGGTGTCTCTATTGTGTATGGTGTTTTGTGCATTGATTTAATTACTGCTATTGATATTGCTATCTATACACTGCATAATATTGAATTGAAAGAAAAAAGTAAAAAGAGGTATTATACTGTTCACCCCCCTCTTAGTATAAGCTTGTGTTCTTCAATTAGTATTAGAGCCAATTCCTTCGAAAGAAGTTTAACAGCTTGAAGGAAGATCCTACAATAACACGAATGGCAAAGAAAGGCAAGAGTAGAAGCAAGAGACACAAGAAGAAAAGAACACCTATGGTTATGAAAGAAAATGAATATGAGTTTAATATTGTTGTTTTGGGAGGACAAATGGAAATAGATTCAAGATATGAATCAAGTAATGGAGAAATATCCAGACTGATAAAGTTTTGTACCAGTTGTGGAAAGATAGGTCATTATGCAGCTTATTATTCACAAGAAGGTGAAGAATGTTTTATCTGTGGTCAACTCGGTCATGATGTAAGTTATTGCAATGGGTTTGATAGCAGTGAAGATGAAGATGATTCTCTTAGATTTGAAGTTCTAAAGAATGAGTCAAAAAAATATAACAGGAATAGTCGAAGCAGGTATCAAGAAGAAACTTGAATTTGGATAATAGAAGAAATTGAAGAAGAAGAAGATTCAGATAAAGAAAATGAGGAAGCCACTCTTAAGGAACTTGTTAAATTGAAAAGAGAAAATTTAGAATTGAAGGCTCAAATACAAGAATATGAGAAATGTAAAACAAAGATTCTACATGATATATCTGACTTGAGAGATAAGGTTGAAAAGGCAAGAAGAGTTGAAAAATGTATGGTTGAACAATCAAAGTTAAAAGATATAGAATGTGAAAGGCTTATGGTTACTCTTGAAGAATTAAAAAGGGAGAACTCAGGATTAAGGGTCCAAGCTCAAGAAGATGAAAAAGCAAAAGTAAGGTTTTTACAAGAACTCACCAACTTCAAAATCAAAGTTGAAGAGACAAGGAAAATTTAAGAGGTATGGCCAAAAAATTAAAGACAAAATATCTAGAGTGTGAAATATTAGAGCATGAGATAGTTTCACTAAGGATGGAAGTAAAAGGTTCTAAGGACAAGCTACACAAGTTTGAGGAAAATTCTAGGACCCTAGAAAGGACTATCAATGCACAAAGCTCATCAGTCATCATAACAGGACTTGGTTCTAAAGAAGAACAAGGGAAATTGGAAGTAGAAAAAGGAGAGTCAAGCTCAAACACCAGAAAAGAAGAAGAGTCAAAAGAAGTAAGTAAAATATAGAGTGAGACTTCTAAGGATAAGTTGGATAATAGAAAGTTCAACAAGGAAAGGAACAATGCACAAGTAAGGAACAAATGGAACATGAAACAGGTAGAAGAGACTAAGAGACCAATTAGGTCTATGCAAGGTTTCTTCAATGGGATATGCTTCTCATATCACAGGTTTGGACACATGGCTTCACAGTGTAGGCCTCATGAAAGACAGGTATATGGAAGAGGACAACTTTTCCATGGGTATTGCTACTCATGTAATGAGATTGGTCACAAGGCAATGAATTGTAGGGTTCATGACAGAAGAGGATATGGCTTCACTAGGAGAAGTCCTAAGATAGTTGCACCTCCAAGGAATAATAGCATTAAGTGTTATAAGAGCAATAATGATGGTCACATAGAAAGATGGTGTAGAGCAAATATTCTAGAAGCAAGCATGAACAGGAACATAAATATGAATAGAAACAGGAACATGAATGAGAACAGGAACAGGAACAGGAACATGGATGAGAACAGGAATAGGAACAGGAACATGGATGAGAAAAAGAACAGGAACAGGAACAAAAGTAATGATAGGAACAAGGATGATGACTTGGAAAGAAATAGTGAGAGGATTCAAAAGACCCAAATAATAAAGAGAAAGATAAAGATAAAGAATAGTGCTTTCGGGGAGTAGAAATACTCCCACCTTAGAATTAACCATCTCATGTGGAGGTGGGGGCGGGGCTAAGCTAAGAGGCTCATTCTTAGCCTCGATCCCCAAAGGTGACCCTTAGCCATTGATGTCAAAGGAGGAGAGATTTGTGTATTGGAGAGATATTTGATATGAGGAGAGATTTGATATTTGAGAAAGCAGAAAAGAAGGTCAGGTTTCAGTAAAACAAATATGGGTTGTCATCAATGACGAAGGGGGAGATTTTTGGACATTTTGAGTCCCTAAGCTAAAAGTTGTCATTGATGTCAAAAGGACCTATGTAAGTAAGCACTATGATTTTTCTCCACAAAGAGCTTCATGAGAAGCAAAGGTTTTGATCAAAGGTTCTAGAAGGGATGCATGGCATTTGGTTCCAAAAGGAGCTTCAAGGGAAGCTTAGCAAAATATTTTTATGAAAACCAAGGAAGGCAAGGAAAGGTTTTATTTAAAACCAATGGATGGCAGATTTGAAATGGATTTTTCTTAAAACCCAAGTTGGCTTTTCGTTTCATTGAAAAAGGTGCCCCAGTGATGGAGAAATTTAATTTTAAAGGTTTAGTTTAAATTTTAATTTATTTAAAATTAAAATTAAAATTTTAAAATTAAATAAAAGGTTTTTCCCTCATTTCTTATTGGCACCGCCTACGTCATGAGGGCAATGTTAAAAGGGACGAAGTATTCACATTGAAGGATGGCTTATATAAATAAGCCAAAGGTTTTCCATTTAATAAACCAAAGGAGTGTCGCATGATTTTTGAAAACCTAAAGTGCTTGGCATCCGAATATTGCACAACAAATTTCGTGGAGTGTGACATGGGTAGTCAAGTCATGGATGGTCAAATTTTTGGCACCTTGTGAGGAAAGCACATGTGGCTTAAGTAAGAGAGTGCCCAAGGCACTCACGTGGGCAGTTTTAGCTCACGTGGATTAGCTGTCGCTTGGTAGCACGATGGGCAAAGGTTTGAAATGCCAAGGCCCTTCGAGGGCTCCTTTGAGGTATGCACTCCGAATCCGATATTTGGGGGGGTAAATATTTTAATTAAAATATTTGCTTTCTATGGTTTGATTATGTTTTTGTGGGAGATATAATGTTGAACAAGCTTCAATATTTTAATAAGGTTTGATATTTGATTAATGTGAGATATTACCTAAGAAAGCTTTGTGATTATTTTTGAGTGCAAAAGTGTTGAAAGGAAGGATATAAAATATTTGATTTATTTTATGGTATAAGTGGTTTTTGGAGTGACAAGGTTATGCAATTTTTTGATTTATTTTATTTTATGGTACAAGTGGTTTTAGGAGTGATAAGTGCATTAATTCTTAAGAAGGTTTTCTAATTAAAGGCCTTGGTAAATATTATTGTGAAGTGGAGTAATGTTGATTATTTTGTGATCTTCTAACCCTTATGAAGATTGGCAAAAGAATATTGTGATTGTGGCATATTTCCAAATAGGCTTCTTCATATTCATTAAAGGTATGGGCACATTCTCCTATTAATTGATTATGGTGGTTGATTTTTAAAAATATGTTTGGAGTGAAAAGGATTGATTGTGGTTTCCTTTTTGAAAGTGATTTGTTTAATGCTTCAAGGTTTTCTGGATTGAGAGTTGTGATTAAACCTTGTTTTATAAGCATTGTTGTTGAATCCAATTGGTTGAGCAAAGAACTTGAACTTGAGATAGAAAAGAACATGAGTATCATTGTTATGTAAGATTTATGGTTGAGCATTCTTGGTAAAATTTTGAGTTTATTGATACATGCTTGGACTAGGGTTTGTGAGAAAGGGTTGTTCAGTGAGGTGATTGGTTGAGTTGAGTTGATTGAGCCTAGTCAAGTGGATGCATGTGGTTGTTCAATTTTCATAAAACAAACTATTCTATATTCTTGATTTGAGTTGAGATTGAGATTTGAGAATAGAACATATAGAGTCTCTAACAATTCTCTTTATGCTTCTATGATATAGATTTGAGTTGAGATTGGGATTTGAGTATAGAACATATAGAGTCTAACAATTCTCTTTATGCTTATATGAGATTGATTTGAGTTGAGATTGGGATTTAAGTATAGAACATATTGAGTCTCTAACAATTATCTTTATGCTTCTATGAGATTGAGTTGAGATATTGATTGAGCATTAAGTATAGAACATATTGAGTCTCTAACAATTCTCTTTATGATTCTATGAGATTGGACAAGTTCTATGTGAGCTTGTTAAGCAGATTTGAGACAAGTCTTTGAGAAGGCTTGTGGACTGATTTTGAGTAAGCTTTTGTGGAAGCTTGCTATGCAGATTTGAGCAAGTCCTAGAGAGGAATTATTGAGAATATTTGAGCAAGTCCTAGAGAGGACTTGTTGAGTAGATTTGGACAAGTTCTGTGTGGACTTGTTGAGCATATTTGGACAGGTTCTATGTGGACCTGTTGAGCATATTTGAGCAGGTTATGTGTGGACATGTTGAGAAGATTTGGACAAGTTATGAGTGAGCTTGTTGAGCATATTTGGACAGGTTCTATGTGGATCTGTTGAGAATATTTGGATAAGTTCTGAGTGAGCTTGTTGAGCAGATTTGAACAGGTTCTATGTGGACTTGTTGAGCAAATTTGGACAAGTTTTGAGTGAGCTTGTTGAGAAGATTTGAGAAGGTTTTGAGTGAACCTATTGAGATAGAGCTTTGGAGGTGAAAAATTATAGAGGACAAAGTCTCAATGGATAGAGATCCAACAACCAGGATAATTGAATACAAATCTAAGTGAGGAGTCTTCAATTGGAGAGAGATCCACCAGTCAGTGCGATAGAGAGACATAGTCTCAGAAGGGGAAAGATTTCTCCTGTGGAAGAGATCCACAAACTTGAGATTAGGGTATCAACATATCATTTGGACAGAGGTCCATAAACATTGTAATTGGGAAGGATTCCCAAGATATTGATTGAGAAAATTTTAGTAAAATATTTTCTCCATGGAGTAGCCCACATTGGGTGAACCACGTAAATTGTGGTGTCTCTATTGTGTATGGTGTTTTTTCCATTAATTTAATTACTACTATCTATACACTGCATAATATTGAATTGAAAGAAAAATTAAAAAGGGGTCTTATACTATTCACCCCCTCTTAGTATAAGCTTGTGTTCTTCAAAAACTATAATAGATACCTGAATAGGAAGAAATATAGTATTCAAAAAGACCCACGCAGGGGCAATAAAGAACTTAGAAATAGTAATGGGAAGCCCTGGAGCTCAGGTTCCCAATTATGATGATCTCTTCATATTCCTCGCCATTTTACTGAAAGTTCTATCATATTGGCCATCATCTTAATAGTTACTCTAAAATGGAGGTTACGCACAACATAACCATTATTCCACAAATTGCCAAAGACTTCATTGATATCTTGCTCAACCTCTTTGAACTTATTGAGGAAAGGAATGAGACCATGAGATTCTAGAAAGGTCTGAGATAGGGGATCAAGCTTAAGGCTAGATGGATCAAACAGGGCCATGTTGGTAATATTGGAGAAAAAGGAAGGCCACATAAACCAAACACTATGCTTCTTCTACCTAGGACACACAATAGCGGATAAAACCTAATGGCAATGGATTGACACAAACCAGGGTTATAAATATAGAAATTTTTTGCATAATAAATGACATTTTTGAAAGTTGAGTTGGAGTTATTGGTGGACCACTTAGTAATTCTCCATAGGGAATAGACACTAGAAAATACAAATATAACACAAGATAGACTACGCAAAGGAGAGGACTGGGATAAAATTGGGAGTGCCAATTGATTGAAAAAATAATTCTCAAAATTTGTAAGACACAAAAAAGAGGATCTCAAGACTTGATGCATATTTACCTTGTTTGACAACATCCAATTACACTGCCTAGACCTACTAAGGAACTTGACATGCTTGGAGAAGACCACCATGAGACAAACCCACTGATAGGGCCTACGTTTGGACATAGCATACTTCACAGAAAGGAAATGGGAGAACCAACCATCAGTACTAATAACAAGAATGAAAGTCACGCTAATAAAAAAAATTCCACCATAATAATTGGAACCAAATAAACAAATCATGCTAAAAAATCTAGAGTCATCATTGGAGAAGTTGACCCGTCAAAACCTATGATCACATATTTCAAACCAAATAATTATTAGTAGCACTTAAAACTTCTTGGGGAAAGATTTATTTTCAAATGGACAGTGATTTATGGGTAACTCCCCAATTGGCAAGAATATTTGTAGGTCTATTAGCTTCATAGTACACATGATGATAGAGATATCATTGAAATTTTGGAACAACTTCTTAGCTTCCTAAACAATGGTTCTGATATTACAATAGAACACACTATTGTCTTAATATTCAAAGAATATCCTCAATAAAAAGGTTACCTTTATGGATGAAGAAAAAATGCTCTACGGGGATGGTAGCAGCTTCCGAAGGAGGTCTAAAAAATTGGAGGAATGTTGTGATGGCATCGGGTCTAGCATAGAGAGTGCATGATCGTGATGTTTTTTCATTTGAAAATGACTGGAAGGAACAGGATTTTCTAGTGCATGTCGGGAACCACTTGTTAAAGAACAATGGATGTTTGGAACGATGTGAAGCCAGGCTAGTTCTAGTGGTTCAACCAGACATAGTGGCGGAAGATGTGGAGTATCTAACCAAACATGCCCTTATTGGTAAATTTTTGGGCATCCAAATTTCTCTCCCCTTTGTGGAGGCTTGGGTTAGGAAGACTTGGAATCCTAAAGGAGATGTGGAGATGATGCTGAGTGAGAACAACTATTTTATGGTGGTTTTATCTTGTATTGCAAAGCATAACAAAGCATTTGAAGGGGGTACTTATTTCTATAACCAAGTGGGACTCTTTCTTAAACCCTGGCATGTGGGTTTCAACCCATCAGAGGAGCGGTCATCGCGAGTTCCAGTATGGGTGCGACTTCCATGGCTCCCGTTGGAATTTTGGAGAACTGATATCTTGCATAAGATTGCCCTTCTACTTGGGAAGCTGGTTGGACCGTCACAAAAGACAATGGATAAAAAGGTAATATCTGTTGCTCATATTTGTGTTGAAATTAAATTAAATAATCCTATTCCAAATTCTATTGAAATACAATTTGGATCAACTACATGGGTTTAAAAACTTGACTATGAAGCTCTTCCATTTTGTTACCGGATTTGCCATGAATATGGCCACCTACAAAGAAAATGCCCTAAGTTTGTCCCACCTATGGCTTCAAATCCTGGGACCTCTAGGTCTCGACAAATTTTGGATAAAGGAAAAGCCCTGATAAATGAAGGGGAACAGGATAAAGAAGGTTTTGTTCTGATAAAATCCTGAAACAGAGGATGAAGGGCAAACAAAGACCTTAAGGATAGCCAACCAGATGCTCTACTTAACAATTTTGAAATATTAGATGATCTTGATCACTGCATGGAGATACATGAAATGTCGCTACCTGATGCAAATATAAAAAGGCCAAATGATATGTCTCTTCTTGAGGGGGAACTTAAGGAATCAGATCTAGGGGGTTTAAATGAAGAACAAAGGGATTTGAATCTAAGTATAGGGTACATGGTTGGGTCTATCCCTATAAGGGAAACTATTTTGGAAAGTGGTACAAAATTAGTTATGCCCCCTCCTACTCAGGCACTGATGCAGTCATCCTTGGACTGCAAAAATCCTACGATGTTGGGATTGCAGCAGAAAATTATTAATTTTTTTTGGATAAGAATATGAAGGTGGATCAGAAGAAGGACCAGGATAAAATTAAGCTAATGGGGGAGAATTTGGTGGATTCAAGCTTGGTGATAACATTGGACTCCCATTTTTATAACCCCCAAAAATGATTATCCTCTCATGGAATGTAAGGGAGTTGAACAACATCCCCAGACAAAGAGCTGTTCATGATTTGGTTCGTGTGAATTCTTCGAATGTGGTGTTTATTCAGGAGACTAATTGGCTATTGATAGTATGTTCAATATTACTCCCAATTTGTGGATAAGGGGGCAATGCCAGTGTATTGGTGAATGTGGATATGCTGGTGGTGTCACTTTTTTATGGGATCCGATTAAGATATCCCATCTTACTTGGATTTCTAGCAGATGGTCTATTTTGATGGTCGGGCATGATAATGAATTTGGTGAAACCATCCTACTTAAAAATGTGTATGATCCTATTGATTAAAATGGTAAAGTGAATTGTAGGAGCACATTTGCTTTGTGATAAGTTTGGTTCCCCTGTACCCATGGATTTTGGCTGGAGACTTCAACTCTATCACTTGTCTGGAGGAGAAACGTTGTGGGGTGGACCGTCTCGAGCCTTTTTATACTGTCTTCAGTGCTCATATCCAGGCCCTAAACTTGGTTGACATCAAGCTAGATAATGGGATCTTTACTTGGTAAAATAGAAGGTGTGGGAAAGATTCCATCTCAGAGAGACTAGATAGGTTTTTGATATCCAATTATTGGATGGGTAATAACATAAGTGCTAGTTCTGTGATTCTGGAGGGTAGGGGATCTGATCATTGGCCTATAAAACTCTCTGCTTTGGATTTAGGGCTAAAAAGAATCCCTCCTTTAAGTTTCAACTTATGTGTCTTCGTGATCCTAAGCTTCATGATTTCATGCGAGGCTGGTGGACCACTGGCAAACCTCCTCATGGCACAACTATGTATTCATTTATGAAGTGACTACAATTTGTAAAACATAAATTGAATATATGGAATAGACTAAATTTTGGGAACCTTTCCTTGATTAAACTGGTAGCTCTTAGGAGAATGGAAGAAGCTTCAAGGAATATTAGAGATCAGGGATTCACGAAGGAGCTTCTTGTTGAGGAATCTGAGGCTGTGAAAGACCTTGCTGAATGGGAACTGAGGGAAGAATTTTTTTGAAAACAAAAAGCTCAAGTAGATTGGTTTTAGGAAGGGGATAGGAACATAACCTTATTTTATAACTCAGTTAAGGCTCGCCTTAATGGTGACCTGATTACCTCTCTTGTGAATTCTCGGGGTGCCCTGCTCTCTTGAAAGGATTTAACTTCACTCTACTTTAAAAATGCGATTCTCACAATTATAACTACCAACCTTAACCAATATGAACATACGCACTTCAAATGGAAGTATATTAAATCTAATAATTCATGGTGAGTAATAAAATCATTCACCACTCAGGGTGGGCACTTTCCCACCGTATAGGCTATGCGATGAACGCAGATGACAAGAGTAAAATATTTGATAAGATGATAGATGATTAATTCATAACTCAACCTAGCCTAAATAATGAAATCAAGTAAATCAGTTGGAACTAACATAGTCGGCTATGTTAGGGTTGTAGCATGACTCCCCTCCTCGGAAAGATTTGTCCTCAAAACTAGAAATGACTGGAAAATACTTTCAGATTCCCAAGTTGCATCTTCTTCAGGTAAATCCTACCACTTGATGAGAAATTCTTGGATGTGACGAGATATGAGTCCGCATGATCTGGTTTGGAGCACTTCTTCTGGTTGTAGATGGATACGCCCTTCTTCATCCAGCACTGGTAATTTTGACTGAGTGTACTTTCTGGCCAATCACCTTTTTGAGACAGGAAACATGAAATACTGGGTGTATGTGAGATGATTGGGGTAACTCGAGTTGATATGCTACCTCACCAATGCGATGCATAACTTTATAAGGACCATAGAATCATGGTGACAGCTTCTGAATGGATTTGAGATTTAATGATAGTTTTTTGTAGGGTTGCAGACATAGGAACACCATATCACCAATATTGA
The DNA here is from genome assembly GCA_028583015.1 of Wollemia nobilis. Taxonomy (NCBI): domain Eukaryota; kingdom Viridiplantae; phylum Streptophyta; class Pinopsida; order Araucariales; family Araucariaceae; genus Wollemia; species Wollemia nobilis. The sequence continues at coordinate 145,455 of JAQPPZ010016822.1, forward strand.
ATGTCCATTCTGAATGATACTTGTCTTGTTGCTGCTTCATATGATTCTGTGCTTATACCAAATTATCCTTCAAGATAGTGAATATTGCTTATCGCTTTTGTAACCAATCATCGACTTGAGCCACTTTGGAAGATCTCGATACATAATCGACAATTGTTGGTGGCTTTGTTCCATATAATGCTTCAAAAGGAGACATCTTAGTGGAAAAATGATAAGAAGTATTGTACCACCATTCCGCCAATGACAACCATTGACTCCATTGATATTGTTTATCCTAAACAAAACATCTTAAGTAGGTACCCAAACATTTGTTAACTACCTTCATTTGACCATCTATTTGTGGATGGTATGTAGAAGACATATTTAATTTGGTACCACTAAGTCGAAATAATTCTCTCCAAAAATTGCTGGTAAATATGGGATCATGATCACTTACAATATTTTTGGGCATTCCATGTAGTTTAAATATTGAATCCATAAATACCTTGGCCACTTTGCTTGATGAAAATGGATGTTGTAAAGCCTGAAAATGAGAATATTTGGAAAGGCGATCAACTACTACGAAAATTACCATTTTTCCTTCTGACTTAGGAAGACCTTCAATAAAATCCATGGAAATATGTTCCCATTGGTGATCCGAGATAGGCAACATTTGAAGTAATCCTAGTGATTTGATTGTTTCCCCCTTATTACGTTGGCACACGTCACATTCAACTACCCATTGCTTAACCTCTACCTTTAATCCTTTCCAACAAAAGGATTGTTTAACCCGCATGTAGGTTTTCAAAAACCCGGAATGTCCTACTAAAGGAGAAGCATGTGACTCTTCTAGAATTTATACTTTGATTGGTGAATTATGAGGGATGTAAATACGATTCTTCTTACGTAATATTTGGCCCTCATATTCGAAAAAAGGGTACGTAGAGGACCCCCTAGATAATTCTTGAATTATTTGAGTTGTTTCACTGTTGGACAACCATTCTTCTTGTAACTGAGATACCCATTGCGAACATGGTCCTAAAATGGCATTAATAACTACTTCATCTTCGTATTTTCTAGATAATGCATCCGTAACCACATTTTATTTACCTTTATTATATTCAATCACAAAATCATATCCCAATAATTTCGTCAACCATTTATTTTGTTTGGGATAAGAAAACCTTTGTTCTAAAAAATTTTTGAGAATGTTGTGATCGGTTTTAATAATAAAACGACTATTGATTAAGTAATGCCTCCATTTTTCCACTGCATGTAAAATAGCCAACATTTCTTTTTCATATGTGGATTTACCCAAATTTTTTCCTGATAGTTGTTTACTTTCAAATGCCAAGGGATGACCCTCCTGCATTAGTACTGCACCGATACCTATTCCTGAAGCATCGCATTCGATGACAAATGGTTTTTGAAAATTTGGAGTAGCCAAAATTGGAGTAGTACACATGGCATCCTTGAGAGCCTCGAAAGCTTTAGTAGCTACTCCTAACCATTGAAAAGCATCTTTCTTGGTGAGGGCCATGAGAGGACCTACAATTTTACCATAGTCACGCACAAATTTACTGTAATATCCCATGAGACCCAAAAAACCACGAATTTTTTTGATGGTTTTAGGTAGGGGCCAATCTTGTATTACCTTAATATTATTGGGATCTACCTTAACACCTTCATGAGATACTATATGACCTAGGTACTCCACTTCATGAACACCAAAGGAGCATTTAGATCTTTTGACAAATAAATTTTCTCTGCGGAGGATATGGAGAACTCTGTCCACATGTACTAAATGATCTTTCCATGATTTGCTATAGATGAGTATGTCATCAAAGAAGACTAGAACAAATTTTCGTAGGAATGGATGAAACACTTGGTTCATGAGACTTTAGAATGTAGATGGTGCATTAGTGAGACCAAAAGGCATGACCATAAATTCATAATGACCTTCATGAGTTTGAAAGGTTGTTTTGGGAATATCCTCGTCCCTAACTCGGATTTGGTGGAATCCTAAACGTAAGTCCAATTTGGTGAAGAATTTGGCACCATGTAGCTCATATAGTAAATCATCAATGATAGGAATAGGAAACTTATCTTTGATTGTGATTTTATTGAGAGGACGAAAGTCTGGACACATATGCCAAGAATTGTCTTTTCGATGAGCTAATACGACAGGTGAAGAATAAGGACTAGTACTATGACAGATGACACCCTGGTCTAATAGTTCTTGGACAATCTTCTCAATTTCTATTTTTTGGGGTTGGGGATATCGATAAGGACGACCATTGGGTGGAAGACTACCAGGCACTAGATGTATGGCATGGTCATGAGATATTTTGGGGGGTAGGCCTTTGGGTTCTTGAAAAACCTCCTCATAGTTAGAGACAATGTTTTGGAGATCTTCCTCTTTGATTGCTGGCATAGTTTGCTCTAATTTTTCTATGCAATTGATTCAGGATATGAATCCCCCACCATCTCTTCTTAACAAATTTTCCATGCTATGTGAACTTACAATTTTTGATGGAGGTGTGGGTAGTCCTTGAAGACGAATGGTCCTCCCATTGGCTTGCCATTCCACAAAGTGATGTTTGTGATTAAAACCCACGGTGGTTTCTAATTGTTCCATCCATGCAACACCTAAAATAACTTTTGAATTTCCTAATTCCATAACAAAAATAGGACCTTGCCAAGTATACGTACCCATTTGTAGTGAAACTGGAGATGTCTTACCAAGACATTGAGAAACTTCCCTACTTGTCGTTTTGACTTGAAATCGATCTTGATTAGAAGAGTATACATGCAGACCCAGTGTCCTTGCAAGTCTTGCATCAATGAAGTTGTGGGTACTACCAGATTCAATTAGTACTATCACCTGCTGCTTTCGAATGAAACCTACCACCTTGATTGTATGGTGAGAAGATAACCCCATAAGAGCATGTACTAAAATAGTCATGGTATCCTCTTCAACAACCACTTCATCTTGTGTATTTTGGTCCTCAATTGGGAGATCCTCAGGTGCATCGTACTCCTCTATTTCATCTACCTGGTCGGCATATTCCATTTGAAAATTTTGTCGTGGTGTACATGCTTGATCTTTTTGGTGTTGACTGTGACATTTGTAACAGAAGTATCATGACGGTTGATCATTTCTATGAAAAGATTTGGTGCGGAATGGAGGTCGACCATATGAATCACGTCATGTAGATGAGCCTATGTTTGCCTTGGTTTTTGCTAAGTCAACAATCCTTATACACTCATCCATCTTGGATGGGTTTTGTAGGTCTACCTCAAATTTAATATGCGCTTTTAATCCATTTCGAAAAGTTGCTACTACCACATCTTGTGGTAGGTTTTCTGCATAGGAAAGCATACTGGTGAATTCAAAAATGTAGGACCCTACTGATCCCATTTTCTTGAGTGACAACAATCGTACTGTGTATGAACCCATGGGACCCTTATCGAATCTATGAAGAAAGGATATTTTGAAAGTATCCCAATATAATGCATCTTGGGGCTCCTCACGTTTATACCAAGTAAACCATTGATAAGCTTCGGTACCAAATTTGGTTGTTGTAAAAGGAACCTTCTCTTTGTCCAAAAATTTATAAAAGTCTAAGATGCCCTCCATTTTTGCAATCCAACCATGTGGATCTTGGCCTTCAAAGGTAGGCATATCAATGCGTGGATGATTGACTCCATTTGGACCTCTTGGTTGGGAGTGGGAATTATTTCTATCTTGTTCCTTGTTACTTCTTTGTCTCTGGTTGTTATTTTGATAGGGTCTATTAAACCCTCTTTGTTGCTCCATATTTTCCTCATTACCCCTATCCTCAATATTTTGGTGACCATTGTGGGTCAAGGAATGACTATTTTGACCTCTATGGTGTGTGTAGTCATCATTGTAGACATCCGTACTCTAGTGATTGGAACTAGAAGGATTTGGTTGAGGTGGTTTCTGAGAGGCATTGAAACTTTCAGTCATCCTCTAAAGATTTACTATTAACTCTTTTAATACTTCATCCATGATGGTTGGATGAGTACTTTCTATTTGGGTGACATTCTCATGTGTGGAATCTGGTGAAGAATTGGATGCCATTGAGCTGACCCTTGGATGACCCGGATTAAAACTACCAATTCCAGATGGCGAAGGAGAATTTTTTGTACCTTGGCTTCGACGAGCTCTCCTTGCATTGTTTTTGGGAGTTTCCACGCTAATTAATCGTCCGTCAGATCCTTTGATCCAACTTATGTTCATGCACTGTCAAAATTTCCTGCTTATGAGCTTCAAATTGCAGCAAAAATTTGGTAAATTATGCCAAAAAGTTGTTTGTTGTCCGCTTCAACTGTCGCTCCAACTGCGACGCGGATTTGAATGTTTTGTTTTAGCTTACTTCCTTAACAATTCTTCGACAATTTTGGATGAATGTGGATGAATTCTGCAACTTTGGATACTTTTGGTTACAATTCTTTGACAATTTTTTTCAACCATTCACACGACAACTAAAGCTTACAACTAGTACTGGACCCCCTAAGGAGTGAACCTAATGACCACAAGACGCCAAGACTGCACTAGGACCATGTGACAAGACGACGACGAGATCGAAAGATGACATGAAAGCAGCTGACGAGACCAATGAAGAAACGAATGAAAGCAGCTGACGCGACACGACAGACAACGACAAGATTGAAATACGATATCAAATATGACACGAAAGAAACTGACAAGACTAACAAAAACATGAATGAAAGAAGCTAACGCGACACGACGAACAATGACAAGACCAAAATACGACACAAAAGTAGCTGACAAGACCAAAAAAGACATGAAATGAACAACCAAACGTTCGAAACAACTCATGCACATGGGAAGACAACTATGTGACCTAAGTCACACCCAACTAAAGGTGTCGAAGCAGTTTTAAACCCATCCCTGGCTACCACACACTTCGTGTGGGACAAATGTGCTCAACGCAAATGGAGGTAAAAATTTAAATGATGTCACCCGTAAATTATAAACTGTATACCTTAGGTTTTGTTGGTAATTTTTTTTTTTGATTTCGCCTTCTCCGATTGGTCGGTGTCACTTGTGCCTGGGTGCGTTTTTTGGTGCATAGATATGTGGTGATTTCGATCGTTGGTTTGTCTAGGATGCCTTGCTGTTGAATGACTAACCGAAAATCCCCCCAAAACAAAAATAACCCAAAATTCTAACTTGATGTCGATCGCGGATTTTGTCCTGTGCCGTAATTTGATGTATATTGCGTTTTCCCTACCTGAATCTTGTGTTGTGCATTCATCATGATTATCAACCGTACCAAAGTAAACCACTATGGGAACAACGATGTTTGAGCGAATGGAATGACGGGATAGGGTAAGTTTGCTGTCGAGATTATGCCGGTGATGAAAACCATGCACAACAGGATTGAATGTGGAGATGTAACACCCAAAAATCGACCCAAATATGATACCACTTGAAAGGATTTAACTTCACTCTGCTTTAAAAATGCGATTCTCACAATTATAACTACCAACCTTAACCAATATGAACATACACACTTCGAATGGAAGTATATTAAATCTAATAATTCATGGTGAGTAATAAAATCATTCGCCACTCAGGGTGGGCACTTCCCCGCCGTATAGGCTGTGCGATGAACGCAGATGACAAGAGTAAAATATTCGATAAGATGATAGATGATTAATTCATAACTCAACCTAGCCTAAATAATGAAATCAAGTAAATCAGTTGGAACTAACATAGTTGGTTATGTTAGGGTTTTAGCATCTCTTATTTCAGAGATATTTCAGAAGAGACTAAGAGGTATTTTTCCTTTCTCTTCAAAGAGGACTCCCTATCATATGATGAGAATGAAAATTTTATTCTAAACTTTATTCCAACAATTGTTTCTAGAGAGATGAATGAGCACTTGATGGGTCCAATTTCCCTTGAGGAGTTGGAAAATGTTGTATTCAAGATGAAAAAGGAAAAGCCCTAGGCCCAGATGGATTCCCGATTGAGTTTTATCAGGAGTTTTGGGAGTTAATCAAATTTGATCTTTTGGAGGTGGTCCATGAGTCCCAAAAGAAAAAACAGATGCTAAGGGCTCTAAATGCTACCTTTGTGGTGCTTATACCCAAAAAATAGGGAGCAAATTCCTTGGATATGTTCAGGCCTATTGCTCTCTGCAATTTGTGTACAAGATCATCACAAAAATTATTCTTTGAGAGGTTGAAGATATGGTTGAGAAAAATCATCTCTGAGGAGTAAGGAGGGTTTGTTGCTGGTCGACAAATATTGGATGGGGTTGTTATTGCTACAAAAGCTATTCACTCGATGGAAACTTCTAAGGAGAAAACTATGTTCATTAAGTTGGACATGGCCAAAGCCTATGATCGGGTCAGATGGTCCTTTCTTCAAAAATTTCTTGCTACTTTTGGATTTGAGGAGGAATGGATTAGATGGGTGATGAGCTATGTTTCTTATTCCTCATTCTCTGTTCTTGTTAATAATGAGCCATCAAAGCTGTTTGAGGCCTCAAGGAGATTGAGGCAAGGAGATCCTTTATCTCCTTATTTTTTTATCATTATGGTGGAAGGGTTGGGAAGATTGCTCAAGTCTCAAGTCATGTAGGGTCTCATTCAATGGTGGAAGTAGGATAGTAGTTTGCCACCTCTTTTCCACCTTCAATTTGTTGATGATACTGCTTTGTTGGGAGTTGCCACTATCAGGGAAGCTGGCAATATTAGGTAGTCTCTTGACATATATCTTGGCGCTTCTGGACAGTTGATTAATGAGGACAAGTCTTCTATTTTCTTCTTCAATACCCCTTCTCTTATTCAAGTTAGGATTGCTCGTATTCTAAGATTCCAGGTTGGGACTCCCCCCTTCATTTATCTTGGTATTCCAATTTCATCTCATCATCTACCTAGATCTTCTTGGCAGTCTATGCTTGATAAGTTTAGAAGGAAAGTGAATCACTGGACTTTCAGATTGCTATCCACTGCAGGTAGAGTGTTGCTTTTAAACTCTATTGTTCAAGCTTTACCCATTTATAGATGTTTTGTACAAATATCTCCCTCTCACTTCATAAAGGACATGGATGCTTTGTCAAGATAGTTTTTATGGTTTGGAAAACTTGATCAATCTAAATGGAGTTTGGTTAGGTGGGATTCTATATGTAGGCCGGTGTAAGAGGGAGGCCTTGGGTTGTGACATACAACTCTTTTTGGGCAGACTTTGGCTACAAAACTTTATTGGAGATGGTGTACCTCTCAAGATCAGATTTGGGCTAAAATATTATCTTGTAAATACTTGAGAGGTATTTTTGAGGCTGATATCCCTAGATTCAGCTTGGTTGGGAAAGGTTCAATTATCTAGGACACTCTAAAAAGAGGAGCTAATTTAATCAAGCAAGGTTTGTTTTGGATTTGCAATCAGAGATCAAATGCTCTTTTTTGGGAGGATTCTTGGGATGGTCACCCTCCTATCTTGAATCAATATCCTAGGTTACATTCCCTAAGCATTTTTTTATTGGAAGCAAGCTGGTATCATGTGGAGGACTTTAAAAAAATCTAGTCTTTTAGAAATATGGATATGTATAGATGGAAAGATCTGCAAGAATGGCCCCAGGGGGGACTGGCCAAGGATAGAGAGGTGCTTGCTATTATTCTTATGGGGAGGCCTTGTTATTAATTGAGGGGTAAAGATATTTTGGCTTGGAACCCTGATCCTAAGGGAACCTTCTTGGTAACCTATGGTTATAGGTTCTTGACAAGCAAAAGTATGGAAGTCTTCCTATCACTTGGTGGAAAAAGGTGTGGAATAAATTTGATTGGCAAAAATGTAACTTCTTTCTCTGGTTAGTAGATCGTAATAAATGCCTCAGTTGGGATAATGTGAGGAAGAGGGGATTTAAGGGTCCCTCTTTTTGTTTCCTTTGCAGTAAGTGTTGTGGTCCAAACAAGGTGAATGGTTTCCTATTTTTGTCACATGCCCGTGCATTTAATTATCAACCCAGGGAGCTTCGTAAACTTGCGAAGAGTCGGAATTAGGTTACTAAAATACCACTGGAGGTGAATCTGCTAATCCTACATTTGGGGGGTGTTCTTGAAATGGTTGTCAATCATTCCTGCACTCCTCAATAAATTACGTAAGAAGAACAAAATTAAATCTACAAAAATAAATCATGTACACATTCCTGAAAATAAATCTACTACAAATACTGGAACTAGCAAACCAATGAGCATTCCTATGAAAGCAATAAACTAATTAAAATAAATAAACAAGAAGGAAATGGGGAAGAAATATTGGCTTGGAGTGGGCCCAGGCTCCAGCAGTATCTTCCCAATCGAACACGCGCTTTAGAACTTCTGGAACTGGAATATATTTATCAACATATTACAATCTATCTTCTGTAACTCTAAATGGATCTTTATTAATTATTTCTATATATCTCTCTCTATATCTCTATATATATATCTCAGAACGATCTGCATGTGTTTATATAACACACCCGCAGAACTTCTGTTATAGAAGTGGTTACAACAATCGATTCTTCTCGGACTAAATTAGAACAGTCTGGCAAATGCAATCGACGTTTGGCATTCTATTTTGATGGTGGCATGTTCGCTTTAGTTCATGCTTTGCATGGAATCAGTAAGACATTTTGATACGTTGGTGCTATCTCCAATATAGCTCTGCATGACACAGAGCTGGAACTGCACCAGTCACTACTATCCACGTCGTTCAAATATGGTCAACGGGCAAAGAATCAATGGTGCCTTCCTTATGAGGAAGGTACCTTGTTATCGCGACACCTTCTAGTTGTAGGGAGGTGCTTGCCTTCTATTAGCACCTTCCATTGTGTGGAGGCGCTTGCCTTCTATTGGCACATTCTAACTGTAGGGAGGTGCTCACATTCAGTTGGATCCTTTCGACTACAGGGAGGCGCTCGTATTCAGTTGGCACCTTTCGACTACAGGGAGGCGCTGGTATTCAGTTGGCGCCTTTCGACTGCAGGGAGGCGCTAGTATTCAGTTGGCACATTTTGACTGCAGGGAGGCATTGGTATTCAGTTGGCACCTTTCGACAGTAGGGAGGTGCTCATATTCAGTTTGTGCATTTCGACTGCAGGGAGGCACTGGTATTCAGTTGGCGCCTTCAATGAAATAAAGTGCCAGGTCCATCAAAAGGACCTCGACCGTTCCAAATCTAACTAAATCAATTGCAATTCCACAAAACATACTAAAAGCACACAAATTAGATAACACACATAATTATATCAAATATCTATATAATCATTCATAAAAGTACGCAATCCTTATTATACAGCCGCATATTGATCAAAGAAATATGTACAAAATATGAGCATTTTTGGTGCTCATCAATAAGAATGAGGATGACTCTTCTCATTTATTTTTCCAATGCTCCTTTTCTAGAGACATTTGGCACCATTGGTGGAGCGCTTGGAACCATCCATGTTTTCATGTGCTATCCCTGGTGGAGTTTTGAGGTATTCTGGGCAGACCTCCGGCCAAGGCCCCCTTCCTTCGGGTGGCTTGGACTTTGGGCCCTTCTTGCATCATCTGGAAAATTTGGCTCGAATGGAATCAGTGCATATTTTTCAGTGCAGTTATTTGGTTGTTCAACAGATCTGGAAAAAGATCCTGTATATGGTTCAGGAAACCATCCATAGCAAATGTGATGTGGACCCTCTTTTGGATTCTAGGGAGGAGAAGGTACAACAAGCCCTTGGTATCTTTGGGGATGGTGTGAACTCTTTTAGCCCTAGTAGGGTTCCTCAAATCAACAAGAAGGTTAGGAGAGATGGTAGGTGGAGGCCACCCCCTAGAGGAGTTTTAAAAATTAATACTGATGGATCGTCTAGGGGTAATCCTAGACATGCTGGAATTGGCGGTGTTGGGAGAGATTCTATCGATGGTGTCGGTTTTTTCTTTTCCATTTATAAAGGTGTTCACTCCAACAATTTTATGGAAGCTCTTGCAATTCTTGAGGCCTTGCAGAGGGGGTTTTCTCTTGGCTGGCATAGGATTATCTGTGAGTCTGAATCTCAAATTATGGTTAATATTTTAAACAGTAAAAGGGTGGAGTAAGGTAGTTGGCCTCTGTAGCCATTCAAATTCTCAAAATGAGTGAAGATTTTGAATTTATATCCTTTGTGCACATTCCAAGGAAATGGAATGTGGTTGCTGATTACCTAGCCAAAAGGGCTTCTGAGCTGCTAGATCCTTGGAGTATCGATAATTGGGAGAGTCTCCCATATGGGGACTCTCAACACCTATGGGAGTTGATCCATAAGGATGTACATACTTAATGTGGTTTGTTCTTGTTGTCTTTTCTGGGTGTCATTATAGTCTAGTGGTTTTAGCCTATTTGGCTATTTATTTGAGTCCTGGTTGGAAGCTCAATTGTACTCTGTAATCCAGACTTTTTATCAATAAATTTTTACCCCTTTATTTAAAAAAAAAGGTTGGCTTTATAATACTTGAGAAGATCTAGCCCTCTCCACAGTGCACAACCTTCAACACAATTATTAGTTTGACACCCCAAATACTCATTATAAGCCATAATAACTTGACCACTAAGATATCTGACAAGACCACCTACACCTACATCCCTTGTATTTTCTTTGAAGGCACCATCAAAGTTAAGTTTCAGCCACTCACTTAGGGGAGGAATCCAATGGGCACCCACTCTAGGATGGGGGCTAGAAAACTAGAATTGGAGTTGTAGGGAATTTTTAAGGAAGAGAATAGAATAGACTCCAATCTAGAATCAGGTGGGACAAGGGAAGAGCTAGAAATTTTCTACAGTAAAGGCAATAAATTTATTAGCAATAGAGATGGGATCCTTTCAAGCCATAATTGCCATAAGATATGATGAAGGCTCACTTTCCATAAAGAAGATAATATGAGGTTTTTAAAAGGAGTTTACCATTGGATGAAAAGGTGACTCAACGAATTAGGAGGAACCCATGAGATATGAAAAATGGACATAAGGTGATCCAAAGTTGTATTGGAGAAAGAGTACTCAAAAAAGAGGTGATTGATAGATTCCCAAGCATTCGTACACAAATAGCATCTGTTAGGGATAATCATGCCCCTATTCATAAGATTATAAATCATTAGAATCTTATTTTGTATGGCCAACCAGTTGAAATGAGCAACTTTCAGAATGAGATATTTAATACACACTTGATCATAAGGTCTTTGAACCAATTGATAATCAATAGTCAGACCATGAGCACATTTAATTTTGAACAACCCAGAATTAGTCTCTTTCCAAAAAGGGGAGTCATAGGAATTACCAATGGGAATGATTGTTGCATTTAGGATGGTTTTGAGAATAGCTGAAGCATTAGATATTTGGCCATTAGCATTTGTAATATGAAAAATTTTCCAATGCTTAGAATCAGATAAAACGTCAATGAAATATTCAACCTTGCCTCCAATTAAAGTGTCCAAGAAAGGTTGTAAAACAACAATTTCATTATTCTCTAAAAGCGGTTGATTAGAGATCCACCTATTAGTCTAGAAGTTAATTTTAATCCATGTGCCTAATTGCCACATTATCCCCTTCTAAATTAGAGACCTAGTTTGGATAATTTATTTCTAGAAAGTGGAGCCCCCTCTGGGCATATCATCATCTATGAAACAATGATTTTGAAGATATTTTCTATTTATAATTGAGACCCATTCAAGGTTGCTTTTGGTGAAAACCTTCCATGCTTGCTTGGATAACAAGGATGTGTTCATATTACAAAATATTTGGAGCCCCAATCCCCCATGAATTTTGGGGGAGCACACCTTCTCCCAACTAACCAGATAAAATATTTTCTTGTCCTCGATACCTACCCATAAAAATATTTTCTAAATTTGATAAATTTTCATGTAGAAAACAATAGTAACTTTAAAGATAAACATGAAATAAATAGAAATATTTTGGAGATAAGCCATTTTCGGGGTGGCATTGGTTGCTTTAGAGAGGAGGGTCCCTTTCCAACCTATAAGTTTTTTGTTAATCCTCTCAATAACGTTACTCCACATGGATTCCTTTGGAGCACTGGTGAAAAGAGGGAGGTCCAAATATTGGGTAGGCAACTGAGATATAACACATTGAAATATGCATGTAATCTTAGCTTGTCTCTCTTGGGGAGTGTTAATGAAGAATATTTTGTTTTTAATATAATTTATTTTCTGCATTGTAACCTCCTCATAGGTATCAAGAATACTCTGAATGGCTTTTTCTTCCTCCATAGAATCATGAGTAGCAATGATGGTATCATCAATGAACTGTTGGTGAGACAAGACTCTTAAATTAGATGCAACCCTAATGCCTGATATTATGTTGTTGGAGAAGGAATTTTTGAGCACTCTACTCAAGGATTCAACAAGAATGATAAAAACGATGGGGGATAGAGGATCTCCCTATCTAAGGCCCCTCTTACTAGGGAAAAACCTTGCTGCAGTTTCATTGACCAGGACTAAAAACCAAGGATTAGAGATGCAGTTATGAACAAGATCAACCCACTCCCTATGAAATCCAAATTTGAGGACAACAATCATAAAATATTTTTTAACTCTATCAAAAGCCTTATTCATATCAAATTTGAAAAAAATGGTAACTTTTTTGTTACGAATGGTAGAATGAAGGGCTTCATGCAACGTGATAACACCATAAGTAATATTTCTTTCTTTGAAAGAACTACCTTGACAAGGGTATATGATATGAGGAAGGATATCTTTGAGGCTTGTAGCCATGGCTTTAGTAAGATTTTTGTATAGGACATTACAAAGACTAATGGGTCTAAAATATGACATAGATTTACACATAGGCCCTTTGGAAACCAAGGCAATGAAGGTGGAGTTGATACTTTTGGGTATGGATTTAGTTTGTTGAAGTTCAATGATGGCATTGCAAATACCAGGTCTAATTATGTCCCAAAAAATTTGATATAACCGGGAGGAAAACCCATCAGGGCTTGGGGATTTATCAGGGTGCATTGAGAAAATAGCCTCTTTAATTTCATAAGAGGTGAGGGGTTTAATAAGAGCTAAATTTTTATCTAAAGCGACCAGAATGGGTATATGATGGAGCAATTGTCTACCAGTCTAGGTAGAATTTGGGGGTTGGCTCCCAAAAGGTCTTCAAAGAAATATGAAGCTTCATTTCAAATCTCAAAAATATCCCTGATGATGGATCCATCACTTCTGGTTAATTATTTAATTTTATTCAAAATTCGGTGCCTTAGGGTAGTGGTATGAAAGAATTTTGTGTTTGAGTCCCCCTCTTTGAGCCAAAGGACCCTTGATTTTTGCCTCCAGAAAGTCTCCTCTTTAGCCAACACATTGTGGTAGTCTGCAATAACCTTTCTCTCCTCATTTCTAATTTGTTCATTGAGCTGTCCATTATGAATTTGGAGTTCAATAATTTTGATTTTTTAAAAAATATTTTCCTTATTTTGAAAGATGTTACCAAAAACTTCTCTGTTCTAGACTCGAACATTTTCTTTGACACACTTAATTTTTTTGGAAACCTTGAAAATAAAGGATCCATGACAGTCAAATTACCACCAGTCAATAATTTGCATTCGCAAACCTGGGTGATGTGTCCACATAGCTTCAAATATAAATGGGGTTTTGAAACAAGGGCCTTTCTCAGCTTCAAACAGTAAAGGGCAATCATTAGATCCAACTCTGGGAAGATAGATAAGAGTGCCATCACCCATCATCGGTATAGCTTCTTGAGGCAAAAAAATCCTATCAAGTTTTACTTGAATGTGTTGATCCCTAATTCTCCTGTTGCTCTAGGTGTATTTTTGCCCTTTAGTTTGAACATCCATCAACTCACATTCAATGATAAAGTTATAAAAATCCTCAATGCTCTTGGTGGGCATCAGGTTCCCTCCCTGCTTATCAAAAGGAAAAGAGGGAGAGTTGAAGTCTCTAGCAATAATCCATGGAAGGTTTATGAAAGAACTTCTCATTTGACTCAAAGTATACCATATGCCCCTATGGTTGAGATGATCGTTAAGGGCATAAAAATTGGTCAGAACCCAAGAGAAAAAACCACTTTTACATAAAAACATCATATTGAGGATCCTGTTGGAAGAGTAAATGATTTTTCCTTCTAAATTGTTTGAGTCCCAAATATAGATAAGACCACCAAACGTACCTTGAGCAGGGCAACAAGAAAAAACACCATTTTTTTCAAATGGAATTTGTGATTTTTTAGATTTTTTTTATCAATATTTGTTTCTTGTAGAACCATGATAGTGGGTCTGTGTTCTTTCCTTAGAGTGCAAACAAGTCTTTGCTTGACAACACTATTGAGGCCTCTTGCATTCCATGAGAGGATCCTCATTTAGAAAATTTGGAAAGTTTTTGACCTCCCTTAGTTTACTGCACGGGAGGTTTGGGCTTTTTCGATTCATCCTTCTCTTGACCAAGAAGAACTTGGAATAAGGTTTTTTGGGTACCATTTGCAATATCATTTTCTGTTTTCTTTTTATTCTGATCATTGATAGAGGGTCTTCCTTTTTTTCTTTTCACTATCAATATCAATAGAAGCTTTCTTGATACTTCCAATGTTAATGGGGCTGAAATAATATTTGTATTCTTTCTCCACTTTGTTTGAGATGGGACTGCCAATTTTTGTATACCCCTCGAGGGTGGACAATGGTTTTGAAAAAATATTGGATGGCCCATATATGATCGGGGATTAGGGTTCCTCTTGATCATAAACTAGGGTTTCAATTGAATTTGAGGTAATTTCATACTCACCAAGTTCAAACTCATGAATAAGAGTTCCTTTTAAAACATAAAAATGATTTTGAAACATAAAAATGGAACTCACCTTTGGATGATCATCCTTCGAATCTTGGATTTCAATATGCTTTCCTTTGGTATATTTTAGAATTTATCCCTTCTTTTGATAGTGGCTACTTTAATGCTTGCCCTGTAGGGGTCTACCTTGTTGTCGTCTAGTCTACAACCCACTTCGAGAGGTATTGGGGAGTTTCATCTCCTTTGAGTTTCTTAGCAATGGGTAATGGTTTTTGAGATGACCCTGAGCCTTGCATTCAATGTAGAATACAAGATTGTTCTCATATTCTGTGGCCTAGCATATACGGTAGGAGCTATAAACCAGATTTATTCGAGTGGGAATCTATAAATATAGATTAGCGTTAACACAAATTCTAGCATGAACCATGCAAGTGCATGCTCGGATCATCGTGTCGATTGAAACTAGATTGCCTATATATTTACCAATGCCCTATAAGATATCTTCAAAACCAAAACTAGGCGAGCAGATCTAGAAATCAAACCCATATTGGTACAAAATTTATGCTATGACTCTTAGGGTTGAAATATTAGCCCCACTTCCATAGAAAGAGACTCTTTCAGCCGAAGAAACAAGGATACCTGGTAAGAATTTATGAGGCATATTCTTCATTGTTGAGATAAATGAGGAATAAACCCTTTGAAAGGGCAACCAACTCCATGTTGCCTAGGGTTTTTCATTTGGTATAGGCCCATCACTGAATAGATTCCATATTTGACCATCCTTCGATAAATTTCTCCACCAGATTATGGGATTCAATAGAAATGTAATCCGACATTAGGTTTTCAAGGAATACTAGATCTTCACCCGTTGGGAGTAAGAGGGTTCCACTACCCAAGGGAGGTTTCATAGACCCTTTAAATTTATTAGTATAATATCATAAAGAGGACTTGATATCTTTAGTGAGGGACTCATTAAGCATGTTTCCCTTACTGGGAGGATCCTTACCCCCAATGGTCTCCTCGTTCTCAAAATCATTAGAATTTTATTCAACACCTTAAGTGTTGAGAAAAATCGTACCACCCTGGACCATTGTGGAAATTACACCATGATTCACCTTATTATATTTCTTGCCTCCAATCATAGTTGCAATCCTAATCACAAACACCATTTCTACCCTGATTCAGTTTGGAGCTGCTTGCAGTTAACCTAGATGAAACCCTCGCACAGTCGCTTACCAAAAATCTTTTTCACACATAGATATGTGTTAGGATCTATGTTGCTCCAAATGATCTAAAAATTGGTGTAGACATTCTAGGGCTTTTTAGGCATATACCTTCAAAATTTCAGCTGAATTCAAGTCTGGATGAATGAAATATGATCAAAACAAGTTCGGTAGTTTGGGCGGTCCTACGAAAACATCCCTCACAATTTTCCTCTCCCTTTTTTAAAGAAATAAAACTAATTTAACTTATATTGTGACATTGGGCACATTATGCTATATTGTCATGTCATTTAGATTGAAAATATTAGAGCTAAGAATTGAAAAGTGATTAATTATATAAAATTTTAGAATTAAAGCATTAGTCCCATATGAGATTTTACTTGTAAAAATAGGAACTTTTCCAAAGCAACTAATTACAAATAATTATTAATTAAAGCATCAATCTCATATGAGATATTACTTGCCAAAATAGGGACTTCTCCACTAGAAACAAAAACTATGATAAAGCTATTGGGGTACAAAAAAAAATTACAAAGAATAGAATATAGCAGGTTAATCAAAGAAACACTACATAAGAGAACATAGACATGGATGAAACAAAGCAACAAATTGGTGGACAAATGGAGCATTAATTTTTATGAGATCTCAAACACCAACAAAGAAATTAAACACACTAAATAAAAGAACATAGACATGGATGAAACAAAGCAAAAAATTGGTGGATAAATGGAGCATTAAATTTCATGAGGTCTCAAACACCAACAAAAAAATTAAATAGTAAACATTAAGTGAGAAAAATTTAGACTTGTCATGTGGATTAACAATCTAGGAAGGAAAACATTTATACATCAACGAGTTCAACACAAATTGTGAACACAACCAAAAGAAGTACATAGATGCAAAAATAAAAAACGGAAAAAAATACTTATAGTCTAAGATCTAATTCACACCATCTTAGATGTGAAAATGGGAGATGGAAAATTCTTCAAGAGACATCGTTAGAACGAATATGTGTCTTATGTAATGGGGATTGAAAAATATTTTGTCATGGAATGTGAGGTCTACAAGGGCATCAATATTGTGTATGAGAACAATCTAAAAGTAAACTCACTAATGAAACTTTTTGATAATTTAAGAATAGAAAAAACAAGAAAACTTCTCATAAGTAAACTCACTAATGAAACCTTTTAAAGAATTGACTATAAAAAAACATGAAAACTTCTCATTAAAATCAATAACATAAAAAACACACTTAAAAAGATGATAAGAGGATGTTGAGCTCTTCAACTTTTTTGAACAATTTTCTTTATTAAATGTTGTTAAAATTTGCAACTTTGAATTGGAGATCCAAGGTTTAAATTCAAAAGATAACAAGGTTGTACATTATACCTCATCTTATATTAAAACTTTTGATCTCATAAACCTAATTAAATTATTTTATTTTATTTAAAATTATTAATAATATTTCATTTCTAATAAAAATAATATCTAAATAATAATAATAATAATAATAATAATAATAATGTTTTCCACAAGCATGTAGAGACTTAACGTGGTTTATTCTTGTTGTCTTTTCGGAGTATCATTCTAATGGTTTTAACCTGTTTGGCTGTTTATTTGAGTCTTGGATGGAAGCTCAGTTGTACTCTGTAATCCAAATTTTTTATCAAAATTTTTTTATCCCTTTATTTAAAATAATAATAATGTTTTGATTATACTAGTCTCTTTATATTAAGACTTTTAATCTCATTGAATATTTTGATGCAAATCTAATGACATATTCCATAATTAGAATTTAGTTTGACATTAATACCTATCTATCTATCATAAACTTAATTAAATAATTTTATTTCATTTAAAAATATTAATAATATTTTATTTCATATGTCATTCTCTTTACTGTTTTTCTTACTTTATTACTTTATTATCTCTGAAGCTACATTAAGCACTCCCGTTACTTTACAGTCTTAACCTAAATTAATTTCTTTTAATCACTAAATAAACATTAATACAAAATTCAAATTCAAACTATAGTAAGCCCCATCTGTTAATTGTTTTATATTCCTCAACAAACCTTTTCATAGAAACGTATTAAAGTTCCTTCATTGTCGAACGATGTTGATCTTTTAAATAGTTGAGGATAATTAAAATACTAGGTCAGGATTAAATATATGTTAAAACATAGTTTGCCTTATAAAGTAATTTATTTTGATTTAAAATATTATATAAATTTTTTTTAATTAATATTTTTTAAATTATTTTTATTTTACAACTTTATTTTTTAACCTAAACCTATGAAACATTTTAAAAACATAAATATATTTTCGTACCTTACAACTGAAAGAAACCTTTTGAGTCCATAAAAATATTTTCTTACTTTACAGCCTTATCCTTCACCTTAAAGGAAACCTTTAAGTCCATAAACCCAATCAAGATGATATCATACTTCATAACAGCCATAACAACCAGAGACGTAACCTTAGTTTTGGTCTTGGACTACTCAGACGCAATCAAAACCAAAACTTATCAAAATGAGGTAATCGTTTTAAAAAAATAACAAAATCTTAAGCAAACAGTTGAAACTCCTGTTCAGGCTGACAACAGTCGAACTCATGGTCATTGCATTAAAGAGACTCCAATAAAACATCCACTTTTATAGTTATCATTTTTGGGTATGAGACGAGGAAGAAGGCGTGGAGGAGATAAGCTCGATGTGGAATAATAGAAGCTTAAAAGGAAATAAAAAAATCGAGATGTCATAATTGATAGGCCTACGTGTATTGAAACAAACCATAAATGATGCTTCAGGCAGTTTGTTGTTGCAAGGACATGATCAAGCTTTTCAAGGAAAGTTTTGGATCGCCATAAATTTAGGATACAATAACTTTACAAATCTGGTCGTTAGAATAGCTAATAATTTTAGAGATATAGCCACTCCTATAGGTGAAAGTTAAGGGTTGGCGGTAGAGGAAGATTGTAGGTCCTTGAAAAGGGAAGCACTGAAGTGGATGGATTTAAAGGATTGTTGGGTTGCGACTTACATGAAGGTTAAGTGTTTAAATTTAATTATTTAGTAGTAAGAAGAATTTTTTTTTAAAAGGAGGATTCAGAAACATATATGGTTTTATTTATTTATATTATTATTTTGTTGTAATAAATTATTTTTAAAGGTTAGGTGGATTGGTAAGTGTTAGTTTGGTTGGACACTTATCAAGAAGAGAATTAGGTTCAAATCTTGGAGGAATCCTGTTGCAAAAGTAATAGTTTGATTCAAATTCTTTGAGTGTACGTCAAACTGACAATGATGGTATAAATCTCGAGCACCCGATGGTCCATTTCATGTCGGGCTATAAAAAAACAAGGTGGAATAGGTTTGGTGGATGCAGCCCCTATGGTTTGAACCCTGCGCTTGCCAGCTACTAAAAATAGTGTGGTTGTAACCAACTCTCCTATAAAGCAAAAAAAAAAAAAAAAAAATTTGGGTTTGACTCCAAATCCTAACTTCACAGTCTGCTTGGCTACTACCATGAGAAAATCATCTCAAAACCCCTCCTCTTGTAGGGCTCCAACATAAAAATATCCTCAATATAAAATCTTGGCTTTGTTAAAAACGTCAAGTAGTTCTAGAAAATAGGATAAATCCCAACACATTTCTCCCTTTGCTAGAATCAAAATCCCTGACCTACAAATATTTCAATGGGGGATTGAGCCTTAACTTTGTCGATGGAAGAGAAAGGACTGTGAAGTTGTATGTTCAATTCAATAGAATGCAGGCTGAGATATAATGATTGCTATAAGCATAAGATACAATTTCACAAATTTGGAGGATAGTAACTTCACAGATCTAGTCATTTGAATAGGCATTAGACTATACAAGTTAGGGTTTCATGGTAAAAAATATAGTAGAGCCTTGAAAGGAGGAAGTGTTGAAGATGGTGGATTTAAGGGATTGTTGGATTGCAATGCACATGGAGATCAAGCATTCAAACTCAACCATCTATTGGATCATCTTTAGAATATACAAAGAGTCTTCCTTTGTGACAATTCAGAGACATAAATGGGCCTCATTTATCTCCATTACCATCTTGTTCTAATATTTTTTAGGTTTAGATCCAAATCCTAACCCCATCGCTTGCTTGGTCACTACTATGAGTAAAATCATCCCAAAACCCCTTCTCCTGTAGGGCTCTTGCACAAAAATATCCTCACTTATACAATCTCACTTTGCTAGAAACATCAAATAGTTCTAGAAAAACATAACAAACCCCACCACATTTCTCCCATTGCCAAAAACAAAATCTCTAACCTACGGGTCTTTCACTAGGGGATCAAGCCTGATCGAAGAACAAATCAAAGTTAGGATTAGCATTTTGGCCCATAAAGTTAGGGTTTGCAAGGGGTAAATTTGGGTTTTTGGATTATGTAGAGGAGATTTCTAAGAGGAAGACTATAGGGACTTGGAAGAGAGAAGTATTGAAGAGGGTGAATTCAAGGGATTGTTCGATCACGATGTACGTGGAGGTCAAGTATTCAAACATGGCCATCTACTGAATTAACTTCAACATGTACAAAGAGTCTTCCTTTGTGGTGATTCGATGATATACATGCATCTCATTTATCTCCATTACCATCTTGATGTAATGTTTTGGGGGTTTGGTTTTATTTTTCTCTTGGAAAATGATCCAGGTGTTGTAGAGATACTATGAAAGTTTTGGTTTGTGGAAATCTGTTAGGATCCTCAATCCTAACATTATTAGTTAGTATTAGTTAGTATTATTAGTCATTTAATTATTATATTATTAACTTATAAAGTGAACCATCACAACCCTTCATAACGTGAACCATCACATCTCTTCATACGTGAACCATCACGTCTCTTCACCAACGTAGCTTTAGGGTTATATATATATATATATATATATATATATATATATATATATATATATATATATATATATATATATATATTAGGTTGACCATCCATATCAAATCATCCAAGAAGAAGAATAATAAACATAGATTCTAAGGAGGGAGCCCCCTATAGTGGCAAAGCGATTACAAGGGAGCCCCCTTTGAGTGGCCTACGATTACATTTACATTAATTTGTTAATAATTTTATAGTAAGACCTTGGGGTCTTACCATTTGGTATCAGAGCCATGTGGAACCCAACCATGTGGGATTTGCTCAAGGAACTTCATCAAATCACTTCCATGTATGAGTATCAAAATCGATTTGAGGATATAACCAAACACAACACAGGGTTGGATGAATCAATTCTCATCAATAACTTCATTAGTGGATTGAAAGAAGAAATTAGAATGGAGGTGACAAGGTTCAATCCCTATACCATGATGCAAACCTATGGACTAGCCAAATTAGCCGAAGACAAAATCAACGGACAACATCGATTATGGAAACCACCTCTGGAGAATTCATCAACCACTTACATCACTCCCAAGCCGATGCATAATGCTAACCTCGATAAGGCAATAAAAGAAGAAAATGATATAGAGGTAGACATAGTGATGGATACACCTGAAGATAGCACTAAATATGGTAACGATGAGGAAGGTAAGGAAGATGAGGAAGCCACAAAAGATAAAAAAGAAAAGGAATATGTGGAAAACAAGGACAATGAGCAAGAAATATCTCAAGACATTCCCAAAGTGACTCATTATGGCCAAACATGCACTTTACAAGAACTACACTCAAATTCCTCTCCAATAGTGAGTTATCACCATAGGGTCAAACCTATTAAAAAACAAGGCAAAAAAGTGACTACACACTCCTCCATTGCCTCTCCCAGGGAACAACAAGAGAATGTAGAAGTTTTATCACCTCTTTTTATGCATCATTCTAAGGTGTATGAAGAACCCGAAGGATTGCCCTTCCCTCATCATCACATAGTTACTAATATTTTTGGCAGTCCCCCGCTAATGCTTCATCCTTCTCGATATCCTTGCCTACGAAAGGATGCCATTAAAAGAGTCCAAGAACTTACACAAATCCTTCTTGGAAAAAAAAGGACAAAGTTTCTCACTTTGAGCTTTGAGGACAAAGCTCTTTTTAAGGAGGGTGGCATGTTAGGATCCTCAATCCTAACGTTATTAGTTAGTATTATTAATCATTTAATTATTATATTATTAACTTATAAAGTGAACCATCACAACCCTTCATAACGTGAACCATCACGTCTCTTCATACATGAACCATCATGTCTCTTCACCAACGTAGCTTTAGGGTAGATATATATATTAGGTTGGCCATCCATATCAAATCATCCAAGAAGAAGAATAAGAATATAGATTCTAAAGGAGGGAGCCCCCTATAGTGGCAAAGCGATTACAAGAGAGCCCCCTTTGAGTGGCCTGCGATTACATTTACATTAATTTGTTAATAATTTTATAGTAAGACCTTGGGGTCTTACCAGAAGGACTCAAAGGAGAATTACTTGTAATCCCATATGAGAAATGAGATTTAGGAATAGTTTCACTTTGAAAGCTTATATATGTTTCCAAGACCATGATATCCAACTTTTTATCTAATATTCCTAGACTTGCTTCAACCTGAGATGATATCTACCTTACGAAGCTAAACCTTAATTGAAGAATAAGAGAACAAACCCTTCTAATATGCCCATAATTATTACAATACAAACACCTAAAAGGCACACCGATGTAGTCCAAGGTTTGAACATATGTTTTTTGTTGTACTTCAATATAATTTCTCCCATAAATTTATCTCTCCAATCCACATCAATAAGAATCCTAGACACTATCCTTAAGCGTGAGGACTGCTAGCTCTTTTCCACCTCTAAAAATGAACCAATGTAGTTATCTACAACTTGGAAAACATCTCTAGACCAAAATTCTAGAGGCAACCCTGATAACTTTACCCATATAGAAATAGGTATATGAGTGGTCCTAGGGTCAAAACAAGGATCCCACAATTTGAGAATTAGCAAAGCTGACCCCAAAACCATCTCTTTACAAAAATATTTACCACATCTTCTTTAGTCCCAAACTGAAATGACAACTACCCTCTTACCGGAAAGAAACTTGGCACATACCCTAGGACTTCCATCCATTCCATGGCCATATATTTTTCAAAAATTGCATGCCCATAGAACCTCTTGATAAGCATTTTCTCTAAGAGTTTAATGACTTCCTCCCATTTTTACATCTTCTCCTAAGACTAATTTTGCTTTGTTACTTTCCGTTCGAATGCACCTGGTTGCCATTTTGTGTGCTTACAAGGGATTCTTATTTGGGTTTTCTCCTTCCAATTTTTTTTGTTTCCCTTCATAGCCCTAATCATATATTTGTGGCATATTTCACCCATCTTGCTATAAATATGAAGTGTCCTAATCACCATTCTTATCCAAGAGTTGCACATCCCACTGTGAAATTATCATCAGCTTAGACCCATTCCTAAACTCTTCCAAAGGTGACTTCCCTCTCCCATACTTCCTTCTACTATCAAATATGAAGATCCCCTCATAAGGATTCATCGAATAGTCCATTAGTTTTTCTTTGGGACCGTATTTCAAAAAAACCCTAAATCTTCCTTCCTTCTCATCATCCTACATTTTTCTTAGGACCTCAAGGTCAAGGGATTTTTAATTAGAATTTATGTTAGCAACCCTAGCCTCGATAGAGAAAGGTCCATTTTATTTTTTCCCTTTGCTTCACTCATCATGGTGGTAGTCTTGTCAAAAAAACAATAAAAATATGTCCTCTTAGCCCACATCTTCAAAACCCTAAATTTAGGAGTCATGTCATGTGGCTTTGGCTCCATCCTTGATGGCCACAACCCTAGTTTGTTCAGATTAAATTCCTCCTCTTTCTCTTCCATTGCTCTTTGTTGCATGGAACTTGCCAACAAACCCCTTGCAAATACCTCTTTCAATCCCTTTATTGAGTTACATCTTGCTGGTAATACAAACTAGAACCAAGGGATGTGCAATAGATCTAACAAGCACAATGACAGTTGTAGCAATGACATATCCTTCTCCTTGTCCTCCTTGTATCCCCTCAATCTCTTCTTCATTACAAAATTTGAAACCCTAGGAACCTCTAACATCTATTTGCACTTTAATGCAATAACGCATACAATTTGTTAGGCAAAAGTACAACAATTTTAATATATTTCAAAATGTTTGATTCTCTTGCAAAATTTTGAAGGTCCTCTTCTAGCATGGATTGTTCTTTTGTATTCCATTCATGAGCGAGGCCAAAATTATGCTTCAAAGCATAGGAATTCCTAGCGTTGTTCTCCAAACGTATTTCCATGAAATCCTAAGTTACATATATTGTCACCTAATCAAACGATAAGATCTATGAAGATTTAGAAGACTACAAACTTATTCTTCTTTAATGGCTTTCCAAACATTTTTATGAATAAAAAATAGACCCCAAACACAACTCCAATTTTTTTTACTAATACAACAAAGTGGAAGTGAGGTGTTAACTTTTAAAAAGGTTTGCATATATTTTTAAAAACAATATCAAAGGTTTGCAAAAACTTTAAAAATATATATCATAGAATCGCCTTTCATCTAGAAAGGAAAAAAATGTTGGACAAAGAGAAAAGAATACATATCAAGACATCCATAGATTTTGGTAAGATCCCAAGGTCTTACTATAAAATTATTAACAAATTAATGTAAATGTAATCGCAGGCCACTCAAAGGGGGCTCCCTCCTTAGAATCTATGTTTATTATTCTTCTTCTTGGATGATTTGATATGGATGGTCAACCTAATATATATATATATATATATATATACCCTAAAGCTACGTTGGTTAAGAGACGTGATGGTTCACGTATGAAGAGATGTGATGGTTCACATTATGAAGGGTTGTGATGGTTCACTTTATAAGTTAATAATATAATAATTAAATGACTAATAATACTAACTAATACTAACTAATAATGTTAGGATTGAGGATCCTAACATGCCACCCTCCTTAAAAAGAGCTTTGTCCTCAAAGCTCAAAGTGAGAAGCTTTGTCCTTTCTTTTCCAAGAAGGATTTGTGTAAGTTCTTGGACTCTTTTAATGGCATCCTTTCATAGGCAGGGATATCGAGAAGGATGAAGCATTAGCGGGGGATTGCCAAGAACAATAGTAGAATCTCCCTTAGGAAAATCATGATGATGATGGGAGGGCAACCCTTGGGGTTCCTCAAATACTTCAAAATTATGCATCAAAAGTGATGGTAATGATTTCATATCCTTTTTTTGTTCCTTGGTAGAGCCAACGGAGAAGGAGTGTGTAGTCACTCTACGTTGGTTCCGAATAGGTTTGGTCATATGGTAAGAACTCACTATTGGTGAGGAAGGTATGTGTAGGTCTTGTAGAGTGCATGTTTGGCTAGCATTGATCACTTTGGGTATGTCTACCTCATCCTTGCTTGGTACATCAATCACTTCTTGCACATTGACCTCATTGTCTTCATTGTAGTGAGTAGGTGCACTAGTCGCTTCGGACACAACTATCTCATCTGCTTGCTCTATGGAGAGACAAGGATCAACTTCCTTCAATAAATACAATGTTAGTGTAGCACATTTATGGTGGGGTCCAAATTGTTCATCACAATTATCACAGAGTCCTTTTGCTCGTCGTTCCTTTATCTCCTCAAAGCTAAGTCGTTTAATTTGTAAAGTTTGGTTAGATTTGGGGGTTGTGTAAGTGCTTTGTGCCCTTCCATTATGCATAGGTTTGGGAGTGATGTAAGTGGTCGACGATTTTTCCATAAGTGGTTTCCCTAATCCTTGTGCATTGATTTTATCTTCAGCTAATTTTGCCAATCCATAGGTCTGCATCATGGTATAGGGATTGAACCTTGTCACCTCCATTCTAATTTCCTCTTTTAATACCCTAATGAAGCCATTGATGAGAATTGATTCATCCAATCTTGTGTTGTGTTTGGTGATATCCTCAAACCGAGTTTGATACTCACGCACAGAAGTGATTTGATGAAGATCTTTGAACAATTCCCACATTTCTGGGTCCCACATGGCTCTAATACCAAATGGTAAGACCCCAAGGTCTTACTATAAAATTATTAACAAATTAATGTAAATGTAATCGCAGGCCACTCAAAGGGGGCTCCCTTGTAATCGCTTTGCCACTATAGGGGGCTCCCTCCTTTAGAATCTATATTCTTATTCTTCTTCTTGGATGATTTGATATGGATGGCCAACCTAATATATATATCTACCCTAAAGCTACGTTGGTGAAGAGACATGATGGTCCATGTATGAAGAGACGTGATGGTTCACGTTATGAAGGGTTGTGATGGTTCACTTTATAAGTTAATAATATAATAATTAAATGATTAATAATACTAACTAATAACGTTAGGATTGAGGATCCTAACACCTTCAATTGACTAATGACCAAACTTACCAGTATATAAAAAAAAGTCTCCCCTAAAAGAAGGTAATGGTGGAGTTGAGGGGCAAGGAGGACCCTCAAATTCTTCTTCCTTGGAGGTAGTAGATCTAGACCTTGGTTTAAATTCTGGTAAGTTTTTTAGTAATGCTTCATAGGTAAACCACTGTAAGTTTCCTTCACCTTTTTTTACCTATGGTCAGGAAGGTTTAGAAACCCATAAGTACCCCCTATAATACATAAAAGGAAGAACATGACTAAGGGAAGGAGTTGGGGGAGGCTAAAATAAATATGTGGGGGTATGGACTATTTTTGGTGGGAGGAGCAAAATATCTCTTATTTCATTGATTAATAATAAATCCCTTTGTGAAGTTCAACAAGGCAAGTAATCATATTTAAAAGGGATCCTTAGAGCAAGTATGATCATGGAAATAGTTAATCAATGAAAGTTCTCTCCTTTAATATTTGGGGTATGGGTAGCTCAACATAAAAACCTATGACAAAAGGGTTATCTATGAAAGTGATGGAAGATCTTAGTAATTTGCATAAAGGATGGGATTTTCTAACTCTTGATGTTGTAGGGGCCTTGGTAGGAGTGGCCACAGGATGGAAGGAAAACCATTTTAGGCTAACCAAATTTGTATTGCTTGACTTAGGAGTAGGGACTAAATTCTTTTCATTAGAGCTTGGGGAAATAGTGATAGTGGTGAATATTTATGACCCCTATAAAGACAAGATGTAGTATGCTAGTTTTTTATCCAGATTAGCTCATAGAAATATTTATCCAAGATCAAATATAAATTAATAAATACTACTAACAATGAATTACAGTGTTGAAATAACAATAATATCTCATAAATATAACTCAAATATATACAATATCAAAATATTACAA
Organism: Wollemia nobilis; assembly: GCA_028583015.1. Taxonomy (NCBI): domain Eukaryota; kingdom Viridiplantae; phylum Streptophyta; class Pinopsida; order Araucariales; family Araucariaceae; genus Wollemia; species Wollemia nobilis. The sequence continues at coordinate 172,766 of JAQPPZ010016822.1, forward strand.
GAATGATTTAGATAGATTATGTTGCATGAAGCTTTATCTCCAATATATAATTTTACATGACTTTTTAGTACTCTGACTATTTCTCTCCTCAAACATCCACGAGGTGCATCCTTTCATATTCCTCTCATTAAGACAAATACTCTCATCTTGTCACATATCAATGTGACTTTTCATTGTCTTTCTTGAAACTTTATACATTCTCTCATATTGACACATACATTATATAAAAATATAAATCATTTTACCAAACTAATATTTACAAGGGGGCTAAATAATGTATTAATTCTAATACCTCTCGTATTACATTATTTGGTAGGAAGTATTTTTTCCTTCATTCTATGATTCTTCTTTCTCTTAATTCTTCAGCTCTAACTTTTGTGTGAATGAATATATGTAACCTTCATTAGATATTTATTATAGATTATCTATGTCTTCCTATAGATCAATGTATCTAAGTCACCTCTAGGTCACTACCTCAGGGTATCTACCTCCAGGTCACTGGGTCATTGCCTCTAGGACTCTGCATTTGGGTCACCTCTATATTATCATTATCTTTGGATAATCCACTAGAACAATTATAAGACCATTATTTCTATATAATCATCACTCTAGGTGCTTTCATTGTAGATCACATCCAACCTGTGCTTGGGTCATAATCATTTACTTCTTTATGATAAGACTAACAATACAGAAATTACATTGAACTATAAAGGATATATAGTGAACTAGCCAATATTAGCTAGTAACATAATAAAATCAAATAGTAAATAGAATATTCCCAACCCCTAATTAGTCCTACCAACTTAGGAATAGACTAAAATAAAAATATCCTACAAATTAGTTTCTAGAAGTAAACATGCATTAATAAATCTAATTAAATAATGTAATAAACTATAGCCTATAGATTATAGCCTAACATCCCCCCTTATTACATTATTTGAAGTACATAGAGAGTTGTGAAACAACTCAAATTTGACATGTGCAAGTGCCTTAGTGAAAATGTCTACAACTTGTTCATCGGTGGGAATGTACTGGAGTTTAATCTTGTGCTTTGGAACTTCATCTCGAATGAAGTGACATTGAGTGTCAATATGCTTTGTTCATTCATGGAACATTGGATTCTTGACTAGTTTCAAAACACCTTGGTTATCGCACATCAAGTGTATAGGAAGATTTTTCTGAAGACCCATACTTGAAAGAATGCGATGTAACCATATCGCTTCACACATAGCTCCTCGTGTTGCATGATATTTTTCCTCTGTAGATGAAAGTGCAACAACTTGTTACTTCTTGCTATGCCAAGATATAGGTCCAAATCCAAGATGAAATATATATCCTAATGTTGATTTTCTATCATCTATAGATCCAACATAATTTGAGTTTGTATATCCTTGCAAGAAGAATTTGTTATTCTTCTTGTACTCTAGGCCATATTTTGTTGTGCCACGGACATAGTGTAAAACTCACTTCACTACATTCCAATGATTGACCTTAGGTTCCTACATGAACCTCGAAAGATAGCTCACAATAAAGTTGATATCTAGCCTGGTATTGGTCAGATATATGAGACTCCCAATCAACTATCGATAGAGAGTTCCATCTACCTAAGGAGATTTGTCATATCGAGATAGTTGTAACCCTATTTCCATTGGAGTTGCTTTGGGATTACAATCTATCATGCGATATTTTTCAATTAGTGCCTTGGCATATTTCATTTGTGTGACCCTGATGTGGTTCTTTTTTTGCACAACTTCTAAGCCAAGAAAATAATGTAGAAGTCCCAGATCTATCATTTCAAATGACTTCTTCAAGTCACCCTTCATTGCTTCTATCATCTCTTCTGAGCTGCCAGTGATGATCAGATCATCAACATAGAGCACAAGTATCACTATTTTAGAACCAACTTTCTTGAAATAGAGATTGGCATCTGAGGGACTTCTCTTGAAACCATGTTGCAGGAGGTGATTATCAATCTTAATGTACCAAGCTCTCGAAGCTTGTTTCAACCCATACAAGGACTTTATCAATTTGCAAACCTTTTGCTCTTATCCTTCAACAACATATCCTTTAGGTTGAGTCATGTACACTTCTTCTTTGAGATCACCATTCAAGAAGGCACTCTTCACATCCATATGATGAAGCTTCCATCTGAATTGAGCTACCATTGCATAAAGTACATGAATGGTTGTCATATTTTTCATTGGTGTGAATGTCTCTTCATAATCTATACCTTATTTTTTAGCATAGCCCTTTGCAACAAGGTGGGCTTTATGCTTGTCAATAGTTCCATATGCCTTATACTTGACTTTGTATACCCATTTGTAGCCAATGGGTTTCTTTCCAATAGATAAATCAACTAGCTCCCATGTTTTGTTCTTCATAAGAGACATATATTTTGCATCCATAGTTGCCTTCCATTGAGGCACACTAAGTGCTTCTTGCATTGAAGTGGGTTCATGCTCCACCACTAAAGTCATCAAACCTCTATCTTCCTCTTCACTCCTTTCTTCTTCTTCATCATCATCTTCTTCTTCATCTTTTTCTCTTTCCTAGCATGACATACTTTGAGTACGTGGTCGATTGGAATTGAGATCAGGAGGTGCATCCAATTTTGCATCTCTTATTGTGCTAGTATACCATTTTGGAATTTTCTTCTATTTTGGGGGAGCCCTTGATTCAGGCTCTTCAAATTCTAGGTGTACAACAAGAGATGTGTCTTTGCTAGATTCTAGTGTATCCAACTTGGGAGCTTCATCAAATACCACATCTTGACTTATATGAATTTTCTTGGTTATAGGATCAATCAATCGATACCCCTTGGATTCTTCATCATAACCAAGAAAGATGCATTGCAGAGTTTTCTCATCTAGCTTGCTCCTTTTCTTCTTTGGAATGTGCATGAAGGCTTTGCATCCAAATATCCTTAGATGAGAAATGGAGGGCTTTCTTCCACTCCAGGCTTCTTCTAGTGTGACTCCTTGAAGAGCTTTTGTTGGTGCTCGATTCAGGAGATACATGGCTATAGTGACAACTTTTGCCTAATATTGTTGCCCAAGATGTGCACCTATGAGCATACATCAAACCATCTCCATGATGGAATGATTCCTCCTCTCAACAACTCCATTTTTTTGAGGAGTATAGGTTGTAGTAAGTTGTCTTTTGATCCCATGTTTGGTGAGAAACCTTGAGAACTCATTGGAGGTGAATTCCCCCCTCGATCTGAGCGGAGGGCCTTGATAGAATATCTTGATTCCTTCTCAACATGTTTTTGAAACTGCTGAAAATACAGGAAAGCATATGACTTTAGTTGTAGGAAGAAGACCCACATATTTTAGGAGTAATCATCAAAAAACAACTGAAAATACTTCTTTCCACCACAACTATTTGGCATGGGTCCACACAGATCGGTGTGGATTAACTCCAATGGTGCTTTGGCTCTGGAAGAGCTCAAATCAAATGGAACTTGATGTTGCTTCCCTGCTAAGCAATCCAAGCATATAGGCAAAGTATGTGAGAGGTTGGGTAGACCTAACACCATATCATGCTTACTCATTTGAAGCAAATAGCCTAAATTGAGATGCCCATACCATTTGTGCCATAAGGAGGTAGCTTCTTTTGTGTTGGCAGCCATGGCAACATGAGAGGTATAAATGACATCTAAAACAAACAATCCATGTTTGTAGGAAGCTATTGCAATGTGTTTACCATGTTTGGTAATGAAGCAACACTTTTGTCCATCAACAACTTTAAAGTCAACCACCATATTTTTGTCCAAGATTTGGGGTACGAACAACAAATTGTTGGTCAATCCTAGCACATAAAGGACCTTCTCAATTTTGCATTGTCCATCTGGAAGTGTCACTGAAACATCTCCTTCTCCTTGGACTTTATAGGTCTTATCATCGATAATTGTCACCGGTTTGCCTTCTTTGGCTTCAAATGTGTCAAACCACCCTTTATCACCAATCATGTGTTTTCTGGCACCAAAATCAATATACCAAACATGATATTTTTGTTTGGGATCAGTTTGAGTCATGAGCACCTTGTGTGCTCTCTCAGAATCTGAATCTAATTCTTCAATAGCAACATTGCCTCTTTGTTGCCTATTTCTTGGTCATGGTTTGAATTTCCCTTCTTCTTTTGTGGTTGCTTATTTTTGTCACCTTTGTTGGAAGAATTGAACCAACATTTCTTGGTGTCATGATTATCCATCTCACAAATGTGGCAATACCTCTTTTGTTGTTGAGGTGTCTTTTGTGAAGAGGATGTGGTGTTAGAACCCTTAGAGGAAGATCCCTTTTGAAAGTATCCTTGTTTCTTAGCTCTAGATTTCTTTGAGAAAAATGTTGTGTTGGACATTTGGTCTCTTAGGTTGTTATTTGCTTCTTCTTGTTGTAGCAAATTAACCAACTCCTCAAAAGAGACTTATCGATTGGACACTTGAAGGGAAGTGATCAATATTCTAAAATAATATGGTAAAGCTCTCAAAATAATGGAGGTTAAGAGCTTATCTTCCACTTTTTCTCCCATGGCATGCAATTTGGATTTCAAACCAACAAATTTGTAAAGAAACACCTCTACACTTTCTCCATTCTTCATGTTGAGAGTGTGAAGTTGGGATTGAAGGGTAAAAATTGTTGCTTGATTCTTTCTCTCATAAATGGTGGTCAATGCATCCCACACATATTTTTTTTTTTTTTTTTCATAAATATGTAGTTGAATCTCATCAAGAGTGGCAAGAACTATGATCGTCAATGCTTTAGTATTTACATCATCATAAGTTTCTTTATCGTCATCTCTAATTGGTATGTGGGTGACTTTTCCAGTCACGCTGTCCCACAAATTTTCAACATGTAATATTGTCCTCATCTTTGTCTTCCATGGAGAAAAATTCAGACCTTTCAAGAGATGTGAATTTGAAAGATAGACCTTTTCAATGTGCATTGTGAAGGTTCCTTATAACACCAAATGGTCCCCTATATTTATACCACTAGTCTGAAAGACCTGATCTATATGAAATACCTACTTTTCTGATAATACCCATTGGTATGTAGAATAATTTTATCCCCTCAATATACATAGTCATATGCAAGGGATACTTTAAGATATGTGTAACAGATCGATTTGTGGCACATAAGTAGTATTGAAAAGGATTCACTCTATCTTTGACACCTAATTAAAATTACTTCTATATACATAAGGCAACACGACCTTTAAATACTTGGAAGAGCTTGATAGTAGTGAATAGGGTAATAATGGAGTGAATATCTGATAAATTTTGATGCTAGATACTTAATGAGAAATCAACCACAAGATATAAAATGAGCATATGCAATATTAAATATATGATAATGGTAATATTATGAACATGTAAATCTCATGAATAACTTCTACAAATATTTAGATAACTACCATTAACAAGTGCTCACTAGAATAGTGAGAAATGCTCTAGTGTAGAGCTCTAATAATACATACTATGAGAAATGCCATTTTTTATATCTATTACAATGCTTAGTCACAAATATATAGTAGTATGTGAATCTTCACTTTCCTCCACTAAGGACACATGCATTCTACATAATGAACACTTGTGCACATGCATACCTAACTATAAGATACTTGTGCATTTATAACTCACACTCTTATCTAAGAATGTACCCAATGTGGTATATTAGTTGGTACCAAATAAAGTAATATATTCTAATACCCTCTTGTATTACATTATTTGGGATGAAATTATCTTGATCTGTAAAGATAAGATTTGAATGTTTGAAACTTGTTTCGTCCTAGAGCTTTCGTAAATATATTTTCTAGTTGTTCTTATATAGGTATATACTTCAAATTGATATGAAAATTCTGAAAATGATATCTAATGAAATGACATTATGCTTCAATATGCTTATTTTTTTGTGTACAATTGGATTTTTTATCAGATTGAGTACTCCTTGATTATCACAATGTATTAGAGTTGGAGCTCATTTGATTCCCATGTCAGATAATATATATTGTAACCACAAAGCTTCATAAGTTGCATCTCTTACCACACAATATTATGCTTCAGTATATGATTGTCAAACTATATGTTGTTTCATATTGTGCTAAGATATTGGTCCTGACCCAAGATAAAAAAATGTATCCTGAAGTAGATTTTCTATCATCAATAGAACTTGCATAATCAGAATCTGAATAACCTTGTAGGGAAAAATCTTTAACATTTTTCATATAAGTTAGTCCATAATCTGTAGTGTTCTTAACATATTGTATTATTCTTTTTGTATCTTTCCAATGACTCTCTCTTGGCTCTTGCATGAATCTTGAAAGATAATTTACAACAAAAACTAGATCAGGTCAAGTATTTGTTAAGTATAGAAGACTATCAATTAATTAGCGGTATCTTATAGCTTAAACTAATGGTGTTCCATAATTTTTGGATAATTGAATTCTTTGTTCCATAGGTGTATCTTTAGGCTTAAAATTATTCATTTTATATTTCTCAAGTAAATATTTTGCATATTTTGACTATGTAATGGTAGTATTATCTTCTTTTTTATGAATTTCTAGACCAAGACAATAATTCATCAGTCCTAATTTTATCATTTTAAAAGCCTTATCAAGATCATTTTTTATCTCACTTATTAGTTTTCCAGAGCTTCCAGTAATTACTATATCATCATATACTATAATAATTAGTATATAATTTCCAATTTTCTTTGTATATAGGCTTGGATCATGTGCCTTTCATTTGAAATTATGTTGTAACAAATGATTATTAATTTTTATGTTCCATGCTCTAGGCGCTTGCTTTAGACCATATAAGGATTTGTTTAATTTGCAAACCTTATGTTCTTGATCTTAACAATAAATCCTTATGGTTGTGACATGTAGACTTCTTCTAAGTCACCATTAAGAAAAGAACTTTTTACATCCATTTAATGAAGTTTCCAACCTTGATGAGTTGCTAAAGCACATATTATTCTGATAGTAGTTATTTTGGTTGTTGGTGCAAATATTTCTTCATAGTTAATTCTCTCTATCTGAGTATATCCTTTTGCTACTAACCAAGCTTTGTACTTTTCAAGTGTTCCATATGCTTTATATTTAATCTTGTAAACCCATTTGCAACCCACAATTTTATTTCCTAAAGGTAATTTTACTAGGTTCCATGTTTTATTCTTTTTCAATGATGAGTATTCAAAATCCATAGCTACCTTCCAATGTGAATTATTTAGATCTTGAAGTGTTGATGTTGGTTCTATTGTAGTGCTTAGTAATCATCAATTTATTGTACTTTGACTACAAGTTTGAGGTGTTATAGTAGTAATATCTGGCATTTATTCTAAGTATGATTCCCTAAGTGTGTTTCTAAGCCATATTGGTTTCTTTATTTAAGAAATTGTGGAAGTGTTTGTACTTTCACTTTCTTCATCTTAGGTTTCTAATTCTATCTCTTCAATTATCAACTCTTCCTTTGAGAATTTTAGAGAGAAATTTTGTATCATTACTTTGTTTTTCAATTTTACTTTGTTTTCTTCATAAAAAACTACATCTCTACTTATATATACCTTATTTGTACTTGGATAGATTATTTAAATTACATATCTTCATTGGCTTGAAGACTCTTTATTTTATAGATTTTAATAGCTCTAATATGGTGCTCTTATAATCTTTAAAGTAAATTGATTTTAATTCTTAAATAATAAACTCTTGTAGCACCAATGTGACATACCTTTTGGCCTCATTTTGTAGCTAATATTCTTGGTGATTTGATTCACCTCTTTGCTTTCATTTTATAGCTCTCATTTTATCCGTTTAATATTTTCCTAAAATATGATTTGTGGCTTCAATTCTCCTGTAAATTCATTCTCTCAAATTCTAAAATTTGCATCTATTAGTGTTGTCCAAAAGCTTAAATATTTGCTACAAGAAACAACAATATTCTCCTTCACAAATCAGCCTTCAAGTCCTTGATAAATTCCCTTAAAAAATTTAAACCTGGTAGCCTCTTCCTATCTCCTATCAATCTCCCTTGTGCTCTGATACCACTAATAGCTTTTGATGCTAGATACTTAATGATAAATCAACCACAAGATATAAAATGAACATGCAATATTAAATATATGATAATGGTAATATTTTGAACATGTAAATCTCATGAATAAATTTTGCAAATATTCATATAACTACCATTAACAAGTTCTCACTAGAATAGTGAGAAATGCTCTAGAGCAGAGCTCTAATAACACATTCTATGAGCAATGCCCCTTTTTTTTCATTTCTATTACAATTCTTAGTCATAAATATATAGTAATATGTGACTCTTCAATTTTTTTTACTAAGGACACATTTGCATTCTACATAATAAACACTTGTTCACATGCATACCTAACTATAACATACTTGTGCATTTATAACTCACACTCTTATCTAAGAATGTACCCAAGGTGGTACATTAGCTAGTACCAAAAAATGTAATATATTCTAACAATATCAATATTGGCTTTCTTTATTTCTCCTCGACGGTTTATAGGGAATAATAGCCCAGAAATCATTGTTGCAACTATATTGGATATTAGATATAGTAGCCCAAGAACGACCCATCACTTGTAAGTGTGGACCTGTAATGTAAAGCAAATGTGCATGTTAGTTTCTCAATAAAATTTGATCATACTTGGTTTCCTTCAATAGAAACCATACAACATTATTTTTATCTTATCCCATTCATTCATGTTTATCCAACCATACTTTATTTTTTAATCTGTAATATTTTTTAGAAAAAAAATTTGTGAATGATTATGTCATAAAAAAATTTCACAACCATGGATCTTCCAACATTTCTCTATCTTATGTCCATATCTACCACAATGATTACATATATTACCTATTATAGTATTACTTTACTTTATCTAATTTATTATTTTTTGTTTGTCCTTCATTGTTACTAGTTTTATCAATCTTTGTCATAGAATTGATGTCATTATTTCCTATCACAAATGTATTTCCTGATTCATTGTTGCTCATCTATCCTATATCCAAGAACTTCACATTTTGGTCTTATTTCTGATACAATTGGCTCTTTCATTCCTTGTCCATGTTTTCCCAAACTTGTGTCTTTATATCCCATTTTACTTAATAATTTTGAACCAATCCCTTTAGTATACCTTTCAAAATAACCAAATACACCATACCATTGATTTCTTTCAATATCAAGATAACTCTGAGCATCACTATTCTTGTCATCATCTGAATCCATGTCATAATCAATTTTGAAAGCATAAGCTTTCTCTAAACATATGAACTATATTCAAATCCTTTATATCACATGTATTATCTGGTTTTTGAACAAGTTCTTCTATATTTATCATGAATTTTAAGTCACAAGCATCATTATCTACATCACAATATTTCTTTTAATTTTGATGAGAATCACAACATGCATCTTTTTCTTTTTGATGAATATCATTAGTATCACATGTATCTATCATCTTGGGCTTTAATTTTATGGAATCATAATATACATTTTCTATCATAACTCTTAAATCATTTGTTTTACTGGTAACATCAACAAGCTTGTTCTTCAAATCTTTAATCATTTCCTCGTCTTCTATTCTTGTCTTTGAGGACTTCATTAAAAATTAATGCTATATACATTATCTTTCCTATATCATTAGGTAATGTAAAAACACATTTAGATTCTTTATATGTTTCATCAAGCTTTGAACTTAGATAACTACCAGGCATTAAAAAAATTTCATCTTTGGCTTCTCTCATAATTGATTGTAAGTTCCTCTTTTATCAAATTTTTCTATGATGTGTTGTGTATAACATTTTAGGTCTTTCAACCTTTCCTTAGTCTTTTCTCATGAAGCATTCTAAATGTCTATTTGTTCTTCTTGAAAATATAATTTTTTTTTTTTGTTCTTCATTTTTTTTTGACAACTCATATTTTTGTATTTATGTTTTTTGATCATTTATTTTTCTTTTTGCTTGCTTTTTCCTTGCCATGTTCCTTTGAAGTTGACAACCTTATAGCTCCAAAATTGAAATTTCAAAAATTAAATTTTACAAATTTTTAAATTTAATTTTCTAAACCTTTGAAGTAGTAATCATTTTAACTCCCTATTAAATTAAATTTTTTAATTTTAAAATTTCCTCAAAATTTAAAGAACTTAAAAAACTTTAAATAACTTCAAAAAAACAAATCTTAAAAAATATTCTACTAACTCTTCAAATCTCAAAAACAAATCTTCAAACTTTAAAATTTTTAAAAATCAAATCCAAAAAACTTAAATCCTATTTGAAGTAGAAAACCTTATCACTCCATACTTTATTAAAAAACTTAAAAATTAAAAATTTGAAATATTAATTCAAACTATAGTAGAAAACCTTATTTCTCCAATTTTTTTATAAATTTTTAATTGTAAACTTTAAATATCAAATTTCAAAAAAAAAATTAAAATTTCAAAAAAAAAATTGGAGAGTAGAAATCCTTATCACTTCTTAATTTATATTTCAAATATTAATTTAGTTATTTATCAAAATCATTAATATTAAATACCTTTCATTATACTTATACCTCCCTTTAATTAAAATAACTCTTGTTCCTTTTAAAAATAATATCAATTCTCCACTTGAATGTTTTTAGTCTTTATAACTCTCAACCTTAACTATTATATATATATATATATATTAATGGTGAAAAAGCAAGATTTTGAAGGGCCCCAAAAAAAATTACATTAGAGGAGGCAAAGAAAGAGAAGACCAATTAAGCACAAGCTAGCCTCCAATGCCAAAATAATAGAAACTAAACCCAACAACTATCCAAGAGAAGAAAATAGAAAGATAATGACATGATACAACATAGACCAACCCATCACCCAGGAGGGCATAAAGGATAATTTTTGTTTCAACTTTCTTTTAAAGGCACTAAAGATCCTACTCCATTTTTGCATACGACTAGAAGGAAAAAAAATACATCAAGATGCAAATAACAAAATCCTAATCCTAGAGAGCAAGGGTGAGGGCAATAAACCAAGCATATTCCTTGATAATAGAAACCACCAAGGAGTAAAAATACTAGCCCTCCAAAAAAGACCCCATAGAGATAGGATCACTACAACACAAAGGAGACCTCATCCAAGCAAAAAGACAATAAAAATACCTACTAGATAGGTGGACCACTTCCAAAGAAACAATTATTATTAAGTATGGAGGGAAATTATCTTCCCAAATTCTGAATTAGCCACTATCCACATCCAAATTGGCCATAATATTAGTAGCCTGGTTACCTTCCCTATATAAATGCTCAATTTTAACTTTTAACATACCTTCCAAAATATTTGAAGTGTCCTTAATAATATTTAGAATGAAACAATTATCAGTCTTTCTAGCCTGCAAATCTTGAATGATGTTCGAGTCACCTTGTACGATAAGTCTTTTGAAGCTCCTCTCAAAAACCTAATGAACACCCAAGAAAAATGCCTTAGCTTCAACTAGGTGGTTGGTCTAAATACCATAATCTTCAACATAAGCCCAAATGACCTCACCATTAGTATTTCTAACAACACCCCCTCCATAAGCCCTCCTAGGGTTACCTTTAGCAGTCTCATAAAATTTCAAAATGACCCACCCTTTATCTAGTGTATTCCATCTAGTAGCCAATGTTTTTTAAATAATGGATACAGAAGCATAAGACCTTAGATTTAATTTCCAACTAACAACAAGCCCCTTTCTCCACAACTTTCTCCCTACCATTTCTAGAAACAAAGATAGCTAAGTTATTCTCAATAGCAATTTTAATCCTTCTAAAGATAAAGGATTCATCCCTAGAAACATCCTTGAAAGGTTTTTTGTTCCTCTACCATCAGATACCCCATAAAAAATATGGAAAAATCAGGTCCTAGACCTTAGTGAGGTTGTGATTGATGAAGTCGAATTTCCATTGACTAAAAATTTCCTTGAAAGTTCGAGGTAATGTCCACTTGACAGAAAAATAATCTAGTAAGGATAAATGGAAGGATGCACTTGGATAAATGTAAGGATAAAAGAGATATCTCTACTGTATTGCTAATTGGATAAATGTAAGGATGTAATTTCTTTCTCTTCTCTATAACTTCAATATCATGTAATATAGTTTAGGAATATTGATAATGATTCTAGCTTAATATTGCACCCTCTAGAAAGTAGCATTGTATTTACTTGGGTGTTGTTAGAGAATTGAATAGAAATATAGGATCATGTTGTAAAAGAAGAGCAATAGTATAGAATAAACCCTTTATTGTAATCTAGATGAGCTTTTACGTATAGGGAGGTATGGATTTTTGTAAGTCTTGCAGTAGAATTCTTCTATATTGTCACATATAAATTTCCAATTGGGTAATATCCTAGAATGGAAGTAACTAAACCATAGAAGGGGGAGATGCTTAAGACTAGTTTTGGGTATTAGCTTCTCTAGATTAGTTAGGGCCAAACTGAGTTCATTGTTTTCTGGTAAGACTTTAAACCATAGACACTTTAAAAAATGAGCAAGCAAAAGTTGTTCACCATCTATAATGGACTCATTATGTAGTGAGCCAGTTTGAGTGTGGTATCCTTCGATAACACGTTTAAGGAAGGTGAGTGGTTGCAGGTATATCATGTTGTTTTAAATTAATGTAGGAGGAAACATAATTGTTGAAACACAGGTATATTAAAAATAAAAGATACCTTGGAACTAAGATGGAGCCTTGGTGTAGGTTGACTTAGAAATGATTATTGACACGCTATGCATATGTTTCACACTTAATATTACAGGATTTCCTGGATACATTGGTGGATGAACAGAGCGGTTGATCAACAACACCTAGGAAAATATTTGATCTATCCTAACCTAGTATTCATATTGTTGGAAATTTTGAGTATAGTATTTTCATTGATGTCAAATATTTGAGGACATAAGTTGATGATGTTGGTTGCCATTGATAACTTGGCATGATAAAAATATAAGGTTTATAAGTTGGTTAAAATGCAAGGCAAAGATGATGAGAGGGAAGAAAGTAGAGAGGGGAGGGCTCTGGTCCCTCCCCTGCTCCCCCTCCCATGGCTCCTGGTTCCTGCCCAGTCCTTGGCTCAATCCAGGTCATCCCTCCCGGGGAGTGGTTGTTTGCAGATGATCTCCTGGGGGGAGATCCTTCTCCACTATCTGCGCCCCTCTCGGCCGGCTAGGGTTTCCTTGGTTGTTTTTTTAGACTGGTGCTTCCCAGGGATCCCTGTTTGGTTAGGGATCCCTTCCCTTTTCCCTCAGGCTTCCCCCTGGGGTTTTTTGCAGGTTATTCGCGTGGATCTGGTCCCCTACATTTCTTGGTGCGGTGGAGGTGACGGTTTAGGGTTTGGACAGCTTCCCCCTTTTCTTGCAAATCCTCGGTGGGCTCTATGCTTGGACGGGATTCTTGGTCCCTGCTGCTGGGATCCTCTTCTGTTTTCCCGGGGCGGGTTCCTTGTGGTGCAACTCTCTGGTCACTTCCTGATGGGCTGGATCCTCTCTGTGTCTGGTCGTCGGCTTCTGCCAGGATGGCTCTCGCTGAACGAAATGTTTTCCCGGTGGGCGGGATGGTTTCTCCACAGGGCGGGATCCGCCAAATCGTCGGTTTTCCCGCAAGGCAGGATCCTTTCTTTCTCGCTGGTTTCCTGGATGGCGGGATTTCCCTGTTGCTTCCCGCTAGGCGGGACTATTTGTGGTGGTTTTGACTGCTTCTCGCGAGGCGGGATTTTATTGTAACGGTTTTTTTTTTTTTTGCTTCTCGCGGGCGGGATCTTCTCGATGGTGGTTTTTGGCTACTCCCCGCTGGGCGGGATCTCCAAAACTACTTTCTTTCTTATTTGTTTGTTTCCCGCTGAGAGGGATTGTTTCATGCTTACTGTTACCGCTAGGCGGGATTTCTATTTTGGTGTTCAGTTTCAAGGGATTGATGCCCTAGGCCCATTTATTATGTAATTAGGTTTTGGGATCCTTGTTAAAACCCACTATAAATACAAACACTATAATTAACAAAAAAAAAAAATGCAAGGCAAAGATCATTCTCAGTGCAAGGAAATTGAAAAAAAGGAAGGGTTAAAATATTTATATTTTAAGCCCAAGAGGTTTGGATAAAACTCCAAGTGATTGGTTAAAATGTTGAAGACCCTAGTTTAAAAAGCCTCATGGAAGAAAGTGGCTAAGGCTCAAAAAGGAAATAATATTATAATAGTTTAATATTAGAATATTAAAGTTAAAAGGGTTAAAGTCTAAAGTCAAATTATAAAATAATTATAATATTTTATATTTTATAACCCATGGTGGATTTTGGCACCCATTTAAAAAGAATTTTTAAATTCTTAAAAAGCACCGACGTTCGAAGCATGGGTGAAAAATCCATATAAATATGGATAAATTTCATAGCCCTAAGGTGTGTTTGATATGCGTGTTCAAAGTGATTAATGTGCAATTGATTCGAATAATCGATGTGCGAAATAGAGAACGAAAGAAGACATTATTATTTTAAAAAAATGAAGAAAAGGCTCTGACGGGATAAGAAAAGGCTTATGTGATCTTGTCTCCAGCTAGACGGTTGGCCTAGCAATAGATTGGGTAGTGGTTAAGTCACAAGCGAACAATAGGTCATGAGTTCGAATATGAGCGGTGATAATTTTGGAGTGAATCCTTTTGAAAGCAAAGGTTGAAGTGGAGGTTAAAGAGTGCATTGCGCATTAGCATCATTGTATGGTAAATTAGCCTAGCGGTAACCCAAGTAGCATAGGTGCACTGGCAGCTAGGAGGTGTTGTGGTCGAGTCTCACTGTGACTGTTTTGGTAAGCAAAATATTTAATTTTATTAAACCTAAGGTTGAGTTGCTAGGGGCTTAAATTTGGTTTGTTAGGTGCTTAAGGTGAATGGTTAGGCGCTTAGGTTGTGTTTGATTGTTTGAGCGCCATAGGACTTAGGGAGTTATAAGGGAAATATTTTTATTATTATTTTGCCATTGTTTAGAAGAAAAATGTGAAGGAGAATGTATTTTTCTAAAGTGTTGTTTTGTGGAGTAATAAGGAAGTTATTGGCAATTCTTTTTGGGTATGTTGATGATATTTTAAGTGGGAGTTAAAAGGTGTAGAATGTACCTTTATTGTTTGTAATATTTGATTCAATTTTTGAAGGACTTGGTTCATGAGTTAATGTTTTATTTTGAGAAACCAAAAGAGGTATAGAGTATTGGTTTGAAATAAATTGTGCACACATTTTGAAGGTTTTCTAACTCATAAAGAGGTGTTGTGCTAACCCTTTTATAGTTGCAAAAGATATTGTGTGTGAGACAAATTTTTGAAGATATATCTCCATAAGAGCAAGCAAAGAGGTATGGGCATATCATTCTTTATTTTAAAGTGTTGATTGAAGTGAATGTTTTGAAACATAAGGTGGAGTGAAAAGGATTGTTTGATAAGCATTGTTGGAAATATTTGAGTGAGGATTTTGTGATTCATGATTGAATGTTTTGGAGTCATTTGAGATAGAGATTGTGAACTACTTGTGCTAGGGTTGAAGACAAGTTAGTGCATCTTTGTGAAACCTTTTGAACATTGGTTTATGGGATATTGATTGAAATTGTGGAAGTGATTGAGATCAATTTTGTGAAAGGAAATTATGCATTAGTGTGATTGATCTATGAGAGAAAATTTGCAATAAGGATAGATCAATTTTGTGAAACAATTTATACATTGTTTTGATTTGATTTGAAAGAGTTTTTGCAAGTGATAGAGAGTGGTTAATTGAGTACAAGATTTATGAGTGTGAAACATATTGAGTTTTTGATAGAGCATATCATTCTCTATATGTTCCTAAGGTTAAAAAATTCTAAGTAGAATTTGTATGTGTGAAGAGAGTTTTTATGAAAGAGATTTAAGTTGTGTTTTGTATGCAAGATTTGGAGTTATTTGAGCAGGTTCTTGTGAGTAGTATTGAGGATAGATTTGAGCAAGTCTTTGAGAAGGCTTGAGGATAGATTTGAGCAAGTCTTTGAGAAGGCTTGAAGGAATATTTGAGCAAGTCTTGTGAAGACTTGAAACAACATTGAGAGTAGGTTTGATTGTTGATTTATTCAAGCTTTGTGTTAAGGCTTGGGGTAGATTTGAGATAGAGTTTGGTGCAGATTTATGAGAGAGTTAGAGTAGAGTTTGGTGCTAGAATTGTGAGTAGAGTTAGAGCAGATTTGTGCTAGACTTGGGATAGATTTTGGTGTAGATTTGAGATAGATTTGAGAGTAGGCTTTGGAGGTGATAGAGAAAAGAGGATAGTAGTCTCTAGTGGATAGAGATCCATCAACCAGTGTAGTGGGGATAGAGGTCTCCTATGGAGAGAGATCCATAAGCCAGAGCAGTGGGGGTAGAAGTCTTCTAGAAGATCACCAACTAGAGCATAGGGGATAGAGTTATCCTATGGAGAGAGATCCAGAGCAAGGGGAAATATTTCTCCTATGGAGAGAGATCCATGAACTATTTCAAGGAGAAAAAGTTCTCCTATGGAGAGATATCCATAAACCAGAGCAAGAGGAAAGAGTTCTCTTATGAAGTGAGATCCATAAACCAACTAGGGAGATAGAGTTATTTTATGGAGAGAGATCCACAAATCATTTGAGGAGATAGAGTTCTCCTGGATCAAGTTCCACATACCATAGAAAATGGGAAAGAGTTCTCCTATGGAGAGAGATCCATAAATTAAAGCATAGGGGATTGGTGTCTCCTTTGGATAGAGGTCCATAAATATTGTAATAGGGAATTTATTCCCAAGATATTTATTGAGAAAATTTAGAAGAAATATTTTCTTCGTGGAGTAGCCCACATTGGGTGAACCACATTAAATTTGTGTCTCTCTTGTGTGTGATGATTTATGCATTGCTTTTATTACTACTATTGATATTTCCATTGATAATATTGGATAATATTATTTGGGAAATAAAAGTAAAATTTGATCTTATACTATTCACCCCCCCTCTTAGTATAAGCATGTATTCTTCAATTGGTATCAGAGCGGGTTCCTTCGGAAGAGTCTAACATCTTGAAGGAAGAGTGTACAAGAACACAGATGGCATCTCAGAGTGGATCTTCAGAAAATAAGGCACCATTGTTTGATGGGAATAATTATGCTTTTTGGAGCATAAGAATGAGGACTTACTTGATGGCACAAGGATATGAGACATGGCAAGCAGTTGAGGATGGGTTCACACCTACAACTAATCCTCCCATAGATAAATATGGTAAGCTCTTACATGTGAATAATACCAAATATATGAATGCAATCTTAAGTGGATTACGTGAAGCAAAATTTGTGAAAGTTATGCATTGTAAATCAGCAAAAGAGATTTGGGAAAAATTGAAGCAAACATATGAGGGAGATAAAAAGGTCAAGATGGAAAAATTGCAAAATCACAAGAAAATGTTTGAATATTTGAAGATGAAAGATGAGGAAGACATTGCTACATACTTACTTCATGTGGATGAGGTTGTTAATACCATGCGAGGACTTGGATTTGAAATTGAAGACTCTGATGTTGCTCATAAATGTTTTAAGGTCACTTCCTATGAGGTATGATGGAAAAGTTTCAGCTATAGAAGAGATGAGAGATATTGAAAATTTGACTATGGATGAGTTACATGGAATTCTCACAGCCTATGAAATGAGAATAGTAAAGGATCCCAACTCCAAGAAAGAGGTAGCCTTCAAAGCAGCAAAGAAGACAAAATATAAGAAACCATAATCAAGTGGTGAGTCAACCAGTGATGAAGAATCTAACTATGGTAGAAGAAACAAAAGGACTCAAGAAAGCACAAAGGTATGAAAATAGTGAAGTGTTTTAATTGTGGTAACTATGGTCACTATGCATCTAACTGTCCATAAGCTGGAAGTAGTAGTGAAGAGAAACAAGATCATAAGAAAAAGGAAGCAGGAAAATCTGAGTATGAATAAAAACAGGTATGGACAAGGCAAGCATGAAAAGAAGTTTTTTCAAAGGCACAAGAAGAGTTTCTATGTTGATAAGGGAAGCAAGGTTTCAAGTGATAGTGATGAAAGACCCTCAGATAGTGAAGAAGAAGAAATTCTATTTTTGGCAATAGAAGAGGAAGAAAATGCTCCTATTGAAGATAAATTTGAAAAGTATGAAGATGCTCTTGAAGACCAAGAAGTAGAGAAAGATTCAGAAAATGAAGAGGAAGGCATAGTAGATCTAGAAGCAGAACTTATTGCTACTCTTAAAGAATTGAAAAATGTTAGAAAGCAAAATTCAAAATTCAGGGCTCAAGTTCAAGAATGTGATGAAGAAAAAGAAAAGCTTATACAAGACCTGACAAACTCAATAGCTAAGACAAGGAGATTTAAAGAAAAGTTAGAGGTAAAAGTCTTAGAATGTGAGAGATTAGAACATGAGGTAGTTTCACTAAGGATGGAAGTGAAAGATTCTAAGGACAAGCTACACACGTTTAGGAAAATGTTCAAAGACTTTGGATAAGATCATCAATGCACAAAGACCTTCATCTATCAAAACAAGACTTGGTTTTGAAGAAGGACAAGGGAAACAAGAAGAAGGGTCAAGCTCAAGCTCAAAAGAGGAAGAAGTTTCAAAGGAAGAGAGTGAAGAAGAAATTGAGACTTATGAGGATAAGTTGAAGAATAGAAGCTTCACCAAGGAAGGAAACAATGCACAAACAAGGAATATGGATCATCACAAAGAAGAAAGGACTAAGAGACCAGTGGGTTCAAGACAAGATTTCTTCAAAGGACATTGTTTTTCATGTAATAGGTTTGGTCACAAGGCTATGCATTGCAAGGTTCATGGAAAGAAGGAATATGGTTTTACTAAGAGGAACTTCAAAGATGGAAATTTCTTTCAAGGGTATTGCTACTCTTGTAATCAATTTGGTCATAAAGCAATCCACTACAGGGTTCATGACAGAAATGAGTATGGCTTCACCAGGAGGAACTTCAAAATATTTGCACCTTCTAAGAACCACAAAATTAAGTGTTATAAGTGCAATAATGTTGGGCATAAGGCCAAGTGGTGTAGAACAAATTTTCCAGAGACAAGCAAGTACAGGGACACTCAAAAGGATCAAAAGGGCATGTTGAGAAAGAAGGTTGACAAAGGAAAAGAGCATTGTATGTTGGGAGTAGAGATACTCCCACCCCAAAATTAATCACCTCAAGGAGAGGAGGTGGGGAGGGGGCTGAGCTAAGAGTCTTATATTTATCCCCAAAGGAGTCCCTTTGCCATTTATGTCAAAGGGGGAGAGATTTGAGTAAGGAGGAGAGCATTCAACCAGGGGGAGCAAATTTGGAATCCAGTGGTTGAAAAAGTTTTTTTGAAAAGGGTTACCATCAATGACAAAGGGGGATATTGTTGGAAATTTTGAGTATATTGTTGTCATTGATGTCAAAGTTTTGAGGTCATAGGTTGATGACATTGGTTGTCATTGATAACTTGGCATGGCAAAAAGACAAGGTTTATAAGTTGGTTAAAATGCAAGGCAAAGATCATTCTCAGTGCAAGGAAATTGACAAAAAGAAAGGGTTAAAATATTTATATTTTAAGCCCAAGAGGTTTGGGATAAAGCTCCAAGTGATTGGTTAAAATTTTGAAGACCTTGGTTTAAAAATCCTAAAGGAAGCAAGTGACTAAGGCTCAAAAAGGAAATAATATTATAATAGTTTAATATTATAATATTAAAGTTAAAAGGTTAAAGCCTAAAGTTAAATTATAAAATAATTATAATATTTTATATTATATTATTTTATAACCCAAGGTGGGTTTTGGCGCCAATTTTGAAAAGAATTTTTAAATTCTTAAAAGCACCGATGTTCGAAGCGTGGGTGAAAAATCCATATAAATATGGATAAATTTCATAGCCCTAAGGTGTGTTTGATATGCGTGTTCAAAGTGATTAATGTGCGATTGATTCAAATAACCGATGTGAAAAATCGATAAGGGAAGAAGATGAATTATTATTTAAAAAAAGAATAAAAGGCTTTGATAGGATAAGTAGAAGATCGTGCGATATTTTTTGTAGCCAAACGGTTGGCCTAGCGATAGATTGGGTAGTGGTTAAGTCATAGGCAGACAACAGGTCATGAGGTCAAATCCGGGCGGTAACAGTTTTGGAGCGAATCCTTTTGGCAAGGAAGGTTGAAGTGAAGGTTGAAGTGTGTATCATGCATTAGCATCATTGTGTGGGCAATTAGCCTAGCGGTAGTCCAAGTAGCGCGGGCACGGTAGAAACTAGGAGGTATTGTGGTCGAGTCTCACCGTAGATGTTTTGGCAAGTAAGATATTTAATTTTATTAAACCTAAGGTTGAGTTGTTAGGCACTCAAATTTTGTTTGTTAGGTGCTTAAGGTGAATTCATAGGTGCTTAGGTTGTGTTTGATTTTTTTAGCACCATTGGAATTAGGGAGTTATAAGGGAAATAATTTTATTATTATTTTTCCATTGTTTAGAAGAAAAATATTAAGGGAAGTGGATTTTTTTGAAGTGTTGTTTTTGGAGTAATAAGGAAGTTATTGGCAATTCCTTTTGGGTATGTTGATGATATTTTAAGTGGGAGTTAAAAGGTGTAGAATGTACCTTTATTTTTTGTAATATTTGATTCAATTTTTGAAGGACTTGTTCATGAGTTGATGTTTTATTTTAAGAAACCAAAAGAGGTATTGAGTATTGGTTTGAAATAAATTGTGCACACATTTTGAAGGTTTGCTAACTCATAAAAAGGTGTTGTGCTAACTCTTTTATAGTTGCAAAATATATTATGTGTGAGATAGAGTTTATTTGAGTACAAGATTTATGAGTGTGAAACATATTGAGTTTTTGATAGAGCATATCATTCTCTATATGTTCCTGAGGTTAAAAAATCTAGGTAGAATTTATATATGTGAAAAGAGTTTTTCTAAAAGTGATTTAAGTAGTGTTTTGTATGCAAGATTTGGAGTTATTTGAGCAAGTTCTTATGAGTAGTATTGAGTATAGATTTGAGAAAGTATTTGAGAAGGCTTGAGGATAGATTGAGCAAGTCTTGACGACAGATTTGATCAAGTCTTGTGTAGACTTGAAACAACACTGAGAGTAGGTTTAATTGTTAATTTATTCAAGATTTTTGATAAGGATTACGAAATATTTGAGAAATATTTTGGTGCATATTTGTGAGAAGAGTTAGAGCATATTTGTGCTGGACTTGGACTAGAGTTAGAGAAGATTTGTTCTAGACTTGGGATAGAGTTTGGTATAAATTTGAGATAGAGTTGATAGTAGGATTTGAAGGTGATAGAGAAGAGAGGACAACAGTCTCCAGTGGATAGATATCCATCAACCAGTGTAGTGGGGACAAAAGTCTTCTATGGAAAGAGATCCAAAAGCTAGAGAAATGGAGGTAGAAGTCTTCTAGAAGATTACTAGCCAGAGAAAAGGGGATGGAGTTCTCCTGTGGAGAGATATCCATGAACCAGAGCAAGGGGAAAGAGTTCCCCTATGGAGAGAGATCCACTAACCAAAGCAAGGGAAAAAAGTTCTCCTATGGAGAGATTTCCATAAACCAGAGCAAGAGGAAAGAGTTCTCTTGTGAAGTGTGATCTGTAAACTAGCTAGGGAGATAGAGTTATTTTATGGAGAGATATTCACAAATCAGTTGAAGAGATAGAGTTCTCCTTAATCAAGTTTCACATACCAGAGAAAATGATAAGGATTTCTCCTGTGGAGAGAGATCCAAAAATCAGAGCATAGGGGATTGTTGTCTCCTTTGGATAGAGATCCATAAATATTGTAATAGGGAATTGATTCCCAAGAGATTTTTTGAGAAAAATTAGTAAAAATATTTTATTCGTGGAGTAGCCCACCTAGGGTGAACCACATTAAATTTGTGTCTCTCTTGTGTGTGATGATTTGTGCATTTCTTTAATTACTACTATTGATATTGCCATTGATAATATTGGATAATATTATTTGGTAAAGAAAAGTAAAAGTTGATCTTATACTGTTCTCCCTGCCTCTCAGTATAAGCTTGTGTTCTTCACATATATGCCAAGTGTGAGACACGGATAGAGAGTTTCATTATTCAAGCTATTCCAACAATGCACCTAAGACTTATGCTTGGATAATGTGATTGGTGTAGTGTAAAATGAAAATCTAAATAGGAGGCTTGTAATGACCAAATAAAATAGATTACCTTTAAGGAAGTGATAAGGTATTTTTGGGCATACTTTGGATCTGAGTTATGAAGACCCAAATAGTTAGGGAATTAAAAGATATATTCCTAAGTTTGACTAAGAGAGAAATGATCTCTCATGAAAAGGAACAAGGTCTATGGATGGTCGGTTCCAATGTATATATGGTGATTTATTAAATAATAAATATGGAATTTTGAAGGTTGGGTTTTCCCTTTGATGTTTTTCCTAGGGTAATTATTATGTTATGGATCTTGTGGGAATTTTATTATATGGTGGTGTTATGCTTTAATTTTTAAGTTGTTATGGAATGACTTTTTAATATAAGCAATAGTTCTTTTGGAAACATGTTTTAATGTGTTGAAGTGTTTGATATGTATTTGCTTATTAAAGGTTCATTCATAAATATATATGTATGGACATATCATTATAGAATTACTCTTGGGTATTTGAATGAATCATTATTTCTCAAAATGACTTGTTATGATGGCAATGACTAATTGTATAGATTTAGAAGAGTTCTATTCAGAGTTAATTATTATAGACTTAGATGGATATAGATGGGAGTTATCTCATATCTCTAGAAGTGAGTAGACTCTTATCACTCAATGATACATCTAAATAATAATACAACCTATGGTAACTAATTAAAGGAATGGTTAGTTGGAATGTTGAATTTTATAAAAAAATAGAATAAAAGATGAGGCTTTTGGAATGTCTAGCTCTAATAGACCTGATATGAATAGATAATTCCTACACACTAATACCACCGTATAGAAGGATTTATGTGGAAGGTAGTCTTGGTGTGCACCTTTCAAAAGAATGAAAGGGTGGTCATTGCTAGCTCAATGGATCCTTGAGATGGATAGTTTTGACCCATTAGAAATAAACACCTAGTGCTCTTACATAATCAAAAATATGTATAGCATAGGGATGGGTGTGCCTCTAAAGATAAAACTAGATAGGACTCTATTGATGTGACACATGTAGTTGCCCTAGAAGCCTAGAATTGAGAATCCATGGTAAATATAGAATCAGGTTTTTAATATATATAGTGGGTTGTGATAGCAAAATTTTAGGAATTTTAGCAAGATGTTGTAGATAAACAACAATAATTAGAGCATATTGTGTAGCAGTTAGAAAATGCTATGCAACAATTGAAGAACACAATGCAAAAATTATGATAATTGCTCAATGAGAAGGAGAACAAAGTGGATTTTGCTATTCAGATAGAATGGGCCATGGACCCAAGAATTTCTTCCATAGATTCTAATGAAAATATGGCCTCTACAAGGGTATACTAGTTTGATTCCAAGAGGATAACATTAGACAATCAAAAATTTGATGTAGGGATGCAACTAGAGGTACCTATGACAAAATATTTCAATGAGGAAGGAGAACCTATATGATAAGAAGGGGCCATCATCATCGACATATCTAATAGTGAGGAGATTCAAGTTACCCAATATACTGGTAAGTTAATTGAATACTTTGTTGTTGCTCAATCAACTGTATAGTCAGTTAAATATTCTATAGTTACCCAATAAGTTGATCATACAGTAGCTTAATATTCTATAGCTACCCAATCTATTGAACAACCAATTGTAGAACCACCTATAGTAGAGCAAAAAGTATAATATAAGTCGGACAAATATTCAGTGACAAACCACCCTACCACTAAGTCACCTAAGAAGTTGATGAGAGAAGAACAACAATTGCCACCCCAAGGAGACAATTTGGTCCTCACTCCTGAAGCACCTACAACCACAAGCGATAAGAAATAAATAAGAAAAAAGAGGTAAAGAACCCCTTGCACACAATGTTGTAAGGGAAAAGTAAAACATAGAGTAATATATTATCTAATGAAGAATGGGATGCATCAATGCAAAAATTTGTAGCCTGCCAACAACTAATGGCCAAGATCAAGGAGATCCTAAAACATAAAAAAGAGGCTATATGAGCTAGGAAATGTGTACAAAGGGAACCAAGAATCATTTTCCATCCAAAAAACAAAAAATAGATACAAATATTGTATCATCCTATCGATGGTTGCCCTTCTTTTCTCTTTCTAATCACACCATCCATAATTGAATATTTTTGTTGAGTGGGATTGTTCAAAATAGATCCTATGTGGTTACCACCATAAAGGACCGAACAAAATCTACTTCCAGATCATGAGGAGAGTGAAAAAGATATTGAGGAAGGGGTTGATGTAAATAAAAAATTCCAAGAAAAGGATTTACAGATGCCAGTTCTACCCTAAGCTTGGTTGGTTGACATGTCACAATATCAACAATGGGAAACTATAGAAGTTGCAGATGCAAAGCATATACCTGAGCACCATTTTCTATGGCAACAAGCAAAGCCAATAATTCAAATAGGGATGGCAAAAATCATTGAGCAACCATTTCTAGAAGCTCCTAGTCATCCTAGTAGATAGCCAACTAGATATAGACAATAGCCCAACAAAAGTGAAAGATGTAATTTCAGTTTTTGAGAGTGGTATCCTTGAACTAGAGTATACTGGTAGATCATTAATGAAATAGGGAATTCCAGTAGAAGTTGATATGAGGAAATATCATAAAGTAGGCATGAGGGTATGATGAGCACCAAAAATATATCAAAAATGAATATAAAATGAAGCACATCTATTTAATTATATCTATAAGAATATTTATACAATAAATTCGGGTAGTCCAAAGGGATGTAACCTTACACTAATTATCCATCATACCCTTACATTAATTAAAAAATGTATTATTCTAACATTCCCTACAATAAAATATTAGGTCTTCGGAGAACAAGAGAGGATGCTTTGAAAGTATTCAAACTTTCCATGATCCAGAGATTTGGTGAAAACATCAACAACTTGCTCTTACATAGAAATGTACTGGAGCTGAATATTTGCAATGAAACATGGTCACGAATGAAGTGCCTTTGTATCTCAATGTGTCTGGTGCACTCATGAAAAATAGGATTGCACCAGTTTCAAAACATGTTGATTATCACTGTGTAAAACTATAGGTTGACTTTTTGGAATCCCAATGTCTGTCAAAATGTGACATAACCATACTGCCTCACAAACAATATCTGCAGTAGCACAATACTACAAATTTGTGGTATAATTTGATGTGATAGTATGGTTCTTGCTACGCTAAGAAATCAGTCTAGATCCAAGGAAGAACGCATATCCTGTCGTCGATCTCCTATCATCCAAGGATCCTCCATAATCTGCATTCGTGTATCCATTCACGAAGAATTTATCATTTTTTGTACTCTAAGACATAACTATCAATACCATGAATGTATCTCAACATATGCTTAGTTATTTTCCATTGAGCGTTCTTAGGTTCATGCATAAACCTAGACAAATAACTAATGACATAGCAAATATCCGACTTGGTATATGTCAGGTAAATTAACCCTCCAATCAACTGATGATAGAGAGTTACATCTACTTGTGGAGAGCTATCATGGCAAGATAGATGTAGACTAGGTTCAATTGGTGTGGGTATGGGTTGGCACTTTTTCATTATGAATATATCCAACAAAATCTTGGAGTACTTCATCTGAGAAGAAAATATTCAATATTGCATCTGCCAGACCTCCAATCCAAGGTAATAGTGAAGCAAACCAAGGTTATTCATGTCAAATAATTTTTTGAGATCATCCTTGCAAGATAAAATCAAATCCTCAACACTCCCTGTGATGACCAAATCATCAATATAAACTACAACAATGGTTTTCCCCCTCCCCCCATATTGTTGAAGGTAGGTATTAGGATCATACAGACTCCTAACAAAGCCATGTTGTAAGAGGTGTTCATCAATTTTGATGTACCAGGTTCTTGGAGCCTGTTTCAAACCATACAAATATTTGATCAATCTACACACTTTTCCTTGGCTTGGACCAATGATAAATACCTCAGGTTGCTTAATGTAGACTTCTTCTACTAAGTCTCCATTTAGGAATGCACTCTTGACATCTATTTTATGTACCTTCCAACCAAACTGTGTTGCCATTGCAAAAATAATATGAATGGTCTTGATCTTAGCTATAGGTGCAAATGTCTCTTCATAGTTGATGCCTTCCTCTTGTGCATACCCTTTTACAAATAAATAAGCCTTGTGCTTATCGATTGTTCTATCAACTTTATACTTTATTTTAAACACCCATTTGCATTCTATGGTCTACTTCCCTGGTGGAAGATCAACTAGCTCCCAGGTGCCATTATTCATCAATGAATTATACTCAGCCTCCATGGCTGACTTCCAATATTACAGCTCAAGAGCTTCACGAACCATTTTAGGTTTAGGGCTATTCACCACGGTGATCATCAATGCCAAATTCACTTCCTCATGAGCCATGCTCCATGTTCTTTGTTTGGAGGTAGAAGTGTCAGGTGGATCACTTATATAGGAATCTTGCAGTGTCATTTTATACCATAATGGTTGACTCGAATGATTTGGAGGTAAACTCGCAATAGGAGTAGCTCCTCTACTATTATATTCATCATCATGGATGATTCTTGGACCACTATCAGGATCAAATGGTGTTGCAGGTGGACTGGTTGGAGATTCACTAGTTTCATCAAATATGACATCTCTACTAACATAAATCTTTCAAGTAGTGGGATCCATGAGCCTATAGCCTTTATATTCACTACTATACCCAAGAAGAATAAACCTCAAGGACTTCTCTTCAATTTTTCTTTCGTTTCTCAGACCAAACACTCAAAGATGAGAGATGGTTGGTTTCTCTCCTGACCATGCTTCTTAAGGAGTCATTCCTTGAAGAGCCTTTGTAGGTGCTCTATTCAACAAATATACTGTAGTGTTCACTACCTCAACCCAAAATGTTGGACTCAATTGTGCATCTTTCAGCATGCTTCTTACCATTTCCATGATGGTACGATTGCACCTTTCACAAACAGCATTTTATTATGGTGTGTATGATGTGGTCAACTATCGTCGAATCCCATTCTCATTTAGGAATGCAATTTTTTTTTTGATGTGTATTATCCTTCTCGATCTGAGAAGAGTACATGAATATGATGGCTAGTGGTATTCTCCCCAAGAGTTTTGAACTCCTTTAAATACTGAAAGGTTTCATCATTTGATCTCAAGCAATACACTCACATTTTTCTATAGTAGTCATAAAAAAATAGTAAGAAATATATGAGGCCAGTGTGGCTAGCCTCTAGGGATCCACACAGATTGGTGTGAATCACATCAAGAGGTCCTTTAGCACAATGTGTGCTAGCCTCAAATGGAATTCTATGTTGTTTTCCTACTATGCAAGTAGAACAAATGTTAGAAGGAAGAGCAAGGGATGGAAGACCATGTACCAAATCTTGTTTTTGCAAGGTAATCAAGTAGTGGAGATTTATGTGTCCATATCATCGGTGCCAAAGGATAGTGTTGCAACATGAACTATGCGTGCTTGATTGTTGGAATCCACATAATCAAGCAAGGACATCTTCCCAACTCCTGATGCTTTAGCAATGATGCGAGAATATTTGGCTTTGTCTTGAATGAGACAACATTTTTCTCCATCCATAAAATCAAACTCCATGCGCAAATTAGTATCCAACATATGATTGATAGATAAAAGGTTCTTCATGAGTCCTTGCACATACAAGACCTTTTTTATCTGATAATAATACTTTCCAAGTTGGATTTGCACATCTCCCATTCCTGCAATGTCATAGGGTGTGTCATCCCCCAAATGTACCTGACCTGGATAAGACTTCTCATCCAATGAGATAAACCAATCCTTTTGACTAGTCATGTGTTTGGAAGCACCTGAATCAACATACCAAGTGGTAGTGGTGGATGGTTGCTCCTGATGAGCAAGAGAAAAATCCTCAATCTCCTCCTTGTCTTCAGTATTGGCAACATTCCCTTGTTGTTGTCTTTGTGGTTGTCGTTGGTTCCACTCCCCCTTGTTCTTAGGAGGTGGTCCTCTTTGCTTAGTATTCTTGTTACTCAAATTTTCCTGGGTAAAAAAATTATACCAAAATTTGTGTAAATCATGTCCCTTTTTACCACAAATAAAACAACTTTTTTGCAACTTGTTGGGATTTTTTTTGCCTTATCATTTCTGTTGGAATGACTTCTAACCCTTTTGATTCATCATCATGGCATGCTCTTCTTCAGTTGATTTCCCATGGAACGCTTCCTCTTGTTGCAACAGATTTACTAGCTCTTATAATCTAGCTTTTGCTTTAGGATATTCAAGGATGTCACAAAGGTGCAATACGACTCCGAGAGTGCTCTCAAGACAATGGGTACAAGGAGCTTATCTTCCATAATATCTCCTAGTGCTTGTAGGTAGGCACGGAGCGTTGCAACTTGGTAAAGAAATGACTCCAACTTCTCACCACCTTTCAACCTCAGAGTGTGCAACTATCCTTGAAGATGAAGAATTTGATTTTGGTTCTTTGACTCATACACTTGTTGCAACTTCATCCATACTACAGTAGAATTCTTAGCATCCCGAACATGAGGTTGGATATCATACAAGATACCAAGTAAAAGGATCATATGAGCCTTGCGATTTCATTGATCAAATGCAAACTAATCTTTGCTAACTATCTATGGATGTTGCTTAATCCCAATAACAATCTCCCATAAATATTCAAATTCAAGAATGGCTTGAATCTTCATTTTCCAGGCCGTATAATTGTCACCTTTGAGGACTTGAGATTCGAAAAGTAAAATATTTGGAACACTTGATTGTGCCATTTCACTGGGATACCCTAAATGCACCTTCACCTTCATTTATTTTTTTTTAAGCAAAAAAATTTATATGAATATTCTACAATAAGAATATTTTGTTATTTTAAAATATTATATATGGATAATATTACAACAAAACTTTGTATTGTTTATTCCAAGTTTTGTCTTTATGATATTTGTGTTATTTATATTATATGAAGTAAATGTAGATACAAGCTCTCCTCATTCAAGTGAATCACTTTCCATTTAATTAAGTTGTTAGAGGGTCACATGGAAGCCATAGCTGTAGCCTCTCTAGATTATCGGTTGCTCCATCCAGTTGATCGATAGACAATCTGATGTAACCTGCAAAATTGTGTGGTAGAGGTGACATAACTATCACCGTCAATGGGTAGTGCAAAGTGTGGTGGTAGGCAGGTCATGTTTGGGACTACCTTATCCTAAAAAATGATGTTGCTTAACACCATTTAAGAAAATCAACACAACAAAAATTTAAAAGGAAGACATCGGCTGAAGATACAGGGAATTGACGCAATGGAAGGAAGAATTAGTTAACATCCGTTAGAAGATGTGCATGTGGGTAGGTAGTTGCAACCCCTACGTTTGAATTTCTGAGCATAAAATTTTCCTCTTTTCACTGGAGAGTGTCAGTATTAATCTGGACTAGAGAGAGTCACTTTCGCACCTTAACAACCGTGTTGAGTATGAGTTTTGGATAAACAACAATGATGAATGTTTCTCGAAATATGTTTATTCCATGCTCACCGCACCACGTCCTTTGCCACATTGACGAACTTAAAGATCTATCAGAGTTTTTAGATATGAGGGATTCAGTGCTCGGTACTTCACGATGGTCTCCTCGAAGGTTTAGGTGCTCACAAGTTCTCCGTCAATGTTGGGCACTTCAAAATAGTTTTTTGGGTATTGGATGCACCATTCTGACTCTGTAAGACAAGAATCCTCATAGGATTAGTGGTAGAAAATGAGGACCATTGTTCTTACACTGTGCTCTGATACCATATTAGAAATGAATATAAAACGAAGCACATCTATTTCATTATATTAGAAAGAATATTTATACAATGAACCTGGGTAGTCTAAAGGGATGTACCCTTACACTAATTATCTATCATGCCCTTACATTAATTAACAAATGTATTATTTTAACAAAATGCTCATTTTATTCATGTTTGTAAGGGTATTGTATGGGCATATTTAACACTAGAAATGTATTTTTGTATGATTATTGCATGTATTTAATGGAAAATGAAGTACTTATGCTTGACTGGTGTTTTTAGTTGGATATGTGTGTAGTCAGCAGGTTTTATCAAGTTCTTTTACATTTTTTAGTCAAGGTCCCATATGGACCTGGCATTGTGCGAAAAATATAATATTTTTGAAGAAGCAAATGACTTAAAGAGAACCACGATGAATGAAGGAGGTGCCTACATCTTGCTAAGGGTAGGGTGACTACTTCCCACAAGGAAGAAGGTGCCTACATCCCAAACGTAGGAAGGCACTTATATCCTAGATCCAAGAAGGTGCCTACATCCTAGATGTAGGAAGGTGCCTACATCCTAGACATAGGAAGGTGCTTACCTCCTAGATGCATGAAGGTGCCTACGTTTAGCGAGCATATAGCACCTAAATTTTTCATGTGACTGTTGATCAAAATATTGCACTATTTTTGAAAATAAGCTATTGTGAGAAACATGGGAGTGTCGTTCTCATCCATCAATGATTGAATTTGAGGAACAATCGCTCTTTTAATAGGTAAAAATCACAGCTATGCATGCACCCATCATAGAAAATCGTAATTTATGATTAAATTAAAATTATGAATATGCTATTATTGTAATAGAAGTCATCACATTCTGTATAATAATGCATACAATTTTTGAAAATATAATCCCCAAATCCTTAATATTGTTGTACTGCATTCTTATCAATCAAATTTTCTTGTAACATGTTGGACGAACTATTTGTAGGAGCTCGGGTCCACTCTAGGCAATAATCCTCCCCTATTTATTTATGTTATTTCCTACTATTTTCAATTTTTAGAGTGTGAATTTATTTATTTCCTGCATTTTATTTTAATTGTGTGATTTACTTACCTTCAACGACTTTAATTCCGTTTTCTTTGAATTTTATTTATTTCAGTTATTTTAATTCTACAAGTGTGGATTTTATTTATTTTCAGTTTGTATTTATTTAATTACATTATCTACTTTATTTTATTTATTAGTTTTTATAGGTTTGGATTAAACTGAACATACACGAACAAACAAACTCTCCTCAAACTGATAGATTATAGGATAATAACCACAATTATCATTATAGTATTGTAATCCATAAATATGTTCCATGCTCCCCATCTTTTCCAGGCCATAACCACTTGGACTACTCAGACGCAATCAAGACCAAAACTTATCAAGATGAGGTTATCGTTTTAAAAACAAAAAAAACAAATCTTAAGCAAACAGTTGAAACTCCACTTCAGGCTGAGAAGAGTCGAACTCATGGTCATTGCATTAAAGAGACTCCAATAAAACCATCCACTTCTATAATTATCATTTTTGGGTATGAGACGAGGAAGAAGGCGTGGAGGAAATAAGGTCGATGTGGAAGGAACCGTCTGTGGTGTAGTGGACCCAAAATCTCTCCAGGGAATAACTTTCATAAAAAAGAGGTGCAAGAATTGCAGCCTTCATGTGAAGTGGACATGTCATCACTGACCTTCCAGCCTCTCTGGATCTCCATATGCACGACGCCAGGCACTCCCTCCTCTCATTCAGCTTGCCATACCAATACTGAAAAATCACAGTCATATAACACAGTCATCGTATGTACTGAACAAAAAATATAATGTTGACAAATATATTCATTGAGTATATACCCTAAGGAGTTGGCCGGATTCGATGGCTTCTTGGTAAGCTGCAGCGTCGGCGGCATAGAGCATGCTATCGTCCTCTATACTTTCTGCTTTTCTCACTGATCTGAAGGCCACGCCATACAATCTGACGTCTTGTTTTATAAAAGAGATTGCAGAGAAGAGGGACTCCCACTTAAAGCAGTGTTGAATGGGAGTGGTGAGAGGATCAGTGTGAGCCATCGGAGTCGGCTCAAGATTTTGGAATGCCTTTATCAATAACGTCGTCTCCACCTCATTCTCCTCTGGATAGACCTCCTCCTCCTCCTTCTCCTCTTGATGCCGGTCTGTGATACCCATGTTCAGATACAGATTTGGAATGCTCTCTCGTCCCAAGTCTTAGGATAAGATGGATTGGTTGCTCTATCAATAAATAAGTATTTTCGAGAGGGAGAGGTCCGGAATTTTTCAGATTCCGGTACATCTAAAATGACCAGATACATTCCCCATAATAAAAGCTTGCACGGAACGTTTAGGTGTTGAGATTTTGACATTGAACAATTTTTTTTAATTGTTAAATTTTAAAATTTTGAATAAAGTTAAAAACTCTACAGAAAACTGTTCCGTCGAAAAGTTTGATCACGGCCTTGCGACAACCCAAACATCTCGATTCCTTTTATTTGCGTTCAGGCTTTTATTATGGAGAATGTATCTGGTCATTTTAGATGGACCGGAATCTGAAAAATCCGGACCTCTTCCACTCGAAATTACATATTTATTGGAAGACCAACCCATCCAAACTATAACCGAGAAAAGACAACTTTTATAAGAGAAACTATGTTTGATCGCTTACTTAACCAAAAATTTTCCTAAAGATTTGTCACTCGTAAGTATGTATCTAGTGATCCTTAATTTTTATCATAAGGTTAGTGGATTGGTAAGTGTTTGTTTGGTCAAGTATTTACCAAGAAGATACCTAGCTTTACAATTCGAGGGCAGCTTGTTTACAAAGGTAATAGTTTGATCTGAATCTTTTGGGTGCGTGCCAGACCGACAATGACGATATGAATCTTGAGCGATCGATGGTTTCCTTCACGTTGGGTCAACAATAACAAAACGGAATAGGTTTGGTGGAAGCAACCATTATGGTTTGAACCCTGTGCTTGTTAGTTACTAAAAATAGTGTGGTTGTGACCAACTCTCCTATGTAACCGGAAACAATTTTTTTTTTTAAGTGTTAATGAATTTTGAGCCTCCCGTTCAAATTCATTAACGTTGCACCAATTAAAAAATTTGGCGATACGTGGTGGACAAATTCATTGTGATAATTTGCGGGGGGTTTTAAGCAGCAATTGCTGGCAGACCTATCAATTTTTGGCATTCTGGCAGAGTTGGTCGGTACACACAACAAGCACCTATATCTTATTTCCTAGAATCTATATCCTATAGAAGGTGCCTATATCCCATTTCTCGGTGCCTATATCCCATCAAATGGCACATATATCCCATTTTTTGGTGTCTATATCATGTCAATAGGTGTCTATATCTCGTTTCTTGGTGCATATATCCCATTAGCAGGTGCCTATATCTTGTTTGACGATGCCTATATCCCAGTTAGAGCACACAAAAACTGTTTTGAATGAAGATTATTTTACAAATATATAAATATCCCACAACTTTTATTTAAAATTATTGTTTAAGACTTCTTTTTTTGTGAGCTATACAAATTTTTGACATGTAAAATTTTATGAATCTGGATAGATGGTAGAAAAGATATGTAATATCTAGCAAGTAGGTAAGAAAATATATAGTGTTGTTGTGTTAGTTAATCCGTAAAATAGAAGATCTGGGCAGAGGACTATGGCAACATGGCAGTGTCAGAGGGTTGGTGTGATGCCAACTGTCTTAAAGATGATTTGTAATGTAAGTGCAGTGTTGGTTGTACGTGGTTGTTCTAATATTTTAAGACTGTTGGATTCAATGCAAGGATGTGAGCATTGCTTAATTTACGTGGCTAGATGGTCAGAGACTAGCAAAATCTGCACGTAGTTTTAATTGTTGCCATTTACCATTTTTAAATTTAAATTGTAAGTCATGCATGCTCTATATAATAGCGTTGTGTGCACATTGTAAACTTGCCTTTTGGTCATTGATATTTTTGGGCTTAGGCTTTTGGCCCTCGTGGGCTGATTCATCGTCATCTTTTGACGAGCTTTGTAACACGATAGATTTAATATAGAAATGGTTGCTTCTGTATATATTTAGTTTGGGAAAATTTCATGAGTTTGCACCAACCTTACCTCCTACAATTGTTCTGGCATCTATTGTATTTTTGTGTGTTGCACTGTGTGGGCGGATTTAATATAGAAATGATTGCATCTGTGTATATTTAGTTTGGGAGAATTTCATGGGTTCACACCAACCTTACCTCTTGTAGTTGTTGTGGCATCTATTTTACATCTTCAATTGTGCTTCTCATTGAGTTCCGTGAATCAATCAACCATTTTTATTTTTGGCATCATTGCCTCTTTTTTCTTTTTATTTTTTGTTTGTTTTGTTGTTGTTGTGTTTTTTATTTCCTCTCTTCCTTTTTACCCGCAAGTTTAGTTTAGTTAGTATGAGAGGAAAATTCCTATGTTGATGTTGTGCATGGGTGTAGATGTAAGCATACATTTTCAGCCATCAATAGTTTTGGCATGCTCAATGGGACAAATCTATAGTTTTATTGAAATATCTACACAAATATTATTTATGTTTTAAGATAGTCAAGATTGAGTGTTTTTTTTATTGTTATATGCTTGTTGAAGCATCTTTTTTAATCACCTAACAACTTTGTTGAAAGAATTAATCTAGATCTACCTTAGTTTTTGTTCTTTCATTTTTTTGGAAGGTCTTTGTTATCGTGTGTTTCAGTTTTTTAGGTATCTGAAAAATTAGCTGGTATGGATTTTGGTTGTGTTAAAAATCTAAATATGTTAATGACTTTGTCCCCAATGGATGCTAAGACCACTTGGTCTTCTAGGTTATTTTCACATTGTAGGCATGTGTTCCGTGTGAGTCACCAAAATGTTAATGAATTTTGAGCCTCCCATTCAAATTCATTAATGGTTGCACCAATTAAAAAATTTGGTGGTATGTGGTGGACATGTTTATGTTGACAACTGACGAGGAGTTTTAAGTAGCAAGTGTTGGTAGGTCTGTCAATTTTTGCCAGCCTGACAAAGTTGGTCGGTACACACAGTAGACACCTATATCCTATTTTTTGGTGCCTATATCCTATAGAAGGTGCCTATATCCCATTTCTTGGTGCCTATATCCCATAAAATGGTGCTTATATCCCATTTATTGGTGTCTATATCTCGTCTTCCAATGCCTATATCCCATCAACAAGCACCTATATCCCATTTTTCGATGCCTATATCCCAGTCAAAGCACACGGAGACTATTTTGATCAAATATTGTTTTAAAAATATAGAGATATTTTGCGACTTTTATTTAAAATTATTGTTTAAGCCTTCTCTTTTTGTGAGTTGTCTAGATTTTTGACATATAAAATATTCAAACCTCGACAGATGATAGGGAATATTTGTAATATTCGGTAAGTAGAAGATCTAGGTAGAGGGCTCTGGCAACATGGTAGTATCGATGGATTAATATGATGCCAATTATCTTAAAGAGGATTTGTAATGTAAGTGTAGTGTTGGTTGTACATGGTTGTTCAAATACTTTAAGATAGTTGGATTCAATGCTCAATTTACATGGTTAGATGGTCAAAGATTGGAAGAATCTATGGAAGAATCTACACGTATTTTTAATTGCTGCTATCTACCATTTATAAATTTAAATTGTAAGTCATGCATGCTCTATATAATAACATCGCGTGCACATTGTAAACTTGGCTTTTGGTCCTTAGCCTTTTTGGACTCAAGATTTTGAACCTGGTGGGCTGATTCATCGCCATATTTTGGTGAGCTTTGTAACATGACAAATTTAATACAAAAATGGTTGCTTCTATGTATATTTAGTTTGGAATAATTTTATGAATTCACACCAAATTTACCTCCTGCAGTTGTTGTGGCATCTATTTTATTTTTGTGTCTGTTGCATTGCATGGGCAGATTTAATATAGAAATGGTTGTATCTATGTATATTTATTTTGGGAGAATTTCATGGGTTCACACCAATATTACCTTACGTAGTTGTTATGGCATCAATTTTACATTCCCCATCAGTTTTGGTGAATCAATCAACCATTTTTATATTTGGTGTCATCGCCTCTTTTTTTATGTTCCGTTTGTTTTGATGTTGCTATATTTTTTATTTCCCCTATCCCTTTTTCCCTGCAAGTTTAGTTTAGTTAGTTTTTTATTGTTTGCGAGAGCTAGCTCTCTTCAAAGGTCTTTTTCTCTCAGGCAATCCCACATGAGAGGAAAATTCCCATGTTGATGTTGTGCATGGATGCAGATGTAAGCATACATTTTCAGTCATCAACATAAAGGATCAGCACTAATTGACAATGAAGGACCTTAAATATATTTCTATGAAAAGGTTTAGTTGAGGAATGTAAAACACCCAATGGGGCATAGTATAGTCAAAATTGTGTTTAACAAATAAAAATATTTTAATTATATTTAAGAGATTAAAATAATTATAAAATTAATTTTTTAATATAAAATGAAGTATTTGGTAAGTTCTTGGGTTTTCATCCAAGAGATTCAAGTTCAAACCTCGATAAGAGGGGATTGGGACCTCTCATAAAAACCGTGTAAATTCAAAATTTTTAATCAAGTGGCATTATCTCAATTGGTTAGATTCCTCAACATTTAAGGAGGATACCAAGGTTCAAATCTTTCCAAGTGATACATGGATAATATCTAAGATTTGTTATAATATCACTGAATGGTGATAATGTAATACAGGTGGGGTCTGTTTCAATC
The DNA here is from genome assembly GCA_028583015.1 of Wollemia nobilis. Lineage (NCBI taxonomy): Eukaryota > Viridiplantae > Streptophyta > Pinopsida > Araucariales > Araucariaceae > Wollemia > Wollemia nobilis. The sequence goes on from JAQPPZ010016822.1 coordinate 209,519, forward strand.
CCATATAACCAATTGAAAAAATATGTAATATAAAGTATGGTGTATAACGTTATTTATTTTTTAATTAACCTTGATATTTTATTCAGAGTTTCAAAGTTTAACATCTAAAAAATAAAATTGTTCAACAATGTTAAAAAGTTCAACATATTCTTATTATATTTTGAAGTGTGTTTCTTCTATTATTGGTTTTGATGAAAAATATCCTTGTTTTTTCTATTCTCTATTCTTTAAAAAAAATTACTATTGATGCAATCTTATGTCCTCATAGGCTTCACATTTCATGAAAATATATATTTTTTTCTCCATTACTCTTATTTTACAAAAGATACATATTCATTCTAACCATTGTCTCTTGAGGAATTCCATCTCCCAGTTTCACATATGTGATGGTGTGAACTAGATCTTAGTTGGACTATAACTATTTTCTTTTCCATTTGATTTTTTTTTTATTTTATGGATGAAAGGGTTTTGAAAGGGTCCTCAGACCTTTTACACAAGGATTTTTGAAAGCGTCCCCGAATATTTTACAAAAAACCAAAGGGTCTCTAAAAAGGAGTGCAATATAGGATGAATCCATAGACCAAAGGTGAATGAAAAAAACTGGCCCAAGAAAAGCTTCTCAAAATAGAATTTGAAATTCCCACCCAAGACGAGAACCTTGGATCTATAAACCCAAAATCAAACAGAAGGCACCGAAAATTAAACACACAAACGTACCAAACAGGATGACCAAATGATGATTGATTTTAAAATTCTTACCCATGATAGGAACCTTGGGTCAGGAGATCCAAGCCAATGGATGCTGGCACAAAGAAATCCTATAACTGGAAAATATAAGAACTCCAATAGCAAGAACTAACAAGCTAAAATTGAACCAAAAAATAGAGAAATCCCATGCAAATTGGTTCCACAAATAGTTGGAATCTGAAAACTTCACAAAGAGATCAATCTGTGTCTAGATCTGACAACCTACAATAAGAACCCAAAAAAAAACTGGTGGATCCTACAATCTCATCAACCATTGTCCAAAAAAATATCCCAATAGTGGTAGCTAGCATCACAAAGGAAAAAGGAGCTTAACCTCTCTGAGATGCATACCAACAAGAAGAAGAACCCCTATCCAGGGTGAAAACATAAACAACTGATAAAATATTTGAATGCTAAAAATATCGATAAAATAAAATTTGACTAGTTCGGAGTAAGCTTCCATTAAAAAACACATTAAAACCCTTGAACCTACCAAAAGCTTCAAATAAAATATTTAGCTTGCTTGAAGCCCTCAAATCTTACCTAGAGATAAAAAATAATAGAAAATGAAATGAAGTGCTCAAAAAGGAAGGAATTTATAACCCTACAAGTGCTTAGAGAAAACACAATCCCATCCCATATGTTGAGACCTCTAATATTCCATGACAAGAGCTTCATTTACAATACTTGGAAAGTTTTTCCCCCATTTAGAGATTGGGAGGAGCAATAACAAGATTCTAGTTTTAGTTGCTTGTTTCTGGTGTCTTTCTCATTTTCAAACTTTAGTTGAGTTTGGATTCCATTTGTGACATCTGATAGATTTACGTGGTCTAGGCTTCTTTTGAAATATTGCATCAGGGCCTGGACCACTACTTTCCTTGACTCATAGATAATCATTGGTGAAGTTTGATCCACATTCTTTTCTCCCATTCTAGGCACGTTAGAAATTGGGGGCTCAAGTTGAGCTATCCTAGAAGGGTCTATTTGATCCTGAGACTTGTCAACTAGCTTATTAGACCAACTCTTTCTTAGAGCAGTGCTAGAAAGTGCTTTGTGAGAATAAGACCCCATCAAGTGCTCAAATCGCTTACACAAAGAGCATCTAATGGACCTATTTTTGTAGACAACTGGCTATAGCCAAGGATCCTATTTGGAAATAAGCTCTATGTGACTAGGAATATCTACCTTCAGGTAAGCTATTATGCACATCCTTGCAAAAATCATCCTCAACTTGGCTTTGGTGGAAGATTCAATCAGAAACCAGGTCTCCAATGGCTCTTGTAATATCTCTCAAAATATTTGCATGCCAAAGGTGGAATGGTAAATCAAGGAGATACACCCAAAGGAGGGCCATATTCACCTTTTGAATTTTAGGGTTGAAATCAGGCCCCATTTACGTAGAAAGAGACCCCTCTTATCAAAAAACCATGGAACCCTTCCTATAATGCACTTCAAATCATCTTCATAGTTCAAATTGATAAGAAATAAGGTATTGGAAAGGGCAACAATATCCAACGAGCCCAAGGGTTTCCACTTGAAGAATGCCCAACACCAAATAGAGTCTAATTTTCGTCTAGTTCCTTGGAACTTACTGACCAAATTCCATTATCCCTCTACCATAGTTGTATCAATGAGATCATATGAAATAACAAGCCCATTTCTAGCCATAGAGAGGTTGAAAAGAGGTTTTCAACCTCAAGAAAATAAACTCCTAGCAATAATCATGAAAAAAAAAGACTCACCTGGATCAAACAGGTGGCCTAGTCTAGGGTACCCCCTCATGGGTTTGTCTGGGGAGTCATTGAGACCCACAGACAACACTTTTTTTGTTTCCTCTAGAGAAGGCCCCTATATACTACTTTTAGTTTTCTTCATAGTTTGGATTGAACTCATTGATGTATAACTATTTTTTCCTTCCTAAATTTTTGGCCCACATGACAAGTTTGGATTTTTTCCTCACATACTATTTAATTTCTTTATTGGAGTTTGAGATCCCATGAAATTTAATGCTCTATTTTCTCATCCATTTTTTATTTTTTCATCTATTTAGTATTTATTTCATTACTTGTTTTGGAAACTTGTTAACTTCCATTCTATGTATTTTCTTTAGGTACCTTAGTAGTCTTATCATAGCTTCTACTTCCAATAGAAGAGTCCCTATTTTGGCAAGTAAATTACCATATGGGACTAACACTTTAGCTCTAAAATTATTTGTAACTAGTCACTTTAGAAAAATCCCCTTTTTAGCAAGTAGAATACATTTTTTTTTATTGATGTAAAGGGTGTTTTGAAAGGTCGCCAAACCTTTTACAGATTTATTACAAAAATGGAAATTGCAGGAAGGGATCTCACCGAGGGACTAAAGAACAGAAGCCAAAAAATAATAGGGACTAAAACTATAGTCCTAGATAACAAGTTGAGACAAAAAGGAGAGGAAACCCTACCAAAAAGTCCACTTGTCATCCATGTGGAAGATGTAACACATCAGAACCTCACCAAAAATAGTGCCAAAATTAGAGCTTCGATCGAGCATGAAGAGACCTGATGAGTGGAAGTATCAACTAGCAATCTGGATGAGCTGCCTAGCTAGAAACACCCAAAATGTCGACCAAGATAAGACCACACTCTCATGGAGATACATGGTTGGGAAAAAACCATAGTTATACACCCATGTGATCCTTCTTACCAAGACTAGAGTCCAGTTGGGATTGGAAAATTGTAGGTTTCTATGACTCAACTTTAGGAATAAATCACTGGATTGGAACATAATGATGGAGATAAAACTTAATAATTTCATTGAGAAAATATCTATCCCAAAATCATAGGCTTATCTGGTTTAGGCCCAAGTTTACCATGACATCAGCCACTTCATTGCCTTCTCTGTAGATATGTTGAACTAAAGAATTTTCAAGGTGACTAATAATCATTTTCAACTCTAAAATAGCATCAACAACAAACCAAGCAAGAGGAGAGGAACCCTTGACAAAGTTGATGATGTTCAATGAATCCCCTTAAATGATAATATTACAGAATTATCTACTAGTAGCTAAGGAGAGACCGTAGAACAACGCCCAAGCTCGAATAAAATTGTTAGACTAAACATCGATAGCTTCAGCAAAGACAAGAAGAATATTACCTTGGTTGTCTCTAATGAGGCCTCCTACACTAGCTCTACTAGGGCTTCCCTTATTAGATTTGTCAAAGTTGAATTTGAGCCAACCCTAGGGAGGCGGGACCCAACAGATAGATCTATCAAATTTGGTAAATTGAGCCTTGGAAGGGCCAACAATATAGAGTGATACTTTAATTTTGAAATTATTTATAATTAGTTGTTTTTGGATTATTTCTATTTATTTTTAATTAAAATTTGATGTATAATTAGCCCACACCTTGCAACCAATATAACACCATTGGGATTACTAATAACCAGAAAAGGGCCCTAACAATTTTCCAATATCATAGCTCCTTAGTGGTTTTCCAATCCCACAACTCTATAGAAAGTAAGTTTCACTACATAATTAGCCATTTGTATTCCCTCTCCTCTCATCCTTTCTATCCACTCCAATTTGTCAATTTAAATTCCAAATAAAGTAAGTGACAATGGAAAACCCTATTTTAGCCCAACATCACTCTCAAAACACTTTGATAGTCCTAGAATTTTAATTTTTGCCACCACATGCAAATTCCTTTCTAAATTCCACAAAACAACAATAAACTTCTATTTTTCATTTTATATCCTCTTTATTCGGTTCCTTAAAGTAATGTAGTGATATATTGTTAAGTACTTTGATCTAAACCCTGCTTGCCCTATTGTCCTATTTTTTATAAAAAAAATTCTCACTGACTAATATTTGCTTTCTACTATGTTGTAAATTTTGCAAAAAGAGGATTAGTCATGGTGGTCTAGTAATTTAAAGGATTGTTTATGCCTTTTTTGCATTGAATAGTATGACTAGGTTGGTTATAAATTTTAGTGGAAAGCCTCGTTTAATAATATCATTAAAGATATTTTAGATGTGTGGTGCTAATATGTTAACCCTACACTTGAGAAGTTCAACTTGCAAACCATCTATATCTTGAGTACTACTTATTGCTATTTCGTAATGCCCTCCACATATTTCTAGGACAAAGTTTTCTCAATTGTGTCAATTATAGGAGGGGTATCTTTTTTTGGTTTCTCTCATATAATTGCTTAGCATTCTACAATATTTGTTCACTTGTGATATTGATTTTTGTGTGCATTTTGCTTTATTGTAGCTCTTGCTAATATATTAACTCTTTTTTCCTTCTCTTATGTAATATTTCCTTTTTGTTTTCACTAGTTTTTTTTTTTTTTTTTTTTTTCTGAAAAAAATTAGATTATATTATATCATTAACCGGAACATTACAATATTTTGGTGTTAACACTGTCCACCAGCTAAAAAAAAATGAGGTGGATTAGGAGTAAAGCATCCATAAGTGAATATACATAACAATAGAATCTAATATCAGGAGTAAAGCATCCATAAGTGAATATACATAACAATAGAATCTAATATCAACAAAAAAACCTATAGCTATATCTTGCAACAATACACCAGATATCAACATTTATCTGTGGGAGAGTCTGTTATATGAAATTATTAGAAGTTGTAAATATTTTATTTTAAGCAACTATATGAAGTTAAAATTATCCCATATTTATATTTTATGATAATATTATATTGTATTTCAATAAACCATAATATTATATCATGATATTGCATTGCTATGATGTAACACTGAGCCTAATTGTGAAGACTCTCTAACTCCAAATAATAGGTCCAAGATTTGATTTTTGGAAGAGGAGGGTTGTACATTATGTACAATGTGCTCTAACAAAAATTAAATCCGATAATGATAATGTGTTGTACAAAAATGAGAGGCATTATCCTATATGGTCATGTAGTTTTTTGAATGTTGGCCTCATGAAAGCTAAAATCCACTTTCCTTTTTATTTTTAAAATTATTTTTTGTATTGTCTTGTATGGCTTCATCTTGGTTTTCTCAAAGTAAAAAAAATATTTGTTTAAAAAAAATTGGATATATGAGCTCATTCATATTATGTTAATATATAATGATATTACAAAAATAAATTTGGTTATTATCTACGAAAAAATTGAAAAGATTCAAACCTCGATCTCTTTCTTGAAAATTGAGAAATTAAACTGATTAAACTAATACCATTTAATTTTTTTTTATAATAATTTTTATTTAATATTTATATCATATTCCAATAAATAATATCATTACATGTTATAGAGGTATTATAATAAATTAAATTATTATAAGTTATTTTATATGGTATTGTATATTAATATTTTATAATTATTTATTACCATTATAAACTATATTAAAGGAATTGAAATTGATGAATCTCATCAAAGTTAACTTTTTAGAAGTACATGGATTTGAACTCTTATCTTATGGTTATGGGTTATTTTATGTGATAGCATATATATTTTTAATTAGTTTACATAGGTTTTTTGGGTCATGATCCCCTCATACTTAGTGGGGTTCGAACCTTGGACCTCTCAAAGAGAGACCAAAGCCTTCACCATTGTAGTAAGCTTGCATAAGATAGTATATATTAATATTTTATGATTACGTGATTTTTAATTCATAGGATAATCAATAACACCATTGGATTTTACTTCTATAAACACTAACTCATTGGATAAGATGAAGCCAATGAGACCCCCAATCCTCTAGGTTATTAAACTAGGGTAGCTAACTGAAAAACACTTGACTGCTACCATTCAACCTATAATATTCTAGGTATATCATGGTTTGAAACTTGGACCTCCTCAAAGAGAGGCCAAGTCCCTAACCACTACATTGTCCTAGGCAACCCTAAAAGGATAGGGTAAAGCACAAGTTTTGATGAGGGGTCCTAATCCCTTTATACCTAGGTTTGACCTTAAGTCTGTTGAATATAAACCCAAGGACTTACCACTATGATATCCCTCCTAGGATTAAAATGTTAGGGTAAAGCATGAGTTTTATGAGGGGTTTTGGTCCCTTTGTACCAAGGTTTGAACTTGGGTATAATGGATGAAAACCGAAGAACTTATCACAATGGTATCCATCATAAGACCAAAAATATTAGGGTAAAACATGGTTTTTTATGAGGAGTCCTAGTTCCACCATACCTAGGTTTAAACTTGGATCTCCTAGATAAAAACCTAAGAACTTACCACTACAATATCCTTCGAGAGCAAATTTTAAGGTAAAAGCATGGGTTTTTAAAATGGTTCAAGTGCTAATGGTTTGAACTTGGATCTCTTGGATGAAAAACCAAAGATATACCACCATGGTGTCCTAGAAAGGACTTTATAATTATATGTTATTATTACAACTTATATTAAAGGATTTGAAATTGGATGGATCTCATAGATGGATCTTATCAGAGTGCAAGGGTTAACTTATTAGAACTAGATAGATTTGAGCTTTTGTTTTATGGCACTAAAACAAACCATATAATTTTTAAATTGGTTGTGGGATTGAAATAGGTGTGGCTCTTATCATGCATGTCTTTCTTAGAGATTATGCATGTATTTCTTGGTAAGATTTGAATTTGGCTCTCCTCCTTAAAAGTCAAGAAATATAACCATTGAGCAAAACTAATTTGATTCCTCAACAAACCATAAGAACCATAATGTCTTATAATAAAAGTGTTCGTCATAAGGATTTGTGTTGGATATTTTGAATAGATAAGTTGTCATTTATGTCAAGAGTGAGTTGTCATTGATTTCAAAAGGTCCTAAGGAGAAATGCAATTGATTGGTTCCAAAAGAGCTTCATAATTTTATGTGAGCAAAGATAAAAAGTTTTTATTAAAACCATGGAGGAGAAAATTAAAAGGTTTTTTTTTAAACCATGAAGGAAAAAAATAAAAGGTTTTTATTTAAACCATGGATGAGCAATGTAAAAGGTTTTTTATAAAAACCCAAGGAGACCTTTAATTTCAATTTAGAAATCCCAAGTAAGTTATAATATTTAATTTATAAATATTTAAATTCAAATTGAATTTAAATTTTATAAATAAATATTATTTATTTATTCAAAGTTGCAAAACCTAAGTTTATTTCATTGACATGCAAGTCAAAGATTTTTCCCTCATCGACGTGATGGAAGTGATAATAAAGGCACATATATATTGCCTTTGCTAAGTCCAAAAAGGATGGGTGATATCCTTTGAAAAACATATTGTAACTCATGGAGGAAATATAGTATTTTTCGTGCACAAAGTAAATCCAAAATTTGGTGTATTTAAGATGTTGAGGTGCTTAGTTCCTAGCACCATCCGATGGCTAGCTCAGGTGGCATTTGGCTTGGAACTTATGGCAGAGTGGTTACGAATTTGAAACCCAACATCAGTAAGTTTGGAAGTCCTTTTTGCATTTCTATTTTGGTAGCAGCAGAGAAGGTAATAGAGTGCATGGGCACTCTAGCTCCCACATGAGCACCTAGATCATGCGACAACCAAGGCTACGACTAGGGCGTTTGGGGATGCAACGTCATGGGTTCAAAACCCACTAAGGGCAAAGGTACAATTTTTTAATATAATTTTTATTACCCTGAGGTTTGACGTGAGGTAGTTGGGAGACATAAGGATTAAAAAAATTTAATTTCTTGTGGTGATTTTTCATGGTAAAATAGTGAAGGGAGTTATAAGGAGTTTGATCTTAATTTTAAAATGAAGTCCTAATTGTTATATTTGCATATTGGAGGAGTAAGACTTTTAAAGTGTTGATTTTATTTTAAAGAAATTTTTGCCAAAGAAATTATTATGAAAGTAATTGTTCTAATGTTTTAAAGGTGTTGGATGTTATTTTAAATATGGAGTGATAAGGTGTATTTGTGTTTGATATTATTTCATATTGCGATTCCTTGAGAGAGATTATTATCTTCTAACCTCATTGAGTTTGGTAAAGAAGTATTTATGATTGTGGTAGATTTGTGTGGTCTAGTCCTCATCAAGCAAAAGGTTTAGGCACATTCTTTCTTGGTTGAGTTGATTGGTTGGTTTTTTGGAAAACAACTTTGGAGTGAAAAGGACTTGATTAGGTTCCTTATTGAGTTGTTGAGCTATTGTGAAGTGAATGATATGCACCTTGTTTTATAAGCATTGTTGTTGAAGTGAATGGTTTGTTAGAGTTAAAGTGCACTATGCCTTCACCTTGACACTTGTCAGTTTCTCTTGACAAGTGTCATGTGTTTCATATAGGCTTATGCCTATATATTGTAACCTTGCTTCATTTGTAATATATCTTATTGTGTTCATTCTATATAAGGCCTGACATTTTGTTATTGTGCACTTTAAGGGGGAATGTTAGAGTTAAAGTGCACTATGCCTTCACCTTGACACTTGTCAATTTCTCTTGACAAGTGTCATGTGTTTCATATAGGCTTATGCCTATATATTGTAACCTTGTTTCATTTGTAATATATCTTATTGTGTTCATTCTATATAAGGCCTGACAAACTCAATAGCAAATACAAGGATATTTAAAGAGAAGTTAGAAGCAAAAGTCTTAGAATGTAAAAAATTAGAGCATGAGATAGCTTCACTAAGGAAGGAAGTGAAAGAGTCTAAAGACAAGCTACACATGTTTGGAAGAAGCTCAAAGACCTTGGATAATATTATCAAGGTACAAAGATATTCATCAAATAAAACAGGACTTGGTTTTGAAAAGGAACATAGAGAACGAGGAGATGAGTCAATATCAAGCTCCAAAGAAGAAGAAGCTTTAAAGAGAGTGAAAGAGAAAGTGAGACTTCCGAGGATAAGTTAGAAAATAGAAGGTTCAACAAAGAAAGTAACAATGCACAAATGAGGAACATGAAATATCATAAGGAAGAAAGGACTAAGAGACCAATGGGGTCAAGGCAAGATTTCTTCAAAGGATGTTGCTTCTCATGTCACAAGTTTGGACACAAGGCTATGTAGTGCAGGACACATGAAAAGAAGGAATATGGTTTCACTAAGTGAAATTTCAGAAATGGATATCTCTTTCAAGGGTATTGTCACTCTTGTAATTAGTTTGGTCATAAAGCAATTCATTGCAGGGTTCATGACAAGAATGGATATGGCTTCACTAGGAGGAACTTCAAGACACTTGCACCTTCTAGGAATCACAACATTAAGTGTTATAAGTGCAATAATATTGGGCATATGGCTAAGTGGTGTAGAACAGAATTTCCAGATTCAAGCAAGAACAAGAACACTCAAAAGAATCAGAAGGATCAATTGAGGAAGAAGGTGGGCAAATAAAAAGAGCATTGTATGCTGGGAGTAGATATACTCCCATCCCAAAATTAATCACCTCAAGAGAGGATGTGGGGAGGGGGTTGAGCTAAGAGTCTTATATTTAGCCCCAAAGGTGGTCGTTTGCCATTGATATCAAAGGGGGAGAGATTTGAGTTAGGGGGAGAGCATTCAATCAGGGGGAGCAGTTTCTTAGGGGGAACATAATTGGAAAAAGGAAAAAAGAATGGTTAAGGAACAAGGATTGTCATCAATGACAAAGGGGGAGATTGTTGGAAAATTTGAGTAGTTGTGTTGTCATTGATGTCAAGAATCAGTGTCAGTGATGTCAAAAATTAGTGCAAGAAATGGACAAAAGGAGGTAAAATTATTTATATTTTAAAGCCCAAGATATTTGGATTAAAGCTTCATATGAATGCTGAAAATATTGGCTAAACACCCTGAAAGAAGGAGATGCCTAGGCCCAAAGGAAATAATATTATAATATTTATTATTATAATATTAAGTATTAAACAAAAGCCTAAGGTTAATTAATTATAATATTTATATTATAATTAATTTATAATATAAATTAGCTAAACCCTACGTTAGGGTTGGGAGAAAAATATTAAACTTGATATTTTCCCCGTCGATGTCAAAGAAAGGGAAGATATGGTATTAATACCATAATGTTTGGATGGCATAAAACAAGTCTCCGAAAATCAATTTACCATGCGAAAGGCTAATAAAAATATTCAAGGGATTTCATGAGCAACACAATAGACAAAGGTTTTAATTTTTAAAGGCTTAAGGTGGATTGCGAACGAATAAAGCGTAGTGAGTGCGCACTTCTATCACCATCCGCTCAGGTGGTCTAGTGGCAAGGCTTGGCGCATAAGTTATTTATGGAACAGAGGTCCCGCGTTCGATTCCCTATAATAGCAAAGGGAAGAGTTTATGCTTCATTCATGTTTGGCACCAATGAAGGTTAGAAAATGAGGGAAGCGCCTTTTTGTGGTTGTATGGGCACGTAGCCCGAGTGGCAGCGTAGTCATGGCTAAGGTGATAGGTGGGCGGTAAACGCGAGTTCGAATCCCATGGAATGCAAGTTGTTGTTTAAGGCATGAATTAATTTTTGATATAAGTGGCTAAGGAATGATTTAATATTTTAATTTTTGTCAAATGTTGATTTAAGGATTGGAGACTATTAGGGTGTGCAAGGAATTTTGTTGGTATAATTTGGAATATATATTGGGTTGAGAATTGGAGAGTATAAGGTGTATTCAAGGACTTTATTATTGTAATTTGAAATTTATTTTGAGTTAGAATATTAAAGTATTTGGAAGGTTGAAATTTGGTTGAAATATTCTTTGTTGAGTTGGAGTTAAAAGGAGCCATAGGGATATTGTTATTTTGCTTGAGTGAGTGAATGATTTATTGATTGGGATTTAATTTTTAAAGGAGTAATAAGGTGTATTTGAGTCTTAACATTTTATTGTATCTTTTGTATGGTGAAATATTTGTTGAGGTAAAATATTCTTGTGGAGTTTTTGAGATAGACTATTGCTATCTAACAAAGAATTGGCAAAAGGGTTTTGTTGCAAGTAAAACAGGTTTTGAAGACATATCCCCATAAAAACAAAAAGGTATGGGCACATCATCTCTTGATTAAAATGTTTTTGGATTGAATGTTGTGAAATGCAAAGGTGGAGTGAAAAGGATTGTTTGATAAGCATTGTTGGAAATGTTTGAGTGAGTTTTCATATGCATGATTGGTGAATGTTTAAGAGAACATTTGAGTTAGAGATTGAGGATTATTTGAGTTAGGGTTTGAGACCCACATTGTGCTCTTTGTTTGAAGAAGTATGAAAACACTTGTTTAGGGTTTGTGAGCAAGTTGTGTTTCATTGAATGATTGAGTGAAAGTTCTTAAGCATTTGGTTTTGAGTGATATTGAAAGTGAATGTGCAAATATTAGAAATTAGATTTGTGAAAGCAATAAACTTAATGATTGAGTAGAACATATTGAGTTTTTGATAGAGTACATCATTATCTATATGTTCTAGAGGTTAAAATAATTCTGAATAAAATATGTCTAAACTGCTTTAAGTTAAAGGAATTACTTTGAAGATTAGACAAAACAATTGATATCATTATGTGCAATATTTGAGTTTTATTGAGCATATCTTGTGAGTTTTTTTGAGCATGTGTTTGAGAAAATTTGAGTAAGATTTTGTTAAAGCTTAAGGACAAATTTGAGTAAGCTTTTGTTAAATCTTAAGGATAGGTTTGAGCAAGCTTTTGTGAAAGCTTGTAGGCATATTTGAGGTAAGTCTTGGTGAAGACTTGTAGGCATATTTGAGGTAAGTCTTGGTGAATACTTGTAGGTAGATTTGAGATAAGTCTTGGTGAATAATTGAGAGCATATTGATCAAGTTCTTGAGAGGAATTATAGGTAAATTTGAGGTAAGTATTTGTGAAGACTTGAGAAGATATTGAGCAAGTTCTTGTGAGGAATTGAGGGCAGATTTGAAGTAAGTCTTGGTGAAGACTTGAGAGCAGATTGAGAAAGTCCTTGAGACGACTTGTAGGCAAATTTAAGGTAAGTCTTGGTGAAGACTTGAGAGCAGATTGAGCAAGTTCAAGAGAGGACTTGTAGGCAGATTTAAGGCAACTCTTTTTGAAGACTTGAGAGCATAGTTGAATGATTTGTTCAAGCTTTTTGTTAAGGCTTGGGGCAAATCTGAGAATAGTTGATTTATGATTTGTTCAAGCTTTATGTTAAGTCTTGGGGTAAATCTAAGTAGAGTTGATTTATAATTTTATCAAGATTTGTGTTAAGGCTTGAGGACATATTTGAGAAAAGAGTTTGGTGCAAATTTGAGAGCAGATTTATGCTAGACTTGATACAGAGTTAGAGCATATTTGTACTAGTTTGAGGATAGTGTTTGGTGCAGATATGAGATAGAGTTGAGATCCATTAGCCAAGGCAATGAGGACATAGGTCTTCTATGGAGGGAGATCCATAAGCTAGTGCAGTGGGAGCAATAGTCTTCTAAAATATCACCAACTAGAGCAAAGGATAAAGAGCTCTCCTATGGATAGATATCCATGAACTAGAGCAAGGGGAAAGAGTTCTCCTATGGAGTGTGATCCATGAAGCAACTGGGAAGATAGATTTCTTCTGTATAGAGAGATCCACAAACCAGTTGAGGAGAAAGAGTTATCCGAGTTTAAGTACCATGAACTAGAGAAAAGGGGAAAGGTTTATCCTATGGAGAGAGATCCAACAATTAGAGCATTAGGGGATTAGTGCCTCCTTTGGACAGAGCTCCATAAACATTGTAATAGGGAAGTGATTCCCAAGAGATTTGTTGAGAAATTTTAGTAGAAATATTTTCTCCATAGAGTAGCCCACATTGGGTGAACCACTTTAAATTGGTGTCTCTATTGTGTGTGATGATCTGTGCATTTCTTTGATTACTATTGTTGATATTACCATTGAGTATACTAGATAATATTATTTGGGAAAGAAAATTAAAAGTTGTTATTATACTGTTCACCCTCCCTCTTAGTATAAGCTTGTGTTCTTCAACAACTTCAAAAAAACCCAAATCACATCAATGGTCTTTAGGAATTGGGAGAATATAAACTGAGAAAAGGGATAATCAAACAACAGGTGCATAGGTGATTCTTCAACACTAGTACATAGGTGGCATCTATTTGGGATAAAAAATCCCCTTTTATACAAATTATAAAATGTAAAGCACTTTCCTTGAGCTACCAACCAAAATAAAACATTAACTTTGGGGGTAAGACCCATAAAAATTATAATATTATTACATTCAAGTTAAATATTTTTTATTTTTTTTAACCCAGGTGTTGTAGGTGAGTTGGAGAGGAGAGGAAAATCCTCCAAGATAAGTCCTAGGTTCAAATCTCCACCCTACCAAAAAGCTGAATTGGGTATCCAAAATCCAATTGATAATGTTGGTGCGGGCAGGGTCGGGTGCGACTCTCGGGTGACTTTGACGGTGTAGAACCCCCTATTCGTGGTCTCTCAGACCAAGGTGGCCCCGCAAGGGGTTTTTCGCTTAAATATATAAATATATAAATATATATATATATATATATATATATATATATATATAAATATATATATATATATATATATATATATATATTTATATATATATATATATATATATATATATATATATATATATATTCCTTAAATATTATAATACTTATATATGATAATCCACTATGGTTAGAAGAAGAGGTCAATCATTGTTTGTTAAGTTCCTTAGATGATAGTCAATGGCCCATGAAACATTATGGAGAATAACTTCTTAAAGTATGCATCACAAAGGTATTGATCATCTACAATGGCATAAACATATGGTAAAAATTTAGAAATATACTTGTCAAACATAAAATGCACACAATGTAGTTTATTATGATATTTACCTAGCAAACTTTATTTCAAGAAGATCTAGAAATTAAAGAAATTTTCATGGAGTTAAAATTTGATCAATATTCAATGTACATAAAGATAAATAAAGCTAACAAGAAAAAAATCTTCAAGTTACTAAATGAAAGACAATAAATAAACCTATCTATAACAAAGAAAAATTAGAAAATATTTAAAACATCACTCAAGTAGATTATGCAAAAAGAGGAAAGAAATAATATAAGTATTTTTTTTAGCTTATACTTTGTATAGTAATAAATTGATGGATATAATTAGAGAAGCCTTGAAATCATGCAAAAATTAAAACCTAGGAAAATAAAACATGAAAGCTTCCCTATAAACCATGGTATGATGGAGAATGTAAAAAAATAATGATAACCTTAAAAGAACTAGGTAAAAATAAAACAAGTAGCAAGATATATAAACACTAGTGAAAACAAAAATTGAAGATTACATAAGAGCAAAGGTAAAAAGAGTTGATATATTAGAAAGATCTGCAATAAAGAAAAATGTACACAAAAACCAATATTACAAGCAAACAATGGTTGTAGTATGCTAAGAAATTATATGAGAGAAACCAAGAAAAATATATCGTTCCTATAATTGACACAATTGAGGAACTTTTTTCTTAAAAATATATGAAGGACATTATGAAAATAGTAATAAGTAATGCTCAAGATATAGATGGTTTGCAAGTTGAACATCTCGAGTGTAGGGTTAACATATTAGCACTACACATCTAAAATATCTTTAATGACATCATTAAAGGAGGCTTTCCACTGGAATGGATAACCAACCTAGTCATACCGTTACATGAAAATAGAGGCACTAACAATCCTTCAAATTAATATACCATCATGACTAATCCTCTTTTTGTAAAATTGATAGCATAGTAGAAAGCAAATTAATCAGTAGGAAGAAAATCAAAGAAATAAGGAAATAGGGCAAGTAGGGTTTAGATCAAAGTACTTAACAATAGATCACTACATTACTTTAAGGAACCAATAAAGAGGATATGTAATGAAAAAAATAAGTTTATTGTTGTTTTTTGGATTTTAGAAAGGAAATTGACATAGTACCAAACTTTTTTAGCAGGTGGTAGCAAAAATTAAAACTCTAGAAGGACTATCAAAGTATTTTGAGAGTGATATCAAGCTAAAACAAGATTATCCATTATCACTTACTTTATTTGGACTTTAAATTGACAAATTAGATTAGGTAGGAAGGATGAGAGGAGAGGGAATACAAATGGCTAATTATGTAGTGAAACTTATTTTCTATGCCAATAACCTCATCTTGATTGACAAGACACTTGAAAGTTTAAAAGAACATCTAAAATATTTAGAGCATTTTTATAAAGAATTTGGGATGCAAGTAAATAGTAGCAAGACTAAAATTATGATATTCTCTGGATACAAAGTGGCTGAGTTTCTTCACAAAATAAATAACATCTACAGGTGGAAAAGCATTCACAACATCCATCACCCTGAAGAATCAAGGGCCTTAGAAAGACTACTCAATTCCATAATCATCCCCACAAGAGAAGTTAAAGACAACATTATTTGGGCCCCAACAGAAGATGGGAATTTTACAATCAAATCTGCTTATCAGCTCCTCATTCCCCAAGAAGAAACCCAAATTCCTTTCAATTTGGTATGGATCAAACACCTTACCCCCAAAATTGCTTTCTTTGCTTGGCTTGCCATTCAAAATAAAATTTTGATAGTTGATAACCTCATTAAAAGAGGGATCATTATCCCAAATAGATGTTTTTTATGCTTATCTAATTGGGAATCCTCCCACCATATCTTTCTCAACTATCCCTATTTCGTTTCCATTTTTGACAACCTCTTCCAAAGGATCCAAATTAGTTGGGTAAAACCTCCTTCTATTGTGGAGTTGTTCATTCAGTTACCTCAACCTTTTCACCATCCCAAGCTTAGCACAATTTGGAGGTTATGTCTATATCATTTTCTTTGGCAAATATGGTTAGAAAGGAACCAGAGAGTGTTCTCTAATTTTTCCAAGGATATTTCATCTCTAACTAGTAGAATTATTTCCTTTGCCAAAGAGAACGCTTCCATTATTCCGTATGATCCAAGGCCTTGTTCCAAGTTTGAAACTGTCATTCTTCATTCTCTAAACATTTCCCAGGACACGATTGTATCTCAACCCAATCCCAAAAGCAACATTAAATGGTGTCCCCCACCCCAGGGATGGGTCAAATTGAATTTTGATGGAGCAACAAAAGACAATCCAAGCAAAGCAGGAGCAAGAGGCATAATCAGAGATCATAAAGGAAACTCGATTTTAGCATTTGTTGAATACCTTGGTGAACAGTCCAATCATATGGCTGAAGTAAAGGCATTATGGAGAGGTCTTGCATTAATCAAACATATCCCAGACATAATAATCATTGAAAGGGATTCTCTCAATATTATTAATTACATGAAAAGCTCCAAAAGACCATCTTGGAAAGTTAGAAGCTGCATTGAAGAGGCCAGGAAACTTGCTACTCACCAGCAGGAAGTTATCTTCCAACATGCTTTTAGAGAAGCAAATAAGGTAGCAGATAAACTAGCAAACATTAGGGTTGATGGTCCAGGTTTGTTGACTTGGACAGACACACTACCACAGGAGGTATGTGCATTAGCCACTATTGAAAAAATTGACAATGATTAGTTGGGTTACCATATTTTTTATAAGTTTCCTCACTATGTGTAAGAGTGTTGAAGTTTCAAAAGGTCCTAGTAGGACAATAGGTGCCAAATTTCAAAAATTCTTTGAGGTCTTGGTTTTCTGGCCCATCCTTTTGAATAAAAAATTCCATCATTTTCATGACCCCTTCTCTCTATGGAACTATCAGTTGGATGGTTGTCTCATGATCATCTGGACTTGTTTCAAACCCATTCATATCACGAATCTTAATCTACATCATTTCCATAATATGCGGGTGTCTTGTCACATAACCCCTAGCATGTCTGGTATCTATGTCCATTGCCACATGATATGTCTATTTCTCCAAAAAAAATGTGATTTTTCAATAGCCAGGAGTGCTAGTTCATTCCCAAAGCCTACTAACGTCTCAAACAAAAAGTTTGGGAACAAATCAAAGGATGTTTTTTGCATATATAGTGGGGACATCAACAACGCAAATGGAGGTCTCACTCTTTCCAATTCAAGCAATCCCTGTCGCATGTAGAAATATCATTGGCACCAAAATATTTTCAGAGATGTTTATTTGAAGATTGGCAAGATTTGATCAAGGATCGAGACAGGAAATCTGATAATGCTGGGAATCATCATTTTTTAAAAAGTCAGATGTCTTGGAACCATCACCGAAAATGATAGGGTGGGAAAAATTTTATGCATCGAAAGCAATTCAAAAAATTACTCGCTTCTTCCTAGAATTCGTAGACTTTGGGAGGAGCTAAGAAGAATCTAGAAGCTTCTAGCAAAAAGGTGGATGAACAAAAGGAGGCCATGGGCAGTCCTGATCAGTAGATTGTTGCTCGGATGTTCTTGCTGTTTGGTTTGGGTAGTGCCTAAGGGGCTTCTTTATTTTTCTTGATTTTGGTTTTTGTCTTGTAGTCTTGAAGGATGGATCATTTTCTTTGTGTTTGCTATAGTTTTTTCTGTCGATGTAATAGGTGAAGATTTACCTACTTTTATGAGGGTTTTGTATACTTCCTCTTAGGCTTAGGCTGATGCCTGTTGTTCCCTGTTGATGTAAAAGGTATTTGGGAGCCTTCATATTTTCCTATATAATATAATATCAATTAAATTACCAAAAAAAAATTATGGTATTCTCTACTCAAAGAGAGTTAAACAATTATATATTTTGTTTGAAGTAAATCCTTTAGAATTTGTAACAAAGTACAAATACCTTGTATTAGCTTTTCAAAGCAAACTCAATTGGAGAATATCCAAGATGAAATGAATACAAGTAGGAAGGAGGGAACCCTACTCATTTCTAAATAGGGGTAGAAAAGTATACTTATGGGATTGGAAAACCACTAGGGAACAAGCAGGAAGGAAGGCACTCTACTCATCGCTAAACAGGGGTAGAAAAGCATATTTGTGGGATTGGACAACCACTAGGGAGCTATGAGATTGAAAAATTGTTAGGATCCTTTTTGGGTTATTAGTTATTCCAATGGTTTTATGTGGGTGTGAGGTGTGGGTTAATAATACATCAAATTTTAAATGAAAACAAATAAAAAGAATCCAAAAACAACTAATTACAAATAATTTTAAAATTATAGTATCTAGCATTTGCTATGAGATTCTACCTGTCAAAAAAAGGACTTTTCTAAAGTAACTAATTACAATGAATTTTAGAGCTAAAGTGTTAGTCCCATATGGTAATTTACTTGCCAAAATAGAGACTTTTCCATTGGAAGTAGAAGCTATGATAAGGCTATTAATATACCTAAAGAAAATACATAGAACGGAAGATAACAAGTTGTCAAAACAAGTAAAGAAAGAAATACTAAATAGATGAAAAGACACATAGATTAAAAAAAAAAAAAATGAATAAATAAAACATTAAATTTCATATGATTTCAAACTCCAATAAAAAATTAAATAATATATAAGGAATAAATCCAAACTTATAATGTGGACTAAAAGTTTAGGAAGGAAGCTCTCGTCTCTCGTCTTAGGATACGATGGATTAGTTGCTCTTTAAGTAATCTCGAGTGGGAGAGGTCCGGATTTTTCAGATTCCGGTACATCTAATGACCAGATACATTCGCCATAATAAAAGCTTGCACGCGGATAAAAGAAATCGAGATGTCATAATCAAGATGTCGCAAGGCCGTGATCTCGACGGAACGTTTAATTTTAGGAGTCCGGTTTAAAAGATAACTAAATAATTTTTCCTAGTTACGATATAAGAGATTGATTTTTTTATTTTTTATTTATTTTTGGATAATGGGAGAACTTTTATAATTTTTAATATTTAATTGTTAAGTAAAGAAGAAGTCAATGGGACCCTTATTTTTTAAGGAATCAAATTAAGCAGCTCGTTGGCAAGCACTCAACCGCTACCGACGTCAAAATATTAGGATAAAGTATGGGTTTTTATGAGGGATCCTTTCTTTCTAGACAAAATGTTAGGCTAAAAGCATGGGTTTTTACGAGAGGTTGCTCTCTTTATAAGAAAAATGTTAGGGTAAAGCGTGAGTTTTTATGAGGATTTTTGGTCTCATACACCGGGGTTTGAAATTAAATCTTTGGATGAAAACCCAAAGACTTATTACTACGATATCCTTATTATTACGGTATCTCCCTTGAGACTAAAATATTAGGGTAAAGCATGGCTTTTTATGAGAGGTCTTGGTTGCTTCGAACAAAGGTTTAAACTTGAGACTAAAATATTAAGATATTCCCTTGAGACTAAAATGCTAAGGTAAAGTATTTTTATGAGCGATCTTGGTATAGTCTTGGAACTTGGATCTCTTGAAAAGGAAATCCTAAGGACTTACCACTACAGTATCTCTTTGGGACTAAAATGTTAGGATAAAGCATAGGTTTTTATGGAGTCTCAATCTCTTAGTTTTAGGGTTTGAACTTGAGTCTCTTGGATGAAAACCAAGGACTTACCACTACAATATTACTCCTTGGACTAAAATGTTAAGGTAAAACACAAGTTTTTATGAGGGGTTTTGGTCCCCTCATACCAAAATTTAAACTTAGGTTTCTTGGATAAAAACCCAAAAACTTACCATTATTTGACAAAAAAATATTAAGATAAAATGTAGGTTTTTATAAAAAGATTGAGGTTTAAACTTGAGTCTCTTAAAAAATCTAAGACCTAACTACCAAGATATCCTTTCCAAAACTAAAAAAAATAGAATAAAATGCGGGTTTTTAAAATTCAATCTAAATGCCATACCATATATATGAGGTCTTGTATTTTTAAAGGTTAAGTTTAATCTTTTTTTCACCATTGAAATGTACTTGTAAAAAAATGGTGAATCTGTTTCGAAACCTTGATGTATCTTAACCAACTCCATGTAGGAGGACATGGCGAATTACCTTATTTTTTCACCAAAAATTATAAAACATTGGTGAATTTGACAATTTTGATCAGATTGGGTGCAAAACAGGGTTCAGATGAACTTGGGTTAAACTTAAGAAAAAATTTAGTTTAGAGGGTGTAAAACTGGGACTTCCTAGGAGGTCACCCATCCGAGTACTACTCCAATCGAGCATGCTTAACTGTGGAGTTTTTGATGGGTTGGAAAACATCAAGTCATCTTGTTTTTTTGAATTTTTGGTTGTGGTTGTGAGGAGGTCTAAAAAAAAACAGAGTTATTTTTTTGTTGCTTACCTTGAAAACCTTAAATTTCTATTTTTTCCTTCTACATTTTTCCAGTTCGTCCAAACTAGTTTTTGCACCCGTCCCCCACCTGAACCATTTTTTATCCCATTCTCCAACCAGGCCAATTTTTGCACCCGACACCACCTGGACCAATTTTTGCACCCGTCCCCCACTTGAACCGGTTTTTGCACCCGTCTCCCACTCCGACCACTTTTTGCACTTGCCATCTCGAAACAGTTTTTGTACCCATCCCCCACTCAGACCAATTTTTGCACTCATATCGCATATAGTCTAGCTTTGCACTCATTCCACATCTGGTCCAGTTTCTACATCGTCTCGCATTCGATCTAGTTGCTGCACCCGTTTCGCATCCGATCTATTTTCTACATCTGGATAACATCTAGACCAAATTCCGCACCCATCCCACATCCAAACCAATTTCTACACTTGGCCCGCATCCAGACCAATTTCTGCACTCGAATTGCTTTTTACACCCAACTCGCATCTGAACCACTTTCTGCACCCAAGTTGCATCCAAGGCACTTTTGCATCCAGATTGTGTGTTGGATGAAGAAAGCACCCCAGATGTGGCCTCGGTGTAGAAAATGGTCCGGATTCAGTTTGGATGCAAAAATTAGTTCGGATGTTGTTCAATTGCAGAAATTGATCCAAATGTGGTTTAGGTGCAGAAATTGGTCTAGATGATGTGCAATCTATTGTACGCGGACCACACTCTAATGATTTAGTTATATGGGTATGGTTGTCATATTACGTTTATATACTACTATAAGAGGTGAATTTGGTAGGATAATTTAAAAATTTTATAATTTCAAGGCGAAAAGGGTCCTTAGTTTAGGCAAGAGTGTTGGCGATTTAAAAGGTTTTTGGTAATATTACTATCAACGCATGGCAAATCGACCCCTAAAATTTTTTTGACCCCAAAAATTTCAAGCGAATGGGCCGATGTCTAAGGTCCCCATTTTCGCCAATTTTCAATTTCAAAAATTCGAATATTCGCTCAATTGACGAATATTCGCCACTGTGCATAACCCTGTTCATAGGGATTTTAAAAATTTGAGTTTAAAAAGGGGGTTTTTATGAGGGGTCATATCCCTCTTACTAGTGATTGAAATTTTTTAAAGAAAAATCACGGGTTTTGAAAGGGTATTAATTACCTTGTACTAAGGTTTGAACTTGGGTATCCTAAATGAAAACCCAAAGACATACCACTATGATCAATTCCAATCTTGAACTCCTTCGAGGTCTCCCTCACTTGGAGTAAAAGTTTACCGAGGTGGGATGAGGGTATAGTGTTAGCATTCCAAATTTGAAACCGCATCCATGGGGATAAAATGATGGAGATTTTGTCGATTCCCATGTATAAAAACAATAAAAACATAGGTTTCTAGATTCTAAACCACATCCATGGGGATAAAATTATGGAGATGTTGTCGATTCCCATGTATAACAACAAAAAAACATATCTTTCCATAGTTGAAACCGTGCGCATAGTGATAAAATTGATGGAGATGTTATCGATTCCTCTATATAACAACAAAATAATCATACCGCTACAATATCCTTGACATAGTAAAAAATGGACTTAAATTTTTCAGTTAAAAATATAGGTTTTTATGAGGTGTTTTTGTTCTTTTGTATTAGGGTTTGAACTTGGATCTTTGAATGAAAACTAAAAAACATACCACTATAATATCTCTTAGGCACAAATTTTGAGTTAAAGATGTAGGTTTTTATGAGGGGTCCCAATTTCCATGTACTGTGGTTTAAACACGATTTACTTATTGGTTTTATTTTTAATACTTATTTTCTTTTGAGTAATTATTTATTTACATTCATGCTTGTTAGCAACCATACTGGCATATATTTGGGTTCTCACATAGGAGACCCAAGTTCAAACCATTGCATAAGGAATCCAACCCAAGTTCAAACCATTGCATAAGGGATCCAAACCCTTTCAAAAACATGTGTTTTATCCCAAAATATTTAAAAATGTTTGTCGGTGGGTTGTCCCATATCGATGCCTCAATCAGGGTTTCATTGACTTCATCTTTACCTAGCAAGCTAGGATTTAAGTGGTGGCATTTGAATTTGATCTGAAGTCATGTCCCACATCTGGTAAAATGTGTTATTGATTTTCTTATGCTTTAATTCAATCAGGGTCCCATTGAATTTGTCTTAAGCTAATATTTATAGTGGTGGTATTTGAATTTGATTCAAAGTCATGTCCCACATCTGGAAAAATGTGTTATCGATTCACTTATGCTTCAATTCAGTCAAGATTCCATTGACTTCATCTTTACCCAACCAGCTAAGATTTATAATGATGGCATTTGAGTTCGATTTAGAGTTATGTCCCACATTTGGTAAAAGGTGTTACGATATATATATATATATATATATATACTTTTAATTTACATATAATTTTTTTTTTAGTTTGGTTAGTGTGAAAAGCCCCTACAACCAACACTTAGGCCTGAACATCCCCATTCCACCATGACCTCTCATAAAGGGGATATTTGAGCTTATCAATAGGGAATTTAATACACAACCCCACACACACCATTGTTTGAACCTTGGACCTCCCAAAGAAGATCTAAAGCCCAAACCGTTGGGTCTTGAGACTTTTTTTTTGGATTTGGTTAGTGTGAAAAACCCCTACGATCGATGCTCAGGGCTGGGTATCCCCATCCCACCATGAAATCTCATAAGGGGAGAGCTAAACTTTTAAATAGAAAATCTAACATACATCTTCACATACACCACAGTTTGAACCTTGGACCTTCTAAAGAAGAGCCAAATCCTAAACCATTGTGTTGTCCCTCAAAGGGCATTTTTTAAAGTCATATGCATTCAATAACCCATAGGATTAATGTAACAATTTTAAAAATAAAATCCATTGTTGAATATTCAATAAATAAGTAATCTCATTATTATTATTATTAGTTGATTCATGTTTTCAATTAATCAAATGAACTAATTAAATTACATTTTTATTAGGTAATATTTTTAAGGCTATATATCAAATGACACAAACTTCTTGGAGATATTAGATTATTTGATAGCATTATAAATATTAGATTAGGAAGTGTGTTAAATGATTATCTAATGTATGTGTTTTTGTGTGAGGATTTTCTATGTTTTATGTAATAAAGTGAGTTATATGTGCAAGTGTCAAGTAAGTTAAGAGTCATAGGTGTCGCGTGTCAAGTAGGCAAACAAATAATTATGCAGAAAAGAGAAGGTGAGGAGTGCAGCATGTGAGGAGCCACATGTGATTATATTTTTGTGACAAGTGTGAGGTAGGCAAATGAATAATTATGCAGAAAAGAGAAGACGAGGAGTTCAACATGTGAGCAGCCACGTGTGATTATATTTTTGTGACAAAGAATTGTAATAATTATTGAATATGCATAGCTTAATGCTTTAGTAGACATTTTATCAATAATATGTTTGTATTTTGTGTATACAATATTGTGAACTTTATTGTAAGTGATTAATATTTGATCCTTGATAAAAAAAACTTGAGATGACAAGTGATACATCAAGTTGTTGTAATACTAAATAGGTGTTCATAATACAATATGGGTGAAACTTGTTTCAATCCCATATAACCAATTAAAAATAGTTTTTAATGTTATATAACCAATTAAAATGTATTTATCAAAAAGAAATTGGTTATAAAAACTGTGGTGTGGGCAAGTGTGTGAGGGCGTGGGTGTGTGTATGGCTGTGTTTTTGGTCCCTATTGATAAGCTCAACTCTCACCCTTATTAGAGGTCATGGTTGGGATGGGATGCCCAACCACGAGTGTTGATCATAGGGGTTTCTCATCATTAAAACCCATACTAGGGGATGGGGACCCCTCGTAAAAACCCATATTTTAAGCTCAAAATCTTAGTCCTATGAGATACCAGAGTGGTATGTCTTTGAGTTTTCATTCAAAGATCGAAGTTCAAACCCTGGTGAGAGGGACTAGGATCCCTTGTAAAAACCTGCATATTTAACTTAAATTTCTTCAAATCTCGATACGAGGGAATGAGGACCCTTTGTAAAAATTTATGTTTTTAACTCAATTTTTTTTATCACATGAAGGATATTGTACTGTAAATGGACAAAAAAACCCTAAAAAAATTGGTATCTCTAATAAAATATATTATTATAAAAAAAATTAGTATAATAAAAAAAATACTATTATGTCCTAAGGGACGACACAATGGTTTAGAATTTGGCTCTTCTTCGAGAGGTCCAATGTTAGCCACTGTGTGAGGGAGTGTGTGAGAGAGTGAGTGTGTATAGGTGTATGTTTGACCCCTATTGATAAACTCAATTCATCCTTATCAGAGGTCATGACTGGAATGAGTATGCCTAACCCTAAGCGCGGGTCATATGGGTTTCTCATACTAACATCGATTATATATATAATTAAAAACTATTACTTTAAATTATCAAATAACATTAATTAATGAGATTTTAGTGAGAGACTTTAGTTTAAAACTTGTCAAATAAAAAATACTAATTATCATGGAAGATGTTAATTATTTAATATATATTTATCCAACCAATTATATGGTGTATAACTCTATTCACTTGAACCTTTTTATAATAAAAATGAATGTCCTTGATTCTTAAATTGTGAAACTAATATCAATGGTGAAAAAAAAGATTTAACTTAACCTTAAAAAAAACAATACCTCATATTGTATGGTGTGGATGGTGTGGCATTTAGATTGATTTTTAAAAACCCGTGCTTTATTCTAAATTTTTTTAGTCTTGGAAGGGATATCCTAATGGTAGGATCTTGAGCTTTTTAGGAGACACAAGTTTAAACCTTAGTTTCCTTCTCATAAAAACCTACACTTTATCCTAACATTATTTTGTCTTGGGAAGAATACTGTAATGGTGAGTTCTTGGGTTTTTGTCCAAAATACCCAAGTTCAAACCTTGTACTTTAGGGGCCCAAGACCTCTCGTAAAAACTTGTGTTTTATGTAGGGATATTATAGTGGTAAGTCTTTGGTTTTCATCTAGAAGACTCAAGTTCAAACCCTAAAACTAAGAGATTGAGACTCCATAAAAACCTATGCTTTATTCTAACATTTTAGTCCCAAAAATATATCATAGTGGTAAGTACAAGAGATCCAAATTCAAACCCTAGTATGAGGGGACCAAAACCATACCATAACCCCTCATAAAAACTTGTACTTTACTTAACATTTTAGTCTCCAAAGGATATTCTAATATTTTAGTCTCAATAGGGGTACCATAGTAGTAAGTCCTTCAAAGAGATATCACAGTGGTAAGTCCTTAGGATTTCATTTAGAGACCCAATTTCAAACTGCGGTATGTGAGACCAAAAACCCTCATAAAAACTCATGTTTTACCCTAACATTTTCCCTATAAAGAGAATGACCTCTCCTTAACATTTTGTCTAGAAAAAAACGACCCCTCATAAAAACTCATGCTTTATCCTAACATTTTGAAGCTCTTTGAGTGCTTGCCAATGAACTACATAGTTTGATTCTGTAAAGAGTAGAGATCCATTGACTTTGTCTTTTTAGGTGTTAGAGATTATAAAAAATCTCTACATCATAAATAATATATTAAAAAAAATAAAATGAAAAATAAAAAAATCTCTGATATCGTAACCAGGAAAAAATATTTAGGTTATCTTTTAAACCGAACTCCCAAAATTAAACATTCCGTAGAAAAGCTTGATCACGGCCTTGCGACAACCCAACTAATTGAGTATGACATCTCTATTTCTTTTATTCGCGTGTAAGCTTTTATTATGGGGAATGTATCTGGTCATTTTAGATGTACCGGAATCTGAAAAATCCGGACCTCTCCTAATCGAAATTACTTATTTATAGAAAGAGCAACCAATCCATGGTATCCTAAGACCGAGGACGAGAGAGCATTCTAAATCTGAATCTGAGCATGGGTATTACAGACCCGCATCCAGGGAAGAAGGAGAAGGGTAAGGGTAAGGGTAAGGGTAAGGAGGAGGAGGTCTATCCAGAGGAGGAGGAGGTGGAGGTGGAGATGACGTTATTGCTCAAGGCATTCCAAAATCTTGAGCCGACTCCGATGGCTTACACTCGTCCTCTCACCACTCCCATTCTATAAAGGTTTAGTTGAGGAATGTAAAACACCCAATGGGGCCTAGTACGGCGAAAACTGTGTTATATAAATAAAATGATTTTAATTATATTTAAGAGATTAAAATAATTATAAAATTAATTGTTTTAATAAAAGATAAAGTCTAGGTCTGAGGTCCAGATCAATTGGTTGGACCAAACCTGTAAGGGGGTGGAGGTCCAAGGTTCAAATCTTGGGCCTCGTTGGACTGAACGCTTGTCCCTTTCTTGGTACTTTTAACGGTGTAAAAGGTTTTAAATGATTGTGGCATAGTGGTTATAGGGACGACGCGAAGATTTGTGTGGCAGCTTTTGGGGGCGGATAACGCATAATATTGTGGCGGCCATAAAAACAGGACAACCTGCTCGAATTTCTGGTATTGATTCCACCATGTAAATTAAAAAAAAAACAGAAAAAAAAGGGACGGCACGAAGATCTGTGTGACAGCTTTTGGGGCAGATAACACATAATATTGTGGCGGCCATAAAAACAAGACAACCTAATATTGTGGCGGCCATAAAAACAGGACAACCTTATCCTTGCTTTTTCTATTATCAATTCTTCAAAAAGTTTTATTGGTGATGCAATTATTTTTTCTATTCTCGATTCTTCAAAAAAAAAATTATTAGTGATGCAATATTGATGTCCTCGTAGGCTTCACATTCCATTAAAAAATATTTTTTAGTCTCCACTATTCTTATTGTACACAAGACACATATTCATTCTAACCATTGTTTCTTGAGGAATTCCATCTATTCTCAATTCTTCAAAAAAAATTATTAGTGATGCAATCTTGATGTCCTCGTAGGCTTCACATTCCATTAAAAAATGTTTTTTAGTCTCCACTATTATTATTGTACACAAGATACATATTTATTCTAATTATTGTTTCTTGAGGAATTCCATCTACTCTCAATTCTTCAAAAAAAATTATTAGTGATGCAATCTTGATGTCCTCGTACGCTTCACATTCCATTAAAAAATATTTTTTAGTCTCCACTATTCTTATTGTACACAAGACACATATTCATTCTAACCATTGTTTCTTGAGGAATTCCATCTATTCTCAATTCTTCAAAAAAAATTATTAGTGATGCAATCTTGATGTCCTCGTAGGCTTCACATTCCATTAAAAAATGTTTTTTAGTCTCCACTATTATTATTGTACACAAGATACATATTTATTCTAATTATTGTTTCTTGAGGAATTCCATCTACTCTCAATTCTTCAAAAAAAATTATTAGTGATGCAATCTTGATGTCCTCGTAGGCTTCACATTCCATTAAAAAATATTTTTTAGTCTCCACTATTCTTATTGTACACAAGACACATATTCATTCTAATCATTGTTTCTTGAGGAATTCCATCTCCCAGTTTCACATATGTGATGGTGTGAACTTAGATTTTACTTTCTATAAGTATTTTTCCTTCCATTTGATCTTTGCATCTACGTACTTCTTTTGGTTTCCTTCACAGTTTGGATTGAACTCATTGATGTATAACTATTTCTTTCTCCCTAGATTTTTAGTCTACATGACAAGTTTGAATTTTTCTTCACATACTATTTAATATCTTTATTGGAGTTTGAGACCCCTTGAAATTTAATGCTCTATTTTCTTATGCATTTGCTATTTTGTTTCATCTATGTGTCCTTTCATCTATTTAGTATTTCTTTCATTATCTGTTTTGGCAACTTGTTATCTTCCATTCTATGTATTTTTGTTAGGTACCTCAATAGCCTTATAACTTCTACTTCCAATGGAAGAGTCCGTATTTTGGAAAGTAAATTACCATATGGGACTAATGCTTTAGCTCTAAAATTATTTGTAATTAGTCACTTTAGAAAAGTCCCTTTTTTGGATTCTTTCTATTTGTTTTCATTTAAAATTTGATATATTATTAGCCCATACCTCACACCCATATAAAAATATTGGAATAACTAATCATCCAAAAAGGACCCTAATAATTTTCCAATCTCATAGCTCCCTAGTGGTTTTCTAGTCCGACAACTCTGCTTTTCTACTCCTATTTAGCAATGAGTAGATTGCCCTCCTTACTGCTTGTTCCCTAGTGGTTTTTCAATCCCACAACTCTATTTTTCTACCGTTATTAAGAAATAAGTAGAGTTTCCTCCTTCCTACTTGTATTCATTTCATCTTGCATATTTTCCAATTGAGTTTGCTTTAAAAATCTAATGCAAGGTATTTGTATTTTATTATAAATTCTAAAGGATTTCCTTCAAACAAAATATATAGTTGTTTTACTCTCTTTGAGTAGAGTGTACCATAATTTTAGGCATGTTACTGTTTACCTTTATCCCAACTTATTTACAAAAATGCTTAAAAGTTTTTAGATGTTCTTTTAAACTTTCAAGTATCTTCTCAATCAAGATGAGGTCATTGCAATAGAAAATAAGTTTCACTACATAATTAGCCATTTGTATTCCCTCTCCTCCCATCCTTTCTACCCACTCTAATTTGTCAATTTAAAGTCCAAATAAAGTAAGTGACAATGGGTAACCCTGTTTCAGCCCAACATCATCACTCCCTAGATATTTAGATAGTCCTACAGTTTTAATTTTTGCCATCACCTACTAATAAAGTCAGGTACTATGTCAAATTCCTTTCTAAAGTCCACAAAACAACAATAAACTTATGTTTTTTCATTCCATATCCTCTTTATTCGGTTCCTTAAAGTAATGTAACGATCTATTGTTAAGTACTTTGATATAAACCCTGCTTGCCCTATTTCCCTATTTCTTTGATTTTCTTCCCACTGACTAATTTTGCTTTGTACTATGTTGTCAATTTTGCAAAAAGAGGATTAGTCATGAGGATCTAGTAATTTGAAGGATTGTTGGTGCCTCTATTTTCATGCAATAGTATGACTAGGTTGGTTATCCATTCTAGTGGAAAGCCTCCTCTAATGATGTCATTAAAGATATTTTAGATGTGTGGTGCTAAGATGTTAATTGAGATGTTCAATTGCAAAGTATCCATATTTTGAGCATTACTTATTGCTATTTTCATAATGCCCTCCATATATTTTTGCGACAAAAGTTCCTCAATTGTGTCAATTATAGGAGGGGTATATTTTTCTTGGTTTCTCTAATATAATTTCTTAGCATACTACAACCATTGTTCACTTGTAATAATGGTTTTTGCGTGCATTTTGCTTTATTGCAGCTCTTTTTAATATATCAACTATTTTTGCCTTACTCTTACGTAATCTTCTATTTTTGTTTTCACTAGTTGTTTATATATCTTGCTACATGCTTTATTTTTAACTAGTTCTTTCAAGGTTCTCATTATTGTTTTGCATTCTTAATCATACCATGGATTTATAGGGAAGTTTTCATGTTTTATTTTCCTAGGTTTTAATTTTTGCATGATTTCAAGGCTTCTCTAATTAAATCCATCAATTTATTGCTATACAAAGTATAAGTTTAAAAAATATTTATCTTCATTCTTTTCTCTTTTTGCATAATCTATTTGAGTGATGTTTTAAATGTTTTATAATTTTTCTTTGTTATAGATATGTTTCTTGTTGTCTTTCTTTTAGTAACTTGAAGATGTTTTTCTTGTAGCTTTTTTAATATTTGTGTACATTGGATATGATTAGATGTTAACTCCATGGTAATTACTTTAATCTCTAGATTTTTATCCTTCAAATAAATTTTGCTAGGTAAATAGCATAATCAACTACATTGTGTGCATTATATGTTTGACAACTATATTTCCTAACTTTTTACCATATGTTTATGCCATTGCAAATGATCAATCCCTCCATGTTGCATACTTTAAGAAGCTCTTCTCCATAATGTTTGATGGGTCATTGACTATCATCTAACAAACTTAACCAATAATGATCTACCTCTTCTTCCAACCATAATAGATTATCATATATACATATGATAATATTTAAGAAAAAATAAAAAATATTTAATTTGAAATTTGAATGTAATAATATTATAGTTTTTATAAATTTATTTTATTATATATAATATTAATTATATAACAATAATATTTAAATAAATTATAAAACTATAATATAATAAAACATTTTAAAATATTTTAGATAAAATTATTAAAATTCTAAATATATATATATATATATAATTTGTGGAAAACATTCCAAAAGGGATGCCACTTTCGGGTAAGACCCAAGGAGGCAGGGGTATCCATTCCGCCAAAAACGCCCAGGACTCGGACCTGGCCTACCACCTTTGACATACTCAAGGAGCAAACAAACACACAAAACCAAATTAAAAAAAGAAAATAACAACAAAAATAATAAAATAAAATAAAAAACAAACTCCTTGAGTGTGTCAAAACCAAAAGCACAACCAAACACGCACAATAAGATAAAAAAAAATTCTAAATATTTTATTATAATAAACTATAGAGTTAAAACTCTGACATCCTTATTTGTATTACATTTCAATAAACCATAATATTATATCATGGTACTGATGTAAGAGGGAGTATAATAGTGAAGACCCTCTAACTCTAAACAGGATTTGAATTTTTGGAAGGAGAGGGTTGCACATTATGTTCAACGTATCCAATAAAAATCAAATTCTATAATAATAATTTGTGGGACCAAAATGACGGGTATTATCCTATATGGCCATGTAGTCTCTTGAATGTTGCCTCACCAAAGTTAAATTCCATTTTTTTTTTTTTCCTTTTTTAAATTGTTTATATCAGATTGCATCGTCTTGTATGGCTTCTAGCTTGGTCTTCTCAAAGTAAAAAAAACATTTAAAAATATATTTATTAGATATATTAAATTGAAATCATTTTATTTATATTATTATATAATAGTATTACAACAATCGGTTATAAATCTAGTTATTATTTATGTATAATTTGGAAAGATTTTTCGATTTATTTCTTAAAAATTAAGAAATTAAATTAATACTATTTTTTAATTGAAAAACTAAATTAATTAAATAAATATCTTTTGATTTTTTTTTCTTTTTTTTTTTATAATTTTTATTTAGTATTTATATCATTTTGCAACAAATAGTGTTATCCCATTTTATAGAGATATTATAATAAATTGAATTAAGAGTGAGTGTGTAGTCGAGTTGGTGTGAGGTGGTCATTTGAGGAATGTGATCCATACGGTGAGGATCCACGCAACTTTAGTTCAAATCACACTGGTTTACCATAAATCCTTTTCTCTTTGAGAGGGCTAAGGTTAAAACCCCACTGAGTATGAAGGGATCGAGATCCCTCATAAAAACTTGTGTAAACTCATTGAAAGTTTGTCAGGGTTAGATGGCTTGGTAAGATGTTGGGCACTTACCA
Organism: Wollemia nobilis; assembly: GCA_028583015.1. Taxonomy (NCBI): domain Eukaryota; kingdom Viridiplantae; phylum Streptophyta; class Pinopsida; order Araucariales; family Araucariaceae; genus Wollemia; species Wollemia nobilis. The sequence continues at coordinate 241,810 of JAQPPZ010016822.1, forward strand.
AGAGGAGACCTAGGTTCAAACCTTGGGGGCATGTCCAATCTGGGCAAAGGTAGTAGTTTGACCTAAGTCCGTTGAGTGTGCATCAACTTGATGATAGTGGTACCAACCCCAAGCCATCGAGGGTCTCCCTCACTCCGGGTCATGTTTACCAAGGCGAGATAGGGGTTATAGTGGTAGCACCATGATTTGACTCTATGATCAAAGGCAATACGACTTGAGCCTATGATCAATTGTTAAAGAGGAAAGGTAGTTACTGATTCTTATGTGTATGAAAAAAAATTGAATTCTTATGAGTTTTTTTTGGTATTATTACGAAATAAGGGTTTTGAAAGGAATACTTCAACCTTTTACATCAACTCCACAAGAGGAGATAAACCAAAAGACACAATTGTGCAAAACAGTCAGCCTAAGCAAAAATGACACAAGAGACAAACATAAACACAACATGAAGATAATACCATCACCAAAAACAAAAATGTCGATCCATAAACCAAACACACAATGCAAAGATAAGATCGGAAACAAGATATCTTTGGATTCTTACCCTTCTCCATATCATACAAAATCTCTCCCACAAGACGAGTTACTTCTTCAGAATAATCCACTGCAATCTTCATTGAGCCTAGGATGAAGCGTTGCTTGATTTCCACCATTTTAAGTTTTTGAGAAACACTACGTTGACCATTGCCAGCACAATTGGGGCTAAGGTCCTCCATAACATATTTGCTTCTCTGCTTAGCCTTGAAATTTTTTTCAGATACGACCACTTTAAGTTCAACATGGGAAAAAAACAAAGTAGAAAATTTTCCTTATATGACATGTACCAATGTAGTCTTAGGATTCCCATGATTGACTTGTACCCATAAGGGATAAGGAGGAACAACCACCTTCCTTCGCACCAGCATTCTTGCCATCCAGGAAGATGAGAGTCTTGATAACTAAGGACAAAGGAAGAGTCAACCTATTAAACCATGCAACTCATTAGAGAGGAACAACTCTCCTTCAACCTGACAACATAGAAAAATATGTTAAAAGGGGCACCCAATATAGGAAAATCAATCAGCCCATATTGTTCTTGAAAAAATTAAACATCATCACCCAATGGTACATACACCCGCTTAGATTTCCAATTAAGACCCTTGACCAAGGAGTATTTGAAAATCATTTTCCAAGAAGGAAAATATCAAAATGGACACCACTCTTTCAGTTTGAATTTGAAATAGAGCATTTATTGAAGGAGGTGACCCACACCATCAACCTAGAATAGAAGTGATGGAGAATTATTATCCTCGGGAAAAAACTAGGCCACCAACGGACCAATTGAACATTGCAATCATAGGGTGTGGCATTCCAACAATTCAAATTACCATAAGTACCAACACTTTCTAAATAAAGGTGATGTAATATATTGAATTGCCATTGATCGAAACCCTGATAGACTTTAAGAGAGTTCAACATATAGAAGATTTAAAATATCTACCAGGAAGTTATTTCTCCACACTATAAAGCTAGGAAGGCTAGTTACAAGATTGGCCAAACAATCAGCAAGCGAATTACCCTCCCTCAAAATATGTGCCACCTTGAATTGATTTAAACCTTGGAGGTACCTTCTCAATTCCTACATCATATTTGCAATATTCTAGCTCAGATCTGTAGTGGAAATAAGGATATTGATCACATTCTTTGAGTCCCCTTCAATCTCAGCATTTGGAGCCCCCAAATCAGCCAAGAGTTTAATACCTTGGAAAGCGGCTCGAGCCTCTACAAAGTGGAAATTTTGGGATGATAAATGCTCACAAAATATCGTAATAACTTCACCCATGTTGTTTCTAATGATGCCACCTGCACTGATAATCCCGATATTGTATTTTGAAGCCCCATCGAAGTTCAATTTGAGTCATCCATTGGGGGGTGACCATCTCACATTATTCCTTGGATTTGGTATAGGAGGCCCAAGGTCATCCTCGAGAAACCCAACTTAACTTCCAATAGAACTTCAGTAGGAGAACTCTTCGAGAAATTTCTCCCTAGGCTGGGAAACACATTAGAAACATTCTCAATTGAACTCCATAATATTCTGAGACCTATTCGAAGAGCATCCCTTTTGCTATTTTTAGAAGCCCTAGCATTTCTTTCTTTCCAAACACCCCAAAAAATATGTGGCAAAAGGAAGCTTCATAGGCACTTGAGACGTGGAAAATTAAAAGGGGAGGTCCATTGCAAAATAATTTTTTTCCAAGAAATTAGAAATCACCCATTGCACCCCCAAATTATCCAGAATGTAGACAAAAATATCATGAAAGAAGGGATAGAAGAGAAACACATGCGTATATGACTTCAAATCAACTTCACGCAAATAACATCTATTAAAAGTTTGCATACCTCTCTTAAGAAAATTATCAATAGAAAGAATATTATTAAAGATGACTAACCAAAAAAAAATATTGACTTTAGGAGTTAAACTTTTTGACCACATTCTCCTATTCAAAAATAAACACGAAGCATCAATATCAAGAAAACTATATATCACTTTGATAGTGTAACCTCCCTCATTATCACCAACCCAAATGATCTTGTCTTCGACGTATTTAGATTGAAGAACCTAAAACTGTAAGTCCTTATCAATGATAGACCAAGCATGTTGGATATCCAAACCACCAAATATTGCAGGAGTTGAAACCAAGATTTACGACTATTCTCATAAATAATGAAATGACCAACTTTAACATGGTATAAGGCACAGGTGAATGGCTTGAGATGGCAAAATATCTATTTAGAAGAAAAAGGATTTTCCAAAATTATATTCCACCTTAAGGATATTCACCCACTCCACTGCTTCATTAGACACAACTTTCCACCCCAACTTCGCAACTAAGGCCTTATTCATCTACTTGAAATTTTTTAAACCTGGACCACCACACTTCTTCTGGTGACAAACCTACTCCCATGAAGCTAAATAAGCTTACTTTTCATATCTGGACCAGCCCATAAGAAAAATTTGAAGATACTTTCAAACTTGGCAACGATCTTTCCAGGAAGGCTAAAGAGCAACTTGAAATAAATTGGGATGCTTTGGAGAGTGCTTTGCACAAGAACAACTTTCCCATATTGGCTTAGCAATGCTCCTTTCCAAGTTACTAATTTTTTCTGTAGTCTTTTGACGACCAAAGACCAAAGAGAATCTCAAACCCTTCTAGTAAACAATAGAATGTCAAGGTAGACTGCAGGAAAGGAGGAAATGTGGTAGCCCAAGATATTAGCTATTTTCCATTGGCACTCAACTGAAGTATTTAAAAATTGTAAGCTACTCTTAATGAGATTGATTCGTTGATCCACAACTCTCTCATAGCACACCAAAAGTTTTTGAATTTCTCTCACCTAGGGCATAAAGGTCAAATGGGATAGCAGAGTATCATTTGCAAACTATTGATGAGATATAGGGCTGCAAGATAAAGCAGGAATCAGGCCAACAATTATCGGGTTCAAAGCTAGGGACCTTCCAAGAGCTTCTGCCATGAGTATGAAAAGGAACAGGAAAAGAGGATCCCCTTGGCAAATACCACGGTGAGATTGGAAGAAACTAGTGGGAGAGCCATTGACAAGCACCCAAAACCAAGCAGAGGAAACACAAGCTTCAATCAACTCAATCCACTTGGAACCAAAGCCAAACTTCCAAAGATATCTGAACAAGAAGGACCAAGACACACGATCATAGGACTTTTTCATATCGAGCTTAAGGAATAATCCAGACCTCCCATTTTTATGAACATAATAGATTAATTCATGAAAAACAATAGCCTCATCTAGAATCTACCTCCTAGACACAAATCCTCTTTGGACATTGTCAATGAGAGTTGATAGGAGGGGTTTAATTCTATTAGCCAATACCTTTATTAGAATCTTATAAATTGTGTTGCACAAAATGATCGACTTATAATCATGAAAGGATATGACATTATAAGATTTAGGGATCAAGACCAAAAAGGTGGAGATAAGACCCTTCAAGACTGCCATTGCTGACTGTATCGACCTTAAAGCATTGGAAACGTCCTTCTCACATGTGTGCTATAATTTTTGGAAAAAAAGTGAGGGGAAACCATCTGGTCCCAGAGCTTTTAATGGTCCTATAACATCCACAACAGCTTTTATTTCTTAATCTAAGAACACTTCTTCCAGGGAGGAGTTCATTTCATGAGTGACCAGATTAGGAATCGAGGTGAGAAGATAATATTTCATCTGAATATCTCTCGGAGTGGTCGAACCCAACATAGAGTCAAAGTGAGTAGCAACCTCCATTCTGATTTCATCAATATTAGTGGAAATCTATCCATCTAAGATGGTGATTCTATTGATCTTGTTATGAATCTTGTGACGAAGTGTTGAGGCATGAAAAATATAGAGTTTTTATCACCTTCTTTCAACCACAAATCTCATGACTGTTGGTTCCAAAATAACTCCTCGTCAACCAACTTGTTCTGTAGGGTTATTACGAGGTCTTTCTCCTTATTAATAGACTCTATGAAAATGCCTTATTCTTCCACTAAATCTTCCAAATATTTAAGTCGGGCTCTCAAACTCTCAGCATTGAAGATGTCACCAAAGGTGTTCTTGTTCCAGCATTTGAGCTTAATTCTAATCTTCTTGATCTTATTTATTAAGAAGTCCATTCCTTCACCTTACAGGTCTTCATTCCACCATTCTTTGATATAGTCTTAAAACTCTGGGTGATTACACCACATTGATTTGAATATAAAAGGTCTCAGATAAAAAGATAAATTCATCGGTAATTTCATCCATAAAGGGTTATGGTTCGAGCTAACCCTAGGAAGAGAAGAAAGAATAGCTCCCCCAAAGATATGAAGAACCAATCTAGATACTAAAATTCTATCTAATCTACAAAGGATAAGATTATTTTTAGTTTTCTGATTACTTCAGGTGAATCTGGCACCTTTAAGATCAAGATCTAGGAGCTCCACTGAACTGATAAAACTAGCCAAATCCTCCATGCTCCTTGGGTCAACACAATTTTCTCCTTTTTTTTGGAGGGAATCAAGGGCATGTTGAAATCATCCGCTAAAACCCAAGCTTCATCTATAAAAAATTTCCTCATTTCTAACATCTCAAGCCAAAATAAATGCCTCTCAAGGAAATAATTGGGGGCGTAAATGTTGGACATAACCCACCTTCACCCAGTTGACTTACAAAATAAAAGAACATTGATGATATGACCAAAGGAAGAAATAATGTTACCCTCAAGTTTTGATTTATTCCAAAAATATAAAAGACCCCAAAAGAACCAAAAGCCTCACTGGACGTAAACCCCACTTCCTTCCAAACTGAATAGAGAATAGAGTTCCAACTGCATTCCTCCAACTTGGATTCCTGAATAAAGATAATATACAAAGACTTATCTCTTCTTAGTGAGGCTAAGATGCACTTTTTAGAGGAATTGTTGAGCCCTCTAATATTTCACGAGCACATCTTCATTTACGGGGTTTGAAGGATAAATTTTTTATAGCCTCCCCATGCAGAGGATAATTATTATAAGTTATTTTATATGGTATTATAAATTAACATTTTATAATTATGTATTACTATTATAAATTATATTAAAGGATTTGAACTTGGATGGATCTCATCATAGTAAAAGGTCAACATATTATAAGTACATGGATATGAACTATTGTCTTATGGTTATGGGTTTTTTATGTGATAGTATATATTAATATTTTATAATTATTATTATTTTTTAATCCATAGGAAAATCAATAACACCATTGGATGTTGCTTCTATAAACCCTAACCCATTGGATGATATGAATTCAATGAGACCCCTGACTCCCTAGGGCATTGAATTGGGATAAATAATCAACAAACACTTGGTTGCTACCATTAAATCTATCATATTCTAGGTATGTCATGGTTTGAACCTTGGACCTCCCCAAAGAGAGACCAAAGCCCTAACTACTACATTGTCCTAGGCAACCCTAAAAGGTTAGGGTAAAGCACAAGTTTTTATGAGGGGTCTTAGTCCCCTTATACCTAGGTTTGACCTTAGGTTTGTTTAATACAAACCCTATGACTTACCACTGTGGTATCCCTCCCAAGATTAAAATATTAGGGTAAAGCATGGGTATTTATGAGGGGTTTTGGTCCCTTCATACCAGGGTTTGAACTTGGGTCTCTAGATGAAAACCCACGAACTTATCATTATGGTATCCCTCTTAAGACCAAAAAAGTTAGGGTAAAACATAGGTTTTTATGAGGGGTCCTAGTTCCATAATACCTAGGTTTGAACTTGGGTCTCCTATATGAAAACCCAATAAATTACCACTACGATATCCTTCAGGACTAAATTTTAAGGTAAAGCATGAGTTTTTAAAAGGGTTTTAGTCATAATGGTTTGAACTTGGATCTTTTGGATGAAAACCCAAAGATATACCACCACGATGTCCTAACAAGGACTTTATAATTATAAGTCCTTATTACAACTTATATTAAAGGATTTGAAACTGGATGGATCTCATAGATGGATCTCATCACAGTGCAAGGGTTAACTTATTAGACCTATATGGATTTGAACTTTTATCGTACGACACTAAAACAAATCATATACTTTTTACTTTTTAAACTTTTTGTGGGATTTAAACAAGTGCTACTCCTATCATGTATGTCTTACCTAGAGATTATGCATGTATTTCTTGGAAAGATTTGAATATGGTTCTCCTCCTTGAAAGTCAAGAAATTTAGCAAAAATTTAACCGTTGATTAAAAATATTAATTCTTTAACAAACCATAAGAACCATAATGTCACATAATATCTTATAATAAAAGTATTAATCATAAATATTTGAACTTAGATGCTTATACAATTACATCCCATATACCATTTTTAAAGCTTTTTTTTCATTATTTAATCAATTAGATGAGGCTGAAATTAAACCCACCCTTAAATTATAAAATTATTTTCCAATTTCCATGGCTCCATAATTGAATGTAGTTATATCAACTTTTTTATTTTTTTTATTATAGAGGTATTATATATATAATTTAAGGTTTATGTTATTTTAGGGTGTTTAGATTTCATTATTTATATGTTTTAATTTAATAAAAATTTAAGAAAAAATCTCAATAGTTTAATAGTTATGTCAAACTTAATAGTAATTATTATTTTTTTATATCACAATGAATTTCATCCATATCAATTAGTTAACGTAAAATTTCATTCATATTATTTCCTAGACATTTTGTTCAATACATAGATGAGCTAGAACAAATTCTATGGAACAGATGATACACATATAGTTTTTGTTTATTTGGAAATTATAGTTATATGTATACTTATTAGTTTTTTTTGTTACATAGTAGAGTTGGTCACAACCACATTATTTTTAGTAATTGGCAATCATAGGATTCAAACCACAAGGGTTTTCTCACCAAACCTATTTCACTTTGTTATTTTTGATCCAACGTGAAGAGAACCATCGGTCACTCAAGATTCTTATCATCATTATCAGTCTGGTACGCACTCACAAGATTTAGATCAGACTAATACCTTTGCAAACAAGCTGCTCCGATGTCTTCTTGGTAAGTGTATGGACAGACTAGCACTTACCAATCCACCTAGCCTTTCAATATAGAACTCTTAGGGTAGATAAAAAACCTTGAGAGCCACTCTTAGATGGCTCATAGTGCCATCCCATACGGGTATACCACTATCTAGAGGGAAGCTATAAGAGGTTTTTTTGTGTCCCCCTTCACATCAGAGGTTCAAACCGTGGACCTCCCATTCAACGAAGCCAAGCTTACCTTATCCACTTGCGATACAAGGGAGAACTATGTATACTTATTTGTTACTAGCATCACTTTGATGTACCATTAAAAAAGAATATTCTAAAGATAACATGGTATTTTAGCATCTTTATGCAACGCATGTATTTCTTCACTAATAAAAAGAAAAGGTATAGTTTTTAAATTTTTTAAAGAGAAATCCAAATATAACTTGATATTATAGCATATTTCCTTTATGTAAATTCTCAAAGGATAAAAGTCTTAGTATATTAGCATACTTTTGAAAAAATAATATATTCAATTAGTTATTCAAAAAAATAAAAATGTGGTCTTTAACACTATAAATAGGTTGAAGAGGTTTATATATATATAAAGGTTAAAATTTTGAAATGGTTTCATATTATGTTTACCTAGGGGTTATGTTATTGGCCCACATTTTAGTTTATCATTAGTAACAAATTCTATATTAAGGAAGGGCAATGTAGTCCTCATTAATTTTTATAATTATAATATTCAAATTTAATTTCAGGATATTTGATTTAACATTTTAGGGATTTACATGAGATAATTATGTCAAAATTGAATAAAAAGAGTGCTTCCCTTAATTTTATCCAAAACTAAATAAAAAGTGCTTGCCTAGGGTATTGTTTTTGTTTAATAAATGTGACCCCTTTCATTTCCAATATTATATTCTAGATGGTGGCTATGATACATAGGCTAAGACAAATTATCAATCTTCATCTAATAGGTTGTGTTATTGATATACAACATTGATATCCTTAATGCAACTAGAACATAGCATTAGGATTGTTTATGTAGTAACATGGTGATATGTTCTACTCGGATTGATATATTAAAGTCTCCCCACTATTAGGGATAATAGATAATAATATGGATAAGCTTTCTACTTTATACACATCATATCCCTTTGACAAGAATGAAGAAACTTACCATAATTTTGCTTAAGAAAAAACACCTTAGCAAACACCACAAGAAATTCAAAGAAATGAAATAATAAAATAAGACATGAATATGATATGTCATAACATAAACACTTCTATAATATAGCCAATGAATGGCACACTATGATATAAATATTTAGATGAATGGGACATTTATAAAAAACTCAACTGAGAAATGATCTATGTGGATATGATCAATATTATATGATTCAAAGACTACATAATGATTAAGGGTAATAGAGATTATTTATAATACATATTACCAAATATACATTATGAAAAAGAGTTAAGTGATAAACCAAATGAAGTGTTAAGAAAATGTAAGATATAAGTCAATATTAGCTCTCAACACCTTCCATCAAGATTGACTAAAGGAGTCAAAGGTAACATCATTTAAACACCTTCCATCAAGATTGAATTAATGACAACATCTTATATACTATATACATTTATTATGAGCAGATGGAGCCTTTGCCAAAGATTTGATGAAGATATCTTCTTCTTGATCATGTATTAGAATATATTGTACATCAACCTTGCTATGCTGCACTTTCCCTTGGATATAATAAATATCAATTTTAATATGCTTAGAATTTTGATACACCACTAGATTCTTTGTCATTTAGATAACACTAATTTTCTAGCCAAAGATAATATGTTCTATCTTGAACAAATACAATATATGTTAGAAGATAATTTGACCACTTTAAATGTGTTGGAGTATATTACATTATTTGGTATATGCTAATGTACCCCCATGGTACCTCTATGGTACATCTTGTAAATATTAGACTAGGGTCAAGTCTTAGATTAGAGTGTGAGTAATATTTTATGTAATATAATAATGTGCAAGAAATGCACAAGTGTTATGTGAGTAAGTGTGCAAGTGTAATGTGAGTATATGTGCACAAGTATCTTATGTGTAAGTGTTATATGGGTGCGATGTGTGGGCTGATTATACATCAAATTTAAAATGAAAACAAACAGAAAGAATCCAAAAACAACTAATTACAAATAATTTTAGAGATTAAGAGTTAGTCCCATATGGTAATTTACTTGCCAAAATAAGGACTTTTCCATTGGAAGTAGAAGCTATGATAAGTCTGTTGAGGTACCCAAAGAAAATACATAGAATGAAAGATAACAAGTTGTGAAAACAAGTAATGAAATAATTACTAAATAGATGAAAAGACTCATAGATGAAACAAAACACCAAGATTGCATAACTAGTAAAACTTTTTGAAAAATTGAGAATAGAAAAAACAATTGCATCACTAATAAAACTTTTTGAACAATTGAGAATAGAAAAAACAAGGATACTTTTCATCAAAATCAACAATAGAAAAAACACACTTTAAAAATAATAAAAAGACGTTGAGCTTTTTAACTTTGTTGAACAATTTTCTTTCTTAAATAAAGATATTAAAAATTTCAATTTTATTGAACAATTTTCTTTTTTAAACATTAAATTTTAAAACTTTTATAAAAAAATAAAATTAAACAAAAATTTATATACCATACCCCATCTTATATTTCTCAAATACAATTAAAATCATTCAAGACTATTGATAACATGTTATTTATAAAACACGCAAACGAGCAATGTTTTGACTATACTATGCCCCATTGGGTGTTTTACATTCCTCAACTAAACCTTTTCATAGAAATGTATTAAAGGTCCTTGAGTGTCACTAGGTGCTGATCCTTTAAAAAGTTGAGGATGATTGAGATACATCCTACTAGGTGCTGATCCTTTAAAAAGTTGAGGATGATTGAGATACATCTTAGCGGCAAATTTATAGGAATATTGCTTAAGTAAGCGATCAAACATAATTTTTCTTATAAAAAGTTTGTCTTTCCTCAGTTGTTTTGATTTATCTTATCATATGGTGTTTTTTAAAATTAATTTTAAAACGTTGTTTTTAACCTAATGTCCAGAAATCCATCTTCTTGGATTACAACCTATCCTTAACTTTATACCTGTTCAAAATGATATCATACTTCATAACAACCAGAGACGTAACCATATTTATCATTATAATATTGTAATCCGTAAATATTTTCCATGCTCCCCATCTTTTTCCAGGCCATAACCACCTCGATTACTCAAACGCAATCAAGACCAAAACCTATCCTAATTGTAATGCGAAAAGCAGAATGTATAGAGGACGATAGCATGCTAATTATAATTATAGAAGTGGATGTTTTATTGGAGTCTCTTTAATGCAATGACCATGAGTTCGACTCTTCTCAGCCTGAAGTGGAGTTTCAACTGTTTGCTTAAGATTTGTTTTTTTTGTTTTTAAAACGATAACCTCATCTTGATAAGTTTTGGTCTTGATTGCGTCTGAGTAGTCCAGTGATTATGATGGGGAGCATGGAACATATTTACAGATTGCAATACTATAATGATAATTGTGGTTACTTCTGTGGTTGTTATGAAGTATGATATCATCTTGAATGAGTTTATGGACTTAAAGGTTTCCTTTAATGTGAAGGATAAGGCTGTAAAGCAAGAAAATATATTTATGGACTTAAAAGGTTTCCTTTAAGGATAAGGCTGTAAAGCAGGAAAATATATTTATAGATTTAAAATGTTTCATATATAATAGGTTAATGTTAAAAATAGAGTTGTAAAATAATTTTTTTTGAAAAAAATTAATTTGAAAAAATAAAATTACACAATGTTTTAAATTAAAATAGATTATATCGTAGTTTAAGAAGAGGAAAAAGAAAAGAAAATTTTCATAATGTAAACTATATTTTAAATATTTAATCAAATATTTTAAAAGATTTACTATAACTTTAATCGTCATCTTCAACTATTTAAGAGATCAACATTGCTCGACAATGAAGGAACTTTAATACATTTCTATGAAAAGGTTTGTTGAGGAATGTAAAACAACCAATAGATGGGGTTTAGTATAGTCAAAATATTATTTGTGTTGTTTACTACAAATAAAATATTATCAATAATTTTAAATAAATTAAAATGATTTAATTTTTTTTATTGATAATAGAAGGGTTTTAAAAAGGTTTCCAAATCTATTACAAGTAGGGTTTTGAAAGGCATCCTCAAATCTTAGATCTAGCAATAAGACATCAAGAAATACTAAGATGGATTCCACAAATCAAACCCAAAAATCCAATGAAACAACCTCCTAATAAATAAGCAACAAATTTTTATCAAGCAAATTCAAGATATTGTCCTATGGTCAAACCACCGTGTGCTTTAAATCTAAAGAGAAAAATAGTAGAATAATGAAAATTCTACTAGCTAAAAATAAATTTACAAATAAAAACTGCTCAAATCGAAGTATTTGTTGCCTAACATGAAAGAAGAACAGAGGAATCCTGTCATCACAATCAACAAATTTATCCAACAAAGCACATAACAGGAGAACCTCTCTTGAGAATAGTTGATTTAAGAAAACAACACTAGAAATATTGGCCAACAAAATCCACAGCCTAAAAACCATCCAAGAGATCTACACAAGAAATTCCATGAAACCCGCAAATCTCGCTAGAGCCAACCAAAAAAGTTTCAAGAACAACCACTCTCATGTACAAGAGAAAGGAGATTACAACATTCCATATTGCACCTGAGAGGGAGAAGGGTAATATCCCAAAAAATAAGTCCCTTGGGATCAAACACACCACCACTACTGGAAATAGAGAAATATATCTCTACAGACCGTCAAAGCTAGGAAACCCACCAAAGACATGGGGTCAAAAGCTGAAAACCATCGCAACATAACAACCCACTTTCACCCCAACTGGTTTGGGTCAATATTTGACCCTGTCTCCCTAGAACAACCAGATACAACAAGAAATTATCGAACCTAGAAGAAAGCAGCATAAACCAGTCATGAAACCACTACTAGTAGAGAACCCTAGCAACATAGCCATTCAAGCACCACCCAACCAGAGCAGCCAAGCCATCAAAGTTGAAGCTAACCAAGGGAAAATTGTTATATTTTTACATCCAAACACCATACCAAGCTCACCCCAACAGTTTTGGGTTGGTAGATGGCCCTTTCCTCTCCCTAGAAAGCTAAAAAAACCATGAAACTATCAAACCTAGAATAAATGTTACACAATCCAACCAAGTCCCCAAAACTAGCAAACAACCCAAGAAACATAGCCACCCAACACACCCACCAACCAGAGTGAGAGCTAGCCAAGGGGTCAACAACCAGTATTTCTACTGTATTATAATGACCCAAGATCACCCGTATAGGTTTGGATCAGCATTCAGCTGTCTACCCCATATAAGATTGATAATTCCAAACCCATAAGAGAGTAGAACATACCAGAAAGACCCCCAAAAAGCAAAAAACCTTGGCCATGAACCATAATAGATAAACTATGCATGACTAGCAGTCAGATTTAGAATGAGAGAAATGAGATCTCCCGCTCAAAGGGTTTTAGAGTGTCAAATCTGAAGCAAAATTGAAACCCTCATGGAGGAAGCCCTCATAGAGGAAACCCTCATGGGCCCTCTCTGCCATGGTGAGGCTCAGGCCCTCTCAAGTCCTCTCTGCCATGGTGAGGCTCAAGCCCTCTCTTCCATGGTGAGGCTCAAGCCCTCTCTAATAAAATGATTTAATTAGGTTTATGATAAATAGATAGGTATTAACGTGGAACGAAATTTTAATTATGGAATATGTCATTAGATTTGCATAAAAATATTCAATGATATTAAAAATATTAATATAAAGATGAGGTATAATGTGAAGAATGTAAAACACCCAAAATGGGTTGTAGTATAGTCAAAATATTATTTGTTTTTGTGTATTATAAATAAAATAATATTAATAATTCTAGACTAAGTGAATTAGATACTATAAATATTTTTTCCTTTATTAATAAATGAATTAGATCTTAGTTAGACTATAAGTATTTTTTCCTTTTATGATATTTGCATCTATGTGCTTCTTTTGGTTGTGTTCATAATTTGCATTGAACTTGTTAATGTATAAATGTTTTTCTTTCTAAATTTTTAGTCCACGTGACAAGTCTGAATTTTTCTCTCACATACTATTTATTGTTTAATTTATTTGTTGGTGTTTGAAACCTCATGAAATTTAATGCTCCATTTGTCCACCAATTTGTTGTTTTTTTTCTTTTTTGGTGTTTGAGACCACATGAAATTTAACGCTCCATTCATCCACCAATTTGTTTCTTTGTTTCATCCATGTCTATGTTCTTCTATTTATTATTTCTTTGATTACCTATTATATTCTATTCTTTGTATTTTCTTTAGGTACCCCCAATAACCTTATCATAGCTTTTGTTTCTAGTGGAAAAATCCCTATTTTGGCAAGTAATATCTCATATGGGATTGATGCTTTAATTTCATAATTATTTGTAATTATTTTCTTTGGAAAAGCCCTTATTTTAGCAAGTAAAATCTCATATAGGACTAATGCTTTAATTCTAAAATTATTTATAATTAGTCACTTTTCAATTCTTTATATTTATCTCCATTTAAAATTTGATATATTACTAGCCCACATCTCACACCCATATAGCACCATTAGAATAACTAATAATTGACCCTAATGGTTTTCCTATCCTATAATATTGTTTTTTAACCCTTATTTAGCAATGAGTAGAGTGCTCTCCATTTTACCCCTATTTAGCAATGAGTAGAGTGCTCTCTATTTTACCCCTATTTAGCAATGAATAGAGTTCTCTTCATCTTGGTTGTATTTGTTTCATCCTGCATATTTCCCATTTCAGTTTACTTTGAAAATCTAACTCAAAGTATTTATATTTTATTATTACTTATAAAGGATTTCAAGGATTTCCTTCAAATAAAATATGGTTGTTTTTGCTCTCTTTGAGTAGAGAATACCATAATTTTAGTCTTTCTAGTGTTTACCTACATCCCAACTTGAGAATACCATAATTTTAATCTTGCCAGTGTTTACCTACATCCCAAATTCTGTAAAAAAGTGCTCTAAATATTTTAGATGTTCTTTTAAGCTTTCAAATGTCTTGCCAATCAAGATGAGGTCATAGACATAGAAAATAAGTTTCACTACATAATTAACCAATTCTCTCTCCTCCCATCCTTTCTACCCACTTAAATTTGTCAATTTAAAGGTCAAATAAAGTAAGTGAGAATGGAAAACCCCGTTTCACACCAACATCACTCCCTAAACACTTTGATTGTATCACTAGTAATACATGTGATACAAAGGATTTGAATATAGTTCATATCTGTTCAGAGAAAGCTTATGTTATCAAAATTGATGATGACATAGATTCAAATGATGACAAGAATAATGATGCTCAAAGTTGTCTTGATATTGAAAGAAATCAGTGTGATGATGGATTTGGTTATTTTGAAAGGTATACTAAAGGGATTGGTTCAAAATTATTAAGTAAAATGGGATATAAAGACACAAGTTTGGGAAAACATGGACAAGTAATGAAAGAGCCAATTGTACCAGAAATAAGACCAAATGTGAAGGTATTGGATATATAGGATAGATGAGCAACAATGAATCAGGAACTACATTTGTGATAGGAAGTAATAACATCAAATCTATGATAAATATTGATAAAACTAGTAACAATGAAGGACAAAAAAAAAATAATGAATAAGATAAAGGAAAAAGTAATACTATAATAGGGAATATATGTAATCATTTTGGTAGATATGGACATAAGGTAGAGAAATGTTGGAATCTCCATGGTTGTGAAAATTGTGGATGACATAATCATTCACAAATAATTTATCTAAAAAAAATATTAGAGATTAAAAAATGGAGTATGGTTGGATAAACATGAATGAATGAGATAAGATAAAAAGAATGTTGTATGGTTTCTATATAAGGAAACCAAGTATGATCAAAGTTTATTGAGAAACTAACATGCACATTTTCTTTACATTACAGGTCCACACTTATAGGTGATGGGTTGTGCTTGGGCTACTATATCTAACACCTAATATAGTTGCAACAACGACATTTGGGCTATATTCCCTATAAATCATCAAGGAGAAATAAGGAAAGCCAATATTGATATTGTTAGACTATATTACATTATTTGGTATGAGCTAATGTGCCACCTTGGGTACATTCTTAGATAAGAGTGTGAGTTATAAATGCACACGTGTCTTATATTTAGGTATGCATGTGAACAAGTGTCTATTATGTAGAATGAACATGTGTCCTTAGTAAAGGAAATTGAAGAGTCACATACTGCTATATATTTATAACTAAGCATTGTAATAGAAATGAAAAAAATGGGTATTGCTCATAGAATGTATAATTAGAGCTCTACTCTAGCACATTTCTCACTATTCTAGTGAGCACTTGTTAATGGTAGTTATCTGAATATTTGCAAAATTTATTCATGAGATTTACATGTTCTGAATATTACCATTATCATATACTTAATATTGCATGCTCATTTTATATCTTGTGTTTTATTTCTCATTAAGTATCTAACATCAAAAGCTATCAGTGGTATCAAAGCATAAGGGATATTGATAGGAGATAGGAAGAGGCTACCAGATTTGAAATTTTTTAAGGAATCCATAAAGGACTTGAAGGTTGATTTGTGGAGGAGAATATTGTTGTTTCTTGTAGTAGAGATTACAGCTTTTGGAAAAAACTAATAGATGTAAATTTTAGAATTCAAGAGAAAAAATTTAGAGGAGAGTTGAAGCCACAAATCATATTTTAGGGAAATATTAAAAGGGGAAAATGAGAGCTATAAATTTTACAATTTTGGGGCAGAAAAAAGGTGAATCAAATCACCAAGAATATTAGCTACAAAAGAAGGGAAAAAGGTATGTTAGGTTGATACTACAAGAGTTTATTATTTAAGCATTAAAATAATTTTACTTTAAAGATTATAAGAGAACCATATTTAAGCTATTAAAATATATAAAAAGAGTCTTCAAGCCAATGAGGAGATGTAGTTTAAATATTCTATCCAAGTACAAAGAAGGTATATATAAGTAGAGATGTAGTTTTTGATGAATAAAATAAAGTAATGATACAAAAGTTCTTATAAATTTCTCAGAGGAAGACTTGATAAATGAAGAGATAGAATTAGAATCCTAAGATGAAGAAAGTGAAAGTATAGACACTTTCACAGTTTCTTAAATAAATAAACCAATATGGTTTAGAAACACACTCAAGGAATCAAACTTAGAATAAATATTAGATCTTACTACTACAATGCTTCAAACTTGTAGTCAAAGTAAAATAAACAAAGGATTACTATGAACTACAATAGAAACAACGTCAAAACTTCAAGCTCTAAATCATTTACATTGGAAGGTAGCTATGGAGTCTGAATACTCATCACTGAAAAAGAATAAAACATGGAACCTAGTAGAATTACCTTCAGGAAATAAAATTATGGGTTACAAATGGGTTTACAAGATAAAATATAAAGAAAATGGAACACTTGACAAGTACAAAGCTCTATTAGTAGTAAAAGGATATACTTAGATAGAGGAAATTAACTATGAAGGAATATTTTCACCAACAACCAAAAGGATATCAGAACAATTTGTGTTTTAGCAACTCATCAAGGTTGGAAACTCCATTAAATGGATGTAAAAAGTGCTTTTATTAATCGTGACTTAGAAGAACATAAGGTTTGCAAATTAAAAAAATCCTTATATGGTCTAAATAAATCGCCCATATCATGGAACATAACAATTAATAATCATTGCTACAACATAATTTCAAATGAAGTGCATCTGATCCAAGCCTAAATACAAAGAAAATTGGAAATGTTATACTAATTATTATAGTATATGTTGATGATATAGTAATTACTGGAAGCTCTAGAAAACTAATAATTGAGATAAAAAAGTATTTTGATAAGGCTTTTAAAATGATAGAATTAGGACTGATGAATTATTGTCTTGGTCTAGAAATTCATCAAAAATAAGATAATACTACAATTACATAGTCAAAATATGCCAAAGCTTTACTTGAGATATATAAAATGAATAATTGTAAGCCTAAAGATACACCTATGAAACAACAAATTCAATTATCCAAAAATTATGGAACACCATTAGTTTCAGCTACAAGATATCGCCAATTAATTGGTAGTCTTCTATACTTAACAAATACTTGACCTGATCTAGCTTTTGTTGTAAATTATCTTTCAAGAATCATGCAAAGATCCAAGAGAGAGTCATTGGAAAGCTACAAAAATAATACTATAATATGTTAAGAAAACTATATATTATGGACTAACTTATATGATAAATGTTAAATATTTTTTCCTATAAGGTTATTAAGATTATGAGTATGCCAGTTCTATTGATGATAGAAAATCTACTTCAGGATACATTTTTTATCTTGGGTTAGGACCAATATATTGACACAATATGAAATAACATACAACTACATAATCATCTACTGAAGCAGAATACCGTGTGGTAAAAGATACAACTTGTGAATCTTTGTGGTTATAATATATATTATCTGACATGGGAATCAAATGATATCCAACTCTAATACATTGTGATAATCAAGGAGTACTCAATCTGATCAAAAATCCAATTGTACATGAAAAAACTAAGCATATTGAAGCACAATGTCATTTCATTGGAGATAATTTTCAGAATTCTCATGTGAATTTGATGTATATACCTATATAAGAACAACTAGCAAATATATTTACAAAATCTCTAGGACGAAACGAGTTTCAAATATTCAAAGATTATCTTTGTAAATCAAGAGAAGTTCATCCCAAATAATGTAAAATAAAAGGGTGTTAGAATATATTACATTATTTGGTACTAGCTAATGTACCACCTTCGGTACATTCTTAGTTAAGAGTGTGAATTATAAATTCACAAGTGTCTTATAGTTAGGTATGCATGTGCACAAGTATCCATTATGTAGAATGCACATGTGTTCTTAGTAAAGGAAAATGAAGATTCACATACTACTATATATTTGTGACTAAGCATTTTAATAGAAATGAAAAAAAGGGCATTGCTCATAATATGTATTATTAGAGTTATACTCTAGAGCATTTGTCACAATTCTAGTGAGCACTTGTTAATGGTAGTTATCTAAATATTTGTAGAAGTTATTCATCAGATTTACATGTTCAAAATATTACCATTATCATATATTTAATATTGCATGTTCATTTTATATCTTGTAGTTGATTTCTCATTAAGTATATAGTATCAAAAGCTCTCATATATTCACTCCATTATTACCCTATTCACTACTATCGCTTGGCGTAAATCCTCAAATTAAACTCTTCCAAGTATTAAAAGGTCTGGTTACCTTATGTATGTAGATGTATTTTTAAGTAGGTGTCAAAGATAGAGTGAATCCTTTTTTATACTACTTATGTGCCACAAATCGATTTGTTACACATATCTTAAAGTCTCCCTTGCATACGACTGTGTATATTGAGGGGACCAACTTATTCCACATACTGATGGGTATTATCAAAAAAGTAGGTATATCAGATATATCAAGTCTATCAGACTAGTGGTATAAATATAGGGGGACCATTTGGTGTTATAAGGAACCTTCACAATATCCATTGAAAAGGCCTATCTTTCATATTCACAACTCTTGAAAGGTTTGAATTTTTATCCATGGAAGACAAATATGAGGACAATACTGTATGTTGAAAAGTTGTGGGACATCGTGACTAGCAAAGTCACCCACCCACCAATTAGAGATGATGATAAATAAACTTGTGATGATGCAAATGCCAAAGCATTGATGATCATAGTTCTTGCCACTCCTGATGATATTCAACTACATATTTATGAAAATCAAATACAAAAGATGTAAGGGATGCATTGACCACCATTTATGAGGGAAATAATCAAGCAACAATTTTTACCCTTCAATCCCAACTTCACACTCTCAACATGAAGAGCGGAGAAAGTGTAGAGGTGTTTCTTTGCAAAGTTGTTGGTTTGAGAGCGAAATTGCATGCCATTGGAGAAAAAGTGGAATATAACCTCTTAACCTCCATTATTTTAAGAGCTTTACCATATTTTTTTAGAATATTGATCACTTCTCTTGAAGTTTCCAATCGATAAGTCTCTTTTTATGAGTTGGTTAATTTGCTACAAAAAAAAGAAGCAAATACAAACCTATGAGACCAAATGTCCAACACAACATTTTTATCAAACAAATTTAGAGCTAAGAAACAAGGATAATTTCAAAATGGATCTTCCTATAAGGGTTCTAACATCACATCCTCTTCATAAAAGATACCTCAAAAACAAAAGAGGTACTACCATATTTGTGATATGGATAATCATGAAACCAAGCAATGTTGGTTCAATTCTTCCAATAAAGGTGAAACAAATAAGCAACCACAAAATAAGGGGAAATTCAAACTATGACCAAGAAATAGGTAACAAAGAGGTAATGTTGCTATTGAAGAATCAGATTCAGATTCTGAGAGAGCACACAAGGTGCTCATGACTCAAACTGCTCCTAAACAAAAAGATCATGTTTGGTTATTGATTTTGGTACCAATAAACACATGACTGGTGATAAAGGGTGGTTTGACACATTTGAAGCCAAAGAAGACAAACTGGTGATAATTACCGATGGTAAGACCTATAAAGTCCAATGAGAATGAGATGTTTCAGTGACACTTCTAGATGGACAATGTAAAATTGAGAAGGTCCTTTATGTTCTAGGATTGACCAAAAATTTATTGTCTGTACTCCAAATCTCAGATTAAAATATGGTGGTTGAATTTAAAGTTGTTGATGGAAAAAAGGGTTGATTCATTACCAAACATAGAAAACACATTGCAATAGCTTCCTACAAACATGGGTTGTTTGATTTAGATATAATTTATACCCCACATATTGCCATGGTTGCCAATACAAAATAAGCTACCTCCTTATGTCACAAACGGTATGGGCATATGAATTTAGGTTATTTGCTTAAAATGAGTAAGCATGATATGGTTTTAGGTTTGCCTAACCTCTCATTAATTTACCTATATGCTCAGATTTCTTAGAAGGAAAGTAACACCAAGTTCCTTTTGATTTGAGCTCTTCCAAAGCCAAAGTACCATTGGAGTTAATCCATACCAATATGTAGGGACCCATGCTAAATAGTTATGGTGGAAAGAAGTTTTTTTTAGTTGTTTGTTGATGATTACTCCCAAAATATGTGGGTCTTCTTCCTACTACTGAATTCAGATGATTTCTTGTATTTTCAATAGTTTCATAAATATGTTGAGAAGGAATTAGGATATTGTATCAACACCCTCTACTCATATCGAGGGGAGAATTCACATCCAATGAGTTCTTAAGGTTTCTTACCAAAAATAGGATCAAAATATAGCTTACTACAACCTATACTCCTCAAAAAAATGGAGTTGTCGAGAGGAGGAATCATTCCATCATGGAGATGGTTTGATGTATGCTCATAGGTGCACATCTTGGGCAACAATATTGGGCAGAAGTTGTCATTACAACCATGTATCTCCTGAATTGAGCACCAAAAAAAGCTCTTCAAGAAATCACTCTAGAAGAATCTCGAAGTGGAAAAAATCCCTCCATTTATCATCTAAGGAAATTTGGAAGCAAAGCCTTCATGCACATTCCGAAGAAGAAAATGAGCAAGCTAGATGAGAAAAATCTGCAATGTATCTTTTTTGGTTATGATGAAAAATCTAAGGGGTATCGATTAATTGATCCTATAACCAATAAAATTCATATAAGTCAAGATGTAGTATTCGATGAAGCTCCCAATTTGGATACACTAGAATATAGAAAATACACTTCTCTTATTGTAAACCTAGAATTTCAAGAGCCTTAAT
Source organism: Wollemia nobilis (assembly GCA_028583015.1). NCBI lineage: Eukaryota > Viridiplantae > Streptophyta > Pinopsida > Araucariales > Araucariaceae > Wollemia > Wollemia nobilis. Next base: position 263,376 of record JAQPPZ010016822.1, read on the forward strand.
CAAGGGCTCCCTCAAAATATAAGAAAATTCTAAAATGGTATACTAGAACAATAAGAGATGTAAAATTGGATACACCTCCTAATATCAATTCCAATCGGCCACGTACTTGAAGTATGTCACACTAGGAAAGAGAAAAATATGAAGAAGATGATGATGATGAAGAAGAAAGGAATGAAGAGGAATATAGAGGTTTGATGACTTCAATGGTGGAGCATGAACCCACTTCAACGCAAGAACTTAGTGTACCTCAATGGAAGGCAACTATGGATGCAGAACATACGTCTCTTATGAAGAAAAAAACATAGGAGCTAGTTTATTTATCTGATGGAAAGAAACTCATTGGTTGTAAATGGATTTACAAAGTCAAGTTATAAGGCATATGGAACTATTGACAAGCATAAAATCCACCTTGTTGCAAAGGACTATGCTAAAAAAAAAGTATATATTATGAAGAGAATTTCACACCAATGACAAATTTGACAAACATTCATGTACATTGTGCAATGGTAGCTCAGTTCGGATGGAAGCTTAATCAGATGGATGTGAAGAGTACCTTATTGAATGGTGATCTCAAAGAAGAAGTGTACATGACTCAACCTAAAAGATATGTTGTTGAAGGATAAGGGAAAAAGGTTTGCAAATTGATAAAGTTCTTGTATGGGTTGTTGGTACATTAAGATTAATAATCACCTCATGTAGCATTTTTTCAAAAGAAGTCCCTCAGATGCCAATCTCTATTTCAAGAAAGTTGGTTCTAAAATAGTGATAGTTTTACTCTATGTTGATGATTTTATCATCACTGGTAGCTCAGAAGAGATGATACAAGAAGTGAAGGGTAACTTGAAGAAGTCATTTGAAATGATAGATCTAGGACTTCTATATTATTGTCTTGGCTTGGAAGTTGTGAAAAAAAGAACCATATCAGGATCACACAAATGAAATATGCCAAGGAACTCATTAAAAAATATCTCATGAAAAATTGTAATCCCAAAGAAACTCCAATGGAAATAGGGTTACAACTATCTCGATATGACAAATATCCTTAGGTACATGGAACTCTCTATTGACAATTGATTGGGAGTCTCATATATCTAACCAATACCAGGTTAGATATTAGTTTTATTGTAAGCTATCTTTCAAGGTTCATGCAGGAACCTAAGGTCAATCATTGGAAGGAAGTGAAATAAGTTTTACACTATGTCCGTGGCACAATAGAATATGGCCAAGAGTACAAGAAGAATAAAAAATTCTTCTTGCAAGGATACACAGACTCAGATTATGCTGGATCTATAGATGATCAAAAATCAACATCATAATATATATTTCATATTGGATCTAGACCTATCTATTGGAATAGCAAGAAGTAACAAGTTGTTACACTTTCATCTACAGAGGAAAAATATCATGCAGCATGAGGAGCTATGTGTAAAGCGATATGGTTACATTGCATTCTTTCAAGTATGAGTCTTCAAAAAAATCTTCCTATACATTTGATGTGCAATAACCAAGGTGTGTTGAAACTAGTCAATAATCCAATGTTCCATGAATGAACAAATAATATTGAAACTCAATGTCACTTCATTTGAGATAAAATTCCAAAGCACAAGATTCATCTCCAATACATTCCCATTGATGAACAAGTTGTAGATATTTTCACCAAGGCACTTGCACATGTCAAATTTGAGTTGTTTCACAACTCTCTATGTACTATAAATAATGTAATAAGAGAGGATGTTAGGCTATAGGCTATAGTTTATAACATTATTTAATTAGATTTATTAATGCATATTTGCTTCTAGAAACTAATTTGCAGGATATTTTTATTTTAGTTTGTTCCTAAGTTGGTAGGACTACTTAGGGGCTGGAAATATTTTGTTTACTATTTGATTGGATTATGTTACTAGCTAATCTTGGTTAGTTCATTGTATATATCCTTCGTAGTTCAATGCAATTTTTGTTTGATTTACCAACATATTGTTAGTCTTATCATAAATAAATAAATGATTATGACCCAAGCATAGCTTGGACATGATCTACAATGAAAGCACCTATAGTGATGATTATACAGAAATGATGGTCTTATGTTTGTTACTAGTGGATGATCCAAAGATAATGATAATACAGAGGTGACCCAAAGGTAGAGTCCTAGAGGCAATGACCCAGTTGTTGGAAATATGAGTAGGTTTTGTTGTCATTGATGTCAAGAATCAGTTTCAGTGAGCAAGACAAAAGGAAGGATGTCAAGAGTCAGTTTTAGTGAGCAATGCAAGAGAAATATTGCTTCTAGACCTAAGGAAATTAATATTATAATATCCCTTATTATAATATTCAAGGTGGTCAGATGAGGTCTAAAGAGCAATAGGAAGGCCCAAGAAAAATAATATTATAATATTTTATTATAATATTAAAAGTCTAAGGTTAAGACCTAAAGGTTAAATTAATTATAATAATTTCATTATATATTAATTTATAATTTAATTTGATTAACTCTAAGTGTTATTAAATTAATTATAATAATTTAATTATCAATTAGTTTCTAGTTTAATTTAAATAATCCTAAAGGTTAGGGTTATAAGGGCATAAAGTATTGAATAATATGAATTAAAATCAAATTGAAAAAGGTTGTCGACATTTTGAGCACATGACATATTGCATATAAGAAGGGGCAAGTTTCATTCAAATTATTATCCATGTGATCCATCGAATGCCAAAGTAATTTGTGTGCAAAGAGGATAGAAAGAATCACGTGTGTTTTGAAAGGTTTAAGGAAGCAGAACAAAGGACAAGTAAGTGGGGATCCCACTTCACATTGCAAGGCATTGGATAGCGCGATTGGTGGCCGAGGGCTACGCTAAGATGTTGCAGGTGCAAGGTTTGAGGTTCGAGTCTCATGGTATTCATTTTTGCAAGCAGAGAGGATTTTGACTACGTCGTAGGGGAAGGAACAAAGGGAAGGTGCATGCCTTTCCCTTTGTGTGGAGGCACATAGCCCACTTGGTGGGCGTGTACTATGCAAAGGATCTTGGGATAGAGGGGTTCGTGTGTTCAAAACCTGCTGAGGCCTTTTTGGTAGTTGAACAAGGTATGCGCTCACATTGCTAAGGTTTGATTATTGCATCCAAAAATTGAAAAGGTGGAAATTATTATTTTTTATTTTTTGAAGTTTTGTTGATTGGAAATTGCATATTTAAAAGGTATTAAAGAGTTAGACAAGGGAGATAAAAGGGTATGCAAAGTTTTATTCTTGAGTGGTTAAAGCTAATAAAAGGAGAAATAAGGTGTGCCAAGGGTGTTAGATATTTTTGTTGAAATAAAGTTATATTATAAATTTTGTTTTGAAAGGAGAGATAAGGCATAGTTGATTTTTGATATTTTGACTTGGTGAAATATTTTTGGAAGGAAATATCAAAGACAAATTTTGTTATCTAATGTAGCACCCTAAAATTGGTGCAGTTAAACCATCAGTAAAAAGTAGAAATTTGAATTTTAACCTCGAAACCGCCCGTTAACCGCTTACCTCATTTTTCATGCCATTTTTAGAGGTTGTTATGACCGTTGGACGATATCGTCATTGATCTGACGATATCATCGTCGATCTGATGATATCGTCCCAAATCAGATGAATTCATCTGGAACAGAACGTCCAGACGATTTCATCCCAAAACCAAATTTTTGCAATTAACTTTTGTTCCAACAACCTCTCAAACTTGGACAGAAGTGTGTTTGCGTGGTTGGAGATTCCCACGTTGGGGATCTCCCAGATTGGGATGATACCCAACCTCCTAACCTCCCCCTAATCCTATATAAACTAGGATTTTCCCAGTTTATCTCCTTGAATCCCTACCTGGCTGATTATTTCCTTGCAATTTTAGTTTTTGCTGTGATATCCCATCATTTGCACTTGTGTTTTCAAGTTTTGTTGCAAGATTTAACTGTGTTTCAACTGAAGGTATCTCGGATCGTCACAGGTGATTCAACTACAATTTTAGACGATCCTGTCAAGATCGGCGATGATCTTGTACGATTACAGATGATCTTGTCTGTAATTTAGCTTGGGGGCAATCAGAGCCCTGAGTTTGCATTCTCTATCTCATTTTCCTTATTTATTGGTGCATTAGATTAATTTACTTATTTTTTGCATCTTGGAGTTCACCTCATTTAGCATAATTGCATGATAAAATTCAAAATAAGTTTCCAAAATAGTGCATCTCATTTAATTTGATATTTGGATTTATCATTCAAACATCTATAATCTTATTTCTATCATTTTGCATCATTCTTGCAATTGTATTTTTGGGTTTTGGTGTCTATTTTCTTGATTGCAGGTTTCTGACAAATTTGCCTTACGAATTCGTCAGTTCATTAATGATATTGGATGATCTCGAATGATCTCCTATGATTTGGGATGACTCTGTACAATTACAGATGATCCTGTCATATCCGGGATGATCTGGACTCTTACAAGCTTCAGAATCTTCATCAGACATCAGAAATCAGGTGTACTCTTCTCCATTTTATATATTCTTTGTATTCAATCGCATTAGGATTCATTTATGTCTGCTATCTTCATATAAATCAGAATCTTCATATAGAATAGCTTAGCTTCATTTTGGCCAACCTAGGAATCTGAATGATTGAACATAAAACAAACAAATCAAACCCATTCTCAACCTAGGTGTGGAAACTACCACTCAAAGTTTCCTGGTGAACCCCACCATCCATCAAAAATTCACCTTTATACCCCTCCCCCGAGAGGCGTGACCTTCAAAGGGCCTCTTCGTCCGAGGTATTGTTCCATCCTTTTCTCACCCCCCTTCCGAGTACGGATCCTTTATCCTGAAGGTAAGGGTGCAAAAAATTTGGGCAATACATTTTGGTGAACCCGACGTGAAACTAAAAACACCTTTTGAAAATAATCCAAAAAAAAAACACATTATTAAGAACATCTAGAATCATTAGAAAACTATTAAATTTGCATATCATACTTAGATGGTAGATTATAATAGAAGACGAGTTGTCTCCATAAATGTTGAAAATAAATTAACGACCATAGAGATTACTTTTGTTCTTAGAGTACCTCAAACATATAGAGCCCAACCTTTGTGGGATGAACTTGATAGGAGATTGGGTATTATTGAATCTAGATCTGTAGAACTTAGGCAAATTAAGAGGTTTGCCCTAGATAGAATCCTGGATCTTGATCAGGTGACTTTGTATCATGAACTTCAGAGAGCTTGCCATAGGTGGTTAGCCGATAAAAGAGCACTTGTGTCTTCTGAATTATACACATTTGAGGAATACCTTGAGAATGTAGTTGTAGTACATAAATTTCTATCTCATATAGAGGATCAAGAAGTCGTTCTTACGAATAAAAAGAGACGGAATAGAGTTCCTAGAGCTGTGTTGTATCGAGAGTATTGCCATGAAATTTATTTTTATATGTCAGAGTCTAAAACAGATCATATTACCATAGCACACTTTGTCAAGTTCTTGAAAAACAACTTCCAATTTGAAGAGGAGCATTTCATGACTCCTGATGAACTTGACCCTATCAATGATATCCATAAACTATTCATAGAAAGCTAAGTGATTCTTTCTACTATTGTTTCTTACAACTAGCATGCTATTTGTTATTTTTATTCTCGCAAAATAATAATATAATAAAATCACACACAAAAAAAAACAACAAAATATTTCCTTTTAAAGTATTATAGTAGGTATATAGTTAAAATATATACCTCTCAACCCTATCGCATATACATACATACATATATATATATATATATATATATATATATATATATATATATATATATATATATATATATATATATATATATATATATATATATATATATATATATATATATGCTAAAACCTAAGTTTAGCACAATGCCTAGACTTAGGAATGGAAAACAAACCAAAGAAGATGAAGATTGGTTAGGAATACCATTAACTGACCAAAATGTCCCTCTTGAGGACCAAGTTCAGGAAGAAGAAACCCTAGACCAAAAAGAAGAAGAGCTTGCTGTAGGAAATGAACAAGAAAAACTATTAGAGAGGAAGGATCCTCATCCCCTAAAATGTCTCTGGGAGGAGCTATCACTTTTGAGAACATGGAACAATTTTGGAAGTTCATTAACACTAATATTGGTGTTTTTAATAGAGTAGCCCATATGGACAAGGATAGAATTAGTGAAACTCAAGCAACTCTAGAAGAAGTATTTCAAACATGCAATAATCCCTTGTCCTTTATTGAACAAGAGAGTGATCAAGTTGGACCATCCAATTTGGATATAGTAGCTACGATCCAGAGCATGCAACAACAACAGGTTACCCAACAATCTAAAGTGTCTATTAACAAGCCTAGGGTCATTCCCGCACAAAAGAAACCATCATTTACTACTCTATTTTGCCAAGCTCTTGATCAACATACCTCAAATCAACAAAAACCCAAAACAAAACCGAACACCAATTACCAACAATCTAAGATACAACATAATACTATTACAAATCCCCTTCATAATATTCTTCCTACCAACACTTTGCATAATAGCAATATAAAATCTAATCCTTATGTCACATCATCATACACTCAAAGATCCCATACCTATGTGCCACAGAACCAATATGGTGGACAAACTAGCAATCTTGAAGCCGTGGTGAAACAGTTAGTTTCCCGCATGGACCAGATAGATCCCTACAGTCCCTCGTACAATTATTGGGAGATGTGTAGTCAGCCTTTATATCCTATAGTCGTAGCACAGCCGTATCCTAAACATTTTCCTATGCCTGTTCTTCCCATATATAAAGGAACAGAAGATCCCATAGAGCATCTTCGTATGTTTAGGATAACATGTCATGATATATCACATGATGACTTGTTATTACTAAAAATGTTCTCTAAAAGCTTGGGAGGAATGGCATTAGAGTGGTATTATCAATTACCCACTAATTATTTGAGGAATTTCGAAGAAATTGTCAAGCCTTTTGTTCATAAATTTAGTTCCTACATCGAAAGATATGTGACCATTAAAGATTTATATAACTTAAAACAAGGGAAAGATGAATGCTTTGCTGATTTCCTAGCTAGGTGGAGATAGTTGATAGGAAAATTGCACTTTGTGCTACCTTATAGGGATATGTTGGACATCTTTATTAATAATTTGCAAGAGCAACTATCTTACGAATTATCAACTGCTGCCTTGACCACCTTCGATCAAGCTATAGACTTAGCCCAAAGAGTGGAAGATGCTCTCATTAGGAGAGGCCAGCTTAAAAAGAGAGACGATGAGAAAACATCTAAAAATCAATATAAGAATAAACAAGTTGTGGGTGATGGAGTCACCGATAGCAGAAATACTGCTAATGTTAATGCTACGAAGACAACGGAGAAGTTTGTACTAAAACCTCCTGATAGACCTCCTCAAGAATTTACTAGGTTAAATCAACCTTTATCAACTATTCTATCGCAATTATTAGAACGAGGTTTGATTCAATTACCAAATATTCGGGAACCTGATCCAACTATACCCGGATACAGAGCAGATTTACACTATGACTTCCATAGAGGACCTAGACACACTACCAAATCTTGTAAAATATTAAAACATAAAATATAGGACTTGATTGATAACAATGAGATGGAGGTGCAAGCCTTTCAACCTAAGAAAAATCCTCCTAATAATGTTCAAAAGAACACCTCACAAAACTAGAATCAGAATGCCAATCAGTCATTGGACATCTTTCAACGTCCCTTACCAAAACATGGTAAGGAGGTGGCTAATCAAGTTGAACATCATAATGTCCCTCCTCCTACCCAATATGTAGGAACTATTAGTGGGCATTTACCTGTTCATGATCTGGAAATATTTGACACAAATTTATCCATGGTTACAACCAGGCCTCTATATAATATTCATATACCTGATCTTAGTGATACAGAATATGAGACTGAGAGTGATATGGAAATCACATCAAATCAATCGAATAGTTCTAAAGATGAATTAGATCCTATTCACCCTATCACAAGTTATATTGTTCCGGAAGAGCCATTTCCAAGAAGAGTCACTACTAGACCATCGTCTCATCGATTAATTTCTAATGAGATAGCTATAAATGCTAGACCAAGACCCATTCATCATCTGCAGAATAATATTGTGGGTACCATCGGAGCTATTACTAGACAACAGGCTCAAAATTCTCAACAAGATCAAATTCAGAATGGTGGATCAACTCCATTTGTTTTGAAGGTTCCTAATAAAGGGAATCATTCACCTAATGTTCAAACTAAACCTCCTTATAATATTAATGAACAATTATCAAATATTACAGCTAGAATTTCTCTCTTGGACCTTTTAAGATCTTCTCCTACACATAGAGATGAATTAATGCTCACATTAAGCCAGATGATGGTACCACAAGACATTCAACCTGAAGCCATGGTCGATACTATAATAACTTGTGAAGTTGATTGTATTGACTTTCGGGATAGAGACATACCGCAACATAGTTTACATAAAGATAACCCCTTGTATATTACCACCTTAATTGGAGATGTAGCAGTCAAATGAGTTTTGATTGATAATGATTCATCTTTAAATATCTATACTTTTGACTTCTACCAAAGATTTGGGTTTAGAAGTGATGAAATGAAAAGAACTGATATGATCATAAAATATTTCAATGAAGAAACACAAGAAACATGTGGAGTTATTACCGTTCCATTGCAGGTTGGTCCAAGAACCTTGGATACGACTGTGTTTGTTATACATTGTCCTGCATCGTACAATATACTCTTGGGTTGTCATTGGATCAACACGATGTGAGCTGTTCCCTCAACTTTACATCAATGTGTTAAGTTCAAATTTAAGAATCAGTTGGTTACCATTCATGGTGATCCAAGACCCTTTGATATGTGTGCTTTGGCAGAACCTATTGGAGTTCAATTTTGCCCCACTCTTTCATCCACATATCCTAATTCTCATTATCCATCTAAACATGTGAAAATCACACCCACAACGTCATCTACTTCTTCTCCATCAGTTGCACCTCCACATATAGCTCAACCATATTTTGAACAAACCACATTAGGACCTAAGAAAGATCCTAATCCCACAACCAATGTCTCTTGTTCTACTCCTATAACTTCCATACCTATAATAGACCCATCTATCGACACCTCTACACCATCTACATCCACCAAATTCATATTTTCTGCATCGAAAGACGTAGGGAATGTTCCTTCTACCAAATTCACCTACTTTTATCGCTACTTTTCACCTACTTTTATCGCTACTTTTGGAGCGGCCCTCGGGATTCCCACGGTTGGTGGGTGGTTAGTGGGTGTGGGTGGTTTAGCCCACGGTGTTGTATCCACGGTACCCTAATACCACTTGGTGGTTTAGGGTTGTATGAGTTTCCTTATATAATTATTGTAATGCCCCATTTGAGGGACAAGAGAGAGAATAATATATCAAGGAGGATAGACTCTTGTTTTTTGGACTAGCCCAAATCGGGTGAACCAGGGTAAATCTTGTGTGTTATATGTGCATTGAATGGTGTCATTATTTCCTTAGTTATTATTTCTGCATTATTTCTAGAATATGTTTCTGTAATTCTCTTCATTTGGTATCAGAGCCAAGTCATTAGCCATAGGGGGACGCCTTTATTGCTAGGGTTTAAATCCGTTTGAAGAAGATCTAGGGTTTCTAGGAGTGAGAGGAAACCTATTATGGAGTGGGAGTTACGCAGAAGGAGTTTGAAGGAAAAATGTTAGGAAATCATTCAAGGATAGAGATCGAGAAGTTTGACGGCAAAAGTTTTGAGCTATGGAAGTTAAAGATGGAAGATATGCTCGTGGACAGAGATCAGTGGGCTGCTATTTCAGAAACAACACAACCTACGGGTATTTCCGATGAAGATTGGGAGAAGATGAATCGAAAAGCAAGGAGTCTGATTCGACTGTGTCTTGCAGATTCGGTGCTCATCAATGTTTCGGGAGAAGCTACAGCAAAGGATCTTTGGGAGAGGTTAGGGGCTTTGTATCAATCGAAGTCCCTAGTGAACAAATTATTCCTCAGAAAGAAAGCTGTACAATCTTAGGATGCATGACGGGGATTCGGTTGCGAGATCATCTGAATGCATTCAATACAGTGGTAAGTCAACTAACATCTGTAGAAATTAAGTTGAGTGAGGAAGATAAATGCATTACTTTGTTATGCTCTTTACCAAATTCATGGGATAACTTAGTAGTAGCAATTGGTAGTACAACTTCATCCACATTGAAGTTTGAAGATATAGTGGCATCTCTATTATATGAGGATATGAGGAGAAAAGCCATGGAGGGCACATCTAAGGAAGCCCTAACAGTGAGAGGGCGTGCCAAGGAGAAGGACAAATCTAGATATGGTGATAGGTCTAAGTCTAAAGGTAGATCCAAGTCTCGGGGGAAGTTTGAGAGAAAATCTTTGGAATTGTGGCAAGCCGGGTCATATGAAGAAGGATTGCAGATCAAAGAAAGCTGAGTCTGGAAAAAAGTACGATGAATCGACTTCCACGAGAGATGAATAAATCCATTGATGAAGTAGGGGATGTATATTTGGCATCCTGCTCATCATGCTCCACACGATCAGATAAAAATGATTGGTTGATTGATACTGGTGCCTCTTTTCATATGACTCCTCATAGAGGGTGGTTCAGTGAATATGAAAGATATGATGGAGGGGAGGTACTATTGGGAGATGATTCACCACTCGAGAATCATGGGTCGTGGAAGAGTGAAAATTTTGCTTTGCGGGATGGTAGGGTTAAGACCCTACCGGGTGTGATGCATATTTCGGGACTTGCTAGAAATTTGATTTCGGTAAGCAAAATGGCCGATGCGGCAGTGAATGTCAGTTTTGGCAAGGATTCATGCAAAATGGTTCGTGGATCAATGGTGTTGGCAAGGGGAGTTCGGATTGGAACATTGTATAAGCTATTGGGAAGCACTATGACAAATGAGTGCAATAGCTCAAGCTGTTCTGAGGTTGATTACGATAAAAGCTCAACACTCCGGCATCAAAGGATGGGACATATTGGAGAAAAGGGATTGCGTACCATGTACACAAAAGGTATGGTTCATGGTATCCCTAATTACTCAATGACTTCTGAGTTCTGTGAACATTGTATTTATGGTAAACAGAATCGGGTTAGTTTTCCATCTAATGCCACAAGATCTAGTGGGGTACTAGATTTGATCCACAGTGATATTTTTGGTCTTGTTCCTATGCCGTCTCTTGGAAAATCACGGTATTATGCTTCCTTTGTTGATGATTTTTCAAGATATGCATGGATTTACTTTCTTAAGAGCAAAGATGAAGTGTTTGAAAAATTTAAGGAATTTAAAGCACTTGTTGAGAATCAAATTGATAAAAGGATTAAGGTGTTGAGGTATGATAATGGAGGGGAATATTGTTCTAATATATTTGAGAAATTTTGTAAGCAATGTGGTATTGCAAGACAGAAGACTACTTCATATACACCTCAACAGAATGGAGTTGCGAGAGAGGTTGAACAGATCACTGATGGAGAAGGCTAGAAGTATGCTCGGTGGTGCGGGTTTGGCACAGGAATTCTGGGCAGAAGCAGTGAGTGCAGCATGTTACTTGCGAAATCGGTCACCTACATCAGCATTGCCAGATCAAACTCCATTTGAAGCTCTATTTGGTAAGAAACCATCTATTTCACATCTCAGAGTTTTTGGCTGTGATGCATACATGCATATTCCAAAGGAGAAAAGAAGTAAGCTAGATAATAAAGTTGTTAAATGTATCTTTATTGGTTATAAAGATGGTGTTAAAGGATATAAGCTTTGGAATCCAAAAACTAAAAGTACAGTGTATAGTAGAGATGTGGTGTTTAGGGAGATGATCGGTGATTCTAGGAAGGTAGTTACAGAAGAGGAACCTGGAACGGTCCAATTTGATCTCATGGACAACTATCAGACAGTAGAGGATGCGGAAGAGGAGCATACGAGATGAGGATATGGAAGAGGAGCATACAGATGAGGATGCGGAAGAGGATGAAGAAGAGGTTCATACACCTGTGGTAAGGAGATCAACACGGGAAAGGAGGCAACCTGAAAGGTACAGTCCATCTGCTTTTCCTACTTCTTTTGTACTATCATTCTCGATGAAGATCCTAGAACGAGTTAGAGAAGCTGTTAATTCTGGAGAGGCAAACCATTGGGAAGAGGCCATGGATGAGGAAATGATGTCCCTGAAAAAGAACAGAACATGGGATTTAGTGAAATTACCAAGTGGTAGGAAAGCAATAGGTTGCAAGTGGATCTTTAAAAAGAAGCAGAATGCTGAAGGTAAAGTGGAGAAATATAAAGCTCGCCTAGTTGCTAAAGGTTTTTCTCAGGTTGAAGGAATTGATTATGGTGAAGTTTTTCTCTCGTTGCAAAGCTAACATCAATTAGATTTATGTTAGTTGTGGCTGCTGCATTCGATCTTGAAATAGAACAAATGGATGTGAAAACTGCATTCCTTCATGGATATTTGGAGGAAGAAATCTATATGAGGCGACTTGAAGGTTTCACTGTTGCGGGAAAGGAGGATCTGGTATGTAAGTTAAAGAAATCATTGTATGGACTGAAACAATCACCTAGAATGTGGTACCAAAAATTTGATACTTATGTTTTAGGAATTGGTTTTGTTCGTAGCAATGCTGATCACTATGTGTATTCAAAGAAAATTGGTAATGTAATTGTCATTATAGTTCTTTATGTTGATGACATGTTACTAATTGGAAATAGCAAGAAACTGGTCAGGGAAGTAAAGTCTCAGTTGGCATCGCAATTTGACATGAAGGATCTTGGCCCTACAAATTTTATATTGGGTATGCAAATAAAAAGAGATCGCTCTAACGAGAAGGTTGTGGCTGGATCGGAAAAAGTATGTTGAGGCAGGTGTTGAAAAGGTTCAATATGCAGGATTGCAAACCGGTGAAGGTACCTATTTCTTTAGGTGAAAAATTGTCTGCTGAACAATGTCCAAAAACAGAAGAAGAGGTAGAGGAAATGTCACATATTCCTTATGCAAATGCCGTAGGTAGTTTAATGTATGCCATGGTTTGTACTAGAGCAGACATTGCCCATGCAGTGGGAGTCTTGAGTAGATATATGTCTAAACCTGGTAAAGAGCATTGGACTGCTGTGAAAAGGGTGTTTAGATATTTGCGTGGCACCTCTGATTTTACAATCTGCTATGAGGGTATAGGTAAAGAAAACAGACAATTGGATATAGAAGGGTTTGTTGATGCAGATTGGGCTGGAGATCTGGACAAGAGAAGATCTACTAGTGCTTATGTATTCAATTTGTTCGGAGGGGCCATTAGTTGGATGAGCAAGAGGCAGACTGTTGTTGCTCTTTCAACTACTGAAGCTGAGTATATGGCTGCCACTGATGCAAGTAAGGAAGTTGTATGGCTGCAAAGACTATGTGCTGAAATTGGGTTCTTTCAAGGAGCTGTAAAGATAAACTGTGACGATCGAGTGCCATATTTTTGGCAAAGAACCATGCTTACCATTCAAGAACGAAGCACATTGATACAAAGTTCCATTTACGTAGGGACATGCTTGAACGAGAGGAAAGTGTTCCCTGGAAAAGGTAGACACCAAGGAAAATGTTGCAGATGCTTTAACCAAGGCTGTAAGCACTGAAAAGTTTAGATTCTGTTCAAATGAAATGGGTCTGGCAAAGTATTCAACAAGTGGGAGAATGTTGGATATGTCTCATTCTTTGCCGGAAAAGAATTGTATGACAGGCACTACAGCGCAAAAGACGACGGGTAGGGGGGGTCCGGGGGTGCCGGAGGCACCCAAGGACCCCCGGCTATGGTAAAGGTGATTACGTAATAGGTGATGGCTCGGGGTGCGTAGGGGGACGCCCTCGGATGCGGTGAAAGAGAAAGATTCTGGAGAAGACCAGCTGAGAATAGGCGGCGGAGCCGCCTAAAATTTTTCACCTACTTTTATCGCTACTTTTCACCTACTTTTATCGCTACTTTTGGAGCGGCCCTCGGGATTCCCACGGTTGGTGGGTGGTTAGTGGGTGTGGGTGGTTTAGCCCACGGTGTTGTATCCACGGTACCCTAATACCACTTGGTGGTTTAGGGTTGTATGAGTTTCCTTATATAATTATTGTAATGCCCCATTTGAGGGACAAGAGAGAGAATAATATATCAAGGAGGATAGACTCTTGTTTCTTTGGACTAGCCCAAATCGGGTGAACCAGGGTAAATCTTGTGTGTTATATGTGCATTGAATGGTGTCATTATTTCCTTAGTTATTATTTTTGCATTATTTCTAGAATATGTTTCTGTAATTCTCTTCAGTGATGCCATTCGGTTTGAAGAATGTAGGTGTAACCTATCAATGAGCCATGACTTATATCTTTCATGATATGATGCATGATATACTACATGATTATGTAGACGACATTATAGCTCATTCTACTAAAAAATATGACAATTTAGATGACTTGAGAAAAGTATTTGATCGATTAAGGGAATGTCTTATCCGATTGAATCCAACAAAATATATATTTGGAGTTAAGTCAAGTAAATTATTGGGGGTTATAGTTTCTTTACGTGGCATCAAAATTGACCCTCTCAATATTACGGCTATCACTGATATGCCCGCACCTACAAATATATCTGAATTACGAAGTCTACAAGGTAAGCTTCAAGCTATCCGTCACTTCATCGATAAGCTGGCGGATAAAACTGGACCCTTTCTTAAGCTTCTTAAGAAGGATGTCTCTTTCCATTGGGATGACGAATGTAAGGAAGCATTTGAACTCCTCAAACAATATCTTCTTAACCCACCTATACTTTTGCCACCTAAACCTGATCGCCCATTTATCTTGTATATTTTTGCTTCGATTTTGCTTTAGGAGCTATGTTAGCTCAACTTGATGATGAGAAAAGAGAGCGTGCTAATTATTACATTAGCAGAACATTAATTAGTTATGAAACTCGCTACACAACATTAGATAAGTTATGTCTAGCAATCGTATTTTCTACACAGAAACTATGCCATTATATGCTCAGTCGGAAAACATACGTTATTGCTAAATCCGATCCCTTGCGGTATCTCATGAGTCGACCTTATTTATCTGGTCACACAACGAAGTGGGTTCTTGCTCTAAGCGAGTTTGAACTCACGTTTATAGGACATAAGTCTGTTAAGGGTCAAATCATAGCAGATCAATTAGTTGCTGCACCCTTAGAGTCCACCCATCCCCTCGTCATTGAGTTTCCTGACGAATGCCTTAACCTAGAGGCGGATCATTCAGAGCAATGGTCCCTATACTTTGATGGAGCCCGATGCATGAGTGGGGCTGGTGTAGGTATTATTTTGATATCTCCACAGAAACATCTCATACCTCTATCCTTTAAATTAATGTTTGCCTGTACTAATAACACTGCTGAATATGAGGCTCTAATCCTTGGATTACGAGCTGCCCTAGCACTAAAAATTAAAAATCTATTAGTTTTTGGTGATTCTCAACTTGTTATAAATCAAATTAATGATGTTTATCAGACCAGAGATGATAAATTGCGCCCATATAAAGCATATGTATTACAATTAATATCTTTATTTGATCAAGTTACCTTGGAAGCTATTCCTAGAACTAGCAATCGTGCGGCTGACGCTATGGCCGCAACTGCATCTCTTTTACCCTTGGAGTTAGATGATGAATATGCTACCATCATTATTCATCGACTCCAAGAACCCACTTCAACTAAATCATGCTTGGAACCTTTGGACGTGTTTCTAATCAACGAAACTATTCCTGAACTTTGGTACACTGACATCCTCAATTTTCTTCAAAATGGGACCTTCCCTGAAGGTTTTAATAGAAACCAGCATCGGTTATTACGTAGACGAGCAAGTCGCTTCGTAATAATTGGCAATACATTGTATAGGAGATCTTTTGAAGGTATCCTATTGAGATGTTTGAATCTAGAAGAGTCTAGATCAGCTTTGAGTGAAGCCCACGATGGATCTTGTGGGGGACACTTTAGTGGTAGCGCCATTGCTAAGAAGCTCCTTAGGATAGGATATTTTTGGCCTACCATGGAGAATGATGCACATGATTACGTGCGCCATTGTGACAAGTGCCAGAAACACGCTGACCTTGTCCATGCGCCTGCACAAGAACTGTAGGCTATTTCATCTCCTTGGCCCTTTTCAAAATGGGGCTTAGACATCATCAAAAAAATCAATCCTGTGTCATCTGATGGACACAAATTCATCATAACCGCCATCGAGTATTTTACGAAGTGGGTCGAAGCTATGCCCTTAGCTTCTTGCACTTGGAACGCAAGTTTCCAAGTTTATTCTTAATCAAATTATTTGTAGGTTCGGAATTCCTGCAAATCTCATCTCGGATAATGGAACTTGTTTCAAAAACAAAGATGTAAAGAAACTATGTCAAAAATATAAAATTCAACATCGTTGGTCCACTCCCTATTATCCTTAGGGTAATGGCCAAGTAGAAGCATCTAATAAAACATTAATTAAAATCCTCAAGAGACTGGTCAATAAATTTGGCCGTGATTGGCACATTCAATTATATCCTGCTTTGTGGGCTTATCGAACTAGCATTCGTACTCCCACGGGCACTTCACCTTTTGTTTTGGTTTATGGCGCTGAAGCTGTTTTTCCCTTTGAACTAGAAGTTCCTTCTTTGGCTCTGCTACTTCAAGATACTGAAGTAGGAGATGAATATCATGCTGGCAGATTTAGTCAGCTGGAACTCCTAGATGAGAAGCGCATTAATGCTTTGGAGCATCTTCGTGCCTACCAGAACAAGCTCAAACGAGCATATCTCAAGAAAGTTCATAATCGATCCTTTGAGATCGGTGACCTCGTCTTAAAAGAAAATAAAAAAATACTAATGCAACTAAAGACCTTAAAGGCAAATTCGAGCCTAAGCGGCTTGGGCCATATATTATCATCTGCTAAATTTGGATCGGGAGCATACAGATTAGCTACCTTAGATGGTAAAGATCTTAAAGAACCTATGAACATTATGCATCTTAAGCGCTATTATGCATAAATCTGGTAATTTCGTCACTGTATATATTATACATATTGTCTCATATTAGTAATTCATATAAAAATTTCAAAAATAGTAATATTATGTATTCTCTCAATTCATAAATTAAAATCAAAATATAAAAAAATCAAAATCATCAAAATCCTCAAAAACATCTTCTATTTTGCACCTGTCAATTCTTGAAGTATTGCGGTTATATTTTCAGTTATTTTGGATAAATTAGCATTTATCTGGAATCCCTCACTTTCACACTCACATGAATAAATATCTTGATCTTATTTGGTATGATTATTAATCTCTCTTATATCGAAGTCCACAGTTGAATTAAATAAAGTTTTGAGCATAGAGAACTGATCTTGTTATTTACTTGAACCAAGTACACCTTTTCACATTAAAATGATTTCATTGCAAATTCAAAACGATGCTACACAGTAGAAGTGGTCTCTTGAGCGAAAAGTTTCCCCTGCTATCCTATCATGCACATGGTCTAGAATCTTTGAGAATTGACAAAAGGACAAGCTCACTCCTGCCCAGAATAAAAATCCCTTGCTCTACAGCCAATCCGAGCAAGTATCCCTAGTATAGGAAGAAAAAGAAAAAGAAAAAGAAAATCAAGAAAAATCATGAGAAAAAGAGAAATTATTCAGAAGCATTATTTCAGTATCATTTTGTACCATCTCAACAATATTTCAGCATTATCTCAGTGTCAAGCAAAAAAAAAAAATAGAAAAAGAAAAGAAAAGAAAAAGCAAAAAGCAATAAATCCCTCCCCCCCTTTGAAAGAAGGAAGTGTGAAGCTTGAATCCCTGGAATTCTCAATTATTCGAAAACTGTGAGGTAAACCCCATAACAGGTGATTTGTGCCCAACTTGCTTGACATTGGGTAACTCCTAGCGTGGTGATATGTCTGTCACATTAGCGACCTTCTTTTGTACAGACCTATGTCCGCTTATGGATCAGCTAGCTCTTGATGACCCGACTTACATAGTAGTCTGGTACGGTTACATGCATATAAATCATGGTCAACGAACACTCATTTGGTTAATTCAAATTACTTGTATCAAATTATCTTGCTCAAAATCGGTAAATGAACATTACAATTGCACACACATTTGTGTTTGAGAGATTTTGTATCATTATGATAGATCAAGATCGGCAATGAACTCACGTATGCACACGGGGTTCCTTATAAATCTAAATTTTGTCTTTGAGATAATTTAAAATATTTATTCAAATCTTCTGGAATAATTTGACTTTCTTACTTGAGAATATCTGCTTAGCGTAAAATCAATTAAATACATTTTTTTCAAAAATCCAAAATTTTCTTGCAAAACATGTTCAAAAATCTAGCAATAAAGTCACATTTATATATTTTCGACTTTCGCGACGATGGTATAGTTCCTAAACCTAAATTGGAATTTTATGCCTAGTGCAAGTCCTCATTTTTATATTTTTTGTTTATCTCAAAATCAAAAATCAACTATGCAATAAAACTATTATATCAATTTCTTCTTTGGATTTCGCGATGATGGTATAAGTCTATACCTAAAATTCTATGCCTAGCGCAAACCATCGTTCTAATTTTATTTCCCATTTATTTAATCCATAAAAGCATATGGCTTAAATCATTATGTTACACAATTGTGCTTTAAAAAGAATGAAAACTTTCCTATTTCATTTCATTATGTCAACATTCATTTTTTTTGCGACGATGGTATAATTCCTAGGGAATTGTTCAAATTTCTATCATACTTAGGAATTTTATGCCTAGCAAAAATCATATTTTTAATATTTCATGCATAATATTTTCATGGAAATCTGAAAACAAATCATCACTATCATCATTTTTCATCATCACAACACAAAGTCTTAAGAAAGTCTCTTAAGCACCCTTTTACTTTTAGCAATATTTCTCTCATACCGGGATTAGCTTGATGACCTAGCGAGCGGCGACTCCATGAAATGGTCATGTAACAACGACAATGTCCTTTGAAATTATTGTTAGAAGTCACTTTATTTTCATCAAAACACACCACAACAACCAGTTTGTTTACATCAGATTATTTCATTTAATTTTATAGCATGACATAAAATTATAATATTTTCAATGACATAATTACATGAATAGTCAATCAACAATTAAAATATTAAAGCATCATAAAACATATGCACAAGTCATATCACAAAAAGAACATCATATATATATCAAGAAGTATATACATCATATCAAAATGGATTGGTATGCCACAATCTATACCCTGGCATACTCAATCATCTCAAAAATAGTCTATGTACAATGTGCATCTAGTCTCGAGAAGACCTCGAGCTCTCAGCCTCATCTCCTCTCCCACCCTGAGGTGGAGGAGGTGGTCCCATCGAAGCCCATCCTGTATCGTGGGTCCTCGATGTCGATCATGATGATGTCCTCGATGACCCCATCCTGATCGGCTCCGTAATGCTCGGCTGGCAACTGTATCCTCTGGCCCTCTAGAACCAGCTGGTAGTACACTCCCTGATAGAACATGGTCTGAGCAACCGACCATGCCAGCTCTAGAATGCTCGCCCCTCCGCTCCGAGCCCTGAGCCGTGTAGCCTCATCCTGTAGAGTCTGCACCTGAGCTCGTAGGTGGGCATTCTCCGCCCGGAGAGCTGCCATCTCGCTGCTCTCCCCCACCTCGACACCCTTGCCCCTATCGAGCGATGGTGGCCTATCCCTCTGCTGAGGAGGGAGTCTTTCTCTCCTCTCCTCTCTCCTCTCCTCCCTCCTCTATTGCTGCTGTCTCTTCGGAGCCTGTGGTACTCTCCGACATCTCTCCTGAGGAGGTCATCGTTGATCCCTCCCTCTATGACCCCTCGCTGCATCGATGGCAGCCTGGCACCGCCTCTCCATCCATTGCACTACAACATGCATCAGACCCTATGCCCTCATCATCCGAGGAGGGTGGATGCCTGCATACCAGGCATCATATCCATCTGCTATCCCCGCATCATCCCCATCCACTGGCTGAATGGGGGCATCATCAGCATCCTGACTCTAGAACCACTGCATGTCTGGAGCCCCACTCAGTGTGGTACTATCCCGCACAGTCTGGGAGTACTCATAATCCCTAAGAGTAGGGATCCCCTACTATAGACCGAACTACCTCAAAACTTGGTCGTAGCGATGGAGCTCTACCTCTCCCCACTCTGTCCTCAACCATATGACTCGCCTGATGCGAGCCAACTCCTGTCCATCCTCTACCCACCCTGGATGCTCTCTCCATGGTCTCCAGGTGATCCGATCTAGGGTGAGGTCATCCAACAACCTTCGGGACATCGACAGATCTATCCACCATTGTGACCCTCTCTAGAGCCACCAATAGAAAACCTAGGGTCTCTCTCGATCAACTCCTATCAGTGGAAGCCCTACCGGCCTTCGCACCGTAATGTGCTCCCAGCACCAAACCTGTAGAAGCGATGTCAGCACCAGACATCGACCCCCCTTGTATACGACCCCGTAAAGGATCCTATACAAGTGGCACAGTACAAAGCTGCCCCAAGCAAACCTGTATCCGTGGTCTCTCATGTCATAGACCACATCTGAAAGTAGCCATGGTAATCTGCATCCACTCTGGTGGCATAGAAGAAGGCCACCCACCACCCCTACCAAAACTTGGGTCAACCGAGATGCCCTAGGCATCCACCTCAAAGCCTCGATGTTCACTCCACCCTTCTCCAGGATGAAGCTCGGGTCCTCGCACAATCTCATCATAGCGTGGCCCTGATTGGTCGAAGGGGTCATGAATCGACCATGTATGGGGATCCTCAAGATCCTCCATACATCCTCTAGAGTGGGAGTCATCTCCCCTATCGGTAGCCGGAAGTAGGATGACTTCGGATACCATCTCTCTGCTAGGGCTATCAGTAGCCCCATGTCTATAGGAATTTGTGGCATCTCTGCCACATGTTGCAGTCCTACCTCTGCCAATCTATCTCGCTCGGCCTGATCGAGCGTGGCCAAATCATCTCTTAGACCTCCGTATTTCCACTCCCGACTCTTTAGCAATCCCCTCTGCAAAATAAGCAATAAAACAACAAAAATCATTAGTACATAATCATTAAAAAAAATCAATTAAAATCAAATCATCCCATAAAAGTTGATATCGCCCATTATTGGATGATATCGTACCAAATTTAGATAAAATCATCCTTAATAGGATGAAATCGTCTCCGTTCTTCAATTTGGGGATCGCCCCTTATTGGACGGGATCGCCCCTATTTCTTCGATTTCATCCCTAGACGAAATCGGCAATATAGAGACGATTTCGTCGACGGCCTAAAAACGGCCATGACGCCCAAAAACACTTAAAATTCAAGTCAAAAATCAAGTAAATCAAGTTAAAAACATAGTAAACTAGGTTTAGATCCTTACCCGCAACCCGCGTCGGATCTCTGTCGATCTGTGTGCCATTTCCACCATTTCGCCTGCAGAGCTCTGAAACAACGAAAGTGAACAGTAAAAATGAATTAGGGTTTTACCCTATTTTTCTTATTTTTATTCAAAATGACATTTTTTTAATTTTTGCTTTTTCGTGCTTTTACCTCAAACGTTCGATTTGGGTAAAAACTCGGAGGGGGCACCATAGCAAACAGTCATACGATTCGACCTAGAATCGTCGTCTAAAAAATGGAATAAATTTTTGCTTTCTCGTAAAGCATGAAGAACTCGTCTTTAACGCATTTTTTTTGGAAAATTTGCTAAAGAGGGGGCAAAATGTAGCACCCTAAAATTGGCGCAGTTAAACCATCAGTAAAAAGTAGAAATTTGAATTTTAACCCCGAAACCGCCCGTTAACCGCTTACCTCATTTTTTGTGCCATTTTTAGAGGTTGTTGTGACCGTTGGACGATATCGTCGTCGATCTGACGATATCATCCCAAATCGGATGAATTCGTCTGGAACAGAACGTCCAGACGATTTCGTCCCAAAACCAAATTTTTGCAATTAGCTTCTGTTCCAACGACCTCTCCAACTTGGGCAGAAGCGTGTCTGCATGGTTGGAGATTCCCACATTGGGGATCTCCCAGATTGGGATGATCCCCAACCTCCTAACCTCCCCCTAATCCTATATAAACTAGGATTTTCCTAGTTTATCCCCCTGACTCCCTACCTGGCTGCCTGGCTGATTATTTCCCTACAATTTTAGTTTTTGTTGTGATCTCCCATCATTTGCACTTGTGTTTTCAAGTTTTGTTGCAGGATTTCACTATGTTTCAGTCGGAGGTAGCTCGGATCATCGTAGGTGATTCAACTACAATTTTAGATGATCCTATCAAGATCGGCGATGATCTTGTACGATTACAGATGATCTGGTCTACAATTCAGCTTGGGGGCAATCAGAGCCCTGAGTTTGCATTCTCTATCTCATTTTCCTTATTTATTGGTGCATTAGATTAATTTACTTCTATTTTGCATCTTGGAGTTCACCTCATTTAGCATAATTGCATGATAAAATTCAAAATAAGTTTCCAAAATAGTGCATCTCATTTAATTTGATATCTGGATTTATCATTCAAACATCTATACTCTTATTTCTATCATTTTGCATCATTCTTGCAATTGTATTTTTGGTTTTTGGTGTCTGTTTTCTTGATTGCAGGTTTCTGACGAATTCGCCTGATGAATTCGTCAGGTCGCTGATGATCTTGGGTGATCTCGGATGATCTCCTATGATTTGGGATGATTCTGTACAATTACAGATGATCCTGTCATATCCGGGATGATCTGGACTCCTACAAGCTTCAGAATCTTCATCAGACATCAGAAATCAGGTGTACTCTTCTCCATTTTATATATTCTCTGTATTCAATCACATTAGGATTCATTTATGTCTGTTGTCTTCATATAAATCAGAATCTTCATATAGAATAGCTTAGCTTCATTTTGGCCAACCTAGGAATCTGAATGATTGAACATAAAACGAACAAATCAAACCCATTCTCAACCTAGGCGTGGAAACTGCCACTCAAAGTTTCCTGGTGAACCCCACCATCCATCAAAAATTCACCTTTATACCCCTCCCCCGAGAGGCGCGACCTTCAAAGGGCCTCTCCGTCCGAGGTATTGTTCCATCCTTTTCTCACCCCCCTTTCGGGTATGGATCCTTTAGCCTGAAGGTAAGGGTGCAAAAAATTTGGGCGATACATCTAACCCTTGAGATTGGTAAAGAGATTGATTGTGATTGAGACAGGTTTTGAGGTCAATACTTCATCAAATAAAAGGTATGGACATATCTTCCTTGTGAGTGAAATATTTTTGGATGTTGTGAATGCTAAGTTAGAGTGAAAAGGATTGTTTGATAAGCATTGTTGAGTTTGGTTTTTGGAATGAGAGTTGATACTAGAAACCTTGTTTGATATTCATTGTCAGAAATATTGAAGTAAGATTTCATATGCTTGAACTAGGGTTTGTGAAATATCATGAGTATAATTGTTATGTGAAGTTGAGAACTATATTGAACTAGGGTTTGTGAAAGATCATGAGTATCATTGTTATGTGAAGTTGAGAACTATATTGAACTAGGGTTTGTGAAATATCATGAGTATCATTGTTATGTGAGGTTTGTTTGATAAGCATTGTTTACTAAGCTTTCATTGAGTGATTGGTTGAGTGTATTTGATTGAGCTTAGTTGATTGGAAGTGTTGGAGTGCTAGTTCAAGTTCTGTGAAACAAATTGTTCCTTACTAATTTGAGAAATATTGAAAGTGATTGAGTGTGAAATATATTGAGTCTCTAAAAATTCTCCATATATTTTTGTGGTAAAGTAAGAGAGATTGAAATTTATTGAGCATTATTGTGAGTATGAAGCATAATGAGTCTCTAACAATTCTCCTTATGTTTCTGTGAGATTAACCAAGATTCTGTGTGAAGCTTGTTTGTGTGATTGAAGAGGTTTTATGTGATAAATTGAGTTGAGTTGTATAAAGATTTTGTGAAAGCTAGTGAATAGATTTGAGTTAGTCCTAGAGTGGACTTAAGGACTAAGTTGAGTAAGCTTTTATGGAAGCTTATAATGCATATTTGAGGTAATTCTTGGTGAATACTTTTTTAGTAGATTGGACAAGTTCTAGTGAGGACTTGTTGAGAATATTTGAGGTAAGTCTTGGTGAAGACTTGTTGAGTAGATTTGAGGCAAGTCTTGGTGAAGACTTATTGAGTATATTGGAAAATTTCTAGTAAGGACTTGTTGAGTAGATTTGTGCTAGATCAAAGGACTGTGTTTAGTATAGATTTGAGGATAGAGATTAAGAAGATTTGTGCTAGATCGAAGGACTATGTTTAGTAAAAAATTGAGACAAAGCTGAGAGCAAGCTTTGGAGGTGACAGAGCAGAGGATAGTAGTTTCCAGTGGATAAATATCTATTAGCTAGGGTAGTGAGGATAGAGATATTTTGAGTGAGGATAGAGTCTTCAGTGGAGAGAGATCCACAATCCAGTGCAGTGTAGGCAATAGTCTTCTAGAGGATCACCAACCAGAGTAGAGGAGAATGAGCTTTCCTATGGATAGAGATCCATGAACTTGATTAGGGGATTGGTGTCTCCTTTGGATGAATATCCATAAACATTGTAATAGGGAAAGTATTCCCAAGAGATTTGTTGAGAAAATTTTAGTGAAATATTTTCTCTATGGAGTAGCCCACATTGGGTGAACCACGTTAAATTGGTGTCTCTATTGTGTGTGGTGATTTTTGCATTGCTTTGATTATTGTTGTTGATATTTCCATTGATATATTTCATAATATTGTTTGGGAAAGAAAAGTAAAAAATGGTATTATACTGTTCATCTCAGTATAAGCTTGTGTTCTTCACCAGTGACCTAGAGGTAGAGACCCAAAGGCAGTGACCTAGATGTGACTTAGATACATTTATCTAGAGGAAAACATAGATAATTTATAAAGGAATACCTAATGAAGGTTACATATATCCATCCATGCAAAAGTTAGATTTGAATAATGAAGAGAAAGAAGAATCATAGAATGAAGGAAAATATCCTTCCTACCAAATAATGTAATACAGGAGGTATTGGAAGTAATACATTATTTGATCCCCTTGTAAATATTAGTTTGGTAAAATAAAATATATTTTTATATAATGTTTGTGTCAATATGAGAGAAAGGGCAAAGTGTCAAGATAGACAATGAAGAGTCACATTGATATGTGATAAGATGAGAGTATTTGTCTTAATGAGAGGAATATGAAAGGATGCACCTTCTGGATGTTTGAGGAGAGAAATAGCTAGAGTACTAAAAAGTCTTGTAAAATTATATATTGGAGATAAATATTCATGCAACATAATCTATCTAAATCATTCTTGTAATATTTTGATATTGTATATATTTGAGTTATATTTATGAGATATTATTTTTATTTCAACATTGTGATTCATTGTTAGTAGTATTTATCTGATTTCTATTTGATATTAGATAAAGCTTTCTATGACCTAATATAGATGAAAAACTAGCATACAACATGTTTTATTTATAGGGGTCATAAATGTTTACGATTGTCACTATTTTCCCAAGCTCTAATGAAAATAACTCAATCCCTACTCCTAATTCAAGCAATGCAAATTTGTCTAGCCTAAACTAGTTTTCCTTCCATCCTATGGCCACTCCTTCCAAGGTCCCTACAACATCAAGGATTATAAAATCCCATCCTTTATGCAATTTACCAAGATCTTCCATCACTTTCATAGCTAACCCTTTTATCTCATAAAATAACAAATTCTATGAATTATGAATTTCTACTAGCCTACATAAAGTAGATTTTTTTGTTGATCTACCCATCCCAAAATATTAAAGGAGAGAAATTTCATCTATTAACTATTTTCATGATCATCCTTGCTCTAAGGATCCCTTTTAAATATGATTACATGCCTTGTTGAACTTCACAAAGGGATTTATTCTTAACCAATGAAATAAGAGATCTTTTGCTCCTCCCACAAAAAAGACTCCATACCTCCACATATTTTTTTTAGCCTCCCCCAAATACTTTCCTTGGTAATGTTATTCCTTTTAGGTATTATAAGGGGTACTTATGGATTTTTAAACCCTCCTGACCATAGGCAGAAAAAGGTGGGGAAGGAAACTTATAGTGGTTTACCTATGAAGCATTACTAAAAAACTTACCAGAATCTAAACCAAGGTCTAGATATACTATCTCCAAGGAAGAAGAATTTTAGGGTCCTCCTTGCCCCTCAACTCCACCCTTACATTCTTTCAAGGGAGACTTTATTTTATAGACTGGTAAGTTTGGCCATTAGTCAATTGAAGGACTCAAAGGAGAATTACCTATAATCCCATATGAGAAATGATATTTAGGAATAGTTTTACTTTGAAATATTATATGTGTGTCCAAGAGCATGACATCCAACTTTTTCTCTAATATTCCTAGACTTGCTTCAACCTGAGACAATTATAAACCATCACTTGATCTAACAGAAAAAAAATTATCTCTGCCTTATTTGCATCTCTTGTTCTTTCCCCTAATTCCTCTAGCTTATTTTTTTATGAATTGATTGGAAAATATAACCAATATATAAGTCATGTGTCCAAAGAAAAAATTGTATCTCATTATTACCCTTAAATACCCCTCTCTACCTTACGAAGCTAAACCTTACTTGAATAATTAGAGAATAATCCCTTGCAATATACCCATAACTATTACAATGCAAACACATAAAAGGCACACCAATGTATTCCAAGGTTTGAACATGTGTTCCTTTGTTGTACTTTAATATAATTTCTCCCGTCAATCCATCTCTCCAATCCACATCAACAAGAATCCTAGCCACTATCCTTAAGTGTGAGGATTGATAGCTCTTTTCCACATCTAAGAATGAACCAATGTAATTATCTACAACTTGGAAAACATATTTAGACCAAAATTCTAGAGGAAACCCCGATAAATTTACCCATAGATGAATAGGTATATGAGTGGTCCTAGGGTCAAAATAAGGATCCCACAATTTGAGAATATACAAAGCTGACCCCAAAAACCATATCTTTAATAAAATGTTTACCACATCTTCTTTAGTCCCAAACTAAAATGACAACTACCCTCTTACCAAAAGTAAGAAACTTGGCACATTCCCTAGGACTTCCATCCATTCCATGGCCATCTATTTTTTTAAAATTGCATGCCCATAGAACCTCTTGATAAGCATTTTCTCTAAGAGTTTAATGACTTCCTCCCATTTTCACATCTTCTCCTAAGACTAATTTTGCTTTGTTACTTTTTGTTTGAATGCACCTGGTTGCCATTTTGTGCACTTCCAAGGGATTATTATTTGGGTTTTCTCCTTCCAAATTTTTATGTTTCTCTTCATAGCCTTCATTATAGATTTATGGCATATTTCACCCATATTGCTATAAAGATGAAGTATCCCAATCACCATTATTGTCCAAGAGTTGCACATCCCATTGTGAAATTATCATCATATTAGACCCATTCCTAAACTCTTCCAAAGGTGACTTCCCTCTCCCATACTTCCTTCTACTATCAAAGATGAAGATCCCCTCATAAGGATTCATCGAATAGTCCACTAGTTTTCTTTGGGATCTTATTTCAAAAAACCCTAAATCTTCCTTCCTTCTCATCATCCTACATTTTTCTTAAGACCTCAAGGTCAAGGGATTCTTAATTAGCATTTATGTTAACAACCCTAGTCTCGATAGATAAAGTTCCATTTTTATTTTTGCCCTTTGCTTCACTCATCATGGTGGTAGTCTTGTCAAAAAAACTCTAAAAAATTGTCCTCTTATCCTACATATTCAAAACCCTAGGTTTAGGAGTCATGTTGTGTGGCTTTAGATCCAAAATTGATGGCCACAACCCTAGTTTATTCTTATCAACTTCCCCCTCTTTCTCTCCCATTGCTCTCTTTGGCATTGAACTTGCCAACAAACCCCTTGCAAATACCTTTTTCAAGCCCTTTATTGAGTTGTTACATCTTGATGGTAATGCAAACTAGAACTAAGGGATGTGCAATGGATCTAACAAGCACAATTAAAGTTGTAGCAATGACCTATCCTTCTCCTTGTTGTCCTTGTATCCCCTCAATACCTTCTTCATTACAAAATTTGAAACCCTAGGCACCTCTAATATCTATTTGCACTTTAATGCAATAATCCATACTATTTTTTTAGGAAAAAGTACAAATTTTTTAATTAATTTCAAAATGTTTGATTCTCTTGCAAAATTTTGAAGGCCCTCTTCTAGCATGGATTGTTATTTCACAGTCCATTCATGAGCGAGGTAAAAATTGTGCTTTAGGTCATAGGAATTCCTATCTTTTTTCTCCAAACGTATTTCCATGAAATCCTAAGTTACATAGATTGTCACCAAATCAAACGACAATATCTGTGAAGCTTTAGAAGACTACAAACTTATTCTTCTTTAATGGCTTTCCAAAGATTTGTATGAATAAAAAATAGACCCCAAACACAACTCCAATTTATTTTTACTAATATATCTAAGTGGGAGTGAGGTGTTAACTTTTAAAAAGGTTTGCATATGTTTTTAAAAAAAATATCAAAGGTTTGAAAAAAAATTAAAAATATATATATCATAGAATCACATTTCATCTAGAAAGGAAAAAAAAATTGGACAAAGAGAAAAAATACATATCAAGACATCCATATCTTTCCACAAACCAAAACTTTCAAAGTATCTCTACAACACCTGGATCAGTTTCTAAGAGAAAAATAAAACCAAACCCCAAAAAACATTATATCAAGATGGAAATGGAGATAAATGATATCCATGTATATCCTTGTATCACCACAAAGTAAGACTCTTTGTACATGTTGAATTTAATCCAATAGATGGCTAAGTTTGAATAATTGAACTCCACTTATGCCGTGATCCAACAATCCCTTGAATCCACACTCTTCAATGCTTCCCTCTTCCAAGTCCCTATACCCTTCCTCCTAGAAATCTCCTCTAAAGAATCCAAAAGCCTAAATTTACCCCTTGCAAACCCTAACTCTATGGGCCAAAATGCTAATTCTAACTTTGATTTGTCCTTTGATCAGTCTTGATCCAATAGTGAAAGACCCATAGGTTAGATATTTTGTTTTTGGCAATGGGAGAAATGTGGTGGGGTTTTTTTATCTTTTTCTAGAACTATTTGATGTTTCTAGCAAAGTGAGATTGTATAAGTGGGAATATGATTGTACAAGAGCCCTATAGAAGAAGGATTTTTGAGACAATTTTGCTCAGGATAGTGACCAAACAAGCAATGGGGTTAGGGTTTGGATATAAACCTAAAAAAAATATTAGAACAAAATGGTAATGGAGATAAATGAGGCCCTTGTATGTCTCTGAATTGTCACAAAGGAAGACTCTTTGTATATTATAAATATGATCCAATATATGGTCGAGTTTGAATACTTGATCTCCATATGCATTGCAACCCAACAATCCCTTGAATCCACCCTCTTCAACAATTTCCCCTTTCAAGGCTCTATAATATTTTTTTACCATGAAACCCTAACTTGCATAGTCTAATGCCTATTCGAATGACTAGATCTGTGAAGTTACTATCCTCCAAATTTGTGAAGTTGTATCTTACACTTCTAGAAATCATTATATCTCAACCTGCATTCTATTGAATTGAACATACAACTTCATAGTCCTTTCTCTTCCATCGATAAAGTTAAGGCTCGATCCCCCATTGAAATATTTTTAGGTTAGAGATTTTGGTTCTAGCAAAGGGAGAAATGTGGTGGGGTTTATCCTATTTTCTAGAACTACTTGATGTTTTTAACAAAACCAATATTTTTTATTGAGGATATTTTTATGTTGGAGCCCTACAAGAGGAGGGGTTTTAAGATGATTTTGCTCATGGTGGTGGCCAAGCAGGCTGTGAAGTTAGGGTTTGGAGTCAAACCCAAAAAAATATTTAAGGGAAGACTAGAGGAAATGAAATGTTGAACCAAAACTTTCCAAGCTTTAGGTCCCCTCGGAGCCCTGATCACCCACTTAGCACACATAGCAATACCTTTCCGTCTACAATCCAACAGACCCATTCCACTATATTCTCTGGGAAGACAACAAATATCCCAAGCAACTCTATGAAATCCCTTTGTTTCAGAAGAATTATTCCAAAGAAAATCTCGAAGGATTTTCTCAAGCTTCTTATAGCAAGCCTGTGAAGGAACCCAACAAGAGGAATAATAAACATGAGTTGCAACTAAAAATTTAGAGCAAATCTAAAATTTACCTGCTAATGACAACTTCTTAGTAAGCCAAAAATCAAGTTTCTTTTCAACTCTTTGAAGCACATAATTCCAAAGCTGAGTAGGGGAGCCTTGAAAGGCAAAAGGAATACCAAGAAACTTAAAAACTTCTCCATGAGGGATCCAATTCCAATGATACCCTTGAAGCCAAGGTGGCTTAGGCAAGGGAGACTATCTAAAGTAGGAGGTCTTCCTCCATTGTATGCTAGAACCAAAGGCTGTGCAAAAGGTGTTTAGACAAAATAGAGCATTAGAAACAGATTGCTCCTCTTCCCTTATAGTAAGAAAGGAGTCATCAATAAAGTGACCATTAATAAGTTGTCCTTGATCATTCGAAAGAGAAATTCCTTTAATAAGACCTGTAGAAGCTTGAGCAGCTAAAATATAGTCGAAGGCTTCAGTAGCAAGCACATATAAAGAAGGAGCAATAGGACACCCTTGCCGAACAGACCTAAATAGGCCCACTACTTCAGACTATGAATTGTTCAAATTGAGAATAGTCGAAGCATCTTTGAATAGCATAGCAATAGTTTGAATGAAAATTGGCCCGAATCCTAAATCTTTGAGCATAGAAAGAATGAATCTCCATTCAATGCGGTCATAAGCTTTCTCAAAATCAATCTTAATAAAAAGCATGTTCTGGTTTGACATCCGGGCCCATTCCATGCCCTCCCAGATAGCCAAAATATTGTCGAGGATGTACCTTCCTTGAATAAAGCCAGTTTGCTCTAATCTGACTATCAAAGGAAGAAGAGGCCTAAGGCAAAGAGCCAAAGCTTTGGCAATGATCTTGTAACTAACATTCAACAAAGTAATAGGCCTCCAATTAGTAATCAACTCTGGGTCCCCTTGCTTGGGTATGAATTTGATATTGCCCCTATTAATAATTGCTCCCAAAGAGCCTACTCGAAGAGCCTCCAGATAAAATTTATGCAGATTAGGACCAACTAAGTCCCAAAGACCCTTGTAGAACTCACAAGGAAAGCCATCCAGACCTGGTGCTTTGTCATTTTCCATTTGAGATAATGCATCCTCTAGATCTATAAGGGAGAGTAGTTTATCACACCCTACTCTTTGAGACTTTGAAACCTTAACTAGTACAACTACCATACAAGCTAGTGCTTGCTCCCACTCAGGGGAATAAGCTTGAGTGGCAAAAACATTAGTATAGTGCTTGAAAAAAGCATTAATCATCTCAAGAAGAGAGGTAAGCCTTATTCCATTGTCTTGAATGGCCTTGAATTGAGTAGCTTGCCTGGGAGGGCGGAGCCTTTGAAAAAATTCTTTGGTGACCCTATCACCAACTTTAAGCCAATGAAGACGGGCTTTAATTCGAGCTCCCCGAGCCTCATAAAGTTTAGCAAGTTTAAGTTCATGCCTCAGCTGGGCAACATGAGACTGAAGTTTAGGATTAAACGGATAAGCCTCAAGCCTGAGAGAAGCTTTGGCAAGCTCATCATGAAGGATAACATTGGAATGTCTTCTGAACTACGCCACCTTTTTCCCCAAAGTACGGAGCAAGATAGTTGTATGAAAAATGGCATCATTCCATCATTCTATCCAACCCAACTCTCCAGTAGGTCTAGGAACTAGATTCTAGACTCTACGGATATGACAAACCATGGAAGGGTGTTGAAGAAAGGAAGTATTGAAAAACAATTATGACTTGTAGTGTCTCTGAGGTAGGGATTTCATCAACACATTAAACATGATGGGTGAATGGTCGAAAGTAGTAGTACCAGGAATGGTTTCCACAAACAGAGCTGAAGCATTTCTCCTAT
Source organism: Wollemia nobilis (assembly GCA_028583015.1). Lineage (NCBI taxonomy): Eukaryota > Viridiplantae > Streptophyta > Pinopsida > Araucariales > Araucariaceae > Wollemia > Wollemia nobilis. The sequence goes on from JAQPPZ010016822.1 coordinate 295,552, forward strand.
GAAAGAAAAATTACACATGATCTGAAAGCATGGCTCTGTCCAGCCTTCTCAAAATTCTTGCATGGCCAACCTAGAAATTGGACCACGTATACCACAAATTTTTAGGAAAATCTTGAGGAGAAAAACAAGAATTAGGGTTTGACAAACCCAATTTGTTTTTCATGAAGTACCAAGCCTCTCTTTCCCCAGTAGCCCACCACATGGGAAGTTGTCCTATCTTGTCTACAGGATTTTTAGTCATATTAAAATCTCCACACATAACCCAAACAATAGGTGGTAAAGAAAAAGCACACCACCGCCAGAGGCTACAATGCTCCTGAGCATCATTGGAGGCATAGACATTAATAATGCCAAAAGACAGCCCACCAACCTCAAGTAAAACCCAAACTGCATGATTGGAAGGGTCCACACCCCACGAGACAAAATTATCTTTCCACCTAGCTGCCAAAATAATGACAACTCCCCCTCTACTAGGGGAATGATTGGTGGCATAAAAAAAGCAACCTGGCCAAAGAAAAGGGCAAGTACATTGCAGAATAAAGTCAAAAATCTTAATCTCTTGAAGACAAAGAAAGTCAATATTACCATAAAACCTAGAGCATGAAGCAATCTCATCTCGGACCAAGTATTTGTGGACTGGGTCCATTAGCCCTCTAACATTCCATGATAAAAAAATCATGAAGATCGATCAAGACTCATATGTTCGGCTACATCTTCAGCATCTCCGAGGTTTGAAAGAGAATCATAAATATTATTGAGAAAATGCTCTTGACTTGCTTTCCAAAACTTTATTTGATGCCTTTTGTCCTGGTGAACCAAGGATTCTCCCTGTGGTGGGCTACGGGATCTTCGACCATTGACAGAAGCCCATTTAGGTTCCATGAAGCTTGATGAAGACTACCCATTGATATGCAAAACTGGAGAATCTGAAGACTGAGTAGGAGTAGAAGAAGTAATAATTTTGGCAAAGGAAGCACTAGTCGATGGTACATTAGCAACCATCTATGAAGCCCTAGCACTGGGTGCCATTGATTGCGTGGTATGCTACTCCATCACCACACCATGCCCAACTGTCATAGAAGACACAAGGGGTTGAGGTGAGCTACTAGGAGCAGCCATAGGGTTTACATTTTTCCCATTCTTACCCTTCTTTTGGACTACCTTCCATTCATCTTGCCCCCCTTTGGAAGTAGGGACAGAGCTAGTAGTAATAGGAGCCATAGTCATCTCCTTAACTTTAATCTTGTCCACCATTAAAGGATAATATTTTATCTTATGGGTAATTGATTGGCAACGGTAACATGTGTTAGGAAGGTTTATGTAGACAACACATTGCTTGAACCTATAATCACCAACTTGGACATCAACAGTCTCCCTGAGGTCTTTAGAAAGATCGACTTTGACACAAAAATACTTTTGAGGGCATGAGGCATAAAATTTATCCATTTCACAATAGACAAATTCACCAATGGGGGCCACAAGGTTTTGATAATAAGGCCAGAGTGGTAGAGGAAGACCAGGGAATTCAACCCAAACTGAAACCCGCAAGGAAACATCATTAGTGACCAAAAAATCCTTGGTCCAGGGCTGAAAAATCAATAAGGAGCTACGAACAGACCAAGGCCCACGACTGAGGACCGCTTTGGCCTGAGCAAGGTCAGCAAAATGAAACAAAAAACCCTTTGGTGAGGTTCTAGATACCATCAACCTTGATGCCATGCCAAGCTTGTTGGACCCAGTTTCGAAGGAGGGTCTCGCTAGGGATACGACCTAGAAAATACCCTACCAGCGTATGGCTTTCCAACCAAGAACAAGTAGTATTAAACTCACTCAACGAGATAACAACATCCGGAGGAGAAATATTACCTCGTGATAAACTTTGGGAATGAACTTCTATGGTTGCTTGTTCACCTTTAGCGCCATTGCTCCCTTCTATAGCTTCAATAGAAGTTGGAGCTATTGATTGAGCTCCATCCATAAAAAAAGAGGTTCAATCCACCAAACGATGGAGTAAAGTCGGTGAAAGCAGCAAAAAAATGCCCTAAGAGGCATCCCGCACACACTCCAGAGTGGAGAGGTAGTATGGCACCAAGAACTCGAAACCCTAATGCATGCAACTTCTTCCTCTAGCTTCTTCAGATCCCATAACTCAACTATTTCATAAGTTTTTTTTAAAGTAAGAAGATGGATTTTAGACCTAAAGGTATCTAATAGGTTTAGGTTAAAAATAAAGTTTTAAAAAATTTGGGCCTCGCTGGACTGAACGCTTGTCCCTTTCCTAGTGCTTTCAATGGTGTAAAAGGTTGAAAATGATTATGGCATGGTGGTTATAGGGGTAGACTACGTGAAGATCTGTTTGGCGGCTTCTGGGGCAGACAATGCAGAATATTGTGATGACCATAAAAAGCTGGACAGCCTGCCCGGATTCGTGGTGGCTACCGATTCCACCATGTAAATTCAAAAAAATAAATAAATAAATAAATAAAGTTTTAAAAATTAAAAGGAAATAATATTATATGATATTATAAATCAAAACAAATTATTTCATATAACTAAGAAAAGACATAAGAGAAACTATGTTGATCATTTAACCAAATATTCCTAAATATTTTTTGTTGGGATGTATCTCAATCATCCTCAACTTTTTAAAATATCAACACCTATTGAAAATGAAGGACCTTTAATACATATCTATGAAAATGTTTAGTTGAGGAATGTAATACACCCCATGGGGCCTAGTATAGTCAAAATTGTGTTTTATATAAATAAAATTATTTTAATTACATTTAAGATATTAAAATAATTATAAAATTAACTATTTTAATATAAGATGAAGTATGGTGTATAATTTTATCTAAAAAAGAAAATTGTTCAATAACATTAAAAGCTCAACATTTTCTTATTATCTTTTGAAGCATGTTTCTTCTATTGTTGATTTTGATGAAAAATATCCATGTTTTTTTTATTCTCAATTATTCAAAAATTTTCATTAGTGATGTAGTTGTTTTTTATATTCATAATTATTCAAAAAGTTTTATTAGTGATGTAATATTGATGTTGTCATAGGCTTCACATTCCATGAAAAACTATTTTTTAGTCTCCACTACTCTTATTGTACAAAAGACACATATTGTAACGACCCAAAAATCAAGAAACAAAACACACAAAAAGAGAAGATTTTTTTTTGACTAAGGAGAGGGATTCATAAACCCCTAACCAACCTTAGATCAACTTAATGTTTAACAACCCCTAAGTTTCTCAAGAACTATACCACACAAGATTCCCCTCACGCAAGTCCCTTATGCATAGGCATATCTCATGTCATGCACATAAGTCCATCCATCTCATCAACCTTGATGAGCTAGACTTACCACATTCAATCATTAGAAGGTGTACATGCATCTCCATATCCCACACAAGCCATTATGTATGGGTATGCTACGTGTATTGCGAGTTAAGCTATCCATATTGTCCTTTGACAAGCTATCTTAACTTTGGTACGATCTTCTAAACCTAGTTACCAATATCCCTAAGGGGGTCTCAAGCCCTTAGGTTATCCTCTAAGTTCACCCTAGAACTTACTATTCAAATCACATGGAAAGTTATTTAGCAAAAAGTAAAAGATAAAACTAGATACTAAATCTAACAAAACATAATTCAACAAACATACAAAGGAGAACTAGAAGCATGGGATAACATTCAAAGAATAAGCATACAATAGAAGGGATTTAAATAGCAACTCAAGAATAATACAAGATACTTTTACCACATTGGTCATTTATTACATAAGAGTATGGTAAAACGTCCATACCTTAAAATAATACATTACATCAATGATATCGAGGAAATCTCCCCACAAGTCTAATCTAATAGCATAAATAAATGAGGTGTAAAGTAGAAAGTAAACTTGAGCATCGATCCATCTGTGACTTTGGTCCTCCCACTCTTCCATCGATCAAGTGAGGATAGTAGGGGATCAGGACACTCATAGTTCAGGATAGACATGCTTCTAAATGCAATTACTTTCTTTACTTTGCCAAATTGCAACTATACAATTTATTTATTTTTGTAACCATCTAATAGCATAGTTGATATCATAAAAGAATCATTACTTTTACTGTCTTCCCTCAAATACCTTTAGAGGGATTTTCAACATGCAACAATTAAGTCATGGTTATTACTCAAATCAAATCTAGACTTGTCTCAAAGCATTAAAACCCAACACTTTTAATCTTTAGACCAATCCTTTTGTTTATCCTCTAAATAAAGTAAATTCCCATACCTTTAATTAGAAATAAATCCTTTTCCCGTTCATTCATAAACTAAAGTCCCATACCTCTAGTTTATAAACAACATTACATTTCCATTTATTTTCAATAAACTAAAGCCCATAACCTTAATTTACAAAAATAATACATTTTCCATTTATCTTCAATAATCTAAAGACCCATAATTATTAATTTATTTAATATATGATAAATAAATACAAATACTTACCAAAAAAAAAAATCTAAAGCCCATACCTTAATTTATGAAACTAATACTTTTCCATTTATCTTCAATAAACTAAAGCCCATACCTTAATTTATAAAAATAATACATTTTCCATTTATCTTCAATAAACTAAAGCCCATAACCTTAATTTATGAAAATAATACTTTTCCATTTATCTTCAATAAACTAAAGCCTATAACCTTAATTTATGAAAATAATACATTTTCCATTTATCTTCAACAAACTAAAGCCCATAACCTTAATTTATGAAAACAATACTTTTCCATTTATCTTCAATAAACTAAAGCCCATAACCTTAATTTATGAAAATAATACTTTTCCATTTATCTTCAATAAACTAAAGCCCATAACCTTAATTTATGAAAATAATACTTTTCCATTTATCTTCAATAAACTAAAGCCCATAACCTTAATTTATGAAAATAATACTTTTCCATTTATCTTCAATAAACTAAAGCCCATAACCTTAATTTATCAGCAACCAAATTAATATATAATTCTGACTTTGAATCTGAGGAACCCTATCAAGCACAACACTCTCATGCAATACACGCTCGACTCGACAACAAAACAAGGTGTGTGACCTCCCTCGGTTTAACTTGATGACACAACAAGGTGCACGACCTCCCTTAGTTTAACTTGATAACACATCAAGTTGTGCGACCTCCCTCGATTTAACTACACTATAACCACGATGCTAACATGGCCAAGGCTACAACAATGTGATAGAGGAGCTTCTTATGGTTCAAATGCACAACAATAGTCTTTATCCATAAGCGATAGTGCCTTGGTGCAGCTAGGGAATGGTAGTCTACTAGGGGTGAGTGAGGTCCATCTACCATAATAAGTTGTCTATTAGGGAAATGAACAAAGTGTTACCCACTCACAATGGGCAAGGATTAACATTGCACGATTTCTTAGAAGGTAACAATGAAAGTAAACGACCTTCCCATAACACCCAAGAGTTACCATGGTCAATCTTAACAATGGTACCTTAAGGTAGGCTACTCTCAACTCCCTACCAGAGAGTACAACCATTTTATGGAGATATTGTAGGGATAGAACCCATACGTGGCATAGGCAATGTTTAATGAGATACGAGGTCTCATTAGCATAGCCAAAAAGTTGAAAGGGTAAACCAGTGAAATGCTGGTCAACTAGAGAAATAAGACGTCACAACTACCAACACCTTTGATGAAAGTAAACCAGAAAATGCAGTCCACATGACCAACCATGTGATATAAAAAAAACAATGGGAATAGAAATGATAAACCAGTAGAATGTAGGCCAAAATACCAACCATGCGACATAACATAAACAATGGAAGTAGACCCAACCTGGTTTTAATCGTTCCCTAGATGTCAATGTAGTGTTTTTGTTCTTTGTTTGTGAATTCCTAAGATTTTTCCTCCTTATTCTCACGATTTTTCTCATATCCTCCTCCTCCTCCTTGACTATCTCTTCCTCCTTCTCCCTTCCTTTTCCTTCTCCTTTCTTCCTCCTTGACCTAACCGACCCACCGCCCCTCATAACTCCTCTAGCTACTCTGACGCAATGGTCGATGGGGAAAGCATTCTTTATTCAATGGATAAGTCCTACCATAAATGGCACCCATCCCTCCATCGTTGGTAGGCTTCCCTCATAACTCAAATGTCTACTTGAAGCTCATCGAACAACAAATATCTTGCATCATATTAACATGGAGTTTGATGATTATGCTCATAATATTATTTTAGCTAATGGTTATAACGGAAATCCTTATGCTATAATATCCTCATTAGATTTTAAGAAATAAACTCCAAACCATTACAAATATTTGAATTTAATTGTTTTTTCTTTTCTTTTGAAATAATTTTTAAGATATTATTTATAAATGAGATTTAATCATCATTCAAATAATTCCAACATTTTATTTATAAAATAACTCACTCTTCTCTTTTAAAATAATTCTAACATGTTATTTATAAAAGAACTCACTTTTCTTTTAAAATAATTCTAACATGTTATTTATAAAAGAACTCACTTTTCTTTTAAAATAATTCTAACATGTTATTTATAAAAGAACTCACTTTTCTTTTAAAATAATTCTAACATGTTATTTATAAAAGAATTCACTTTTATTTTAAAATAATTCTAACATGTTATTTATAAAAGAACTCACTTTTCTTTTAAAATAATTCTAACATGTTATTTATAAAAGAATCCAAGTTTTCTTATTAAGCATTATCATCATGCTACTCTTTTTGCAAGGTTCAAGGAAACAAGGAATCTTTCCAAAACAATTAGGTTAAGCATGCTCTTTTCCTAAACCAGTGATGCAGATAATGATGAAGTACAACCAATCAAACATATGCAACAGACAAAGAGGGGATTCTTTCCATCAATTTAGTCACCTATCTCAGCCTCTAGAACTTACGATAGCTACTAGGCTATCAGTCTGGGACTCAAGGTGGCTAGTTACTGATGATTATCCCTAACCGAATGCATGCCTATATGAAGGTATCCATCCTTGTTACCTTCGAGTTGTCTTATCATCACTTCCCCAACCTCAAGTACCCTCACCTTCGATGGATGACTCAACTTCTTCCACTTACGAGCATACCTGATCCTACACATTGGCAATTTGTTAGCAGTATCATGCTCTTTAATATCTACTAACATCGCTACTCTGCTTAATTGCACAAAATCGAGTATTAAAGCACCATCAATTTAATACATTGTTTTCCATGTCAAAAGGTCCATCTGGGAGGGTCATGACATCCTCCCCCACTAGGACTAAACACCATCTCGGTGTTTCTCATTTTTACACAAGCATAACATAATCAAAAGCAAATTATTATAGTTTAGATATTATCAAACAAAAAAGGAAAATATTTTTGCATATCTGCCACTTTCTCCCAAGTGGCATTCCTTTCCGAGAAATGGTCCCATTGGACCTTACATTGCTCAAGAGTTCGATTCCGCATAGTTTTAGAGTGAAACTCGAGAATATTTACTAGCATTACTTCAATTGCCTCTGGATTTGCCATCTGCAAATTAGAAACATCCCACACATGTTTAGGGTCAGCAATATATTTCCTAAGCAAAGATATGTGGAAAGTGTCATGGATTTTTGATAGATTAGGAGGTAAAGCGAGTCGGTATGCAACTGGACTAATATTTTCAGTGATTTCAAAGGGTCCTACAAATCGTGGATCCAATTTTGTAGACTTGATCACACTTTTCATTGGTTTGACCCTTAGGAACACTTTATCTCCTACCAAGTACTCCCTTGGAGTTCTCTTTAAATCAGCATAACTCTTCTACCTATCAATAACTTCCTTGAGTCTTTGCCTGATTACCTTTATTTTCTCTTCCATTTCTTTGACCATTTCTGGTCCAATCACAATTCTATCCTCTAGGTTATCCCATGATAGTGGTGTTCTACACTTTCTTCCATACAAGGCATCGAAAGGTGCCATTCCCAAGGATGAGTGATACCCATTATTGTAGGTGAACTCTACCAAAGGTAGGTAGTCTTCCCAATGAGACTTGTGATCCATACAATACATGTGAAGCATATCTTCTAGTACTTGGTTTACCCACTCTATTTGATCATCTATTTTAGGGTGGTATGCCAAACTCATGTTCAACTTTGTGCCTATTGCTTAGTGAAGGGATTTCCAAAATTTAGAAGTGAACTTGGAATCCCTATCTGAGATGATTACCTCAAGAAATCCATGCAATCAGAATACTTCCTTGGAAAATATATTAGCCACCACCTGAGCATCATCCTTGGTGCTCCCAGGTATAAAATGTGCAACCTTAGTCAATTTGTCGACTACTACTAGAATTGCATCATGTTGGTACCTGGTCTTAGGTAAACCTACTATAAAATCCATAGATATGACCTACCATTTTTGCGTAGGTATACTATGTGGATACAATTATCCTGTAGGATGCTTGTATTCTACCTTAACCTTCTGATATTCAAGGCATCGAGTGATAAAATTGGTAATATCCTTCTTCATTCCTACCCAGAAGAAGGTTCTTTTCAGATTTTCCCTCATCTTTACCCCTCTAGGGTGAGCTGAATAAGGAGATCTATGGGCTTCTTGCATTATTAGATTTCTTAAATCCCCTAATTTTGGTATGATGATTCTACCTTTGTAGCACAAAAGGTTATCTATCACCCCAAACTCCTTATTGCTCTTAGGGTCTTTGTCCATTCTAGCTCAAATTTCTTAACAATATTTATCCTGATATTGCTCCTGCCTTACTTGGTCCATGAGCTTTATGTGACTCTTGGTTATGGCTGCTATGTGTCTCCTTCTACTCAAGGCATCAACAACCCTATTCTCTTTTCCTTTTATGTACTCAATCTCAAAGTCATACTCAGCGAGAAACTCAATCCACCTTCTCTACCTCGCATTGAGTATTGGTTGGGTAAATATGTACCTTAGACTTTGATGGTCTGATTTTAACTTGAAAGGTCTTCCTACTAGATAATGGTGCTAGACCTTTAGAGCATGCACTACAATGGCTAGCTCTAAATCATGAGTAGCATAATTGACTTCATGCTTTTTAAGTTTCCTTGAAGTATAAGCTACTACTAACTCTTCTTGCATGAGTACTCCTCCTAACCCTTCCAATGATGCATCAATGCATACTAAAAAATCTCCTTGAGGATCTAGAATCTTCAATATTGGTGTGGTAGTGAGTTTTTGCTTTAACAAAGCAAAAGTGGTTTCACACTTTTCTATCCATTTGAATTCCTTCCCTTTCTTCTGAAGGTTAGTTATTGTCGAAGCAATCTTTGAGAAATCCTTTATATAACATCTATAATAGCCCGTTAACCCCATGAAGCTTCTTACTTCAGTAATATTAGTAGGGGGTGGCCAATTTAATATGGCTTTAATCTTCTCCGGATCCACAACAATTCCTTCTACTGATATGATATGCCCTAAATATCGCACCTCAAAAACATAGAAATCACTCTTGGCTAGATTTCCATAGAGTTGATTTTTCCTTAGTAACTCTAACACGATCTTGAGATGCTTATCATGCTCTTCCTTGTTTCGAGAGTATATTAGTATATCATCTAGAAATACAAGGACAAACTGATCCAGGTGCCTTTTGAACACACTATTCATTAAATTCATGAAGGTGGTTGGGGCATTAGTCAGTCCAAAAGGTAGGACTGTGAACTCATAATGCCCATACCTAGTCTTAAATATCATCTTGTGAGTATCCTCCTCATGTATTCTCAACTAGTGATACCCTAACCTTAAATCTATCTTGGTAAACACCGTGGCATCTCTCAATTGATCAAATAAATATTTGATTCTAGGTAGGGGATACCGGTTCTTGATTGTAGCTTTATTCAACATCCTATAGTCAATACACAATCTTAAAGAGTCATATTTCTTTTTCACAAATAAAATAGGTGCACCCCAAGGTGACACACTTGGTTTTATCAACCCCTTTTCTAATAACCCTTGCAATTGTACCCTTAGTTCCTGCATCTCGATAGGTGTCATCCTATACAAAGATCTATGAATTGGTTTCACTCCTGGCATAAGATCAATAGTGAAATCAAATTCACGCATAGGAGGGAACCCAGGTAAATCCTCAAGGAATACATCCTTAAAATCCTGTAAAATTGGGTGTGTCTCCAACACCTCTTTCTTTCGATCTTCACCAACTTCATTTAGATTTATTACATAGACAATCCCTCCTTTCCTGAGGGATTTCTTCAATTGCATAGCTGACAACATCTAGGGTTTGAATATCCCCTGTTCGCTATGAATTCGTAGTCTTTCCTTGCCTCCTTCAGAATATTTGATCCATCTATCCTAGAAATTGATTACAACTTTATGGGCCTGTAACCAATCCATCCCTAGGATCACATCGAAGGCATGAAGTGGAGCTACATATAAGCAACCTTCTATGGTTCCACTAGCTAAAGTAATTTCCATCATCAAAAAACATTGGTTTACGGAGTAGGTCTATCCAGAACCATACTCAACCTTCCATCCATGAGCCAAATACCTTGGCCTTTTTGGCATATATTTTGCTAACTTACAAGAAATAAAGCTATCAGTGGCTCCACTATCAACTAAGATATTCACTTGCTTATCAAAAATATTACCTTTTAAAATCAATGGGGTGGCTTACCCCTCAAGCTTCTGACTCCCAATTGTAGCATAGATATGGTGTATAGGTTCTTTTCCTTTAATACTGGATGTACTCAGCCCTAGTCAGTATGGGCATTGATTAGAAAAATGTGGACCTCTACAATGGTAACATCCATCCTTAGGCCCTTGCCACTTTTCTATTTTTTGCTCCTCACCTTTGATTGTTGGAACTAAAACCTGTGGTTTCTATGGTTGAGGCTTAGCGTTATTGGGGTTGTTGCCTTTCTTATAAAAGTTCTTCTTGAACTTCTTTTGGTTCCCATTAAATTTCTTTCTAGGATTTTGGGGGTTTTTGGCTTTTCATTCTTGCTTAACCTCCCATTTCACTAACCCATTGCTATTCCTCTTCTTTAATTCCTGTCACTCTTGCTCAAACAAGGTTTCATATTTATAATAGAAGTGCAACTCTGCTTTCTTTGCTAAGTCATATACCTTTTGCAATGACTTGGGTTCATGCATCTCTACATCATGCTTTATCCTAGATTGCAACCCATGAGTAAACTTATGAACCCACATATTTTCATTATAAGTAGGTACATACTTCAACAATTTTACTAGCTTCTTATAGTATACCTCCACTAAGTTGGTTCCTTACCTTAAACTAGCAAATTCCTTGAATTTTAAGGCATAAAAATGTTTTGTGAGGAACCTCTTCTTGAAGATGACTATAAATTCCTTCCATGGAATATCTACTGGTTCAATCTTGGTTTCCTCATAATAAGTTTCCCACTAATCGAGGGTAGCTCCCTCAAGGTAAATAGTAGCCCAAACAGTTTGGGTTCCTGAAGAATATCCCTTTACCATGAAGAAAACTTCTAGTTCCCTTAACCAAGCCTCAACTGCATCTCCCTCTCCTTCTCCATCGAACTTGGAGATACATACATTCTTTAGATCTCTTACCATTTCCTTCTCTAAGAGGGTTCTAGCTTGTATCTGCTCTGCAGTCAACCCCTTAGCTTGGTTAACTTTTGAATCTCTAGCTTGCAAATTTTGGTTTGCAATAGTTTCTAACACTTGCCTTAACTGATCTTGCAATGTGGCAACTATGGTAGTGAGATCTTCCATTCCCATATTGGGAGTTTCTAGACCCTCATTCTGGATCCCTTCTTCAACATTACTTTGTCAAGTTTGTCTAGGTGGAGGCCTTTCTCTCCTAGCCTTCGGTGGCATCTTGATCTGGTTTCAACCAAGAAAAGAATTAGATTACAACTTCATCCTAAACTGAATCACTAACTCAAACCACATTACAGAGTTCTTCTTGCCAAATCATTAGAAATCTAACTAGGATAATATTCCAATATTATGATGTATCATTAATACCAAAGCCCATACTGAGGTATCATAACATTCATCTACCCTTGGGATCAACTCCATTAGATTCTAATAAGCAAAGACTCTAGGTCATCCCAGATTTTAGCTTAAACTTAAGCAAGCCTTCATTGGAGACTTCCAAATCTCTTTTAGCACATAAGAAGCTCTATACCCTCATACCTAGAGCTCTGATACCAAATGTAATGACCCAAAAATCAAGAAACAAAACACACAGAAAGAGAAAGAATTTTTTTTTGACTAAGGAGAGGGATTCATAAACCCCTAACCAACCTTAGATCGACTTAATGTTTAACAACCCCTAAGTTTCTCAAGAACTATACCACACAAGATTCCCCTCACGCAAGTCCCTTCTACATAGGCATATCTCATGTCATGCACATAAGTCCATCCATCTCATCAATCTTGATGAGCTAGACTTACCACCTTCAATCATTAGAAGGTGTACACGCATCTCCATATCCCACACAAGCCATTATGTATGGGTATGCTACGTGTACTACGAGTTAAGCTATCCATATTGTCCTCTAACAAGCTATCTTAACTCAGGTACGATCTTCTAAACCTAGTTACCAATCTCCCTAAGGGGGTCTCAAGCCCTTAGGTTATCCTCTAAGTTCACCCTAGAACTTACTACTCAAATCACATGAAAATTTATTTAACAAGAAAGTAAAAGATAAATCTAGATACTAAATCTAACAAAACATAATTCAATAAACATACAAAGGAGAACTAGAAGCATGGAATAACATTCAAAGAATAAGCATACAATAGAAGGGATTTAAATACAATCATAGTAACTCAAGAATAATACAAGATACTTTTACCACATTGGTCATTTATTACATAAGAGTATGGTAAAACGTCCATACCTTAAAATAATACATTGAATCAATAAGGTTATACTGAGAGGGAGGGTTAATAGTATAAAACCACTTTTTACTTTTCTTTCCCAATAAAAATTATGCAATGTATAGATAGCAATATCAATAGCAGTAGTCAAAGCAATGCACAAATCATCACACACAATAGAGACACCACAATTTACATGGTTCACCCAATGTGGGCTACTCCACGAAGAAAATATTTCACTAAAATTTTCTTAATAAATCTCTTGGGAATCCTTTCCCTATTACAATATTTATGGACCTCTATCCAAAGGAGATACCAATCCCCTAAATCAAGTTCATGGATCTCTATCCACTGGAGAAATCCTTTCTCCTCTTGCTCTGGTTGGTGATCTTCTATAAGAACTATTGCCCCCACTGCTCTGACTAATGGATCTCTATCCACTAAAGACACATGTCATCACTGCCCTAGCTAATATCTTTATCCACTGGATACTATCATCCTTTGTACTCTGTCACCTCCAAATATCTGTCTCAAATATTTATTAAACACAGTCCATATGTCTAGCACAAATTTATCCTCAATATCTATCTCTAGTCTGGCACAAACCTATCCTCAAATATACACCAAACTCTGTCCTCAAATATGTACTAAATACAGTCCTTCGATCTAGCACAAATCTATCTTCAATCTCTATCCTCAAGCCTTAAATCAAAGCTTGACTCAATCTCAAATCAACTCTATTGGATCTACCCCAAACCTTAACTCAAGGTTTTGAATAAATCAATCAACTCTACTCTCAAGTCTTCTCAAATACTTGTCTCAAATCTGTCTTGTAAGCTTCCACAAAAGCTCACACTAATCTGTCCTCAATTCCTCTCTAGAACTTGTCCAATATGCTCAATAAGTACTCTCAAGAACTTATCCAAATTTGCTCTCAATTTGTATTGTAAGCTTTCACAAAAGCTTACTCAAATCTATCCACAAGTCCTCTTAAATACTTGCCTCAAATTTGCTCAACAAGTCCACACTAGAACTTGTCCAAATCTACTCTCAATCTATATTGTAAGCTTTCACAAAAGCTCACTCAAATATATCCACAAATCCTCTTAAATACTTACCTCAAATTTTCTCAACAAGTACACACTAGAACTTGTCAAAATATACTCTCAATCTGTATTGTAAGCTTCCACAAAAGCTTACTCGAATATGTCCACAAGTCTTATTAAATACTTACCTCAAATCTGCTCAACAAGTCCACACTAGAACTTGTCCAATCTCATAGAAACATAAAGAGAAATGTTAGAGACTCAATATGCTCTATAACCGTGACAATGCTCAATCGCTTTCAATCAATCTTTTAGAAACATACAGAGAATTTTTAGACACTCAATATTCTTCAAATTCAACTCAATACTCAATTACTTTCAATCACTCTTTTAGAAACATAAGGAGACTTGATAGAGACTCAATATGCGTCTTATTCACCTCAATGCTCAATCACTTTCTCAAATCAATTCAGAATATAGAATAGTTTCTTTTATGGATCTTGAACAATCACTTCACACATCCACTTGACTAGGCTCAACCAAATCTACTCAACCAATAACTCAATGAAGCAATCCTTGCTTGCAATCCCTAGTCCAAGTATATGAACCTTCACTCAAAATGTTTCAAAAAATGCTTATTAACAAATCTCACATAACAATGATACTCATGTTATTTTCAAACCCTAGTTCAAGTTCTTCACACAAACAATGGCTTCAACAAAAATGCTTATTAAACAACTCTCACATAACAATGATACTCATGTTCTTTTCAAACCCTAGTTCAAGTTCTTCACACAACTAATGGCTTCAACAACAATGCTTATTAAACAAGGTTTTAACAACTCTTTATTCCAAAAAACCTTGAAGCATTAACTCAATACACTTAATAAGGAAACCCTAATCAAGTCCTTTTCACTCCAAACTTATTTTTCAAAAAACCAACTAATCAACTCAACTATGGAAGAATGTGCTCATTCCTTTTCTTGATGATGAAAGAACCTCTAATATCTACCACAACCACAAACACTTCCTTCTTTGCCAAGTACCAAGGGTTAGATAACATGTGTTACTCTTCAAAATACAAAGATAAATCAATTTTATAATACACCTTATTTCTCCATCTCAATATCAATATTCAAAAATAATAATTTCATCAAATGACCCTTTCAAAATGACACTTTATACTTCTCAATATTGCAAAAATTAATGCAATAAATAAATTTTAATTTCCTAAGGTAAAAAGGATATTACCCTAGTAAAATTTCATTTACCACCTAGGTAAATATCATAACCACTTTCCCTTTATATCTCCCTAACCTTAGCAAAGCAAGGAAATAATAAAGTTTTCATTTACCACCATTATTACTCCTTAACCTTACAACATTGAAAAATAAAAAATCAAATTTATAAAAAACTTGGCAAAAGTCCCCTTCTATAATTTATGGGATTCGATCCTGCATCTTCTCCTTGCTATCACCTTGGCCACGGCTAGCTAGCCATGTGAGCCAAGCGCTCCATGTGCAATAAGGAAGTGCCTTTCGTGCTTTGTCTTCTCCCTAAGACCTTAGAGCCCTTGGCTCTTCCCTTCACTTGCCATGTGCTCTTCAAACGATGCGCTCCCTCCTTTGTCTTCGCTGCATAAACTTTTCGTTGTCTCTGCCAATTTTGGATATTCATTCAAATGCCTAAGGATTTCTTTGGTAAGGGTTTAAATACCCTTTTCTCTCCTTTGACTTGCACGTCAACAGGTGCAATAAAATATGATGTTGGCGCTTAATAAAGACTTTATTAATTTATAAAGTTTTTAAATTCTAACCGCAATAAAATATGATGTTGGCGCTTAATAAAGACTTTATTAATTTATAAAGTTTTTAAATTCTAATTTAGAATTTAAATTTTATAAATTAATTTTATAACCCTTTGGCTTTTATAAAAGCCCTCTTTGATTTTACCACTTTGTATAAATAATATTTATTTATAAAATTTAAATTCAATTTGAATTTAAATATTTTATAAAATAAATATTAAAACCTCCTTTAGATTTTCAAAAAGCTTCCTTGTGTTTTTATGAAAAACATTTTATTTTGACCATCCGTGGTTTTAATAAAAACCCACCTTCATATGCTTCCACATAATATTAAAAATATTATGAAACTTTTTGCCATTAACCCTTTCATTGTTCCTGTACATATTCCTTGACATCAATGACAACTTCGTTCCTTGACATCAATGATAACTTTGATTCAAAATGTCCAACATACATTACATCAATGATGTCAATGAAATATCCCCACAATTCTAATCTAATAACATAAATAAATGAGGTGTAAAGTAGAAAGTAAACTTGAGCATCGATCCATCTATGACTTTGGTCCTCCCACTCTTCCACTGATCAACTGAGGATAGTAGGGTATCAAGACACTCATAGTTTAAGATAGACACGCTTCTAAATGAAATTACCTTATTTACTTTACCAAATTACAACTACGCAATTTATTTATTTCTATAACCATCTAACAACATATTTGATATCATAAAAGCATCATTCTTCTATAGCCTTTGATTTTTCTAGATCCTCTATAAGCAATCTTCTCTCTTCATCACATTCTTGAAACTAAATTTCAAGTTTAGAGTTTTTCTTTCTTACCTTCTTTATTGTGTCAAGAGCATAAATAACTCCCTTGAGATCATATCCATATTTCTGTGAATATTCCTCTATTTTTTTGCCTTTGTCCACATATTCATTTTCTATTGGCTTGTATTCTATAGGATCACCTTCTTCTTCTTCTATTGCCATTAGAATATTATCTTTTGGTCCTTCAAGTGTATCTTCATATTCATCATCACTAAAACTGAAACCATTTATTGTAAAACTATCTTCAAGATGTCCAAAGTTACCACATCTAAAACACTTGAGAATTACTGGAGTCCTTTTCTTAACTTGTTCTTTTTATTCAATCATAAAGAGGACTTCATATCTATCATTTCTTGAAAAACTAGCATCACTACCACTTGAGTACTTACTTTCCTTATCCACATAGTAGCTCCTCTTTTCTCTTTGAAAGAAATTATTTCCTTGTCTACTTTGTTCATCCTTGCTTTTATTTTGGTGCCTATATCTTTTTGATTTCCTGTTTATGTGATCCTGTTTTTCTTCACCATTGTTATTCTTAGCTTCTTGACAATCTATTACATAATGACCATGCTTTCCACAATTGAAACATTTAACAGATTTTAGATCTCTATATCTTATAGAATCCTTATCCCTTCTACCATAATTAGCTTCTTCATCACTGGATGACTCATTGCTTGATTCTAACTTCTTACCCTTTGTATTCTTAATTGCTTTGAATGTTGCTTCTTTCTGGGGATTAGGTTCCTCTTTTGTTCTCAACTCAAATGTTATAAGAATACCAAGCAACATGTCTCTTGTCAAAAAATCACCATCTTTTGATTCTTCTATAGCAGAAATATTTTCACCGAATCTTTTTGAAAGAGATCTTAAGACCTTATCACAAACATCTGATTCATCAACCTTAAGTCCAAGTCCTTGCATGGAATTAACAACCTCATCTATCCAAAGTAGATAGGTACTAATGTTTTCCTCATCCTTCATTCTTAATCCTTCAAATTGTGCTTTGATATTTTGGATCTTTACCTTTTTGACACTTTTATCTCCCTCATATATACTTTGCAACTTATCCCACATTTCTTTTGCATTTTGACAATGCATAACTTTTATGGAATCTGTTCTATGCAAACCTCTCAAAAGTGCATTCATTGCTTTTGAATTGTAATGCTATAGGAGCTTATCTTCCTTATCTATAGGTGGATCAACTGAGGGATCATATTCATTTTCAACTACTTCCCAAATTTCATTGCCAAGTGTCATTAGGTAAATATTCATTCTCATACTCCAATATATAATCACTTCCATCAAATACTGGTGTTGAATTATCTGAGGACACATTATTAGAATCCATTGTGTTCTTGTAGTCTTTTTCTTCCAGCTATTAAACTCTTTCGAAGGAACCCGCTCTGATACCAATTGAAGAACACAATATTATACTGAGAGGGGGTGAATAGTATAAGACCACTTTTTAATTTTATTTTCCAATCAATATTATGCAATGTATAGATAGCAATATCAATAGCAGTAATCAAAGAAATGCACAAAACATCACACACAATATAGAAACCACAATTTGCGTGGTTTACCCAATGTGGGCTACTCCACAAAGAAAATATTTCACTAAAATTTTCTCAATCAATATCTTGGGAATCCTTTCCCTATTACAATGCTTATGGACCTTTGTCCAAAGGAGATACCAATCCCCTAAATCAAGTTCATGGATCTCTATCCATAAGAGAACTCCTTTCTTCTCTTACTCTGGTTGGTGATCTTCTAAAAGAATTGTTGCCCCCACTACTCTGGCTAATGGATCTCTATCCACTAAAGACACTTATCCCCACTACCCTGGCTAATGGATCTCTATCCACTAGAGACTATTGTCCTCTGTACTCTATCACATCTAAATCTCTATCTCAAGTCTATACTAAACACAGTTCATCGGTCTAGCACAAATTTGTCCTCAATATTTGTCTCTAGTCTAGCACAAACTTGTCCTCAAATATACACCAAAATTTGTCCTTAAATCTATACTAAACACAGTCCTTCGGTCTAGCAAAAATCTATCTTCAATCTCTATCCTCAAGCCTTAAATCAAAGCTTGACTCAATCTCAAATCAACTCTATTGGATCTGGCCCAAATATTAACTCAAGGTTTTGAACAAATTAATCAACTATGCTCTCAAGTCTTCTCAAAGACTTGTCTTAAATATTCCTTGTAAGCTTCCACAAAAGCTCACACTAATTTGTCCTCAAGTCCTCTCTAGAACTTTTACAATCTGCTCAATAAGTCCTATCAAGAACTTATCCAAAATCTACTCTCAATATGTATTGTAATCTTCCACAAAAGCTTACTCAAATCTGTCCACAAGCCCTCTCAAAGACTTACCTCAAATCTTCTCAACAAGTCCACACTAGAACTTGTCCAAATCTGCTCTCAATCTATATTGTAAGCTTCCACAAAAGTTTACTCAAATTTGTCCACAAGTCTTTGTTGGACATTTTTAGTCCTCTAAGCCAAAGTTGTCATTGATGTCACATGATAGAGTTATCACTCATATAAAGGAATTCGGCAAGAAATAAAGTCACCCAAGTCATCCAGGAAAAAGCTTCATCAGTTCAAAAGTGAAAGGAACAAGACTCCATAATATTTTAATATTATTGGGAGCACAGGTTAAGCGATTGGTTTATAAAAACCCAATATGGGTTATTCCAAAGGTTAAAAAGGAGGTTTAATAATTATTTATAAATTTATAAATTCACAAGGAATTTAAATTTTATAAATAATATTCAATTATACCAAGGTTGGGCATTAAGACAAGGTTCTAAGGTTTAATTAAATTAAACCTAAGGTTGATTCTTTTTAATTTATAATTAATTTAAATTTAAATTAATTATAAATTAAAAATCACGTCGATGTCAAAATTATTCAAAGCACCGACGTGATTGCAAAAGAGGTCAAAGGCATTATATAAATGCCATCAAAAACATTTACCAAGGCACCCTTTTTGCAATTATTATTCGAAGCGCATGTGAAAAGGTTTTTTTTTCAAAGGCCTTACGATTTACGTAAAGGCTAAAGGTGTGAAGGTTCGAAGGCTCTAAGAGCAAAGGCCAATGTGGCCTACTGGTATGTTGGCTTGGTACTAAGGAGGAGGTCTCGCGTTCGATTTGCATGAGACC
Organism: Wollemia nobilis; assembly: GCA_028583015.1. NCBI lineage: Eukaryota > Viridiplantae > Streptophyta > Pinopsida > Araucariales > Araucariaceae > Wollemia > Wollemia nobilis. The sequence goes on from JAQPPZ010016822.1 coordinate 315,282, forward strand.
TTTTGGATTGCAAGTAAGAAGCTCTTGAAGCGCTTGTTGCTTTTCGGAGGAGCATTGTTCACAAAAAATTTATGGTGGACGTGCCCTTTTAGAAACGTCAGGGCATGTGGCCCAACGACGGATTGGCTACAGCTAAGGCATTGGGAAAAAGGAATTTGGGGGATCAAATCCCGTCGAGGGCAAGGCAGTGGATTTAATTTTTGATGTTGTTTAATATTTTAATTTTTGCCAAGGTTGCCTAAGGAGAAATAAGGCTATGGTATGCCCTAGGAAAGATAGATATTTCTGCTGATTTTATTTTTGGAAGTATATCATATTATATATTATTGGAAAGCTCTTTTAGAGAGATACTCATTTAGATTGCTTAGAGGGAGAAATAAGTTGTGTTTAAGGAGATATTTTTGGTTTTGTCAAGGACTTTCAAAAGTAAGTTTGATTCATTCTTTTGAGGGTTTATTTCTTGCATAAGAGGGTATGGTGCATTTTATTGAGTAGGAGTAATAAGGTGTTATTGAGATATTATTTTTATTATTGTGTTATTACTCAATACCTCTAACCCTTGTTGATATTGGAAAAATAAAATGTGTTGAGTGTGGCAGATTTAGTGGACAACTCATAAGTCATCAAAAAGGTATGGGCAATATTCTTCATTGACTTATTTGGGTGATTAATTTATAAAAGTGTATTTGGAGAGAAAAGGATTGATTGTGGTTTCCTTTTTGAGAGTTGTTGGTTTAATGCTTCAAGGTTTTTTGGTTTGAGAGTTGTGATTAAACCTTGTTTTATAAGCATTATTGTTGAAGCCAATTGGTCATGCAAAGAACTTGAACTTGAGTTAGAAAAGAATATGAGTATCATTGTTATGTGATATTTGTTGTTGAGCATTTTTGGAAACATTTTGAGTTGGTTGATACATGCTTGGACTAGGGTTTATGAGAAAAGATTGATCCTTGAGGTGATTGGTTGAGTAGAGTTGATTGAGCCTAGTCAAGTGATTGTGTGAAGTGGTTGTTCAAGTTCCATGAAAAAAACTATTCTATATTATGATTTGAGTTAAGATTGAGATTTAAGTATAGAACATATTGAGTCTCTAACAATTCTCTTTATGCTTCTATGAGATTGATTTGAGTTGAAATTGGGATTTGAGTATAGAACATATTGAGTCTCTAACAATTCTCTTTATGCTATGATATTGATTTGAGTTGAGATTGGGATTTGAGTATAGAACATACTGAGTCTCTAACAATTCTCTTTATGCTTCTATGATATTGATTTGAGTTGAGATTGGGATTTGAGTATAGAACATATTGAGTCTCTAACAATTATCTTTATGCTTCTATGAGATTGATTTGAGTTGAGATTGGAATTTGAGTATAGAACATATTGAGTCTCTAACAATTCTCTTTATGCTTCTATGAGATTGATTTGAGTTGAGATTAGGATTTGAGTATAGAACATATTGAGACTCTAACAATTCTCTTTATGCTTCTATGAGATTAAGTTGAGATATTGATTGAGCATTGAGTACAGAACATGTTGAGTCTCTAACAATTCTCTTCATGATTCTATTTGATTGAACAAGTTCTATGTGGACTTGTTAAGTAGATTTGAGGTAAGTATTTGAGAAGGCTTATGGATTGATTTTGTGTAAGCTTTTGTGGAAGCTTGCAATGCAAATTTGAGCAAGTCATAGAGAGGACTTGTTGAGCAGATTTGAGCAGGTTTTAAGTGGACCTATTGAGCATATTTGGACAAGTTTTGAGTGATCTTGTTGAGCATATTTGAGCAGGTTATGTGTGGACCTATTGAGAAAATTTGGACAAGTTTTGAGTGAGCTTGTTGAGCAGATTTGAGCAGGTTTTGTGTGGACCTATTGAGCAGATTTGGATAAGTTCTGAGTGAACTTGTTGAGTAGATTTGAGCAGGTTCTGAGTGGACATGTTGAGAAGATTTGAGTAGGTTCTAAGTAAACCTATTAATCATATTTGAGTAGGTTCTGAGTGAAACTATTGAGCATATTTGAGTAGGTTCTGAGTGAACCTATTGAGCAGATTTGAGCAGGTTCTGAGTGGAACTATTAAGCATATTTGAGTAGGTTTTGAGTGAACCTTTTGAGAAAATTTGAGCAGGTTTTGAGTGAAACTATTGATCATATTTGAGAAGGTTTTGAGTGAACCTATTGACAGAGCTTTGGAGGTGATAGAGTATAAATGATAGAGTCTCAGTGGATAGATATTCAGCATCCAGGACAATTGAAGATAAATATTCTGAGTGAGGAGTCTTCAAGTGGAGAGAGATCCACCAGTCAGTGTAGTAGAGTGACATAGTCTTCTAGAAGATCACTAGCCATAGTAGAAGGAGAAAGAGTTCTCCTGTGGAAGAGATCCAGGAACTTAATATTAGGGGATCAACATATCCTTTGGATAGAGGTCCATAAACATTGTAATTAGGAAGGATTACCAAGAGATTATTTGAGAAATATTTAGAAGAAATATTTTCTCTATGGAGGTAGCCCACATTGGGTGAACCATGTTAAAATCTATGTATCTATTGTGTATGGTGTTCTGTGCATATCTTTGATTACTGCTATTGATACTACTATCTATACACTACATAATATTGAATTGAAAAGAAAAAGTAAAAAGTGGTCTTATGTTGTTCACCCCTCTCAGTATAAGCTTGTGTTCTTCAGTATTCTCAAAGACTTGCCTCAAATATGCTCAACAAGTTCACACTAGAACTTTTCCAATATCATAGAAACATAAAGATAATTTTTAAAGACTCAATATGCTCTACACCCATCACAAAGCTCAATCACTTTCAATAACTCTTTTAGAAACATATAGAGAATTTTTAGAGACTCAATATGCTTCAAATTCAACTCAATACTCAATTACTTTCAATAAATTTTTTAGAAACATAAGGAGAATTATTAGAAACTCAATATGCTTCTTATTCACCTCAATGCTCAATCACTTTCTCAAATCAATTTAGAATATAGAATAGTTTCTTTTATGAAACTTGAACAATCACTTCACACATCCACTTGACTAGGCTCAACCAACTCTACTCAACCAATCACTCAATAAAGCAATACTTGCTTGCAATCCCTAGTCCAAGTATATGACCCTTCACTCAAAATATTTCCAACAATTCTTATTAACAAATCTCACATAACAATGATACTCATGTTCTTTTCAAACCCTAGTTCAAGTTCTTCACACAACCAATGGCTTCAACAACAATGCTTATTAAACAACTCTCACATAACAATGATACTCATGTTCTTTTCAAACCCTAGTTCATGTTATTCACACAACCAATGACTTCAACAACAATGCTTATAAAACAAGGTTTTAACAACTCTTTATTCCAGAAAACCTTGAAGAATTAACTCAACACACTTAATAAGGAAACCCTAATCAAGTCTTTTTCACTAAAAACTTATTTTCCAAAAATTAAACTAATCAAATCAACTATGGAAGAATGTGCTCATACCTTTTCTTGATGATGAAGGAACCTCTAATATCTGCCACAACCACAAACACTTCCTTCTTTTCCAAGTACCAAGGGTTAGATAACAAGTGTTACTCTTCAAAATACAAAGATAACTCAATTTTATAATACACCTTATTTCTCCATCTCAATATCAATATTCAAAAATAATAATTTCATCAAAATGACACTTTATACTTCTCAATATTGCAAAAATTAATGCAATAAACCCATTTTAATTTCCTAAGGTAAAAAGGATATTACCCTAGTAAAATTTCATTTACCACCTAGGTAAATATCATAACCACTTCCCCTTTATACCTCCCTAACCTTAGAAAATCAAGGAAATAATCAAATTTTCATTTACCACCCTTATTACTCCTTAACCTTAGCACATTGAAAAAATAAAAATCAAATATATAAAAACCTTGGCAAAAGTCCCCTTTTGCAATTTTTGGGATTTGATCCTATGCCTTCTCCTTGCTAGCGCCTTGGTCGTGGCTAGCTAGCCGTGTGAGCCAAGCGCTCCATGTGCAATAAGGAAGTTACTTTCATGCTTTATCTTCTCCCTAAGACCTTAGAGCCATTGGCTCTTCCCTTCACTTGCCATGTGCTCTTCAAACGATGCGCTCCCTCCTTTGTCTTCGTTGCATGAAATTTTCGTTGTATCTATCGATTTCGGATATTCATTCGAATGTCTAAGGTTTGCTTTGGCAAGGGTTTAAATACTCTTTTCCCTCCTTTGACTTGCATGTCGACGGGTGCAATAAAATATGACGTCGGTGCTTAATAAAGACTTTATTAATTTATAAAGTTTTTAAATTCTAATTTAGAAAAAAATTATAAATTAATTTTATAACCCTTTGGATTTTATAAAAGCCCTCTTTGATTTTACCACTTTGAATAAATAACATTTATTTATAAAATTTAAATTCAATTTGAATTTAAATATTTTATAAAATAAATATTAAAACTCCTTTAGCTTTTCAAAAAGCTTCCTTGGGTTTTTATGAAAACCTTTTATTTTGCTCATCCATTGTTTTAATAAAAACCCGCCTTCATATGCTTCCACATAATATTAAAAATATTATGAAACTTTTTGCCATTAACCCTTGCATTGTTCCTTGACATATTCGTTGACATCAACGACAACTTCGTTCCTTGACATCAATGACAACTTTGACTCAAAATGTCCAACATACATTACATCAATGATATCAATGAATAACCCCACAAGTCTAATCTAATAGAATAAATAAATGAGGTGTAAAGTAGAAAGTAAACTTGAGCATCGATCCATCTATGAATTTGGTCCTCCCACTCTTCCACTAATCAAGTGAGGATAGTAGGGGATCGAGACACTCATAGTTCAGGATAGACATGCTTCTAAAAAAAATTACTTTATTTACTTTACCAAATTACAACTACACAATTTATTTATTTCTATAACCATCTAATAACATATTTGATATCATAAAAGAATCATTACTTTTATTGTCTTCCCTCAAATGCCTTTAGAGGGATTTTTAACATGCAACAATTAAGTCATGGTTATTACTCAAATCAAATCTAGACTTATCTCAATGCATTAAAACCCAATACTTTTAACATTTAGACCAATCGTTTCGTTTATCCTCTAAATTAAAGTCTCATAACTTTAATTAGAAATAAACCCTTTTCCCGTTCATTCATAAACTAAAGTCCCATACCTCTAGTTTATAAAAAACATTACATTTCCATTTATTTTCAATAAACTAAAGCCCATAATATTAATTTATGAAAATAACACATTTTCCATTTATATTCAATAAACTAAAGCCCATACCTTAATTTATGGAAATAATACATTTTCCATTTATCTTCAATAAACTAAAGCCCATACCTTAATTTATGAAAATAATACATTTTTTTATTTGTCTTCAATAAACTAAAGCCCATACCTTAATTTATGAAAATAATACATTTTCCAATTATCTTCAATAAACTATGCCCATACCTTAATTTATGAAAACAATACATTCTTTAATTTATCTTCAATAAACTAAAGCCCATACCTTAATTTATGAAAACAATAAATTTTTCATTTATCTTCAATAAACTAAAGCCCATACCTTAATTTATGAAAAAATAAATTCTTCCATTTATCTTCAATAAACTAAATCCCATACCTTAATTTAAGAAAATAATACATTTTCCATTTATCTTCAATAAACTAAAGCCCATACCTTAATTAATGAAAATAACACATTTTTCATTTATCTTCAATAAACTAAAGCCCATACCTCAATTTATGAAAATAATACATTTTCCATTTATCTTCAATAAAATAAAGCCCATACCTTAATTTATGAAAATAATACATTCTTCCATTTATCTTCAATAAACTAAATCCTATACCTTAATTTATGAAAATAATACATTTTCCATTTATCTTCAATAAACTAAAGCCCATACCTTAATTTATGAAAATAATATATTTTCCATTCATCTTCAATAAACTAAAGCCCATAACCTTAATTTATCTGCAACCAAATTAATATATGATTCTAGCTTTGAGTCTGAGAAACCCTGTCGAGCACCGTGCTCTCACATGATGCACGCTCAACTTGACAACACAACAAGGTGTGTGACCTCCCTTAGTTCAACTTGGCAATATAACAAGGTGTGTGACCTCCCTCGGTTCAACTTGTTGACACAATAAGGTTTGTGAGCTCTCTAAATTTAACTACACTATAACCATGACGCTAACATGGCCAAGGCTACAACAATGCAATAGAGGAGCTTCCTATGGTTTGAATGTACAACAACAATATTTATCCACATGTGGCAGTGCCTCAGCGCAACTAGGAAATGAGAGTCTACAGGGGGTGAGTGAGGTCTATCTACCACAATAATTTGCCTATTGGGAAAATGAACAAAGTTTTACTCACTCACAATGGGTAAGGAGCAACAACGCACGATTTCTTAGAAGGTAACAATGAAAACAAATGATATTGCCATAACATCTGAAAGTTCCCATGATAAACCTTAGCAATGATACCTTAAGCCAGGCTACTCTTGGATTCCTACCAGATAATACAACCATTTTATCGAGGCATGATAAAGACAGAATCCATACGTGGGCATAGGCAAGGTTTAATAAGAGACAAGGTCTCATTAACACAACCAACAAGTTGGTAGGGTAAACCAGCAGAACGTTGGTCAACTAGAGCAATAGGATGTCACAACTACCAACACCTTTGATGAAAGTAAACCATCAAACAGAATCCATATGACCAACCATGCGACATAACAAAACCAATGGGAATAGCAACAGTAAACCAAAGGAATGTAGGTCAAAAGACCAACCATGTGATATAACAAAAAATGAAAATATATCCAACCTGGTTTAAATTGTTCCCTTGACGTCAACGCAATGTTGTTGTTCTTTGTTTATGAATTTCCAAGGTTTTTCCTCCTCACATTTTTCTTCGTCTCCTCCTCCTCCTCCTTGAATATCTCTTCCCACTTCTCGTTTCTTCCTCCTTGACCTGACCGACCCACTGCCCCTCATAACTCCTCTGGTTACTCTGACGTGGCAGCCAATGGGGAAAGTATTCTTTATTCAATGGATAAGTCTTACCATAAATGGTGCCTATCCCTCCATCATTGACAGTCTTCCCTCACAACTCAGAAGTCTACAAATATCTTACATCAAATTATCATTGAGTTTGATGATTATGCTCATAATATTCTTTTAGCTAGTGGTTATAACATAAATCCTCATGCTATAATATCTTCATTAGATTTTAAGAAACAAACTTCAAATTATTACAGATATTTGAATTTAATTGTTTATTTTTTATTTTCTTTGAAAATAATTTTTAAGAAATTATTTATAAATGATATTTATTTATCATTCAAATAATTCCAACATTTTATTTATAAAAGAACTTACTCTTTTCTTTTACAATAATTCTAAGTTGTTATTTGTAAAAGAACTCACTTTTATTTTAAAATAATTCTAACATGTTATTTACAAAAGAACTCACTTTTATTTTTTTCAAATTCTCTCAAAATTTTTTTAAAAAAAAAATTCCCTTTTTTTTAAAAATAATTCTATTTTTTTTTTAAAAAAAAAAACAAAATTTTCTTTAAAATAATTCTAACATGTTATTTATAAAATAATTCACTTTTATTTTAAAATAATTATAACATGTTATTTATAAAATAATCCAAGTTTAAGCATTATCATCAATCTATTATTTTTACAAGGTTCAAGGAAACAAGGAATATTTTCAAAACAATTAGGTTAAGCATGCTCTTTTTCTAAACCAGTGATGCAGATAATGATGAAGTACAACCAATCAAACATATACAACAAACAAAGAGGGGATTTTTTCCATTAGTTTAGTAACATGTCGCATCCTCTAGAACTTATGATAGCTACTAGACCATCAATATGAGACTCAAGGTGGCTAATTACTAATAATTATCCCTAATTGAATGCATACCTATATGAAGGTATCTATCATTGTTACCTTCGAGTTGTCTTATCAGCATTTCCCCAACCTCAAGTACCTTACCTTCAATGGATGACTCAACTTTTTCCACTTACGAGCATACCTGATCCTACACATTGACAATTTGTTAGCAGTAACATGCTCTTTAATATTTACTAATATTTTTACTCTACTTAATTACACAAAATCGAGTATTAAAGCACCATCAATTTAATACACTGTTTTCCATGTCAAAAGGTCCATCTAGGAGGGTCATGACACATATTCATTCTAACCATTGTTTCTTGAGGAATTCCATATCCCAGTTTCACATATGTGATGGTGTGAACTAGATATTACTTGGACTATAAGTCTTTTTCCTTCAATTTTATCTTCGCATCTATGTACTTCTTTTAGTTTTCTTAATAGTTTGGATTGAACTTGTTGATGTATAACTATTTCTTTCTCCCTAAAGTTTTAGTCCACATGACAAGTTTGGATTTTTTTCAGTTTCACATATGTGATTGTGTGAACTAGATCTTACTTGGACTATAAGTCTTTTTCCTTCAATTTTATCTTTGCATATACGTACTTCTTTTAGTTTCTTTCATATTTTGGATTGAACTTGTTGATGTATAACTATTTTTTCCTCCCTAAATTTTTAGTCCACATGAGAAGTTTCGATTTTTTACTCACATACTATTTAATTTTATTATTGGAGTTTGAGACCCCATGAAATTTGATGCTCTATTTTCTCATGCATTTGTTATTTTTTTCATCTATTTAGTATTTCTTTCATTACCTATTTTGGTAGCTTGTTATCTTCCATTCTATGTATTTTTTTAGGTACCTCAATAGCCTTATCATAACTTCTACTTCTAATGGAAAACTCTCTATTTTGGAAAGTAAATTACCATATGGTACTAACACTTTAGTTATAGAACTATTTGTAGTTAGTCACTTTATAAAAGTTCCTTTTTTGGAAAGTAAAATCTCATATTAGAGTGATGCTTTAATTTTAAAATTATTTGTAATAAGTTGTTTTTGGATTCTTTCTATTTGTTTTCATCTAAAACTTGATGTATTATTAGACCATACCTCGCACCCATATAACAACATTGGAATAACTAATAAACTAAAAAGCACCCTAATAGTTTTCCAATCTCATAGCTCCTTAGTGGTTTTCTAATCCCACAACTCTACTTTTCTATCCCTATTTAGCAATGAGTAGAGTGCCCTCCTTCCTGCTTGTTCTCTAGTGGTTTTCCAATCCCACAACTCTACTTTTCTACCCCTATATAGAAATGAGTAGAGTTATCTCCTTTCTACTTGTATTAATTTCATCCTATATATTCCCTAATTGAGTTTGATTTGAAAATCTAATGCAAGGTATTTGTATTTTTTTACAAATTCTAAAGTATTTCCTTCAAACAATATATATAGTTGGTTTACTCTCTTTGAGTAGAGAATACCATAATTTTAAGCTTGCTATTGTTTACCTTTATCTCAACTTTTGTACAAAAATGCTTAAAAGATTTTATATGTTATTTTAAAATTTCAAGTATATTCTAAATCAAGATGAGGTCATTGGCATAGAAAATAATTCTCTCTTACCCCATCCTTTCTACCCACTCTAATTTGTCAATTTAAAGTCCAAATAAAGTAAGTGGTAATGGACAACCCTATTTCAGCCCAACATCACTCCAAAAACACTTTGATAGTCCTTCTAGAGTTTTAATTTTTTCTACCACCTGCTAATAAAGTCTGGTACTATCTCAAATTACTTTTTAAAGTCAACAAAACAACAATAAACTTCTATTTTTTCATTCCATATCCTCTTTATTTGGTTCCTTAAAGTAATGTAGTGATCTATTGTTAAGTTTTTGATCTAAACCCTGCTTGCCCTATTGCCCTATTTCTTTGATTTTATTCCCACTGACTAATTTTGCTTTCTACTATGTTGTCAATTTTGCAAAAAGAGGACTAGTTATGAGGGTCTAGTAATTTGAAGGATTATTGGTGCCTCTATTTTCATGTAATAGTATGGCTAGATTGGTTATCCATTATAGTGGAAAGCCTCCTTCAATGATGTCATTAAATATATTTTATATGTGTGGTACTAAGATGTTAACCCTACACTTGAGATGTTCAACTTGCAAACCATCTATATCTTGAGCATGACCTATTGCTATTTTCATAATTCCCTCCATTTATTTCCGAGATAAAAGTTCTTTAATTGTGTCAATTATAGGAGAGGTATCTTTTTTTGGTTTCTCTCGTATAATTGCTTAGCATACTACAACCATTATTCACTTGTAATATTGGTTTTTGTGTGCATTTTGCTTTATTGCAGCTCTTTTAATTATAAAAACTCATTTTGCCTTGCTCTTATGTAATCTTCCATTTTTATTTTTAGTAGTTGTTTATATATCTTTCTACTTGTTTTCTTTTTACCTAATTCTTTCAAGGTTCTCATTATTGTTTTGCATTCTTCATCATACCATGGATTTATAGGGAAGCTTTCATGTTTTATTTTCCTAGGTTTTCATTTTTGCATGATTTGAAGGCTTCTCTAATTATATCCATCAATTTATTGCTATACAATGTATAATTTTAAAAAATATTTATCTTCTTTCTTTCCTCTTTTGCCATAATCTACTTGAGTGATGTTTTAAATGTTTTCTAAATTTTCTTTGTTATATATATGTTTCTTGTTGTCTTTATTTTAGTAACTTGAAGATGTTTTTATTTTCAACTTTCTTAATCTTTGTGTACATTGGATATGATCAGATTTATTTTTGATACTATTAGAGGAAAAGAGGGTTTTGAAAGGGATTCCACAACCTTTTACAAAACCTCAATAAAAATTGGAGCAACACTAGAAGCAGGACCAAACCAACTAGAGACCACCTCCCAACAACAAAGAGGGTCCAAAGACAATTAAAACATCGAAAACATAGAAAATCATTCAAGCAAAGAGAAACAAATAACCATAAAGGACCGAGGATAGAACCGAGGAAGTTTTATACCAGTGAGTCAATTTCCTGGACTACATCTCCCACTAGCCTGGACACCTATTTTCAGTAGTCAATTTTTATCTTCAACGAGCCCCAAATTGTGCACTATTTGATATCCATCAATTATGGAAAATTGAATTCTTTAACTCAATAACCTCTTCTAGGGAATAAATCCCCACTCCTCTGCACAACAAGCTCTTCCACCCCAAATCAATAAACCATGGGCCACAAGAACCAATCTCAAAATAAAGCAATCTATGACACCCAAGCACTCCCAAAAACACAATCGAAGAGACTTCAAGCATCCTACTGTTTCCAAAATTGACCATGGTAACCCAATATTGAAAACAAAACCCATCTTATTGGACTTCCACAACCTAAATCAACTCGTGACTAAAGGTGCCAAAAAAACCAGGCCATATTTCTTTCCCTAGTCTCCATCCATAAAAAGAAAACATAATACAACATTTATCCACCATGACACTGAAACAAAGACTCAACTAAGAGGGAGGAAATATCCATCTGCCATGTCTCATAAAGACCACATTGGGAGAGGTTCTAGCTCATAAACAAGTGAAGGAAGCGTGGGTCAAAAAATTGGGAACTACAAGAAGCCTCCCAACTTCCCACAGAGCTTTGAAAAACAATCGAGAGACCAATAATCAATGTATTATCAGAAGATAAGACCTGCCAAATGCAAACTAATTTTCAAAACAAGAAATTGCTAGGCCCCAAAAAAACCCACGGAACAACGGACCTCAACCACCCCAATAAAGCAATGTTCAACAAAATCAAATATTGACCCTCCATCAAACCACCTCGGGACCACAACCAAGGTATTGAGATATTCTATGATATTTCATCCTTCCACAAAAGCTTTGATAAATCCAAATAAATATTTAACTTAGAGCCTTTAATAAAATCTAACATCGCTAGTCATACAAGGTCCTTTGCAAACCCGAGCACACTAGAAACACTAGTTTCCACATACATAAATTTAAAGCAATTCTCATATTAAAACACTATATGGGGTTCTAACACAAGGAATTTGAATTTTAAATTAAAACTAAGGCTGATACCTCCTCCCCGTGGTATGGGCTACACTTCAAGACCTTCATACCACCTACCAAAATCCTGATATTAACTACTTTTAAATACAAATTAAATGTCTTACTCCATAATTTCAAAATTTGAACGACCTTCTAACACTCCTTAAGGTTTATCTTCATTGGAACATTGCAACACCTCTACTAGGAAGTCCCTTTTCCATATCAAAAATCCCAGGTGAGACACTCCAATATTTTCCATGATATTTGCTAAAGAATTACCCTCCCTCAGCGCATGAGAAATTGACACTTGACTTAAGGATCATATATTAAATTTCACCTCTTCCATTAAATTTGACACCTTTCAACTGGGATGAACCAAACCGTTGAGCATATTGATCACTTTTAAAGAGTCACCTTCGATGATGACATTTGGGATCCCAAGGTTTTTTAATAATAAAATTCCTTTTAAAGTTACCTTGGCCTTCGTGAACTGAGAGGCCTAACTAAATCCCCATTATTATCTCTTATTACTCCTCCAGCTTTGGCCAAACCTGGATTGCCCTTAGATGCACCATCAAAATTTAATTTGAGCCATCCACTAGGCAGAGGGGCCCACTTCAACAATTTTCTTGGGTTTAGATCAACTGGGACTTGGGAAATTAGAGGAAAACCCAAATCCTCCTCAATCCACCTCTCATTCAGATAACAAAAGAGCCTAGTATTACCAAGAACCTTAAATACAAAATAAACATTCTCCATCACATTCCAAATAATCCTGGAGCTCACTCTTTTAATGTCTTTTTTATAAATTTTGAAAAACTCTTGCATTTCATTCTTTTCGTATGCCCTAGAGAATGTGCGAGAGCAAGAACTTCTAGAAACACTTGATATGGATGTAAATAGAGGGGGAAGACCACTAATTTACATAGTCCACCAATGAATTAGGCATCATCCAATGAACTCTAATCTTTTTGAATATAAACGAGCAAACCTCTTGAAAAACCTAGCATCTAAGAAGCAAGTGATACATTGACTCCCAATCCGCTTCACAAAGAAAACACCTATTAACAAAATTAAAATATCTCTTAATCATATTTTCAATAGACAAAATTTTATTTTTCAGTGCCAGCCAGAATAAGATATTTACTTTTGGAATTAAGTTTTTCAACCATATTTTTCTCGTTGGAAATTGGGAATCAACCTCTGGGTCCTTGGAAATCAAGTGATATGATCAGATTTTAACTCCATGGTAATTACTCTAATTTCTAAATATTTTATCCTTTATATAATTTTTTTTGGGTAAATAGCATAATCAACTACATTGTGTACATCATATGTTTGACAAGTATATGTTCTAAAAATTTTCCATATGTTTATGCCATTGCAGATGATGAATCCCTCTATGTTGCATACTTTAAGAAACTATTATCTATAATATTTTATAGATCATTGACTATCATATAAAAACTTAACCAAGGGTGATCTACCTCTTCTTTAAATCATATTAGATTATTATTTTTTGGGTATTGATAAAAAAGGGGTTGAAGGGCCTCGACCCTTTACACAGAGCTCGAAATATATACAAGAAAAAAATAAGAGACGATCATACAAATGCAAGATACGAAAGAAAGCAATTACCAAAGAATTATTAAGAGTAACTGTTAATATAGATCTTGTGGGAGTTTTTTCAGTACTCTGCTATGTGTGTATGTAGCTTTTTGTTTCTCCATTGTCTCAAGGAAGGGATCCGTGTCTATTTCTTTTTTGTAATTATGATGCATGTGTGTTTTCTCGGGGTATACCCAAAATGTTGTATGGGAATTTTCTTTTTGATAACAGGCTATGTGCCTTACTGGATGGAATGGCTTTGGCGGCATGTAGATTTTACATATATAGGATCCTTAGTAAGGATATGTTCATCAACAACCCTGGGCTAATTTTTGTAAAAGGTTTTGGGTCAACCTGTAAAACCCGGTATTAATGCTATAGTATCTTATCTACCAAAAAAAAAGATAGCCCTATCTTAGTAAAACAAATAAATTTGTGCTAAATCTATTGATGGAGAAGCTGAAATAATATTCCTCCCGCTATCCTTCTATTTAACGTAGTTGATGCAGTGCTCAATTCTTTACATAACTAATAAAGAAACTTATAAGTTATCTTCATAAAAAATATTTATAACATGGTGGAATTCTCAAAAAACTAATCCAAATACAAGGAAAATCAAGAAGGAGAACAAAATAAAGATCAAGATAAATATAAATTTCATTGCAAAGTCACTTGAAGAATGAAGACCATCATTGAAGATTATAGTCTGACCAAATAATGTAATACAAGGTATGTTGGAGCATATTACATTATTTGGTACATGCTAATGTATCCCCATGGTATCTACATGGTACATATTATAAATATTATATTAGGATCAATTCTTAGATTAGAGTGTGAGTAATATTTTATGCAATATAATAATGTGCAAGAAATGTACAAGTGTCATGTGTGTAAGTATGCAAGTGTAATGTGAGTATATGTGCACATGTATATTTATATTAGAGTGTGTTAAGTAAATATTCATGTCTAGGTGTGCATACAAGATAGATTCTTGTGTATGCAAGTGCCAAGTAGATAAGAAAAAGTCATGAGACTTGGCATAAGGAAAGGAAGAGTCAAGTAACCAAAGAGTAACTCTACAATAGCTATATATTACTCCATGGAGGAACATAGCAAACATAGTGAACATAGCGATTAGACCGAGCATAGTGAATATAGCTAGTGTAGCTATAATTATTGTAATAGAGTTTTGTGATACATTTGTAAGAGAAAGAGGAGTAATAAAGATTGCATACATTTTGAGCAACTAATATTGTAAGTTGTGTTACATGCTTTGTACATGTATGATTTAGGCTATTTAAATTCATATAATTTTGCATAATAAGGAATGTTAGTTAATATATTATAAGTCTTGATTTACATATTAGTTTTCTCATATTATTTTTATTACATCATTATCTTGATTTTACAATCTTGATATTATAAGTAAAATAATATGAGAAAACTAATATGTAAATCAAGGCTTATAATATAATAACTAATATTCATTGATATATAAAAATATATAAATGTAAATAGCTTGAATAATACATGTACAAAGCATGTAGAACAACTTACAATATTAGTTGCTCAAAATGTATGCAATATTTATTACTCCTCTTTCTCTTACAAATGTATCACAAAACTCTATTACAATAATGATAACTATACTAGCTATCTCCACTATTCTCGCTATACTCACTATGTTTTCTATATTTTCCATATTAGCTATGTTCCTCCACAGAGTAATATATAGCCATTGTAGAGTGACTTTGGTTACTTGAATCTTCCTTTCATTATGCCAAGTCTCATGACTTTTGGCTTCTCTACTTGACACTTGCATACACATGATTCTATATTGTATGCACATCTAGACATCACTCTTCACTTAGCACACTCTAATATAAAGATACTTATGAACACTTAGACATAAGAAACTTGTGTACTTAAACTCACATTACACTTGAACACTTACTCACATGACACTTGTGCATTTCTTACATATTATTATATTACATAAAATTTTACTCACACTCTAATCTAAGACTTGACCCCAATATAATATTTACAAGATGTACCATAGAGGTACCATGGGGATACATTAGCATGTATAAAATAATGTAATATACTCCAACACATATATAGTGGTCAAGTTTTCTTGTAACATATATTTTATTTGTTCAAGATTGACCATATTATCTTTAGCTAAAATATTAGTGTTATCCAAATGACAAAGAATGTAGTGTTGTATCAAAATTCCAAGCATATTAAAATTGATATTTATTAGATCCAAAGGGAAAGCGCAACATAGCAAAATTGATTTACAATATATTCCAATAAATGGTGAAGAAGAAGATATTTTCATCAAATCATTGGCAAAGGCTCCATTTGTTCATTTTAAATTTATATAGAATATAAGATATTATCATTAAGTCAATCTTGATGGAAGGTGTTTAAATGATGTTATGTTTGACTCCTTAATTCAATATCGATGGAAGGTGTTGAGAGCTAATATTGACTTATATCTTACATTTTCGTAATGCTTCATTTGGTTCATCACTTAACTCTTCTTCATAATGTATATTTTGTAATATTTATTATGAATAATATTTATTAGCATTAATCATTATATAATATTTGAACCATGACATTGGTCACATTCACATAGATCATTTCTCAGTTGAGTTTGTTATAAATATCCCATTCATATAAATATTTATATCTTGTGTCATTCATTGGCTATATTATAGAAGTTTTTAAGTTATGACATATCATATTCATGTCATATTTTATTATTTCATTTATTTTAATTTCTTGTGGTGTTTACTAAGGTGTTTTTTGCTTAAGCAAAATTATTGTAAGTTTCTTCATTATTGCCAAAGGGATGTGATGTGTATAAAGTGGAAAGCTTATCCATATTATTATCTATTATCCCTAATAGTGGGGAGAATTTTATAGATCAACCATATTAAAACCTATGATTGTGTTACTACATAAACAATGCTATGTGCTAGTTGCATAAAGGATCTCAACATTGTATATAAATAACTCAACCTATCAAATGAATAGTTGATAAATTGTCTTATCCCATGTATCATAGCCACCATATAGAATATAATATTGGAAATGAAAGAGATCACATTTATTAAAAAAAATCAATACCCAACACAAGCACTCTTTTTATTTAGCTTTGGATAAAATTAAGGGAAGCACTATTTTTATTTAATTGTGTCATGTAAATCCCTTAAATGTTAACTTTATATAAGAGAGTAGTATGATAAGTAAAAAAATAAAAGAAAATATCCTGAAATTAAATTTTAATATTCTAATTATAATAAGTAATGAGGACTACATTGCCCTTCATTTATATAGAATGTGTGACTAATGATAAACTAAAGTGTGGGCTAATAACATAACCCTTTGGTAAACATAATATGAAACCATTTCAATATTTTAACCTTTATATATATCAAAAACAACTTCAACATATTTATAGTGTTAAAGACCACACTTTTATTTTTATGAATAATTAATTGAATATATTATTTTTTCAAAAGTAGGCTAATATACTAAGAATTTTAACTTTCAAGAATTTACTTAAAGGAAGGATTCTATAGTATCAAGATATATTTGGATTTTTCTTTAGAAATGTCAAAAAATATACCTTTTCTTTTTATTACGTTGAGAGGCATTCTTACAATGGTAGACAAGGGGGTGGGAGGCAAAGAGGTCATACATATCATGCCGTAAACAATTTTTTTTATTAAAAAAGTTGACATTAACAAAATAATTTAAACTAGCTTAGATATAAAGGATATATATCTAAAAACACCAAGAGTTATCAATCCCGAGGCACCTATCTTGGAGATCACACCCCCAAGAAATGAGATAGGCGCCTCGATATTGATAAATCTCGATATTTTTAGATATATATTTTTTATATCTAAGCTAGTTAGTTAAGGAATACATTTATCAGAGATGCTAAAATATTGTTGTCTTTAGAATCTTCTCTCTTATTGACACATCAAAGTGATGCTAGTAACAAATAAGTATACATATCACTATAATTTTCATATAAACAAGAACTATATGTATCTCATCTATTGGATATAATTTGTTCTAGCTCATATAAGTATTGAATAAAATATATAGGAAAGCATATAAAAGGAAATTTATGTTAATATAATTGATATGGATGAAATTCATTATAATATAAAAATAAATAAATAATTGCTATCAAGTTTGATATAACTATTAAACTATTGAGAATTTTTCTTATATTTTTTAAATTAAAACATATAAATAATGAAAGCTAAACACCCTAAAATAACATAAATCTTAAATTATATATATAATACCTCTATTATAAAAATAACGAAAAACATTCATATAACTACACTAAATTATGAAGCCATGGAAAATGGAAAATTGTTTTATATTTCAAGGGTGGGTTTAATTTCAACCTCATCTAATTGATTAAATAATGAAAACTATTTTAAAAATGGTATATGGGATGTAATTGTATAAACATATAACTTCAAATTGAAGAACACAAGCTTATACTGAGAGGGTGGGGTGACCAATTTTTACTTTTCTTTCCCAAATAGTATTATCCAATATAATAAATGGCAATATCAATAGCAGTAACCAAAGAAATGCATAAATAATCACACACAATAAAGACACCAATTTAACGTGGTTCACCCCATGTGGGCTTCTCAACGGAGAAAATATTTCACTCAAATTATCTCAATCAATCTCTTGGGAATCCTTTATCTATTACAATTTTTATGGGCATCTATCCAAAGGAGATACCAATCCCCTAATCAAGTTCATGGATATCTATCCATAGGAGAACTCCTTTCTCCGTAACTCTAACTGGTGATCTTCTAGAAGAATTGTTGCCCCCATTACTTTGGTTAATGGATATCTATCCATTGAAGACACATATCCTCACTACCCTAGCTAATGGATCTCTATCCATTGGAGACTATCGTCCTCTATAATTTGTCACCTTCAAAGCTCTGTCTCAAATTTGCACTAAACATAGTCCTTTGATCTAGCACAAATTTGCTCTGTATCTGTCTCTAGTCTGGTATAGACCTATCCTCAAATATACACCAAACTCTATCCTAAAATATGTACTAAGCATAGTCCTTCGGTCCAATATAAATATATCCTCAATATCTTTACTTTCATCTGTATTAAACATAGTCCTTCGATATAGCACAAATATGTCCTCAATATCTATCCTTTGATCTGCACTAAACACAGTCCTTTGGTCTAGCACAAATCTATCCTCAATATCTATCCTCTGATTTGTACAAAACATAGTCCTTCAGTGTAGCATAAATCTATCCTCAATATTTGTCCTCTAATCTGCACTAAATACCTTCAGTTTAGCACAAATCTATCCTCAATATTTGTCCTCTGATCTACACTAAACATATTCCTTCGGTCTAGCACATATCTATCCTCAATATTTGTCCTCAAGCCTTAACACAAAGCTTGACTCAATCTCAAATCAACTCTGCTAGATCTATCACCAACCTTAACTCAATGTTTGAAAAAATAAACCAACTCTACTCACAAGTATTCTCAAAGATTTATCTCTAATATACCTTGTAAGCTTCCACAAAATTTCACACTAATCTATCCATAAGTCCTCTTAAGAAATTTTCCAATCTGCTCTCAACAAGTCCTTACTATAACTTGTCCAAATCTGCTCAATAAGTCCTCACTAGAACTTATCCACATTTGCTCTCAATCTATATTGTAAGATTCCACAAAAGCTCACACAAATCTATGCATAAGTCTTCTCAAAGACTTACCTCAAATATACTCACAAGTCCACACTAGAACTTGTCCAATATCATAGAAACGTAAAGAGAATTGTTAGACACTCAATATGCTCCACACTCATCACAAATCTCAATTACTTTCAATCATTCTTTTTGAAACATATAGAGAATTGTTAGAGACTCAATATGCTTCACATTCAACACAATGCTCAATCACTTTCAATCACTCTTTTTACCATGGAAACATATAGAGAATTGTTAGAGACTACACTCACTAACTCTCAATCAATTTCAATATCTTTTATCATAGAAACATATAGAGAATTTTTAGAGACTCAATATGTTTCACACTCATCAACACTCAATCTCTTTTTTTAAATCAATTAAGAATATAAAACATTTTATTTCATAGAACTTGACCTATCACTTTAACACATCCACTTGACTAGGCTCAACCAACTCTACTCAACCGATCACTCAATAAAATAATCCTTGCTCACAAACCCTAGTCCAAGCATATGAACACTCACTCAAATATTTCTAATCAATGCTTATCAACCAATCTCACATAACAATGATACTCATGATCTTTGCAAACCCTAGTTCAATTTTTTCACTCAACCACTCACTTCAACAACAATGCTTATAAAACAATCTTCACATAACAATGATACTCATGTTATTTTCAAACCCTAGTTCAAGTTCTTCACTCAACCATTCACTTCAACAATAATTCTTATAAAATAAGGTGCATAGAATTCACTTCACAATAGCTCAACAACTCAATAAGGAACCTAATCAAGTCCTTTTCACTCCAAAGTTATTTTCCAAAAAACCAACCAATCAACTCAACCAAGGAATAATGTGCCCATACCTTTTGCTTGATGAGGAGTAGACCACACAAATCTGCCACAATCATAAACACTTCTTTGCCAAAATCAAGGAGGTTAGAAGATAATAATCTCTCTCTCAAGGAATCATAATACAAAATAATATCAAACACAAATACACCTTATCACTCCATATTTAAAATAACATCTAACACCTTAAAAATATTAGAACAATTATTTTCACAATAATCCCTTTGGCAAAAAGTCCTTTAAAATAAAATCAACACCTTAAAAGGCTTACTCCTCCAATATGCAAATATAACAATTAGGACTTTATTTTAAAATTAATATCAAACTCCTTATAACTCCCTTCACTATTTTACCATGAAAAATCACCACAAGAAATTAACTTTAATTAATCCTTATGCCTCCCAACTACCTCACATTAAACCTTAGGGCAATGAAAATTAAATTAAAAAAATGTACCTTTGACCTTAGTGGGTTTTGAACCCATGATGTTGCATCCCCAAGTGCCCTAACCGTAGCCTTGCCTACCGTGTGAGCTAGGTGCTCACGTGGGAGCTAGAGTTCCCATGCACTCTATTACCTTCTCTACCGTTGTCGAAAAAAAAATGCAAAAAAGTATTCCAAACTTGTTGCTACCAGGTTTCAAACCCGTAACCACTTTGCCACAAAGACCAAGCCAAATTCCACCTAAACTAGCCATCGTATGGTACTAGGAACTAATCACCTTGACGTCTTAAACACATCAAATTTTAGATTTATGTAGCGCACGAAAACTACTATATTTCCTCCACGAGTTACAACGCATTT
Source organism: Wollemia nobilis (assembly GCA_028583015.1). Taxonomy (NCBI): domain Eukaryota; kingdom Viridiplantae; phylum Streptophyta; class Pinopsida; order Araucariales; family Araucariaceae; genus Wollemia; species Wollemia nobilis. Next base: position 336,379 of record JAQPPZ010016822.1, read on the forward strand.
TTCAAAAGATATCACCCATATTTTTTGGCCTTAGCCAAGGCAATATATATGCCTCTATTATCACTTCCATCACATCGACGGGGGGAAAGTCTTCAACTTGCACGTCGGCGAAATAAACTTAGGTTTTGCCACTTTGAATAAATAAATAATATTTATTTATAAAATTTGAATTTAAATATTTATAAATTAAATATTAAAACTTCCTTGGGATTTCTAATTTGAAATTAAAGGCCTCCTTGGGTTTTTATAAAAAAACTTTTACATTTCTCAACCATGGTTTTAATAAAAAACTTTTATTTTGTTCCTTCATGGTTTAAAAAAAAACTTTTAATTTGCTCCTCCATGGTTTTAATAAAAACCTTTTATCTTTGCTCACATAAAATTATGAAGCTCTTTTGGAACCAATTCCTTAGGACCTTTTGACATCAATGACAACTCACTCTTGACATAAATGACAACTTATCTACTCAAAATGTCCAATAATATCCCCCTTTTTCATTGATGGCAACCCAAATTATTTTTACCAAACACTTGACCTTTTTCTTATTCTGATGCCCCTGGGACATTGCTCCCCCTGACTTAATGCTCTCTCCTTAAACCAAATCTCTCCCCCTTACTTAAATCTCTCCCACTTTGACATAAATGGCAAAGGGTCACCTTTAGGGCTCAGGTCTAAGAATAAGTCTCTTAGCTTAGCCCCTCCCCCACCTCCTCTTGAGGTGGTTAATTCTAGGGTGGGAGTATTTCTACTCCCAGCAAGCACTGCTCTTTACATTTTTTATATTTCCTTCTCATATGATCCTTTTGATTCCTTTGATTGTTCTTGTTCATGTCCCTTTTCATGTCTATATTCTTATTCCTATTCATGTTCATGTCCATATTCCTATTCCTATTCCTATTACTATTCATGTTCATGCTTGATTTTGGAATGTCTACTCTACACCACTTTGTTGTATTTCCATAATTATTACACTTATAAAACTTAAAATTATTATTCCTTTGAGGTGCAAATAACTTAGGATTTATCTTGGTGAAGCCATATTTGTTCCTGTCATAAACCTTGCAATTCATTGCCTTGTGACTAAACTGATTACATGAGTAGCAATACCCATGGAAAAGCTACCTGTTTCTAAAATTCCCATTTTCATGTCTTTCATGTGTCCTGCACTGTGAAGCCATGTGCTCAAATCTGTGACATAAGAAACATCGTCCATTGAAGAAACCTTATCTTGACCCATTGGTCTCTTAGTCTCTTCTACCCTATCATATTTCCTATTCCATTAATTCCTTACTTGTGCATTGTTCCTTTCCTAGTTGAACTTTCTATTGTCCAACTTATCCTCAAAAGTCTCACTCTTTCTTTCACTTTCTTCTTTTTATGCTTCTTCTTTGGTGCTTGAGCTTGACTCTCCTTTTTTTGCTTCTTGTTTTCCTTGTTCTTCTTCAAAACTAAGTCTTATTTTGGTGACTGATGATCTTTGTGTATTGATAATCTTGTTCAAAGTTTTTGAATTTTTCTCAAACTTGTGTAGCTTGTTCTTAGAGTCTTTCACTTCTATCCTTAGTGAAACTATCTCATGTTCTAATCTTTCACACTCTAGATCTTTTATCTTTAATTTTTTAGTCATACCTTCTTCAATTTTCCTTGCCTCTTCAACCTTAATTTTGAAGTTGGTGAGCTCTTGTAGAAATTTTTCTTTTGCTTTCTCATCTTCTTGAGTTTGAACCCTTAATCCTGAGTTCTCCATTTTTATTTCTTCAAGAATAACCATAAGTATTTCACATTCTATCTCTTTTACCTTTGAATGTTCAACCATATCTTTTTCAACTCTCCTTGCCTTTTCAACCTTATCTTTCAAGTTAGAGAGATCTTGTAAAAGCTTTGTCTTACATTTCTCATCCTCTTGTATTTGAGCCTTTAATTCTAAGTTCTCCCTTTTCAACTCAACAAGTTACTTAAGAGTGACTTCCTCCTTTTCTATTTTTGAAATTTTCTCTTTTCTTTGGTCTTCAATTTCTTCTATTGTCCAAAGTAGAGTTTCTTCTTCATACCTATTTTGGTTTTCCCTGTTATCCTTTTCTAAACCATCTTCTAGGGCTTCAATTTTGAAAGTATCATCTTTATATTCACCACTACTAAAACCATTGTAATAACCTGCATCATGATCGAGTTGACCACAAACAAAACATTCTTCACCTTCTTGTGAATAATGAGCTATAAGGTGACCTATATTGCTACATATGGTACAAAATTTTATCAATTTGGTTATCTCTCCACTGCTTGATTTATCTCTTGAATCTATTTCCATTGTTCCACCCAAAACAACAAAATTTAATTCATCTTTCTTTTCTTTCATGACCATGTGTGTTCTTTTATTCTTGTGTCTCATGGTTTTACTTTTGCCTTTCTTTGCCATTTGTGTTCTTGTAAGATCTTCCTTCAAGTTGTTAAATTTTTTCCGAAGGAACCTATTATAATACCAATTGAAGAACACAAGCTTATACTAAGAGGGGGTGAACAATATAATACCACTTTTTACTTTTCTTTCCCAAATAGTATTATCCAATATAATCAATGGAAATATCAATAGCAGTAATGAAAGCAATGCACAAATCATCAGACACAATAGAGACACTAATTTAACATGGTTCACCCAATGTGGGCTACTCCACAGATAAAATATTTCACTAAAATTTTCTCAATAAATCTCTTGGGAATCCTTTCCCTATTACAATATTTATGGACCTATATCCAAAGGAGACATCAATCCCCTAATCAAGTTCGTGTATCTCTATCTACTAGAGAACTCCTTTCTCCTTAGCTATGACTGATGATCTTCTAGAAGAACTATTGCCCCCACTACTCTGACTAATGGATCTCTATCCACTGAAGACACCTATCCTCACTACCCTGGCTAATGGATCTCTATCCACTAGAGACTGTATTCCTCTATACTTTGTCACCTTCAAAGCTATGTATCAAACCTACACTAAACATAATCCTTCAGTCTAGCATAAATCTGCTCTATCTCTGTCTCTGGTCTGGCACAAACCTATCCTCAAATCTACATCAAAATCTATCCTTAAATTTGTACTAAACACTATCCTTCGGTCTAGCACAAATATATCCTCAATATTTGTCCTCTAATTTATACTAAACATAGTCCTTCGATCTAGCATAAATTTGTCCTCAATATCTATCCTCTGACCTACACTAAAAATAATCCTTCATAAATATATTCTCAATCTATGTCCTCTAATATGTACTAAACACAATCCTTCATTCTATCACAAATTTATCCTCAATATCTATCCTTTGATCTACACTAAACACCGTCCTTAGGTTTAGCACAAATCTATCTTCAATATCTATCCTCTGATTTGCACTAAACACAGTCCTTCAGTCTAGCATAAATTTATCCTTAATCTCTATCCTCAAGACTTAACACAAAGCTTGACTCAATCTCAAATCAACTCTGCTAGATCTACCACAAACATTAACTCAAGATTTGAACAAATCAATCAACTCTACTCACAAGTCTTCTCAAATATTTGTCTCAAATCTACCTTGTAAGCTTCCATAAAATCTCACACTAATCTATCCACAAGTCCTCTCAAGAACTTGTCCAATATGCTCTCAACAAGTCCTTACTAGAACTTGTCCAAATCTGCTCAATAAGTCCTCACTAGAACTTATCCACATCTACTCTCAATCTGTATTGTAAGCTTCCACAAAAGCTCACACAAATCTATACATAAGTCTTCTCAAAGACTTACCTCAAATATACTAACAAGTCGACACTAGAACTTGTCCAATCTCATAGAAACATGAAGATAATTGTTAGAGATTCAATATGCTTCACACTCATCACAAAGCTCAATTACTTTCAATCATTATTTTAGAAACATATAGAGAATTGTTAGAGACTCAATATGCTTCACATTCATCACAATGCTCAATCACTTTCAATCACTGCTTTTACCATAGAAACATATAGAGAACTGTTAGAGACTCAATATGCTTCACATTCAACACAATGCTCAATCATTTTCAATCACTGCTTTTATCATAGAAACATATAGAGAATTTTTAGAGACTCAATATGCTTCACACTCACTAACTCTCAATCACTTTCAATCTCTCTTTTATCATAGAAACATATAGATAATTGTTAGAGATTCAATATGTTTCACACTCATCAACACTCAACCTCTTTCTCAAATCAATTCTGAATATAGAACAATTTGTTTCATAGAACTTGAATTATCACTTTAACACATCCACTTGACTAGGATCAACCAACTCTACTCAACCAATCACTCAATGAAATAATCCTTGCTCACAAACCCTAGTTCAAGCATATGAAAAGTCACTCAAATGTTTCCAATCAATGCTTATCAATCAATCTCACATAACAATGATACTCATGATCTTTGCAAACCCTAGTACAAATTCTTCACTCAATTACTCACTTCAACAACAATGCTTATAAAAAAATCTTCACATAACAATGATACTCATGTTCTTTTCAAACCCTAGTTCAAGTTCACTTAACCATGTTAGACCTTATATAGAATGAACACAATAAGATATATTACAAATGAAACAATGTTACAATATATAGGCATAAGCCTATATGAAACACATGAGACTTGTCAAGAGAAACTGACAAGTGTCAAGGTGAAGGCATAGTGCACTTTAACTCTAACATTCTATGAAACACATGAGACTTGTCAAGAGAAACTGACAAGTGTCAAGGTGAAGGCATAGTGCACTTTAACTCTAACATTCCCCCTTAAAGTGCACTATCCTAACTAAAGAAGAAACAAAACAAGTCAACATTAGGTAACATTCCCCCTTAATGTTGACTTCTCTAAAACAACCTATCATCCTATCTTATTGTTGATTTGGTCTAGGCTCATGCTCTTTGCTCTTGGCTCTCCAACTGTGAATAATGCTAAATTCACTATGTATACATTTTGTTCTGTTGCCTTAGGGTCAGCCACTTCCATGGGTCTGTTGCCACTGGGTCAACCGTCTAAGTGCCTCGGGGTCATCATGGGTGCCTCAGGGTCAGCCACTTCTGGGTCTGTTGCCTCTGAAAGTCATCCTCAGAGGATGTTGCCTCTCGTAGGTCACTGACTAGATTCACCATAAATATCAAATCCTTCCTTATGGTGAACTCAATCTAGAAGGTGTCGGTCTCAATCGAAAATGCACCTTAATACAAATGAAAAATGAGCCATATAAGAGTGTCGGTCTCTGTCGAAAATGCACTCAATACAATAAAATGAGCAATAGATGCCAATTATGGAGGAGAAGAGAAGAAGAGAATCTTCTGAAGTGTCTTCATCTGTAGTCTTCAGAAGTAGATCCGAAAAAACCTTGGATAGAGTCTAGGGTGTCTATGTCTGTAGTCCCTAAAATAAGTGTCCTTATTGTAGTCACCTCATCTTACTAGAATGCATGAGTTACCAACTACTGCATCCACCAAGTAGAAAGAGGTGAATACTAGATATGAGGTTCACTTACAAGGACCTTGGGAGTGTCGGGTACAACCAAAAGTGCACTCCAAGGTAGAAAAACTTTGAGGCTAAAAAAACTCAATTGAAATAGCCTCAAAATTACAATATGACACCACCATTGTGTCTATCGTGGAAAACCGTTTCCAACGACTATAAATACCCCTATACTTGTATGTGAATGGGGCCTTCAACATGTGGAAAATAATACCATGCCTATCTAGGCAGCAAAATAAACCTCAAGAATAGAATATTCCTGGCATCGCACTCAGGCGGAATAAGAACAGTCTTCAAATTTTCCTTGCAAGGAAATTACATAAAGTGGTCCACCATTTTCACTTCCACTTTTCATGTGGAAATACATTAAAAATTTTGAATGCTCCCGTGCTTTGAAAGGCATTATAGGCTAAGTGGGCCCTCTACATGCAATTTGAATAAATGTTCCCCATAATTTAATAAAATGCCCCACAAAATGACAATAAATAAACAACCCACAAAATGACAATAAACAAAAAAAACATTAGGCCCATTATGGGGGCTTGCTGGCGGCATCATCGAGTACTACGGCTTCAACAGCTCATCACGTCAATCAACAACAGTAGATATGCTACCAAAAACAGGGCCCGTGGGAGCACTCCATTCACTTCTTCATTGTGGAAAAAACATATTTTGAGTCCTCCTCTTCCCTTATGTCATGAGGACGAAAAACATCAATAATACATCGCACCCATTGTTCCCTTCGACAATGAACACATGTCCTCACATCTGCATTTTTTACTTTAATACCCTAGGAAAACCCTAGGAAATACCAGTCGTATTTCATTAAATGGTGGATTCTGGGGCGTCCACCTTCAGAGCAAACAATAGACGATGGGGGTGCATGCGAGACGGCATCTGTCCTTTCTTCAAGCCCGTAACACCCGCGGAGCTTTTCTCCATCTGCTCATCCATAGTAATCTACTGTTGCCGGCATTCCTCGCTGCAAAATGCACTGTCATCGCTGAACAAAAGATTGCCCACAAATACAGAATCAAGAGTATGAACATAAACAAATTCAAAATCACAGGCCAAATTTACAGGACCGACTGACAGGGACGGGAACTCGACTTTCGTCGAGACAAATTTTGCCAAAATTTTGCAGATGAAACCAAAAAACCTAAATTTCGAGGAAAATAAAAATATTCTTCAAAAATTTTGAGATCCTCAGTCGTTCTTTTAAAGAAAAGCAAATTTATAGTCAAAGAAGTCGAAATCAGGCCAAATTTTGAGTAGAAACCGCCTTGAGGTCTTGTAAAACAGGTCGGTTAGGTTTAAAATCGTTCCACGCCAAAAGTTCTCAAAATCAAGCAGGCTTTCACAGCAATTTTTGAAAACCGCCTTTCGATCACCATAGTGTTCCAAACACGGCTCAAAATACTCCCAAAAAATGCTCGAAAGAGTGGCATTGAGAAAAACCTAGCAAAGCCCCCACGATCTGCAACTCCAGGGCTATTTCTAAGCTTTTCTTGGTCAAAATATCTTTGCACCAGAATGATTACTTCAAGAAGTCTCTTACTTCAATGAAGGAACCCCTGTCACCTCCTGATCTCCTCGTGTTGGTTGTGGTCATGTATTCAGTTGAATAGTGGATCTGCTATTACTATGTTCATTTTTGTCACGCAGCACCATGGTTCATGAACTGACAAAATGTTGAGACTTATTAACAGCAAACTGTAGTACTGGCATTGTTTGTGGAATTACATTGTACATCGATTCATAAAAAAAATAGAATTTTCAATGGGAACAATCAATGGGCAGATTTGGCTTCGACAGGAATATAAAGACATCTGGTTTCATCGCTCCACGATATCTTCTTCATCGCCTACGATCTCACAGAGATCTACCTAAAAAAAAAACTCCTCCTCTTGTATGTGCTCCATACAAATACTCTGCCATGCAATCTTCTACGAATTTTACAGCCACCCATTTGTTTTATTTCAAGAATAGTGGTAATGTTTCATGGCTCGATCAAACCCTCGATCGAAATACTACCTTATAGTTGAATGAAGTTTCGGATCCAAAATGCCTCGTCAGAATTATAATATAGGAATCCCTGCTGAAAAAACACCTGAATCTTCGACTGGAAGCCCTTGTGATCAATTGCAGACGCAGTCCAGTCTAGGACAAAACCAGATCTGCTAATTTTTTTTTTTTAAAATAACATATTTTACCACCATTAATATTTCTTCAAGATTTTGGTTTCTGATCCATCAAATATGGAGAGCATACTCCCTCGCATGAAGAAACAAATGGGAAAAAAAATGAGGGGAGGGAGGATTTCCATAAGGGAAATCCCCCCTCAAGGGTTTCACAGGCAAGAGAGGGAACCTGCTCTGATACCAAATGTCAGGCCTTATATATAATTAACACAATAAGATATATTACAAATGAAACAAGGTTACAATATATAGGCATAAGCCTATATGAAACACATGACACTTGTCAAGAGAAACTGACAAGTGTCAAGGTGAAGGCATAGTGCACTTTAACTCTAACAGAGTTTGTCAGATCTTGTATAATCTTTCCTTTCTCTTCATAACATTCTTGAAATTGAATCTTGAGTTTTGAATTCTGATTTCTTACCTTTATTAATTTCTTAAGAGCAAAAATAAGCTCACCTTCAAGATCAACTTCTCCTTCCTCTTCATTTTCTGATTCTTCCTCTATCTTTTTGTCTTTAAGAGCATCTTCATTCTTTTTTGATTTATCTTCAATAGAAGCACTTCCTTCTTCTTCTATTGTCAAGAAGAGACTTTCTTCTTCTATATCTTCAAGAGCATCTTCATATTCATTTACACTGAAACTGAACCCATTTTTTGTACAATGATCTTCAATATGGCCAAAGTTACCACACTTGAAACACTTGAGAATTATTGGTTTCTTTTTTGCTTCTTTTCAAATAACTTATTTTTCTACTATCAAAAATTAAATTTCTTCTTATTCATTATATGAGGATCTTCCATCACTATCACTTGAACTCTTGTCTGTCTTATCTGCATAAAAACTCTTCTTATGCCTCTGGAAAAACTTCTTTTCATGCTTGCTTTTTCCATACCTATTTTTCTTTTGATACCTAGATTTTTTTGCTTCCCTATTCTTATGATCTTGTTTCTCTTCACCACTACTACTTTCACCTTTTGTACAAATAGATGCATAGTGACCATATTTACCACAATTGAAACACTTAACTATTTTCGTACCTTGGTGCTTCCTTGAGTCCTTGTTCCTTTTGCCATAGTTTACTTCTTTATCACTGGATGACTCATAACTTGAATCTGACTTCTTATCTTTTGTCTTATTTTATACTTTGAAGGCTACCTCTATCTTGGAAATAGAATCCTTTCATATTCTCATCTCAAAAGTTGTGAGAGTTCCATGTAACTCATCCCTATTCAAAGTTTCAATATCTTTTGTTTCTTCTATGGCTGAAACCTTTTCACTATACCTCTTAGGAAGTGACCTTAAAATATTTTGACAAACATATGATTCTTCAACTTTAAATCCAAGTACTTGCATGGAGTTAACAACCTCATCCACATGAAGTAAGTATGTAGCAATATCTTCATCATCCTTCATTTTCAAGTCTTCAAATATTTTCTTGTGTTTTTGTAGTTTTGCCATCTTGACATTTTTGTCTCCCTCATATATTTTCTTTAGATTTTCCCAAATATATTTTTCTGATATGCAATGCATAACTTTTACAAACTCTACTTCACGTAAACCACTTAATATTGCATTCATTACTAAAAAAAATTGACTTCCATAGCGACCTCTACAACTGTGGCGTCTACTAGCAGGGTTTCTACTGGTGGGACTGACGGGAATTCCTAGGCCCCTTCTGGGGACTTGGAGCAGGGTGATATTCCTCCATTAGAGGATGGTCCCAAGGGCCCCGACCTAGACCCTAGAGAGAATATCGATGCCCCTCTAACGTACCTGGAGAAGGTTACGGGCAAGGCAAAACTTATCCCCATAGGAAACGTAAATCATCCTGCTGTGGCCATATCATGAGAGAATATGGTCTTCCCTATCTCGTTCATGGCATAAAAACTCTTCAATGAATCCCTCTCTAGTAGGCAATTTTTTGGGAGGAAGACCTGATATGGAATCCATATGAAGATGGGCCAGTTTCAAATGATGAACGATGGGAAGCCTTCAGTTGGTGGCCCTCTCTCAAGGTTTCTTCTTGATTTTCTTGAACAATAAGGATTATTATGCTCGGATCCTCACTGGGGGACCTTGGTTATTTGGCAAAAAAAGTTTTTTTTTAAGAAAATGGGGGGAAGACTTCAACCCCCAAACTCAAGACATCAAATTCACACTAACCTAGGTTCGTCTCCCAGAGCTCCCCATCTAGTTCTGCTATGAAGATATCCTTTGATGGATAGGGGGTTACATTGGGGAATTTGTGGTGATTGAACCTGCAACAAATACCCTATCCTGCATAGGCCATACCCGAATCTATGTCAATGCCAACCTTACCTCCCAACTCCCCACCCGCTTAAACCTCATTTATGGGGACTTCCATTAGTGCCGAGCTTTTGAATATGAGAATAAACCTACATTCTACATTTAATGCAAATCCCAGGGGAACCTTCGATATAATTGTACATCCCTCAAGCCCTAGTAGGAAGCTCCAGTCAAAGCTCCCCCCTCCTCATTTCAAACAAAATCAGATGGGAGAGCGCAATGATCATTCCAAAGGAGTCGAGGGCACCCGATCAAAGAGAGATAAGGGGAAGCAGACTGCTCACCAGGAACTCCTCATCAACAATTCATCTTCAAAATTTGATCAAGTATGTTCTATGTTCTCTTTCCCTAATATATTTGGGCCCTTAAGATTTGCAAATGACAAGGTTATCTTCCCTGAATCCATTCCTATGCAGAACCTCTCCACCAATCCCCATATCCCTCCATCCCCCCCAAATCTATGTCTTCTATTCCCAACCTCGACATCTCCATCCCTCCCATAATTCCCCAACCCTATCCCTTGTTTGATCCCAACCCCCTCCTCCATTCGGGTGTCCCTTTTCCTTGTCCCTCAGAAGAACCCTTGTCCCCATCAGATTATTGTCCTGAATCCTTAGAAGATGCTTCCAGTCCCTCCTATTCCAAAGCAAAAATTAGCTCCATAATCACGAGAAGCAAAAAATGCCCCATAGATATCAGGGGCAAAAATAAAAGAGACCTACTATCCAACCAAGAGCAAAATAATAAGGATATCGATGACCAAATTGTGAACAGAGTGCAACTAACCCTGTGCCCTGCACTGTTCAACCAAACCAAGGATGAGACTAAGAATACCAAACCTCCCCCTCTTCAGAACAAGGGAGGCAAGAAACCCGTCAAAACTTCTAGATGAAGATCCTCTCCTAGAAAATCAAAGGTCTTAACAACATGAGCAAACAAAGGTTAGCTCGTACCATGAGGAAAGAGTACAAACCTTCCATACTCATCCTTCAAGAAACTAAAATTGATACTGAAATAACTCACAACATAGTTCAAAAAATTTGGAAGAAGGGCCAATGGGCTTCATCCCCAGTTGAAGGATCGGCCAAAGGCCTCCTGTGTTTTTAGGACCCTAAAAAGGTAGAAGGCAAAGTCATCTCCTATTCCAACAAGACCCTAAACTTGGTTTTCTACTGTAAAGAAAATAAATTCACTTGGGTGTTGTCCAACATATATACCCCTAACAATCCCATGGAAAGATGCAGCATGTGGATAGCCATGTCTCTTATGAAGGATGCTTTCTCCAACCTTCCATGGATGGTAGCGAGGAATTTCAATTCTCCCCTCTTTCACTCCAATAATAAATGGGGTGCATGCACTCCCTAAAAAAGCATCATGGACTTTTAGGAATTTGTCTCTGAGAATGAGCTTATGGACATCCAGATCAGAGGTAGCCAATTCACTTGGAGCAATAAAAGGGTTGGGGCTGAGCACATCCAAGTTAAAATGGATTGGTTTTTCCTATCTCAATAGGCCATTCCCCTATTTGGAGACACATCCTTGATCCATATCCCTAGAATCAGCTTTTATCATTCCCCTCTCCTCTTGTAATCAAATAAATCCCCTTCCTTTAAGATCCCTTTTATATTTGAGAACATGTGGATTCATCACCTGGACCTAAAACATAGGATTGGGGAGTGGTGGAATACCCCTATCCCAGGATCAACCATCTCTCAGGTTTCCCAAAAGCTGAAGTCCATCAAAGAAAACCTAAAAATTTGGAACAAGGAAGTGTTTGGGAATATCTTCAAGGCCAAAGAGGAAACATTGAGCCAACTCAAAATGTTAGAACAACAAATATAACATGATCAATGGACCCCTCAGTTGAGGAATGGGGAAAAACAACTTCTAGCAGAATATCACAATATTCTTGCCAGAGAGGAGACCTTCTGGCGATAGAAATATTGGACTCTCTAGCTCAAGGATGGGGATGATAATACAAGGTTATTCCATGCATCTACTTTGCATAATAGAAGCAAAAATAAGATAAAGGAGTTCATATTGGAAGATGGAACTATCACTCAGGATATCTTCAAAATCTAAGAGGAAGTCTCATCCTTTTTCAACAAAATAATGGGAGCTGCCATCCCCACCAACATTGCAGCCTAGGAAGCCCTGCTGGAAAACATTCCACCTTGGTCACCCCCTAAATGAATCAATATCTAATCCATATCTTGTTTGATAAGGAAATCAAGAGTGCCTTATTTTCCATGAAGATTGAAAAGGCTCCAGGTTTGGATGGGTTCCCCCGTTTCTTTTAGATATTCTAGGATATAGTAGGGAAAGATGTTTGCAATGCCATCATGGAGCTCCAAATCACCAAAATCATCCCTCAAGGGACCAACTACACCTTCATTGCCCTGGTTCCTAATATCCCCTAATACAAAACCATGAATTATTTCAGGCCCATTAGCTTGTGCAACATCATCTACTAGATTCTAACCAAGTCCCTCACTCAAATATTAAAGAAAATTATCCCCTCCATCATTGATCCTTTCCAATGCAGTTCATTTGAAGGCAGATCCTTTACTGATAGCATCATTTACCTTCATGAAACACTCCACTCAACCCTTTGCAATAAGAAAGTTGCCATGTTCCTAAAACTGGATATCAACAAAGCTTTTGATGAGGTGGATAGGGACTTTCTTCTGAAAGTCCTATCCTGGTTTGGCTTTCACACAGAATGGATTAACCTCGTTAAGGGATGCATCTCAGATCCATGGTTCTCAGTTTTAGTCAATGGTTTGGCTGTTGGTTATTTCCCTAGCCTCAGAGAAATTAGATAGGGGGATCCCTTATCCCATTTCCTGTTCATCATCCTTGTCGAATCCCTAGGTAGAGATTTCAAGCAGGCATGTTTGATAGGATGTATTACAAAAATCAAGGCTTATTCAGAATCCCCTTCCATATCCCATTAGTAGTTTGTTGACGATACCATCATTGCAACTGTCGCCTCCATTGTCCAAGCCAAATCCATAAAAGGGATCCTTGATACCTATGCCTCTACTACAGGCCAGGAGATCAACTACCTCAAGAGCAAATATTATTTTCTCAACACTTCAGGAAATAGGCAACGGAAGATTGCTCGCATCCTTCAATGTTGCATCGTGGATCTTCCCACCTCTTACCTGGGTCTTCCCCTATTCACCAAAAGCCTGAGAGTCAATGTAGGACAACGTTATTAATAGGATCAGACACAAGCTTGCAGCATGGAAAGGCTCCCTACTATATCAAGCAGCCAAAGAAACCCTTACGATGGCTATCCTCCAAAGCATTCCAATATATTTCATGTCTCTTTTCAAATCTCTAGCTTCAAATAATTTCAAAATTGAGCAAATCCAAAAAAAGTTCCTTTGGGTAGGTCCAAAAAACACCAAAAAAATTCATCTTGTGAGCTGGGATAAGGTCTGCCAACCAAAGGATAAAGGAGGCCTCGGGCTGAGGAGGTATGCCAAAATGAATCTAGCCCTCTTGGCAAAACAGACCTAGAAACTGTTTACCAGCTTCAAAATGGAATGGGTCTCAACTGTCCAGAGCAAGTATCTCAAAAATATGTATTTGATGGACAATAGCATCCCTAGTAATGGATCTGCCTTCTAGAAGGCCATTATTCAAGCAAAACCTCTCATCATCAAAGGCTCTTGATGGCAGCTAGGTAAAGGATCATCTATCAACTTTTGGGAAGACATGTGGCTTAAAGATAAACCCCTCAAGGAGTTCCCTGAGTTTTTTGATATTAGACCGGGTCTAGAGAGAATATGGGGAATCAAGGTGAAAGATTATACAGACAGGCAGGGTCAATGGAAGACTTTTCGAGTCAGGGTGAGGGACCATATGTCTAATTTACTTAGAACTATCATAATTCCCACCTCTGCCACCCTAGATATTTTGATTTGGGCAGGAACAAACGATGGGGATTTGTTGAGGTTCCCGAAGGAACCTCAATGAGCCCAATTAGAATATACAAATCAAGCTAATCAATTAATTCACAAAACTTGCATTATATAGGGGCAAGGAAACCCAATTACAAACAAGAACCCCCTAATTATGCAACAATACACCCAACGTGAGAGGAGCAAGAATAGGGAGGAAGTAAAACAACAATATGCTAATTATGCCTAATGCGTAGCTAACAACTAACTAATAATCGTAATGCCAACTAATAACCTACGTGAGGGGAAACCTCACGTGGAAAGGGAGCAAAAGAAAATATCCTAGGAAAATAAAAGAAAACCTATCCTAGGAATTTGATGCCCTCATCATACCTCCCCACTCAAGTAGCATTGGACTCCAATGCGTACACAGTAAGAGTGGAAGGGTGAGTCACCAATCGCTGCATAGAAGTCTCATAACTGGGCGAAAAAACCATCCTGGATACCCGGGGATGCCAGTGTAGAGATACAACATCAAGAGGACTCCAATGCCAAGGAAAGGCAAAGGAGTAAAGACCTATTGCTCTGCATGTGCTGCTAAAATCCTGGAACCTGTGAATAACTGGAACCTGTTAAGAGGTCGCTGCAGTGTTCGAGGTGGAACAACAGATGGTGTAGTAGATGCAACAGTAGAAGTCTTTGATGAAAAAGGAAGAATGACCACCTAAGAAGGATAAAAACTTTTGAAGGCCATGAGGCTAATAAAAATAGCTAGCCTGATCATTTGATCCTGTAAAGATGAATGGCTACCTGTAAAGGACAAAATCCTTGAAGGCCATGAGACTAATGATAGTATCTAGCCTAGCCATATCATCTAGCAATAAAGTAGCCCTAGGTTTGCTGCTGCAAGCTAGAAAGGCTATCAGATTGTCTCAAATAAATGAGTACAATGTCCGTGCGGGATAAGTGGTCCTCAAAAGAAAGAGAGTGTCGGGTACCACCGAAATGCACTCCATACAAAGCCACAAAAGGATGGAATCCCAAAATGGGAGGAGAAGTGAACTCCTCAAAGATCTCATGGATCTTATCCACAAATTCAAGTGGATACAAATGCCTGCAGAGTCATGATTTTTGAAAGGTCATAATGGTGCTATGAATTTCAAGCACTCGTTGAAGCCAAAAAGGTCTTCAATATTTGCCTCGCAGGGCAATTACAATGTGCGTATTTTAGCACTTACAATGAAGTCACAAAAGACTTTTCAAACTTTGCTTCGTGGGAAAATTGTGCTATGATTTTCAAGCACCTGAAGCAAAAATCAAATTGCTTTTACAATTATTACCTCATAGGTAATTTTCAAAAAAAAAAAAAAAAAAATTAACGGAGGGACCGTAGGTGAAGTCATCTAACCATCGCATGGATCGGGCTAGTCAAAGGGCCAAGTGGTTCGTAGATTGATCATGCAATATTAGTCTCCTCGTGGAGATCCACAAAATGAAAGCCTTTACTTCTGATGGTGGAATCCATGTGCCCTCCATTCACCAGTATAAAATCTGAAACGAGCATCTACCACATGGCGTGGTCATCCAAAGACTAGTATGAGGTCCATAACTAAAATTCACCATGCAACGATCGTGCCAGCGATAGCGGGCACCACTAACGCATTCAAACGGAAACATAAAGGCAAACAACAACCAACTGCCACTTCATAATTTGGTGACATGCGGAGCTAACAAATTTCTTGGATCCGCACACAAGTAAACATATTGGAAGGCAAAAACATAGTCCGTAAGGACCTCGATTTGCATGTGAAAATGGAGTGAATCAGATCTGGCACGAACTGTGGGTAGAACCAACATGTAGGGTTGCTCACATACCCATATTTTTGCCAAAAGATGTGGACGAGCTATTCCTAAACAAAAAAAAAAACGCATGGAGGATCTGCACAGTGGGGCTCAAGGTTGAGCGAAACAATTCGTCTTGGGAAGTGGCATGGCCAACAAGAATATTTCGATTCCAAACTATTCCTGTGTGATGGAAAGAACGCGGTCCAAGTGACATGCGAGTTATTCATCAGTGGTAATAGGTGTCTCCTTTCATGGAGGAGACACAAATTGAACACCGTAGTATGAAAATGGTGGATACAACTGCACCAACTGGATGCGAGTAGGAACCGTGCATGGATTTTTGGTACACAGGGCCCGACAGATCCAGAATTTTAGGATTTGGATCCGTAATTTTTGCTGCAGGCCAAATTGCCCAAAAAAAACACAATGCATGTAATTCGTCATTGCTCGATGGATCATGGGTAGACACACCAATTAGCATGACAAAAAGACCAACGTCAGATGCCATATATCCTCAATCATGGATATCGAAGGCAAAACAACTCATTTCCTTCGTGATTTGGGGATTCCTCCATCGAAGGGCTGCATTCGTCGAAGATATATGCTCATCGAAGAAATGTTGTATGGATCTGGACTTCAACATGCCCATTCTAGGCGATAGGCCATGTTCAAAACATATCAGTCTCCTATCAGAACTGCAGTAAAACAATTTACAGCTAGACAAAAATTCAGTGACCACATCATAGTTTGTATGTCGTTGCACCAACTTGAATCTAGACAATCTGACATCTGGCCTCTGCTTCACCTACAGGAGCAGATCTGCCACTGTAATAGTGGATCTGCTCCTTTGATGTTTGATTTTAGCTAATTTGCAAGCCAATCACCAAAATCCTGGCTATTCATTCCAACTACATCAATAGAATGGTTCGACCATTACGTAACAACACAATCGATTAGTGCTGCGTCTGCAGAGTCCACCAGGTAGCCTCTACCACAGGGTAGAGGTGGAATGCCTAATACCAACAACCGTTGCTTAGCTTGACAGAGGCCGACAAATGCTTGCTTCCAAGCTTGACTAGGTGCCGAATGAAACAATAGGAAGCAAAATCAAAATTCTTGCTCAATGCAATGATCCGGAGCCCGATCCCGAAGGATCGCTAGGCTCTGATACCAATGTTGAGGTTCCCGAAGGAACCTCAATGAGCCCAATTAGAATATACAAATCAAGCTAATCAATTAATTCACAAACCTTGCATTATATAGGGGCAAGGAAACCCAATTACAAACAAGAACCCCCTAATTATGCAACAATACACCCAACGTGAGAGGAGCAAGAATAGGGAGGAAGTAAAACAACAATATGCTAACTATGCCTATAGCGTAGCTAACAACTAACCAATAATCGTAATGCCAACTAATAACCTACGTGAGGGGAAACCTCACGTGGAAAGGGAGCAAAAGAAAATATCCTAGGAAAATAAAAGAAAACCTATCCTAGGAATTTGATGCCCTCATCAGGATTTCTCGGTAAAGTCATCTCACTCCTTCTTGGTTAACTCTTGTGACTCCTCGATCCCTTTCACAGTTGTTTGGATTAATTGTCTTATCCCTAAAATTGGTTTCTTTGCTTGGACTAATATCCAAAACAAAAACCTCACCACTAACAATCTCATGAAGATGAGAATTCTGATCCCCAACAGATGCCACCTATGCTTTTCCAATTGGGAATCCATCAACCACCTGCTAGTTGAGTGTGATTTTGCTAAGGAGGGCCTAGATTTCATTTTTTCCACCTTTCAAATTTAGTGGGCCCATCCTAAATCCCTCATGGATTTGTTCATCCAATGGCCCACCCATTTTTAGCATCCCAAGGTGGCTTTCTTGTGGAAAATCTACCTCCATCACTTCATCTAGCAGGTGTGGCTAGAACGCAACCACAGGGTTTTCTCCACCAACATAAACAACCCTATTTCCATGGCCATTAAATCCCTAGCCTATGCTTCTAAAAATTTTCAACTTCTCCCCTGGCCAAGCTTCTTGCTCAGCTAGGGGGAATCCAACATCATCAATTCCCTCAACATTCCCATTCCCACCATGATCCTTCCTACTCCCCATCCCCATTTTAGAGCTTGTTGGAATCCCCCAGTGGAGGGATGGTTAAAATTCAATTTCGATGAGACATCTAAAGGAAATCCTTGTTTGGAAGGAGTAGGGAGTGCTGTTAAGAACCACTTGGGGGAGATAGTCTTAGCCTTAATAGAGAACCTTCACCATCAAACCAACAATGTGGTTGAGGCTTAGGCTTTGTGGTGGGGCCTCAAATTGATCAGAAACACTCGCCTTAAAATTCACATTGAAGAGGATTCTTTAAACATCATTGGATACATCACATATAGCATAATTCCCTCATGGAACATCAAACCACTGATCTAAGAAAGCATACAATTGTTGCGTCAACATGTCCAGGTGGAAGCTAACCACATGTACAGGGAAGCAAACGGGTTTGCTGACAGGTTAGCCAAATTGGGCATAGGTGAGATGCCAATGATGGTGTGGCATGATTCTCCCCTTCCAAATATTCTTCATATGGTGCTTACGAAAGCACTTGGCAAGTCCTCTAAGGTTTTTCATGCTAACCAATGATGTCTATTTCCAATGTCGTGTAGGTGATTCTCCAGGTCTTCCTCCGTCATTTTTTCCTATGGAGTGTGGTGCAATACCACCTCATGATTGGCCGACCTGCTAAAATCTATTTTAATCATAACAATGAGTGGGAATTTCTATCCATCCTTGTTGCTTTCCAATGTTGTTCACCAAATCTTGCAGTAGAGATTTTGGCTGCTCCCCTGCTTGCCCTCCCACCACCGACCACGTCTGATTCGCCATCCCAAAACATCTTCGTCACCCATGCAGATATCATCCTTATGTCCACTCCTTATCCCTGTCTTCCTCGGATTGGTAGTCAGTCATCCACTTGTCCTTCATCCACTCTCCTCAACATGACCCTTTTGCTTCCCTCCTCCTATTTATCCCATGTTCGTCGTCTACTCATTGATGTCCCCTACAAGTCGTTACTTTGGCCAATTTTTGCCTCCCCTCCACCACCTTTCATCTTCATTCCATCCCCTTCCACCATGGCCTTCGTAGAGCCAAGAACTCTCTAGCTTGAATCTCTGTCCATTGCCTTTCTACAAGGCTACATGTTATTTACCCTGCTATCCAAGTTCTACGGAGCTGAGGAGGACATTACTATGGATTTTATCCCCACATAGTCGACTGGAAATGTCTGTATTAGAAATATTTGCTTCAAGGTTACTCCTTAGCTGATTGGAGAGATTACGGCTTTGCCCCTGTCGGGTCGACTGGTCTACCGAGACAAGCACTATTGGGAACCAAAATTGGAGGGATTCCCAAACTACCAAAACTTCCTATGGGACGGTGTGGCCCTGAAGAGATAGTCCCTCCCTAATCCTTTCCCCACTGTCGCTATCCCTCTCATGCAGTATTTGGCTTATGATGACCCAAACAAACCAATGGCCAATTTTCACCTTGCTTTAGTTAACCACATCAGAGGTTTTAAATCTATGAATATCCCAGGGTTTCTTCATCATTCCATTCGCCTTTATGTTGTTGTTGCCCATAAAAAATCTACCCCTCCCTCCCACCAGGGTCTTTTTGTAATTATCTTGTATCATGTCATGTCCAATACCCCCATTGTAGCGACCTCCTTGCAGTCAAACCCACATTGTCCACCTCCCCAAAGCCCTGCTCACACTCTGTCCAGTGAGCCTTTGGGCAGTGATGAGGTTCCTACCACCCCTGCCACCAATTTCGGTGTTGCTACTTCTCCAGCCAAGTCCTCCACTTCTACCAATCCATATACTCCCCTACCAAATCCTTCTGATTCCCCAGCCAATCCCTCTGCATCCCCTCCAAAGGCTGCTGCCTCCCCTCCCAAAACCACTGCTTTATCGTCCAATATCACTCCCTCGGCTGGCAAAAGAACTCCCCTAGGCAAGCATAGGGTTAAAATTTAAGAGGTTTCCCCTCATGTTTGAAGATCATCCCACACTGAGAAACCCAAGGTTGAGTCAAGCCAAAATTCACCCCTACCCTAGAGGGTGACGACGTCAGTGGGGATTCGACTTCGACCTCTGGCATCTCGAATCAGCTGATAATAATGTTCCTTATAAGCTTCATCATGGCGTTTGAAAGCATGAGCTTGACTCTCAAACATGATCTCCAACATAACGCTCAACATGTAGGCAATGAGGTCTTGGATATTGATCCCTGACTTGCTTCAAAGCTGCTACTTTCTGAAGGTGTCTAGAAATCCCTGCTCGGGTGGTAGTGCATAGGTTTTTGACTCCATGGTTTTTTGTATTTTGGGATTATATGTTTTTTGTGTAAGGGCTTTAGCCCCGGTCTTTGGTTGTTTCTATTTGTGTCTTTTAGCCCCTACGTGGGCTTGCAGTCCACTTCTACCGGTTTTAATCTCCCCTACGAGGGAATTTTATCTGTTGTCTCCCCTATGTGGGAATGGTAAAATTTTAGTGGGTCCATCCATTTTAGAAAGGGATTTTGTAGTATTAAAGAATCTCGTCTACTAGAAATGTTTGTACATCTGGGGTGGGGGCCCAGTTAAAACCCTTATAAATAATATCTCCAACTTACCAAAAAAAATATATTGCATTCATTACCTTTGAATTTTTCATATGTAGGAGCTTACCATATTTATCTATATAAGGAGTAGTTGGTGGTGTGTATCCATCCTCAACTGCTTGTCATATATCATTTCCTTGTACCATTAAGTTAATATTCATTCTTAAACTCCAAAAATGCATAGTTGTTCCCATCGAATAATGGTGCCTTATTTCCTAAATATCCACTCTAAGATTCCATCTGTGTTCTTGTAAGCTTTTTCTTCAAGTTGTAAAACTATTTTGAAGGAACCCGCTCTGATACCAATTGAAGAACACAAGCTTATACTAAGAGGGTGGGTGAACAGTATAAGACCAACTTTTATTTTTCTTTCCCAAACAATATTATCCAATATAATTATGGCAATATCAACAATAGTAATCAAAGCAATGCACAAATCATCACACACAATAGAGACACCAATTTAACGTGGTTCACCCAATGTGGGCTACTCCACGGAGAAAATATTTCTACTAAATTTTCTCAACAAATATCTTGGGAATCACTTCCCTATTACAATGTTTATGGATATCTATCCAAAGGAGACACCAATCCCCTAATGCTCTGATTTGTGGATCTCTCTCCACAGGAGAAACCTTTCCTCCTTTATCTGGTTTATGGTACTTGACACAAGATAACTCTTTCTCCTCAACTAATTTGTGGATCTCTCTCCATAGAAGAACTTTATCTTCCCAGTTGCTTCACGGATCACACTCCATAGGATAACTCTTTCCCCTTGCTCTAGTTTGTGGATATCTATCCACAGGAGAACTCTTTCTCCTCTACTCTGGTTGGTGATCTTCTAGAAGACTACTTGCCCCCACTGCACTGGCTTGTGGATCTCTCTCCATAGAAGACCTCTATCCTCACTCAGGATACCTCTATCCTCACTATCTTAGCTAATGGATCTATATCCACTAGAGACTACTGCTCTTTGCTCTATCACCTCCAAAGCTTGCTCTCAAATCTATCTTAAATCAAAACCAAACACTATCCTCAGAATAGTACAAATATTATCTAACATTATCTTAGGTCTAGCACACATCTGCTCTCAAATCTACACCAAAATCCATCCTCAAATATATCCTCAAGCCTTAACACAAAGCTTGATCAAATCACAAATCAAATATGCTTAGATTTACCCCAAGCCTTAACACAAAGTTTGAAAAAATCACAAATCAACTCTGCTCAAATTTGCTCCAAGCCTTAACACAAATCTTGAACAAATCAATCAACTCTGCTCTCAATTCTTCACAAAGACTTACCTCAAATCTGCCTACAAGTCCTCTTTATAACTTGCTCAATCTGCTATTAAGTCTTCACCATGACTTACCTTAAATCTGCCTACAAGTCCTCTCTAAAACTTGCTCAATATACTCTCAAGTCTTCACCAAGACTTAACTTAAATCTGCCTACAAGTCCTCTCAAGTACTTGCTCGATCTTCTCTCAAGTCTTCAAAATATTTACTTCAAATCTATCCTCAAGTCCTCACAAGAACATGCTCAATCTCTTCTCAAGTATTCACAAATACTTACCTAAAATCTGCCTATAAGTCCTCTCAAGAACTTGATCAATCTTCTCTCAAGTCTTCACCAAGACTTGTATCAAATCTGCCTACTAGTATTCACCAATACTTGCCTCAAATATGCTTACAAGTATTCACCAAGACTTACCTCAAATCTGTCTACAAGCTTTCACAAAAGCTTGCTCAAACCTGTCCCTAAGCTTTAACAAAAGCTTACTCAAATATGTCCATAAGCTGTAACAAAAGCTTACTCAAATTTGCTCAAACACATGCACAATACAGCTCACAAGATATGCTCAATCAAACTCAAATCTTGCACACAATGATATCAATTACTTTGTCTAATCTTCAAAGTAATTTCTTTAACTTGAAATAGTTTAGACATATTCTATTTAGAATTATTTTAACCTATGGAACATATAGAGAATGATGTACTCTATTAAAAACTCAATATGTTATACTCAATCATTAAGTTTATCGCTTTCACAAATCTGATTTCTAATGTTTTCTCATTCACTTTCAATATTACTCAAAACCAATGCTCAAGAACTTTCACTCAATCATTCACTGAAACACAACTTGCTCACAAATCCTAAACAAGTGTTTTCATAATTCCTCAAAAAAAGAGCACAATGTGGGTCTCAAACCCTAACTCAAGTAATATTCAATCTCTAACTCAAATGTTCTCTTAAAAATTCACCAATCATGCATATGAAAACTCATTCAAACATTTCCAACAATGCTTATCAAACAATCCTTTTCACTCCACCTTTTCATTTCACAACATTCAATCCAACAACATTTTAATCAAGAGATGATGTGCCCATACCTTTTTTTTTTTATGGGGATATGTCTTCAAAACCTGTTTTACTTGCAACAAAACCCTCTTGCCAATTCTTGGTTAGATAGCAATAGTCTATCTCAAAAAATCCACAAGAATATTTTACCTCAACAAATATTTCACCATACAAAAGATACAATAAAATGTTAATACTCCAATACACCTTATTACTCCTTCTTTAATAATTAAATCCCAATCAATAAATCATTCACTCACTCAAGCAAAATAACAATATCCCTTTGGCTCCTTTTAACTCCAACTCAACAAAGAATATTTCAACCAAATTTCAACCTTCCAAATACTTTAATATATAACTCAAATTAAATTTTAAATTTTAATAATAAATTCCTTGAATACACCTTATCCTCTCCAATTCTCAACCCAATATATATTCCAAATTATACCAACAAAATTCCTTGCACACCCTTATAGTCTCCAATCCTTAAATCAACATATGGAAAAAATTAAAATATTAAATCATACCTTAGCCACTTTTATCAAAAATTAATTTGCATGCCTTAAACAACAACTTGCACTCCATGCAATTCAAACTCGTGTTCACCACCCACCTAGTGCCTTAGCCACAACTAGGCTGCCACTCGGGCTACATGCCCACACAACCACAACAAGGCACTTCCCTCATTTTCTAACCTTCGTTGGTGTCAAAAACGAATGAAGTAAAAACTCTTCCCTCTATTGCCATCAGGAATCGAACGCGGGACCTCTATTTTGCTGATAACTGACATGCCAAGCCTTGCCACTAGACCACCCAAGCGGATGGTGATAGAAGTGGCACTCACTATGCTTTATCCATTCGTAGTCCACCTTAAGCCTTTAAAAATCAAAACCTTTGTCTATTGCCTTGCTCTCAAAATCACTCGAATATTTTTATCAGCCCTTCGCATGCACAAATAAATTTTCGGAGACTTGTTTTATGCCATCCAAAAATTATGGTATTAATACCATATGTTCGCTTGCTTCGACGTCGACGGGAAAAATATTAAATTTAATATTTTGCACCCAACCCTAACTTAGGGTTTAATTAAATTATATTATAAATTAATTATAATATAAATATTATAATTAATTAACCTTAGGCTTATCTTTAATACTTAATATTATAATATTATTTCCTTTGGGCCTAGGTGTTTTCTTTTTAAACCTTAGGCATTATCTTAACACCTTTAATATTATAATAATAAATATTATAATATTATTTCCTTTGGGCCTAGGTATCTCCTTCCTTCAGGGTGTTTAGCCAATATTTTGACCAATCATGTGAAGCTTTAAACCAAATCTCTTGGGATTTAAAATATAAATATTTTAACCCTCCTTTTTTCAATTTCTTGCACTAAATTTTGACATCACTGACATTGATTCTTGACATCAATGACAACACAACTACTCAAAATTTCCAACAGTTGTCTAACTTGATCATTCAATGGAGATCTCCCTTTTTATCTTTGCATATTCAAGCTTTTTTGGTCGTTTTGTTTATCTCATGTTTGGTGGTGTATTTGGAAGGAGAGGAATTCTAGAGCTTTTAAAAATATCTCCCATTTGGCTGACTTTTTGGCACTTTGAGTTGTTTCTACCATTGTTAAAAATGTGGATGCAATTCCTTTAGATAAGGTCACTTCCATTGGGGACTTAGCGATGGAGTCAGTTCATGGATTTAGAGATAATTCTCTTGATCATCACCTTGAAGCTCCTTCTAGACAAACTACTATTTGGGAACCTCCTAGTTGGTTGAAGTTAAATTTTGATGGAGCTTCTAAAGGAAATATGATACCAGTCAATGTGGGGGGATTGGTTAGAGACTCTAATGGGAGTATTTTTTTAGATTTCACTAAAAATTTAGATCATTAGATTAGTCATTTTGTGGAGTTGCGAGCTCTCTTTCAAGGGGTTTATCAATTGGAAATTTTGAATGGTAGGAAGGTAATTATTGAATGGTATTCCCTCAATATCATTAAAATTATCAAAGGTATTCAGGTTTCTTCTTGGACAATCGTGAATGAACTTTTTGAAACTCAAATATAAATTTTAACCCTCAAATCGATTGATATTAAGCATGTTTACAAGGAGGGAAAAAGATAAATGAATTTTTTAGCAAACTTGGAACTTTTGTAGGAAAGATGCACAATTTGGTAGGAGGATTTCCTAGATGGATTAAATTAAATAGACAATGAAATCTCAAGGAGATAATTTGTGTTTTCAAATGGCTCTGATTTGCGGTAGTAGGGATCCCCTAGGAAAATTTGTTGAACACAAGAGTTTATACTTAAATAGTGGCCATATTTTAAAATTGAATTATCAAAGAATTCATGCCACAAATAACTATTGTTGTTGGACATCCTTTCTGGGGATGTCTACTTGACTATGTTTTTTCATAGGTATAGTCTCCTACGTGAGATATGATATCTTTTTTGGGTTCTAGTTGTTGATAGTAAAAGCTCTAGTGTGTTGATGGTTTTAGTTTGGGTTTGTCCTACTCGGCTATTATGTAGCTTTGTTGTTTATCTGTTTCATGGATCCTTTTTGGTTTGCTATGTTGATTTCTATATTCCTCATATCTATTTGGTTGGTTGATCCACCTTTGTAAAAATTTTGGAGCACCTTTCAAAACCCCTTCATCCATCTTATAAAAAATATATTATAATTTTTATAAATTTATTTTACTATATATAATATTAATTATATCATCATAGTATTTAAATAGATTATCAAACTATAATATGATAAAGCATTATAAAATATTTTATATGAAATTATTAGAAGTAAATATTTTATTTTAATTAATTATATGAAGTTAAAATTATCCTACCCTTATTATTAAATGATAATATTGTATTGCATTTCAATAAACCATAATACTATATCATGGTATTGTAGTACTATGATGCAAAAAGAAGCCTAATAGTGAAGACTCTCTAACTCCAAATAATAGGTCCAAAATTTGAATTTTTAGAAGGGGAGGGTTGTACATTATGCTCAATGTGCCCTAACAAAAATCAAATCTGATAATGATAATGTGTTGTACCAAAATGATAGGCATTATCCTGTATGAACATGTAGTCTCTTGAATGTTGGTCTCATGAAAGCTAAAATCCACTTTATTTTTTTCTAAATTGTATTTACATCATCGTGTATGGCTTCCATCTTGGTCTCTTCAAAGTTAAAAAATATTAAAAAATATATTGGATATATGAAATTTAAATGACCTCATTCATACTATATTATTATATAATGGTATTACAACAATCTGCTATCAATCTAGCTATTATCTATGTATCATTTGGAAAGATTCAAACCTCAATATATTTTTTGAAATTTGATAAATTAAACCGATTAAACGAATATCATTTGATTTTATTTTTTATTTTTTTATTTTTATAGTTTTTATTTAGTATTTATAACATATTCCAATAAATAATGTCATCACATGTTAGAGAGATATTATAATAAATTGAATTATTATAAGTTTTTTTATATGGTATTATATATTAATATTTTATAATTATGTATTACTATTACAATTATGTTAAAGTATTTGAACTTGATGGATCTCATCAAATTGAAAGGTCAAATTATTAGAAGTATATGGATTTGAAAAAATTTCTTATGGTTATGGGTTATTTTATGCAATAGTATATATTTTTTTCAATGAGTTTACATAGGTTTTTATGAGGGGTTCTTATCCCCTTATGCTTAGTGGGATTTGAACCTTGGATCTTTTAAAGAGAGGTCAAAGCCCTTACCATTGCATATTTAAATCATAGGGAAATCAATAACACCATTGGATGCTACTGTGATAAACCCTAACCCATTGGATAAGATGAAGTCAATGAGACTCCCAATCCTCTAGGGCATCGTATCGGGGCAACCAAGCGATAAACACACAGTTGTTACTATTCAACCTATCATCTCTAGGTATTTCATGGTTTCAACCTTGGACCTCCTGAAAGAGAGGTCAAATCCCTAACCACTACATTGTCTTAGGTAACCTTAAATGGTTAGGGTAAAGCACAAGTTTTGATGAGCGATACCAATCTTCTTATACCTAGGTTTGACCTTAGGTTTTTTTAATACAATTCCAAGGACTTATCACTATAGTATCCCTCCCATGATTAAAATGTTAGAGTAAATCATGGGTTTTTATGAGGGGTTTTGGTCCCTTCATACCAGGGTTTGAACTTGGATCTCTTAAATGAAAATCCAATAACTTACCACTATGGTATCCCTATTAAGACAAAAAATATTAGGGTAAACCATGGGCTTTTATGAGGGGTCCTAGTTCCATCATACCTAGGTTTGAACTTGGGACTCCTAGATGAAAACCCAAGAAATTACCACTACAATAGCTTTCAGGACTAAATTTTAAGGTAAAGCATGGGTTTTTTAAAGGTTTCCAATCCTAATGGTTTGAAATTGGATCTATTGGATGAAAACCTAAAGATATACCACCACAATGTCCTAACAAGGACTTTATAATTATATGTTACTATTACAACTTATATTTTAGGTTTTAAAATTGGATAGATCTCATCATAGTACAAGGGTTAACTTATTAGAACTAGACGATTTGAAATTTTGTTTTATGGAACTAAAACAAACCATACACATTTTAAACAAGTTGTGGGATTGAAGTAGGTATCACTCTTATCATGTATGTTTTTCCTAGAGTTTATGCATGTATTTCTTGGCAAGATTTGAACTTGGCTCTCCTTGAAAGTCAAAAAATTTAAATGTTGAAAAAATTATTTGATTCTTCAACAAACCATAAGAACCATAATGCCTTATAATAAAAGTGTTAATCATAAGGAATTAAACTTAGACGTTTATACAATTACACCCATATACCATTTTAATTTGTTTTCATTATTTAATCAATTAGATGAGGCTGAAATTAAACCCACCCTTGAAATTATAAAGTTATTTTCCATTTTCCATGGCTCCATAATTAAGTGTAGTTATATGAACTTTTTTCATTATTTTTATAATAGAGGTAATTTATACATAATTTAAGATTTATGTTATTTTAGAGTGTTTAGCTTTCATTATTTATATATTTTATTTAATAAAAATATAAGAAAAAATCTCAATAGTGTAATAGTTATATCAAACTTTGATAGTAATTATTTGTTTATTTTTTATATCACAATGAATTTCATCCATATCAATTATATTAACATAATTTTTCATTCATATTCTTTCCTAGATATTTTATCCAATACGTATATGAGCTATAAAATATTCTATCGAATAGATGAGACACATATAATTCTTGTTTATTTAGAAATTATAGTGATATGTATACTTATTTGTTACTAGCATCACTTTGATGTGTCAATAAGAGATAAGATTCTAAATACGACATGGTATTTTAGCATCTTTATGTGATTCATGTATTCCTTAACTAATGTATAGTTTTTGACATTCCTAAAGAGAAATCCAAATATAACTTGATGCTATAGCATACTTCCTTTAAGTAAATATCACAAATTTCTAGAATTTATTTAGACACATAGTAAGATAAGGAAATAAAAGACATGAAAAATAATCCACATATCTAAACAATTCCATCTCAGCATCAAGCACAAGAAAGAGAGTGTCAATTTAGCAACATAGTATTTAAGTCAACCTCTAATCATAACACTCACCACCATTCTTGATTCTTGTGGTTATGATACTTTTAGTTGGTCCATAATGTATGAAGTGGATTTTAATTTTGTAGAGACATACCAAGTTCTTCGTGTAGGTAAGCATGCTTCTATTTTTTATTTGTAGTATAGCCTCCTCGATCACATGGGATACATTTGTGTACCAGCAAGTGAGTGACTAAAGATGATTCAAGGATCACACTATAGCAAAGTAGCAAGTCAGCTTATGATAGAAAAAATATTGGCATCTCTTAAAAAGTACTTTTATTGACCCAAAATAAGGAACAATTTCAAGAGGTACATCAATTCCTATACCCCCTATACTATTACCAAATCAACCAACAAGGAATAAGGCTTTTATGTACTATTTTAGTTCCATCTATTCCTTGGGAGTTTATCTCCATGGATTTACTTTTAGGTTTTCCACATCTAAGCATGGTAATGATTGTGTATTTGTATTAGTTTATCATTTTAAAAAAAATGGCTATCATGATTTCTTGTAAGAAATTCATTTCAGTTAAGGAGAGTGCTAAGATTTATTTCAACCATATGTGGGTTGGCTTTAGCTTTCTAAAGTCCATTTTATTTTAAAAGGATACCATGTTTTTGAGTATTTTTTACCCTACCCTATGGAGCATGATAGATATCAAGCTGACCACATCCACAACTTTCCATCCTCATGATAATGGATAAACAAAAGTTATAAGTTGACTGGTTGCACTTCTTTAAATATATAATTCTAATCATACATGCACATGTGATGGCATTTTATTTAAGGTAAGATAACTTGGCCACCAGAGGAAATGACTAAAAAAAAAATAAAATAAAAAAATAAATTTTGTACCTAATGTCATCCAATGGAGATTAGTATTTTTAAAGGGAAGACAAATGGTCTAGGTATGGCACTTTTTTGGGACATGGCTTCATGCCCAAAAATGCCTAATTTTTTTAAAATTATTCTAACCACAATATCATGGGCATAACATTGTGTTTGAGACTTTGTTTTGATCCATTCAAGAAGCATTAGAAATTTTAGAAGGTAAAGAATAATTTAAACAACTCTATTTTTGACACAGTTGCTAACAAATATATGGAAAGAATGCTTTAAAGAACCTCAAAAATACAAAATAAATTAAAAATAATAATTTTCTATTTTTAGAATTTTATAACTAAAATGCACCTCTAGACATGTTGGCACATTAGTAGAAGATAAAACACAAAAGGATAAGTCATATGTATGTAATTTTCATTTAATATTCTCTTTGTAACTCGTGAAGGTGAATCATTACATTTTTATATGGGTGACCTTTAAACTCACACAAGGTGAACAACCACATTTCCATATAGGTGATCTTTTATTTTTAGTATGGTGGATTAGAAATGCACCAAATATTGTGTGAAGATAGATTGACCCTTACTGTAAAAAAACATGAGTAATGGTTGCAATATTATAGCCTCATATCTCTTCTTAGTGATTGCTTGCATTGTACTCTATTTTTTAGTATTAAATTTTTTTATTTTTCTAAAATAGAAGAGGTTGAATACTCCACAATTGGGACCTAGACTTTGTCTAAAGAAATAAGAATATTATCACAGTCCAAGCCCCTCATTTTAGTCACATGATCAAAGATCATCTTCAAAAAACCTTAGTGAACTAGATCAGAGGCCACCCCTTTCTTAACCTTAAAAATAGACCTAGTTAGATACTGAAATAAATACATTGAAATATTCATTAATTTCTTATGCTGAAGGTGGTTCAAAATCATGAAATGATAGCTCCGTAGTATCTCTTGGTTCTCATCCAGGGTGAAATACTACATAATTACTAGAACCACACGATCCCAGCGAGCTCTTAGGGAGTTTTTCTTGAACCCGTTCTGATATTTTGTCAGCTTCTCTTCTTCTCTCGAGAAATTCTAAACCTCTTTCTCTAGGGAGTGCTTATTCCTATTGTGCACCATTTCATCCATCGCCAACCCAATCTCCTTGACAATAAATTGAAAATTGATTTTTAATTCCACTGTACCAGCACAAACCACCCCTTCCTAATAGGAATAGGATAGATGCTTAGCCATATTCCTATGGTGGCCATTAAAACTCAACATGCATTGAAGGATATTTTTTCTTTTCAAAGTTTTATGAACCTCCTCATCCACCACCAAGGACTGTGGTTCCATAATTAGAGCTACCATTTTGATACTCTCTGTAACACTACATAGAGAATATTAAAGAATATAGAAACCTCCCCTTACACACTCCACCTTGCTATGGATGAGAAGGATATCTATCCAAGAAAAATTCGGACATCCCACTATGTCCATTGCTTGAATTTGGGCCCTATGAGACTCCACATTCACTAAGGAAGAAAATTAGACAAGGCACTCAACCACATGAATCTAAAACAACTATGATTTTGATTGAGTTAAGTAATCCATATGCTCACAATCTGTAAACTCACTCTGTGGAAATCGGACCGAAGAAAAGCATCCCTAAAAGGAACAATGAAGAGCATTGGTAAACTATCAATAAAAGAAGTTCCAAAAAATATATGAAGTGGCTAATCCCAATATTGGGTGGTGAAGATACCCACAACACCCTCCCAACTAATATAGCACTTGTTAAAATGATTTACCATTTGATCATTAATAATCAAACCCTTTGGAATCCAACCCCACCTACTATACATCAAAAATAGATTTGGTCGACTATCCACACGAGTCAGAAAAATCCCAAGCTTAAGAGAGACCTACCAATCCATACGCTAAGGGGTAATTAATATTACCATTGTCTGCCATATCATCCTTACCTCATAAATCCTAGAGACTTGACAAAAGATATATCTTTTTGCACGGATGTAATCCTCCTTACCCAAATCCAAGCACAAACTGATTGGCCAACTATCAAAAATATGTTGTGTATAAAGCGAAAAGTTTATCCATATTATGATCTATTGTCCCTAATAGTGGAGAGGCTTTAACATATCAACCAGAGTAGAATCTATCATCATGTTACTACATAAACAATCCTAATGCTATATGCTAATTGCATAAAGGATATCAATGTTGTATATCAATAACTCAACCTATCAGATGAAGAGTTGATACTTTATCTAAGCCTATGCATCATAGCCACCATCTAGAATATAATATTGGAAACGAAAGGGATCACATTTATTAAACAAAAAAAATACCCTAGGCAAACACTCTTTTTATTCAATTTTGACATAATTGTCTCATGTAAATCCCTTAAATGTTAAATTTATGTAAGAGAATAGTATGATAAGTAAATTAAGAAAAGCAAATATACTGAAATTAATTTTTAATAATATAATTATAAAAAGTAATGAGGACTACATTACCCTTCCTTAATATAGAATTTGCGACTAATGATAAACTAAAGTATGATCCAATAACATAACCGTTAGGTAAACATAATACGAAACCATCTCAACTTTTAACCTTTATATATATATCAAAAACCTTTTCAACCTTATTATAGTTTTAAAACCACACTTTTATTTTTTTGAATAATTAATTGAATATATATTTTTTAAAAAGTATGCTAATATACTAATACTTTTATCTTTCTAGAATTTACTTAAAGGAAGGATGTTATAATATCAAGTTATATTTGAATTTTTCTTTAGAAATATCAAAAACTATACCTTTTATTTTTATTAGTTAAGGAATCCATGCATCACATAAAGATGCTAAAATACCATGTTGTCCTTAGAATCTTCTCTCTTAATGACACATCAAAGTGATGCTAGTAACAAATAAGTATACATATCACTATAATTTCCAAATAAAAAAGAACTATATGTGTCTCATCTATTTGATAGAATTTGTTCTAGCTCATCTATGTATTGAATAAAATATCTAGGAAATAATTTGAAAGAAAATTCATGTTAATATAATTGATATGGATGAAATTCATTATGATATAAAAAATAAATAAATAATTATTATCAAGTTTGATATAACTATTAAAATATTGAGATTTTTTCTTATATTTTTATTAAATTAAAACATATAAATAATGAAAGCTAAACAACCTAAAATAACATAAAACTTAAATTATATATAAAATACCTTTATTATAAAAATAATGAAAAAAGTTCATATAACTATATTAAATTATGGAAAAATGAAAAATAATTTTATAATTTAAGGGCGGGTTTTATTTCAACCTCAATAGTACATGGGATGTAATTGTATACATCTAAGTTCAAATTCTTATGATGAACACTTTTATTATAAGGCATTAAATGACATTATAGTTTGTTAGAGAAGCAAATTATTTTGGCTCAGTGGTTAAATTTCTTGACTTTCAAGGAGGAGAGCCAAATTCAAAGCTTTCCAAGAAATACATGCATAGTCTAAGCAAGACATATATGATAAGAGTGGAACCTTTTTCAATCCCACATCCAATTTGAAAATAATATGGTTTTTCTTTAGTGCATAAGATAAAAGTTCAATTCCATCTAGTTCTAATAAGTTAACCCTTGCACTATGATGAGATCCATCTATGATTAGATCCATCTATGAGATCCATCCAATTTCAAATCCTTTAAAATAAATTGTAATAATAACATATAATTATAAAGTGCTTGTTAGGACATCATTGTGGTTTACCTTTGGGTTTTCATCCAAAAGATCCAAGTTCAATCCATTAGGATTGGAACACTTTTAAAAAACCACGCTTTACCTTAAATTTAGTCCCAAAGGATATCATAGGGGTAAGTTCTTGGATTTTCATCTAAAAGACCCAAGTCCAAACCTAGGTATGAGGGAACTAGGACCCCTCATAAAAACCCATGCTTTACCTTAATATTTTTGGTCTTAAGATGGATACCCTAGTGGTAAGTTCTTTGGTTTTCATCCAAGAGACCCAAGTTCAAACACCGGTATGAAGGGACCGAAACCCCTCATAAAAATTTATGCTTTACCTTAACATTTTGATCCTGGGAGGGATACCGTAGTGGTAAATCCTTGGGTTTGTATTCAATGGACCTAAGATAAAACCCAAGTATAAGGGGATTGGGACCCCTCATAAAAAATTGTGCTTTACCCTAACATTTTAGGGTTGCCTAGGATAATGTAGTGGTTAGGGCTTTGTCCTCTCTTTAGAGAGGTCCAAGGTTCAAACCATGATATACCTAGAAGATGGTCCAAGGTTTAAAACATGATATACCTATAATATGATAGGTTGAAGGGTATTAGTTGAGTGTTTATCAATTGGTTACCCCAATTCAATGCCCTAAATGGTAGAGGGTCTCATTGACTTCATCTTATCCAACAGGTTAGGATTTATAGAAGCAACATCCAATAGTGTTATTGATTTTCCTATGAATTAAAAAAAAAAATGATTATAAAATATTAATATATATTATCACATAAAATAACCCATAACCATAAGACAAGAGTTAAAATCCATGTATTTCTAATAAGTCAACCTTGAAATATGATGAGATCCATCCAAGTTCGAATCCTTTAATATAATTTGTAATAGTAATACATATTTATTAAATAATAATATATATTTTTTGGTAGATTTATAAATTTATTAAAACCAGGGTTTTTGAAAGGCGCCCTAATGCCTTGTACAACAGAGGATAAAAAAGGAATAGAAGAAAGAAATATAGAACATCAAGCTAAAACATAATTACAACCTCAAAAAAACATCCTCAGACTAAAAGGAGCCAACAACCTTAGACAAACAGGCACTGAAATAAATGCTAGAGCTCAAAAGGAAGTGGTCCTCGGCAAAAAAGGAACTCAAAAAGACGCGATCCACTACCGTAGAGGACCCAAAAAATAGAGGAAGAACCGTTACCCGTCAAGGGGAATATCCAAATGCATGAGGGATGAAGCAACACCTTCTAGACTAGCAGCTTTCGCATCTGTTTTAGAAATCTCCTTAGTGTTATCCTTGGGAACAACGGTTCATGTCTCCTTAGCAATCTCCATTACATCTTCGTCGTTGATAGCATCTTTGACATCAATTTTGGTGTCAAATGACACCTCAACACCGGCCAGGGAAAAAACATTTTCGAAATAAAATAATAATATATAATACCATATAAAATAACTTATAATAATTCAATTTATTATAATACCTCTATAACATGTGATGACATTATTTTTTGCAATATTATATAAATAATAAATAAAAATTAAACAAAAACAAATGATATTAGTTTAATGAGTTTAATTTTTCAATTTTCAAGAAAGAGATTGAGATTTGAATCTTTCCGAATGATACATAAATAATAGCCAACTTTATAGAAGATTGTTTTTTTATTTTTGTAAATGGTAAAAATGTATTGAATCAAAAATATTTACAAGAACCAGAGAATCCCATAACAATAACCCTTACAAGGGCCAAAAGAAATAAACCCCCAATACCACCGAGCACCCGACCATAATACATCCAACAAACAACAACCTCAACTAGACATATCCACAATAAGCAAATTAGCAAGATGCTGAGAATAGTCCAATGGAAGTTGATCCCATTCCCTAACATTCCAGTCTTCCTGAAACTCAGAAGCCCATTTTTCCAAGTAATCAACCACACCATTCCATTCCCTAGGAATATGAACAAAAGAAATAAACTCTAGATGTCAAAAGATTTGAAATATCTATCGAGCTACTAATGCTAGCTGCCAATGAACATTAGAAATATTATGAGTCTTCAATAAATTAATAATAATATGAGTTTAACTCACGGATTATCTTCTGCTATCCCAGAGTACAACCTTTTTTCAAAGCAAAATAAATAGCAAGGGCCTCCATATAATTATTAGTCTGCTTCCCCTTATAACAAGAAAAAATGAAAAGAACTGCACCACTGCTATCTCTCCCAACACCACCAATACCTGCATGCCCAGGATTCTATCTAGAAGAGCCATAAATATTAATCTTAAAAACCCCATGATATGGAGGATGCCATCTGCCATATCTCTGTACTTTTTTATTAAGGCCTCTCCTCCTAACTGATACAGAAGGATGAGGGTCATTCTCCACTAAACCCAGATCCTACATCATAAGAATCTTAGACTGCTCCAAAAGAAGATTGATCTGACATTTAGAAGAAATAATTTTTTGGATCATACCAATAATCCTTTGCCAATTTTGATAAATAGTTAACTTCCTACCTTGAAAAATTCTTTGATTTCTTTCAATCCAAATCTGCCATATAATACATGAGGGCCCAATACTCCACACAACTTAAAGAAATAAATACTTAGAAGGAGGTCTTCCTAAACTCCTCTAGAACTCAACAAGAGAAGAGGTATGAGAACAAGACTGTTTCCACACCCTCCACCAAATATGCCAAATTTCTCATTCAAACGAACACTGTAAGAGAAAATGCCCTACATATTCATCACTATTCTCACAAAGGAAACAAAGTGAAGGACTATGAAAACCTCTCTTTTGGAGATTATCCCAGGTAGAAATTTTTTCTGAGTAGCCAACCACAAATAGAAATTGCATTTGCGCCAAGAAAAATTATTCCAAACCTATTTTCACTAATGAACCTCCTCATCCCCAAAATGTTACCTATCTAAAAAATGGTAACCAGAAGCCATCGAGAAAACCCCTCTAGTATCCGGACCCCAAGCCAAGACATCATCATTCTATAAAGAAGAGCACTCTCTAGTAGTCAAAATATGAGCCAACTCTTCTCTATCCTAAGTAAGTAGAACCACCTATCGACCAATCTCTAGGATCTTTCCACTGAACTACCTCCACCTGCCCAACTTTTTTGGCAACTTTATAATCCATCACCCTGTACCAACCAGCAACCAAGAAAAAATTACATAGATCCTGAAGATGAGGAAACATAGATAAAATTTTAAGGAAGCCATCCCATAAATCATGCCAAAAAAGAGCCTTCAATCCTTTGAGACAAATCGAGAACAAACCTTGCTTAACAAGAGACGCCCTCTTCTTAAGGGTGTTCCAAATAAAAGAATATTTACCAGATAAACTATATCTAGGTATCTCAGAGTCCACAACCCTATTAAGATACTTAAAAGAAATAATTTTAGCCCAAGCATGGTCTTGAGAAATGCACCATCTCTAGTAAAACTTGGTCGTCAATGCCTGACCAGAAAGAGAATTCAAACGAAGACCTAATCCACATCCTATTTTGGTCTACAAATAGTCTCCCACTTAAATAGACTCCATTTTAAAGACTTCAAATTTCCAAACCATAAAAATCTTCTTGACATATATTCAAACTCATGAATAAAACTAGCAGGAGTGACCTGAATCATGCATCGATAAATATATGAAGCTTGAACCACCGACTTAAGAAGCAACACTCTGCCAACAAAAGAAAGCCACTTAACAGTCCAATGAGAGACTTTAGCCTTGAATTTATCCAAAATATTATTCCATATGCCTTGAGGCAGATGGCCCATAGAAAGAGGAATCCCCAAATAAGTTAAAGGAAGAGCTTCAATCTGAAATCAAAGAATCTAAGCAATTATGGCATGTATAAGAGGATTCATATTGAAAAATAAGATGGAGTATTTTCCCTCATTTATATTCTACCCCGATGCAGCCAAATAAATATCTAGATATCTTCTAAAATTATTTGATTCCCTAATAGAGGCTAGACCCATCAGAGCAGTATCATCCAAAAATTTAATATGAGAAGATGTAAGTAAACTATTACCCCACCTCCAACAATGAATCAATCTCTGACTGACATGCGATTTGATAAGTCTACCCTAACCCTCAGCCATAATAATAAATAAACAAGGAGATAAAAGATCCCCTTGACAAAGATATCTAAAAGCCTAAAATAAAGTAGAAGGCTCACCATTGATAAGGACATAATAGGATGGAGACGTAATACAACTCATCACCCAACTAACCCAGTTGGAGTCAAAACCAAAAGCAAGGAGAATTTTACTTAAGAAAGACAATTTAACCTTGTCATATGCCTTAGCCATATCCAATTTTATAAACATAGCTTTTTTTTAGAAATTCCCATAGAATGAATGACCTCAACAGTAATAGCCACACCATAAAGGATTTGTCTACCCACCAAAAAACCTCCCTATTTATCAAAAATAACCTTACTAAACCAAAGCTTAAGTCTTTCAGCAATCAACTTGGAGATAATTTTGTACACCATATTACATAGTGCAATAGGTCTAAAAAGATCCAAAGAATTGGCTCCTTCCCGCTTAGGAATAAGCACCAAGAAGGTAGAATTCATAGCTCTCAATATTTATTTATTTCTAAAAGACTCCTGCACAATAGACAAAAGATCCAATTTGGCAATCTCCCAAAATTCTTGGAAAAATTCCACAGTAAAACCATCAGGCCCCGGTGCTTTCCCTTTCTTCATCTAGAAAACAATACCCTCCAACTCTTTGATTGAAACTAGTCTCATGAGCAACTCATTCATATTTGCAGTGACAACTGAAGGAATACAATCCAAAATCCTATTTTCTTCATAAATCTCCAAGGGAGAATCCTTAGAATATAAAGAGGAAAAAAACCTTACAACCTCCCTTGAAATATCTTGAGAAGCAGTCAATTGGACCCCAAGAGAAGAAATAACATTACCATACCTTCTAGCTTTAATCGAATTGAAAAAGAAAGTAGTATTTTTGTCTCCTTCCTGCAACCAATCAATTTGAGCCTTCTGTTTCCAATAAATTTCCTCCCTTAATTCCCACTTAGCTACCTCCTTAACAACATCATATTCCTCTTTAATATTCCTTTCTATGAGGCCATAATCCCTAATCTATCTTGTAATAACATCTAACTTCTCTTGAGTAGCCAACTTCACCCCAAAAATATTACCAAAAATCTGCCTATTCCACTTCTTAAGCTGATATTTCACATACTGGAGCATCTTAACAAAGGAAAACATAGTAGTTCCATGAGCAGGCCTACCGTGTAACCACCATACTCTCATTAAATCATATAGAGAAGGCTACTGAAGCCACATTAAGTAGAATTTAAAGCAAGTTTTCTATAAACTCCCTGGTGAATGGCGTTTAGCTTTATAGGCCAATGATCAAAACCTATCCAATCCAAAATTTCTAAGCTTATTTTCCAATTATTACTGATCTAGTAAGGAGAAACCAAAAAATGATCCAATCTCTCAAAAATAGCCTCAGTACCACATCTATTACTCCAAGTAAATATACCATTACTAGGTTTAATATCCACAAGGTTTAAGAAAAGAATATTATCATTAAGGGCCAAAGATGCCTGTCCAAAAGAACCCACACCACCTCTTTTCTCCTCCAAACTAGTGATAGCATTAAAGTATCCAACAACAATCCAAGGATAGTGAGGAGCCATTAACTACACCACCCAAATATGATTCCAAAGATAAATTTTCCCAGCAAGATCAGAGGGAGCATAAACATTAGTTAATAAGACCACTTCACCATATTCCTTACAAGAAGCAACCATAGAAAGAGAAAATTTATCAGCAACCCACCATATAGGAGAGAGCTTCTGAGGATTCCAAAAGCTAACAATACCACCAGTACTTCCTTGGGTACCAATACACTGATATTACCCATGAGCCCACAATTTGGAAGCAATACTAAACAAACAATTAATTGATAATTTTGACTCTTACGGAAAAATAATATCAGGCTTATGCAACTTAATCAACTCGCAAATAGATTTTTGTCGAGGGGTGCTATTCAATCCCCTCATATTCCAAGATAAAACAATAATTTATGAGGAATGGAAAAGTGAGAGTCAAGGGGCCTAACCAACCCTGCCTCAACCGAGGATTTCCCCTCAATTTTAATTTTCTCCACATATTTCTTTTTGCCAACCTTAGAAGACTTTTTAGGTACCCCATTTTTTATTTTATTTTATGCAATCCTAGCATAGAGCTCACCTTAGAAGATTTTCCACGATCGAAACCCACCAAATCAGCCAGTAGTGGATCATATGCCGCCACACCATCCTCCTGAACAACCATATTTTCCTCAGACGGAATAGAAATTTGGTTCCCCTCAATAGTCTGTGCCATACAATTCTTCAAAATTGGAACAATCACATTACCTAGAGACTGATTAGTGTCCATATGAGCAGCAAATAAATTCGTTTGCAAATTAACCCCATCAGGCTGATCTAAGTTATCCAAAGTAATAAATCTATTATGTCATCCATCCATTGGCCTCTCATTAAAGGATCTCTTCAAATTCCTACCTTTATTGTGGGAATTAACAAGAATGAAATCCTCCTTATTAATCCCACTATCCTAAATTGGATCTTTCCCCTCAATAGACCCATTAACCTACTTAGGAGCTTTTCCTTTATCTATCCCATTATCCTGCTTAGGAAGCTGAGGCTTAGATGAAAAATTCCTAGGTAATTTTGGGTATTTTATTTGAAGGTGTCCATATGCATGACACCAATGACATTGGAATGGAAGGGTTACATAGTCCAACTACTGAATCTAAGAAGAAGATCCAACACAAATTTCCATAGAATATAGCAAAGGCTTATTTAAATCTATCTCAACATAAATATGGGTACAAGAAACTATATTTTTATCCATCGTTTGTTGATAAGGACCCACCGACTTACCTAGCAAGAATGCAATCATGTGAAGAATATCAGTCTGCTAGAACTACAGATGTAACCAAGGAACCGAATCCAAATGGTACCCGCGATGGAATTCATCCGTAGGGTTAAAATCCACATGCTAGGGCTTAATGAACAAGCCAACCTGGTTATAAAAATAAGGCCCTCCTTCAAAAAATTTATGTCGATCCTTCATGCAAGAGAAAACAACCATGAAAATTTATTTTCCCCCAGCATGATCTCCATATCTCCAACCGGGTTCCATACGTTTTGAGCCCAATATTCCAACGAAATGAGAAGGAACCAAATTCCTAAAAATTTACAAATAAGGGCATGATTAGCTAGGTATTCAACATCCTCTATAATTGAATCTGGTTGAATCACCAGGACAGACCTATCTAGAGTTCTTTCAAGACAACCATTCACTTTTGTAGATCTGAAAACCCCAGCCAAAATAGCTCCAACTGGGCTTGACAATTTTTCTCTAGATGCATGCCCTAAATAAGATGAGACGGAATCCATGAGGGCCTCTTGGAAGGACAATATTTTCTTATCATTCAAATCCCCTGCCATTCGATCTGCTACTAGTCATTCCTCTGCTATTTTCGCTTCTCCCTCTACCATAGGGGTACATTAGTATGTACCAAATAATCAACATTATGGTAGATTTTTGTAATACCATTATGTCATAATATAATATGAATAAAGTCATTTCAACTTCATATATCCAAGATTTTTTTTTATGTCTTTTTAACTTTCAGAAGACCAGGATATAATCCATAGAAGAGGATGCAATCTCATATATAAAAAAAAAGGAAAATGGATTTTAGCTTTCATGAGGTCAACATTCAAGAGATTGCCTGGCCATATAGGATAATGCCTGACATTTTGGTACAACACATTATCATTATCAGATTTGATTTTCGTTAGGGTACATTGAGCATAATGTTCAACCCTCCCTTTCGAAAAAATTAAAATATTGGACCTATTATTTGGAGTTAGAGAGTCTTCACTTTTAGGCTTACTCTTACATCATAGTAATGTGGTTTATTGAAATACAATACACTATTTTTTTTTATACATAGGGGAGTTGGTTATATCCACACTAGAAATGTAATGCAATATTATCATTTAATAATAAGGATTGGATAATCTTAACTTTGTATAATTGATTACAAAAATATATTTACAATTTCTAATAATTTCATAATTTTTTTTTTTAAATGTTTTATCATTTTATAATTTTATTATAGTTTTAAAATTTATTTAAATACTATGATGATATATTAGTATTATATATAATAAAATTGATTTATAAAAATTATAATATTATCACATTCAAGTTAAATATTTTGTATTTTTTCTTAAATATTATCATACCTATATATGATAATCGACTATGGTTGAAAGAAGAGGTAAATCACCACTAATTAATTCTTTAGATGATAATCAATGATCCATCAAGCATTATGGAGAATAATTTCTTAAAATATGCAGCATAGAGGGAATGATCATTTGCACAAAATGTAGTTGATTATGCTATTTACCTAGCAAACTTTATTTCAAGGATAAAAGATCTAGAAATTAAAGAAATTACCATGGAGTTAAAATCTGATCATATCCAATGTACACAAAGATTAAGAAAGTTGACAAGAAAAACATCTTCAAGTTACTAAAATAAAGACAACAAGAAACATATCTACAACAAATAAAAAATAGAAAATATTTTAAACATCACTCAAGTATATTATGCAATAAGAGGAAAGAAAGAAGATAAATATTTTTTAAACTTATACCTTGTAAAGAAATAAATTGATGGATATAATTAGAGAAGCCTTGAAATCATGCAAAAATTAAAACCTAGGAAAATAAAACATGAAAGCTTCCCTATAAATCTATGGTATCATGAAGAATGCAAAGAAATAAGGAGAACCTTGAAAGAACTAAGTAAAGAGAAAATAAATAATAAGATATATAAAAAACTAGTGAAACAAAAAGGAAAGATTACATAAGAGCAAAGAAAAAAGTTAATATATCTTGCAATGCATATCCCAAGACAATTTCAGATAGAGCTACAATAAAATACACACAAAAACCAATATCACAAGAGAGCAATGATTGTAGTATACTAAACAATTATACAAGAGAAACCAAGAAAAATATATCCCTTCTATAATGGACACAATTGAGTAACTTTTGTCTTAGAAATATGTGGAAGGCATTATGAAAATAACAATAAGTAATGCTCAAGATATATATGGCTTGCAAGTTGAACATCTCAAGTGTAGGGTTGACATCTTAGCACCACACATCTAAATTATCTTTAATCATGTCATTAAAGGAGGCTTTCCACTAGAATGGATAACCAACCTAGTCATACTATTACATGAAAATAGAGGCACCAACAATCCTTCAAAACTAGACCATCATTACTAATTCTCTTTTTGAAAATTTTACACCATAATAGAAAGCAAAATTAGTCGGTGGGAAGAAAGTCAAAGAAATAGGGCAATAGGGCAAGCAAGGTTTAGATCAAAGTACTTAACAATAGATCACTACATTACCTTAAGGAACCAAATAAAGAGGATATTGAATGAAAAAGAGAAGTTTATTGTTGTTTTGTGGACTTTAGAAAGGAACTTGACATAGTACTAGACTTTATTAGTAGGTTGTGGGAAAAAGTAATACTCTAGAAGGACTATCAAAGTGTCTTGGGAGTGATGTCAGGGTGAAACAAGGTTGTCCATTATCACTTGCTTTATTTGACCTTTAAATTGACAAATTGGAGTAGGTAGAAAGGATGGAAGGAGAGGGAATACAAATGGCTAATTATGTAGTGAAACTTATTTTCTATGCCAATGACCTCATCTTGATTGATAAGACACTTGAAAGTTTAAAATAACATCTAAAATTTTTCGAGCATTTTTGTAAAGAAGTTGAGATAAAGGTCAACACTAGAAAGCCTAAAATTATGGTATTCTCTACTCAGATAGAGTAAAACAACTACATATTTTGTTTGAATGAAATCCTTTAGAAGTTGTAATAAAATAAAAATACCTTGCATTGGATTTTCAAAGCAAACTCAATTGGGGAATATGTAGGATGAAATGAATACAAGTAGGATGGAGGGAACTCTACTCATTTCTAAATAGGGGTAGAAAAGTAGAGTTGAGGGATTGGAAAACCACTAGGGAAAAAATAGGAAGGAGGGTACTCTACTCAATGTTAAATAGGGATAGAAAAGTAGAGTTGTGGGATTGAAAAAACACTAGGGAGCTATGAGATTGAAAATTTGTTAGGGTCCTTTTTGGATTATTAGTTATTCCAATGGTGTTATATGGGTGCAAGGTATGGGCTAATAATACATCAAGTTTAAAATGAAAATAAATAGAAAGAATGCAAAAACACTTAATTACAATAATTTCAAAACTAAAGTATCACTCCAATATGAGATTCTATTTGCCAAAAAAAGGACTCTTTTAAAGTGACTAATTACAAATAATTTGAGAGTTAAAGCCTTAGTCCCATATGGTACTTTGTCAAAATAGGGACTTTTTCACTAGAAGTAGAAGCTATGATAAGGTTACTGAGGTACCTAAAGAAAATACATAGAATGGAAGATAACAAGTTACCAAAATAAGTAAGAAAAAAATACTAAATAGATGAAAAGACACATAGATGAAACAAAATAACAAATAGGCCTGAGGTGTAGACCAATTTGTTTAGTAAAACCTTGTAAGGGGGATGGGTGTCCAAGGTTCTTGGGTCTTTCCAAACTGAACATGCATCCATATTCCTTGTGCTTTCAGTGGCATAAAATATTTACAATGATGTGGTATGGTGGTTATAAGGGCGAAAAATATGGATAACTGTGGCGGCTACCAGCATGTTAAAAAAAATTAAATGGATGAACAAATAGAATATTAAATTTCATGGGGTATCAAACTCCAATAAATAAATTAAGTAGTATGTGAGGGAAAAATCAAGACTTGTTATGTGCACTAAAACTTTAGGAAGGAAACAATAGTTATACATCAACGAGTTCAATCCAAACTGTGAAGACAACCAAAAGAAGTACATAGATGCAAAGATCAAATGGAAGGAAAAATACTTATAGTTTAACTAAGAACTTGTTCACACCTTCACATATATGAAACTGGAAAATAAACAATTTTCCAA
Organism: Wollemia nobilis; assembly: GCA_028583015.1. Taxonomy (NCBI): domain Eukaryota; kingdom Viridiplantae; phylum Streptophyta; class Pinopsida; order Araucariales; family Araucariaceae; genus Wollemia; species Wollemia nobilis. The sequence goes on from JAQPPZ010016822.1 coordinate 380,662, forward strand.
GAGGCAATGATTAGAATGAATGTGTCTTTTGTACAATAAGAGTAGTGAACACTAAAAAATATTTTTCATGGAATGTAAAGCCTACCAGGACATCAAGATTACATCACTAATGAAACTTTTTAAAGAATCGAGAGTGAACACTAAAAAATATTTTTCATGGAATGTAAAGCCTACTAGGACATAGGATTACATCACTAATGAAACTTTTTAAAGAATTGAGAATAGAAAAAATAATTGTATCACTAATATATTTTTTTTTGAAGAATTGAAAATAGAAAAAATAAAAAATCTTTTTATCAAAATCAACAATAAAAGAAACACTCTTCAAAAGATAATAAAAATATATTGAAATTTTTAACTTTGTTGAACAATTTATTTCTTAAATGAAGATGTAGAGCTTTTTAATTTTATTGAATAATTTTATTTTTTAAATGTTAAACTTTAAAACTTTGAATAAAAAATAAAAAATTTAATTTAAAAAAAGATTACATACCATACTTTTTTTTTTTTAAAGCGAAAAACCCCTTGTGGGGCCGCCTTGGTCTGAGAGGCCGCCTTGGTCTGAGAGACCACGAATAGGGGTTCAACACCATCAAAGTCACCCAGGAATCGCACCCAGCCCTGCTTGCATCAACATTATCAATTGGATTTTGGGTACCCAATTCAACTTTTTGGTAGGGTGGAGATTTGAACCTGGGACCTCCTTTGGAGGATTGCCTTCTCCTCTCCAACTCACCTACAACACCTGAATAAAACTAATTTATAGTGAAAAACACCCCTTTCGAGGTGCCACTTTCAACAAGTTGGGCATAGGAGGAATGGAACCTTGTCGACCTCTACCAGCACATAGGACATTCCTAACTATACCATATATCTGCGGGATGGAGACAAGGAGAATGGAACGTGGATCGACCTCTACCAACACCCAGGGCATTTACCACTGCACCACAACAAACAGATATAATTATATACCATACTTTATCTTATATTAAAATTGTTAATTTTATAAATTATTTTAATATGTTAAATACAATTAAAATCATTCCATTTCATTTTATTCAAAACTATTGATAATATTTTATTTATAAAACACGCAAGCGAACAATGTTTTTACTATACCATGCCCCACTGGGTGTTTTACATTCCTCACTAAACCTTCTCATAGAAATTTATTAAAGACCCTTCATTGTCAATCGGTGTGCTGATCCTTAAAAGGTTGAGGATGATTGACATACATCTTAGTGGCAAAATCTTTAGGAATATTTACTAAAGTAAGCGATCAAACATAGTTTCTCTTATAAAAAGTTGTATGGTCTTCTTGTGATAATATCATATAATTTTATTTTTTTTAAATTAATTTTAAAACTTTATTTTTAACCTAATAGGTTTAAGTCCAAAAGTCCATCTGGTTGGATTACAACACTATCCTTAACTGTATACCTGTTATAACTTTATACTTCTTATAAAATCTTTATGTCCATAAACCCATTCAAAATGATATCATAAGTCCACCTGGTTGGATTACAACCCTATCCTTAACTTTATACCTGTTATAACTTTATACTTGTTATGAAACCCTTATTTCCATATTCAAAATGATATCATACTTCATAACACTATCAGGATACGTAACCAGAATTATTATTATAATATTGTAATCCGTAAATATGTTCCATGCTCCCCATCTTTTCCGGGCCATTATCAAAATGGGGTAAACCTTAAAGCAAAAAAAAAAAATCTTAAGCAACCAGTTGAAACTCCTGTTCAGGCTGTTGAAGTCATCATTGCATTAAAGAGCCTCTGATAAAACATCAACTAAACCTTTATAGAATGGGAGTGGTGAGAGGATGAGTGTAAGCCATCGGAGTCGGCTCAAGATTTTGGAATGCCTTGAGCAATAACGTCATCTCCACCTCCTCCTCTTCTGGATAGACCTCCTCCTCCTCCTTACCCTTCTCCTTCTATGAAAAGGTTTAGTTCAGGAATGTAAAACACCCAATGGGTCATAATACAGTCAAAACTGGGTTTAATAATAAAATGATTTTAATTATATTTAAGAGATTAAATTAATTATAAAATTAAACGTTTTAATATAAGATGAAGTATTTGGTAAGTTTTGGGGTTTCCATTCAACAGATCTAAGTTCAAACTCCGATAAGAGGAGGCTGAGACCCCTAATAAAAACCGGTGTAAATTCAAAAATTTTAATCTAGTGGCATTATCTCAATCGGTTAGATTCCTCAACATTTAAGGAGGAGACCAAGGTTTGTAAAACGATACATAGCTAATATCTAAGCTTTGTTGTAATACCATTGAATGATGATGATGTGATACGGGTGAGGCCCGCTTCCTTTGTTTAAAAGTGGAGATGTAAGTAATCCCTTAAACTATCGAACTATCATGATCAACCCTCTCTTTGCAAAGTTGTTTGGGAGTATGATAGAGCGTAGGATCAGTATATGGGCAGAAGAAAAGGGAAAGAGAGCAAAGGGACAAACAGGTTTTAGGCTCAAGCACTCAACTATTGATCACTGTATCACACTCAGACACATAGTGAAAAAAATATAGGACAAAAAAGAGGAGGCTTTCTGTTGTTTTGTAGACTTCAAAAAGGCATTTGACATAGAAGAAAAAAATTATGGAGCAAAATGGAAGAGCTAGAGGTTCCAATTCACTATAGGGCAGCAGTTCACAGATTAAATGAGCATGTAAAAGCTAGAATCAGAACACATGAAGGTTATCTGAATGTTTTGGTAGTGACATAGGTATCAAACAAGGTTGCCCTCTATCTTCTACCTTATTTGAGTTGTACATTGACAAGTTAGAAGAATGGATAAACAAATTTGGGGGAGAGGGTGTGCACTTAGCCAAATATGTGGTAAAACTCCTCATGTATGCAAACGATGTAATTCTTGTGGCCAAAACAGCCAAAGATCTAGGAGATCATCTTTGAGCTCTAGAACTCTTTTGTAAGGAAGTTGGGATGCAGTAAACACAAGCAAAACAAAATTCATGATTTTTTCAGCAAAAAAGAAGCAACAGCTCAAATTTCAGTTTGCAGGAGAACCACTTGAGGTAGTTGTAGAATACAAATACCTAGGCATAGACTTTCATGACAAATTCAATTGGAATACATGTAGGATGAAAAGAACTCAAAGTGGTTGGAGAACACTGTATGCACTTCAAAATAGGTGTAGGAATGTCGAGTTGTGGGATTGGAAGACCACCAGGGTTTTATTTGGCCTACTTGTTACACCGGTTTTGTTGTATGGTTGCGAGGTGTGGGCTAGTGGCACAACAAAGGCAAAATGGAGGCAAATAGAAAGGATTCAAAAATATCTAATCACAAATTTTCTCAAAATTAAGACCACAACCCCTTATGAAATTATTCTAGCTGAAACTGGAATGTTTCCTTTAGAAGCAATTGCTATGACCAAGTTGTTATGTTATTTGAAAAAAACAAAAAAGAAAAACGACAGATGGCCAAAAGCAGCTAAGGACGAAGAGTTGCATAGGTGGAAGAACACATGGATGAAACAAAATCATAAATGGATGCAACGTTGGGAAATCAACATAAATGAATGCCCACATTTCAACAAAGACATCAAATGCTATGTGAATGAAAAGTTTAGAAGTGGAACGTGGAAAAATGCAAGCATGAAAAGACAATATTATATTGTAAAGTTTAACCCAACATATGATCACAAGAAAAAAAACATATATAGACGCTGAAATCAAGTGGAAGGAAAAAATCCTCATTGCTCAGGCAAGGACTAGCTCTCATAGGCTTAGATGTGAAACAGGGATATGGACAACACCCAAAGAACAATGGGAAGAAAGGATATGTACTTTATGCAGCACAGGGACAGTAGAGACAGAGGAACACTTCATCTATAAGTACCCAAGTTTTTCAGACATCCGTGGAAAGCACAAAGAAACACTTGGAAACGGGTCTATGACAGAGTTATTTGAAGACAGCAAAATAAAAAAAGTTGGGAAATTGCTAACCCAAATCAGCAGGAGAAGGAACAACCTTCTCAAAGATATTAAAGATCATATGATATGATTTGAGCAGTTGTAATTTCATATTTGAGGTCCCATAGACCATATTTGGGTCTCACAAACGTAATTAAAATCTTTCTTTCTTTCAATCCCATATAACCAATTGAAAAAAATACCACTAAATGATGATGATGTAAAACTTTGTTGTAATACCACTGAATGATGATGTAATACTTTGTTGTAATACCGCTGAATGATGATGATGTGATACGGGTGAGACCCGTTTCAATCCCATATAACCAATTGAAAAACAATACCACTGAATGATGTAAAACTGGTTTATAATTTAATTTATTTTTTAATTTAATTTAGATATTTTATTCATGTGATACGGGTGAGACCCGTTTCAATCCCATATAACCAATTGAAAAACAATACCACTAAATGATGATGTAAAACTGATTTATAATTTAATTTTGATATTTTATTCATGTGATACGGGTGAGACCCATTTCAATCCCATATAACCAATTGAAAAACAATACCACTGAATGATGATGTAAAACTGGTTTATAACTTAATTTATTTTTTTATTTAATTTTGATCTTTTATTCAGAGTTTTAAATGTTAACATCTACAAAAGAAATTTTTTCAATAAATTCAAAAGCTCAACATTTTCATCTAAAAAATAAAATTGTTCAAAAAAGTTAAAAATCTCAAACATTTTCTTATTATCTTTTGAAGCATGTTTCTTTCTATTGTTTTTTTTTTTTGAATTTACATGGTGGAATCGGTAGCCGCCACGAATCCGGGCAGGCTGTCCAGCTTTTATGGCTGCCACAGTATTCTACGTTGTCCGCCCTAGAAGCCGCCACACATATCTTCGCGCAGTCCGTCCCTATAACCACCATGCCACAATCATTTTAAACCTTTTACGCCGCTAAAAGCACCAGAAAAGGGACAAGCGTTCAGTCTGACGAAGTTTCTTTCTATTGTTGATTTTGACGAAAAGTGTCATTATTTTTTCTATTCTCAATTCTTCACAAAGTTTCATTAATGATGCAGTTGTTTATTCTATTCTCAATTCTTTACAAACTTTTACTAGTGATGCAATCTTGTGTCCTCGTAGGTTTCACATTTCATGAAAATATGTTTTTTAGTCTCCACTACTCTTATTGTACAAAAGACACATATTCATTCTAACCATTGTCTCTTGAGGAATTCTATCTCCTAGTTTCACATATGTGATGGTGTGAACTAGATCTTAGTTGGACTATAAGTATTTTTCCTTCCATTTGATTTTTGCATCTATGTACTTCTTTTGGTTTTATTCATAGTTTGGATTGAACTCCTTGATGTATAACTATTTTTTCCTCCCTAAATTCTTAGCCCACATGACAAGTTTGGATTTTTTCCTCACATACTATTTAATTTCTTTATTGGAGTTTGAGACCCCATGAAATTTAATGTTCTATTTGCTCATCCATTTGTTGTTTTGTTTCATTTATTTGTCTTTTCATATTTTTAGTATTTCTTTCATTGCCTATTTTGACAACTTGTTATCTTCCATTCTATGTATTTTCTTTAGGTACCTCAATAGCCTTATCATAGCTTCTACTTCCAATGGAAAAGTCTTTATTTTGGCAATTAAATTACCATATGGGACTAACACTTTAGCTCTAAAATTTGTAATTAGTCACTTTAGAAAAGTCCATTTTTTAGCAAGTAGAATATCATATGGATTGATCACTTAATTTTAAAATTATTTGTAGTTAGTCATTTTTGGATTCTTTCTATTTATTTTCATTTTAAATTTGATTTATAATCAGCCCACACCTCGCAACCCATATAACACCATTAGAATAACTAATAACCCAAAAAGAGCCCTAACAATTTTCCAATCTCATAGCTCCTTAGTGGTTTTCCAATCCCACAACTCTGATTGTCTACCCTATTTAGCAATGAGTAGAGTGCCCTCCTCCCTACTTGTTCCTTAGTGGTTTTCCAATCCCACAACTCTCCTTTTTACCTCTATTTATAAATAAGGAGAGTTCCCTCCTTCTTGCTTGTATTCATTTCATCCTACATATTCTCCAATCGAGTTTTGTTTGAAAATATAATGCAAGGTATTTGTATTTTGTTATAAATTCTAAAGGATTTCCTTCAAACAAAATATATAGTTGTTTGGTCGTCAATAGTTCCCTTCAAGATGAAAACCTTCTACTTTGAAAAATGGAGAGTGAGAAGTTGGCAGAGAGTGATAAGTTTGAATCTTTGAGAAGCGAGAATAGGAACAGAAACCCAAAATCTGGGTCCTATGGTCTTGATTCAGGTACAACTACTGGCCTAGGCACAATTTCTAAGCAACAAGAAGATCTAGATGGCTGTTTGAAAAAGATAGGTGTGGGGATCATTCCCAACCCCAATGGAAGTGGACCAAGCTAGGTGGAGGACGATTCTACAGAACTTGTAACCCAATTCCACGGTGGCAAGGGTGGGGCTACGCTCACTTGGGATCCCCCCTCTCGTAATCGATCACAATAATCCTTTGCAAAATCCCTTAAGAAAGGCTCTAGGGTTTCCTTGAACCTCTCGGTTCCCAGAATAGGAACTCTTTCCACTAATCGGTGTGAGTTGATCATTCCTCCTAAGGAGATGATATCAATCATTTCCAAAAATTCCCTATCCCTAGTAGGAAAATTTGTGGGCTCTCGCCTGGACATGGTATCCATATGCAAATAGGCCTTTGCTAAATGGTATCCCAATAGACACATGGACATTTTTTCTCTCACTAGGGGTTTTTTCCTGATTAGGTTGAATAACCCTGGTGACACAAGTCACGTCCTCACTAGCAGACCCTAGTTCTTCAGACATCGAAATCTCTTTCTTAGAATATGAGACCCTGAATTTAACCCAAAAACCCCGAACATCAACCTTGTACCCATTTGGGTTAGATTACCAAGCCTTCTTGTTCAGTTCTAGGAAGAAGGGATTCTGAGAAGCATTGTAGAGTCTGTTGGAGATCTTGTCACCATCGATCCAACTTCCAAAGCTCAATATCGTATGAACTATGTCTACTTCTATGTCAATACAAATTTGGACTCTGAACTTCCCACTTTCATTGATCTGGTCATTGGCTTCTTTAGGTGGAAGTAAGACTTAAATATGAAAATAAACCTGCTTTCTGCATTCATTGCAAGCAGTAGGGTCACCTTCGGTCCCATTTTTTGACTCTAAAGCTAGATTCCATAAAGGATTGTGGTCCATCAAAAATTACTCAAAAGGATTCTTTTTTTGAGATCAGGTCTGGGTCTCTAGTTGTGTTCTCTCTAGGAAGTGCCTCTATTGTCATTCCTATTTTGAGCAGTGAAGCAATGAAACCTCCTTCTGGCCCAAGGGCTAACCCGAATTATGATAAGGTAAGTTCACATTTTGTAGAATCTAATATTTTCAGCATCCTTATTAAAGAATTTGTGAATGATTTGTTGGGGTTCCCTCCCCATGGTTACCCCCTCATCCAATCCCCTAAGTCCCCTGTTGTGTAGTGCATTGTAGCTCCAAATCCCCTTGACCCCTTTTAGAAATGAGGTTTTGTGCCCACCCCTTAGTCTATCCCTGTAACTGCTTCCCCTTCTCCTTCTAGGTCAAGACCATATAGTCCTCCTCTGAGTTTGTTTGTCTCCCCTTTCAAAACCCTTCAGTCCCCTATTCAAGGTCATTTTTCCCGCTCACCCTGTGTAAGGAAGGTTGATTGTCCCTCTACCCAGGAAAAAAGGAGAGAGGAAATTGAAGATGACATTACTAGCGGTATCCATACCACACTGGTGTATTCTATCCCAGACATGGCTAAAGCTCCATTATCCAAAGAAGGAAAACGATCCAAATCCCAACCTCTTGGGATATGGGGGTTCATAATTGCTTTAAAATCTCTCAAATTAAGGTCATCTCATGGAATATGAGAGGCCTCAATGGGCCCACCAAGCAACAGGTAATTTCTTCTATGAGATGTGATTACAGGTCCAATATCATTATTTTATAAGATATAAATATTGATTCAAATAATAACCAAAAAATAGCCAGATCCCTTTGGAAAGGCTCAAAATTCATTGTTAGTCCTTCCCGTGGATCTTCTAGAGGACTCCTATGTTTGTAGAGCCCCACACAGTTTGAAGGAAGACTTTATTTCTTCTTCTGATTGTGTTACCAACATTATATTTTATTGCAAGGATACAAGTTTTAGATGGGTGTTATCTAATGTCTATGCACCTAATAACCCTTCAGATCGATTAGTGTTCTAGACTTCTCTGATGCAAATGAGGATAGCCTTCCCAAATGAAGCCTTGATGCTTGCAGGTGACTTCAACAATCCTCTCTATCCCATAGATAATATTGAAGGGAATCCCATTACACCCAAATATTATGAGGCATTTGCTGACTTCATTAATAACAGTGAGCTTATGGATGTGTAACTCAAGGGCAATATTTTCACTTGGAGTAATAGAAGAGCTGGTGATTGTCTCATTCAAATCCGTCTTGACAAGGTTATCATTTCCAAGGAAGCCATTCCCCTCTTGGGTGATGTTACCCTTTTTTCCCTTACTAATATTGCTTCTAATCATAGTCCGCTCATTTTTGAAGGTTTGCATCTGATTTCATCTTTCAAACCTCCCTTTCGATACGAATCCATATGGATACAACATCCTGACATCAGAAATAAAATCGTTGAATGGTGGCCCGAAGAATTTGATGGTTCTTGCATAGCTCAAGAGGCCAAGAAACTCCGTTGCATTAAGGATAAGCATAAACTTTGGAACAAAGAAGTCTTCGGAAATATTTTTGAAACCAAACAAGTTATTATTAGCAAGCTCGATGAAGTTGAAAGGCAGCTTCAGGCAGGTGCTCCTCCTGAGGACCTTCAGATCTAGGTGGGTGATCCTTCTCAGGACTTGAGGGCTAGCAAAAAATATATTCTATCTAAATTCCATAATATATTGGCCAAAGAAGATATATTTTGGAGGTAGAAATCCAAGGATTTATGGCTGAAAGCAGGGAACTCCAATACCATGTTCTTCCACATGTTACACACCAAATATAATGTCATTTGTATTTCAATATTTGATTTCATCATTATTAATAGGATAGTTTTGATTTAGTTTTAGAATCATATTATCATCTCTTATTCATTTTCTTTTGTGTAAGAGGACTAAGCCCTCCTAGCAACGAGGACCAACCCTCCTGAAGTGGCTTGCTTTCATTTGATATTTCATTCATTTATCTTAATGATCTATTGCTTTCGATTGTCATTAATTGATGTATGAATGCATTGAATATTAACTAAGGAACAAATTTAATTGTTAATATCAACAAAGCCAGGAATTGCCTTCCAAGTGGTATCAGGAGTCTACAATCCCGAAACTGTAGCAGTTGTTTTTCTCCAACTTTGTTATGTCGCTCTCTCATCACAGTAGCAGCCAGTGACAAATACACTTCGTTTGAGGCATAGGCGCTAAATTTATTCGAAGCAATTATGAGATGTTCTAATAATCATCTGGGCATAATCAAACCATAACCTATTCATATCCACGAGATAACCCGGTGTGTATAGGGAATATATGTCTCTCATATATTAGATAAATGAAGGTAGATGAATCGCCTCTTGTAGTAGGTAAAACATGTAAAGCGTAGCCCCAATAGATGAAACATGCCATTCTTTGTTCCAATCTATCGCAAAAATATACTTTAACCATCATACTCATAGTTGGAATCAGTGAGCCAATCAGCACAAAGAATTAAAAGCGATTCATGGAAATTTCTAAGGTTAGCGAATATAATATTTTATTTATTATTATTATGTTGGGAAATTATCCCATATTTAAAGTGGGAGTGAAGAGGATTTTAAATTGTGCAAGCCGTGTCTATTTAACTATGACTTCAGTCATGCTATCTAGACTCCTCGCGCATAACCATTAGCATTGGTTTATACAATAGTTCCTTCCATCATGTCATGTGCTTCTTTAGTCCCTCCACATGCTGCTTAGGTGTCACATTGGTTTCACTTCATGTGTCAACGTCGTTAGTCCTTCCTTGTCGCTTAGCTATCGATTTCATGTCCTCCTAGTTGCGTAGTATGTCGGGTATTTTCCACTTTGTAGGTCTCCTAGTTGTCACAGAAGCACATCCTATCTCGCATAGTGTGCTACGGTTAAGTTCTTATGTCATCTCAATCTTCCTCATGTTTTTATCGTGTGTTATCCTTCAGGTATCATCACTGGTCTCACATCGCATTGGTTCAGTCGAGTTAGTGTAAGTCGTGTTTGCGATCGTCGTCACCTATTGAGTCAGCGTAAGTGTCATGACTTATCGAGTAGTCACCTGTTGAGTTAGCGTAAGTTGTCGTGTAGTGTCTCATCCTAGTGGTTGTATATGATCATGGGTCAGTGTTATCCTCTCACTAAAATTAGTCCCTCAAGTATCACATCAGCCGCAGGATCAAGATTGTCTAGGAAGTTACTCGAAGTTGATTGAGTCAAGTCAAAATATTCATTGAATCGAAGTTGATGAAATCAAGTCAAAATAACCATTGAGACTTCAAATTTTAATCTAAAACTAGTCGTTGGGAGATCTAGTCGTAAATTTTGTATCACAGTTGGAGCGATAGTGAAGTGGAGAACAAATAATTTTTGGCCAATTTAACCAATTTTTTGTAGAAATCAAAAGGCAAAATTGATAAGCAGGACTTATTGACAAGTGCATGAGTGGAAGGTGGACCAAAGGACCAAAATGGTGATTATCAAGCTTAGAGAATTCAAACTAAGGGATCCTAAAGTCACAAAGAAGACCTCCAAGGAACAAAGGTACACATTATACTTCTCCTTTATGCATTAGTATTTTTGATCCCGACCTTCCACTGCTTAACACCATGGCCTTCAATCCCTCTCCTACTTTCCATGAGAACCTCACACATGAGGAAATATGGAACCCCAATACCAACACCTCGACCATACAAAAATTAGTAGACAGTATGCAAAACTTGACCACAATGGTGACCCAACTAATGGAAAGACAAAGCCAACCAATCCCTCCTATTCCAAATCGCTCCCATAGACACTGGAATAATGAGGATCATGATGGAGAAGAATTTTATGTACAACAAAGAGGTCATAATGATAGTACCAAAAATCACTTCAATGGATAGAGGAATAATGAGGATATGGATAGCGAGGAAGTTTATGAACAACAAAGAGGTCCTACTAGAGCTCCCTAAAATCACTTCCATAGACATAGGCATAATGAGGAACAAGATAAAGATGAAGTATACCAAAAACCAAGAGGTCCTAATGGGGTCAATTTTCCACACATTGATATGCCCACCTTTGAGGATCATGATCCTCATGGTTGGATAGTAAAAATGGAAGGTATTTTAGACTTATACCGAATTCAAGATTCAAAAAAAGTTCCTTTTGCTGCCTCCAAACTCGATACTGAAGCTTATCAATGGTTTTTATGGCTCAAACGTGAGAATAAAAATACCATATACTGGGATGATTTCACCACACATTTCCTTAAAATATTTGATGAAGGATCCTCATATTCATACATGGTGCGGTTTTTATCACTTAAGCAAACAGGATCTGTAATAGATTATATATCAAAATTCACTAGTCTGCTTTCCTATGCAAGAAATTTATCATTCAATATGGTGGTATATGCTTTTATAAATGGGTTGAAAGAGAATATTCAAGTCAAAGTTGACCTACAAGATCCATCCTCTTTAGATACCCATATAAGGATTGCCAAGTTGGTTGAGAAGAAGGTGCAAATGGGGACATTTATACAACGTGATTCCTATGGTCGACAACAATACCACAACACCTCTTTTCATCGAAATGACCAACCATCAAGATATTTTTGCTATAAATATCACAATCACCATCCAAAATATCAGGCATGTGTACCACGATAAAAATTTCAAATCGAATATGTTGACAAGTAAGATGAAGAGGAAATAGAGGATACCAACTCACCTGATGTTCCCATAAATGAAGACCAATTGAAACCGGTGAGGCCATAGTTGAAGAGGATACTATGGCACTTTCAGTACATGCTCTTATGGGGTTATCATCTCACCATACAATCAAGGTATAAAATTTCATTCAACAAAGGAAGGTAACTATATTGATTTATTTAGGTAGTACTGATAACTTTATTGACACAAAGATTGCCAAGGCATTAAACTTACACATAAAATCCTCCAATCAAGATAAATTTCAAGTTATAATTACAAACAGGGGAAGTTCTCAATGTATAGGTAGAACATCTCCAATTTTATTGCAAATGGAAAATTATCCTTGGTGTGGTCCTCTTTTTGTTATGAGTTTAGGGAATTCAGAAGTTATCTTGAGAGTCAAATGGTTAGAACAAATGGACACCACCATCAGTTTTAACTACAAGCAACGCTTTGTTGAATGGAAGGAAAATGGGAAGACCATTCACCTCCAAGGAATTACAACACCTCCATAAAATATAGTAAGTTCTCACAGCATGGAAATAATCTTAAGAAAAGGTAGTTACGGATTCATTGCCCAAGTTAATTGTATGGAAAAGCAAGCACAAGATATTGTAGAAATCTAATCAGAATATCTGCAAAACATTGTAGCTACCTATGATGAGGTCTTCCAAGAGCCAAAGGGACTACCTCCCAAAATATCCCATGACAATGCCATACACCTTGTTCCAGGAAGTCTTCCTCCTAATGGTCGTCCTTATTGATATCCCCAACCTCAAAAAATAGAAATTGAGAAAATTATCCAAGAACTATTATAACATGGTGTCATCCATCACAACACTAGTCCCTATTCTTCGCCAGTGGTTTTGTCCTGTCGTAAAGACAATTCTTGGCGTATGTGTCTGGATTTTTGTCCCCTTAAAAAAATCACTATCAAGGATAAATTCCCTATGCCTGTCATTGATGATTTACTAGATGAACTTCATGGTGTAAATTTTTTACAAAATTGGATTTACGTTCTGGGTTTCACCAAATTAGAGTTAGGGAAGAGGATATTCCTAAAATAGCTTTTCGTACTCATGAAGGTCACTATGAGTTCCTAGTCATGCCCTTTGGTCTCATTAATGCCCCATCCACATTCCAAAGTCTCATGAATCATGTGTTTCATCCATTCCTTCGTAAATTTGTCCTAGTCTTCTTTGATGACATACTCATATATAGTAAATCATGGAATGATCATCTGTTGCATGTGGAAAGGATTCTTCATCTACTACATAGGGAATTGTTTTTTTTCAAATGCTTTAAATGCTCTTTTGGTGTTCAATAAGTTGAGTACCTGGTTCATATAGTTTCTCAAGAAGGTGTTAAAGTGGATCCCAATAAGATAAAGGTAATTCAGAATTGGCCCTTACCTAAAACCCAAGTTTTTTTGGGTCTCACTGGCCACTATCGCAAGTTTGTGCGTAACTATGGTAAAATTGCAGCTCCTCTCATAGATCTTACAAAAAAGGATGATTTTCATTGGTCGGAAGCAGCCACTCAAGCCTTCAAGGCTCTCAAAGAAGTAATGTGTACTACACTAGTATTGGCAACTCCAGATTTTCACAAACCATTTGTGATTGAATGTGATGCTTCGAGAACGAGTATTGGGGCAATATTAATGCAGTAAGGTCATCCCCTAGAATTTTAAAGTAAACAACTCTCTAGAAAAAAATTGGGAAGATCCACATATGAGAAAGAAATTTTGGCTATTCTACATGCAGTGGAGAAATGGAGACACTACTTAATCAATAGTCGCTTCATTATTAAAACTAATCATAGTAGTCTCAAGCATTTTCTCGAACAATTATTTTCTTATCTAGAAAAAAACAAATGGTTAAAAAAAAAATTGGGGTATGATTTTGTTATCGAATATAAGAAAGAGAATTAAAACATGGTAGCAGATGCATTCTCAATAAAATATGAATATGAAGTGGTTATTAATGCTATTTCAGGTCCTTGTTCCCAATGGTTATCTCAACTACAGGAAGAATGGTCATTCAATACAAAAACTACTCAAATAATTTAGGATTTGTTGTTGGGCTCATCCAAGCATCCTCTTTTTTCATATGAAGACAAGGTGTTAAGAAGAAAGAATCACATTTACATTCCACACAATTCTACAATCAAGTCAAGGATTCTAGATGAATCACATGCTTCTCCATCAGTAGGACATTCAGGTTTTCTAAAATCGTATATGCGGATAAAACAATCCTTTTGTTGGAAAGGATTGATAGCAGAGGCCAAACAATGGATGGTTGAATGTGAAGTATGCCAACACAATAAGTGCAAAATAGTTAAATCACCAAGTTTGATTCAACCATTATCAATCCCAGATCATCAGTGGGAACATATTTCAATGGATTTTAGTGAAGGTCTTCCTAAATCAGAAGGCAAAACAATAATTTTTGTGGTAGTAGATCCCCTCTCCAAATATGCTCATTTCTAGGCTCTACAACATCCATTTCAGCAAGCAAAGTGGCCAAGGTATTTATGGACTCAATATTCAAATTGCATGAAATACCAAAAAATATTGTAAGTGATCGTGATCCCATATTTACTAGCAATTTTTTAAAATAATTATTTCGTCTTAGAGGTACCGAATTGAATATGTCCTCTGCATATCATCCACAAACAGATGGTCAAACTGAGGTAGTTAACAAATGTTTGGATACTTATCTAAGATGTTTCATTTAGGATAAATAATATCAATGAAGTCATTGGATTTCCTTGGTAGAATGGTAGTACAACACTTCATACCACTATTTCACTAAGATATCTCCATTTGAAGCGTTTTATGGAATTAAACCATCGACAATAGCAGATTATGACCAAGTTCTTCCAAAGTGGCTCAAATAGATGATTGGTTCAAACACCGACAGTCAATACTCAACCTTCTCAAAGACAACTTGGTCCAAGCACAAAATCATATGAAGCAGCAACAAGACTCACACCGTTCGAAAAGATAATTTAATATAGGTGATATGGTGTTCCTGTGTTTGCAACCCTACAAACAGTTGTCATTAAAACTCAAGACCAATCAAAATTTGGCTCCACAATTTTATGGCCCTTACAAAATTTTCCATCGCATTAGAGAAGTGGCATACCAACTAGAGCTTCCTCCCTCATCACGTATACATCCAGTATTCCATGTTTCCTGTCTCAAGAAGGTGATCAGCTAAAAAGTACAATCTCAATCAAAATTACTAGTACTCGATGAAGAAGGACATATATATCTTCAACTTGAAGCAATTTTACAAAGTAGAACACGCATGCTGATATCTCGTCACATCCAAGAATTCATCATAAAATGGCAGGACCTACCTGAAGAAGATGCTACATGGAAATATGAAAGTATTTTCTAGACATTTCCAGCTTTGAGGATAATGCTTTTCGAGGAGGGGAGCCATGTTACACACCAATTATAATGTTGGCTATATTCCAATATTTGATTTCATCATTATTAATAGAATAGTTTTGATTTAGTTTTAGAATCATATTATCATCTCTTATTCATTTGATTTTGTGCAAGAGGACTGAGCCCTCCTAGCGGTGAGGACCAGCCCACATGAAGTGGCTTGCTTTCATTCTATATTTCATTCATTTATCTTAATGATCTATTGCTTCTGATTTTCATTAATTGATGTATGAATGCATTGAAGATTAACTAAGGGAAAAAATTAATTGTTAATATCAACAAAGCCAAGAATTTCCTTTCACCATGCATCCACCCTTGAAAATTAGAGCTCTAACAGAGTTAGAAAACTTTGCAGAATAAATGGAGTCATAACCACTGACATTATGGAGATTAGGGCTAATGTTTTGGAGCACTTCTAGGATCTCCTTGGGCCTTCCCACCAATTCCCTTCCTCTATTTCAGAAGCCCTTCTTCACCATATCCCTAACATTTTTCCATTTGATTTCAACACCAAACTTATCAAGCATTTTTACCAGGATGAAATCAGAGACACTATGTTCTCAGTGTCCCTCGATAAAGCTCCTGGTCTAGATGGGTTTCTTCCAAGGTTTTTTAGGCCTTATGGGACATCATAGGCCTTGAAATCACTACTACTATTTAGGAAATCCAAATCACCAAATCCTTACTAATAGATGTCAATTCTATGTTCCTGGCCCTTATTCCCAAATCCTAGGAATGCCATTCCCTCTTAGAATACCTATCCATCAGTCTTTGTAATGTCCTATACAAAATTATTACCAAAACTATGGCCAATCACCTAAAGAAAATTCTTCTCCAAATCATAGACCCATGCCAAGGGAGCTCTATTCAAGGGTGGTAGATTACTGATGGTATCATCACCATTCATGAGCTAATCCACTCCGTATCTAAAATTATAAAGCCAATTTTTTTCTCAAATTGGACATGAATAAAGCCTTTGATCAAGTTTCCTAGGATTTTCTTTTGGTTGTCCTCTCCAAATTTGGGTTCCATGAGGACTGGATTAGACTCACCAAGGAATGCCTCAACACAACCTAGTTTTTTATCCTTTTCAATGGCTCTTCGACCGACTATTTCAAAAGCCACAGGGGATTAAGGAAAGGTGATCCCATATCTCCATTCATTTTTATCATCATTGTCAAATCCTTAGGGTGAGCTCTCAAGGCGACGTGTGCTAATGGATTAATTTTTGGGATCAAGGCCTCTTATAGCCTCCTTTCACTTTCCCACCAATAATTCATGGATGACACTATCTTGGCCACTCAGTCCTCTATCCCTAAAGCTCAGTCCATCAAACACATTCTTAATGACTATGAAGAGGCGGCTGGTCAGAAAATCAACTTCATAAAGAGTAACTTGTATTTCATCAATACTCTTGAAGAAAGGTAGCTCAAAATAGCTCATATTCTAGGATGCAACATTGCAAATCTGCCAGCCACCTACCTCGGCCTTCCCCTCTTTCAGGGCAAACCGATGAAGGCAATGTGGAATGGAGTCATTCAATGCATCATGAAAAAGTTGGCAGGGTGGAAAGGTGCTTTCCTCAAACAGGTAGCCAAAGCAACTTTAGTCCAAGCTTTCCTCCAGAGCATTTTGATTTTCTTCATGTCGCTCTTCAAAGTTCCCAAATAAGTGTACTAGAAAATTGAACACATTTAGAAATAATTTCTCTAGTCAGGGTTAGAAAATAAACACAAATTTCCTTTGGTAGCATGGGATAGAGTTTGTACAAGGAAGGCTCATGAGGGCTTGGGATTTAGGAAAGTATCCAAAATAAACATGGCTTTATTATGCAAACATGGATGGTAAATCTTGTATGACTCAAAAGCCCTATGGGTTGATATTGTTAAAAGAAAATACCTCTACCATTGTTCCTTTTTTGCAGATTTAGTCTATCTCGATGATTCGGTATTTTGGAATACCTTGTCCCACACTAGAAGCTTTGTCTTCTAAAGCCTCTTCTTGACCGGTTTACTTGAAAATTTATTTCCAAATTCATTACCTTTGACAATAACCAACATCCTTCCTCGAAAATTATTCCTTCCATCGTTGATATCCCTGGTTTTGTTGAAGCTGCCAAATCCCTCTCAAACTTGATCAGAATCTTTATTATCCATTCTAACCCATATCAGGATTCAGTCCTATAGGGATCCACTGATCACAGACATTTTAATGTCAAATTTTCCTACTTCCTCTAGGAAAAACCTCTGCAAAAATGGTTTTCATATAATCTCATTTGGCATCGCCACCTCATTCCCAAAGTTACCTTATTTTTCTGGCTTTTTTTGTAAAATAGAGTATTAACTTTAGACAACCTATCTCGTCATGGGTTAATCCTTTTCAACATGTGCTAAATATGCCATTTTGATTGGGAATAAATCCCCACCTCTTCCTAAGTTATCCTTTTGCCTCAACCATCCTATCCTCCCTCATGTCAGAGTTTAGTATTTCTTGGGCTCCTACTAATACCATCATGGACCTTTGCTCTTAGTGGCCCAATCCCTTCCACAACTTTGACATCCACTCCTTATTGTCCTTTTGTCTCTCATTTCCTATGGAAAGTCTTTCTCGAGAGGAATAACAGGGCTTCCAATGACTCTTTCTGTAGCAATGCTTCTATTACTAACAAAATTCTCACCCTGGATCGGGAGAATGCTAGTCTTGTTCCTTGCCTTGAAAGTCAAGGTCATGGCACTAAGACCCATCTCATTTCTTCATTCAATCTTCTTGATGGACCTTCCAAGCCTCAATTCCCAAAAGTTTATAGATCCTCTATTCGTTGGATATCGCCCCCTCCAGGTTGGTTCAAACTCAACTTCGACGGAGCTGCTAAAGGCAACCCTGGTAAAGCTAGTGTGGGAGGTCTCATTAGGGATGACCAAGATAGCATTCTTCTTACCTTCACCGAGGTAATTGGTGTCTAGTCTAACAACTTTACTGAAGCTCGAGCTTTGTTCTAGGGTCTCACCTTGGCTACCAATAGACAGTTCCTCAATCTCATTGTTGAAGGGGATTCATTGAATACCATCAACTTTGTCAAGGGTTCCTCTCCTCCTGCGTGGTCTGTTGCTAGTGCTATCGATGAATCAAAAAGGATTCTCAGATTCTTTGATCACTCCTTAGTTCAACACATTTACAAAGAAGGTAATGAAGCTACTAATATGATGGTGAACCTAGGCTTGAACCAAACAGAACTTCAGGTTTGAGATAGTGATTTTCCCAGTGAAATCATTGAATTTTACCTCCATTAGTAATTATTTTCAAATTAGTAATTATTTTCAAAAAAGTGTAGTCATGGTGAGATGACGTCACCATGTCCTAAAAATTTCTATTCTCAAGTGGCCATTTAACTCTGGCATGATTCCTCTCATGACTATTCATGGGAAGTTGATTGTTTCATGTCCAATGCCCAGTGGGCCTGGGTCATTGTTTGGGTGGGCCCACCCGTTTGATAGCTAGGATTTCAAAATATTGGGCACTTCAAATCCAAATCGAAGCTCTTGGTACAACGAGGGTCTGCCAGGTTATTTTTTCCAAATAGTGTGTAAGAGGATGTTCTTTCAAATAAGGAAACACACGGTGATTCGGATCCTCAATTACATGTGGCGGTCTGACTTGGTTCCATTTCATCATTTACATCTCAATGACCCTATTAATTCCTTCCTGCTCGATTATTGGAATGTCAACTCTTAGGGTTATTTGGTGGTCGAAGGATGTTTTATTTCCAAAGAGTGTCTAACATGTTTCTATTCCCAAGTGGCTCGTTAGTGAATACATTTTCGAAGGTGGTAGTTAAATCTAAATTGGATTTTTAATGATAGGTGGAGGATCATCTTGAATTCCCTTTCTCATCTTCAGTTTAGTTACTCAAATAGGTCCCTGTGCTGCATCCCCATACGCTTCGATATTCTTTAACAAGTGCGAAGTCGTACCACCTTCTTGTGTAAGCTTTCCAATTTTATATCTTAGCAGATCCTCAATGGTGTGTCAGATTCCAACTTTTTTGTGGCATGTGTTGCCTCTCGCCTCGATTTTTTGCTCCTTCATCAATGGTCCCTTTAGAGTGTCTAGTACTGATTTGGAGGCATGATCCTTAGTTTTTTCTCTCCTCACGCCACTCCTATTAATCATCCTCCCCAATTATTGTACTTGAGAGGTTCTTCTAGTGGTTTCATATGGCCCAGTGAGGGTGATTAGTGGTTTTAGCTAATAAGGGTACTAGGAGGAGTAAGGTGTTTTTGGAAAGTGATGATATAAGCTCATCATTCTTAATGGCATTGTTGGAACCTGAGACCCTTGTTCTAGATCCGATTGTTGAGGAGATTCTAGATACCCATGTTGTCCTTCCCTTATTGTGAAAATTTAATGGGCATGATGAGGATTTATCGATGGAACTTGTTAACACTTGGGATAATGGGAATGTCACTTTGAAGAGCCTATATTTTCGTATTACTCCAAAATTAATTTTTGAAGTAACTAGGTTGGTAAATTATGGGGAGTGCATCAGACGAGACAAAAACTCTATTGCTACGTAATTGGATCATTTTTGTGACAAAGGCAAGCACTTGGCCAAAGAAAACTATAGTTTTATTTGCAAGGACCTGAAATTTCTTGGAATAAAGTTCTCATGCTGATGATGTAGTACTTCATGATCAATAAGCCCAATTTGGTACTTCGTAACTTCCATTTGGCCTTTCTAAATCACCTGAGGGAGTCTAAATTTATCAATGTACCAGACTACTTATACAAGTCCCTAGAGTTTTCCACCGTCAGTGTTGATGAAGGGAAGTCAGCCTAGCCCAAGCACTAAGGGCTACATCTTATTATTTACAACCACATGGTGTAGAGGAATACGTAGGCCTCTCCTCTGGTTCTATCACAAGACACAATGCAGAATAAAGCACAAGCCCATCCACTATTTCTACTACAGGTTCTGCTATAGATTCCTCCCCTTACAACTCATGGATTTGAGGTTCAAGCCGGTGAGACTCCGATCCCAAGATGGGATCCCTTATGGATGAGGATAATATTGATATTGAGTCATATTATGAGTCTAAGGTTTTTGAGAATATGGGGAAGCATAAATCATTATCCACTAATCTTGCCACCCCTTCCTCTATTCAGCACTCCAAATGACTCAGGCCATGACTCAGGCCATCTAGCAAAGATAAAGGTAAAGGAATACTTTTGGACCAAGATATTTCTGTTGTTGTGTCTCATGTTTCTAGCATCCAAACCCCTTTTCATAGTTCTCCTCCTATTTCATCTCCTGGTGGTTCTTTTGTCATGATTTTTCATGCTACCGTGTCTGTGCACATTGGAAATCTTAAGGAATTGGTTAGCTTGGTCAATTCCCTCTTTACCCAAGCTGGGAAGGTTATTGACCAAATCAAGAACCCTTGTGTCTTTGGTCTCCCTACCCAGAGTGCTGACAATGACAAGAAGATTTATCCTTAGGTTCAAACATGATCTTGATTACTTCTTAGTTTTTGTTGGGTTTTCCTTTCCCTTCTATCTTTGCTAGTGTTTTAAGATTGTTGTGTCGGTCCCATCTCTCTTTTTTGGTTTCCCTCTTTTCTATCTCTCTGCGGGATCCCTACCTGGGTTTTCCATTTTTGAATTGAAATTGTAAAAGATTCGGAGACCTTTCAAAACCCTCTTTCCATAAATTATATATATATATATAGTTTTTTTACTCTTTTTGAGTAGATAATACCTTAATTTTAGGTTTGCTAGTGTTTACCTTTATCCCAATTTCTTTACAAAAATGCTCAAAATATTTTAGATGCTCTTTTAAACTTTCAAGTTTCTTCTTAATCTAGATGAGGTCATTGGCATAGAAAATAAGTTTCACTACATAATTAGCCATTTGTATTCCCTCTCCTCCCATCCTTTCTACCCAATCTAATTTATCAATTTAAGCCCAAATAAAGTAAGTGATAATGGATAATCCTATTTCAGCCCAACATCACTCTCAAAACATGTTTATAGTCCTTCTAGAGTTTTAATTTTTGCCACCACCTGCTAATAAATTCTGGTACTATGTCAAATTCCTTTCTAAAGTCCACAAAACAATAATAAACTTCTCCTTTTTCATTCCATATCCTCTTTATTAGGTATATTAAAGTAATGTAGTGATCTATTATTGAGTACTTTGATCTAAACCCTACTTGTCCTATTGTCCCATTTCTTTGATTTTGTTTCCACTAACTAATTTTTCTTTCTACTATGTTGTCAATTTTACAAAAATATGATTAGTCATGGTGGTCTAGTAATTAAAAGGATTGTTGGTGCTTTTATTTTCATTTACTAGTATGACTAGGTTGGTTTTACATTCTAGTGGAAAGCGTCCTTTAATAATGTCATTAAATATGTTTTAGATGTGTGGTGCTAAGATGTTAACCCTACACTTGAGATGTTCAACTTGCAAATCATCTATATCTTGAGCATTACTTATTTCTATTTCATAATGTCCTCTACATATTTCTAGAACAAAGGTTCCTCAATTGTATCAATTACAGGAGGGTTATCTTTTTCTTGGTTTCTCTCATATAATTTCTTAGCATACTACAATATTTGTTTGCTTGTGATAATGGTTTTTGTGTGCATTTTGCTTTATTGTAGCTCTTTCTAATATATCAACTCTTTTTACCTTGCTATTATGTAATTTTTCCTTTTTGTTTTCATTAGTTGTTTATATATCTTGCTGCTTGTTTTCTTTTTACCTAGTTCTTTCAAGGTTCTCCTTCATCATACTTTATAGGGAATATTTCATGTTTTATTTTTATAGGTTTTAATTTTTGCATGATTTCAAGGTTTATCTACTTATATCCATCAATTTATTACTACACAAAATTAATTTTAAAAGGCAAGCACTTGGCTAGGTGGATTGGTAAGAAGTTGGGCACTTACCAGGAGGAAACCTAGGTTCAAACCTCGTGAGAATACCCAATATAGATCAAAGGTAGTAGTCTTACTTGATTTCACTGAGTGTGCACCAACTTGATGATGGAGGTACCAACCCTGATCCATCGGGGCTCTCCCTCACTCTAGATCATGTTTACTGAGGCGAGATAGGGGTTATAGTGGTAGCACCATGATTGACACTACGATCAGAGGAAACCCAATGACCAATTGTTCAAAAAGGAAAGGTAGTTGTTGATTCCTCTATGTATCAAAAGAAAACAGTTTGAGGATGATTGAGATACATTCTAGTGATAAATCTTTAGGAATATTCGGTTAAGTAAGCGATCAAACATAGTTTCACATAGTTTCTCTTATATGAAAGTTATCTTTTCTAAATAATATGAAATAATCTATTTTGATTTATAATATTATATAATCTTATTTCCTTTTAAGTTTTACAACTTTATTTCTAACCTAAACCTATTAGATACCTTTAGGTCTTAGGTCCAAAATCCACCTTCTTGATTTACAAACCTGTTATGAAACCTTAACTTTATACCTATTATGAAAAATTTATGGATAATGATATCATACTTCATATTGGACAATGAAACCTTATGTAACAAAATTATCATTATAGTATTATAATCTGTAAATATATTTCATGCTCCCCATATTTTCCAGGCCATAACCACTTCACTTACTCAGACCCAATCAAGACCAAAACCCATCAAAATGAGGTAATCCAAAAAAAAATCTATCTTAAGCAACCAGTTGAAACTCCTGTTCAGACTAAAAATAGTCAAACTCAGATATTTCATTAAAGAGCCTCTGATAAAACATCCACTTTTCAAAATACAAAAGAACATGATGTATTTTAAGGTGATGCACGATGAAGGCAAGTCTAGAGGCTCAAGATTTTGGAATCCCATTAGCAATAACATCATCTCCACCTCCTCCTCTAGATAGACCTCCTCTTTACCCTTATTATCTGGATGCGGGTTTGTAGTACCCATGCTCAGATACAGATTTAGAATGCTCTCTCATCCCCTATATTGAAATTTTTGCTACCACGGTACAATGCACACCATGGGCTGGAACATACCATGGGCTAGAGTAGCCATGGCCTGGAGCATGTGCTATATACTGTGGGAAGGAAAATGATGAATGTTGTGGGTTGGAGCACATGATATTATAGCCCATGGGATAGAGATATTATGCATGTTTCTCAATACGTAATGGGAGCGGTATGGAACATGTCAATACACCGCGAGACACAACAAAACAAAACCTGCGGATGGGATAAAATGTTTTGATCCATGATTTAGAAAAGCATGCACACTTTTTAATGCGCAACGGGAGCATATCTATTTTGAAGAGTGAAATGATGCGGATTTCTACAAGGAAAAAGTCAACGGGTTATAGCATCCGTAAAATAAATAAAGGAAATTTTCAAGTAGGATATAACATGTGTTAAACCATGAGATATTGCAAAGACCATTCAATGGGATATAACATGTTCTAAACCGTGAGATATAACAAAGGATATCTAGAAGGATAGAACACACTTTTCAACAAAGTAAAATCTAACTTTGCTAGGTTAGATTTATCAACAATCGAATATTATGCAAAAGGCAAAAATACATAGATATTATATAGATTGCTTAAGATTGGAAATACATCCATAAAAAATCGTAAATTAGATATATGCAAGTTACATTCACAGGGGAGTTTCTGAAGGCTATGGCTTCAACTCCTTGCTTTGCTCCACCCTTCTATTGTGCTACGTTGCTTTGCTCTCACTATTTTACTTTGCTACATTGTTTTTTTTGGATGACATCGACTTATATAGCTGGATATAGGAGGGAAAAGTTTACCAACCTTCTGACACATATTGAATTTAAAATTAGGGATTCTATCCAATAACCAAATAATTGTAACTGTTGGTACTAACTGTAGATATTTTAAAATACACCGATCGAATTTAGAAGATAAGATGTGTCAAAGATCTATCAGTAGGGTTATGCATAACGACTATTTTTGGCCAATTGGCTAAAATTAGGATTTTCGAAATTTGGAATTGGCTAATATTTGAGACCCTTGACCAAGGTCCATTAGCCAAAAAATTTTGGGTGCAATTTTTTTGGGGGTCAATTCGCCCAAATTTTATAATAATTTGACCATTTTAAGTTTAAATTTCCAACATTACCCTTAATAATAGTTAACCTTCTACATGTGTTTCGAAACTATTCACCTGGATTTTGAAATTGATTCACCAATTTTTTATAAATACATTTTGGAACTGACCCCTTATGCATAACCCTATGACTATCAGGTGTGAAATCTGGTTTAATTTCTAACATCCTCCTTTAAATGAGATTTCACAAATACTTTGACACCTAGAGTTTCCCTCAACCTTTTAAAATCTTCCTCCTTCAAAGGTTTTGTGAAGATATCCACATGGTCTTTGGACCTGCAAAAAAATAACACAACTTCATTAAATTTTACTAGCTCTTTGATGAAGTGGTAGCGGATATTGATTTACTTTCTCTTATCATGAAAAACTAGATCCTTTGATAATTCTGGGCCTAATTGTCATCACAGTATATTGTTGTTGCCCCTTCCTGGTTATGATTGAGCTCACCCAAAATTCTTCACAGCCATACTGCATGGCATGCCGTTAAAGTGACAACAACATACTTTGCCTCAGTAGTAGATAATGCAACAATTGGTTACTTCTTTAATGACCATGAAACTACGCCCAATCCAATATGGAATGCATAATCGAAAGTGCTCTTCCTATCATCTATACTTCCAACCTAATTGCTATCTATATAGCCAACAAGTTCAAGTTGGTCTTCTCTTGCATAAAAAATCCCATGGTTTCTGGTTCTCAAACTTAATGATTGATGGCTCTTGCTGACCAGTATTGGATTTCTAATTCCAAGCTTTATCTTCCATGAAATTCACATCTCATCTTATAATCAGCTTCTTTGTTATAGGGTTATATAACTTGTAAGCCTTTTATTTTTCACTATACCCAGTGAAGATATATTTTTTCTTCTTTTTCATCTAGATTCTTTCTCTTCTCATCTGGGATGTTTGCATATGCTATGCATCCAAACACTCTTATATGAGCAACACTCAGCTTCTGGTTGCTCCATGCCTCTTGAGGAATCTTGTCCTTCACATTCTTCATGGGAAACTTGTTCAGTAGATAAACTACACAAACTATAGCTTCTGCCCATAACTCATGTGGCAAACTCTTTATCTTCAGCATATTTCATGCCATCTCCATTATGGTTCTATTATTCCTCTCTGCAACACCATTATACTATGGTGTATATCTGGTAGTGAACTACATTCAAATTCCATTTACTTTATAGAAATTATGGAATTCATTGGAGATGTATTCACCTCCTCCATATATTCTAAGAGTCTTCACATAATAGTCACTCTATTTTTCAACCAAATCTTTGAACTCCTTGAATTTACCAAAATATTTTGACTTTTTCTTGATGGGATATACCCATGTCCTCCAACTGAAATCATCTATAAAAGTCAAGAAATACTTGTTTTCGATAAATGTCCTAGTTTGCATAGGACCGCAAATATTTGAATGCACCAGCTCCAATGGTGGTGAAGCTCTCCATGATTTTACAGTAGGGAACACATCCATATGCTACTTTCTGACTAAGAAACCTTCACAAACTTGATTGGGTTGCTCTATAAGGGGTAAACCCTTCACCATTTATTTCTTGTGTAGCAATTTCAGGCCATTGAAAATCAGGTGACTGAATCTGATATGCCACATCCATATAACATCTTTCACAACTACATCAAATGAAAGTAGCAATTCATTTTGAATTTGCAGGGGAAAAATCTTGTTCTTTGTCATGGTAACTGTTGCTATGAGCCCATTCTATTTGTCCTAAATGATATAGGCTCTATTTTTAAATTGTACAGTGTGCCCCTTCTACACAAGTTGTCCAATGCTCAACAAGTTATGTTTCAACCCAGGCATATAATACACATCATATATGTGCTTCCTTTCACCTTGGCTAGTGTAGATTATGATCTTCCATTTTCCCATGACAGGTACCTTGGTTTTGTTCCCTATATTCACCTCATATTTAATGGTTTCATCCAGATGTGAGAACATTTCTCTATTCCCAAACATGTGGTTACTGTACCCACTATTGAGATACCAAGTATTCCTCTGGATATCTTCATCTATACTACAAGTTAATAATAAATTCCCACATGAATCTCTACTTTCTACATTTTCATTTTCATTTGTATAGTGGGCTTGTTGCTTGTTATCCTTGGTCAACTTATTTCTACACTCATAACTAAAATGACCAAATTTCTTGTAGTAATAACATTGGATCTTTGATTTATCATACCTCTGATTTGATCCTCCTTGCTGATTTATTCCATTACCTCTTCCTCTTGCTTGATGGAAGTTGCAACTGGTTTATCCTTCATTGGAGTTTGACCTTCATCCTCTCTTCTAGACTCTACCATGCTTACCTCTATTGCTCTGTACTCTTCCTCCTTGATAACATGAGGTGTTCTGGTGGGATTCTTCTCTTCTACTATTTTTTCGAAATGAGACCTATGTATTAAATGCTTGCTCTAATGAGGACTAATATGATTTGATCAATCTCTACTCATGTGATTGTAGATAACCCATGATCTCATCTACTAAGAGGGTTGTTAAATCACTCAATTATTCAATCACTATCACCACTGAGTCAAACCTAAATGGTAAGCTCCTCAATATCTTCTCCACAATTCTCTAGTTCTCCATATTCTCACCATTAAACCTCATTTGGTTGATGATATCCATTTTTTAGATAAAGAATTCACTCATGGACTCTGACTCATTCATCTGCAAATTCTCAAACTCTCTTCTCAGCATCTACAACCTAACCAACTTCACTTTATTGGTGCCTTGGAAGGAGCTAGAAAGAATTTCTCATACCTCCTTCGATTTGGTTGCTGCTACAATTATCAAAAAAATTGTTTCCTTGACAACCTGCATTATGTAGAATAATGCCTTCTGATCCTTCTTCTGATTCTCCTTCAAGAGATCTAACTCCACTTGGGAGAGAGTGCTCAACACTGTTGCATCTACAATTTATGGATAACCATTTTGCACCAAAGCTCTTGAGACCCAAATAGGATCTTCATCTAGATGCTCCAGTAATCATAGTTCTTGCCATTGAACCGTGGGATTTGCAACTACAAGAAATTGCTATCGAAATCCAGTGCTTATTATCTTCCACGGGTAAGTTCTAGCTTTGATACCAATTTTAAAGTTTTGATGCTGCAGGATAGCGCATGTTGCAGGCTGAAGAATGTGCTATATGTCATGGGAAGGAATATGGTGAATGTCGTGGGCTGGAGCATGTGATGTTCTAGTCTACGGTCTAGAGATCTTATGCACATTTCTCAATGCATAGTGGGAGCTAGATGGAACATGTCAATACATCGTGAGACACAACAAAACAAAACCCGTAGTTGGGAGCAAATGTTTTGACCCATGATTTAGAAAAGTGTGTGCACTTTTCAATGCACAGTGGGAGCAGGTTGGAGCATATTTATTTTAAAGAGCGAAATGATGCGTATTTCAACAAGGAAAATGTTTGCAGGGTACAACATCTACAAAATAAATATTGGAAATTTGCAAGCGGGATATAACATGTGTTAAACCGTGAGATATTGCAAAGACCATTCAGTGGGATAGAACATGTTCTAAACCGCGAGATATAACAAAGGATCTCTAGTGGGATAGAACATACTTGTCGAAAAAGTAAAAGCTAAATTTTCTAAGTTAGATTTATCAACAACCGAATATTACATAGAAGGAAAAAATACACAGATATTATATATATTGCTTAATATTGAAAATACATCCACATACATGAATTGGAAATACATCCATAGATAGCTGCAAGTTAGAGATATATAGGTTACATTCACAGGGGAGTTTATGAAGGCTACGACTTCAACTCCTGGCTTCATTCCATACTTCTACTGCACTGCTCTACTCTACTCTCGCTCTTTTAATTTGTTACTTGGTTGTTTTTGGATGACATCGATTTACCAACCTTCTAAAACGTATTGAATTCAAAATTAGGGATTCTATCCAATCACTGAACAACTGCAACTGTCAGTAATAACTACAGATATTTTAAAATACGACGATCAAATTTGGAAGATAAGATCTGTTAGAGATCTATTAGGTCTGAAATCTAGTTTAATTTCTAACAGGTCTTAGGATACGATGGATTGGTTTCTATTTCAATAAATAAGTAATTTCAAGTGGGAGAGTTGTAATTTTTTTAGATTCTGGTACATCTAAAATGACTAGATACATTCACCATAATAAAAGTTTGCACACGAATAAAAGAAATTGAGATGTCATAATCAATTAATTGGATTGTCGCAAGGTTGTGATCAATATTTTCAACGAAACATTTAATTTTGGGAGCTTAGTTTAAAGGATAACTACATATTTTTCCTTGGTTATGATATAAGAGATTGATTTTTTATTTTTATTTTTATTTTTTTCTGATGGTGTGAGGACCTTTATAATCTCTAATATATCTAACTAGTTAAGTAAAGATGAAGTCAATGGGACCCCTACTCTCTAAGGAATCAAATTAAGAAAATCAGGGCAAGCACTCAACCGTTACCGACTTCAAAATGGTAGTATAAAGTATGGGTTTTTATGAGGGGCCCTTCCTTTCTAGACAAATTTTTAGGGTAAAAGCATGGATTTTTATGACTGGTGCTCTCTTTATAGGCATAATGTTAGGATAAAGCATAATATTTTAGGAGGGTTTTTTGTCCCATATATGAGGGTTTGAAATCGGGTCTCTAGATGAAAACCCAATAACTTACCACTATAATATCCTTACCACTATGGTATCCCCCTTGAGACTAAAATGTTAGGGTAAAGCATGGGTTTTTATGAGGGGTCCTGATCCCTTCCTTCAAAGGTTTGAACTTAAGACTAAAATGTTAGGATATCCCCTGAAGACTAAAACATTAGGGTAAAGTACAAATTTTTATGAGGGATCTTGGTACGGTCTTGATCCCCTTATATAGGGGTTTGAACTTGGATCTCATGGAAAAGAAATCCCATAGACTTACCACTACAATATCTCTTTCGGACTAAAATATTAGAATAAAACACAAGTCTTTATGGAGTCTAAATCTCTTAGTTTTTTAAGGTTTGAACTTGAATATCCTGAATAAAAACCCAAAAACTTACCACTACAAAATATATATTAAAATAAAAAAAATATTTTAAAATATTAAAAACAAAATTTACTATATCAACTTCAAACTTAAAAGATATTTAAAATTCTAAAATATACAACTATTAACCTTTTTCATTTTGAGCAAGTATTGACACGCAAAGACAGGCTTAACAAACATTCAATGCAATGGACGCTTTTGCACCTACTCACCTACTCTATTGAATTGATATATATTTCATATTATATATATATATATATATATATATATATATAATTATTTTGATTTAGTTAATAAGAAATTTTTTATAATCAATGCACATCATTGTTTCTTACCACTACAATATCATTCCTTGGACTAAAGTAAAACATAAGTTTTTATGAGGGGTTGTAATCCTCTCATACTAGGGTTTGAACTTGGATCATTTGAATAAAAACTCAAAAACTTACCACTACAATATTCCTCTCAAGATTAAAAAAAAAATGTTAAAATAAAGTCTAAGTTTTTATAAGGAACGGACTAAAGTTTAAACTTAAGACTCCTAGAAAATCCAAAACCTTACCACTAGGATATCCCTTCCTAAAAAAAATTAAAATAAAATGCAAGTTTTAAAAATTCAATCTAAATGCCACACCATACATATGAGGTCATGTTCTTTTAAAGGTTAAGTTTAGCCTTTTTTTTTTCACCGTTGATATTAGTTTCACAATTTACAAATCAAGGAGATCCCCTTTGTGATAATTAATTTTTTTTATTTGACAAGTTTTAAAGTGAGGTATTATTTTTAAAATTTTATTAATTAATATTATTTGATAATTTAAAATTTTTATTTATTTATTATATAATAAATTTTTATAGTAATATATTTTACAATAAAACCAAATTTTTATGAGAGGTTTGCGTTCCCTCTTACCAAGATATGAAGAAATTTAAGTTAAATACACTGGTTTTTACGAGGGATCCTACTCCCTCTTACCAAAGTTTGAACATGGGTCTTTGAATGAAAACTCAATGACATACTGCTATGGTATTTCCCATAGGAGTAATATTTTGAGCTAAAAATACGAGTTTTATGAGGGGTCCCTATT
Organism: Wollemia nobilis; assembly: GCA_028583015.1. Taxonomy (NCBI): domain Eukaryota; kingdom Viridiplantae; phylum Streptophyta; class Pinopsida; order Araucariales; family Araucariaceae; genus Wollemia; species Wollemia nobilis. Next base: position 411,431 of record JAQPPZ010016822.1, read on the forward strand.
TTTTTTTAAAATTGGGGTTTGAACTTGAGTCTATGAGGGGTCCCCATCTCCTAATATTGGGGTTTGAACTTGAATCTCTTGAATGAAAATGATTGGAATTTGAAGCAATTTGAGTTAAATACACATGCTTTTACAAGGGATCATAGTCCCTCATACTAGGGTTTGAAATTGGATCTTTGAATGAAAATTCAAGACATACTGCTATGGTGTTTCTCATAGGGCTAAGATTTTGAGCTATAAAAATACAGGTTTTTATGAGGGATCCCCATCTCCTGATATCAAGGTTTGAACTTGAATCTCTTGAATGAAAATTCAAAGATATACTACTATGACATCTTTCACAGGACATTTTGAATTAAAAATATGGGTTTTATGAGGGTTCCTAGTCCCCTCATACTAGGGTTTGAAATTGGATTTTCTAAATGAAAATCCAAAGACATACCACTACACTATCCCTCACAAGGATTTTGAAATTTTGAGTTTAAAGAGTGGGTTTTTATGAGGCGTCCTATCCTTCTTACTAGTGATTGAAATTTTCTAAGGAAAAGCACAGGTTTTGAGAGGGTATTAGTTTCCTTGTACTAAGGTTTGAACTTGGGTATTTGGATGAAAACCTAAAGACATACCACTATGGTCGATTACAATATTGAGCCCCTTTGGGGTCCCCTTTAGTTGAAGTAAAATTTTACCAAGGTGGGACTAGAGTATTGTTTTAGCATTCTAGTTTTGAAACCGTATCCATGGGGATAAAATGACATACCAATATAGTCAGTTCCAATCTCGAGTCCCTTTGGGGTCCTCCTCACTTGGAGTAAAAGTTTACTAAGGTGGAACAAGGGTATTGTGTTAGTATTCTATATTTAAAACTGCATTGACAGGATAAAATGATGGAGATATTGTTGATTTCCATGTATAACAACAAAAAAACATAGCTTTCAAAATTTGAAACCGTGCACATGGGGATAAAATTATGGAGATGTTACTGATTCCCCTATGAAACAACAAAGAAAAATATACCACTACAATATCCTTTACAGACTTAAAATTGACTTAAAAGTTTGAGTTAAAACAACAAGGTTTTATAAGGTGTTTTGGTTCTTTTGTATCAGGGTTTGAACTTGGATCTCTTAATAAAAACAAAAAAATATACCACTACAATATTTCTCTGGGGCACAAATATTGAGTTAAGGACACAGGTTTTTACGAGGGGTCCCAGTTTCCTCATATTAGGGTTTGAACTCAATTTACTTATTAGTTTTCTTTTTAATAGTCATTTTCCTTTGAGTAATTTTTATTTACATTCATGCTTGTTGGAATCCATACTAGTATGTCTTTGGGTTCTCACATAGGAGCCCCAAGTTCAACCCATTGCATAAGGGATCCAAACCCTTTCAAAAACTTGTACTTTATCCCAAAATATTTAAAAAGGCTTGTTGGTGGGTTGCTCCATCTCGATGCCTCAATTTTGTCATGATCTCATTGACTTTATCTTTACCTAACAAGTTAGGATTTATAGTGGCGGTATTTGAATTTGATTTGAAGTCATGTCCCACATTTGGCAAAAGGTGTTATTCAGTCAAGGTCCCATTGAATTCATATGGTGGTATTTATTAACTCCATCTTTGTTAAATTTATCCTTAACCAACAAGCTAAGATTTATAATAGTGGCATTTGAGTTTGATTCAGTATCATGTCCCACATTTTTCAAAAGGTGTTACTGATTTCCATATATATATATATATATTTGGTTTGGTTAGTGTGAGAAACCCCTTTGACCAACGCACACAAATGAGCAGTCTCCTCCGAACCATGACTTATAAAAATGAGATCTATGCTTATCAATAGGGAATTTAACACACAACCACCACACACCCACCCCCTCATACACTTGTCCATGCTATGGTTTGAACCTTAGACCTCCTGAAGAAGAGCCAAAAACCTTAATTAAAAAAAATTGTTCCCCATATCCCTTGTGGGCCAAGACTTCCCATTCCATGGGGCTTGTCTCATTTGGGTATACCCTTCAAGCTAACTAGGGTTTTTTGTATCTGGGGCAAGCCACTAGGCTTGAACTCCAAACCTCCTTTAGAGGACCGAGAAAAATTGCCAATAAGGTACTTGGTGTGAATATACATTAAAATAAAATTTTATTTACATATAATATATATATTAATTTTGTTAGTGTGAAAAACCCTTACAACCGAAACTTAGGTTGAACATCGCCATTCCATAAGGGAATATTTGAGCTTATCAATAAATAATTTAACACACAACCCCACACACACCGCTATTTGAACCTTGAACCTTCCAAAGAAGAACCAAAGCCCAAACTATTGTGTTGTCCCTCCAAAAAAAAAAAATTATTTGGTTAATGTGAGAAATCCATATGACTAACGCTCAAGGCTGGGCATTTTCATCCCACCATGACCTTTCATAAGGGGAGAGTTGAAATTTTCAATAGGGAATTTAACACACATTGGAGAGTTGAACTTTTAAATAGAGAATTTAACACACATCTCCACACACACCACGGTTTGAACCTTGGACCTCCTTAAGAAGAGTCAAAAGTTTTTTTATTCCTATGCATTCAATTTTAAAAATATTAATTAATTAATTTTTATTAATTTAATTTAACCCATAGGATTAATGTAATAATTTTAAAAATAAGGTCTTAGGTGTAGACCAATTGGTTCGAATAAACTCCCTAAAGGGGAAGGTCCAAAGTTCAAATCTCAAGCCTCGTCGGACTGAACACTTGTCCCTTTCTTAGTACTTTTAGTGATGTAAAAGGTTTTAAATGATTGTGGTATGGTGTTTATAAGGGCGGATTGCACGAAGAACTATGTGATGGATTTTGAGGCGGACAACGCAGAATACTGTGGTGGCCATAAAATTCGGACAACCTACCTGACTACCATGTAAAAGTAAAATTAAAAAAATATATAATTTTAAAAATAAAATTCATTGTTGAATATGCAATTTTCCATAGTTATAAATAAGTAGTCTCATTATTATTAGTTGATTCATGTTTTCAATTAATCAAATGAACTAATTATATTATATTTTATTAGGTAATATTTTTTAAAGTTATATATCAAATGACACGAGCTTCGAGATATTAGATTATTTGGTAGCATTGTAAATATTAGACCAATGAGTGTGCTAAATGTTTATGTAATGTATGTGTCATTGTATAAGGAGTGCCTAATAAAGTGAGTTATATGTGCAAGTGTCAAGTAAGTCAAGAATCATAGGTGTCACGTATCAAATAGACAAGCGAATAATTATGCAGAAAAAGAGAAGGTTAGGAATGCAACATATAAAGAGTCACATGTGACTATATGTTTGTGACAAAGAATTGTAATAAGTATTGAATATGCATAGTTTCATATGTATGCATTAGTAGACATTTTATCAATAATATTTTTGTATTTGGTATATACAATATTGTGAACTTTATTTGTGACAAAGAATTGTAATAAGTATCGAATATGCATAGTTTCATGTATGTATTAGTAGACATTTTATCAATAATATTTTTGTATTTGGTATATACAATATTGTGAACTTTATTGTAAGTGTGTATCGCTCCAAATTTTTCGCATCCCTACCTTCAGGCTATAGGATCCGCGCCCGGAAGGAGGATGGGAAAAGGATGATGCGGTACCTCGGACGAGAGGACTTTGCGAAGGTCCCGCCTCTCAAGGGAGGTGTATTTTGGTGATTTTTCGACGGATGGTGGGTTCACCAGGAAACATTTAATGGCAGTTTCCACGCCTAGGTTTTTGGAATGTGTTTAATGAGTTCGTTTTAACCTTAAACATTCATCCTAGGTTTGGCCGAATGAAACTAAATTAAACTATATGAAAATGCAAGTTCCATGAATACAGCAGACAGATTTGAAAGCAGAAAACAGAGAATTTTACAGAATGCCAATGAAAAATACCTGATCCGGATGTCTGAAGAAGATTCTGACGTTTGAAGCAGTCTGGATCGTCGGGGATTCTACAGAATCGCCTGCAATCTGACAGGATCGTCTGCAATTTGACAGAATCGTCTGAGACTGACAGATTCGTCCGAGATCTGACGAATTCGTCAGAGACCTGCAAGACAGAAAACAGATGCAAAATACAAGAAATTCTATTGTGCTAACAGAGGCAAATTACACCAAATAGCAATATGAATACTTGAACAATATTTAAGAACAGAAATTAATGCAAATTACTGTACTTTAATGGCAAATCATGAACTTAACATGCATTCTAAGCTAAATGGGTGAACACCAAATGCAAAATAGCATAAACACTAAATAAATAGTCTAATTTGCAGAATAAAAAGACGGAGGAAAGAGTTAAGAAGAGCAAACTTCAGGCACTGATTGCCTCGATGTAGACTACAGTCGAGATCGTCTCGCATCAGTACGAAATCGCCTCGAATTCGACAGGATCGCCTCCGATTTGAACAGGTTCATCGACGACGATGGGTGCTGGCTCCGGCTGAAAACCAGTGATGTACCCGCAACAAAATGGCTATGGGACTAGTGCAAAAGCAAAATTAGGATGTGTTGACGCAGAGGGAATCAGTTTGCAGATAAATTCAGCCAGGGGTTGGGGAGGGAAAATCCTAGAAGTTAAATAGGCTTAGGGGGAGTTGTTGGGAGGTTGGAGATCATCCCAATTTGGGAGATCTCCAACGGGGGAGGGTCCCAACGGCGCAGACACGCTTCTGCCTAGATTGGAGACCCGTTGGAACAGATTCCAACTATGCAAATTCAGTTTTGCGACAAGATCGTCTGGACGTCCTAGTCCAGACGAAATCGTCAAATCTGGGGCGATATCGTCTGATCGGCGACGATATCGTCAAACGGTCAAAACAACCTCTAAAATTGGCACGAAAAAGGGGGAAACGGAATACCCGACGGTTAACGGGCGGTTTGGGAGGTTAAATTTGATTTTTAAATTATTTACTAAGGTGAATGTAATTATTGTAATTTTAATTGCGCCAATTTTAGGGTGCTACATTTTGCCCCCTCTTTAGCGAATTTTTCGAAGAAAATGCGTTAAAGATGAGTTCTTCTCGATCTACGAGAAAGCAAAAAAATTATACCCATTTTTAGGCGACGATTCTTGGTCGAATCGTACGACGACTTACTATGGTGCCCCCTCCGTGTTTTTACCCAAATCGAACGTTTGAGGTAAAAACGCGAAAAAGCAAAAAATTATTGTTGAATAAAATTAAGAAAAATAGGGTAAAACCCTAATTCATTGTTACTGTTCATTTTTACTGTTTTGAGAGCTTTGAAGCAGAAAATGGTGGAGACGACGCACAGATCGGCAGAGGTCCGGCGCGGTCTACGGGTAAGGGTCTAGACCGATCTAGAACTGATTTAATTTGAATTTACATGCTTTTTAGGTGATTTTTAGGTGAATTTTGAGCATCGCGGCCGTTTTTGGGCCGTCGACGTCGTCGGGACGAAATCGTCCCGATTTCGACGAAATCGTCTCAATTTCGTCAATTTCGCCCGAGGGCGAAATCGTCGAAAGGGGGACGATTTCGTCAAATTAGAGACGATTTCGAACTACGAAATCGGAGACGATTATGCTCAAATTTGGGACGATATCGTCCAATAGTGGGCGATATCATCAATTACATGAAATTGATCTTTAAGTTGCATTATTAATTACTTGGAATTGTTATTAATGATTGTTTGTTGTTTATTGTTTATGTTGCGGAGAGGATTGCTAAAGAGCGAGAGAGTGGAAATATGGAGGATTGAGAGATGACTTGGCCACGCTCACACAGGCAGAGCGGGATCTGCTGGCACGAGCCAGCTTGCAGCATGTGGCGGAGATGCCACAAATATCCACAGACATGGGGCTACTGATAGCCCTAGCAGAGAGATGGTATCCGGGGTCTTCCTGTTTTTGGCTACCGACAGGGGAGATGACTCCCACATTGGAGGATGTATGGAGGATTCTGAGAATCCCCATACAAGGACGGATGATCACTCCTACGGCCAACCAGGGCCACGCTATGGGACGGCTGTGTGGTGACCCGAGCTTCGCCCTGGAGAAGGGCGGAGTGAACATCGAGGCACTACGCGCCAGATGCCTGGGGCATCCAGACTCACACGAGTTCTAGCAGGAGTGGTTGGTGGACTTCTGCTGTGCCACCAGAGTGGGTGCAGGGTACCATGGGTGCTCGTAGATGTGATCTGCGATATGCGGGACCATGGGTATAGGTTTCTTAGGGCAGATTTGTTCTATGCCGGTTGTACAGGATCCTGTATGGGGTCGTGTACAAGGGCGGCCGATGTCTGGTGATGACATCGCTACTACAGGTTTGGTGCTGGGAGCACATTGCGGTGCGGAGGCCGATAGGGCTTCCACTGATAGGGGTAGACGGGGAGAGGCCCCGAGTCTTCTACTGGTGGCTCCGGAGAGGGGCACAGTGACGGATCGACCTGCCTATGTCCCGGAGACTGCTAGATGAGTTGATCCCGGATCAGATCACCTGGAGGCCATGGCGAGGGCACCTAGGGTGGGCCGAGGATGGACAGGAGCTGGCTCGCATCAAGCGAGTTTGCTGGTTGAGGATGGAGAGGGGAGAGGTGGAGCTCCACCGCTACGACCGAGTTTTGAGGCAGTTCGGTCTACGACGGGGGATCCCATCTCTCGGGGATTATGAGTTTTCCCGGACTGTCCGGGATAACACCACGGTTAGCGGGGCTCCAGACATGCAGCGATTCTGGAGTCAGGATGCGGATGATGCCCCCATCCAGCCAGTGGATGGAGACGACGCAAGGGTGGCTGACGGCTACGATGCCCGGTACGCAGGCATCCGCCCTCCTCGGATGACGAGGGCTCAGGGTCCGATCCATGCGGTCGTGCGTCGGATAGGGAGGCGGTGCCAGGCAGCGATAGAGGCGGCCCGGGGTCACGGCGGGAGAGAGCGAGAGGAGGCCACAGGCACAGGAGAGGCCGCGGCAGCGGGAGAGGAGGGAGGAGAGACCCCCATCTCCATAGAGGCCACCATCGCCCGATAAGGGCAAGGGTGTGGACACAGGAGAGAGTAGCGAGATGGCTACTCTCCGGGCGGAGAGAGATCATCTGCAGGCTCAGGTGCAGACGCTACAGGCTACGGCTGCACGACACCATGCTGAGGTGTCACAGCTCAGAGACGAGATTGCATGCCTCAGGGCACGGGGCGGAGGGGCGAGCTCTGGAGAGTTGACACGGGCTATCGCCCAGTTGACATTCTATCAGACATTGTACTTCCAGCTGGTGCCAGAGGTAGATAGACTACCCCTGCCAGCTAACATCGCAGATCCGATCAGGATCGGGTCATCGAGGACCACGTCCCGGTCGAGGACTAGGACTACACAGATCGCGATGGGGCCACCTCGTCCACCTCAGGGCGGGGGAGGAGATGAGGCAGAGAGCTCGAGGGGCTCTCGAGGCTAGAGGGCTGGACATTGATGTTGTATTATATATATATTTTTTTGTTTGATAGAGGATTGAGTATGCCGAGGTACAGATTGTGGCATACCGATCCAGTTTTGATGATGTACATATATTTGTGACATATATAGATGAGCTATTTTTGATCATATGACTTGTCTTATGTGATGCTTATGATGTTTTTATGTTTGATTGATTGATTTCATGTGATTATGTCGGTGGATATATTATAATTGGAATGTCATGCTTGTAATATTTGAAATGAAATAATCTGATGTAACAAATTGGTTGTTTGTAATGAAATGTGATAAAAATAAAAATAAAAAGAGACTTCTAACAATAATTTCAAAGGACATTGTCGCTATTATAGACCATTTCATGGAGTCGCTGCTCACTCGGTCGTCAAGCTAATCCCAGTATAGAAATATTGCAAAAAGTAAAAGAGTGCTTAAGAGACTGTCTTAAGACTTTGGTGCAATGATGAAAAATGATGGTGATGATAATGATTTGTTTTCAGATTTTCATGAAAAATATTTGTACATGAAATAATGTTAAAAATGATTTTTGCTAGGCATAAATTCCTAAGTGTGATAAAATTTTTGGATAATTCCCTAGGAATTATACCATCATTGCAAAATTTAAAGGTTGACATAATGATATGAAAATGTGTTTGTTGTTGAAAAGCATAATTTGTGTAACATAATTAATTTAAGTCATATGGTTTTCATGATTTTTAAGAAATGGGGAATAAAAATTGTTACAATGGTTTGCGCTAGGCATAGAATATGTAGGTATAGACTTATACCGTCATCGTGAAAATCCAAAAAAGGTTATTTTTATTGCATGATTGATGTTTGATGAACAGGAAATATGAAAATGAGGACTTGCGCTAGGCATACAATTCCAATTTTGGTTGTGGAACTATACCATCGTCGCGAAAGTCGACACGATATACATGATATGTTTTTGAAAGAAATTTTTGATTTTTCTATGATATAGTTGTCTTTGTGTAAACAATTGTACTTGATTTATTCCCAAACAAGTTGCAAAAATAATATTTCAAAGTACTTTGAAGACAAAAGTTAGATTTATAAGGAATCCCTATGTGCATATGTGAATTCATTTCCGATCTTGATTTATAATAATGATAGACAAAATCTCTCAAATACAAATGTGTGTGCAATTGCATTGTTCATTTACCAGATTTGAGCAAGATACTATGATACAAGTGATTTGAAGAAACCAAATAAGTGTTCATTAACCATGATGTAGATGCATATAACCATATTAGACCACTATGTAGATCGGATTATCAAGAGCTAGCTAATCCATAAGCGGACATAGGTCTGTACAAAAGAAGGTCGCTAATGTGACGGACATATCGCCACGCTAGGAGTTACCCAAGGCCAAGCAGGTTGGGCACAAACCACCTGTTATGGGGCTTACCTCACAATTTTCGAATAATTGAGAATTCCAGGGATTCAAGCTCATCAACCCTTCTTTTCTTTTCAAAGGGTAGGGAAAGGGATTTTATTGCTTTCTTGCTTTCTTTTGAACTTTGCATATTTTTCTTTTGTATTTCTTTTGCTTGATAATGCTTGGAACATTGCTATAATGATATAAAAGAACATTTTTCTTTTCTCTTTTTTCTTGAATTTTTTGTTTTCTTTTTCTTTTTCTTTGCTAGGGATACTTGCTCAGATTAGCTGTAGAGCAAGGGATTTTTATTCTGGGTAGGGGTGAGCTTGTCCTTTTGCCAATTCTCAAAGATTCTAGACCATGTGCATGATAGGATAGCAGGGGAAACTTTTCGCTCAAGAAATCAGTTCTACTATGTAGCAAAACATGGAAATTACAAATATAATCATTTTATTGTGAAAAGATGTGCTTGGTTTAAGTAAATAACAAGATCAATTCTCTATGCTCAAACTTTATTTAATTGAATTTTGTGAACTTTGATATAAGAGAGATTAGTAATCATGCCAGATAAAATCAAGATATTTATTGTTGTGAGTGTGCTAGTGAGGGATGCCAAATAAATGCTAATTTTATCCAAAATAAGTTGAAACATATAACTGCAATAATTGTAAGAAAATATATATAAACACTTTTGAGAAGTTTTGAGAATGTTGACTCTCTCTTTCTTCTGTATATTGTTTTGGTTTCGAAAGAGTCAAGCATATAGCTGTTTTTAGATTTTTATTTTGATTTTAGTTTTTGAGCAAACAATTTAACAAGTGCTTTAAATAAATGCAATAGATAGTTTTTGAAGATTTTTGGAGATTTATGAATGTTTTTGGGTGTTTTTGAATAAATTGAAAGAAATACAAGATAGTAATTTTGAACAAATATATACATGGATGAAATGACCAGATTTATGCATAGTAACGTTTAAGATGCAAAATATTCATGGGTTCTTTAAGTTCTTTACCATCTAAGGTAGATAATTTATATGCTCCTGATTCAAATTTAGCAGTAATGATGTATGGTCCGAGCCAATTGGGCTCAAATTTACCTTTAAGGTCCTTAGTTGCATTTGTATTTTTTTGAAGATTTTGAGGATTTTGATTTTTTTTGTATTTTGATTTTAATTTATGAATTGAAATTGGTGGTATATACAAGATGATCTATATACACTATACAAGGTTATTTGAGTATAGCATGTCTAAGGTTGCTTCAAAATCAAAGGAGGTTTTGAAGGATAATCTGGTTGAGGTGAAGGTAAGAACAAAAGATGATAAATAAAAGGTAGTGATAACAAAAGCTTTGTTATAATGTAGAATAATGTAGCAAAAGATTTGACTTTTATATGTGTAAAATTGATCATGTTACAAAATAAAATGTCAGAAGGATAAGAAAGTTCTTCATTCTTATTATTATCTTCCAAGTCTTGATAAGATGGAGAAAGTATATGTGAAAGATATGCATGGGTGTTATTTGGTAAACAAGGATGATCATATATGGATGAAGAAAAGTGATGGATAGAAGATAATTGTGATAATAGAGAATGTATAGAACTTGATGTTTCAATCGTTAAATATTCTTCAAATGGTGTTGGGTCACCATGTATGGTAACAATTTTATTTGCAATTTCAAACTTCAAACATTGGTGAAGAGTGGAAGGGACAACCCTCATCGTATGAATCCAAGGACTCTGGAGAAGTAGGTTGTAAGGTGAAGGACAATATCCTACATAGAATAAAATATCCAAGATCTTGGATCCAATATTAAGGGGAAGAATTATAGTACCTTGAGCTTCTTGAATTTCATTGTTAAAAGATTTTATAATAACATTTGATTCATTAAGATCTTCTTCCTTTGTTTTGAGCTTTTGGAATAATTGATAAGTGCATAAATTAAGAGAGGAGTCATTATCTACCATGATAGTTTTAACAGGTGTTTCTTTACTAGATCCTGTAATGTAAAGATAGGAGTCTTCTTGTGGAGTAGAGGAAGGAATCTCCTCATCATAGAATGAAATATGGTTAACCTCAAGAGGGTTTACACCATTAATTATGTTCTTAGAGAAAATATGATGAGGAACAAATTGTTGGCTAGGTATCTTGAACAAAATTTCCTTATGATAAATTTGTAATACTTCTAAAAGGGATATCTTTGCTTGAGGATTAATCACTTGTTGTTGGCTATCAAAGTGGATTTCAGATTGAGATTTTGATTCTAAAGATGAGCTTTCTATGCTTACATTCCATTTTGGATCATTCTCTAGAGCCAAAGATAGTTTTGAAGGTTGGTCAAATGAGGAATCCATATCTTGAATATCGGATTGAGTTGATTGAACTTGAGGTTGCTCATTTGTAGTTTTTGTTACAATATTAATAATATCATCATGATGGGACACATTAACATGCAATATTTGATTGGTTTCTTGTTGTTGATAATTGAATAGGGGTTCTTGGGAGATCCCCATGTCTTGATTGATTATTGGTATTTGTTGTGTAGGAGTTTGATTGTTTACTGGAGATTTATAATCGGTTGTAGATTGTAATTCCTTTATATTAAAAAGACCTTTATCAATCAAATCTTGAATTGCACATCTTAAATCTTTACATTTTTGTGTCATATGTCCATCTACTCTATGATATTCACAATGTAACTCAGGTTTAAACCAATCCGATGTGGTATCAGGTTGTCTTATGGAAGGGAGTTCAATCCTATTTGTGTCAAGTAAATACTTGAGAATTATATCCATTGGTTGATTGAGCTTAGTAAATTTACGTGATGAAGGTTTTTGAGAGGTTTTTGATAAATGCCTTAGGAATTTCGTCATAAAAGGACCTAATGGTTTCTCACCTCTACTTTCTTTATTATGGGTAGAATGATGATAGGAAGATTGCGATGTAGGAGGTGAGTGCATGGTAGAATTGGAAGAATAAGTATTTTCTTGTTGAAATGGATGTGTTGTATTGAAAGAAGAGTATTGAAAAGGTGGTGGAGGATTATATGTGGATTGATAGACATAATATGGATATATGGGAGAATAGATAATATCGTTATGAAGAGGATTGGCAAAGGGATTGTTTTGTTGGGTTATGGATGAAAAATGAGAGAAGTGTGATGGAGGTGATGTTGAATAGGGATAAGGTTGATCATAATCAACAAATGTATTTGGCTGAATTCTTCCAACATTACTGATGGGCTCATATTGATTTGAGTAAAAACTCATGGTTTCTTTAGTACTTCTAAAAGTAATATTTAGCATCTACTATTTAGAATTGAATCTAAAACATACAAACTTGAAATGATGATTTTGTTTTTGTTTTTCTTGTATACATATATATATTTTTTTTTTTTTGTTTTTGTTTTCAAAAGGTTTATGATGCATTCACGTCGGGTTCACCAAAATGTATCGCTCCAAATTTTTCGCATCCCTACCTTCAGGCTATAGGATCCGCGCCCGGAAGGAGGATGGGAAAAGGATGATGCGGTACCTCGGACGAGAGGACTTTGCGAAGGTCCCGCCTCTCAAGGGAGGTGTATTTTGGTGATTTTTCGACGGATGGTGGGTTCACCAGGAAACATTTAACGGCAGTTTCCACGCCTAGGTTTTTGGAATGTGTTTAATGAGTTCGTTTTAACCTTAAACATTCATCCTAGGTTTGGCCGAATGAAACTAAATTAAACTATATGAAAATGCAAGTTCCATGAATACAACAGACAGATTTGAAAGCAAAAAACAGAGAATTTTATAGAATGCCAATGAAAAATACCTGATCCGGATGTCTGAAGAAGATTCTGACGTTTGAAGCGATCTGGATCGTCGGGGATTCTACAGAATCGCCTGCAATCTGACAGGATCGTCTGCAATTTGATAGAATCGTCTGAGACTGACAGATTCATCCGAGATCTGACGAATTCGTCAGACGAATTCGTCAGAGACCTGCAAGACAGAAAACAGATGCAAAATACAAGAAATTCTATTGTGCTAACAGAGGCAAATTACACCAAATAGCAATATGAATACTGAACAATATTTAAGAACAGAAATTAATGCAAATTACTATACTTTAATGGCAAATCATGAACTTAACATGCATTCTAAGCTAAATGGGTGAACACCAAATGCAAAATAGCATAAACACTAAATAAATAGTCTAATTTGCAGAATAAAAAGACGGAGAAAGAGTTAAGAAGAGCAAACTTCAGGCACTGATTGCCTCGATGTAGACTACGATCGAGATCGTCTCGCATCGATCGAAATATCCCTGTTGGGCCCCCGGTGCGGCTCCGACTGAAAACCGGTGATGTACCTGCAACAAAATGGCTATGGGACTAGTGCAAAAGCAAAATTAGGATGTGTTGACGCAGAGGGAATCAGTTTGCAGATAAATTCAGCCAGGGGTTGGGGAGGGAAAATCCTAGAAGTTAAATAGGCTTAGGGGGAGTTGTTGGGAGGTTGGAGATCATCCCAATTTGGGAGATCTCCAACGGGGAGGGTCCCAACGGCGTAGACACGCTTCTGCCCAGATTGGAGACCCGTTGGAACAGATTCCAACTATGCAAATTTAGTTTTGCGACAAGATCGTCCGGACGTCCTAGTCCGGACGAAATCGTCAAATGCAGGGCGATATCGTCTGATCGGCGACGATATCGTCAAACGGTCAAAACAACCTCTAAAATTGGCACGAAAAAGGGGGAAACGGAATACCCGACGGTTAACGGGCGGTTTGGGAGGTTAAATTTGATTTTTAAATTATTTACTAAGGTGAATGTAATTATTGTAATTTTAACTGCGCCAATTTTAGGGTGCTACAAAGTGATTAATATTTGATCCTTAATAAAAGACCTGTGATATAATCTAGCAAAATTTCCAACAAAACTTAACTAATTAATTTTTTTTTTTGCGTATACAATATTGTGAACTTTATTGTAAGTGATTAATATTTGATCCTTGATAAAAGACCTATGAGATAATCTAGAATAATTCCCAACAAAACTTAACTAATTAAATTTTTAGCTTTTACTGAATCTGACAAGTGATACATGCATAATTGTCAAGTTGTTCTAATATCAAATATGTGTTCATAATGCAATATGGGTAAAACTTGTTTCAATCCTATTTAACAAATTAAAAATACTTTTTAATGTTATATAACCAATTAAAATGTTTTTGATCAAAAAAATAATTGGCTATACAAACTATGGTGTGGACAAGTATGTGAGGGGGTGGGTGTGTGTATGGATGTGTGTTTGGACCATAACTCTCACCCTTATCACAGGTCATGATTGGGATGGGTATGTTGTTCTAATATCAAATATGTGTTCATAATTTAATATGGGTAGAACTTATTTCAATTCCATTTAACCAATTAAAAATACTTTTTAATGTTATATAACCAATTAAAATCTATTTGATCAAAAAATAATTGGTTATACAAACTGTGGTGTGGAGGAGTGTGTGAGGAGGTGGATGTGTATGGATGTGTGTTTGGATCATATTGATAAGCACAAATCTCACCCTTGTTAAAGTTCAGGTCATGGTTGGGATGGGGATGGCCAACCCTGAGCATAGTCATATGGGTTTCTCACACTAATAATAATAAAAAATAGTAATTGGTTATATAGCATTAAAATCCATACTATATGGTTGGGATGGGATGGCCAACCCTGAGCATAGTCATATGGGTTTCTCACACTAATAATAATAAAAAAGAGTAATTGGTTATATAGCATTAAAATCCATACTATACTAGAGGATAGAGACCCCTCATAAAAACCAATATTTTTAGTTCAAAATCTTAGTCTTGTGAGAGATACTATAGTGGTATGTCTTTGTGTTTTCATTTAAAAATACAAGTTCAAACCCTGGTGAGAGGGACTAGGATCCCTCGTAAAAACCTATGTCTTTAACTCAAATTTATTCAAATCCCAATACGAGGGAATAGGGACCTTTGGTAAAAACATGTCTTTTTAATTCAATTTTTTTTTGTCACATGAAGGACACTGTAATACAAGGAGATCAAGAACCCTCATAAAAAAATTTGGTATCTATAATAAAATATATTATAGATACCAAAAGAATATAATAAAAGAATATTATTATGTCCTAGAGACAATGCAATGATTTGGATTTTGGTTCTTCTTCGAGAGGTCCAAGGTTAAAATTGCGATATGGGTTAGTGTGTGAGGGGTTGGGTGTGTGTTTGGTCCCTATTGATAAGCTTAAATCTCATCTTTATCAGAGGTCATGGTTGGGATGGGAATGCCCAACCCTAAGTGTCGACTGTAAGGTTTCTCACACTAACCTCAAGACAATGCAATGATTTGGATTTTGGTTCTTCTTCGAGAGGTCCAAGGTTAAAATTGCGGTATGGGTTAGTGTGTGAGGGGTTGGGTGTGTGTTTGGTCCCTATTGATAATCTTAAATCCCATCTTTATCAGATTTCATGGTTGGGATGGGAATGCCCAACCCTAAGTGTCGATCTGTAAGGTTTCTCACACTAACCTCAATTTATATATATATATATATATATATATATATATATATATATATATATATATATATATATATAAGTGTCGATCGTAAGGTTTCTCACACTAACCTCAATTTATATATATATATATACATTATAAAAAATATTATATAATAAATATATTAAAACTTTAAATTATCAAATAATTTTAATTAATGGGATTTTAGTGAGGAGACCTCCGTTTAAAACTTGAAAAATAAAAACTATAAAGAATGCTACTTATTCAATATATATTTATCCAACCAATTATATGGTGTACAACTCCTACTAATTACCATAGAGGATGTTACTTAGTCAATATATATTTATCCAACCAATTATATGGTGTACAAATGTATTCTATTAGAATTGAACATTGAACTTTTATAATAAAAATGAATCTCCTTGATTTTTAAATTGTGAAACTAATATCAATGGTGAAAAAAATATTTAACTTAATCTTAAAAAAACAAGACCTCATATTCTATGGTGTGGCATTTAGATTGAATTTAAAAAACCTTTGCTTTATCCTAATTTTTTTTAGTCTTGGAAGGGTTATCCTAGTGGTAAGGTCTTGGGTTTTCTAGAAACCCAAGTTTAAAACCTAGTCCCCTCTCATAAAAACCTACACTTTATCCTAATATTTTTTTTTTTTGTTTCAGGAGAAATACTGTAGTGGTAAGTTCTTGGGTTTTTATCCAAAAAACCCAAGTTCAAGCCTTGATATGATTGAACTAAGATCCCTCGTAAAAACTTGTATTTTAACCTAACATTTTAGTCCCAAAAGGGATATTGTAATGGTAAGTGCTTGGTTTTCATCAAGGAAAGTCAAGTTCAAACCCAAAACTAAGAGATTGAAACTCCATAAAAACATATGCTTTATCCTAACATTTTAGTCCCAAAGAGATATTGTAGTAGTTAGTCCAAGAGATCCAAGTTCAAATCCCGGTATGAGGGGACCAAAAACGTACCAAGACCCCTCATAAAAACTTATACTTTACCCTAACATTTTTTTTGGTAGGTAAAAAATATTTATTTACTTTTCGGGTTGAAGGGACCCATCCCTATTACATTGGGCACGAACACTGCCATCAAAACAAAATTGATACTTCCTGAGAAATTTAACAGTCTGGGACCCAACAACAGACATACAGACTATACCAAACAAACCAAAAAATAGTAGTAAATGGGGCTTAACCCCTACAGACGGTGAAAATAAAATAGAACTAAAACCACCACAACCGAGAGCCAGCCTAAGGCCTGCTACCACCTTCCCACCGCTACTGGGATGCCTCCTCATCCTCCTCTTTAACAACATATTTTTGGTTTGAGGCGATAAGGACCCTAATCACCATCGGGAGCTCCTGGATCTCACTGGTGGCATTGGACAGGACTGAGCCCACCTCCTTGATGATGTTGGCAATAGAATTAAGGTGGTCCACTACTTTGCTGATGTGCTTGAAGGTGGAGGATCACAACATGTCCTTAGTGCTGCTGGCGGTCTCTTCATCTTCATCGATGATGACTTTGGGCGAGTGGCGCGATCCACTTTTGCTCTTGGACTTCAACCGATGGGACTTCCTACTCTTTTGAGTGGGGTGGACCGCTTTCCTCTTACTTCTCAGTTTGGGAAAAAGGGGGCACTGCTCCATAGAAATAGGGTCCATGGGAGTGGGAGCTGGGGTGGTCTCCCTCTTGACACTGACCGGGAAGGGTGTCATTATCCAGAGGAGCATCTGTAGGGGAGTTCGACTATGGAGGGATTTTGATAGAGGGGTTCACCTTGGCTTCATGAGTAGACATGAAAGAAGGTTCAGGGCTCGGGGGAGGGCCTGAGGGCCTTCCAAAATGCTAGTGAGTGAGGGTATGCTTGTAGATGACAGAGAACAGACCTTGGTGGCGGGGGGGCTTGTATGACTTTCTATCTTTGAAATTCTTGATGGTAACAATGATGGATAAAAAGAGGAAATCAAGGATATTAACTGGTTTAACATCATGTATATAGTTGATGAAAGCAAGGTGATAGGCATGCAAGGGGCTATCAAGGTTATCAATAGCTAGGTACTGGATCATGGGGACGACCATGGTGTCCCACGGGTGAGGAAGGGAAGACCGGACCACACCCCCTTTCTCCCAAACCAGGTCCTTCCCTTTATCAGGGAAGTGCTTAATTTCATCCTTGAAATTGTGCTTATCCCTTCTGACAGACCTTCCTTTGGGAGCTAAACCAAAAATTTCAGCAATAAGGTGAACACTTACCTCAAAATGAAGCCCATGGACCTACACCACACTGTTATCCCAAGAGCTGATGAAGTCGTTGGTCACTTGATCATCGACGTCACTGAAGAGCTTAAAAATGGGTATGATCCCCTTAGGATCGATAAATGCTTTGATCACAAAATCGAGCTAGAGTTGCAAGGGTTTGATGATAGCCATCATGCCAAAAATCCTTAGAACAATAGAGCTATTGTAGTGGCCTCTGCCAAAATGGTTATGGGTCCACTGATGAAAACACATAGGATGGTATGGTCGAAGGCTAGAAATCCAAAGCCTAGTACTAGAGGGACAACCGAGCATAAGCCTAACACCAAAACGAAAATGGGAACAACACGAGGGGAGGCCAGCCTTAAAAATAAACTAAGGCAAGGGAAGGGTGTTGGGACACAGGATGCTAGAAAGAAAAGGAATGAGGCGAATGAGGTAGGCAATGGATGGAGCAAAAGGGTAAGGGAAGTGGGGGGTGAGCAGAAAATGAGGAATGGGGGAGAGTGAAGGTGAAGGGGTGAAAGCACGAGGGGGATGAAGGCCAACGGGAGATACTAGCAGCATTGAAATGATCAGGGGAGTTCGCAAGATACACCGTACCAGTGGCACTTTGGGAAATGATGAAAGGAGTTAAAACACAAACTTCCTTGATGTTGAAAAACACCTTTGGCATTAAGCTTACACCTTTTGCGCAACACCAGCTGCTAATTGAAAATTTTCTCTTCATCGTAATTGGTAGCATCGATGACATCCTAGGGGAAGAAATATTCCTAGATGATCAGGTTGACATGATTGGCTACTTTGTTAGCCAACAGATCTGCCACCTTGTTTGCCTCCCTGAACACATGTTGGATTGTGTTGTGGGAGCGTTGTCTGAGGGAAGTTTGACAATCTTGAATGATGCTTCAGATGTTCCAACCTCCACTATTGTTGTTCTTAATGTGGTTAACCACATTTAGCGAATCTCCTTCAAAAATAATGGGGGTGGTCAAATCCTTGCTGACCTCGATGCTTCTCCATAGGGCTCGAGCTTCAGCGTAGTTATTGGTCTGAACCCCTAAATTTTTAGTGAAAGCCTTGATGATATTGCCTTCGTGGTCCCTGATCACCCCTCCCACCCCCGCGTCCCCAAGATTGCCTTTGGATGCTCCATAAAAATTTACTTTGAGCCATCCTGGGGGGAGGAATCCACTTGGTATTACTTCTGGTGCAAGTGGGAATCTAGGCTTTGAAGCATTTCGTGGAAACCCCCAGAGTCTTGAGCAAGGACAACTCCATCCTCGATGTAGAGGATTTCGGGTAGGGAATAAGGCTAGAGTTTTCAATTGCGAAGCTTAAAGCTCTGTTGGCCACGAATTTTGGGTCTCTAAGACGGTCATTGAAGATGCGGTTGTTACGCTCGAGCCAAATTTGCCATGTCATGTGGTGCAACAAGGCTTTCCAAAGGAACTTGAGCCTGGGATTCCGAAAGATAGTGGGCCACTGATTGAAAAGGTCAGGGGTAGACTTGGGCCATACCCAATTGACCTGAAACTTGCTGATCAGGGAGGAAAACACATCAAAGGCAAAGGGGCACTCGAGCAAAATATGTTGGGTGGACTCCCATGCCTGAGAGCAGAGATAGCACCTGTTGGGGACAATGATACCCCTTTTGATAAAATTATCTATGGTGAGGATTCTGTTGTAGACCGCAAGCCAGTAGAAATGGGCTATCTTCGATATGAGATTCTTGAGCCATATGGTTCTAGCTATGGTAGGGCTGATCATGGTGTTGGTTTTTTTGGGACTTTTCCAACAAAAGAAAAGTGGATTTCACAGAGAATTGCCCTTCATTGGTACCTTTCCATAAAATCTTATCTACCCTCTGAGTTTCAGGGATAAATTTTACCCTAAAAATAGCCTGAAGGGCAAACTTGGCTCTATCTAAGACCACATTTCTAACTCTGAAATGGAGTTGTTTCCATCGACGACTGTCTTGATTGTTAGTGATGAAGTCTGCCACTTTAGGCCCGAATATTCTATCGGTGAGATGCTTAATTGCAGCAATGTCAGGGTCAGTGATGAGAGCCTCATCCCTAGCCCAAGGATCATACCAAAAATCGATGTCCTTACCATCTCCAAGCTGCCACCTGATTCCTTGCTAGAGAAGGTGCTTGGTTTGGGTAATGGATCGCCAAAAATGGGACCCAGTGCTAGGAGTCCCTTCATCCCTGAAGGAGTGTTGTTGTAGGTACTTCCTTTTGATGATGGAAACCCATTCCAAGTTTGCATTGGTGACCACTTTCCAAGCCTGTTTGGCTAGGAGGGCCTGATTCATCAGGCTGATCCTACGAAGTCCAAGCCCGCCTTTGTCTCTTGGAGTGCAAACTTTGTCCCATGCCATAAGGTGGAACTTCTTCTGATTGTCTGGCCCTACCCAAAGGAAGCACTTTTGAATTTTTTCCAAAGCTTCAGCTACAACCACTAGGATTTTGAAAACAGATAGAAAGTATATCGGGATGCTCTGGAGAACAACCTTCACCAGGGTGGCTTTACCTGCTTGAGAGAGGAGAGCCCCTTTCCAACCTGCCAGTTTCTTATGAAATATTTCAGAGATATTGTTCCACATGGACTTGGCTGGTCTCCCTTGAAACATAGGTAGTCCAAGATAGGTGGTTGGGAGAACAACAATGGTGCATCCCAGGATGTTTGCAATCTTGGTTTACCATTTCAGTGGGATGTTGATGAAATAAATTTTACTCTTGGTGAAGTTGATACGTTGCCCTACAACTTCCTCATAGAGATTGAGGATATATTTGATGATCTTGGCTTCAAAAATAGATGTTGCAGTAGCCAACAAGGTATCATCCACAAACTGTTGATGGGTTGACGGCTTGAGATTGGTCGCAACCTTAATGTCAAAAATTAGTCCTCTTGAGTAGGCAACATTGATAGCCCTTCCCAAGCTTTTGGCCAAGATGATGAAGAGGATAGGAGAGAGGGGGTCCCCTTGTCTCAACCCTCTAGTGTTGGGGAAATATCCTGCCACCAAGCCATTGACAAGAACTAAAAACCATGATGAGGAGATGCATTGCGAGATTAGCTCAACCTAGGTTTCATGAAAACCAAACTTTAGGAGGACTTTGGCCAGGAAGGCCCTGTCGACTCTGTCGAAGGCTTTATTCATGTCCAGTTTTAGGAAAAAAGTAGATTTGTTGGAGTTGTGGGTTGAGTGGATGAGTTCATGAATGGTGATGACTCCATCAACAATATTTTTGCCCTTGATAGTACTTCCTTGGTAGGGATCAATGATGGAAGGGAGGATGCCTTTGAGTCTATTGGCCATGGCTTTGGACAAGATTTTATAGATGACATTGCACAGGCTAATGGGATGATAATCAGACAAGGACTTGGAACTGGGCCCTTTGGGAATAAGAGCAAGGAAGGTGGAATTAACATCCCTAGGGATGGAATTGGAGTGCTGCATTTCAAAAATGGCTTGGCATAGATCGGGGCCAACAATGTCCCAATAGGTTTGGAAGAATCTCGAGGGGAAACCATCCGGGCCAGGGGCTTTGTCTGGCTGCATGGAGAAGAGGGCCTGGTGGATTTCCTTAGGGTTAAGAGGGCTAAGGAGCAAATCATTCATGGCCTCAAAAATGATTTTGGGGATGTTCTCGAGGAGGGAATCTGAAGCATGGCTGGAATGAGAGGAGTGGGAACCAATGAGGGATTCAAAATGATAGATTGCTTCTTCCTGGATCTTATGGACGTCTAAAGTGAATGAACCATCTTGCTTCAAGAGTCCTATAATCCTATTTGCTCCTCTATGCCTGAGAGTGGAAATGTGAAAAAACTTGGAGTTGGAATCTCCTTCCTTAAGCCACAATTGTCTAGATTTTTGGTGCCAAAAAATCTCTTCTTTCCTCAGGGTATTGTGGTAATCCACCAGCAAGGACCGCTCCTCGATTCTCAGGCTGTCATCACCCTGCCCCTACTGAAACCTGTTCTCAATCTGAATGAGCCTGTTCCTTATGTTCTGTTTATTTTTGAAGATGTTTCCAAATTTTCTCTATTCCAGACCTTCAACTTTGCTTTGAATGCTCTTAATTTTTGTGTTAGCTGGCTAGTTACATTCTCGGGAAACTTTCCCCCCACCATTCTGCAATCCGATCTTTGAGGTCCGGGTGCTGGGTCCACATTGACTCAAAACAGAAAGGGGTTTTGAACTAAGAACGATTAGCAACTTCAAAGATCAAGGGACTATGATCAGACCCAATATTTAGGAGTGCCTGCAAGCTTGCATCTCCAAATAGGGGGAGTGCTTCCTGAGACAGGAGGAATTGGTCAAGTCTCTCTTGGATGAGGTCTCCGCCCATTCTTCTATTGGTCCAGGTGAACTGTGATCCTTTCAACTGGACATCCATGAGTTCATTTGTGTCTACAAACTGGGCGAAGTCGTCTGTGGATTTGGAGGTTATCACATTCCCACCTCTCTTCTCTGAGGGGTGTAAAGGGGTATTGAAGTCCCTAGCTAGAATCCAAGGGATTTTGTTGAAAGCTTCTCTCATCTGGGTGAGGTTGTTCCATAGGGCCACTCTGTCCTACGGGCTATTAGGCGCATACACATTCATCATAACCCAGGAGTGTTGGGTGTTAGCATCATGGAAGTAGATGTTGGACAAGCGTCCTTCACCTAAAATGACTCTCCCTTCCACCTTGGCTGGGTTCCAAAGATAGAGGAGTCCGCCTGAGGTACCAAAAGTAGGGGTAAAGGCAAACTCACATTTTCTCCAGATAGCCTTGGCAACTTTAGGTGACCAATGCTCACCTAATTTGGTTTCTTGAATAAGAAAAATAGTGGGATTTGATTCCTTCTGCATAGCAACAACCAATATTTGTTTGGTTGCCCCATTTAACCCTCTCACATTCTAGGAGAGGATTTTCATTTGGAACTTTTGGAGGGTTTTTTGCCCCCTTTGCCTTGTTGTGCAGGGGGTTTGGATCTCTTAGTTTCTTCCCTGATGGGCATTCCCATTTCCTAGAATAGGGTTTGTTGAGTACCATTGGCAATGTCCTCTACGGTATCTCTGCTCCTTAGGTCAGCCCCAGAGGGCCTACCCTTTTTTTGTCACCTCCCACATCAATTTGGGACCTTTTGAAGCTTCGGGTCTATTTAGGGCTCCATGCTTCTGGGGATTCATGGGAGGATTCACCACTATCAATTTTGGCATCATGAAAATCATATGGGGAGTGGGGTGACCCAATCTCATTGGATGGGGGAGACCTAGGCTGGGGTTTTGGTGACTGTAAGGGATTAGGGGGGGCTCTGGAACTCAAGGCCAGAGAGCGTCGAGGAATTAGGGCATGAGGGTGGGGGTGGGAGATGGGTTTTTTGGGGGATATTTACCTTTGGAAGGGGTTGGTTTGATTGGTTTGGGGTAGGGGCTTCCTTGCAAAGGAGCTCCTCATCATAGTTTTTAGCATTGCGACCAAAATTATTGAGTAAACTAAACTTATTGGAGAAGGTAAACATACTACTTGCCTTATTCATGTCGTCGATTGGAGGGGCGAGGGCTTGCTACTTGCCTTTGAAATTATGGCTTGGACCTGCTTTGGTTTTCATCTTCTAGGTGTTTCCGAGGGCCGATCGGAGCGACATCTGAGCTTCAGTCTGCACGCTTTTTAGATTCGAGCACTGGGTGGGGAGATGCCCTTGTGAATGGCATTCGGTGCAGAATGCGGGTTTGTTTTTGTACTCTAGTGGTTGGCTTCGATGAAAAGAACCATAAATCAAGTTAACATGATCCGAGAGTTGGATCTCTTTATTGAAATTAACACATATGCGGGTTTGCGTTAATTGTGATCTGGCGTGGGTTGCCGGATTGATAGTCATGAGTTCCCCAATCGCTCGAGCTATCCCTTGCAACACATCCTCATGGAAGAAGTGTGAGGGTAGATTTGGGAGCCGAACCCATATGGGAGTACAATTGATGTTTTGTGACTCTGGGTCGAAGTCCGCTCCCCATTTGCGAAGGAAGAGACTTCTCCTTCCGAAGAACCATGGACCCCATGATAAAATATGATCTGCGTCTTCCTACGTGTTGAGGCGTATCATGAAGAACCCTTTGGACATAGCTAGCAATTCCAGACAACCCCTGGTTTTCCACTTTGTCACCGCCCATCGATGGAGCAAATCCATGTCGGGTCTTCCTCCTACAAATTTCCCTACGAGGGAAAAGGAGTCTAGGGTAGCATAGTCTTCCATTACTTCTATCGGATAGAAAACATCGCATCCCTGAGTGATGAAGGTGTGTGGTGCCATAGGCACGGGTTTAGGCTTCCCCGTGAGTGCTTCTGCAAATGTTCTCGACATGGTTTTTCTAACGCCCACCTTTGTTTTGTCCGATGGGTCTTTCCCCCATGAGCTCCATTCTCGTCATCTGACGCTCCTAGATCATTTCTGCCTGTTGTTTCAGTTCCTGTCCCTTGGCCGGTGCTTTTGTCGCTGGTGCTGTTGGCACGCACTCACGATCCACCTCCTTGTGGTTTACTACCGCATTTCTACTTTCCTCCCGCCGCATAATCGAAATTCAGAATTTCGCTCGCCATCACTCCTCAATGCTTCCTTTACCCTAACATTTTAGTCTCTAGAGGATATCCTAACATTTTAGTCTCAAGTTCAAACTCTAGTATGAAGGGACAAACCCCTCATAAAAACATGTGCTTTATCCTAACATTTTAGTCTAAGATACCATAGTAGTAAGCTCTTTAAAAATATATTATAATGGTAAGTCCTTGGATTTTCATCCCAATTTCAAACCCTAGCATGTGGGATCAAAAACCCTCATAAAAACTCATGCTTTACCCTAACAATTTGCCTATAAAAAAAATGACCTCTCATAAAAACTCATGCTTTACCCTAACATTTTGTCTAGAAATGAAGGACTCCAAATAAAAAACCATACCTTATCCTAACATT
Organism: Wollemia nobilis; assembly: GCA_028583015.1. NCBI lineage: Eukaryota > Viridiplantae > Streptophyta > Pinopsida > Araucariales > Araucariaceae > Wollemia > Wollemia nobilis. Next base: position 436,087 of record JAQPPZ010016822.1, read on the forward strand.
TTGAAGCTGGTAGCTGTTGAGTACTTACCAATAAGCTGCTTAGCTTGATTCCCTAAAGAATAAGGATCCCATTAACTTTATCATTTTGAAGTCGGTAGCTGTTGAATGCTTACAAATAAACTGCTTAAGGTTCCATTACTAGAGACTATAAAGTTTCTCCACGTCATCCAACCAAAAATGGAGGTTCCATTACTAGAGATTACCCCATTTTTATATTCCTTGGAGAGATTTTGGGTCCACTACAACACAGACGGTTCCTTCCACATCGACCTTATTTCCTCCACGCCCTCTTCCTCGTCCCATACCCAAAAATGATAACTATGAAAGTAATCATGATTTTAGGAAAAAAAAAAGTGATGAGCCTCTGGGCTTGTATTTGGAAAAGTGGATATTTTTATCAGTCTCTTTAATTAAATTACCGTGAGTTCGACTGTTATCAGCCTGAATAGGAGTTTCAACTGGTTGCTTAAAATTTTTTATTTTATTTTTTAAGGATTACGTCATTTTTGATAGGTTTTGGTCTTGATTGCGTCTGAGTAATCGAAGTGGTTATGAACATGGAAAATATTTACGGATTACAATATTATAACGATAATTGTGGTTACGCCTCTGGTTGTCATGATTGTTATGAAGTATGATATTATTTGAATGGGTTTATGGGCTTAAGGTTACATAATTAGGATAAAGTTAAGGATAGGGTTGTAAAGCAAGAAGATGGGTTTTGGACATAAAGATATCTAATATATTATATTATAAATTAAAACATATTATTTCATATAACTTAGAAAAGACAGAAACTATGTTTGGTTACTTAACCAAATATTCCTAAAGATTTGCCACTAGGATGTATCTCAATCATCCTCAACTTTTTAAACGATCAGCACCTATTGACAACGAAGGACCTTTAATACATTTCTATTAAAAGGTATAGTTGAGGAATGTAAAACACCCAATGGGGCCTAGTACAGAAACTATGTTTGATTACTTAACCAAATATTACTAAAGATTTGCCACTAGGATGTATCTCAATCATCCTCAACTTTTTAAACGATCAGCACCTATTGACAACGAAGGACCTTTAATACATTTCTATTAAAAGGTATAGTTGAGGAATGTAAAACACCCAATGGGGCCTAGTACAGAAACTATGTTTGATTACTTAACCAAATATTCCTAAAGATTTGCCACTAGGATGTATCTCAATCATCCTCAACTTTTTAAACGATCAGCACCTATTGACAACGAAGGACCTTTAATACATTTATATTAAAAGGTATAGTTGAGGAATGTAAAACACCCAATGGGGCCTAGTATAGTCAAAATTGTTTTTAATAAATAAAATGATTTTAATTATATTTAAGAGATTATAATAATTATAAAATTAATTATTTTAATATAGGAAGAAGTATAGTGTAATTTTATTTAGTTTTTAAATTTAATTTTGATTTTTTATTCATAGTTTTAAAGTTTAACATTTTAAAAAGAAATTTGTTCAATAAAATTAAAAGTTTAATATTTTCATCTAAGAAAGAAATTTTTTCAACAAAGTTTAAATCAACATTTTCTTATTATCTTTTGAAGAGTATTTCTTCTATTGTTGATTTTGATGAAAAATATTCTTATTTTGATGAAAGGTATTGTGCAAAAGACACATATACATTCTAACCATTTTTTCTTGAGGAATTCCATCTCCCAGTTTCATATATGTGATGGTGTAAACCAGTATTTCAAAACTCGCAACCCGTGAGAAACTTGGGAGGCTAATCTTGGCGAGTTCTTGGAAAATCGGGAAAACCTCTGCCACTTGTATCCAACACCTCTCCCATGTTGTATGGAGTAACCCTAGAAATAGCGAACGTGTGAAAAACAAACACATTATTAATTGTAGTGAGTGCAGAGTTTCATTTTCTCGATAAATATATTTAAATATATTTTATACATGTAATCCTCTGCCATGCCTCTCCCCTACCTCAATCATGTACTAGTCTCAACCCAACCCCAAAAATAGTGAACATGGAAAACAAACACATTATCAATGGCAGTGAGTGCAAAGTTTTGCTTTCTTCGATAAATATACTTAGATATATTTTATACATGTAATACCCTGCCCTGCCTCTCCCTTGTCTCAATCTCGTACTAGTCTTAGCTCTTACCTCGATACCATATGAGTATCGACCCCTACCTCTCCCTTGTCTTCCCTGTATCTCCCCTACCTCAACCCCAACCCCTACCCTTGTCTCTCCCCTGCCTCGGCCCTAGTCCCAGTCCCCACCCCTATCTCTCCCCTGCATCGGCCCTAGCCCCTCCCTCTCCCCTACCTCTATCCATTCAAGTCTTAATGAGTAATAATTGAGTACTCGATGAAAAATGGTCGAGTAAATAATCGTGAGTTGACGAGTTACTTGGTCTGAGTTTTTATTAAAAAACTCGTAGACCTTGTTGACCCACGAGTTTCACAAGTACTCATGGTTACTTTACGAGTTTCAAATCACTGGTGTGAACTAGATCTTAGTTGGACTATAAGTATTTTCTCTTCCATTTGATCTTTGCATCTATGTACTTCTTTTAGTTTTTTTCATAGTTTGGATTGAACTCGTTGATGTATAACTATTTTTTCCTCCTTCAATTTTTAGTCCACATGACATATTATTTAATTTCTTTATTGGAGTTTGAGACCCTATGAAAATTAGTGCTCTATTTGCTCATCCATTTGTTATTTTGTTTCATCTATGTGTCTTTTCATCTATTTAGAATTTCTTTCATTACCTATTTTGACATCGTGTTATCTTCCATTCTATCTATTTTCTTTAGGTACCTCAACAACCTTATCATAGCTTCTACTTCCAATGGAAGAGTTCCTATTTTGCTAAGTAAATTACCATATGGGACTAATGCTTTAGCTCTAAAATTATTTGTAATTAACCACTTTAGAAAAGTCCTTTTTTGGCAAGTAGAATCTCATATCAGAGTGATAATTTAATTTTAAAATTATTTGTAATTAGTTGTTTTTGGATTCTTTCTATATATTTTCATTTAAAATTTGTTGTATTATTACACCTCGCACCCATATAACACCAATGGAATAACTAATAACCCAAAAAGGACCCTCATAGTTTTCCAATCCCACAACTCTAATTTTCTACCCTTATTTAGCAATGAGTAGAGTGCCCTCCTTCCTGCTTGTTCCCAAGTAGTTTTCCAATCCCACAACTCTACTTTTCTACCCCTATTTAAAAATAAGTAGAGTTCCTTCCTTCTTGTATTCATTTCATCCTAGATTTCCCAAATTGAGATTGCTTTGAAAATCTAATGCAAGGTATTTGTATTTTGTTACAAATTCTAAAGGATTTCCTTAAAAAAAAAATATAGTTGTTTTACTCTCTTTGAGGAGAGAATACCATAATTTTAGGCTTGCTAGTGTTTACCTTTATCCCAACTTCTTTACAAAAATGCTCAAAATAGTTTAGATGTTCATTTAATCTTTCAAGTGTCTTCTCAATCAAGATGAGGTCACTGGCATAGAAAATAAGTTTCACTACATAATTAGCCATTTTTATTTCCTCTCCTCCCATCCTTTTTACCAACTCCAATTTGTCAATTTAAAGTCCAAATAAAGTAAGTGACAAAAGACAACCCTATTTCAGTTTGACATCACTCTCAAAACACTTTGATAGTCCTTCTAGAGTTTTTATTTTTGCCACCACCTACTAATAAATTCTGGTACTATGTCAAATTCCTTTCTAAAGTCCACAAAACAACAATAAACTTCTCTTTTTTCATTCCATGTCCTCTTTATTCGGTTCCTTAAAGTAATGTAGTGATCTATTGTTAAGTACTTTGATCTAAACCCTACTTGCCCTATTACCCTATTTCTTTGATTTTCTTCCCACTAACTAATTTTGCTTTCTATTATGCTGTCAATTTTTCAAAAAGAGAATTAATAATGATGGTCTAATAATTTGAAGGATTATTGGTGTTTCTATTTTCATGTAATAGTATGACTAGGTTGGTTATCCATTCTAGTGTAAAAACCTCCTTTAATGATGTCATTAAAGATAATTTAGATGTGTGGTGTTAAGATGTTAACCCTACACTTATATGTTCAACTTGCAAACCATCTATATCTTGAGCATTACTTATTGCTATTTTCATAATGCCCTCCACATCTTTATAGGACAAAAGTTCCTCAATTGTGTCTATTATAGGAGGGGTATATTTTTCTTGGTTTCTCTCATATAATTGCTTAGCATACTATAACCATTAATCGCTCGTGATATTGGTTTTTGTGTGCATTTTGCGTTATTGTAGCTCTTTCTACCTTGATCTGATGTAATCTTTCCTTTTTTTTACTAGTTTTTTATATATCTTGCTACTTATGTTCTTTTTACCTAGTTCTTTCAAGGTTCTACTTATTGCTTTGCATTATTCATCATACCATGGATTTATAGGGAAGCTTTCATATTTTATTTTCCTAGGTTTTAATTTTTGCATTATTTCGAGGCTTCTCTAATTATATCCATCAATTTATTGCTATACAAAATATAAGTTTAAAAAATATATATCTTATTTCTTTCCTCTTTTTGCATAATCTACTTGAGTGATGTTTTAAATGTTTTCTAATTTTTCTTTGTTATAGATATGTTTCTTGTTGTCTTTTATCTAGTAACTTGCATATATTTTTCTTGTCATCTTTCTTAATATTTGTGTACATTGGATGTGATCAGATTTTAACTCGATGGTAATTGCTATAATTTCTAGATATTTTATCCTTGAAATAAAATTTGCTAGGTAAATAGCATAATCAACTACATTGTGTGCATTATATGTTTGACAAGTATATTTTCCAATTTTGTACCATATGTTTACACCATTGCAAATGATCAATCCCTCTATGCTGCATACCTTAAAAAGTTCTTCTCTATAATGTTTGATGGGTCATTTACAATCATATAAGGAACTTAACCAATGGTGATCCACCTCTTCTTTCAACCATAATGGAATATCATATATTAGTATGGTAATATTTAAGGAAAAATACAAAATATTTTTTTAATGTAAAGGCCTAACTTTTAATTAATTTAAAAATACTAGTCTTTACAACCAAAAAAATGGGTGGATAGGCACACCCGAATAGCTAGTCACACTAAATCAGGTTGAGTTAGGAAGCGATTACTCAAAACAACAAAAACATGGTTAAACCTTTCACCAACCAAAACACCAAAAAACATGCATTAAATCGTGTCAATCATGGGAGGTATGCTCATGAGGTGAAATTCCATCACCCTCCATATGCTACCAATTGGTATTAGAAGGAATGGAGATGGGCCACCCATCCTCCCTAGGCGTGTGAACATTATCACCTATACCAGAGCCATCAATGCCATCAGATACATCCCAACCCACCACATTATCTGAAGCAAATGGGCATGTAGAAAAATGATCTCCCCAACCAAAAATTGGGTCTGGCTCTACTTGGATAACCTCCCATCCACTGCCATGATGAGATGTAATGGTGCCAATGTTACCTTGGGGTCGTCGAACAGGAGATGGTTGAGACCAATGTATTTCTACAGACTAAGAAGAAAGTCACCAATGAGAGCGTGATCTAGAAACTTCTTGTGACCAAGAAAGCTTAGTAGAAGGTACTCGACTGATCCCACATGGGGCATTACCCCAGTGTTGCATAAGAGTGCAAAGATACTCCACATCCATATGAAATTTCTCCACTTGAACTAAAATTTGGAGCCAAAAATCATAATAAACCATGCACTTATCAGCAATTGAAAATTCAATTGAACTATGCTGCTGAGAAAAAAGAAATTTTTTACAAGTTTTCCAAATATGAAAAAGCACACTAATGCAAAGAATATTGCACACTTCGAACAAGGGCAAGGAAAAATCTAGTGGATCACCAAGAAAAGCATGATGTCAGGTGAATGAACTGGTTATATGAGGCCAAAATAAGGACTCAATCCAATCCTAGGCCATTCGAGATTTCTTGCACTACCAAAAAATATGAAGGGGGTCCTTTGGAGCACTACAAAAATGGCAGATAAGATTATCTATTCCAAGGTATTTTAATATTTTTCCAAGAGGAATACCATAGGATAATAAGCTCAAGGTAAAGAAAGCTTGTTTGGGTTCAATATACTCTACCCAATCCATTTTAAATCTTAGACTCCAATGATGTGATTCCATTACTATGATGTAACAAAGAGCCTAATAGTGAAGAATCTCTAATTTCAAATAATATTTCCAAGTTTTGAATTTTTTGAAGGGTAGGGTTGTACATTATGCTCAATGTACCCTAACAAAAATTAAATCTGATAATGATAATGTGTTGTACTAAAATGGTAGGTATTATCCTAAATGGCCAAGTAGTCTCTTGAATTTTGGCCTCATGAAAGCTAAAATCCACTTTTATTTTTCTTTTTTTAATTATTTTTACATTGTCTTGTATGGCTTCCATCTTGGTCTCCTCAAAGAAAAAAATTATTTTAAATTTTCTGGATATATGAAATTGAAATAAGCTCATTTATCATTATATTATTATATAATGGTATTACAACAATTTGCTATAAATTTGGTTGTTATCTATGTATCATTTGGAAATATTCAGACCTCAATATTTCTTCACTGATTAAACTAATACCATTTGATTTTATTTATTTTTTTTATAATTTTTATTTAGTATTTATATTCCAATAAATAATGTCATCACCCTTTCAACCAATCAAAAAAAAATAAATAATGTCATCACATATTATAGAGGTATTATAATAAATTGAATTATTATAAGTTATTTTATATGGTATTGTATATTAATATTTTATAATTATGTATTACTATTACAAATTATATTAAAGGATTTGAACTTGATGGATCTCACCATATTGAAAGGTCAACTTATTAGATGTACATGGATTTGAACTCTTGTCTTATGGTTATGGGTTATTTTATGCAATAGTATATTTTTTTTCAATGAGTTTACACATGTTTTTATGAGGGTTCTTCGTTCCATCATACTTAGTGGGGTTCAAACCTTGGACCTATTAAAGAGAGGCCAAAGCCCTTACCAATACAGTAAGCTTACTTATAATAGTATATATTTATAATTATTTATTTATATCTCCAAGTCCTCAGACTCGATAATTGCTGGCTCTTGTTGACCAGTTTTGGATTTCCAGTTCTAAGCTTCATCTTCCATAAACTTCACATCTCGACTAATGATCAACTTCTTTGTTACAGGGTTATACAACCTATAAGCCTTCGATTCTTCACTATAGCCAATGAAGATACACTTCTATACCTTGTCATCTAGCTTCTTTCTCTTCTCATCTAGGATATGTGCATATGCTATGCAACCAAAAAATCTTCAGTGAGCAACACTTGGCTTATGGTTGCTTCATACCTCTTGAGGAATTTTGTCCTTCACACTCTTTGTGGGACACCTGTTTAGAAAATCAACTGCACAAGATACAACTTCTGCCCAGAACTCATGTGGCAATTCCTTTACCTTCAACATGCTTCATGCCATTTCCATTATGGTTTTTTTCTTCCTCTCTACAACACCATTTTGTTGTGGTGTGTATCTAGAAGTGAACTGCCTTCGAATTCTATTTGCTTTACAAAAAATTTGGAATTCATTGGAGATGTAATCACCTCCTCCATATGTTTTGAGAGTCTTCACATAATAGTCACTCTGTTTTTCAACTAGAACCTTGAACTCCTTGAATTTTCCAAAAGCTTATGACTTTTGCTTGATGGGATTTGCCCATGTCCATCAATTGAAGTCATTTATAAAATTCAGGAAATACTTGTTACCGAAAAATGTGTTGGTCTACATAGGACCACAAATATCGAAATGCACCAGCTCCAATGTGTTGGTAAACCCTTCACCATTTGTTTCTTGTGTAGCAAGTTCACCACTAAAACTCAAGTGACCCAATCTGAGATGCCACATCCAGGTAGCATCTTTTAGTACTGCACTAAATAACAATAGTAATTCATTTTGAATCTGCAGGGGAAACATCTTGTTCTTTGTCATGGACATAATTGCGACGAGCCCATTTTCTTTGTCTTGAATGATACATGCTCCATTTTTAAATTGAACAGTGTGCCCCTTCTACACAAGTTGTCCAACACTCAACAAATTGTGTTTCAATCCAACATATAATACACATCTTGTATTTGTTTCCTTTCACCTTGCCTAGTGTGGATAATGATTTTTCCTTTCCCCATGATAGGTACCTTACTGTTGTTCCCCATATTCACCTCTGACTTGATTGTTTCATCAAGATGTGAGAACATCTCTCTATTCCCAGAAATGTGATTACTGCAACCACTATCAAGATACCAGGTGTTCTTTTGGCTCTCCTCCTCAATACTGCAAGTTAACAATAAATTCCCACATGCATATCTACACTCTACATTTTCATTTGTATAGTGGACTTGTTGCTTGTTGTCTTTGACCATATTCTTTCTACACTCATAGCTATAATGACCAAATTTCTTGCAGTAATAACATTGGATCTTTGATTTATCATACCTTTGATTTGATTCTCCTTGTTGATTTCCACTATTGCCTCTTCCTCTTGCTTGATGGAAGTTGCAGCTATTCTATCCTTCACTGGAGTTTGATATTCCTCCTCGCTTATGACCTCTTCCATGCTTGCCTCGATTACGCTGTTCTCTTCCTCCTTGAGAAATGGAGGCACCTTGGTGATATTATTCTCTTCTACTGTTGTCTCAGAATGAGACCTGCATTTTGAAATTTTGCTCTCCAACGAGGATTGAGATGACTAACTCAGCCTCTGCTCATTTATTTGCAGAGAACCCATGAGCTCATCCACTGATAAGGTTATCAAATATTTTGATTCTTTAATTGTTATCATGACTGAGTCGAACCTTACTAGTAAGCTCCTCAGTATATTCTCCACAATTCTCTGATTCTCCACATTCTCGCCATTCAACCTCATCTGTTTGATAATACCCATTGTCTAGGTAAAGAAGTCGCTCATTGACTCTGACTTACTCATTTATAAATTTTCAAACTCCCTTATTAGCATCAAAAACCTCACCAACTTCACTTTGTTGGTGCCCTAGAAGGAGCTAGCTAGAATTTCCCATGCCTCCTTCAATTTGGTTGTTTCTACAATTCTAAAAAAAATTGTTTTCTCGACTGCCTACATTATGTAGAATAATACCTTATAGTCCTTTTGATTATCCTTCAACAAGTCTAACTCTGCTTGGGAGAGAGCACTCAATGACATCACATCTGCTGGTTCTGCATAACCATTCTCGATCAGGTCTGATAGCTCTTGAGATTTGAACAAAATCTTCATCTGGATGCTCTAGTAATCATAGTTCTTGCCATTGAAATGTGGGATCTGCAACTGCAACGGGTTGTCACTGGAAGCCATTGCTTATTATCTTCCATGAATCTAGCACTAGATCTGATACCAATTTGAAAGTTTATCTACAGTGCTCAGCGAAATGTGACACATCGCAAATTTCAACTAGGTTGAAGTCCACTGACTAGAGCAGGTGGAGATATACACTTGAAATATATCATGTGCCACTGCACAAAGGAGGTATGTTGTACGCCATGGAATAAAGAGACTTTCAAGTCCGTGGGCTGTAGCAAGTTGTTCTAGCTTGTAGGTTAAAAGTGTTTCCATACATTTCTATGCAAATTGAGAGCAACGGGGAGTACGTGCTGTGAGCTGCTCTATTAAACAAGGAGGGAAGAGTGGATTGGAATAGTGTTGTGTACCGCTCGCTTCTAATATCGAGCACATGCGCCAATGCGTAGCAGGAGCGGTATGGAGCACGAAGCTATCTCATGGGATATAACAAAGGAAATAGCACGGGTTTCATCATGTCATATACCGTGGAATTAATTGCAAGATAAGTCTGTGACACACATCATTAATTAAATAATGCAGCGAATTGGAGCATAAAGTAATATCGCGTGCCACGACAATTAACTTGATAAAGCGCGCGACTTATAACATGAACAAAATATGTCCTACACTGCTCATTTAAATTGATGGCATTCTTCTCAATGCAAACTTATGAGTGGGCTAGAACATGCTTGTTCTACACCGCTCAAAAATACAAAGGATGTTGAGCGGGATAGAACACGTTCTCAACCACAAGTTTTAACATGGAATCTTCAGCGGAATGGAACACATATAACAACAAGATAAAACCTAACTTTGCTAAGTTCGCTTTATATTCAACCAAAAAATACGCAGAAGGCAAAAATACATGAAATGATATTTATTGCTTAAAGACGGAAGTACATCCACATACATCTGCAACTGAATCAGTTTGCAGGTTATACCCTCAAGGGAGTTTCTGAAAGCTACAACTTCAACTCTTGGCAGTCTTCACGCTTCTGCTGCGCTACTCTGCTCCTTCTGCTCCGCTCTATTGCTCTCTATACTATGCTGATGCCTTCTTATCTCTCATATTTCTCCTCATGCTTGTTCTCATATTTATAGCTGGGACGGAGAGAAAGGCTTACCGGCTTTCTGACATGCATTTAATTCAAAACTAGGATTTCTATCCAATCGTCGAACAACTGACAACTGCAACTGTCGGCAATAACTGCACACACTTTAAAATACAGTGATCAGATTTGACAGATAAGATCTATCAGATGTGAAATCAAGTTTAATTTCTAACAAAAATGTTTACACTTGTCCTCCAAAGAAATGGGTGAATGCAGTTATTATATGTGGAGGCAGAAATTTCCTGTCAAGGCCGAGAATAAGGTGGAGGAGAGGAAAGAGGTGGACACCTGGGTTATAAAATTGGTTTTCCCACGCGGAGAAAGGGAATGAAGGTCCTGGCATTTATGTATTCCTTCCCACAAAGATGGTGACCGGATTGCCATTTATTATACAGGCGAATTTCCCGCTTGTATAATCTAGAGAGAGTCTCAGGTGGGACAACAAGTGGAACCAAGGAATTCTCGACTGTATTCCGTCGGCTTTCTATGCGGTTTTTATTTTCCTCATGAAATCTCATCCATACTCAAGGGCAGACATCTTCCATAAATATCTACCCGTTAACGCGCCTTCTTATTTGTAGTTGAGAAGCTTGCGGGTGGCCATTGCTGGTCGTAATTCTGTTGTTGCATTAGGAGGGAAAACATGGACTGCGCAGTTGGGAAGGAGAGACTATACCACGACCAGTCTAAGTGGAGCCAACAACAACCTTCCAAGCCCTGGTTCCAATCTCAGCCAACTCATCTCTTCGTTTTTCTCGCCGCAGAATCCAGTGAAAGTGAGCAGCCACAACACGAAAGGCCGCGTTTTATACTGCCTGGAAATGACCCTTAATTACATGCCAGACGACTCCAATAAGGTCGAAGAGGATATAACATCTCTGCTATCTTCCTTGCACTTCGTTCTTGGCTTGGTCTTCATGACGAATCTTTCGTATGTAGATTTCCTGGACCAAGTTCACACTTCAGAGCTGAATTTCCGTTCTAATGGACTGTGGGAAGTGACCCACCCCTGGCTCAACTTGTTCGTGCTGGGAACCAAAATTCATGAATTGTATGCTCGAGTCTTCAAACACATTCTCCGGAAACGTCAAGCAGCAACGGTCCCATTTTTATCTACCCAGTGAACCGCAACAAGTGGGGTGGGTTTGGTTAAAAAAAAATTCACATAGGGAAGGTTCTTATTCTTAACGAAGACAACTTAAAAAAGATTCAAGAAGATAATTAAAAAAAGATTCAAGCAATTGTGATAGAGAATGATAGATGTCAATTAAAAAAAAAAATTAAAAGGATTTTATTGATTTGTAATGTTTTTATACGATCTGAGTTGGTGGTGAAAGGCTTCGAAAGTGGTGGTTACAACATTATCTATAATTATATTAGCTGAGAAACGTCTTGTCCATTGTTAATATATTATGTAGAAAGGGTAAAAAATTATTTTTTATTATTTAAAAAATATTATATTTAGAGTATATGATTGTTGAGTGTATGATCAATGATGACATCTTTAAATATTATATAAGTGAAGCGTTCATCGCGGAGGAAATATTATTCTTTTCAAATGTTTAATATGTCCAAAGTTTTTGAAGACAAAATGCAAGAGCACCAAGCAATGGACAAAGATTATACGTGACCTTTGTTATCAAGTTCGACTTCCTCGAAATAAATTTAACATGTTCAAATATTCGAAATAAAATTCGACATATTATAAATGTACATATATTTTTTCAATGCTATTTATCTTAAAATATATCTAGAACTTTCAAATTTCCAGTTGGGGTTGAGTCGAGATGGAGATGAAGTCGGAGCTCCCATCTGAGATAGTTGTGGACGATTCTCTCTTAGTTAGAATTTACAAAGACGGATTTGTAGAATGCTTGAGAATTTACAAAGATGAATCCATAGAACGTCTGCTCAGAACGGAGATGGTCCCCCGAGACCGTCCGTGAATGGTCATGTGGTGTCCAAGGACGTGACATTGGATGCGGACATAGAACTTTTTGCCTGTCTGTATATGCCCCTCTACGTCGAGAAGGAAACGCAGGGCTCAAAGGTTTCGCTGGTCGTCTACATCCACGAAGAGGGCTTTTGCATCAAAACCGCCATATCGCCGCTTTATCAAAGCTATCTCAATCTTGTCGCAAATGAATGCAAGGTTCTCTGCGTCTCCGACAAATGGATTTGTATATTATAGGACTGAGTATCAAGTTCTTATAACAAGCGTTATTTTTTATCTTAAAAGAAAAATTATGTACATGAATTGTCTAACTACACCATCTCTAATTTTTGTAGGACATCTTTAGTAAAAACTTAAATTCCAATTAAATATACTAGATATATATTAAGCATAAAGAAATATTATAAGTCCAAGAAAACATAATTATTACAAGATAAAGATAAAAATCTCATCTTTATATGTTTATTACAATTAGCTTTGAACAATTTATATAACATAAAGTGAGAGTTAGCTATTAACTAAAAGTTACTTCTCATCCCTCATTGTTTTTTATGGGGATTGAAACTTACTTCTCATCCCTCATTGTTTTTTATGGGATTGAAACTTACTTCTCATCCCTCATTATTTTTTTATGGGATTGAAACTTGCTATTGTGAGCTACAATGTTATATTGTTATAAGGAAGATTCAAATAAACAAAGAGATAAAAAGTAAACAATTTATGTAAGGTAAAGTGAAAACGTAGCCTCTCAACTAAAAAATTCACTTCTCATCCCTCATTGTTTTTTACAATTAAATTGAGTCATTTATATAAAATAAAGTGAAATGTGCAATCAACTAAAATTCACTTCTCATCCCTCATTGTTTTTTATAAATAATTTTCTACCAAAATTTCAAATATTATTTAAAGTTAAAAAATGGTAGTCTTCCTCGGTTTTTCTTTGGCTCACATGTTAGGCTTCTATAATGTCATAGTAGAAGGAGATTCGTTAAGCCTTATTAACCTACTGAGTTCAAGAAATGACCCCAACTGGTGGGTGTTTAACAAAGTAATGGAAATTAGAAGGATTGCAAGTCTGATGAGAGTTGTTCAATTCATCAACATCTAATGAGAAGGGAACAAGGTGGCTGAATTCCTAGCGTACTGGAGGGTTGAGCATCTGGGGAGAGTGGAATGGAGAGACAATATCTCAGGTGAGATACAAATTTTGGTGAATGAGGACAACTCGTGATCTAGGAAAGGAGGGTCTTAGTTTGACGGTTTGGATTCCAATGGATAAATTTCCAAGATGCATCATCCAGTGGGTAATCTTCCCTACAATCTGGTTGGTTCAGTGCTCAATAGTCAAAGGACCTATCTCTCAGGCCATGACCCCTGTTGTTTGCTTAGTGATAGTGCTCCTCTCGAGATTATGTGGTTCCTAGGGTGACTTTAGGACTGGATCAAATAATGTTAGAGGACCCATTTTTATGTTGACAATCGAGGTGTATGGGGTTGTTGTGCACACGAACGTCCATGATTAGTTAAACATTTTCTTGTGTAAGGTCCTTGATTTGGTAGGGTAAGCTACTAGGTTTGTTCCTGGGGTGGTTTTTCACCTCCCTATTGTTGTTTGCTTTCATTTTTTCCCTTGAGGACCTTTGTTCTGCTAGTCTCCTATGGGAGTTTTTGTATCAGGTTGTGGGAGCCTCTTAAAACCCTCACCTTTAATTACCAAAAAAAAATTATGAGGTCCAAAATTACCTAGTTGTGATAAATATTCAAATAATACTCTTTCCTAACTTCGTAATTCATTGACCAGAATTGAATTCTAGCATAAACTAATTATAACATTGCTTATAGAAAAGTGACCCCATGTCCAAAAGTTCACCTATCGTGACAATAAAACTTTATCACAGACAAGGATCTATTGCCTCCTATGCATATTTATTAAAGCCTTTTCTAAATCCAAGTAATTCCTAAACCATATAAAGGAAATAAAATTAAGAGATATGTGACTAAAAGAATGGAAAGGTGAAACACCCATTCTAGAAATGGTCTCTGCGTAGAAATTAGGTTAGTGCGAGAAAACCCTAGGAGCTAGGAATCTGCCTTTGTCCTTTAATCCCTGTCGCTTATATGGTAGCTTCAACTTATGCTGAAGTTGTCAGAGTAAGGAATTATGCCAGGGAAGAGACCCCACAAGTTCATGCCAAAAGTTTTCCATGAGGTAACAATGTTAATCCTATTGTTGAAATTCCTATCATTGAGTTTGATAATGCATGTAAGTTTCTATAAGAGCATACCTTGATAGGATATTTCCTGGGTTGCATCCTGGATGATACTCTAATACAATCTTAGATTTAGCAGTATTGGCAACCTTATGGCATTAAGATAGAGAATATCCAAAAAATTTCAAAAGGGTTTTTTCTTTTTTTGCTTTGCTAATGCTCAACATGCACAAGAAGTTTTTAGTTGGTGTCCCTAGTATGTCCAAATCTCTTTACTTTTCTTTCAACAATGGTCTAGAGATTTCTCTATCAATGATGAGGCTTCTTTGGAAGTGTCTATTTGGGTTGAGTTCCCTAGTATTCTGATGGTATTTTGGCCATTCTTGCAAAGTATTGCTTCCACCCTTGGGAAGGTGGTCTGCTTAGAACCAAATAAATTTTATAATATCCACCCTAACAAGCGTGTGTGTGTCAAATACGATCTTTCCAAGGACCTTACTAAGTCTATTGACCTGAATATTGGTGACAATATTTTAACGCAACATGTTGTGTACATTAATCTACCCAAAACCTGCTACTGTTGTCAATTCGTAGATCACAAAATTAAAGATTGTCCACTTATTGTTGATAAATTCAAATCATACAATATTGTTGTTCCTCCCCTTGCTTCGATAGCTCCAATTCTAGGAGCCAAGAATAATCCAAATGAATGCACTACCATGATAAACAGGAAAAATCATCAACCTAAGCAATCGATGTTGTAGGGAGGTTCTAGTTCTAATGCTCCGATGCAATAATCCTTGACACCATGCATGTTAGCCCTTTTGGCTCCCACTACTCCAGTGCATTCGTCTCCTTCAACACCAGGAGGGTCCTCTTCTATACCTGCTTCAGATAGAGTTTCACCACCTCTAGTATATTTTTCTTCTGATTATTTTGCTACTTCCATTCTTAAGCAAGTGTTACCTGAGGATGTGTTATTCTCCAGGTCTCATTTTTCATGTAGTTCGGCTTGTGATGGGTTACATCAAGAAAAGAGACATCAAACTAACTTTCTTAGGTAAAATTATGAATGGTTTCTTATCAATTCGTTCACTTCCCTAGGAGAGTTGGGAGATACTGAAGATGTTCCTGAGAAAATGAACCTCGATCGTCCTCAATGTTTTTTTGTCCTAGAATGTAAGAGGATAGATGGGTCCAGTCTAAAAATATCAGGTTTGCAGAGAGATTCAGAATGTTGATCGCTTGCATGGAAGTTTGGATTTTCTATGTTTGCAAGAAGTTAAAGTTTGTGAAAAAGGATGGTTTCCTAGGACTATATATAGATTATAGAATTTTGAAAAGGTAACCATTAAAAACAAGTATCCTCTATAATGAATAGATGATCTCTTTGATTAGTTGAAGGGTGCTACCATAATTTCAAAAATAGATCTAATATTTGGTTATCATCAACTAAGAATTAAAGAAGAAGATACCCATAATATGACCTTTAAAACTCAATATGGACACTATGAGTTCATGGTGCTACTATTTGGATTAACAAATGCACCGATTACCTTCATAAATATAATGAATAGTGTGTTCAAGAAGTTTCTAGACCGGTTCATCTTGGTATTCTTAGATGATATACTAATTTATTCTCAAACTAAGGAAGAGCATGATTAGCATCTCAGATTAGTATTGAAAGTACTAAGGAAGAATCAACGTCTTGGGAAACTATCCAAGTGTGATTTCTATACTTTGAAAGTATAGTATTTGTGGTACATTATCTTAGTAGAAGGCATTATTGTAGATCCACAGAAGATAGAGGCTATACTAAATTGGCCTATGCCTACAAAATTAATAGGATTTAGTGTTTTAGTATGGTTTCTCACCAAGCCAACACTAGAACTGTGACTATGATTCAAAAAGATTCAAAGACAAGCACCCATTAATCACAACCCAGACTCAACATTGGAAGAACCAATTTGCTTTTATTCAACCTCCTGAAAAGGTTGGTATACCTTGTCAACCTAATAGATGTTGACACTCTTTTAGCTCAAAATGATAAAGGTTTATGGATAGGAAAGAAAAGGTTAGAAACTTATGAATTAATACTGGATGGGTGAAGCTAACAACATAGAAATCCACAAAGTATATTCTAAAAAGTCAATTTATAGAAGTAATATTTGAGACTAACAACATTCAAAACTCAACAAGACTCTGCATCAAACTTTGACATACTTAATTCCATACATCTAAGCATCAACTATCCAAATTAATAGAATAAGATCGATACGTTAGAATTTCCATGAGCATACATATAAGTTTAAATTATTTCAATTTTCTCTAAGTCAACAATCCAAATTAACAAAATAAACTAACCATAGCAGCAATAGAAAAAACAACTTTAGAATATTATGATCAACCAACGACACATACACAATTTCGAGGTAAATATCCCTTGTAATGCTTCTTTCATTAATTGTAGAAAATGTACATAGTAGTGCAAGCAAACACTTTAGAGCCAATATTTTGAAAGGAGGTCATTGCCTTTATTTATAGATTTACAATAAGTTTCATCCGAAGCATTACAAGGAAATCTTGGCAACTTGCCATCAATGGTAGTAGCTACATGCATCTTCTTGATCAGTTACAATAGAATCTTCAGACTGGAGTCACTCTCCATCGTTCCTTATTCTTGCTATCTCTTACATCCGTTGATCTACAACTGAATTTGGTTATGTAGAAGTTTGGAATCTTTTGAATTAAAATTTGGTATTTCAACCTCCATGGCACCTGGTCTAGTGTCTTTGGCTCTCTGTAACAAGCAATTGTGTGAAAATGCTTTGGAGATTTTGAATTTTGAGTTCTCATCGTTCATCCAAAGATGAGCGTCTGAGATTAGTTATCTCACGGTCTCTTTTTATCCTTTGCACACAAACATAATCATTTGCGATCTCCATATCTAAAGTAAATCCACGACTACTTGTTTACTTCGTCCTTCAGGTAAATTTCTATTTTTCATGCCAACAACAAAGGAGACAGGAAATCGTGCACATATTTTCATCTTGAGATTTCTCAATCAACCTTCCTCATGGAAATGTATTTTTAGTGAATTTGAGAATTTTTGCTTGGGAAGCCTTCCTCAGCACTTTTTTTATTTGTGTGTAAATAACAAGGGCATCAGGAAATCACACACCAACACTTTTACCCATTTTTGGCCTTTCCTCTCGAAAATGAGTTTCTTAGCACTTTTTTGAATTGCACATGGATAACAAAGGCACGGAGAAATCACACTTAGATGCATTCTCCTATATTTCCCTTTTTCCATGGTTTTGCCTTTTTGAGCACTTTTTTGACTTGTGTGCGGATAACAAAGGCAACAAGAAATCACTTGATTTTGGATCTATTATGTGATTTTACCCTTTTTAGCACTTATAAACTCTACCCCTTTGAGACCCTTCCTTTGAGCGCTTCTCATTTGAAAATGGACAACAAATATGATAGGTGGTCATGGTGCTTTACTTGCAACTTAGAATTTACCCCTTTTACCGTGGAATCACACTCTTCAACGGATTTACATTTTCCAATACTTCTTTTATTTGCACGTGGATAACAAAGGCAACGAAAAATCATGCTTAGAAGCTTTTGCCTATTTTTTTTATTTTCTTGTAGATACACATTTTTCAACAAAAATAGGAAAATGAGCGGTTTTTTTGTGTTTACTCTCCCGACACTTAGTCAATTTTGCAAAATTTGAGCTAAATTAAGATGTAGTCAATTTTGGCTCACATTATTGGCACCTCCTAGGGAATCTTGCTCGCAGGATTTTGAGAACTTAGAGCCTTATTCATTTGGATTATGAAGTCAAAAATAAGATGGATGGATGGTCATGGAATGAAAAGAAATTGATGGAAAAGGAATGAAAGATAGTGATAATGAATGTATGAACAAAAAAAGGATGTGAAGGATGAATAACAATAGAAGTAGATCAGGGGAGATGGAATATAATCACGGAGGGAAAATATGAAAGAAAGAACAAACTCCATTAGCTGTAAGGTATGTCTCAAGCTATCACTTACATATGACTATACTTGCTTGAATGTTAGCAAAGCATGTCTAGAGAATAACAGTTCACATAGAGACGATACAGGAGGTTAAGTTAAGAATGTGATTCATTTTTAGAGAGATATATCTCTTTTAAAGGGATTAGCCTCATGCCTTTTTCATGATGTTTGTAAGATCATACCTTTTGCTCTTCTAACAATTGTTAGATTGTGATTCTCTATGAGACTCATTCATTTTGGAGGTTCTATCATTCAACCTATTTTTATTTCTCTTCATCTTCATCATTCTCTTCATCAATATGAATCACTTCTATCTTAAGTTTCTCTTACTCAATCTCCTAAACGTCCTCCTCCTCTTCTTCTACTTCTTCATTTGTTTGGTCTTCATGCTTAGATTCATCTTCCTCCATATCTTCTTTGCTTACGTCTGCTTCACTAATATCATCCTCACTAAGTAGTTGGACAATATTACTAAGCACATTTGAAGCTTCTTCCCAGGCTTTCTGTAGAATTCTTGATAGTGCGAGAATGTTTCGATGAATATGCTATAGGTTGGTCAATATTTCGTAAGATGCGTCTGCACTGCCACTACCAACCTTAGCCATCACATCTCTGATTTGAATCAAGTTTTTGATCAACTGGACTACCTGGTCTTGCTGAATTTACTCAGACCATCTTGCTAAGGCTTTGTGGAACATACAAGAGATAATTATGAAAATTCAAGATCTTGCTAAAGAGTTTGAAGAAATCAGGTTTACACATACTTTAAGGGAAGGTAATAAATGTGCAAATAGGCTAACCAATAGAGGGGTTTTGATTGAGGATCATGAAGTTAAATTCTTCTTTCCATGATTAGAGGAAGTAGTAAGTTTAGTTGAAGTTGACAATAAAATGTTGATTGTTTGAATCAAATAATGATTAAGATTTACTTTAATTTTTTTCGTTGATAATATTTGCTTTATTTTATAGCTATAATGTGTTTTTATATAAATTATTTATTATAATCTTTGTGGTTGCACTTGTGTTTGAGGAAGGAAACTAGCAATCTAGATTTCATAAAGTTATAATAATGCAATGTTTTGGAAATATTACTCTACTAATATGCAATGCATAGAGAGTAGAGGTGAATTTTTGGTATTGTGAAAGCTGGTATAAAACTCAGACATTTTATTTTATGTTAAATGATGTAGATTTCTAGCTATAGCATCTCAATTGAGATAACAAGTGTATCTATTTGTAAACTCTCAAGCTTTAAAGAAGAGAATTGTAATTTGTTGGATGGGGAGCCCAGTACAACCCCTTATTATTCAGCCAAAAAAATCCTCATTTATAGAATATTTATAGTGATATAAGATGTCAATCTATGAAAAATTATAATTTCTAACTCTAAAATACTTCCCACAAAATAAATTTCAAGCATGAGTGCTACTTGGGTGTGCATTCATCACTATCATCTAACCATGATCCAATGATAATTTGTATTCTTGCTCTTCGTTACAATAAATCTGCTGAGAAAATCTCCTTAATATTATAATTATTTACATTCATTGTCACAACTTGCGTGATTTAAAGTTATGTGGCGCGCTATTTGCATGTTATGCCTCTTTCGAACAAAGCTCCGTATGTTCTTTCGGCCAACGCAACTTATTTGTTATAGGAATATTATAAATAGATAAAAGAGAAAAAAAACATGCATGGTGGATGTTATCCATTCTAACATACTTCAGACAAAAATGTCACGTCTCTCCAGAGTCCACACTGATATGAAAATTGGACGAGTGAGCAGTTCTGATGTGTAGGTAGTTCCTCTTTATTTCATTTATTTAAAAGATAGTCAAGCTATAACATAGAGTTCTTAAGAATTTCAATAGGCATATAAATCACTTTAGAAATTACAACCTCTGTAACATCCTTCTGCTGTAACAGCTTAATTCAGGATCCTAATGATCCAAATACTTTCATTATTGGGATTAAAGAAACCCCTTCTCCTGTATGCTGGCTACTGTATCAGCCAGGGATTTCTTTATCGGGGTAAAGGAAAAACCGAGGTTTTGAAGCTTCCGAGTAGAGAATTTAAATGCCTCTTTCCTCGGATTTTTCTCATCAGAACACCTGCACAAATTCAAATTCAATATGAACTTTAGAATAAAAATTAAATCCTTTACAGTTTAAAAATAGTCTTTTAAGAGTTTATAGTTATAATTTATATGTGAATAGGAAAATCAGTTTATATGTGAATAGGAAAATCATGAATATTCTAATGATCGATCCTTATAGAGGTTGGATTTTCAACCATACGATATAAAACCTTAACATTTCAAACTTTTATAATGTAAAACCCTAACCCTATTACACCTTAATTTAAAATTTCAACCCCAAAATTAACCACTAGATTAACCATGCATACTTCTCATTCTCACACAAACCCACATTCAGGCTCTCCCTCTTTTCATATGAACTCTCTTAAATTAAGATAGCATACTGACTCTAACAATGGTAAAATCAAAACAAAGGAACTTTACCAATAGTAAAAAGAAAAATAGGTGCATCTGGATTTGAATAAGTCCTAGACATTGATTTAGTGGATTTGAATAAGTCCTAGACATTGATTTAGCCTACATAACCGTTATTCTCATCGTCATTGTGATAAGATTACCCAAAATAAGATGAACCTTGTTAAGATCTATACGTTAATTCAGCCTACAGAAAGGGTTCTGATCATGATCACTTATGACCCAAAATTTACCAACCTTGTAGGAATTGGGTACTGTGGGAACATTTCTAACAATAATTCGACTAGCTCCCCTCTGTGCATGCTGCTTTCTGCACAGATATATCGGCCTGAGGCAGAAGGCGTTTCATAGACCAATATGTGAGCTTGGGCCACATCTCTTACGTCCACATAAGCCTGAGTTGAATTCGCATATGTCTTGGCAGAACCTGCACACCAGATAGACAGATACTCAAACTTAACTATTATCAAGATAGTTAGATAAGTATTAATTTGAACAGAATTCTAATTATGAAATATGTCATTAGATTTGCATCATACTAACGGGTTAGAAAGCAAGAAGGCTAACCCCACACATGTCCAAAGTCGATGTTAATAGAAGTGAGAAATCCTACATAATGGAACCAAAGACTTGCACCATCATACTAACGGGTTAGAAAGCAAGAAGGCTAACCCTACACATGTCCAAACTGGATGTTAATAGAAGTGATAAATCCTACAATGGAACCAAAAACTTGCACCTTTAAGCCTGCTACCTCATTGACTTTAAGTTTTCAACTAAAAAAACAGGAAATAAATTAAAAGATAATCTATTCTATAATCTTAAAGAATTTTGTATCCTCTTAAAAAAAAAAAAAATTTAAAAAGATAGTGTTAGCCTTCTATTAAAAAAATAAGTGATCCATTTCAAAGATTAGTTTTTACCAGTAAGGTATTTCATGATATGGGCAGTGCTGGCGTTGATGGAAGACTGCAACAATGGACCTAAAACCAGACATGGATTCACCACCACCATATCCAAATTCTTCTCCTCCGCTCGCTTCCACGCGGCTTTCTCCGCCACAGTCTTTGCATAGCAGTACCAGTTCTGTTCCAAACACCAACCATGTTAAAAAATCTCTTCTAATGGCAGAGATATCAAAATTTATAATTGCCAGACATGTTGAATACCTTGGTTTCAATGCAATAGTCCAAATCGCTCCAGCAGGTTTCATCAACCATAAAGTGCTGATCTCTGTTGGGATCCATATAAACTGCACCAATTGAAGAAGTCAGTACTACTCTCTTTACTCCACATTCTGCACAG
This sequence comes from Wollemia nobilis, assembly GCA_028583015.1. Classification (NCBI taxonomy): domain Eukaryota; kingdom Viridiplantae; phylum Streptophyta; class Pinopsida; order Araucariales; family Araucariaceae; genus Wollemia; species Wollemia nobilis. The sequence goes on from JAQPPZ010016822.1 coordinate 458,637, forward strand.
GCATCCAACACATTGGCTGTTCCTTGAATAGCTGGATCTATCACTTGTTCCTGAAATTATAACCACAACATATTTTTAGATAAATTACAGGAAAATCTGTGAAACCTAAGTATAAAATATGATATATGAACAGCGCAACATTTTGGGTTTTGGTTTTCCGGAGGTCCAAAGTTCAAATTGTGACGTGGATGAGTTTGGATTTTGGTTCTTCCGAAGGCCCAAGGTTCAAATCATGGCGTGGTAAGTGTGTGGGGTAAGGGTTTGTGCTAATAAAAAAAATTGATATAAGATGAAATAATCATACTTAGATCTAAAATATGTGAAAGCTTAAAATTAACATACAGGATCATCTGTGAGAAGGCAGGCCATGTGGAAAACACCATGGCAGCCTCCGATGGCTGCCATCAAACTGTTGTAATCGAGGATATCAGCTTTTACAAGCTCAAGCCTCTCTTTCGCTCCTTCCAACTCTCTCAGATGTTTATACTTTCCATCATCTGCAATATCAAAATTGCAAAATCAAATTCGATCCGTTAAAATATATGAATTTCAAGCATCCCTGGAATTCTTGAATACAGACCAGGATTCCGAACAGCTCCTTTGACAGTATAACCTCTGCTGAGCAACTTCTTGACAAGCCAGGAGGCAATGAATCCTCCCGCCCCTGTTACACAAACTATGTCCCGCTGCATTTCTGCTCTGCTAGAAATTTTAATTCTTAAATCTGGCACCAAGTTTTACCTTCGGAAATCAGAATTCTACTCCGACCTTTACCTGTTGAAATAAATAAATAAATAAAAATCCTATTCCGATCATTCAAAAATTAGAATTTTATTTCGATCCCTTAAAAATCACCTGATCTACCTGTATCTTTTACCCTGGCTCAACTATATACACAATTATTCTCAACTATTTCTCTGAGTCATCACTATAATTGAAATTTTCATTCCCATGCAAATAGTAAATAGGGAAACTTGGGTCTCCACATATAAACATAAGACAAAACTCAGAGGCAGCTGTGACATATATATAGACAAAATAGGGCCACGCCACTGTTTCAAATAACATTTTTAACCTTTCCCCTATTTTTAACTAAACCAATACCTTTTATTTTTGCACTTAGAAAGGTTTAGTATTAAATGTTTTTAATTATAGATTGAAGATTACCGGTATAAATGTATAATGATTACGTCTATTTTTAACACGGTTTTTTCCCTTATTTTTTTATATTTACGTCTATTATCTTCGGTAAAAATTATCTAAATTTGGTGATAAATTGTTTTCAGTAAAAGTATTATTTATTTATTTTAAGTAAATTATTTTACTAATAATAGCATGTGAATTAAAAAACATGAGTTTATTTAGTTAAACTTTTTAATTTTGTAAAGAAGATTTAGTTAAACTTTTTAATTTTGTAAAGAAGAGAATTTAAGTTACATTTTATCAATTATGTATATGTAATTGTCAAGGTTTTGATTTAAGAGATATTGTAGTGGCAAGTCTTTGAAATTTTCATTCAAAAGATCTAAGTTCAAAAGAGGGGACCCGAATCTCATAAAAACATGTGTAAACTTAACTTTATTTTTGGTATTAAATGGTATTAGCTCAAGTGATTGAGTCCTCAATATTTGAGAAGGAAACCCACGTTCAAATCTGGCTAAGTAATACATAAATAATATCCAAGAGTTATTGTAAGACCAAACATTAAAATAGAGTTGTTGTAAGACCAAACATATAAGAAAGAAACCCACGGTGGAATCTTGCCAAGTTATACCACTATAACATTTAAAAAGAAGACCCACATTCAAATCTTGTCAAGTTATTTTTTATAAATAAAAAAATCCGTCACATTCACAATCTTTTTATATTTTTAAATAAAAAATAATAAAATGTTATAACCACCTATTGAGACCAATTTATTTCAAGTAAAAAAAACTAAAAAAAAATATCAAAATTTATACTTTTATTTTTACACATAAAAATCAAATTACATTCAAATTTTTTACTTTTAATTTCCAATTAAAAAAAAAAAATGTTAAAACCATGTATTGCCCCACCTGACCTATGGGTCAAGTTCTCTAGTGAGGGGCTCCCATCCAAACTGTTCGTCAGGATGGAACTTTGCCACTATTGGCATGGAGTGTCCTATATTATCAGAGCAATCATCGGATATCAACCAAAGAAAGAGGAGACCCACCCTGGAAGCCCCATCTTTGCACTTGTAAAAAAGAAGACGGAGTGGCAACCCATCCTCTGATTCGAACCTAAGAGCGGTGATGGCATGAAAATTTATCCAAACCCAGGGATATATAATACTAGTATTAAAGTGAAATTGAAATTTCAATCATAGAAACCATCAATTGCAACTTTAGGAGAGGTTGACTAATACAAATTAATACAAATTAAAATTCTATTCACATTAATACTCATTTATCTATTTATTTATTTTAAAATATTTCTCTATCTACGATTATCTTAAAAACTACACCTCTAACGTCATCTTGTTGACTAGGACTCTAAGTTCTATAACGCCGCCATGTTGACTTGGACTTGTATTGTAAGATCACGTTACAGCAAATCATGCATATCTAGAAAGATAAGTAGAAACACTCGTATTCCCAAAAATATTCTAAATATCAAACAAAATCTGACAACCTTATTGGATTGTCAATGGAGACCCTGGTTAAGAGAAACAAACAAATTCAAAACCAAAATGAGTACTTATGTTAGATTTGTGGCGGTTGTGGACTTTTTCTTTTGTGTAATCAGTGCCCAGGTTCGTTCCATTTGGAGTGAATCAATCCGAAGGAAATGCCACCTACACGGGAAAAGAAAAAATGGTATTGTGCAAATTGCAGATGTGCATCATGTGGGTGCAGCACTAATGATGGTGCCATACATTGTCTCAACATTCTTGTTTGTGATCAGCTCCAGCATCACAAAAAGAAAGAATTTTTTTTTTAAATGATGAACTCTGTCAGATTTTTTTGTGGTGGTGGACTTTTGCTTTTGTGTGATCAGTGGGCAGGTTCGTTCCATTTGGAGTGGATCAATCTGAAGGAAATTCAAGCTACAGGAAAAGAAAAAATGGTATTGTGCAAATTGCGGCTGTGCATCATGTGGGTGCAGCCCTAATGATGGTGGGATATAGATGGCTCTACATTTTTGTTTGTGATCAGTGCGAGCATCACTATCAGTTGGTGCTTGCACAAAAAGAAATACCAAATTTAGAATCGTGTCCCAAAAGCAATTATTGGTTTTGTAGTAACAAGCATTCAGTAGAAGAGGAGGTATTAAAGTGGAACAAATTTGGAATATATTATTAAAAATAAACAGTATGTAATAGGAACAACATTAATGATATTTTCAAAAGTACAAAATCTTTTTGGAAAGGTGAATTCTATGGGTGCTCTCACTAGGACATTGCTAAGGTCAACAGAAGACAGTGATCAATTAAATGGGGGAATGGTGGCTTGGGTTTCAGGAGATGAGTTCTGCTGAGAGATTTGAACTATTGGATTTAAGTTTTGTGAATGTTCTGCAAACTACTGCATTTCAGAAGTTACTCAATTGGATCAACGCAACAACAGGAAGAAAATAATGCCATTGAATGGAGTGAAGTGTTGCCACTTGGTCTAAGTATCAGGCATGGCCTGGAAATTTAGGAGCAAGTTGTTCACCAGAAGATTGAGAATAGTGCAGAGCCTGTAATTCCTATCCGGAGTTTGCCTTGCCACATTGATGCATTCATGATGCCACACTGTAATGCTGGAGGAGAGGGCTCTGCTGATGGTAAAATCAAAGAGACTTTGTTGAGAGGTTGTCGGCATCCTGTTCTAACTTCTACTCTGAAGAAAAAGTTTAGTATCCAAGAAAATACAATGAAGAAGATTGTCTACCGATCTGAGAGAATTCCTGTGGGGGATGACGCGGATGAATACAGGTGACAGTAACTTTTTATCAAAGTCTACAACAGGCTAACTTGTATGTGATAGACCTAGCTTCCATGAAGATGGATCAAATTATGTAGTTATCCATAAAATGATTTTTGTTGGTAATTCTCTAAGCTGTAATGAACGCTACAGGAAATATTGTTATGGACCTCTGAATTTCAAGTTTTTGCCACTTGCCACTTGCTTGTGGGATTCTTCACCCAAGTTTGGGCATGTGTGAGGTTGATCCTCTTGCTTTCTAACCTATTAATGTGATGATACAAGTCTAATAGCATATTTCATAATTGGAATTTCGTTCACGTTAATACTTACCTATCTATCTATTATCAGTGCCGGTAACAAGCGAACATGTGGTGGTAGTGGCTTGTCCGAGGAGATCTCATCTGGGGAATTATTAGTAGTAAGATATTCCATTTTGCATTCCAATAGAACCTGATGATATGGAGTTGATGCAATGTAGAGAACTTAAGCCCAGAAAGTTGTAGGCAATGTAATAGCTATACTTCCTTGCACAGAAGTTCATGATGGATATGGTTGCATTGCCTGGGTTTTGTGGTGGAATCGCCTTGCTAACTGAGAATTTTAGAGATAGGCCAAGCTGGCTGTTTTCATTTACATGCAAAAATGCTTTGAAAGTGATAAAAACAGTATCTTGTAGTCACTTTTAACGGTAAAGCTCAGCTATTATTTTCTGCTGTGACATTGAACACTAGGCTGAATCAAATATACTGTAAGTTCTGTAGCATGGGATTGAAGCAAGTTTACAGAATGTACTAATGACGACCACTGCCAAATCTGACTCAGAAACTGGCACTAAAATATGATGGCCTTCGTATTAAACTGGAAATTTATGTGGTTGTTTAAGGAATGGAGGAGAGATTTGGAAGCAAGTTAATTTTGATTTTTCAGAAAGACTACACGAAGAAAACTAATATTTCACTGATACTCGAAGTTTTGGAAATATATAGCAACGATGGGGTTTAGTATTGTGAAGATTAATATAAGAAAAGAAGCACATTGAATTTTAGAATAAGTATTCCATTAAATGTGGAGTTTTAGTATTGTGAAAGCTATTGTATTGTAAGAAAATGTAAAGAAAGAAAATTAACAAAAGTTAAAAAATAAATAAAAATTTAAAGCTTTTGTAAAAAAATAATATAGATATTAGCTATATAAAACAATTGATATGAAAATAGGTTCCAGGTGTAGACCAATTAGTTCCCCCAAACTTGGTAAGGGGGTTGAGGTCGAAGGTTCAAATCTCGGGCTTCGTCGGATTGAAACGCTTGTTTCGTCTGGTGCTTTCAGCCGCATAAAAGGTTTAAAGTGATTTTTGCATGGTGGTTATAGGGGCATGTTGTGCGAAGATTTGTATGGCCCGAGACGAAAAACACAAAATACTATGGTAGCCATACAAAACCGGACATGGTGGTTATAGGGGTGAACTACACGGAGATTTGTGTTGTGTTGCGGTGGGCATAATGTGGCGGTCATAAAAAGCCAAACAACCTGCCCAGATTCGTGGTGGCTATCATTTTCCATGTAAAAACCGGACAACACAGAATACTATAACAACCATGAAAAACCGGACATGGTGGTTATAAGGTGAACTACACGAAGATTTTTGTTGTGGCGGTTTCTGAGATGGACAAAACAAAATACTATGGCAACCATAAAAACCGGACATGGTGGTTATAGGGGTGAACTACACGGAGATTTGTGTTGTGTTGCGATTTTTGAAATGGACAACGCATAATGTGGCGGTCATAAAAAGCCAAACAACCTGCCTAGATTTGTGGTGGCTACCATTTTCCATGTAAAAACACAATTGATATTTTTTTGGGTTACATAGGAGAGTTGGTTACAACTATACTATTTTTAGTAACTGACAAGTGTAGGATTCAAACCACAAGGGCTGCTTCCACCAAACCTTTTCCACTCCGTTATTGTTGATCTGGCGTGAAGGTGACCAACGGTCGCTCGAAATTCATATCATCATTGTTGGTCTAACGCACACTCAAAGGATTCAGATCAGACTACTACCTTTGCAAACAGGCTACTTTCAAAGTTTGAACCTGGGTGTCTTCTTGATAAATGCATGGTCAGACAAACACTTAACAATCGATACGAAAATTAAATATGATTGTAAAAGTCTTAAGTTTTAAAGTAAAGACTTGTGAGTTGTTAATCAAGGACCTCTACAAACCCTAATTTTATTATTGAGTGTGTGATGGGTGTGTTCAAATAAATAAATATATATATATAATCAAGGATCTCTACAGACCCTAATTTTATTATTGAGTGTGTGAGGGGGTGGGTGTGTTCAAAAAAAAATATATATATATATATATATATATATATATATATATAAATAATAATTTGTTATAAAAATCATGGACGATGCAAAATACTAATAAAAATTATATTATTTAATGAAAAGCTTAATAATAATTATTTATTATAAAAAAACATAAATTATATTATTTAATAAAAAAATTATTGTGTGGAACTCATTTTTTTATTAAAAAATATAATTTACAGTAAAAGAGACCTTGACTTAATGATTAAAATATATGAATAATAATATATCACACTAAAATTCAAATTTTAACTGCACCAAATAAAATCAATATAACTAATTAATATATATAATCTATAATTTTTATGTACCACAAAAAAACAAATGCTTACATCTAAAATTAAACATCAATATCAAAAAAAAAAAAAAAAAGGAGCTCCATAATTTCTTCAAGATTAGAACGGCTTGCCGATATTATTATCAAGAAATAATTGAAAAAAAAAAAAAGTTTTCTTAAAAGAGTAAAATTTTAAAGTTTATGATTTTTTATTTTAAAAATTTTAAATAAAAATTAATTTTATAATTTTGTGAATGAATGAAATATTTTTAGTTTTATTCATAAGAGATCTTACAAAATGATTTGAAAATATAGTTTTATTAAAAAATAATATTTCAAATTTTATGATCAAAATATGTTTAAAATTATTTTTATTTTAAAAATTTCAAATAAAAAATAATTTTATAATTTTATAAATAAATGAAATATTTTTAGTTTTATTCATAAGAGATCTTACATGATATGATATAAAATAATTTGATAAAAAGAATAAATAAAGTGAAAAAAATTAATTATACTAAATTAGAGTTTTTTTTCAAAATTTTAGTTGTAATTTATTTTAATATTTTCTTCCTTTAAAAAATATATTATATAATTTTTTTTATAAATTTTTAAATTATTATTAAAAAAATAATAAGTATCAAATAATTTTATATATTTTTTTATGTTTAACTTTTCTTTGTTTATATAGTACATAAAAAAGTTATTAATATTTTAATTTTTTTAGATGAAAAAGTTATTATATTAATAAAATAATGTCTAATTATACAGAAAAAAATGTGGGTGGGATTAGCACACCCTTAAACCAACACACTAACCACCATGGTTAGGAGTACACAAGAGTGTCAGAAACAGTTCACAAAAAGCTAGATAACAACCGCCCAAACAGTGTCAAATATGTCGACTCATAGCGCAGGGTGCATTCCTCCAATGCTTCATGAGGGTACGTAAGTACTGCAACTCCACATTTACTTTTTCAACATGTACTTGAATCTGTAACCAACAATCAAAGAATATAGTATTTTTATCAGCAACAAAGAAGACCGCCCGAAATATTTTTTACCTCAAGGGTTAGGTGGATTGGTAATTGTGTATTTATCCATAAGATACCTAGGTGAAGACCTTGGGGGTATGCAAAGGTAGTATTTTTTATTTCACGCCCGAACAATGACAATACAAATCCCGAGTAGTCCTCTTCACGATGGGTTATAAAATAATACTCGTGTGTTTTGAACCCTACACTTGGCAATTACTAAAAATAGTGTGGATGTAACCAACTCCCCTATGTATCAAAAAATAATAATTTTTTTTCAATTAAGATAATAATAAAAATTTACTTAAAATTGATTGATAATATATCTTCGTTTTATTGATATTTGTCTATAAAGGTGATTTTTTTTCTTTGTAGATGAGAACCAAATTGATCTTACATTTATAAAATCTCAAAAAGAAGGTGGAAGGAAGAATTAATATTTGATGTAACAAATGGTTCTCTTTGGGGGGAGAATGACTTTGGTCAAGTTTGTGTTGGAGGCAATACTAGTATATTGATAATCTTTGGCTCGTATACCAAAAGGAGTTTTAAAAAAAATAGATAGTTAAGCTTTATATTCTTATGGAAAGGGAAAATGGAAAGAGAAGGTATTCCCTTGATTAAATGACAATAATTAGCCAAACCCAAGGAAAATGGAGGACAGGGGTTTAAGGACATCTTCCTATTTAGCAAGGCTCTAGCAGCAAAGTGTGTTTTGAAGATAATATCAAAGGAAGACTTATGGAATAATATTATACATAAAAAGTATTTAGAACCATTCACACTTGAGGAGTGGATAAGGGCCCCAATTAAGCAAACGCATAATGTTTCAATCTATTGGAAGGAAATGATTTAGGCCTTTTATATTGTTGGTGATTGGATTACCTAGAAAATAGGGGATGGTTCAAGGATAAGACTAGGATTAGATCCTTGAATTGGTTATAGTGATATGCATAGACTACCAAATAATATAATTCAAACCCTAAGAGAATAAGGGATTGAAAATATTGCCCAAACAATTAACCCAAAATCTTCTAAAAACTGGATTCGGGGATGGAAGGAAGTAACAATGTTCAGGATTTAGGACCAAGAGGTACACTAGTGGGAAGAATATGTGGGGAGACTTAAACTTGGATATATCAAGTTGCGAGAGGAAACTAATTAATTGGTATGGAAAAAGAATCGAGCTATAGGGGAGTACACTGCAAAGTTCGGGTATAAGACTATATTGGAAGATAGCATTGGCAATCTAGCATGGTGGTGGAAGATACTTTGGAAGCAGAAAATCCCATTGAAGACATGATTGTTCCTATGGATTTCCTAGGGATGTTTTACAGAAGAAGAATTGGAATGGTCTAGGAAGGTGTCATTTATGTAAGTAAAACAATGAAACAATTGATCATTTACTAGTTGCTTGCTCCTTTACTAAATAGGTTTGGAGGGAGGTTATAACATAGTTAAATATTCCTATAGGATGACAAGAAGATTCCTTAAGAGAGTGCTTAAAATATTGGTTTGAAAATAGGTTTTACAAAGGTTTAATAGATCTCCCATTGTTTGTGTCTTGGGGAGTATGGTTAACTAGGAATGCAATAATTTTTTAAGATCAAGAGAATCCTACTTGGCAGGTCTCCTCCCAAATCATTGGAAGATTAAAAAATTGTAAGGTTTTGGAAACAATAAAGGTAAATAGACAAATCATCCATCCAAAGACTGATAAATTAGGGACTTGGGTTTTTTCGATGGGGCTAGATAGGGGCTCCTAGATTTTGTGGAGTAGGAGGATTACTATATATTTCTAACTCTCATTATTTTAAATTCAAGGCTATATTGAGAGAAGGTTCTAATAATTATGCTAAAATTATGGTCCTCAAATTGTTAGTTTAGTTGGCAGAATCAATAGGAATACAAAAATTCAAATTTATGGAGACTCACAGGTGTTAATAAAATGGATGCTTGGTGTTTTTAGGATGGAAAACATGCTTCTACAACCCATATCCTCTCAAATAAAAGTAGATGTGGATCACAATGAAACTTACTTTTTGGCATATTTTTAGAGAACTAAAAAGACAAGTAGATGAACTCTCAAAGGAGACACTTCATATTGATCCAAGTATGTGCTGAGTACAAGAATTCAATGAGGGCAATGAATTGTAGCTATTTCAAATCTCTATCTAGGGGAATTAATACACTCTAGTTAAAGTAAGCATAGATAAAACAACTTTTTCAAAAAACTCAAAAGTTTGTGATTTAAAGGATACTATTTGATAAATTGGGAAGGTGCCTAAGGATAGAACTTAGCATGATAGAGATAGCTAGTTATGATGTATAAATGGCCTGATATTTAGGTCACCATTGAAATTTTGAATAAATGCCAAAGATGCATATGAAGAATGTAATTTCATATTTACTTAATATAAAATTATGATTTTTTTCAAGGAAACAATCTCAAATTTTCTTTAGGATCTTATCCAAGAGTTGTTTTCAATAAATTAGTTTCTACAATCTCTTATTTTTAATCTATTTCATATTTACATAATATTTCACCTTTATCAAGTGGTCTTACCTCAACTGATTAGATTCGTCAAAATTTCAAGGAGGAGACCCATGTTCAAATCTTACCAAACCATACATGATAATATCCAAACTTTGTTGTAATACTACTATGTGGTGATGATGTAATATAGGTGGGGCCTGTTTCAATCCCATATAACCCATATATATATATATATATATATATATATATATATATAATAATTATTTTTATTTTATTAAATTTTGTATCTATACTAACTTTTTTCTAAGCTCCTATTGACAGATTAAGATATCAAATAGAATAACAATAAGAAACTACTACTTTTTAATTGGTTATATGAGAGTGACTTCGACATGTTCGTATTACATAGTGACCACACATTGGTATTACAACAATTTGATAATTGTGCATATATGGTTTGGCATGATTTGAACCTAAAATAACATAAAGAATTTTTTAGCATCCTATTATGAATTTTGCTACACAAGAAGTCTAATTGTAATTAGAATAAATTAAAGTTATAAATACTTGTGTAAAGGAACTCCCTCCAATTTATCACCTTTAACTAGGATACTTATGTATTTATTTTTAAGACAAACAATTTTTTTTTGTTTGCATTAAGTTTTATTTTAAGGTAAATAAACTATATGTTGCAATATGTATATAAACCACATAAATATAGTATAAAGACGTAAATATGATAAAAATTATCTTGGATTAAAGGAATATTAACTAATGTAAGCTAAAGAATAATGGAAAGCCAAGGTTAATACATGTCTACTACATAAATTGTCTCTATTTACATAGTCTAGAGTAGTTATTGATATTTTTGTTATCCTTATATAAAAGCCTAATTAAGAAGTAGTACACCTAACTTGGCCTTGAGCCTTACCCTGGGAAAGAGGGTCTGAGCCTCATTGTGGCAGAGAGGGCCTGAGCCTCACCATGGCAGAGAGAGCTCAAGAGGACTTGAGCCTGTATTTTTGGAAACATGACTCTATAGCTTGGTGGATGCCCTTTTGGGTAGAGAATGACTTTGGCAGATGACCCTACTTTCACTTTTTATTCTGCATCCCGAAGGAAGGTTGGTCCAGCTGGAACCCTAGTTGGGGGGCTAGGAGGATGGTTGGGTAGTTGATGGATATGCTTTGACTGGCTATGAAGATGGAAGATTGACTATTTTTATTCATTTTGCATTGTAGAGTTCTCTGGTTTGGCTAATTTTTTGCCCTCTTGTTGTTGGTTGCTAGTGATGGACAGTTGGGTTTCTCTCTACAAAATTATTTGATCTTGCCCCTTCTTTGGTTCATTTACAAGGGGAGACCTTATGCCTTCAATGTTAGTGAAGATATTCTTGTGTTGTCTAGTCACTCCGACTGGTGGGTGTGTGGTCTTTTAATCTAACAGATTTTTAGGAGCTATTTTTGGATGTGGGTGCTAATCAAAAGGTTCCTTCTTTGCAATTATTTTTTTTCTTACCCCTTCCTTGACAAGATTTCAATGGGAGACCTTGTGCTCGATGAATGTTGAGGAAGGAGTTTGCGATTGGTCCCTTCATCAAGTAGGGTCTCCTAGTTTCGTTGGGTTTTTGGAGGTGGGCCAGCTGATAGATCCAACTTATTTTGTTGTGATGGACCCCACGGTTCCAAAGCTCCACCTTTTGATGATTTTTTTAGGAATGCCCCTATTCTTCATGGAATGTTGTAAACATGGGGTTGTGTTCAAGCAGGATCTTCTTTTTTCGTGGGATTTTTAGTGGTTTCAATTGCTGGTTGGGTTGCGTTTCTCTTTCTCCCATTGGGTGGGATTATGTTTTTTTCTAAGCATTCCTAGGATTTTATGATTTTTTCTTCTTTGAGTGTTGAGTTTTCTTTCATTTGAATTTTGGGTGTGATTCGAGGGCTTCATAGCAAGCCAAAAAAATTTATTTAATTCCTTTTGCTCTTCTTGCTCATTGAGTGAATCAAGGAATTTCATATTTCAAGCAAAAAAAATTGTTTTCTATGTTATCGATATTTGTCAGCACCTCATCCTCATTATCCGATTGTTTCTCTTTGTGACCTATTTGTAGTCCATTGGTGGCTAGTTGTGGATCATTGGTTTGTCAAAATCTCATTGGGTAGGATTTTTTCATCTTCAATATTTTGTGAAAATATTATTTGAGTTTGCCCAGTCTTTCTCGAGTGCCTCGAAACTCATGGTGGTTTTCTCTTCTAGTAGTTTTTTCAAATTTGAATTTTAAATTGGATTTAAGACAATATTTTTGGATTTATTATTTATTTAATTTCATATCCTCTTGTCAGAAGCTATATTAAATCCCATTGATGTATTTATTTTGAGCTTATTGAATACTATTTGGTTTTGTAATGGTTTGGGGTCCCTTCCAAAACCCCTTTGTAAAGGTTCAAGGACCCTTTCAAAACCCCTTCATCTACCTAATAAAAAAAAGTAGTACATCTAACAATATTGCATAACGAGGAAGTAGTACACTTAATAAGATTATAACTAGATGTGATAGATCTTAATTCCTGTATACATCATAATGTATTTTACATATTCAAATTCAGTCCTTCCAATGTGGAGTATGATTTTGCATAAATACTATACATCTATATTATCAAATAGCTTGATCAAAGTTGTTAAAAACTTAGAATCCTAAGCAATAAATAATTAAATCTACATTATGTTATATTCTTCTTGGACACCTCATGGCATGGTTGTGGGCTCTCATTTAGGAGACCCAAGTTCAAACCATGGTAGGACATGTATGAGTGTGTATACAATATATATACTTTTAAATCTACTTATTGAATGTCACGTTAGTATACTTAAGATGTAAAAATGATTGGATTCTTGACTTATTAGACTAGGTATTGTTGTTTGCATAATATGTTTTAACTATTTTGATATTATCCAAGAAGAGACCCAGGTTCAAACCTTAGGGGAAGCCTGTTGCAAAGGTAGTAGTATGATCTGAATCCTCTGAGTCCACGTTAAATTGACGATGACAATATGATTCTTGAGCATCCGATGATCCATTTCACATTGGGCTATAAAATAATGAGATGGAATAGGTTTGGTGGATGCAGTCCCTATGGTTTGAACCCTGCACTTGCCAACTACTAAAAATAGTATAGTTGTAACTAACTCTCCTATCAAGCAAAAAAAAAGAAACTATTTTGATATTATTTCTTTAAAGGTTTATGATATGAGAAAATTTATTAATCCAATTGATTAGCACCTATAATCTTAGTTGTTAAATTCATCGAAATTTTTAAATAAAGTTCAAAATTTGCCGAATTTAAAACCCTCGCTAATTTATCTGCCAAACGAAACTTAAATTCGACGGGAAAAAATAATTTGCAGGAAACAGGTGAAAAAAAAATTGGCAGGAAACAGGTAAAAAAATACCCACCAGAAGGGGAAAAATTATGATTAATATTTTGTCGCAAATAACACTATAACAAAATGAAGCACCCGATAAATCATCCTCCTCAAAAATGTCATTCATGAAGGAGTTCATGATGCTCATGGCCTTGCTGGAGATGCCGATGTCGGGATGGACCTGCTTGAGAACCTTAAAGGTCTCCACTCCCTTCTTGGCTCGTAATCACATCCGCTAGTCTAGTCTGACATGTTAAGTCTTAGTAGCCTGCAGAGTCATAAAATATGAATAATTAAAAATAATAATAAATAAACAATGCAAGACTACCACATATTTAGAAGGGAAAAGAAATATAAAAGTCTCAGATAGGATCTGGAGTGAGGGAGACCCCATCGTAAAACTAACACTATTCAGCAGATTCAAGTTAAATTACTACTTTTCACCAGATTAAGTATACCCAAATATTTGAACCTAAAATATTATCAATGGACTAACCTTTGTAAAAAATAAAAATTGTTTCCAAAAGAATATCTACACTGAAAACCTAATACTTACAAAGCATTAATAACCTTCTAAAATTTTATGTTAAAAAAGAGGAAACCTGGGTTCAAATATCTGCATTGAAAGCCTAATTATTTATCCATGATGAGGTCCCGCGCTTCATTCCAGCGCTTGATGTCCTCCACGGATAAAGAAGAGTTGTCTTTGCGCGCATCCAAGTGGTATCTACAATACTCCAAGGGGCAAGAAGAAGGCCAAAAAGGTCTCCACTCCCTTCTTGGCCCTCTTCTTCTTCTCGCCTCCATCCTTGGCGATCTTCTCCGCCTGAGTGGAAGGGGTCTTCTCTCCCACGGTCTTCCTCTCCTCGGTCCTTCTTCTCTGCCTTTGGTGCCATTTTCGTAGAACAATGCAAGAAAACATCAAAAACAACAATTTTTTTTATTGGCGGAGGACCCGCACCGAGGATCATGCTTTTGTGGAATCCTGAACCTCCATAGTAGATCTCTGATTGACGTCCCATATTAATTGTTCCAGCTCATAGCGGATCAATAAAAATAAGTGAGAATTTGTGCCCCGAGTTTTAAAGATATTTAAATATAAAAGTTTAAATTATAATTTAAATTATTATAATTATAAATTAATAATTTTACATTTTTATTATTTTAATAATTATTTAAAAAAAATTAATTTAAAATAGCATTAGGTGGCCATCAATCCGAAGGAACAGATTTATTTATTTTAATCAAGTTAAATGGAAATGAGGAGTCGGGTTATAATACAAAAAGGATATTTGTGCATTTATAATATATAGAACTTGGAACAGAGGCTCCGTACCAGATGAGTGGGCCAGAGATGGTCGAATTGAAGAAGCAGCTAGAAGATTTATTGGCTGTAGGGTATCTTCGTCCTTCATGCTCACCTTTTGGAGCATCGGTCCTGTTCATGAGGAAAGCAGATGGGAGCTTACGTTTGTGTGTGGATTATAGAGCATTGAATAAGCTTACCATCAAGAATAGTTATCCGCTTCCACGAATAGATGACTGTTTTGATCGCCTAGCAGGGGCAAAGGTGTTCACTAAATTGGATTTGAGATCAGAGTACTATCAGGTAAGAATTGCTCCAAAAGACGTTGAGAAGATGGCCTGTGTGTCAAAGTATGGGTCGTACGAGTTTCTTGTGATGCCATTTGGATTGTGTAATGCGCCGGCCACATTTTGCACTCTCATGAATGACATTTTCAGACCATTATTGGACAAGTCAGTGGTGGTCTACCTTGATGATATATTGATATATTCAAGGAACATTGAGGAACACAGGAAACACTTAGCAGAGGTCTTCGACTTGTTACGTGAGCACAGCCTGTATGTAAAGAAAGAGAAGTGCGCCTTTGCTCAGCAAGAAGTGAAATTTCTCGGGCATGTGATTGGTCAAGGTAACATCAAGCCAGACCCGAAGAAGTTAGAGGCAATTAGGAATTGGGAGTCGCCGAAGAATGTACATGGTTTACGCCAATTTTTGGGACTCGCTAATTTCTACAGGCGATTTGTAAGCAGATTTTTGAAGTTGGCATCGCCTTTGATAGATTTATTGAAGAAGGATCAGAAATGGGACTGGTCATCAAAGTGCCAAGCAGCGTTTGAGCTGTTGAAAGAGAAGCTAACCTCCTCACCAGTGTTAGCTCTGGAAGACTTCAGTAAGCCATTTGAGGTGCATGTGGATGCTTCAAACTTTGCCATTAGGGGAGTGCTCATTCAGGAAGGGCACCCAGTTGCTTTTGAGTCGAGGAAGTTGAACGATGCAGAGAGGAGATATCCTACGCATGAGAAAGAGATGACCGGAGTAGTGCATTGTTTGAGGACATGGAGACACTATCTTCTTGGTGCACATTTTGTGGTCAAAACGGACAATGTGTCCAACACTTTCTTTCAAACTCAGAGCAAGTTGACTGGAAAGCAGGCCAGATGGCAAGACTTTCTAGCTGAGTTCGATATGGACATAGTGCATACCGCAGGAAAAGAGAATGTGGTGGCGGATGCACTCAGTAGAAAGCAACAGTTAGCAGTGTTGACAATAGCGTCAGAGAGCCCAACTTCTGTCCATGGTGAAAGTAAGATTGTACTTGGAGAGGAGTTGTTGGAAAAGATCAAGGAGGGATTGGTTCATGATCCCCAAGCGGCTGCATTGGTTGACACTGTCATATGACCATAAACATTTATAATTAGTCATATGACCATAAAAACATTTTTTAATAATTTAGAAAATAGAATGCTTCAAATTTAATATTAAAATTGATTGATATCTTATTTAAGACTTTTAACCATTTATATACTGATTTCTTTTACCTATGAATCTTATAATGAGAATTAAATAGCCTAAAATTATATAAAAAATCAAAATAAATTATATGGAATAAGAAACCATCACAAAAAAAATTAAATTAAGCCCATATAAATGGACAATAAAGAGAATTGACCAAATTTTTTAATACACATATTTTAACTAAATTCTAGAAGCACTCCGCTTAGTTATTAAGTTTCAAAAGTGTCGAATTCTAGAAAGCAACAGTTAGCAGTGTTGACAATAACGCAAGAGAGCCCGACTTATCCATGGTGAAAGTAAGATTGTACTTGGAGAGGAGTTGTTGGAAAAGATCAAGGAGGGATTGGTTCATGATCCCCAAGCGGCTGCATTGGTTGACACTGTCATATGACCATAAACATTTATAATTAGTCATATGACCATAAAAACATTTTTTAATAATTTAGAAAATAGAATGCTTCAAATTTAATATTAATTTTTTTTTTGGTAATTATTTTAATATATTAACAGTGGGTTTTTATAGAGGATCCCAAAACCTTATGTACAAAATTAGCCATATTTCTAATGATGTATCATACCTCTTGGCTGTAACAATAAGCCTAATTGCAAGTAAAGCCATCCTAATGCTAAAGACTTGGAAACTGTAAAAAGGGCTTTTAGGCCTGGAAACCCAACAAAAAAGAAATAGGACAAAACCGAAGGAACACCAAGTAGAGCTCAAAGAAATGAAATGAGGAAATCAAAACAGACAAGACACCATGGACATCTAAGTAGACAAAACTGCCATGCCACACCAAAACTCGTCGGAGGGGGCTTTCCAAAAACTGTGCAAGAAAAACTTCATGAATGGATGTCTGCTCTGGCCAACATTTCCACCTCAGATGGGAAGCGAGACCACCACACGACCGGACACGTGGTCATGAGCCCTTTGTTGGCCATGTGGTCAGCCACGCGATTACCTTCTCTCAAAGTATGATTTTCTTTCCACCTACCACGATAGGAGAGAAGCGTTCTTGCCTCGAGGATGATGTTGTAGACTTTCCAAGATGGATTTTTGGTGCCAAGAAGGTAATTCATGATGTTGAGTGAGTCACCCTCAATAATAAGAGGCCAAGGATACTTAGAGAGTATCTGAACACCTTTCAGAGTGCCTAGGGCTTCGACATAGTGATTTTTTTGGGAGCCCAAATCTTCACAATAGGTCATCACAAGATTCCCATCATGATCTCTGACAACACCCCCAGCACTAGCGGGCCCAGGATTCCCCTTAGCCGCTCCATAAAAGTTTAATTTAATCCACCCCACGGGGGGTTTGGTCCAAACAATATTACTTCTATAGGGCCCTTTAACAACCTCCAAAAACGGCCAGAGATTCATCATTTTGAGAATCGCTTCTTCGCTCGAAAGGTAGGGACGGGGACTTGGAACAACAATAGAATTCTTGATGGCGTAGGACAACGCCCTTTGAGCAACAAAAGGGGGCCCTCTAGGAGCTCTGCCAAAGATTCTAGCATTCCTCTCTAACCAAATTTGCCAAATTGAATGATGGAAGGAGGCCTCAAGGAGGAAGCGAAGTTTGGGATTCTTGAAAGGATTAGGCCATTGGTGGAAAGCATCTTTGAGGGAACGGGGAGAGCACCATAGGATTTGGAAGGAGGATAGGACAATACTAAGAACAGAGTGGGAAAACAGGAAATGCAAGAATAAATGATCCCTCGTCTCGCAATATGCAAGACACAAGTAACACCTGTTGGGGAAGGCAAAACCTCTCTTGTGAAGGTTGTCAATTGTTAAGGCTTTGTTTTGCAAAGCAATCCACACAAAGAAGTTGATTTTAGGGACGAATACTTTCCTCCACACAGTATTCCACCTGTAGTCCATAGCAGTCTTGGTGGTAAGAAACTCATAAGCTGATTTAACAAAAAAAAGCCCATCCTTCGTACCACTCCAGATGATTCTGTCATTCCTCCTGGCAGAAGGAATTAAAACCAAGCTGGAGGATATTTGCAAGAAAGGTAACCTCATTATTAAACCCCTCCACAAGCTGGAAGCTTCCACCAAGGAAAATGGGTGCTCCAGTATATGAACTCTGCTACCCTGAGTTGGGATTTAGGGTCAGTTAAACCTCTCAGCCCAGCAAGATCCGCCCTTGACCCAAGGGCTTCTTTAGTCGCCCACCTGTCCTTCCAAAAGAAAATGAGGTTGCCATCACCCAAAATCTAGCGGGCTCCCAAGCTGATCAAATGCCGGGTTTGGAGCACATATTTCCAAAAGGTCGATGCCACGGAGGAGGTCTCAGCATCCAAGAAGGAAATGGGGCCAAGATACTTATTTTTAACCAGCTTAACCCACTCCACCGGGTCGCTAGATAGAATCCTCCAAGCGTGCTTTGCTATCAAAGCCAAATTCATAAGTCTTGATCTTCTCAACCCCAGATCGCCTTGGTCTATCCTCGAACACACCTTGTCCTAGGCAACAATGGGGAGTCTAGATTTCTCTTCGCTGCCAGACCATAGAAAGGTCCTCTGAATCTTCTCAATTTTGGAGTGGATCGCAACCGAAAGCATGAACATCGACATAAAGTAGGTCGAAATCCCCTAAAGACAAGCTTTGGTAAGGGTGGCTTTTCCGGCTTGCAACAGGAGTTTGCCCTTCCAAGTTTCGAGTTTCTTGTGAAGGCGCTCAAGAATCATGTTCCACATATCCCCACTCGCCTGCCCGCTATAAGATAGAGGTAACCCCAGATAGGACGTAGGTAGGGAATCAATAGTGCATTCAAGAACTTTATTTATATAGCGAAAGCATTTATAATATATAGAACTTTATATCGAATTTTATTTCAATTTTTTGAATATGTCGAATTTATTTCAAATTTCAAAAGTGTCGAATTCTAACACGAACTCGAATTTGATAACTAAGTGGAGTGCTTCTAGAATTTAGTTAAAGTATGTGTATTAAAAAATTTGGTCAATTCTCTTTATTGTCCCTTTATATGGCTTAATTTAATTTTTTTTGTGATGGTTTCTTATTCCATATAATTTATTTTGATTTTTTATATAATTTTAGGCTATTTAATTCTCATTATAAGATTCATAGGTAAAAGAAATCATTTATATAGTATATAAATGGTTAAAAGTCTTAAATAAGCTATCAATCAATTTTAATATTAAATTTGAAGCATTCTATTTTCTAAATTATTAAAAAATGTTTTCATGGTCATATGACTAATTATAAATGTTTATTAATTTATATTTTTAACCATCATAAATAAATTAAAAATATATTATATTACATTGGTTTAAATTCCTCGATTTTAAGAAGGAAGCCCAAGTTTAAACATTTATTCATAAATGTTAAGTTGTTGTAATATCATTATGTGATTATGATATAATATGGATGAGGAACATTTAAATTTCATATAATTAAACAAGAAATAAATTAAGATAAAATACTATTTTAACTAATTATTAAATAACATTAATTAATATTAGTTAAATTGATTAAATTCTTTAACTTTTAAGAAAATGTGGTTATGAAATAATATAAATAAAAATCATTTTAATCCATATAATTAATTAAAAAATAAATTAAGATATTAAATGCTACATTAGTATACTTACGCAAGATGTTAAGCTGTAATAATGACTGAGTTTTTGCCTTATTAAACTAGATATTGTTGTTTTCATAATGTGTTTCAACTATTAATATTTCTTAAGAGGTATAAGATACGAGGAATTTTATTAATCCAACTAATTAGCACCTACAATGGAGCGTCGTGACTTTTGTTAAAAATATGTGTATTGAAAAAAAAATTGGTCAATTCTCTTTAGTATTTCTTTGTGTAGACTTAATTTAATTTTATTATGATGGTTTCTTATTCCATATAATTAATTTTTATTTATTATATAAGTTGAGGCTATTTAACTATCATTCTCACCTTTACAAGTAAAATAAATAGGTATATAAATGGTTTATAGTTTTAAATAAGTTATCAATCAAAGTTACATTATTGGTGGTGATTGTCCCGGGCTCAATCCCTACAGTGGATGTGTATAAGAAGTATTTCAAAAAAAATTATCAATCAATTTTAATATTAAATTTGAAGTACTTTATTTTCTCAATTATTAAAAAATGTTTTTTTAATTTAGCAAAAAAACCTCTTACGGGCCGCCTTGGTCCGAGAAACCACAATCAATAGGTTCTACACCTTAAAAAAAAATCCTAGAGCCACATCGTGACCGCATCAACATTATCAATTGGATTTTGGGTATCCAATATGCATTTGGTAGGGTGGAGATTCAAACCAAGGGCGTCTATTGGAGGATTGCCGTACCCTCTCCAACTCACCTACAACACTTGGATAAGTTATTAAAAAATGTTATTATTGCCATATATTAATTTAAAATATTTATTAATCTATATTTTTAACCACCATAAATAAATTAAAAAATATTATATCACATTGGTTAAAATCCTCAACTTTAAGAAGGAAGCCAAGTTTAAATTTTGTTAGCTAATACATGCATAATTGCTAAGTTGTTGTAATACTACTATATGATAATGATATCATATGGATGAGGATCATTTCAATCTCATATAACTGAGATAGAAATAAATTAAGATAAGATACTATTATAGCTAATTATTAAATAACATTAATTGGCACGAGCTTAATTGATTAAATTCCTCGTATTTTAAAGAAGTGTGGTTACTAAATAACATGGATGGAGATCCTTTCAATCTCATATCACTAATTAAGAAATAAATTAAGATATTGAATGTAACTTTATTATATTTAAGATGTAATAATGACATGGTTCTTGCCTTATTAAACTAGGTAGTGTTATTTTCATACTATGTTTCAACTATTTTGATAATATTCTTAAGAGGTTTATGATATAATTAATTTTGATTTGTTATATAATTTGAGGCTATTTAACTTTCATTGTAACATTCAGATTTAAAATAAATAGGTATATAAATGGTTTAAAGTCTTAAATAAGTTATCAATAGATTTTAATATTAAATTTGAAGCATTCTATTTCCTATGTTATTAACAATGATTAATTTGAAATATTTATTAATCTATATTTTATTATTGAGTAAATACTTCTTATACATATACATATTCGCAGTGGGGATTGAACTCGGGTCACATCACCAATAATGCAAGTTGCGTCCTTGCCAGTAGACCACAATCCCGAATATTAATCTATATTTTTAACTACCATAAATAAATTTAAAATAATATCAATTTGGTTGAATTCCTCAACTTTAAAAAAGAATCCTAAGTTTAAATCTTGCCAACACATACATGCAAAATTGATAGTCTATTCAATTCAATCCCATATAATTGATTTACAAATAAATTTAAATAAAATATTATTATAACTAATTATTAAATAACATTAAACCACATTACGCGGATATTAATCTATATTTTTAACTACCATAAATAAATTTAAAATAATATCAATTTGGTTGAATTCCTCAACTTTAAGAAATAATCCTAAGTTTAAATCTTGCCAACACATACATAAAATTGATAGGCTATTCAATTCAATCCCACATGCATGCAAAATTGATAGGTTATTCAATTTAATCCCATATAATTGATTTACAAATAAATTTAAATAAAATATTATTATAACTAATTATTAAATAACATTAATTGACATTAGTTTTTTTTTATTTGTAATCTTCTATACATAGCATATCAGCACAACATGTAAGGGGTGAACTTGGGGCCTCTCAATTTCAACCGGAGAGTTTTAACTACCCACTTGCTCTCCAAATCCTCTACATGAACCGATATAATTGACATTAGCTTGATTTATTAACTTACTCAACTTTCAAGGAAGTATTATTATGAGATAATATGGATGGGGATCATTTCAATCCCCTGTATAGCTAATTAAGAAATAAATCACATTAGTATACTTAAGATGTAATGATGATTGGGTTTTTACCTTATTAAACTAGGTATTGTTGTTTTCATAATAGGTTTCAACTATTTTGATATATTTCTTATGATATGAGAAAATTTAGTAATCTAATTGATTAGCATCTATAATGGAGCTTCTTGACTTTAGTTAAAATATGTGCATCGAGCAAATTGATCAATTATCTTTATTGTCCCTCTATGTAGGCTTAATTTAATTTTCTTATGATGGTTTCTTATTCCATATAATTAATTCTAAATTTTTATATAATTTAAGGCTATTTAACTCTCATTATAACATTCACAAGTAAAAGAAATAGGTATATAAATGGTTAAAAGTCTTAAATAACTTATCATTCAATTTTAGTATTAAATTTGAAGCATTTTATTTGCTAAGTTATTAAAAATATTTTTTTTATTAGATGGAATGGAAGGGTTTTTAAAAGGGTCCCCAAACATTTTATAGAGAAGCAACAAGGACTACCAGAAGAGTCCTAGTATGGACCAATAAGCAGAACAACAAGAGAAAAAATGCCTAGCCCATAGATATCACAAAGAAGAGTTACAAAAATATGCAACAAAAATCTTCCCACCAATAATGAAAAATAGCAGAGCTTCCTTAACCCTTTCCTCCTCATAGCAGTCACATTATACTGGTCAGCTTAATACCTTTAAATTTTTCTGCCAATGCCTGAAGCGCCCACCAAGAATATTTGCAATCTCTAGTAAGATAAGAGAGAAGGTAATTTAGACTAAAATAGAGTGAAATAAAATTCTCATTTAGAATAGAATAACATCTTCTCCTGGAAGCTTCACCCTAAAGAGATAGGATCCAAGACTGATCCTTCCTCTCAATCTGAAAGATTTTTGCCACCATAGAAAATTAAAGTAGGGATTGGCAGTCAAAATGATCACTTAAGAAGCCACAACATATGCTACCTCCTTAGGAAAGCTTGAAGAGGAAAAAAAAACAAAATCAATAGATGGAAAAACAATGAAAGAAGGCTTCTTAAGTTTCAAAAAATATCAAGCCACCAAAAGAAGAAAAGACACCAAATATGAAATACAACTTAAGAATTTTCATTGCAAAATACTAAATCCTTCCTATCTAAATAATTTATATCTTGAGGCAAGTTTTCCCTCCAAATGTATATGATTTCTTATTGAACCCCAAGGTTGGTAAAAAATTCAACATATTTTTTGCCCTCTATAATGACCCAAAAAATAACTAATCTAACTAAGGCAATTTTTTTTAATAAACATATGTTTGATAGGGATCTACATATCCCCATACAACATGTGTCGTTCTACAAGTTGTTTAAAACCTAATCTAATGTTTTAAGTTGTCTGTCTCATCTCCATGATGACCCAACTTATTCATTTCCTTATTCTATTAAGGATACGCCTATCCCTACACCATATACAAGTCTATTTATGCATACTATGCATATTGTAAATAAGCTATCAGTCTTATTCCACGAATGAGCTAACTTACCCCTTTCTACCTATCAAAAGGGTACGTCCATCACTACACCATGCATAAGTCCATCCATCCAGGTGTAATAAGTGTAAAACAAATAAGCTATCAGTCTCATCCCCACGATGAGCTAATGTATTCCATCCATAATTACCAGTGATAACCAATTTTTTTTTTTAAATATAATTGATTGTTTGAATGTATCTAACTAGTTTAGTTTTAAGAATATTCCTTAAAATAATAATATTTCATTAAAGTTACTTCCTAAGGAACCCCATAATCCCTTAGGTCTTCTTTCTCTACTTTTTACACATAAGCATAATCTTCTTTAGATAATATCTCTAATTATCTAAACTAAATTAACCCATTAAGATCTAATATTTCTTTTGCTCAAAAGGATATGATTAATTCTACTTATTTAACATAAGATAACATCTAATATAACATCAAAAAATATACATAAATAAGATGTTATTATCTATCTAAAACACTAACTAAATTAGTCCCCTTCCTGTGCTTTCAGTGGTGTAAAAGGTTTAAAATGATCGTGGCATGATGGTTATAAGGGTGGACTGCACAAAGATGTTGGAAATTTTGAGTCCCTAAGCTAAAAAGTTGTCATTGATGTCAAAAGGACCTATGCAAGTAAGCACTATGATTTTCTCCACAAAGAGCTTCATGAGAAGCAAAGGTTTTGATCAAAAGGATGCATGGCATTTGGTTCCAAAAAGGAGCTTCAAGGGAAGCTTAGCAAAGGGTTTTTATTTAAAACCATGGATGGCATATTTGAAATGGATTTTTCTTAAAACCCAAGTTGGCTTTTCGTTTCATCGAAAAAGGAGTCCCGGTGACAAAGTTATTTAACTTTGAAGTTTAAAGTTTAAATTTTAATATTTTAAAATTTAAATTTAAATTTAAATTTCCAAAGTGGAAATTCCCACCGACGTCATCGAATATGAGGGAGAAGACTATATAAAGGGGCACCTAAGGTTTATTAACACCTATCCTTGCTTGTGCTATTTTTGTTGGCTAGTGTATGCGAATCGAGCTCATGCGAAAAATGTTTAAAGGTAGAGGCAACAAATAAATCAGGGTGTGGTCAAATCCCAAGACAACGTGGGCAGTGTGGCATGTTGGCAACTCGAGCAACGCAAAGGTGTTGGGAGGCATGAGGTCGTACGTTCAAGTTTTTGCAGAGTCATTTTGGCAATTACGAAGTGGAGCGCCCAAGGCGCATGGTGATTTGGCGCACGTGGGCAGTGAGGCAAAGAAAAGGCACGTTGTGCCTTTCCCTTTGCGAACGAGCGGCTAGCTCGTGTGGCAACCTTAGCCACGGCTAAGGCGCTCACGGTGAGGGTAGGTTGAGGGGTCAAAACCCCTTGAGGAGGTATGAAATTTTTTGTTAATTAATTTTTATTGATGCCCTAAAGTTTGGAGTGATAAGGGTTAGAAAATATTTCATTTTGTAAAACCTTTGTTGTGTTTAAAATGTTAAATAATTATTTTGTTGGTGAAAGCCATAGATGATTATTTGAGCTTTATGGTATTGATTTGAATTTTTGAGAGCATTATTTTAGGAGAAATAAGGGTTTTGAATTTGAGGATTATAATAGTGACTTATTGATTATTATTTTAGAGGGTTTTTCTATAGATGGACTTTGGTGGATGTGATTATTGAGTTGGAGTAAAAAGGTGTAAATTGAGTTATACTTTATCTTGTGATTATTATTTGAAGTCCACTAACCCTTGTTGAGATTGGAAAAAGAAAGTGTGTTGAGTGTGGCAGATTTTGTGGACAACTTCTTGGCATCAAAAAGGTATGGGCAATATTCTCCATTAATTTGATTGGGTGGTTGATTTCTGAAAATATCATTGGAGTGAAAAGGATTGATTGTGGTTTCCTTTTGAGAGTTGTTGGTTGAATGCTTCAAGGATTTTTGGTTTGAGAGTTATGGTTAAACCTTGTTTTATAAGCATTGTTTTTGAAGCCATTAGTTGTGTGAAAAACCTGAGTTAGGGTTTGAGAAGAACATGAGTATCATTGTTATGTGAAGAATGTTTTATAAGCATTATTGTTGAAGCCCATTGGTTGTGCAAAGAAATTGAACTTGAGTTAGAGAAGAACATGAGTATCATTGTTATGTGAGATTTGTTGTTGAACATTGTTGGAAACATTTTGAGTTGGTTGATTCATGTTTGGACTAGGGTTTGTGAGAAAGAGTTGCTCATTGAGGTGATTGGTTGAGTAGAGTTGATTGAGCCTAGTCAAGTGATTGTGTGAAGTGGTTGTTCAAGTTCCATAAAACAAACTATTCTATATTCTGATTTGAGTTGAGATTGGGATTTGAGTATAGAACATATTGAGTCTCTAACAATTCTCTTTATGCTTCTATGAGATTGATTTGAGTTGAGATTGGGATTTGAGTATAGAACATATTGAGTCTCTAACAATTCTCTTTATGCTTCTATGAGATTGATTTGAGTTGAGATTGGGATTTGAGTATAGAACATATTGAGTCTCTAACAATTCTCTTTATGCTTCTATGAGATTGAGTTGAGATATTGATTGAGCATTTGAGTATAGAACATATTGAGTCTCTAACAATTCTCTTTATGATTCTATGAGATTGGAACAAGTTTGTGTGAGCTTGTTAAGCTGATTTGAGGTAAGTCTTTGAGAAGGCTTGTGGACTGATTTTGTGTAAGCTTTTGTGAAAGCTTGCTATGCAGATTTGAGCAAGTCCTAGAGAGGACTTATTGAGCAGATTTGGACAAGTTCTGAGTGAGCTTGTTGAGAAAATTTGGACAAGTTCTGAGTGAGCTTGTTGAGCAGATTTGAGCAAGTCTTGAGTGAGCTTGTTGAGCATATTTGGACAAGTTCTGAGTGAGCTTGTTGAGAAGATTTGAGCAGGTTCTGAGTGAGCCTATTGAGAAGATTTGAGTAGGTTTTGAGTGAGCTTATTGAGCATATTTGAGCAGGTTATGTGTGGACCTATTGAGAAGATTTGAGTAGGTTCTGAGTGAGCCTATTGAGCATATTTGAGCAGGTTCTGAGTGAGCCTATTGAGTAGATTTGAGCAGGTTCTTAGTGGACATATTGAGCAAATTTGAGAAGGTTCTAAGTGAGCCTATTGAGCAAAGTATTGATAGAGCTTTGGAGGTGATAGAGTATAGAGGACAGAGTATCAGTGGATAGAGATCCAGCAACCAGGACAATTGAAGACAGATTTGAGTGAGGAGTCTTCAAGTGGAGAGAGATCCACCAGTCAATGTAGCAAAGAGACAGAGTCTTCTAGAAGATCACTAGCCAAAGAAGAAGGGGAAAGAGTTCTCCTATGGAAGAGATCCATGAACTTGAGATTAGGGGATCAACATCTCCTTTGGACAGAGGTCCATAAACATTGTAATTGGGAAGGATTCCCAAGAGATTGATTGAGAAAGTTTTAGTAAAATATTTTCTCCATGGAGTAGCCCACATTGGGTGAACCACGTAAATTGTGGTGTCTCTATTGTGTGTGATGATTGGTGCATTGCTTTAGTTATTGCTATTGATATTGCCATTGATTATATTGATTAATATTATTTGGGAAAGAAAAGTAAAAAGTGGTCTTATACTGTTCACCCCCCCTCTCAGTATAAGCTTGTGTTCTTCAATTGGTATTAGAGCGGGTTCCTTCGAAAGAAGTTTAACAACTTGAAGGAAGATCCTACAAGAACACAAATGGAAAAGAAAGGCAAGAGTAGAAGCATGAGACACAAGAAGAAAAGAACACCTATGGTCATGAAAGAAAAGGAAGATGAGTTTAATATTGTTGTGTTGGGAGGAAAAATGGAAATAGATTCAAGAGATGAATCAAGTAATGGAGAAATATCCAGACTGATAAATTTTTGTACCAGATGTGGGAACACAGGTCACCATGCAACTTATTGTCCACAAGAATGTTTTGTTTGTGGTCAACTTGGTCATGATGCAAGATATTGTAATGGGTTTAGTAGTAGTGAAGATGAAGATGATATTCTCAAAAATGAAATCCTAGAGGATGATTCAAAAAAGGATAACAGGGACAGTCAAAGTAGGTATCAAGAAGAAACTCCACTTTGGACAATAGAAGAAATTGAAGAAGAGGAAGATTTAGAAAAATAAAAAGGGAAAGCCACTCTTAAGGAGCTTATTGAATTGAAAAGAGAGAATTTAGAATTGAAGGCTCAAATACAAGAAGATGAGAAATGTAAGACAAAGCTTCTACAGGATATCTCTGACTTGAGAGATAAGGTTGAAAAAGCAAGAAGAGTTGAAGAAGGTATGATTGAACAGTCAAAGGTAAAAGAGATAGAATGTGAAAGGCTTATGATTACTCTTGAAGAATTAAAAAGGGAGAACTCAGGATTAAGGGTTCAAGCTCAAGAAGATGAGAAAGCAAAAGCAAGGTTTCTATAGGAACTCACCAACTTCAAAATCAAAGTTGAAGAGATAAGAAAAATTGAAGAAGGTATGGCCAAAAAATTAAAGATAAAAGATCTAGAGTGTGAAAGATTAGAGCATGAGATAGTTTCACTAAGGATGGAAGTAAAATGTTCCAAGGACAAGCTACACAAGTTTGAGGAAAATTCAAAGACTTTGGATAGGATTATCAATGCACAAAGGTCATCAATCACCATGACAGGACTTAGTTCTAAAGAAGAACAAGGGAAACATGAAGAAAATATAAGTCAACCTCAAATCCAGAAAATAAGAAGAGTGCAAAGAAGTAAGTAAAGTAGGAGTGAGACTTCTAAGGATAAGTTGGACAATAGAAAGTTCAACAAGGAAAGGAACAATGCACAAAGAAGATACAGATGGAACAAGAAATAGGTAGAATAGACATGAGACCAATGGGGTCTAGGCAAGGTTTCTTCAATGGAAGATGTTTTTCATGTCACAGGTTTGGGCACATGGCTTCATAGTGCAGGACACATGAAAGACAAGAATATGGGAAAGGACAACTTTTCCATGGGTATTGCTACTCATGCAATGAGTTTGGTCACAAGGCAATGAATTGCAGGGTTCATGGCAGAAGAGGATATGGCTTCACTAGGAGATATCCTAAGACATTTGCACCTCCAAGGAATAATAACATTAAGTGTTATAAGTGCAATAATGATGGTCACACAACAAGATGGTGTAGAGCAAATATTCTAGAAGCAAGTATGAATAGGAACAGAAAGAACATGGATGTGAACATGAACAGGAACAAGAACAAGAATATGGATGAGAACAAGAACAAGAACAGGAACATGAACATGGACATGGAAAGGAATATTCAAAGAAATAATAAGGATCAAATAATAAGGAAAGAGGACATGGATGAAAAAGAGCTCAAACAAGAAAGAATGATGACAGGAACAGGGAGGAAAACTTGGAAAAAAAAAAGAAAAAAATTCAAAAAAATGACAAAAGAAGAGATAAAAAGAAAAGGAACATATGCTTTATGGGAGTAGAAATAATCCCACCCCAGAATTAACCACCTCATGTGGAGGTGGGGGAGGGGCTAAGCTAAGAGGCTCATTCTTAGCCCCAAGCCCCAAAGGTGAACCTTTGCCATTGATGACAAAGGGGGAGATATTTGTATATTGGGGAGAGTTTTTGATATGGGGAGAGATTTGATATTTGAGAGAGCATTGAGCCAGGGGGAGCAAAGTCCCAAGGGGAGCAAAAAAGAAGGTCAGATTTTGGTAAAATGAATATGGGTTGCCATCAATGACAAAGGGGGATATTTTTGGACATTTTGAGTCCCTAAGCTAAAAAGTTGTCATTGATGTCAAAAGGACCTATGCAAGTAAGCACTATGATTTTCTCCACAAAGAGCTTCATGAGAAGCAAAGGTTTTGATCAAAAGGATGCATGGCATTTGGTTCCAAAAAAGAGCTTCAAGGGAAGCTTAGCAAAGGGTTTTTATTTAAAACCATGGATGGAAGATTTGAAATGGGTTTTTCTTAAAACCCAAGTTGGCTTTTTGTTTCATCGAAAAAGGAGTCCCGGTGACAAAGTTATTTAACTTTGAAGTTTAAAGTTTAAATTTTAATATTTTAAAATTAAAATTTAAATTTAAATTTCCAAAGTGGAAATTCCCACCAATGTCATCGAATATGAGGGAGAAGACTATATAAAGGGGTTCCTAAGGTTTATTAACATCTATCCTTGCTCGTGCTATTTTTTTTGGCTAGTGTATGTGAATCGAGCTCGTGCAAAAAATGTTTAAAGGTAGAGGCAATGAATAAATCGGGGTGTGGTCGAATCCCAAGACAACGTGGGCAGTGTGGCCTATTGGCAACTCGAGCAACGCAAAGGCATTGGGAGGCATGAGGTCGTACATTCAAGTTTTGGTAGAGTCATTTTGGCAATTGCGAAGTGGAGCACCCAAGGTGCATGGTGATTTGGCGCACGTGGGCAGTGAGGCAAAGAAAAGGCACGTTGTGCCTTTCCCTTTGCAAAGGGTAGTGTGGCAACCTTAGCCGTGGCTAAGGCGCTTGCAGTGAGGGCAGGTTGAGGGGTTGAAACCCCTTGAGGAGGTATGAAATTTTTTTGTTAATTAATTTTTATTGATGCCCTAAAGTTTGGAGTGATAAGGGTTAGAAAATATTTCATTTTGTAAAACCTTTGTTGTGTTTAAAAGGTTAAATAATTATTTTGTTGGTGAAAGCCATAGATGATTATTTGAGCCTTATGGTATTGATTTGAATTTTTGAGAGCATTATTTTAGGAGAAATAAGGGTTTTGAATTTGAGGATTATAATAGTGACTTATTGATTATTATTTTAGAGGGTTTTTCTATAGATGGACTTTGGTGGATGTGATTATTGAGTTGGAGTAAAAAGGTGTAAATTGAGTTATACTTTATCTTGTGATTATTATTTGAAGTCCACTAACCCTTGTTGATATTGGAAAAAGAAAGTGTGTTGAGTGTGGTATATTTTGTGGAAAACTTCTTGGCATAAAAAAGGTATGGGCAATATTCTCCATTAATTTGATTGGGTGGTTGATTTCTGAAAATATCATTGGAGTGAAAAGGATTGATTGTGGTTTCCTTTTTGAGAGTTGTTGGTTGAATGCTTCAAGGATTTCTGGTTTGAGAGTTATGGTTAAAACCTTGTTTTATAAGCATTGTTGTTGAAGCCATTAGTTGTGTGAAAAACCTGAGTTAGGGTTTGAGAAGAACATGAGTATCATTGTTATACAAAGAATGTTTTATAAGAATTGTTTTTGAAGCCCATTGGTTGTGCAAAGAAAGAACTTGAACTTGAGTTAGAGAAGAACATGAGTATCATTGTTATGTGAGATTTGTTGTTGAACATTGTTGGAAACATTTTGAGTTGGTTGATTCATGTTTGGACTAGGGTTTGTGAGAAAGAGTTGTTCATTAAGGTGATTGGTTGAGTAGAGTTGATTGAGCCTAGTCAAGTGATTTTGTGAAGTGGTTGTTCAAGTTCCATGAAACAAACTATTCTATATTCTGATTTGAGTTGATATTGGGATTTGAGTATAGAACATATTGAGTCTCTAACAATTATCTTTATTCTTCTATGAGATTGATTTGAGTTGAGATTGGGATTTGAGTATAGAACATATTGAGTCTCTAAAAATTCTCTTTATGCTTCTATGAGATTCATTTGAGTTGAGATTGGGATTTGAGTATAGAACATATTGAGTCTCTAACAATTCTCTTTATGCTTCTATGAGATTGATTGAGATATTGATTGAGCATTTGAGTATAGAACATATTGAGTCTCTAAAAATTCTATTTATGACTCTATGAGATTGGACAAGTTATATGTGAGCTTGCTAAGTTGATTTGAGGTAAGTCTTGGAGAAGGCTTGTGGACTGATTTTGTGTAAGATTTTGTGAAAGCTTGCTATGCAGATTTGAGCAAGTCCTAGAGAGGACTTATTGAGAATATTTGGACAAGTTTTGAGTGAGCTTGTTGAGCATATTTGGGCAAGTCCTAGAGAGCTTGTTGAGTATATTTGGACAAGTTCTGAGTGAGCTTGTTGAGTAGATTTTAGCAAGTCCTAGAGAGGATTTATTATGCATATTTGAAAAAGTTCTGAGTGAGCTTGTTGAGCAGATTTGAGAAGGTTATGAGTGAGCCTATTGAGAATATTTGAGCAGGTTCTGAGTGAGCTTATTGAGTAGATTTGAGCAGGTTATGTGTGGACCTATTGAGCAGATTTGAGCAGATTCTAAGTGAGCCTATTGAGAAAATTTGAGCAGGTTCTAAGTGAGCCTATTGAGCAGATTTGAGCAGGTTTTGAGTGGACATATTGAGAATATTTGAGAAGGTTCTGAGTGAACCTATTGACAGAGCTTTGGAGGTGATAGAGTATAGAGGACAAAGTCTCAATGGATAGAGATCCAATAGCCAGGACAATTGAAGATAGATCTGAGTGAGGAGTCTTCAAGTGGAGAGAGATCCACTAGTCAGTGCAGCATAGATACAGAGTCTTCTAGAAGATCACTAGCCAGAGTAGAAGGGGAAAGAGTTCTCCTATGGAAGATATCCACGAACTTGAGATTAGGGGATCAACATCTCCTTTGGACAGAGGTCCATAAACATTGTAATTGGGAAGGATTCCCAAAGAGATTGATTGAGAAATTTTTAGTAAAATATTTTCTTCGTGGAGTAGCCCGCATTGGGTGAACCACGTAAATTGTGGTGTCTCTATTATGTGTGATGATTGGTGCATTAATTTGGTTATTGCTATTGATATTGCCATTGATTATATTGATTAATATTGTTTGGGAAAGAAAAGTAAAAAGTGATCTTATACTATTCACCCCCCTCTCAGTATAAGCTTGTGTTCTTTAGAAGATTTGTGTGATGGATTTCGAGGTGGACAACACAAAATATTGTGGCGACCATAAAAAATCTGGACAACCTGCTCGGATTTGTGGCGGCTACCGATTCCACCATGTAAAAAAAAACACTAACTAAACATAATAGTTTATGAAATCATAGATCCTTTATAAAACAAGCAAGATATATATCTTCAATTCATAATTTATTCATTACATAACCCAAGTATGGTAAAAGTACTCCCACACTTTAAGAGAATAAGGTATTTCAACATTGTCCAACTAGGATATTGCTCAACTAGAGTCTACTTTATATCGTGGTTTCCATAATAGTCTTCATTATAGTATATATCAAAGTTCAATGTCTTGGATGTAGGTGTCCTCCTTGGTCCTTCTTGCTTTTCCATCACTCAATTGATGGTGGTAAGGGATCAGGAAAACTCATGGATATTATGAAGCATGCAACTAAATGCATCTACTAAATAATTTATGAAATAGGTGTATTTATAATTTGGATGTCAAATTACAACTATAAAAACTACTCAATGCATCTATTCATATTCACTCAACATTAGAAGAAAATCTCATACATCCATTATTTATCTCATCATAAAAGGAAATTCATTTTATCCTTTAGAAGTGAAAGTCATTTATCATTTACTAAGCAAAGAATAATTCAATAAACCTCCCTTTAATTAATCAAAGGTCCATGCAAAACCAATTCTTTAATCAATTAAGAGCCCATACCCTTAATAAATTAAACATCCATATAATACCATTCCTTTAATCAATTAAGATCCCATACCCTTAACCAATTAAATATTCTTAAAAACCATTCCCCTTAATCAGTTAAGAGCCCATACTTTTAACCAATTAAAATAATTATACAACCCTTTCCCTTAATCAGTTAAAAGCCCATACTTTTAACCAATTAAAGTACTTATACAACCATTTCCCTTAAACAATTAAAAATCCATAATTTTAGCCAATTAAAGTACTTATACAATATCATTTACCTTAATTAGTTAAAAACCCATGCTTTTAACCAATTAAATTACTTACACAATATCATTTCCATTAATCAGTTAAAAGCCCATACTTTTAACAAATTAAAATACTTATACAACCATTTCCCTTAATCAATTAAAAGCCCATACTTTTAAACCAATTAAAGTACTTATACAATATCATTTCTTTAATCAATTAAGAGCCCATACTCTTAACTAATTAAATACTTATTCAAACCACATTCTTTCCTTTAATTTAAATAAATTAAATATCCTTTTTAATGTTAGATAAACAAATATCATTCCTTTAATTTTAATAAATAAAATATCATTCTTTTCAATTTATTAAATTATCCCTTGATCTAAATAAAAAAGAGGAGTTTTCAATTTAAATCAAACAAACCACAACATAGGTGACCAAACATTAAAATAGAGGTCTAGGCAGTCAACCAAAAACTTAGGTTAACAACAAATCAGGTTAACAACAACAACTACCCAAGTCAACTGAGTTTACCATGCCAAAAATCGATGCACAAGCCCCCTCCAAGTGATGGTTTCCATGACCATCGCTTGGTGGTCAATAACCTAGAGGAGCTTTACCCATTTTGTGGTGTTAAGGTACCCTCATACAAGGCATGTGATAGTATACATAACAACCACAAAAATAGTTTAATGCCCCTAAACAGCCAACACTTAGATGGAAAATAGAGAGCAATCCCCTACCATCCACATTATATAGAAGGTATAGGGTGGTCCTAAAAAAAGTTAGTACAACTAGGTGTCCAATAGGGATGACATAAACATCAACCGATGCATAGGTGGCCCCGTTTGGTGGCACCCTAGACCACCGAGTGGTGGTCGATAACCTAGGGGGTGACTACCTAATTAAAGGGTGAGAATTCCCCCATATCCTTAATTTGGGATTAAAATTAGGGAAGGTCTAAGTGGCCTTCCCTTACAACGCTTTCTCGAGTGTGGATTCATCGTGTCGTGGTGCCAATGGCATCTAGGTGATGAATCAATGAAACCACTAAGGTTTAACCTTAGATTAAAGGAAATTTAGGGATGGTGGAAAGGTTTTGCCCTACTTTCCAACATGAACAGAGGATTTCACTGAGCAAATTAGCAATGGCATGGTATCCACTAGCTTGGATGCTAGAGATTTAGCCTAATCTTTGATAGACAAAGCATAACAAAACCTAATATTTAAATCAAAACATGATGACTCCTATACCATCATAGGTTGAACTATAGAGGTTCAAACACAAGTTGGATTTAGCTTGATGACAATCATAAAAAGGGGATGTCAAACTCCAACTATGAACTCAACAAGGCTAAAAATGAATAGTAGGGGGGAAAATTCATTAACAGACAAAAGGTCAAACATCCATTCTAAAAAAGGGGCAAGAACAATAATCTATTTGTGGCTTCCTACTGGTTTTTCAATCATTAAGGAGCAAAAAGAAATTGGGTCACAACATGATGAATGCTTAAAGATAATTCACAAAAGGTCCAAGGGAGAACCTTGGTTTAGTTTTTGCTAAACAAATTTAATATAGCACAACATAGGAAAATATCCATTAATGAGTCATCTATATAAACTATGATATGAAATATAGAGGTCCCCAACCGGAACTAAGCTTCCTCCAACTTCTTGGTTTGACCTCTAAGTCCTTCTA
The DNA here is from genome assembly GCA_028583015.1 of Wollemia nobilis. Taxonomy (NCBI): domain Eukaryota; kingdom Viridiplantae; phylum Streptophyta; class Pinopsida; order Araucariales; family Araucariaceae; genus Wollemia; species Wollemia nobilis. The sequence goes on from JAQPPZ010016822.1 coordinate 493,935, forward strand.
TTATCCTCTAAGATGTTTCTTCTCACCATATTTGCACTCTAATTCCATAGCCTTCGACTAAATCTCCACTTTTCACATTCCTTTATCTCGGTCTTCTTAACCAAAAAGACCCATTTACCATTTTTTCAAAGTCTTCATTTTGACATAAATGATATCTACCAGAGTAATGTCATGTTTTTCCAAGATGGTCTAAAAGGAAATATTTAAATTTTAAAATGGTTTTTCCCTTTTTTTAAATATCTTGTCTCAATATTTGTTTTCTTTATTTAATTTATAAGTTATTCATTTCTTTATCTAATTAAAATGTAAAAGAGATAAATAAAATAGAACTTCAAAGCATTAGTATTTATAATATTGAATTCAATTTAATTCAAATCATAAATTTCATTGATCATTCCTTATTCAAATAAAATACCTATACTAATATTAAACATTAGTATGGTATTTAAGTGGACTAAGGATTAATGGAACCTCTATATCCATTAGTCCTTTTCTAGGGGATTCTCTACCAAATCCACTTTAATTATGACACATATGCCAATAAAAGTGGACAATTAAGTACATCAAAACAATCACCTATCCTAGCCGAGGACTTACAATAATTTCTAGGTTACCAACTTCGTCTCTATATGGTTGGATCATCGATGATCACCACAAAAGTAAGAAAGCATGCAATCTATATGAGGGTAGTCATTCATGTTACTATGAGATTCCATAATCATCATATCCATTTTAAAATACCCCATTCTCGATGGTTGATTCAACCTCTTCCACCCATAAATGTACCTTCTCCTACAAATTACAATACATCAACAATACCATATTCCTTACAATCAATATAAATATTGCATAACCATCCAAATGCATCTAAATTATGCATCAAGTTACCATTCATCAATACATAGCCTATCATGTAAAAATTCCTACCAAGGTAGGGTTATGACACCCTCCCAAAAATATGGATACAATGGGCACTTTCAAAGGTTCCAAGTATTCTCCCTACTTCATTCATCAAATTTACGATACAACTTGATGTTTGGCTACCATTTAAGATATTGATTATATTTAATGAATCCCCCTCAATGATAAAATTTTCAAAATTTAGAGATTCAAGCATGACTAGACCTTGAAAAAGGGCCTTGGCCTCAACAGAGTGGTTGGTTTGGATTTCTAGCTAAATAATTCAAATCTTGAGGCAAGTTGTCCCTCCAAATATATAGTCTTTCTTATTGAACTCCAAGGTTGGTAAAAAATTCAACATATTTGTTGCCCTCTATAATGACCCAAAAAATAACTAATCTAACTAAGGCAAATTTTTTTTAATAAATATATGCTCGGTAGGGATCTACATATCGCCATCCAACATGTGCCATTATAAGAGTTGTTTAAAACCTAATATAACATTTTAAGTTATCTATCTCATCTCCATGATGGCCCAACTTATTCATTTTATTATTCTATCAAAGATACGCCCATCCCTGTACCATATACAAGTCTATCTATGCATACTATGCATATTGTAAATAAGCTATTAGTCTCATTCCACGAATGAGCTAACTTACCCCTTTTTACCTATCAAAAGGGTACACCCATCACTACACCATGCATAAGTCCATCTATGCAGGTGCACTAAGTGTAAAACAAATAAACTGTCAATCTCATCCCCACGATGAGCTAACGTATTCCATCCATCATTACCAGTGATAACCAAAATCCTTTCTTTTATCTAATTAATTGTGTGAACGTATCTAACTAGTTTAGTTTTAATAAGGTTCCTTAAAATAATAATATTTCCTTAAATTTACTTCCTAAGGGACCCCATAATACCTTAGGTCTTCTTTCTCTACTTTTTACACATAAGCATAATCATCTTTAGATAACATCTCTAATTATCTAAACTACATTAACCCATTAAGATCTTCTAATATTTATTTTACTCATAAGGATATGATTAAGTCTACTTACTTATTTAACATAAGATAACATCAAAGAATATACATAAATAAGATGTCATTATCTATCTAAAACACTAACTAAACATAATAGTTTATGAAATCGTAGATCCTTTATAAAACAAGAAAGAGATATATCTTCAATTCATAATTTATTCATTACATAACCCAAGTATGGTAAAAGTACTCCCACACTTTAAAATAATAAGGTATTACAACATTATCCAACTAGGAGATTGCTCAACTAGAGTCTACTCCATAATGTGGTTTTCATAACAATCTTCATTATAATATATATCAAAGGTCAATGTCTTGGATCTATGTGTCCCCCTTGGTCCTTCTTGCTTTTCCATCACTCAATTGATGATGGTAAGGGATCAGGACAACTCATCATTATTATGAAGCATGCAACTAAATGCATCTACAAAATAATTTATGAAATATGTGTATTTATAATTTGGATATCAAATTACAACTATTCAAACTACTCAATGCATCTATTCATATTCACTCAACATTATAAGGAAATCCCATACATCCATTCTTTATCTCATCATAAAAGGAGATTCACTTTATCCTTTAGAAGTGAAAGTCATTTATCATTTACTAAGCATAGAATAATTCAATAAATCTCCCTTTAATTAATCAAAGGTTCATGCAAAACCAATTATTTAATCAATTAAGAGACCATGCCCTTAACAAAATAAACATCCATATAATACCATTCCTTTAATAAATTAATATCCCATACCCTTAACCAATTAAATATTCTTAAAAACCATTCCCCTTAATCAATTAAGAGCCCATACTTTTAACCAATTAAATTACTTAGACAACCCTTTCCCTTAATCAGTTAAAATCCCATACTTTTAACCAATTAAAGTACGTATACAACCATTTCCCTTAAACAGTTAAAAATCCATAATTTTAACTAATTAAAGTACTTATGCAATATCATTTCCCTTAATCAGTTAAAAACCTATACTTTTAACCAAATAAATTACTTATACAATATCATTTCTCTTAATCATTTAAAATCCCATACTTTTAACCAATTAAAGTACTTATACAACCATTTTCCTTAATCAATTAAAAGCCCATATTTTTAACCAATTAAAGTACTTATACAATATAATTTCTTTACTCAATTAAGAGCCCATACTCTTAGCTAATTAAATACTTATTCAAACCACTTTCTTTCCTCTATTAAAATAAATTAAATATCTTTTTTTTTTATTAATTTAGATAAACAAATATCATTCCTTTAATTCTAATAAATAAAATATCATTCTTTTCAATTTATTAAATTATCCCTTGATCTAAAGAAAAAAAAGGGGTTTTCTTTTTAAATCAAACAAAATACTTATTCAAACCACTTTCTTTCCTCTATTAAAATAAATTAAATATCTTTATTTTTATTAATTTAGATAAACAAATATCATTCCTTTAATTTTAATAAATAAAATATCATTATTTTCAATTTATTAAATTATCCCTTAATCTAAAGAAAAAAAGGGGTTTTCTTTTTAAATCAAATAAATGATAACATATGTGACCAAGAATTGAAATAGAGGTCTAGGAAATCAACCAACAACTCAGGTTAACAACAACAACTACCCGATTCAACTGAGTTGACCATGCCAACAACCGATGTATAAGACCCCTCCAAGTGATGGCTTCCATGACCATCGCTTGGTGGTCAATAACCTAGGGTAGCTTTATCCCTTTTGTGGTGTTAAGGCACCCTCATACAGGGCATGTGAGATTATACTTAACAACCACAAAAATATTTTAACATCCCTAAACAACCAACACTTATATGGAAATTAGAGAGCAATTCCCACCATCCACATGAAAATAGAAGGTAGGGGGTGGTCCTAAAAATAGTTAGTACAACTAGGTGTCCAAGAGGGATGACATCAACATCAACTGATGCATATGTGGCCACGTTCGGTGGCACCATAGACCACCGAGCAATGGTCGATAACCTAGGGGGTGACTACTTATTTAAAGGGTGAAAATTCCCCATATCCTTGATGTGGTATTAAACTTAGGGAAGGCCTAAGTAGCCTTCCATTATCATGCTTCCTAGAGTGTGGATTCATCGTGTCACGGTGCCAATGGCATCGAGGCAATAAATCAATAAAACCTCTAAGGTTTAATATAAGAGTAAAGTAAAATTAGGAGTGGTGGAAAGGTTTTGCCCTACTTACCAACGTGAACAAAGTATTTCACCGATAAAATGAGCAATGGCATGGTATCCACCAGCTTGGATGCTAGAGACTTAGCCTAATCTTTGATAGATAAATCATAACAAAGCCTAATATTTAAAATAAAAACATGATGACTCCTAGACCATCATAGGTCGAACTATAGATATTCAAACACAAGTTGGATTTAGCTTGGTGACAATCATAAAAAGAGGATGTCAAACAACTATAAAATCGACAAGGCTAAAAATGAATAGCAGGGGAATAAAACAACATAGGGGAAAGTCTTCAACATAAAAAATGTCAAACATCCATTTTTCAAAATGTGCAAGAACAATAATCTATCTATGGCTTCTTACTAGTTTTTCAAGCATTAAGGAGCAAAGATAAACTAGGTCACAACATAATGAATGCTCAAAGATAATTCACAAAATGTGTAAGGGAGAACCTTGGTTTATTTTTTGCTAAACAAATTTAATATAGCATAGCATAGGGAAATATCCATTAATGATTCATCTATATAAACTATGCTATGAAATATAGAGGTCTCCAACTGGAACTAAGCTTCCTCCAACTTCTTGGTTTGACCTAAAAGTCCTTCGATTATCCTCCAAGACATTTCTTCTCACCATATTTGCACTCTAATTCCACAACCCTCGACTAAATCTACACTTTTTCACATTCCTTTCTCTTGGTCTTCTTAACCAAGAAGACCCATTTACCCTTTTTCCAAAGTATTCATTTTGACATAAATGATATCTACCAGAGTAATGTCATGTTTTTCCAAGATGGCCTAAAAGATTTAAATTTTAGAATGGTTTTTCCCATTTTTAGAATATCTTGTCTCAATATTTGTTTTCTTTATTTAATTTATAAGTTATTTATTTCTTTATCTAATTAAAATGTAAAAGAGATAAATAAAATAAAACTTCAAAGCATTAGTATTTATAATATTGAATTCAATTTAATTCAACTCATAAAGTTCATTGATTATTCCTTATTCAAATAAAATACCTATACTAATATTAAACATTAGTATGGTATTTTAGTGGACTAAGGATTAATGCAAACTCTATATCCATTAGTCATTTTCAAGTGGATTATCTACCAAATCCACTTTCATGATGAGGCATATACAAATAAAAGTGGACAATCAAGTGCATCTAAACAATCACCTATCCTAGCTGAGGACTTGCGATAATTTCTAGATTACCAACTTTGGCTCTAGATGGTTGGGTCACCGATGATCACCACAAAAGCAATAAAGCATACAATCTATATGAGGTTAGTCATTCATGTTACATTGATCTACCATAATCATCATATCCCTTTTCAAGTACCCCATTCTTGATGATCAATTCTACCTCTTCCACCCACGGATGTACCTGGTCCTACAAATTACAATACATCAATAATACCATAATCTTTATAAATAAATCAATATAAATATTTCATATTCATCTAAATACATCAATATTAGGCATCAAGTTACCATTCATCAATACATAGTCTATCATGCAAAAATTCCTACCACGATGGGTTATGATACCCTCCATAAAATATGGATATAATGGGCACTTTCAAAGGTTCAAAGCATTCTCCTCACTTCATTCATCAAATTTCTAGTGTTCTAGATTGAAGTTTGGCTACCATTCAAGATATTTATTATATTTAATGAATATCCCTCAATGATAACCTTTTTATATTTTAGGGATTCAAGCATGACCAAATCTTGAAAAGGGCCTTGGCCTCAACAAAGTGGTTGGTTTGGATTTCTAGATTCTCTACATAGGCCAAGATAATTTATCCTTTAGATTCTCTAATAATTCCTCTATCCCCTACCAATCCTATATTTCCTTTTGATGCACCATAAAAATTTAATTTTAACCATCCCATGGGAGGAGGGAGCCATTTGACTTGGAGTCTATTGGATTTAGCCTGATTGGAACCCTGCTTTATCTTGGGAAGGCCCAACTTGCTAGTAATTCTTGCTTCTTCAATATTTTTTATTGGAATAGGAAGAGGAATTGGCAATATTCTCAATGAGGGACTCAACAATTCTACTTTCAACGAACAGAGAATCTCTAGAACAGTTCTTAAATGTCCCTTTATTCCTATCCTTCCAAACTCCCCATAGAAGTAAGGAATGCCAAATTTCCAAAGGGATTGGCATCTTGGACTAAAAAATGGAGAATAATTCCACTACTCAAATAAATCCAAAAAAGTCTATGGAAGAAACCCAACAAACTCCCAAAGCTCTTAAGATAGAATTGAGAATTTCAAGGGAGAAGGAGCATTCCATGAAGAGGTGATGGGAAGTATCCTCATTCTAACCAAAAAGGTAGAAACAATTTGGGAAAATCATCTCTCTCTTATTGAGGTTTTCTATAGTAAGAATTCTATTTTGGAGGGCCAACCAAAAAAAGAAATTGATCTTGGGAATAAACTTTTTATACCAAACTTGCTTACCAAGGAACCACACGTGATTCTCATTAGCCACCAGGTGATATGCAAACTTTACAGAGAAATTTCCTTTCTCCTCTTCTCTCCAAATTAAGGAGTCCTCACATGCTAAATTCCTTATCACCTAGTTTCTCAACTTGAGGGACAGGAGATGTAGATTTTCCTCTTCCCCCCGAAGCAACTTCAATAGATTAAATATCCTTCCATATTTTGTTGCCCTCAACTTCTATAATAAAATTTACCACTTTGGTGTCAAAGAGCTATGAAAATTTGGGCTTCAAGAATACAAAGGAGGTATTATTCAAAATAGGAGTATCTTCTAGTCGTGGATCTTCCCAAAAATTGATCTTTTCTCCATTGCCCAATCTCCATTTAATTTTCTTTTGGATTATTTTTTTGCTTTTACAATGCTATTCCAAAAGGCAGAACCAAAAGGAGGATTCTGCTCTTCTAAGAATTTTTCCCTATTTAAATATTTGACATTTATAATTTGAGACCAACCATTATTTTCTTGCTTGATAAGATTCCAACATTTCTTAGCCAAGAGAGCTTTGTTCATCAAAATAGTTTTTCTCATCCCTAGTCCTCCCCCAACTTTTTTGGCACACACTTTCTCCTAAGAGACCAAATTAAATATTTTCTTGTCCTTAGAGCTAGACCAAAGAAAGGATTTATAAAAGTGTTTCATATTTTGAGCAATTCTCACAAGAAGTTTGAATAGGGATAGAAAGTAGACTGACAAGCTTTGGAGGGTGGACTTTACCAGTTGAGCTTTACCAAACTAACTAAGTAGAGCTCCTTTATAGCTACCAATTTCCTCTGAATCCTTTTAAGAATGAGGTTCTAGAGCTCATCCTTGACTCTTCCTTTAAACAAAGGAATACCTAGATAGGTAGAGTAAAATTCAACAATAAAACAATAAAGGATCTGGGAAATGGCTCTTTACCTAGCAGGTGGAGTTTTAAGAAAAAATATTTTACCTTTTAGAAATTTAATGTATTATCATGTAGCCTTCTCATAGGATAGAAGAATCTCCTTGATTTCCTTAGATTTAGGAATGGAGAAGAAATTCGAGATGAGATTATCATCAGAAAACTATTGGTGGGAGATGTGCTCTAGGGGGTGGGTAGTTTGATACCTTCATTACCTACAAAAAATTTAAGACATCTTCCTAGGGACTTCGTTAGGTTAATGAAGAGGGAGGGGGAAAGAGGGTCACTTTACCTCAATCCTCCAATATTTTTAAAAAACTTAGAGACTTCTCCATTAAAAATTACCAATAAAAAATGAGGAGATAAGCATTCCTTGATGAGGGAGATCCACCTGTGATGAAACCTAAACTGATTCAACACTTTTTCCAAAAATTCCTAGGAAACCCTATCATAAGCCTTACTCATGTCAAGTTTGAGAAACATTCATGTTTTTTTATCTTATCCATAAATGGACCAGATCATGAATTTTAATTATTTCATCTAAAATTTATCTTCCTGACATAAAATCATCTTGATTAGAGTCAATGATGAAAGGGAGAACTAACTTAAATATGTTGGTCAAAACTTTAGAAAGAATTTTATAAATAGTATTCCAAAGGTTGATAGGTCTAAGTTCTTTGAAATCCTTGGCTTCTACACTCTTAGGAATGAGAACAAGAAAGGTGGAATTCACATCTCTCAGAATAAAATAAAAATTTTGAACTTTTGCAATTGCTTCCACCACATCTCTTCCAATAATATGCCAAAACTTTTGGAAGAATGTGATAAAAAAACCATCAGGCACTGGAAATTTTTCTCCCACCATAGAAAAACATTTTTTAAATCTCCTCCTCCTCAAAGGGAGCAATCAACCTAGAGTTCATCTCCTCTGATATTAGCTTTGGAATATTTGCCAATAGTCTCCTTTCATCCTACAGGCTTCCCATATTACTGGGACCCAAGAGCTTTTCAAAATAACTAACAACTTCATCTCTTATATCCTTGGGATCAACAAAAATAGATCCATCATCCTTTAGAACCTCCTTGATTTTGTTGATGACATGAAATAATTGTGTGTTTCTATCTCCCTCTTTCATCCATAGTGCTCTGGACCTCTACCTCCAAAAAATCTCTTCTTTAGCAAGGGTATTATGAAATTTTCTAAAATTGACTTCTTATTTTCCTTGAGATCCTCCTACACTGAACCTACCTCCAAAAGGATCTTTATATCATTCAATTGCTTCTTTAAAGCCTATTTTTTCTGAAAGAGGTGACCAAAAATCAATTTATTTTAGACTTTCAAATTATACTGGCATATTGAAGTTTTTTTTCAATTTGGGCTATTAATGGGCCAAAAAATATTTTGGACCACCACTCCATAATACAAGACTCCAAATCCTGGTACTGAAACCACATGGATTCAAATCTAAAAGGTCTTCTGATACTTTTGGAATTAAATAAGACTTCCAATAGAAGAAGGTTATGATCAGACCCAATATTGGGAAGAAAATTCAGATAAATGACTCCTAACAACCCAAAACCATTATTAGAAACTAGAAACCTATCAAGTCTTATTTTAATTAAATGGATTCCTATCTTACTACTACTCTAGGTAAACTTGCTTCTCCTCAAATCTAGATCCATCAATTCAAATTAATTAATAAAATTGGAAAAACCCTTCATTCCTTTAGAAAACAATGGATTACCCCATTTTTTATCTGAGGGTCAAAGAGGAGAATTAAAATATCCTGCAAGCATCCAATATTAATGAAAAATGGTTTCTCTCATATAACCCAATATTATCCATAAGATATTTCTTTCTACTACTAAATTTGGGTTATAAATAATAGATAATACCCATATCCTATTAGACTGCTTGCAGGAAAATAAAATATTAATAATTCAATTAGAATAAGAAATAAAAAATCCATCCAGTCTCGAAGGATCCCAAAGATAAAGTAATCCTCCTGAATAGCCTTGGGAATGACTTGCAACAAATTCTACCTCCTTCCAAATTAATTTTCTTATCTTAAACAAATTATCTTCTTCTAAATTAGTTTCTTGAAGTAAAAGAATCTATGGAAATAAATTCTTTCTCATAAATTAAAGAAATATTTGTTTGTATTGGCCATTAAGGCCTCTCACATTCTACGAAAGGATTCTAATTTATGATTTGTCAATTTTTTTTTTCCCCATCATTTGTGGATGGTGGTTGACTTCTAAATACTTGTATATTCTCTAAGTTCTCCTTTGACCCACTACTAGCCTCTAACTTCAAAACCTCTTGGTTCCATTATCAAAATCTAATTTTGTAGCCCTAATTTTGGAAATATTCTTCTTCCCACCACCAACATTGGTTAGGAGTTGATTTATAAGAGCCTGGAGACTTTATATATTTTTGTCTGGATCACTAATGGCTTCTAGCTTCAAAACTACTTGAGATCCATTAGCAATATTTATCTCAATGGCCCATTTTCTTAACTCTTTGTTCGAAGGCTTGCCTACTTTCATTTTAGTTCCAACATCAACACAATATTTCTTTTGGGTTATTGTAATAGAACTAAGAGTCTCAAACCCAATTCTTCCAAAAATATTCTTTGAGGATGGGGAGCCTAGAGAGATTTTAGAATTAGACATTTTTCCTAAATTCAGAGAGCCTATATGATTTTTATAAATAGACCTTTTACCCTATAGGGAAGGGGAGGCTTTCACCAACAAGTTAAAAAAATCAAAACTAACTAAGTCTAATAATTTATCATGCTTGGGTGAGGAACCTCCCACCTTAAAGCTAAGTGAAGCAAACTTAATCGATTTAGGGGGACCATTCTCCATAGTAGAGGAAATAGAGCATGAGGCTATAAAATCAAAGGGATTACCTACCAAGAGGCTAAAATAAGAGGAAGGATCTAGATCACATACCTAGACTACAAGTTCAACCAAAGATTCGATGTCTTTGGCTAGAGAAACTTTTTCAACATGGGAAATATCATCAAGAGCTTAACCAAAAGTAGCCATATTTGAAGAATTCCCTTTCCCATAAATTTGAAAACTCACTTTCTTATTTTTGATCCACACTTGTTTCTTATACTAAACCACCTTGTTGGGGCATTGAATGTCCAAATGACCACTCTTTTTGTAGTTAAAATAGAAAATGGATTTGTTTTCATATTCCATAGGTTGATTTTTGGTGCCAAAATAAAAAATCAACTCAATTGACTTAGGGATATCTACTTCTAGGTCCAAATTGACACATATTATTGCATCCACCATTATGGATTTGGACCTTGTGGTAGCATCGATCAAAACCAAATCCCCTAGAATTTTAGCAATTCCTCTCAGAATATCCTCATACCAAAATTGGAAAGGGGGACCAGGGAGTCTAACCCAAAGAGGAACCATGTTAATATTCTAAGATCTAAGGTCAAATTCCATACCCCACTTTCTAAAAAATAATCTCCTTAGACCAAAGAACCAAGGGTCCCCTCCCAAAAATTTTAGTGAGACTTCCTCTTCACTGAGCTTAATGAGGAATAAACCTTTGGGAAGAGCTACAATTTCCATTATCCCTTTAAGATACCATTTGAAAGAGACCCACTTCCTGATAAAATCAATGCATGATCGACCTATAACGAACTTACCAACTACGTTAAAATCTCTTTCATCCATAGTTAGTCTCATTAGATCACATGACACTCTAAGATATATTTTAGATGGTTGGAGATCAAAAAACCCATAGGGGGTTCTGCTTTTATAATTTTGGTAGATTTTGCAACCGTACTTGCATAATACCTATCCCCTAAGTTCAAAGGAAAAGAATACCTTAGCAGTCCCTAAGGGAGATCTACATCTCCAAGTGATAACTGAGGGTTCCTAGGGGGATTGAAGAATCTCTAGGGGACATCGAAGAAGGAAAATAAACCTCTGAAGAAATACCAACACCAATATTCTACCCACTCACCACCTCACCGATCACCACCTACTTGATTTCCACCTCCCTACTCACCACCTTCTTGCTCACATCCAATTCAAAAATATCCTTGAAGCCCATCCTACAACTATGAAAATAATTACTATTTTTATGATAGATTTTTTTAAATAAAATATATATATTTAAAAAAGTTTTTATGGCCATATATGACTAATTTAAAATAATTTACAAATATTTATTTTTAAACACCATAAATGAATTAGAAATATACGATATCAAATTGGTTAAATCCCTCATCTTTAAGAAGGAAGGTCAAGTTTAAATCTTACCAACAAATACATAGATAATTGGTAAGTTGTTGTATTGGCATTATGTTATGATTATGATATAATATGGATAAGGATCATTTCAATCCCATATATTTTATTTAAAAATAAATTAAGATAAGATGTTATTGTAACTAATTACTAAATAACATTAATTGATAGTAGCTTAATTGATTAAATTTCTTGACTTTCAAGGAAGTGTGAGTATGAGATAAAATGGATGAGGATCATTTCAATACAATATAACTAATTATGAAATAGATTAAGATATTGAATGTCACATTAGTATACATAAAATGTAATAATTATTGGGTTCTTGCCTTATTAAACTAGATATTGTTGTTTTCTTAATTTGTTTTAACTATTTTGATAATATTTCTAAAGAGGTTTATGATATGAGGAAATTTATTAATCCAATTTATTAGCACCTACAATGGAGCTTCTTGACTTTAGTTAAAGTATGTGCATTGATAAAAATTGGTCAATTCTCTTTATTATACCTTTATGTATAAGTCTTATGATGGTTTCCTATTCCATATATTTAATATTGATTTGTTATATAATTTGAGGCTATTTAACTCTCATTATAAAATTCACAACATTCACAGGTACAAGAAATAGGTATATAAATGGTTAAAACTCTTAAATAAGTTATCAATCAATTTTAATATTAAATTTGAAGTATTATATTTCCTAAGTTCTAAAATTTTTTATCATGGTCATATATGAATAATTTGAAATATTCACTAATCTATATTTTTAAAAACCATAAATAAATTTTATAGATACTATATCAAATAGGTTAAATTCCTCACCTTTAAAAAGGAACCCCAAGTTTTTTTTTTTTTTTTTTTAACTTAGGAAATGAAATGGGCTTAAAACAAGTGGTATTAATAGGCTTCCCCCATTCAATTATCTTTATGGTCGCAATCCCATTGGCTTTGTCTTTACCAACAAGATACGAATTATAGAGGTTTCCCTATGCAATAAAAAAAACCAATAATATCAATTAACATTAGTTCAATTGATTAAATTCCTCAACTTTCAAGGAGACCTAAGTTTGAATCTTGTCACACTATAGATGCATGATTGTCAAGTTATTATGATATCACTTTATGATCTTGATATAATATGGGTAGGCCTATTTCAATCCTTTATAACTTGTTAAAAAAACTAATTATTAAAGATTACTACATAGAATCCTATCAACACTTAAAATCTTTAAATTCTTATAAATAGATTCATTCTACTAATAAGGTTTCTTTTCTTCTCAATATCACCTCTTATAGAATAAAATAAAATAGTTTCTCTATCCATTTGATAAGTTCAAGGATGGCTCATAGTATAAGAGCTAACACTAGGATGAAATTATGCACATATTTGGCATGATTACACAAAGGAACTAGAAAGATCAGATATAAGGCCAAGTCAATAAAGTGACTTTCTAATATGTTCTAAGAATACAACAAGTGGGGTTAGAGAAGGGTATAAGGAAATATTTGACAACAACAATGAGGAAAATATTTGGTGGTGGAGTAGAATATGGAAGGTAAAAGCTCCCCTAAAAACTAGAATCTTTGCCTAGTTAGCTCTAGCTAAAAAAGTACTAATATGAGATGTTATTCAAAGGAGGTCTTGACAGAGACAAAGTCAATGTGTCATGTGCAGAATGGAATAATAAAAAATGGATCATATTTTGGTTCATTGTCCTTTTGCAAGAGAAGTGTGGAATTCAATTTTATCTTTGACTCAAGGGAAAGGATAATGCCCTACAAGGAATCTCTTGGATATCATACAATGATGGTTCAAAGAAAGTGGATTAAATGAGTATAGATGTGTCACTTTGATAATGGGATGGAATTTATGTTTGGCTAGAAATGTTAGGTTGTTTGAAGGTAAGGAAATTCCAATGATCTAGGTACAAATCTATATTAAATTCATTATTGAAAGTCTTAAAATCTCTCCAAAACCAAAACTGAGCAAGCATATAGGAACACTAACAGTGGATATTATGAAGCCATAGGTCTTATTTTATGGATCTTTCCAAGGTAGCCTAGGTAGGTGTGGGGTAAGGGGGGCACTTTACTTAAATAAAAATCATAAGATCACTTTCAAGGAAATTTTAGAGGAAGGAACAAATAATATGGTAGAAAGGAAAGCATTGATCCTCTTTATGAGAATAGCAGTGGAGAAATGAATTACAACTTTAACAAAAATTATTATATGAAAAACTTGTTCCTCAATCCTTTCTATGGCCAGATAAAATTATTATATTCTTCTTTAACAAAAATTACATACAAGCACATCTTTAGGGAACTAAATGTAGAATCCAATGGTCTTTAAAAAGATGGTTTGAACCTCCCAATAGGCACTTGGTAGAGGGAATAATTGGTTAGAGGACTTGAGGTCTCCTCATAGTCCTCCTCATATTAAGGATCATATTAGATATATATTAATAACACCAAAAAAAGTGTTTTGAAAGGGACCCTTACTTTTATTTTATAAAAATATAGGCTTAAAATAGAATTTATCTTCAAAATTGAAACATGAGTCCTCCTCAGGTTTGGTACTCAGGTAAAATTCATTTGAGAATTGTGATTGATTAGGAAGTTATTCCAAATTTCCACATATTAGTCTTGTTATTAAGATTATATTTCTGGATTCTAAGTTGACCATAATATATTACAATAGGAAGGCCAATACTCCTCTCAAATTAGTTTATACCTACTTCTATATAGGATGTAACTAAAATTATTGAGGGTACTTCACACCCATAGCGTTGTAATTTTTTCAAACATAGAAATAAAAATTATAGATTTTTTCAAGAAAAAAAAGAAGAAAAGTTCAACTACATCTTACAACCCATTCCTTTTAGGCTTAATAACATGTAATACCTTAGAGGTATCACTATATAAAACTTATGATGGCACTCTTGACTTTACTACTTATACCTTTATTAATATTCTTTTCAAGATCCATTTAAATATTATATTTTCTTTTAAGAAAGCTTTCCCTTGAACTATGTGGGCTTGGACCTTTGGACCATAGTGTCTTTATTAGAATATCTACTTTTGTTCTTAAAGAATACTTAATAAATGTGAGAAGGCATGTCTTTGTAGTTTATCCTCTATTTTTTGCCTTCCATTAGATATCCCATGCAAAAATTTGATGAAACAAATAGCATCATAGATGCATCTAATGTATTTGTCAAGTGGGAGCCATTGTACTTAAATTTCAATATTTTTCTACTCCTTTTCATAGTATAATCCATCAAGGTAAATATATTTAATCTATTCAAGTAATTAAAATCAGATGTAGTGAATTTTACTCTGAGAATGACAACCTAATAAACATCAAAATTATGAATTATCTCATGTGTGATCTCCAAATCTCTTTTACATCATCCTTATTAGATACTTGGAAGAATCATTCATAATATATATGTGGTTTCTATTGGGGCCACTCCCATTACAAAAATAAAACATAACATTGCTCTCATTACATTTCTAACAAGTTAATTAAAACATACCCATCTTTGCCTTTCTATCAAAGATATTCTCCATCTTCCTCAAACTGCTAAGTTTCCATAATCAACTCTTTTTTTTAAGGAACTAACAACAATAATAACCCTTACATGACACATAATATATATAGACGGAAAAAAAAACATAACATCCATCCATCATAGAGGAAATTAGTTCTATAGTAGAGGTTCTTCCTCCTTTAGAGTGACAAGATTTGAAAATGTATTTTTGCACTTCAAGCTCCTAAGGTAATATTTAGTTGTAACACATTTTGTAGGATCTTCATTTTCAAAAAATTGATCAAACTATTGTCGCTAATTATTTCATAATTAACTTTAATAATACCATGTGAGATGCTAATATTTTTCATGGAACCATCTAGATGGTCTTTAGTAACCATATGGATTTTATCAATGATTTGATTCAAATTCTCCTTTTGGGATTGAGTCTTATTTTTCTTACATGATTCCTATTGGATAATTGGTGCATCTGGAGGATGGGGATTTTTCTTTTAAATTGGTATATTTGAAGGTTTTGAATCATTCTCTTATACGGCATTCTTCTCCACCAAGGAGAAATCAAAATATGATTATATTACCAAGCATATCTTCTTCACATGACCATATTGTTGACAACCACAACATCTTAAGGAGAAGTTTTCATATTCAATATTTTGGATCCATTCCCCTTTGCTTGAGGAGATAGTAATGGATTGAGGCCTAGGAACTGAAACATCCATCTAAAGAGCTAATCTTGATTTACTTATATTAGTTTTACTGGACAATTTTTCCTCAGTTTGGGCATTCATATATCAAAATGCACCAATGGCATTACCAATTTTTGTGAATATCTTCTCTCCCCAAAACTCCATAGGGAGAGCATAATGATTCACCCAAATTGGGAATCCATCAACTTTCTATAAAGGGGTTGAAACTAGGAGTTCAAGATCTTATATAAACTCTCAGTTGTTTGAAAACCCAATTATATCTATAATCCATTACCCTATCTCTATTCGCTAAATTAGAAAAGAAAATAGAAAATAATTTTTTTTGGGTAGGAGGGTTACTTAGAATTCTGTATTGGTCCAATAATATTTAATATATCTTTTAAGCTCCTTTAGACCTGATCTTTTGCCCTTGAGTTTTCAAATATTTTTTTGGGCTTCATGATCAATCAGATCCAACCCAAATTCATCCTCCAAAATCTTAATAGAGGGTAGAGGTTCATCCACCGACAAACCCAAATATCCTTGAGAGATATTTCTTCTGATCAAATAGGTTTTCTTATAAACTAAATAGATGGTCTATGAATAACCCTCTTCCTTCACTACTTGACTACACCTAGGTTTTGCATCCCTTTTTAAAAATTTATCGCTTTGTTCCATTGCTTGATTGCAAGAATCATTCATTGTTATAGTTCAAAAGCATTGATTTAATGATCTTCATAATTTTCTTATCATACTTTATTTTTTTAATTTTTATGTCATTATGTTGGTCAACAATAATTCATAACCTCTTAACCTTAAGCAAATGTTTAATTTTTCATCTAATATGTCATAGTTGCATTAATTAAGAAGCATAATACAAAATTTAAAATCCAATATGTCTTGCTAAATATGGTAAATTCTACATGAGAATAACTAAAAAAATGATGCACATCAATTTATATCACTAAAAAATATTAAAAACATAAATAAAATTTTCTTTAAATCATTGAAAACTATGAAAGAAAGTCATAAAAGCTTCCCAACAATCATACAAAATATAAGAAAATGACTTAAAAGCTTTATGTATCTAGTAACTTCTCCATTTCCTTTATGGAGTAATCCAAATCTATTAAGGAAAAAATACTTATATATAATTTGTTTTGCTTAATGGGTGATAAGTAATTCCAATAGTCTAGGTAAATTAGTTATGATGGATATGGTGATGCTCAATCTTCCTACCATTACTAAATTCGATGAGATCCAATTTCAAGGCTTATCATCTTAGGATTTATTTAACATATTATATTTCTATACATTTTAATGTATAAGCATTTAGAAAATAAAAGAAGAAAATTTTGGCTAAAGAATGCATTGGTAAATAGAAACACAGAGTGATAATAAGATTATTGAAAAGAACAAATTGATGTCTACATGTAAGATCTAGGTGATGAGGGATAAAATATTAATCATCAACCATTGATTATACTATACTAGAATAATATTTCCATTTATCCAAAAATCAAACCAAAGTTCCATTGATGCTAAAAAAATATCTAACAAGATAGATCACACATTTATTAGATGCTTTTTAAAAATTATTTAAATGATGCAAAATATTATGTAAAATTACAACAAACTTAAAGAAATATAAATTAATTATAAAATATCACCAAAGAGAATATTATAGTTTTTATAAAACTATAAATTAATTAAATTAGGATTGAAATTTAATGAAAACTATAGTTCTATTCAAGAATAACAAGATCTTATTCTATGAAAATTAATTCTTCTATCTTATAACTAATATTATGATGGGAAAAATATAATTACCATACAAAAATATAAGATAGAAATTAAAATGGTGGAAACCCTATGTGTTTTTAAAAGAATCTACATGGGAAAGAGGATACTTTAGTTACTTCAAATAAAAAACTTAGAAGAATCAAAGGACCATTTACCATATAGATTAAGTTTTCCTAGAGTGAGCATGAAAATGAGGGAGAGATATGAAAATAGATATAATATCTATTCATAAAAGAAAAGATCATTTACAAGATAAGAATGCATGCATCTAAAAAAGGATTCTAAATTAGATATATGAACTCTTGATGATAAACCTTAATTAATTTGTAATGTAAATTATATAAAGTAATATGGATGGTTTTTAAGAAACACACATGTTAAACCAATATTGATTCCTAATAAAATTTATCATTAATTTGTTTTATGTGATTTAATGTAAAAGTTCAATTATGAATAAGATTTAAATATAAATACAAATAAATTTTACATCTTAACATACTTAGAATTTTAGAATTATAAGCACAAGAATATTTGGCTAAAACTAAATATAATAACCAATTTAGGATTTTCTCTAGCACATTTCTTAACAACTTTATTCACACCTAAAGAAATTATAAGTTTATAAATATGTAGGCGAGGTGGTAAAACTATAATGATTTGTTGATTGGTTTTTATGCAAGCAATAGCCAAGGGGTTTTGCAACCCTCCAATTCAAAGCACTAGTTGTTTTCTTTCTTCTTTCAACAAAAAAATATTTCTCTTACAATATAAAATTAATTATGACTATTTTATCTAACAAAACTACTCACTTTTTTTTTTTTTTTTTAATAAACGAAAAACCCCTTGTGGGACCACCTTGGTCTGAGAGACCACAAATAGGCAGTTCTAAACCGTCAAATTCACCCGGGAGTCGCACCCAGCCCTGCCCGCACCAACATTATCAATTGGATTTTGGGTACCCAATTCAGCTTTTTGGTAGGGTGGAGATTCGAACCTGGGACCTCCCTTGGAGGATTGCCCTCTCCTCTCCAACTAATGCTAATTTATAGTGGAAAACACCCCTTTCGAGGTGCCACTTTCAATAGGTTAGGCATAGGAGGAATGGAGCCTTGTTGGCCTCTACCAGCACATAGGACATTCCTAACTATACCATATATCTGCAGGATGGAGACAAGAGGAATGGAACCTAGGTCGGCCTCTACCAGCATCGAGGGCATTTACCACTGCACCACAACAAGCAAATTTTTTTAAGCAAAAAACCCCTTGCGGGGCCGCATTGGTCTCAGAGACCCAAAACTACTCACTTATAAAAGCAAGTAATCAAACCAATAACAATTAGAAATATGCATGCCCTAGTTCATTCATCAAACACTTGAATATATAAATAATATCAATGAATATATTTCAAATTGACAAGCATTAAAACACATCCACTAAGAACTTACTTTAATTTTAAAAATTATTCATGAAACAAAGGAAACACTTTCTCACAAAAAAATCTAAAACTAGTCTTGGCTAAACTTGAATTAGAATTATAACTATAAAAATGCAAGAAAATCTAATAACCCTCAAATATTTATTTTTAAACTTCAATGAACATAAATAAGTTTGAACCTTTGAAACCACCATGTCTTTCACCCTAAATAGAGAGTCTAGAGGGTAGTTCAATAACTATTGAATTCGTTAAAGTGACAATTGCATCTATTTATCAAGAGGACTTTTGAGTCAAATCATTATCATAAAGTAAAATACATTAGAAATCAAAAGTGATAGTTGTGAACTTCTCTTCAAGTGATGAATCAATGAAGGTAAACCCTCTAAGATAGTCATGCATATTTTATTATTAAATACCATGTCTATGAGCCATTTGTCAAAATATTCTAGAGATAATTTATCCACTGATTTGTTCATTTCTATCACCTTGTATAAATCACTTTGGATGCTTACCTTGTACTATTATTTTATAATTAAAAATTTGTCACTCCTATATATTTCTTCAATATTAATGTCATCTACTAGACTGTTCATTTCTTTAGCAGCTTTATCAATGATAAACTCAACCTCACGCAACGCCTAGTATGGTTAATTTTATCCTGAGCAATTGTGATCCAAGCACAACATATAATAATTTCAACAACAGGCATGGATGATCTAGTTCCAAGATTTCTCATTTATTGCTTAGTCTTCATAAGGGTATTTGCAAGATAGTTTCTTGTAACATGTCAACTTTTTATTGTTCTTCAATCTTCCCCTTAGAATCCTTGTAGAAAGACAAGTAAAAAAAAAACCCTCAATATTTAAGTCAAATTTACTTTTATATTTTTATGGCTACACTTATTATAATCTCCTTGTGATGTCTAGCAGTGTCTACAACAGAAGCCTATTATTTTAAAATCAATTTTAAAATTGATGTATTTACATCATAGAGAGAACAAACTTCTTTATTTGCTATATTTTTTTCAATTGTAAAACTCTCTTCTACTCTAGCATGAGCCCTCTCAAAGGTCCTTTTAGTGTTTAGAGCCTGAATTTGCTAGAATTGATCAATGATCCTCTTCTCTGAATCTCTAAATTTATCCCATTATATTTTATCCACTTTAATATGTATCTAAATTATATCCTCTCCTCAAACCTTATTTATCTAGACAAGGTCATTTCATGTACTCTTTCAACTACAACATCATCCTCAGGAATTTTTCTTTTCTTAGAATATTTCCCTTTTAATGATTTAAATTTTTCATTATAAAAATTGTTCATAGAAATAATTTTAAATTTAGGGTCTAGAAAATTCCTTCCTATGGATAATACATTAGAATCACCAATGCCTTTGGTCTGTTGTGTTCTATTAACTCTAATCTGGTCAATAATATCTATGGGTTCAATATTTGCTTTTGTCATATCATTAGTCACTTCCTCCATTATTTCTATAGTTTCCCTTTCTATTACATTAATATTTGTCATAACTTTTAATTTTTTTATCACTTTGATCTCCACTTCTCTTATGTTCACTTGGGAAACCTTATCTTTAGCAAAATTTTCCTCCAATGGTGGGTTTACTCATGCTCTAATAATATTTTTTGATATAATTTTTATTTCTAAAGGTGACACTATTTACCTGGGGTTTTTTTTGTTTGTAAGAATGAATTCTTCCATCAAACAAACTCCATATAATATAATTTTTGAGACCTTGCAAACATTTCCCCCCATAATATTTTCACTATTAACACTCAAAAAAATTTCAACATCATCATATTCTTTTTTAAGTCATTTTCTCTTCTTTTTTTAGAAGTATCATCAACCACAACTAACCTTCCAAAAAAATTAATTTTTGACTTTAAATTTATGTATTACCTCTCATAATAAGACAATGTACCTAACTAGGACAAATATTGACTCAAAGCATCCTTCTTTTCCTTCCTTTCAATCACCTCTACTCAAGAATGCATGTAGAGGTCTTCATCAAAATCTCCCTATGCACATTCAAAATACCAGGTTTTCTAGATAAAATTTATATGTCAATTAATATTCTCTTCATGATTATAAAATCAAATATATACATCTTTCAATTGAAGTTTATCGAAGCAAATAACCACCTATGCATAATGGCCTAAATTTCCAATGGTAAAATACCCAATAGAAAAAGGAATGGGTAGAAAATACATGGATGTAGGCTAATAAAGTTCTTTAATGTGTTCATTGATACCACCAATGATCTCATAAGCTACCTCTTTGAGTAGCATTTTATAAGGTATAGACCTATATAATATATGAGGCTTCCCTTTGAAACTTTAGAGTCTAATGTGTGCCCAATGAGCATAGATAAATAAACCAACATAAAACTACAAATCCCTTATGGACTTCCCATTGAAATGGGGACATAAAAAATTATTCAATAAAGAATATATGCAAGTAAAAATAATGGAATAAATGTAAGAGAAAATTTGTATTTCTCTTTGCATTTTCCTTCTAGAGATTCCTAAAAAATAAGTATATAGGTTTTTTCTCTAGATAATTAAAAAAGGAAACTTATTTTATTTTGATTAATATGATCGCACATAGAATTTTAGCTAGAAAAATATTCATGTGAAACTTAGGCCTTTCTAGGGTCTTTGTACTTATAAACTCCCTAAATTTTCTAACCGAATTGTTTGAAAGAAAAGGGGTCCAATCAAATCTAACCCCTTAAAAAATTTAAAAAAATGTTTCCAGTACATAATGTACAAAAACATGACATGTGCCTGGCTCGTCCATGAGTCTATAGGGCTAGGCCATAACACATCTTATTTTATGTCTAAAATTAGAAATAGCATATCTTTTATTTTTTAGGCAAGGGTTATGTTATTATTTCTCTTCAACTCCTCAAAAACTCCCTAAAGTTCTAATATATTTCTATAAATTACTAGCCATATTGATTCTTTTAGACAACTAAATTATCAAGAGAAAGTTTGTAGATAGAATGCAAGTCATCACTATCAAAACAGGAAGTCAATCTATTATTTGATTCTCTTATTTCTCTTTTTATCAAGTTTACCCTTTGGAAAATCCATTGTACAACATATGCCTACATTGATAATTTAGGTTGAGCACCCATATTTGGTAACCTCAATTGCATGATGTTCTTCATGGCCTTCAAGTATTCAAAATCATCCCTATAGCTATTTTTGTGTTGAATTACCTTTTTGCATTTGTGATAAATATAAAATAAGTCTTTCATATCTTCTACTAAATTTATCACTATGGTGTCATTGATGATGAGTGTATAGATGATAGTCTAAATCATTTTTATTCTAGTGAATGTAGCAAATGAAAACTATTCTAAGAACAAGTTACCATAAGGAAGCTTGAACACTTAGCTAGTTTATAAATAGATATATCAATCCAACATGCAAATTTTCTAAGACATGTAAACTAAATGCAAGTCATGTCAAATTAAAATTCACACAATTGAAAATAACTTTAATTTATTAAAAAGTGAGCTAGTTGTAGTAAGAAATTATGTGTAATCTCTGCACACAATCCTATCATGATGTGGACATAAAAAGAAATTATTAAAATCAACAATAAAAATTTTAGAGGTACATCATTACGATTTCGAAATGGACAACTTAGATTAGTTACAAATCTCTATGCACTCATAGAGAAAAAATAAGAATAAATAAGGTGGCAATTTTATGGAAGTTTCAACACCTTATGTCTTTGCTAGAATGGAGAATGGATAAATCAAGACCTACAATAGATGCATGGGTAATCCTTAATATTTTCACCATCATGCATGCAAGCTATACTTTTTATAAAAATTTCACAATAACATTGTGTTTTTTTTATTGAAAGATAAAAATAATGAAACATAAAACAAAAATCATAAAATGGTATATAAGATAAAAAATAAAAGGTAAGGTGGATTCCATTATAAATATATAAAAATTTAAAATAGTTTATGTTAATAAATCCATAAAAAATATATTGAGGTACAATCTACCAGATAGTGTAGTGATAAAGACCAACAATGGTCAGGTCATGGAGGTCCAAATAAATCAAAGTCCTAGAAACCCTAGGAAAAATCAATCATATAAATATCAATAATGGTCAAGTCATATATGCTCAAGAAAATCTAAGTCCTAGCAACCCTAGGCACAATTATTTCACAATACCAATAATGGTCAAGTCCTAGAGATCCAAGTAATTCAAATTCCTAGCAACCCTAGGCACAATGATTTCATAAGACCAAAAAATATCAAGTCCTAGAGGTCCAAGAAAATTAAAGTCCTAGCAACCCTTGGCCCCTATACATTATCTTTCAAAATATCACAATCAAATCCCTAGAAACCCTAGGCACTTGTACATAATCTTTCAAAATATCATAATTAAATCCCTAGCAACCCTATGCACTTGTACATAATCTTTCAAATATCATGATTAAAGTTCTTTATACTATCTTGGTCCAAGCAAATAAAGGTCTCAAAACATCATGAATGCATTATATCAAGGTAAACTATTATTATCGTTCAAACAACACATTTATGACAATAATAAGCATCAGAATATAATCACCAAAATAATTTTCAACTAACCTATTATTACATAATTATATCATCATCATATTATCAAAACATAATCAAGACAAAAGAATAGGTAATCAAATAATAATAGCCTTATATATATCAAAGAATCATATATACATCACTTAGGATTTCAAGCATATCACAATAGCAAAATTGATATACTCATACATATACAAATCATAAGAACCGGTGCACCATAATCAAAAAATTAGTGCATTCATCCATCCAAAACCTGGTCAAAAGGCCTACAAAGATATTACCAAAAACTAACTTTGAGAACCCATGTCCTATATCAACCCATGCATTAACCACTAAGAAGATTGAGTCATAGATCTTGACCTAGAATAAGAAGGAGCATGAGGTGGGGAAGCTTGCCTCTACTCTATAGAAACCACTTGATGATACAAGACCCTATAATGAGTAACCCTAATCTACTCTACATCTAGCTCATCCTTGGGAACCACCCATACCTCAAATTATGGTCATATAATGAATAGGTCATTGCTACTAAGCCATTAAAAAATTACTAGAAATAGCCTCAGACCTCTTGTCCTCTAACTTGTGTGGTAAAAATGAATTCTATTTTACCCCCTTTTCACGTAATATAACCTCTCGAGGCTTTCAAAATCATTTTTTTAGAAATTTTCCAACTACCTTCATCACAAAGTGTGTATACTATATACTTTTTCCTTTCACAAAATTGAGATCACCAGGAGATACTTTTGAAGCATTTAATAGTCAATAAATTCCTCACAAGGGGATAGAATGGAGACATCCATTTTTTCTCACCCCATTGCATCTAAATATTCTACAAATTTTTAGAAACTTGCCCAAGACTTCTTTCAACCTTCACTACAAAATTTGAGCCTGTAAAATAAGTTTGATATCCACAAGATAAAATCCTTGATGGTAAATGTTTTATATTGGTAGTGAACCTTTTTTAAATTTTAATATTGAAAATTTCCTCCCCCAATGGTTAAAAAATACAAAATCACCACCCAAACAAGTTTGTTCTTAGTCTTCTATTCTATTGTGACAGCTTCGAAGAAGATACCCCTACAAAATCCACTGATGCTGCTAAACCTAAAACTAAAGAGGATAATTTTTGTGGATATTGCTAAGGATATTTTCAAATATTTCCCCAAGATGAGACCAAGGAAGCTAAAAATGAGGATTTTGATGAGCCTATTAATACCTGAGTGGCTTCTGTGTTGTTGTTTTGTCCCTTTTGGGTTTCTTCCTTATCTTTTTTTTAATTGTTTTTTTTATCCTCTATTCAATATGGTCCTCAAGGATGTTATTTTTGTGGTTTATGCATCCTTTTTATTTCCTGTTGTACTAAGGTGTTAGGGAATCTTTCAAATGCCCTCTTTAATGAAAATTTTTAACTTACCAGAAAAATTGTGCCTATCCATGCCAAGTGGTATAAGATAATCATGCCTCAAGAATCTTTTCAATCTTGCATATTTTTATTTTTAACAACATGATCTTATATTTCTAACCTCCTCATACCTATTTTCCTACCAATTTGAACTCACTTTTCTAATTCAATATCCTCCACACGAAGTTGGCAATCTTACCTCATCCCTCCCTTCTCAAAATCTATAAAACCCTTCATTACCAAATCAAGCATGAATTCTTTAAGAGGCTTTCTTTATGAATTCTTAATGACAATTTTATTCTTTCTTGATATGCTTTTGCGATGCATTCAAGGCTACTAGTAAATATCTACCCATCATTTCCTACAATATCTTGGGTCCCTTGATTGAAGGTGTATTTTTAGTGTCACATACTCTAAGACCTTGCATGTGAGTGTTGACTACACAGTAGAAAGTGGAATTCTCCCACCATGATTATTCTCTATTGATTTTATTTATTATGCTTAATATTTACATATTTTTTATGAATTTTCTATCTTAACCTCCTTTTTATCATTAGTAAGTTTGTTTTCAAAATCCTTTTATAAGACTTGTGGGAATGAATCAAATCTATTCACCTTTATCTTTGGACTATTATATACCAAATTTGGCATTGTTTTCATCTCTATAGACACTCCTTATGAAATCATTGCCTACAATACTGACAAGTGATAAACTTGAAATTCTCACTCTCTATTTATAGGATCAGTTTGATTCTTACCTTTTTTTTTATATTTGACATTAGGAGAGCTCATTCATCTATTTTTTTATGAATTAAATCTCTCTATACACATTTGCAAGAAAAATCATTAGTCATAGGTTCTACAAGCTACGAATTTATTTTGAGGGTGGTGAACCCACCTTGTAAGCGGTAAATTTGATTCAGTTGGTTAAATAATCTATTTTTAACATAGTATTTATTTTTCAAGCTCAAATTACTCACTAGCATCTATTCATTTGTGAATATTAGTTTTTATAGCATTTTGGTTTCAATATATTCAACAAAGATTGTCTTCCAAGGTGCGTATTCACTTTTTATCAAAATAAGATGGGGTCTAACTACCAGAAAGAAGTTCAATATATTCCTCAATGTCATAGAAAACCCCCTAAAATTAATTGTTATATTTTTTCTATTTTAGCCACTTTTTTTGAGTTAACCAGCTATAGTGCAAATATGCCAGCAGTGATTCTAGTTTGCAGGTAGCAAAGTCACAAAAGTGGCAAATCGGATTCTAAATTTTAGACCTCAAGTATTCTATAAGTTCATAAGTCATAGGATTTACTAGAAAAGATCTTAGTCCATAGGTAGCAATTTTGATAAGGCAAATATGATCTCTATTTTGGGATCCATTAGCTACAAATCCTGGGTATTCTTGTTTCTTCCTATTTCTTTATTCTAAATCGTAAAACATATTATTTTTTTCTTATTTTCTAGTTTTCCATCACACATTTAAAAATTAAGGAATTTAGATTTTCTTTTATTGAAAATATTAGGACATCAAATTAAAAGGTTGAAAATAAAATAACTTAAATTTCATTACTTTTTTTCATAGGTATTAAATCTAAAAAGAGAATTTAGTTGCAACTTTAGGATAAGTTTTGTTTGTCTACATTACTCTCTTGTTGAAAAGATAAAGTTTTACTTTCTTGTAAATTAGACATTAGCTTAGTTCTAAAGAAATTAAAATTGCATTAAGGTTAGAATTTATATTTTGCACATTGATTTTAGTTTTTGCATTGCATATTACATAATCTTTTCATTTTTAGAACTCAAAAACCTAGGTGATTGTCAAACCAACTCATCATACATATATTTAGGGTAAATCTCTAAAATACCCTTGGTAAACCCTGATTTACACCAAAGATAAAAAATCTCACAATGATAATATTTAGGCACAAATATTCATCTAAGTGTGAATCATAGGCTCGGAGGCCAGTGTTCCCAAATCTTGGTCCATAGAAAGTCTTGGAATTAGGCTTAAATTTGATTGTATTCTATATGATATTATGGTCATAGACTTTAAGATTTTTATATGACCATGTAATATTGTATTTGTACTTACCACAAAACACTTTAAAAAGGTCCTCTTATTGAGTGTAATTTATTCTTGAGTAGTAGACTCTTTTCTTCATCTAGGCTAAATAGAATCTTTAGGGTCATCAAGCCTTTAGACAACTAGTTTTATTTTAGTTGTATGACATCATCCTTGATGTTGTTCCCATATTCATTCTTTTATTTAGTGTATTAAGTCTATCTAATCAATAATGCTATAATATGTTCATAATTATTGAAGACGTACTAGTGATTAGAGTTTTTAGGAACTACTGGCCTAAAAACAACCTCCAATTCCTTTAGTTTATCTTATAATTTATGGATTTAAATTAGGCTATCATTATTGGCAATTAATTTACCTTGCATTCAGATCTCTAGGTATTATTTTGATTTCATAGGAACCAAATATTTTGATAAAATCCTAGATTCAATGTTTATAAGACTTCAGGAATTTTTTTTCATGGAATACTAGGAATTGACCTGATTCATAGTTAGTATAGAGTCACCATATATTCTTAAGTCCTTGATTCCCATATTTTATAATTTCCTTAAGCTAATGTAGAGTGCTTCATAATTAGCCATAATATTTGTATAGTTAAAAAATAACCTACATGTATAGTGAATCTATGATCCCTATGGATTAATGAATTGCGCTCCAGTGCCTAGTCTATTCTTAGTTCTGGTGTCATTGAAGTACATAATCCATGTCTTTTCAACTCCTTAACTTGTTGAGGTAGGGAGATTTGAATAAGTGTCTATGATTAGGTATTTTTATATCTTATTTTATTTGTATTTCACTTTTGGGTCTCTATCATCTTAAAATACATCAATTATCGTGTCTACTTTTGGATCTTGGTTGCCTTCCTAGTACTCATCATCTTTTATGTATTTTGATAACTCATTCCAATTTACTATGTCTTCATATTCAATCTTATGTAGGAGGTAGTTGCAATGTGGTTTATTCTCAATATTATTTATTTTCCTATCATTAGGTACCTTCATATGAGTATAGTTCATTGTTAGGTAACCATCCCTTGATAACTTACATGTTCATTTTCTAGACAGTAAAATCCAAAAGTATGGGGTAGATCCAGGACTATTACTTATTGTACTACTACAAACCCAAGATATCTAGATATAGTTATGATTAGATCTTTGAGAATCACTATTTCATTGAATCTTATTCCATAAATTTGGATTGGGTGTCTAGTCATCTTAGTGTAATGGAGACCTCTCTCTTTACAAAAAACTTTGGGCATAACCATGATCTTTGCACTTTATTCCACTATGAAACTTTTGAGAATATAATTTTTTATCTTGATCATAATATAGAATGGTAGTGAAATTATGATTTTTAGTTTTAGAGGATTACACACATGGGTTGCACTGACTTGGATGTCTAAAAATTATTTTTCCATCAAATTTTGTTGCTCTACTATGTGAACTATAGAGGATTTTGATTTTTTATCTCTAGCATAACTTTATTTATATTCTTTTAAAGATTTTAAAGTAGGTGATATTGTATAGGTAGGGCTAATTCTTCTAGCATACTAAATTTGGTTTATGTTCTTTTAATTTCATCTACAATATTGAATTAGGTAAAGGATCCCTCCTTTCTTGTAGTGAAATTTAGGGTTTTCCTAGGGGCTATTGTTTATCCTTCACTTAAAAGAGGGATATTTCAACGACCTTTTTTCCTCCTTTTCGAGTGAATCCCTCCTTTTGGTATCTTTCTTTTATTTGGATTTACTAGTTTCTTCTCTATCTATATTATTTATTACTAGTTCATTTCCTTTATTCATCCTCTAGTCTCTATTGTTTAGTACCCTTCGACTCCCCTTTTGAAATGCATTTGTTGTTTCCTCTTCTATATTTTCCTTCTCCCTTTTTTTTCTTGTTGTGTTATGATAGTTCCTTTATCTTTCAAGTGCAAAGGTAGCACCCCCCTTATTAGTCCTATCGTATCTTTCATAATGTCAGCCTACTTACTAGTTAACTATTCTTATGTAATATTTCTTTTACCCCTGGTTTCGACCCTTGCTAATTAATGAATATGACATAGTCTTTCAAATTTGATTCTTCATATATTTCTATAGTATTGAAATTTACCAATATTGCAATATTAGGTGATCAGGACGACATTTGAAAATTGTGATAGACTAGATTGTCTTAGTTTATTAGTTTTACTATTTTCTAAAGCCTAAGTTAGAAATAATTTGCAAATACTATTCAAAATTGTAAGTCAACAATGTCAGCATATATGGATGACATAATCATTTATTAGTATTTTTATCTTAGTCATAGTTTATTGTTACATAACTTTAGCTTAAGCATATATTCTTATTAGCATATTCTATATTTGGAAGATTATGGTTGTAAAGGTGGTATTTTAGCACCCTTTGATAATACAAACTCTAGTTTTTTTTGGGATCCACATTGTTAGCTTGAGTTTTCAAATCATTAGGATTGGTCAAGGTAGGTAGTAAAATTCATTTTTAAAGTCACTTGACCAATGGTGGTAGCTTGTTTAACATATCATTATTGAGTGTACTAAATATTTTGAGAATACCTAATGTCACTCGTGCATTTAGTAGGATCATTTATATCATTTTAAGGAAGGTGCAATACTAGTTTAGTTAATGTGTTAGTGTTAACCATGTGATTGTAAATTTCATTTGCTCCTTTATTAACACCTTGTTGATGCACTTGATATTTTATTAATATGAGGTCTTTTGAGGGTACCAATTTTATAGTTATCATTGCTAATTTATAGCTTTATTCTAATTTATCAAATTCTTGGTTACCTCATGCATTTATCCAATGTAAAATTATTGTGAACTCATTACTAGGGTTAGATGGAGTAGTAAGGGCTATAAGTATTACCTACAAGCATACAATGTATGACATATTTTTTTAACATGAGTAATAATGTATTATGATATATAAGCATGTCTGGGAGTGTTTGGTTAGGGATTGGAGGTTAGAGAAAAGTTGAATGTGGAATTCAACATAGGTGTATTTTGGTATATATGATCCACATAGGTCATTAATTAGGTAGGGGGTATCTTTCCTACCCAAATAAAGACATCCTCTCCTCTAGATATTTCAAATACTATATAAAGGGTTTTATGATTCACATTACAAACCATTAGAGATAATCCAAATTGTAAACCTTTTATGTAGTACAATAATGCTTATTCTTCATTTGGTCCAATGTTTTATGGGATTATATTTAGATTCCTAGAGAATATAGTATTGGAACCATGGATGTTTTCTTGAGGGTGTATTTACATTGTATATAACTAAAATAAAACTAACCATTTTCCATGCTATCAAACCTACATAGAAATGATTCTATTATTGATGCCAAAATAGTAACTGGATTATCTAGTAATCCCCTATATCATAAAGCAACTTTATCATGAAGGGAATATATTAGTTAGCATGCCATGATGTCCTCCTCTTGAATCCAGTGAATCAAATTGAGTGTTGTATTTCACTAAGGTGATCCAGTGCTATCTTTTTTTATTATCATCAAAAGTAAGTATGGATTTCATAGCTATTGGAGGAATTGGAGAATATACCACTATGTTTAACAACCTTGGTAGGTTCAATAAAGAAGTTTGTTTTATGGTATAAGGTATATTTCTAGATTATTTTATTGATAAGAAGGTTGATGGTACTTTTGATTAAGAAAAGTGTACATTAAGTAGTCAAGAGATGGGTACAGATGGTAGAAATGATATAGATATAGAGGGTAAAAAGGTAGAGGATATTAACATGTTATATTTTGGTAATCTTGTTGCTAATTAGGAGGTGTTTGAATACTCTACTACTGATAAGGATAATATAACCCTACTTGTAATATTTATTGGTCTTAAAGAGATGGACCTTGCAAATTTTATTATTCTTGTCTAGCTAGACACATTATCGATCCCTAGGTATTTCCCTAGGATACCTATGACCTTTCTTGTCTAGCCATTGCTTGTGTATTCTAATAAAATTATAGGTTTAATATTCCCTATTAGATTCGAGTGCCCTAGAGGGATGTTGAAAGTATTTAATAAACTAGATCCATGTGGGATTTGGGCTATAGGAGTACTCATAGGAGGTATGTTTGGCACACTAGAAGATGATGGTGGGTTGTAGAATTTATTCACAAAGAATAGGTTATTCGTAAGATTATTTATGTCAATTAGTATCTATTATCAATGATTTATGTGAGTCATAATGAGGACTAAATTTTACCAATTTTGGTTTGCTAAATCTAACAAATAACTTATTTGTCGGTTTAAGTATCCATTTTTGATAGTATATGGCTTTGGTAGACTTGATTAGCAATGAGACTTTTTTTTTTGGATAGGGAAAAAGTGGATAGTATAACCTATTCAAAATTGTTCTCTTGATGTACCCATATGGTTGTTTGCTCTCTACTTTTACCTTTAAAATTTTACAGTACTACATGATGATGTATATTGTTTGGAGATATTTTCTTATTTTTAGAGCTTTTGATCATGTATTCATTATCTCGCATATATGTACATACATGGACAAAGTTTCAAGGACATTTTTTGTAAACATTTAAAATTTTCTCTATTGAACTATTCACTCACAAAATTAAAGTGATCCGCTCATGATTTTGATATGATTCACTAATAGAATGCAAAAACAGAATGATTCACTTAATTTTTTTGAATTATTCTCTTAGATTTTTAACCTTAGAAATATTTTACAAAAAAATATGGACCATGTAGATCACTTGGAGTGAATCACTTTCAAGGCTAGAGTGAATAGCCTTCCAATGAGGGAGATAGAGAATTTTTTACTAGTGAATTGGGCATCCGACTTATCGTAGATAAATTTAATTATTTCATAGAAAATCAATCACTTTTTATGAGTGAATCACTTACAATGTTGTACTTAAGCAAACTCAAAACTTACCTTAAGTGCTTCTCACCCATGGTTAGATTCAAGTTTTGATATTGCTTGAATATTGTAGACATCATGTCTTTAAAAAAAAAAGAATTTTGAATTTCATTCTGGATTCGCCATTCACAAAGCACCTATAAAATCTAAACACAAATAAAAAAAATTTTGTTAAATTTTAAGCAAAACTGGGCTTGGAACTAAAAATTCAGCTCCTTGCCTTGGCAAATCACTTTGTATTCAACCTATGAAAATGCAGGTTTTGTCAAGTGGATCACTCAATAAATCAAAACAAAATGCTTGAATTTACCAAGAAAATCACTCACTTATAAGAATTTAGTACTTTTAAACCTTTGCCTAAATAAGTAAATTGCTTGCTAAACTTGACTTAGCAAAAAAACTTATAATTTTGATCCAATTGTTCCATCGATGATAGATGCATTTTTATGTAAAAATCAAGAAATTTTATACAAATCCAAGTAAAATAGGGGTTTATCCCACCAAGTGTGCCAAAAACTATGTTGATATAGGGAACAATCTTGGCTTCAAAATTAGGTTTTGTATCTCCAATTTAAGTTTCAACAAGATGGGACAAGTTTACCTAGGGCTTCCCTTGCTCTCTGAATTTAGGTTGGATCTTTGTATCCTTCCATATATCTAATCTAAATTGACTTGTGTAAAATCAAAGTGTAAAATAGAAAATGTAAGAAAATAAAATGTAGAAAATAAAATGTGAGAAGTTTACAATAAGATAAATTGAAAGTAAATACAAATTTTACACCATAGCAAAGATAGTGTGTTATAATCAATGCATGAGAAGTTGAATAACACAAATGTCCACCCATTTTTCTGATTATGAAATTGATAAGCAAATAACATGATAGGCTATAAGGGCCATGTCACAACCATAATACATTTAGCCAACCAAGAGGATGGTTCCACTAATAGAATGCATAAGAACTTACCAATTTCTTACACCTCGTGAGTATAAAGTACAATGTGGGTTTCATAGAGTGTAGCTCTGAATTATCATGACCAAAATATGAATACAATGAGGGCCCTAAGCCCCTATTTATAGAAAAATTTTACCCCTAACTTATTTGGGGTGAAAAATAATTAATCCTACTAAAAGTAAAAATTTAGGGGTAACTTTACCAAAATATTGTACCTCCAAATATTACATACCTCTAATTATGCTTCTAATAATCTTAGAAGGATCCAAAATTGAATTATTGCATCAATACATGCCAAAAAAAAAATTCAAAATATTTTCCTTATGATTCACATTGATTTTTACCTTTTTGACTATTTGAGTGATTTGTTTGTATTTTATGTGATTTGCTTGCATTTTGTAAACAAACTGGCTACTTCTAATTAGAAAATCACTCCCTTGATCCAATTAGTCCCTTTAAGCAAGTAAATCATTCATTCAAGCCAATGTGTAGAATTTTGTAAGTGAATCAGTATTTGTTCATACTTATCCAAATTTTAAGATTTGGGGGTATTTTATGTTGCCTGGCCTTTGTTGCTATTAAAACTGATAAAATTTATAAAGGTAGTGACAAGGTACTACAATAACTTAACCTAAAATAAATTAAATGAAAAATTTAATCCTTGCATTAGACATGTATAGTGAGTTTAATTGAATTCAATTACTTTATCACCTTATAATAATAACTTCATTAAATTAGTTGCTTAGTATCTTGATAAAAAGTTATCTATATCAACATAAAGAAAAATACCATAAAGAAAATGAAGGTTATCAACATGGGGATGGTCATAGACTTGAGTGGGAAAAAACCCATTAAAAGAAATAGGAAATGAGGATCATATAATGGAATATATGGGGAATGAACTCCTCTAAAAAATAGGAGTTTATGAGATCCATGATTAAGGATCACCAACCTCATATAGTTATGTTGCAAGAAACAAAAGATGAATATTTACGAAGAATATCAATAAAAGGATATAGAAGAAGGGTAGTAGTTACTAGGTAAAAGCTAGGTGGATTTGGGAGGAATATTAATATTATGGAATTCTAATTTCTATGAAGGAGAAGTCATTTCAAAAAATGAGCATCATTTGACAGTTTTTATCACTTCTAAATATTCAAAATTTGCCTTCCTTATCACTAACATTTATGCTCCAAATGTGAGTAGAGTGAGAAAGGAACTATATATGGAGATGAAGTAGATGTGGTAGAGAGTTAGAGGAATAATATGGATAGTAGCAGGTGATTTCAATATTCCTTTAATACCAAGAGAAAATAAAGGGGGTTCCAAGGGATTCTTAGAGAGCATGAACGATTTCAATAATTTTATATCAAAATCTACCCTTTATGATATGAAACTAAGTGGAAATACATTTACTTAGATAAATAAGAGATTAAGGGATAATTTGATCCAAGTGATATTGGATAGTGTTGTTATCTATGTAGTGGTTTGAATAAAATGTGAGCACACATTAGTGCCAATACCAAGGATGGGATAGAACTAAAATCCTTTGATATTTTGGTGCAATTGGGAATTAAGGAAGAGTAGAAGCCCTTTAAAATTTGAATATATATGGATTTAGCATCCAAAAATTTATAAATAAATGGAGACATTGTGGAGACATCCAATCTAAGGATCTAAGACACATATATTTGCTAGGAAACTCAAAGATGTGAAGTGAGAAGTGAAAATATGGAACAAGTTAGCATTTGAAAAGATCTTCAAACAAAAGGAAATCATAAGGAACTTACCTTTCTTGAGAGGAAGTAAGTAGAAGTGGGATGGAATAGGTCCTTTACATGAGATAGAAGGAGATCTAGTCAGATTTGCATACTATCATGGCATGAGAGAAAACTTAATAGAGATAGAAGTATAGGATTAAGTGGCTTATGGAAGGATATAGAAACACAAATTTTTTCATGACTCAACCATAAAATAATTTTTTTATAAGGATTACTAAAATATTTCAATAAAATGGAGTAGTCAAAGTTGAAAACCAAATCAGGCAAGGGGCACTTGACTTCTTCATATTGATGCTAATGAAGGATAGGGAGGATGAATCGAAATCTATGGAGGATATACTTCAACATATCCTAACATCAATGACAAGAGATATGAATGAAAATATTTAGAAATATGTGAGCTAAGAGGAGATGAAGGAAGCAATCTTCTCCATGGGAAGAGACAAAGATCCAAGCCCAAACAGATTCCAGGTAGGATTCTCTTAGGTCTTTTAGAATATAATGAAGGAATATGTGTAGTAGTCTAAGAATATCATCATTTATCCAATGTTCCAAGAGAGTATAACAATACCAATTTAGTACTAATTCCTAAGAAACAAGGGTTGAAAGGGTCTATGGAATTCAGACCAATAAACCTATGTAATGTAACTTATAAGATCATATCTAAAGTAATAACACTAAGGCTTAAATATGTCCTCACAAAAATAATTGCAGAAGAAAAATGAGGTTTTATTAGGAAAAGGTAGATAATGGATGAAATCATTTCACTTCATGAAACTATGCAATCACTGGAAACTAGCAAGAGAGAAGGAATGGTGCTCGAGTTAGGCATGTGAAACACTTATGATAGGGTTTTTTGGCTCTTCCTAGAAAAATTTCTTACTGATTTTAGGCTTAGTAGAATATGGATAAGGTGGTTGAGTAACTATTATAGAGGTCCAATATTCTTAGTCATTCTAAATAACTATCTAGCAACGTTCTTTAGGAGTAGTAGGGGTCTAAGGCAAGGGGATCCACTATCACCTTATCTCTCTATAATTATGGTGAAAATTATAGGTAGATGTATAGGTGTAGCACAACATTCAAGAGTATTAAATGGATTGAAAACCTATATATATAGATATAATGAGAATTACTCACAAATAGTTTATAAATGACATAATTTAGCTTAGGAAACCTTCGATGGTAGAAGCTAGGAAGTTCAAGAGGATTCTTAATCTATATGTAAAGGCATCCCACTAGTAGGTTAACATGGAAAAAACTAAATTTTCCTTTATTAAAATTTATAGAATCAACAAAGAAGGATATCAAAAGAACTTGGATGTAATATCTCAGCCCTTCCATCTATATATTTGAGAATATCAATGTTTACTTGATTGTGCAAAGATCAGGTCTAGGACACATTGATAGATAATTTTTAGTGCAAATTAGTAGGATGAAAAGAAAATTTATTAAGCTAGGTGGGTAAGATTTATTTCCCAAAGAGCACTCTTTAAACCATACCAGTATTTCTCCTATTTGTGTTTAAGATTCTAGCTAAAGTTAAAAATATAGTTAAAAGTATACAACAAGAAAAATTATGGTTAGGATTTGAAAAGAAGAGTAGAATCCCCTTGTTGATCAAAAGGAGGATTGGTATTAAGGAGGATAAGAAACATAAATAAGGTCCTAGCTATAAAATTAGGATGGAGGATAATGAAGGAAGGTCAATATTCATGGGTTAGAATTATAAAGAATAAGTACCTAGACATCCAGGAAGAAATAGGATGCACAACCACATTAGATATTTATGATGGATCTACTATATGGAACCATAAACTAAATGGAAGAGAGGTGCTAAGGAAATATGTCCACTAGAATATTGTTAATGGTGGGTCAATCCAATTTTGGGAGGATGCATGGTTGGAGAACCACTTACTAAGTAAGAATGATATAATCAAAGTATAAAGAGATCTAGGGTAAAGGTATAACGGTTTGATTTGTGATTACATGGACTAAGAAGATGGAGAGGTAAGGTGAAAGGAACGTATGAGCAATAACCAGAATGTGGAAGCATTAAGTAAATTAAAAACTAAACTAAGGACCTACCATGTAAGTGTTAATATGAGGGAAAACCCATGGTATGGGGATCAACTCAAGAAAGTTATTTTATGTAAAATAAGCCTTTGAGTTACTAACATTAGAATTTGAAGGGGGGTTTCAATGGGGGAGACTATGGGGAAGGAAGGATACACCTAAGATAGCAATGTTTCTATGAATGGCTATATAAAAAAAGATCCTTACAAAATATAACTTGCATAAGAGAGGGTTTAAATTTCCAAATAGGTGTTACCTATGTGAAGCACAAGAAGAGACAATGAAATACATAATGTTAGAGTGTAACTACTCCCTCAAGATACTTCAAGAATCAATAAAGGATATGGAAATTAAATGGGTAATACCAAATAATATGGTAGAGCATATTGATAAGTGGGAAAATCCCTTTTAGAGTACTAGATTCAATTAAATATGAGACTTAATTCCTTTCCACTATGCATCTGGTGTATAGTTGTAGTAAGAAAATAGAGATACATACAAAAATAGTTAGAACATTTGATTTGCTATAGTGGAAAATGTAAAAGTCATGAGGATAAATGAAAACCAAAATTAGTAGAGGAATCAAGGATAAGTAAAAAATTACATCTAATCCTAGCAGGGGAGGAGAATAATCCCCAAGTAGATCCAACAATAAGTGTAAAATGACAGCCACCCAAGGAGGGATGGTTGAAGGTCAATTTTTATGGGGCATTAAAATGACTCTTGGTAAGGTTGGGGTGGAGCAGTGATAAGGGATGGTAATGGAATCCTAATTGGAGTTGTTAATAAGTATTTAGGAACTATGATGAGTTTATCAAGTAGATGCTAGAGCAACATTGATTAGAGCAAAATTAGCAAGATAGCTAGGAGTAAGAAATTTTATGGTGGAGGGAGATTCATATAATATTATCATCTTAATAAGAGGGCTATGATGAGTTGGTGGGTGTCAAGTACAATAGAAGATACTCTATAGAGCCTAAACGCATTGGAGAATTTTAAAGTGACCCATGTATTCAAAGAAGAAAATGGGATAGCAGATTGGTTAGCTAACTAGGGGGCTCTTCATGAAGAGGACAAAATATGGATTCCCCCAAATACTATTCATCCAAACATAAATCAACTAGTGGAAAGGGAAATATTTGATATTAGGGTGTAATATATGATAATATAAAAAAATGTGTACAATTTTTCTAGTAGGAGTGCATCAAAATGTCTATAGTGGGAGTGCATTGGAATATCTATAATAGGATTGTAATGAAATACATATAGCATATTACACAAGAATATTCACAACAAAAATGTGGTAGAGTATGCTATAGTATTTATGCACAAGAATAAACTAAATATCAGATGCACTGAAATGTATTAAAGTTTTTATAGTTTTTATGTAGCAAAATTAAAAGAAATATTATTTGTGGGCTATTGTTGTAAGAATATATATGAATAATTCAATATGTTTAGAGCCCATCCAATATTGTACCTCTTAGGTTTTTCTATAGGGTTTCATTGTAGAAATCATCCAATCTAGTCACTACTAGGTTTAGCTATAGGATTTTGGTGTAGAGATCATCTAATATATATCCTCTTGGATTATACTATGGGATTTTATTATAAAGCTCATCCAATTTGGTCCCTCCTAGGTTTTTTTACAGTATTTTGTTCCAAATCTTGTCCAATTTGGCCCCTCCTAGGTTTTATTAAGGGATTTTATTGGAGAGCATGTCTGCTATGGGCCCTCTTGGGTTATGATATAATATTTTATTATAGAACTCATATGATCTAGTTCCTCCTAGGTTTTTTGTGGGACTTTGTTGTAAAGATCATTCTGATTCAGTCCCTCCTAGATTTTATTATGGGATTTTATTACAAATATCATTCAATTTTTACTAACCTGGTTGTAGCTATGGGATTTTGTTTTATAGCTCATCTAATATAGACCCTCCCAGGTTATGTTATGGTATTTTATTCTAAATATCATATAATATGGTCCCACCTGGGTTTGTTATGGTATTTTGTTATAGAGCATGTCTAATCTAGAACCTCCTAGAATTTGCTATGGGATATTTTTGCTAAGCTTATTTGATTTGGACCCTTTTAGGTAATGCTATAGGATTTTATTATAGAGCTCATTTGATCTAGTCCCTTGTAGGTTTTGCTATAGGTTTGGTTGTAGAGCTAATCTGATCTAGTCCTTCCTAGGTTTTTCTATGGGATTTTGTTGCAAAGCTCATTTTATCTGGTCCTAAATGGGTTCTGCTATATGATTTTATTGATATGGCATAGTATGTTATAGTTTTTATGTGTTAGAACAAATTAAAGATTTGATGTGAGGAAATGTATTAAATTTTTGGCAGTTTTGATGTATCTAAAATAAAATGAATATTAGTTGTGGGCTATTTTTGTAAGAATGTATGTAAAGATTTTAGTATGTATTGAAGTTTTTTGTAAGAGAAAAATAGAATGTAAGATTATATAGACCAAACTAGGCTTGTAAAATGGTTTAGGCCCTTTCAAAAACCATGTTTTATCAATATCTACAAAAGGAAGATTTAAAATATTATTATTGAAAATAAAACATAAATTATTTTATGTTTTATTAAATTTTGGTTATTTAATTTAAAATAAATATTGTTGACAACTTATTTAAATTGAAACATAGTTGAAATCCTTTTAATAAGGGATAAAAACATGTACTAGATATATATTATGAGAGCCTATACTAATATGCACTTCACCTAGCGACTCTTTGTCAATTTTTCACTTTGGATGCATAAAATATAAACTTTAGAATGTTTATACATAATCACTATTATCTCTTTTAGAGAACCTTCTTTGTGAGAATCCAAAATTTTAAGGAGAAACTCTTGGCTAAGATGAAATTTGGACTCCCTTCCACATTTGAACTTTAGAGCCTATCTTTTTACATGGTGGAATTAGTAGCCGCCATGAATCTGGGCAGGCTATCCAAATTTTTATGGCCACTACAGGATTCTACGTTGTCTGCCCTAAAAGCCACCACACAAATATTTGCACAGTCCACCCCTATAACCACCATGCTACAATCATTTTAAACCTTTTACACCACTAAAAGCACCAGGAAAGGGACAAGTGTTCAGTATAACAAGGCCCAAGATTTGAACATTGGACCTTCACCCCCCTTACGGGGTTTGGGAGAACCAATTGGTCTACACCTCGAACCTAACTTTGGAACCTATTGAATTATAGAAGTATCAATATTTGTATGCGCTCTCAATTTTGTTTCAACAAATTGGAAGGAAGGGACAATGACTCTTTTAATGTCTATATTTAGGTTTAACCCCCACTATCATTGCCAAAATATATCTAATCTAATCTATTTGTATAAAGTAAAATGTGATAAATTTTAGTGTGAAAAGTAAATGCAAAAAATTAAATGCATAAAAAATAAAATGTGAAAAATTTGAGTGTGAAGTTTAGGGTATGAGGGTTGAAATTAAATATGATTATATCTATAGCAAGAAGAATGTGTGACCAATCAACACATGAGAAATAAAATAATAATAGTGTAGTCTCATTCACATGAAATAAAATTAATAAGAGGAATGACAAGGGGACAAAAGGAAAAGTACCATGATCATTGTGCATTCCACAATCTAGGAGGACAGTGTTACTGATGGAAAGCAAAGGTCTTATATATTTTTCTTTAATATCAAGAAGAAATAGCATAATATAGATCTTAAAAGTGTATATCATAATTTATCAAGGCTAAAATATGTTTACAATGGATCACATGGGTTCTATTTTAAGGAACAATTTACATTTGAGTTACCTTACATGAGAAATTCTTACTCCTAGTAAAAATAAAGTTTTAGGGTAATCTCTAACAAAAATGACACACCTTTAAATGTAACATGTCTCTAATTATATTTATAAATTGGTTAGTAGACCTCTATAATACTTAGTGGCACCATTACATGCCAAAATATTTCTTTCTAAAAATATTCCTTAGGTTTTATGCATCTCTTTTTACCCTTCTACTTTTCCATGAACGATTCACTCCAAGAGGGGAGTGAATTGCTTCAGCCTGCTAGTGCTTTATTTCTATCTACTAGTGTTTCACTCATAAGATCTAATTGCTTCTATCATGACAGTGGGTCACTCTTGTGAGCCAATCACTTTCTTTTGAACAAATCAGTCCTCTGATACTCACTTAGCAAAATTAGATTTTGTAGGCTTTTATTGATTGATTTTGAAGGTCCTATAAATCTCCAAAATGGTAGGAACCCCAAGGTAGTAACTTATTACTATATTTTTGAAAACTTTATGAGGTTCCAATATCAATTAGTTAGAGATCCTAGATATTTTATTCATCCATGGGCATAAATATTTGAAATTGAAATACTTTACTACAAGATAACAGATTGCTAGTTCTCCTTGATGTGCTTATGGTAGTAGCCCCAATAGATTTTTTCACTCCTTCCCTAGAAATCAGATAATTGTAAGGTATTTTACACATTCTGTCATGTCCTCATATGGTTTTTTGGATAACCCATTTTCTTTCTCTGCCATTTCCCACAATTTGGCAAGTAATATCTTTGATTATTTGGCTTGCTTTGTTGCCATCTTAGCTCTAGCCTTGGCCTTTTTCTCTTTGATTATCAAATTGAAAATGTCATCATAAAGAAGTTTCTTCTAATTATTAAACATATTAGGCAATATAATAGTGACTAATCTATAGATTTTTTGTTCTTTTTCTCATAATGGGGAATCTAGAGAGACAATTATGTCCTTGCAAGTTTGGAGGCCTCTCTAGATATCAAGGATATTTAATTTTTTATTTTTTTTCTTGTCTATCAATAATATTTTGGCCTTTTATGGCATCAGGGTAGCCAATTGCTTAAGTTCCTCTTTGTACCACTCATTTTTAGCCAATTGCTCCTTTGTTTGTTTAACAATCCTTGTCACTTGGTTGAGTATATTCTTAGTGTTAGCTACAAATTAAAAGTATCTCTAAGAACTTAACACCTCAATCTTGGTGTCATCCTAAAGGGATAACTTTTTTAGTTCCAAGGCTTTCACTTGGTCAACCATTGCTTCTTTTAGCTTCACAACCTCATCTTAGATTTTAAAACATCTTAAGATGTTTTCCTTTTTGGATTTTTATAATTTCTTTAATTTATTCTTTGGTTGTGATTCCTCTTGTTCCACTTTTTTCTTTAGTTAGTCTTACCCCTATGCAAGTTGATATGAAATATCCTCATGTTGTTGTTTCTACTTATTTATATCATCAAGTTGCTACTTAAGATCCTCAATATACTATTGTATATTATCCTTTTCTATTGAACCCTTCCTAAGGGCCTTATTATCTTGTTGGAGCTACAATGTTTTTCTTTAAATTACAATACAATTTCTTCTTGTTCTTCTATATTTTACTTTAATACTTTATTCTCAATTATCATATGGTTGAATTACATGGTCACATTGATTAAGAGTTTGATCATTTTATAGGTATTTGTTCTAGTCAAATCTAGCTTTGACACTCTAGAAATATAGTTGATAGATGTGATGGTGGGTGTTGAGGTGTCATTTGGAACTACTTCTACAATGAGTACTCTTTCATCCCCAAATATCAATTGAGATTAAATTCTTAGTGATTATTTGAAATTCTTATCTGTAATCTATTTATACTCCTTTTGGACCTTTCTCTCCTTCACTTGGAGGTATTCAAAGGTTTCTTGGATGTCAGTCTCCTTTAATTCACTAGTAATTATTTAATAAAAGGCTTGGCTCAGCCTTACAATTGTGTTGGTCCCTAGAATTGCTTTTGTAGGCTTTATCATAGGAATGTGAGTGGGTGACATCATTGATCCTAGTAGGAGTTGCTTTACCTATGAGATGATATGGTGAGGGGGTCATGAGAACTTAGTAAAATGGGGTGAGTTTTGTGGAAATAAGGTTGAAAATATATGTGCAAGGGGATGCTCTTATCATCAACTGATTCAATCACTTTCTCAACTCAATATCATAATATAGAATAGTTAGAGACTCACTAACTTTCTCAACTCAATATCATAGAAGAATAGAGAAAATTGTTAGAGACTCAATATGTTATATTCTCACAACTCAATATCTTTCACAACTCAATCTTATAGAAGCATAAAGAGAATTTTTAGAGACTCAATATGTTCTATTCTCACAACTCAATCTCTTTCACAACTCAAATCATAATATATAATAGTTTTTTTATGGAAATTGATCAATCACTTCATAAATCCACTTGACTAGGTTCAATCAACTCTACTCAACCAATCACTCAAGAATCAAATCTTTCTCACAAACCCTAGTCCAAGCATGTAAACCCCAACTCAAAATATTTCCAAAAATGGTCAAAAAAAATATCACATAACAATGATACTCATGATATTTGCAAACCCTAGTTCAAGTTATTTGAATAACAACTCACTTCAACAACCAAGCTTATCAAACAAGGTTTTAACCACAACTCCTAATTTCAAAAAACCTTGAAACATCAACTCAAAAACTTCACTCAACCAATGATCTCAACAAAAATGCTTATCAAACAAGGTTTTAATCAAAAATCTTAATCCAGAAAACCTTAAATCATTAACTCAAACACTTTTGAAAAGGAAACCCTAATCAAATCCTTTTCACTCCAAACTTAATTTTCAAGTAAGCCAATCAACCAACTCAACCAAGGAAGAATTTGCCTTTACCTTTTTGCTTGACAAGGAGTTGATATCACAAATATGCCACACTCACAAATTTCTCTTTTCTAATCTCAATAAGGGTTAGAAGACTTTAATAATAACACAATGCAAAATGATGATCCACAATACACCTTATTACTCTAACTCAAAAATAACATTCACCGTAGTCTTCTTTTAATAGAAAAACCCTTATACAAAAATAATGCTTAAAAGTCTTAATATAAATTTATTTAAGACTTTACTAAAATTCCTTATTACTCCTAAAATAA
Source organism: Wollemia nobilis (assembly GCA_028583015.1). Classification (NCBI taxonomy): domain Eukaryota; kingdom Viridiplantae; phylum Streptophyta; class Pinopsida; order Araucariales; family Araucariaceae; genus Wollemia; species Wollemia nobilis. The sequence goes on from JAQPPZ010016822.1 coordinate 538,063, forward strand.
TAAATCTCAAATATCAATACCTCCAAAATTAATTAATTGCATGAGGTACTTTAGAAAAATAGCTTAACAATCCTTATTTCTCCCTCAATTAAGACACTTTTACTATGCAAGTAAATATCACAAATGCCCCTCTTTCTAACCTTTTCACCTTTGGAAATAAAATTAGGGCAAATAAAAATTTAATTTAATTCTAAGTACCTTAGCCTCAAGTGGGGATTGAACCCATGTCAACCTCCTTTCGCATGCCCTAGTCGTGGCTTCCATGACCATGTGCACCCAACGCACGCTTAGAATCAAAAGGGCCTTTGCACCCTTTATAGCTTCCTTTGGCGCATTTTCGAATTACGAAAAACTCAAAAACTTCTTCCTCCTCACAAGCCTCAATAGGATTCGAACGCGGGTTCATCTCCCCACAAGTGCCTTAACACCATGTGTGCTGCCAATGGACCACCACATCCACCTTGTATGGAACTTCCAAGCCCCTCGACTTTGTGCTTATGCCTTCAGATGAAAAAGGGTGTTTTGTCTTCTTCCACGCAGACACTCCAAAATTTGCAATGTTCTCAAAAACGTAAATTAATATCGATTAAGGCATATGTTTTTTCAAATTTCTTTTCCTCCCTATTTATACATGAAGTCATTTAGACTTCAAACGTCGACGATGAGAAATGTTTCAAATGTCAGTGTTAAATCTTCGAACGTTTGGCTTTAATAAAGCTTAAAACATTGGATTTAATAAATATTTTAAACCTTGGGCTTTGATGATGATGTCAGCCCATCATATATTATAATTTATAAAGTTAAATCTAAGGATTTAACATTTATAAATTATATTTATAAATTCTCTTTATAAAAATGAACTTTGGCTTATTAAATCCATCCATGTAATTAATGACTCCTTCCTTTGTTCACTTGGGCAACAATGACGATATTTCACCTTGACATCAATGACAACTAAAATAGCTCAAAATTTCCAAAAATATTCCCCTTTGTCATTGATGACAACTAATTATTTTTATTTTTCTCCCTCTGGCTCAATGCTCTCTCAAATATCAAATATCTCCCCATTACACAAATCTCTCCCCCTTTGACATTAATGGCAAAGGGTCACCTTTGGGGCTCGGGGCTAAGAATGAACCTCTTAGCTTAGCCCCTTGGCCACCTCCTTTTGAGGTGGTTAATTCTGGGGTGGGAGTATTTCTACTCCCTGAAAGCACTATTTTTTACCTTTATCCTTTTCCCTTCTTCTCTAAGTTTTTTGATTCCTCTGATTGTTTCTATTCATGTCATCATACATGTTCCTATCATCATTCCTGTTCCTATTCTTGTTCCTGTTCATACCTATGTTTGGAATGTCATCTCTATATCATTTTTTTGTGTGACCATCATTATTACACTTATAACACTTAATGTTATTATTCCTTGGAGGTGTAAATGTCTAAGGATTTCTCCTACTGAAGCCATATCCTCTTCTATCATGAATCCTACAATTCATTGCCTTGTGACCAAATTCATTACATGAGTAGCAATACCCAAGAAAACGTTGTCCATTTCCATATTCATGTCTTACATATGTCCAACATTGTGAAGTCATGTGTCCAAACCTATGATATGAAAAGCATCTTCCATTGAAGTTTCCTTGTCTTGACCTCATTGGTCTTCTATTCTGATTGTTGTTCCATTTGTATCTTCTTTGTGCATTTTTCATGTCTTTGTTGAACCCTTTATTTTCCAACTCATCCTCTAATGTCTCACTCCCTCTTACACTATCTTCTTCTGATGTATCTTCATCTAAATTTTCTTCTTCTTCAAGGCTTGAAGTTGACTCCTCTTCCTATTTATTTTAAACCTATTTAGAACCAAGACCTATTTTGTTTGTTGCTCCTCTTTGTATCTTGACTATTTTATCCACACTCTTTGCATTGTTTACATACTTGTATAGCTTATTCTTGGAATATTCTAAATCTTCCTTTAGTAGTGCCACTTCTTGTGCTAACTTGTCAAATTCCAAAATATTTGCTTCTAACTTATCTTTGAACTTATTTGTCTTAGCCTTTAACTTTTCTAAATCCTCTATGAGCAGTCTTCTTTCTTCATCACATTCTTGAAACTAAATTTCAAGTTTAGAGTGTTGTTTCCTTACCTGCTTTATTGTGTCAAGGACATAAATAAGTTCTCCCTTGAGATCATAACCATTCTTTGTTGAATAGTCCTTTATTTTTTTTCCTTTGTCTACTTCTTCATTTTATTTTGGCTTTTATTCTATGGGATCACATTCTTCTTCTTCTAATACCATTAGAATATTTTCATCTGGTACTTCAAGTGTATCTTCATATTCATAACCACTAAAACTATAACCATCATTTGTAAAACTATCTTTAATATGTCCAAAGTCACCACATCTAAAACACTTGAGAATTATTGGAGCCCCTTTCTTAACTGGTTCTTTTTCTTCAATCATAAATAAGACTTCATCTCTATCATTGTCTAAAAAACTAGCATCACTATCATTTGAGTACTTACTTGCATTATCCGCATAGTAGCTCCTCTTTTGTATTTGGAAGAACTTCTTTCCTTGTCTGCTTTGTCCATCCTTGCTTTTATTTTGGTGCCTATATCTTTATGATTCCCTATACTTGTGATCCTATTTTTCTTCACCATTGTTGTTCTTTGGTTATTTACAATCTATTATAAAATGTCCAAATTTTCCATAATTGAAACACCTAACAAATCTTAGATCTATGGGTCTTATGGAACCTTTATCTCTTCTACCATAATTAGCTTCTTCATCACTGGATGACTCACTGCTTGATTATGACTTCTTACCCTTTATCTTCTTGTTTTCTTTGAATGCAGCCTCCTTCGGAGGGATAGGATCTTTTGTTCTTATCTCAAAATTTGTAAGCATGCCCAACAAAGAATTTATTTTTAGAAAATCATTATCAATTGATGTTTCTATAGCAGAGACCTTTTCACTATACCTTTTTGGAAGAGTTCTCAGGATCTTATCACAAGCATCAGATTCATCGATCTTCATTCAAAGTCCTCTCATCTCATGTACAAGTTCATCAATATTATTGAGATAGTCACAAATGTTTTCATCATCCCACATTCTTAAGTTTTAAAATTCTCCTTTGAGATTTTTTATCTTAGCTTTCCTAACACATTTATCTCCTTCATATATGTTATGCAGTAGTTCCCACATTTATTTTGCTATTTTACAATCCATAACCTTCATATATTTTGATCTATGCAACCCCTTTTATAATTGCATTCATAGCTCTTGAATTTGCATGTATTAGAAGCTTACCTTCCTTATCTATAGGAGGATTGGTTTTTGAATCATATCCAAGTTCCACTGCATCCCAAACTTCATTTCCAAGTGCCATAAGGTGAAATATCATTAGCATACACCAATACAAGAAGTCACTTTCATCAAAGACTAGTGTTGTATTATTTGAGGACCCGTCCCTGTGATCCTTTTGATCCATTGTGTTATTGACAACTTTTAATTCAAGTTTTCAAATTCTTCTTAATGAACCCTCTCTAATACCAATTTAATAACACAAGCTTATACTAAGAGGGGGATGAACAATATAAGATCACTTTTTACTTTTTCTCTCAAACCAATATATGCAATGTAAAGATAGTAATATAAACAGTAATCAAATAAATGTACACAACAACACACACAATAGATACACCATAATTTACGTGGTTCACCCAATGTGGGCTACTCCACAGAGAAAATATTTTACTAAAAATTTCTCAGTTAATCTCTTAGTTATCCTTTCCCTATTACAATGTTTATGGACCTCTATTCAAAGGAGATGTTGATACCCTAAATTTTTTTTTGGGATCTCTATCCATAGGAGAACTCCTTATCCTTTGCCCTAGCTGGTGATCCTATAGAATACTACTACCTCCACTGCACTAGCTTGTGTATCTCTCTCCACTGAAGACTCTTATCCCCACTTAGAAGACATGTCCTCACTACCCTGGCTGATTTATCTCTATCCACTAGAGACTACTATCCTCTCTGCTCTGTCACCTCCAAAGCTCTATCTCAATTTTTTACTAAACATAGTCCAGCAAGTCTAGCACAACTATGCTCAATATCTTGCACTAAACACAGTCCAGTTGATCTAGCACAAGTTTTCTCAATAAGCTCACTCAAATTTGCACTAAACACATTCCATTCAATCTATAAAAAATTTGCTCAACTCTTGTACTAAACACAGTCCAGTCGGTCTAGCACAAGTCCACTCAAATTTGAACTAAACGTAGTTCATTCAATTTAGTACAAATCTTCTCAATAGGTCCACTTAGAACCTACTCAAATCTGCTCAACATGTCCACTCAAAACCTGCTCAAATCTACTCAACAGGTCCACTTAGAACCTGCTCAAATATTCTCAACAAGTCCACTTAGAACCTACACAACTATTATCAATAGGTCCACTCAGAACCTGCATAACTCTGATCAATAGGTCTACTCAGAACCTGCTCAAATTTTCTCAACAGATCCACACAAAACTTGTCCAAATATGCTCAACAAGCTCACATAGAACTTATCTAAATCTTCTCAACAAGCTCACACAAAACTTGTCCAAATCTGATCAACAAGCTCAAACATAACTTGTCCAAATCTGCTCAATAAGTCCTCTTTAGGACTTGCTCAAATCTGTATTGTAAGCTTCCACAAAAGCTCACACAAAATAATTCCACAAGTCTTCTCAAAGACTTACCTTAAATTTGCTTAACAAGTCCACATAAAACTTGTCCAATCTCATAAAAACATAAAGCGAATTGTTAGAGACTCAATATGTTCTTTACTCAATGCTCAATCACTTTCTCAACTTAAATAAATCTCATAAAAGCATAAAGATAATTTTTAGAGACTCAATATGTTCTATAATCAAAACTCAATCACTTTCTCAACTCAATCTCATAGAAGCATAAAGAGAATTGTTAGAGAATATGTTCTATTCTCACAACTCAATCTCATAGAATCATAAAGAAATTTTTTAGAGACTCAATATGTTCTATTCTCACAACTCAATCTCTTTCACAACTCAAATCAGAATATAGAATAGTTTTTTCTATGGAACTTGATCAATCACTTCATACATCCACTTGACTAGGTTCAATCAACTCTACTCAACCAATCACTCAAGAACCAACTCTTGCTCACAAACCCTAGTCCAAGCATGTAAACACCAACTCAAAATATTTTCAACAATGCTCAACAACAAATATCACATAACAATGATACTCATGATCTTTTAAAACCCTAGTTCAAGTTCTTTGCATAACAAATCACTTCAACAACCATGCTTATCAAACAATGTTTTAACCACAACTCTTAATTTTAGAAAACCTTGAAGCATCAACTCAAACACTTCACTCAACCAATGATCTCAACAACAATGCTTATCAAACAAGGTCTTAATCACAACTCTTAATCCAGAAAACCTTAAAGCATTAACTCAAACACTTTTGAAAAGGAAACCCTAATCAAATCCTTTTCACTCCAAACTTAATTTTCAAGTAAGCCAATCAACCAACTCAACCAAGGAAGAATTTGCCCATACCTTTTTTCTTGACAAGGAGTTGATCTCACAAATCTACCACACTCACAAATTTCTCTTTTCCAATCTCAATAAGGGTTAGAAGACTTTAATAATAACACAATACAAAATTATGACCCAAAATACACCTTATTACTCCAACTCAAAAATAACATTCACCGTAGTCTTCTTTTAATAGAAAAACCCTTATACAAAAATAATGCTTAAAAGTCTTAATATAAATTTATTTAAGACTTTACTAAAACTCCTTATTACTCCTAAAATAATAAATCTTAAATATCAATACCTCCAAAATTAATTAATGGCATAAGGTACTTCAGAAAAATAGCTTAACAATCCGTATTTCTCCCACAATTAAGACACTTTTACTATGCAAGTAATTATCACAAATGCCAATATTTCTACCCTTTTCACTTTAGGAAATAAACTTAGGGTAAATAAAAATTTAATTTAATTCTAAGTACCTTAGCCTCAAGTGGGGTTTCAACCCACATCAACCTCCCTTCGCATGCCCTAGCCATGGCTTCCACGACCATGTGCGCCCAACGCACGTTTATAATCAAAAGGGCCTTTGTGCCCTTTATACCTTCCTTTGGCACCTTTTTGAATTACAAAAAAATTGAAAATTTCTTCCTCCTCACAAGCCTCAAAAATATTTGAATGTGGGTTTGTATCCCCATAAGCACCTCAACACCACTTGTGCTGCCAATGGACCACCGGGTCCACCTTTCTTGGAACTTCTAAGCCCTTCGAATTTGTGCTTATGCCTTCAGACGAAAAAGAGTGTTTCATATTTTTCCACGCAGACACTCCAAAATTCACAATGTTCTCAAAAATGTAAATTAATATAGATTAAGGCATATGGATTTTCAAAGGTCTTTGCCTCCCTATTTATACATGAAGTCGTTTAGACTTCAAACGTCGATGGTGAGAAATGCTTCGAACATCGTTGTTAAATCTTTGAATGTTTGGCTTTAATAAAGCTTCGAACGTTGGCTTTAATAAATATTTTAAACCTTGGGCTTTGATGATGATGTCAGCCCATCATATATTATAATTTATAAAGTTAAATCTAAGGATTTAACATTTATAAATTATCTTTATACAAATGAACTTTGGCTTATTAAATCCATCCATATAATTAATGATTCCTTCCTTTGTTCACTTGGGGAAAGATATTTCACCTTGACATCAATGACAACTAAAATAGCTTAAAATTTCCAACATCCTTAGGTACCCCAGGTTCTCTACGACCTTCAATGCATGATGGTTGGACTTGTAGTTAGGATTAAAATAACCTTTGACTTTTACATTTATATAGAAGGTGAACCACTCTAGATGGTTAGTATACCACCATTGAATCTCATCTTCATATCCTTGATAACTCCTTAGAGTGACATGGGCTACTTCCTCAAACAACTTACTTCTTTCTTGACCCCATATATTTTATTAAGCATGCAGAATATGCAATCCCTTAGATTCTAATTGTTTTCTAAAGTAGCCCTTAGGATCATAGGACCAAATGTCCCAAAGCTACTTAATACCCATACTTCTTAATTTTTCTTCTATGACCAAATGGAAATCTCATAGATTTGGTGTGGTTTGTATGATTTTTTGCTTCAATGGATACAAGGTGGTCTTCTTCTTCCCCTAAATTTTTTTGGTCCACATAATATAGTTGCCTAATGTAATTCAAATTGAATTAATAATCTAGCATGTATGCAGGTAGTGTAAAGATCATAGTTGAGAAGAACAAATGGATGAATGACTAGGACTTACCTGAGTAAAAATTTTTGTTTTGCCACACCTCTAACCTCAATAGGTTCTGGTCCTAATTCAAGAGCCTTGACATATTTCCTTTTAGCTTTTTATTAATGACATAAAATATTGCATCATAGAAATGATAGAAGGTCTTTCTTTATTTTTAACCAGGTAGGTCTATGTAGTCCACCATTGGAAATGGTTTCTCATCTATTTCATTTTGGTTAAGCTGGAGGAGGGAATTTTTTCTTTTGGTATAGTATGAGCCATAACTTTTAGGAAGTATATGTGAAATCCCTTTTTTTCTTTGAACTCTTATAACTAATGGTTCATCTAATCTATATTATACCTTGCATAATTGATCATTTATGAATACCTGATGGGGAGCCAATTTTAACCATCCAAAATCATAAAGAAAAAGACACAATTTTATTTCGAAGCATGGAAAGCTTAATTCGAAACCATGAAAGATTACAAAGTACAGAAGAAAATACAGTCGTAGTCTCAATCTACGTCTTTCCAGCCTCCTGAATCCTTCGAAAAAAATCCCTTTTATAATCCAGGCTTCTTGCTGCAACCGCTGTTCGTAACCGTCTTAACGACTTTTGGAACTGCCACATGGAACGACCTTAATGGCCTTTGAAACTGCCACTTGGAACTGCCTTAACAGCTTTTGGAATCACCACCTGTCGTTCTACAACAGTCCACGAAAAACCATCTTTTCCTTCTTAGCCAGGTCGCAAAAATGTGACATGTCGTGATTTCGCTACACTTTTCTGCCCTAGGCTCTCCTTCTCCAATGTGTCGTGATATCGTGACGTTTTTTCTACTTTTGGTTCTCTTTCTCCAAGGTGTCGCGATATCGCGACTCTTTTTGCTTTTGGTTCTCTTTCTCCAAGGTGTCGCGATATCGCGACACTTCTATGGCTTATGGCTTTGACTGCCAAAGTGTCGTGATATCGCAACACTTCTATGGATTTTGGCTTTGGCTGCCAAAGTGTCGCAATATCGTGACACTTTTGTGGCTTTTGACTTCGGCTGCCAAAGTGTCGCGATATCGCGACACTTTTGTGGCTTTTGACTTCGGCTGCCAAAGTGTCACGATATCGTGACACTTTTGTGGCTTTTGACTTCGGCTGCCAAAGTGTCGCGATATCGCGACACTTTTGTGGCTTTTGACTTCGGCTGCCAAAGTGTCACGATATCATGACACTTTTGTGGCTTGTGACTTCGTCTGCCAAAGTGTCGCGATATCGCGACCATTATTTGCGCTTGCCATGGTTCTTAAAATACATCGCGATATCGTGACCATTTTTATACTTAGAAAAATTTGCAAACTTTGAACTTTTTTTGTTTTTCTTTTTGGTGATGCAAGATTGTTGTGCTGCCCTGGATGCTCCTGCATCAGACACCCGGGGTATATTTTTAGAAGTGATCCTCACTTCTGGGCTGTCAGAGGAAAACCCAAACGATCAACCTCTGATTTGGTCAACCATGTGGCATCTTTGACAGGCCAGTTCTTCCATTTGACCAAGTACTTTGAATATTGCCTGTTTCGGGTACTTCTGCTTTCACTAGTGTCGAGTATGTCTTCAATTTCTTCTTTGTCTGGAGTGGATGCAGGAATGTTCCACAGATCCAGACTGGGTGGTTCACTACAACTTCCTACATGATATTCAACCAAGTTTGAAATATTTAAGATAGGTGAAATATTCAGTTCACTTGGTAGATCAACTTCATAGGCATTGCCTGAATCTCGTTTACCTATGATCCGGCATGGTCCAAACTTCTTCATCTTCAACTTATTGTATGTTTTGCGAGGAAAACGTTCCTTACGCAAATGAACCATGACTTCATCCCCCACCTGGAATTCTTTGAAATGCCGCTTCTGATTTGTTCGAGCTTTGTAAGTAGCATTCATTTGACTGATATGTTGTTGTACCTCTTCATGTAAAGTCTTCATGTGTGCTGCAAAGTCTTCAGCTTTAGCACTGCACTTGTCTGCTTTATCCATCGGTCATAACTCAGAAGCGTTTCTCAGGCTGTACCCATGCACAATCTAGAATGGTGATTTACCAGTACTGCGATTGACAGAATTGTTGTAAGCAAACTTTGCTTGTGGTAAAATCAGGTCCCATCCCTTGGGTTTATCTCCTACCAAACAGTGTAGAAGATTACCCAGACTTCTATTGACTACTTCGGTTTGTCCATCAGTTTGAGGATGGTACGCAGAACTGAATTTCAAGTCTATTTTCAGCTTCTTCCATAAGGTTCTCTAGAAATACCCCACAAATTTGGTATCTCTGTCCGAGACAATGCTTTGGGGTAGACCATGAAGACGTACTACCTCCTTGAAGAACAAGCCGGCAATGTGAACCACATCACTTGTCTTCTGACATGGAATAAAATGGGCCATTTTCGAAAACCTATCAACAACAACAAAAATGACATCATTTCCACGTTGTGTTCTTGGTAGACCAAGAACAAAATCCATGTTGATGTCTTCCCACGGTCTCTCTGGTACAGGCAATGGCTGGTACATTCCTGTATTCTGGTTGACACCTTTTGCCATCTGGCACACTCTGCAACCCTGCACAAATCTGGTCACATCTTGCTACAACTGTGGCCAATGGTAATTCTCACTAACAAGAGCAATGGTCTTATCATGGCCAAAATGCCCTGCTAGTCCTCCGCTATGTTTCTCTTTAATCAAATTTTCCCTCATGGAACTTCGTGGAATGCACAAATGATTCTATCGAAATAGCATCCCATCTTGGATCATGAAATCCAACCACTTAGTGCGATCCACAGTAGTAAGAGACACACATGCTGTCCATCCCTCTGCAAAATCTAGATCTGTTGGGTATAAACTCTTGAGTTCATCAAACCCAACAACCTGCACTCTCATTTCTATCAACAAATTATGCCTTCTACTCAAGGCATCTGCAACTCTATTAGATTTTCCACTTCTATGCTTTAGTACAAAGGTATAACTCTGCAGGAATTCAACCCACTTCAAATGCCGTTGGTTAAGTTTACCTTGACTATTTATATACTGCAAAGCTTGATGGTCAGTATATAAAACAAACTCTTTGGTTAGCAAATAATTTCTCCATTTCTTAAGAGCCTAAATTATAGCATAGAATTCTTGATCATAAATAGAGTATTTCTTTCTAGCATCATTCAATTTTTCACTAAAGTATGCAACAGGTTTACCTTCTTGACTCAACACAGCTCTAATGGCACTGCCACTGGCATCACAGTCAACCTGAAACACTTTATTAAAATCTGGAAGTGCCAGAATGGGTTGTTCTATCACTTTCTTCTTCAATATGTTCATGCTAGTATCTGCCTTGGAAGTCCACTTAAACTCTCTCTTATCCCCTCTCATAGTTTATGTTAGGGGTGCACAAATACTGCTAAAGTCTCTAATAAACTTTCTATAGAAACTTGCAAGACCGTGAAATGATCTTACCTCTGTCACATTCCTTGGGGTAGGCCATTCAAGGATTGCCTTCACTTTCTCAGATGCATTTTCAGACCCTCCTCTGAGATGACAAATCCTAGGTATATCAACTCTTTCTGTACAAAACTGCACTTATGAATATTTATCAATAACTGCTCCTCACGCAGTTTTTCAAAAACTGTTCGAACATGCAACAAATGTTCATCCAATGTTTTACTAAAAATCAGAATATCATCCAGATACACTATCACGATATTTTCCAAGAATTCATGCAATACTTCATTCATCAGCCTCATAAATTTATTGGGTGCATTATTCAATCCAAATGGCATAACTAACCACTCATACAAACCCTCTCTGGTTTTAAAGGTTGTCTTCCATTCATCACCCTCTCTAACACGTATCTGATGATATCCGCTCTTCAAATAAATCTTAGTGAAGTATTTAGCTCCACTCAAGCAATCCATTATATCATCCATTCTGGGTAATGGAAAGCGATATTTAATAGTAATTTTATTAATGGCTCGAGAATCAGTGCACATTCGCCATTCACCATTCCTCTTTGGTGCAAGTACTGTTGGCACTGCACAAGGGCTCAAACTTGCTTGAATCAAACCCTTCCTCAACAATTCCTGAACTTGTCGGTTCAACTCTTCATTCTCAACAGGAGACATTCTATGGGCTGCCTTGTTGGGTAAGCTAGATCCTGGCATTAAGTCAATCTAATGACTAATCTTCCTCATTGGCGGCAAACCCTCAGGCACATTGTCTGATATAATATCAGGAAATTTTGCTAACAGATGTTCAACTTTTGCTAGAATGTCAGTAGTATCTTCTCTTTTTACAGTAGGAATTAATGCATAACACATTGAATCCCTCTTTAAACCATCCAAAAAAAATTTGCCATCTACTAAACAAATTCTAGCATTATTGCATACCTTTTCCTCAACCTCCTTCAATGGCTTCAGTTTGTGGCATACTCCGTATTTTGTCAGGGAATAGGTATTTGCATGTCCATCATGCGTTGCATGTCTATCAAATTGCCATGGTCGTCCAAGCAACAAATGGCAAGAATCCATCAAAAAAATATCACACAGGACCTCATCCTGGTATCTTCCAATTTGAAACTTGACCAAGCATTGTTCACTGATCAATGCTCTATGATCCTTCTGCAACCATGCAATCTGGTATGGATGCGGGTGCTGTCTTCTTTCTAGATTTAACTTAGCTACCATTTCCTCAGAAACCAAATTATCTGTACCACCATTATCAATAATAATATTACATATTTTACTTGAACATTTGCACCTCATGCGAAATAGGATTTTTCGTTGATTTGGTTCCTTCTCTTCATTCAACAAAGTTCTCCTTGTGATCATCACTTCTTCAGGATTTGCTTCTTTAGAGTGCTCAAATTCAACACCATCCTCAGCAACTGCAGCTCTGGCATTACCTTCAGGCCTTCTGTTCGATGTTTCTTGGTGTTTGGGACACTCATATGATCGATGCCCTTCTTCTTCGCAATTGAAACAGGTTCCACGGAATCTGCCTCTGCCATATCCGCATCCACCTCTACCTCGTCCCCTTTGATAATCATTATTCTAATTACAGGGTCGGTAAGCATTCTCCTCCTTCTGTTCCTGGCGATTGCTGGTTTCACCATTCTATTTTTGATCATCATATTTAATTCCACTGGTTCTTCCACCATGACCTCTTCCTCTTTGCTTGTTGTCAAATCTATGGTTCAGTTTCTCTTCCACTTTCAGAGCAAACTGGTAAGCATCTTCAATGTTGTTCATTCGAACCAGAATCAATTCTTCTTGCATGCTGGTTCTCAACCCATTAATGTAACGGGCTACTCTTTCTTTATTTGCTTTTGTATGGCCGGTTCTGATAGAAATTTTAAAGAATTCTTCTATATATTCTTTAACAGATTTGCTGGACTGGCACAAACTCTGCATTTTTCTCAGCAGATCTAATTCGTAATCTACTGGAATAAACTACCATTTTAGTTTTTCCACCATTCGATCCCACCTGGTGATCTTTTCTTTTCCTCTCCGATTTCTTTCCAGTTGCACTCCTTTCCACCATATGCCAGCATGGCCTTTCAATTTTTTTCTGGCAAATTTAATTCTATTTGGATCTTCAACTTCCTCATATTTGAAATATTCCTCCATGTCATTAATCCAGTCAATTAATTCTTTTGGATTTAAGTTTCCAGAATATGTGGATACATCTAGCTTCGACCTTTTCCCAATCTGAGAAATAGCTTTAATCATTCTCGATTCTACGGCACTCATTGCTTCCTCTTCTTCTTCAGACGGGTCTTCAACTCTGTCATCATCGCTGTGGTCTTCTCCTCTTGGCTCTAATCCTCTGCAAAATTCTTCCTGCAAGGCCAACACTTGTCTCTGTAATGCTCGAAAGTCTCCTTCAGGAACCACGTTCCTTCCAGCACCACAATTTCTTCGCGATGGCATTCTGCTTCACAGTTTCTCAGAACCCGTAACCCTAGATCCTGGTGCGAGCTGCCTCACATTCGACGCTCTGCTCACACACTCAGAATCTTGCTACTCTGATACCACTTGATGGGGAGCCAATTTTAACCATCCAAAATCATAAAGAAAAAGACACAATTTTATTTTGAAGCATGGAAAGCTTAATTCGAAACCATGAAAGATTACAAAGTATAGAAGAAAATACAGTCGCAGTCTCAATCTACGTCTTTCCAGCCTCCTGAATCCTTCGAAAAAAATCCCTTTTATAATCCAGGCTTCTTACTGCAACCGCCGTTCGTAACCATCTTAACGGCTTCTGGAACTGCCACATGGAATGGCCTTAACGGCCTCTGGAACTGCCACTTGGAACTGCCTTAACGGCTTCTGGAATCGCCACCTGTCGTTCTGCAACAGTCCACAAAAAACCGTCTTTTCCTTCTTAGCCAGGTCGCGAAAACATAACATGTCACGATTTCACGACACTTTTCTGCCCTAGGCTCTCCTTCTCCAATGTGTTGCGATATCGCGACGTTTTTTATGCTTTTGGTTCTCTTTCTCCAAGGTGTCGCGATATCGTGACTCTTTTTTGCTTTTGGTTCTCTTTCTCCAAGGTGTCGTGATATCGTGACACTTATATGGCTTATGGCTTTGACTGCCAAAGTGTCATGATATCGTGACACTTATGTGGCTTTTGGCTTTGGCTGCCAAAGTGTCACGATATCGCGACACTTTTGTGGCTCCTGACTTCGGCTGCCAAAGTGTCGCGATATCATGACACTTTTGTGGCTTTTGACTTCGGCTACCAAAGTGTCATGATATCACGACACTTTTGTGGCTTTTGATTTCAGCTGCCAAAGTGTCGTGATATCGTGACACTTTTATGGATTTTGACTTCGACTGCCAAAGTGTCGCGATATCGCGACACTTTTGTGGCTTGTGACTTTGGCTGCCAAAGTGTCGCGATATCACGACAACTTTGATGTCGCGATATCGCGACCATTATTTGCACTTGCCATGGTTCTTAAAATACGTTGTGATATCGTGACGAAATTTGTGTCGCGATATCGCGACCATTATTTGCGCTTGCCACGGTTCTTAAAATACGTCACGATATCGCAATGACATTTGTGTCGTGATATCGCGACCATTTTTATACTTAGAAAATTTTGCAAACTTCAAACTTTTTTTGTTTTTCTTTTCGGTGATGTAAGATTTTTGTGCTGCCCTGGATGCTCCTGCATCAATACCCTAGGTAGTTGTTGACTACATGAAATAGTGTCACATGTTCTATGTGGATCTAGGCATTTATCTTTTCTCCTAAAATTGCTATTGTTTCTAATAAGACCAACTAGACATCATTTTTAAAACATTTCAACTCCAAAAAGATAGTGAAGTTGAGGGCTTTGTTGGGGTCTTTAAGATGAGGGATTGATAAATACTACTAGTAACATTGTTCAAATTGATAATAACGGTCCTTTTGAATTTTGGGATTGCAAGTGACCCACATGGTGGGGTCATCCATAATATTTAGTATTTTTCTAATGTTATCCTACTAGATATTAGGACTCCTTCGTTCATTATGTAATTTTGATAATTTTTCCACTAAAAACATACTTTTTGATAGACACTTATATAAGGTTCAAATATTTCCAAACTTTAGGCACAAGGTTCATTTTTCTTGCCCTGGATGATGCTCTAGGAGATAGTTTTCAAACCTAGGTTATATCTCCACAAGAGCTCAACTTCATAGAGTGTTTGAATTTCTCCTACTCCACCATTATATAGGATTCATCAAATAGTTCTTTAGATGTTCAAAGAGTGGGGATGGGCTTCTTCATTTTTATATTGTTCTTTCCTTTATATTTTGATGACCCTACCTTATGCATTTCTACTTGAATTATTGGCACTAGTGTTAACATTAAAGGTGGAAGTGGTGGCAAAGGGGTCCATAGGATTGGTTAATGGTATGGATGGGTTAGTGTATCTAGAAGTGATGTCCATGATTAAAAAATAGAATACAATTGATTTTTTTTATGAATGGAGGAAACGTTTTGCTAGGTTTCAAGAAAGGGAATGATTAACTTGATCTAGGAATCTATTTACTAGATAGATAGAACAAATTTCTGACTTTATGAGAGTTATAAAAATATTAATTTGAAGGATCGAAAGGCTTGGAAAGTGGAGCAATATTATAAAATTGCCTAGATAATTGGTAGAAATTATAAACTTGGAAAATTTTGCTTTGTTTAACAATGACTTGGCATATTATGAGTAATATACTAATTTGAGTGAGTGATCTACTTGATAAAAAAATACATGGGTAAAATTATTATTGTTTAAATGGTTAAATGAACTTATTGGTTTGGGAATACCTTATGGCCTCAACTCAATTAGCTTTGAGGGATGCATGCATGGTCTAATTGGTTGATTTGCTAAAGAAAATCCATGACTTTGCTTTCAAGTGAATAGTTGATTTAGTGAGGGAGACTATTTGGGTTTAAAATTACTAGTTGTGTAGTGCTTACTATCTCATGGTGATGGGGACACGAAAATCGCTCACCCCAAACTCACAAAATTCATTCATGAGCCAAAATTTGCTTTTGCTAAATTCTCAATTCTCATTAAACAATTTAAACAAAACCAATTACAACACTAGCCCGTAGGCGTAGTTTTCTTTTCCTGATGCAAGCTGCCTCACGTTCGGCGATCTGCCTGCATTCCCAAGAAGAATTTTCTAATACATTACAGCATCTCAACTCTGGATGAAAAACATAGCCTTCATAGGTTCAGATAGGCCCTCTTGCCTTCTCGTCTGCAACTCTATCTCTGTTGTTTTTTGACCCTATCACCTTACTGTAATTCCAACTCTAGATGAAAATAGCCTCAACAGGTCCAGAATGGCACTCTTGCCTTCATGTCTGCAACTCTGTCTCCACTTTTTCCAACCCCTGGTGCATGCCATCGCTTCTCCTTTTAAAGTCTCTGGCGTGACTCTCCGTCTCCCTTTTTTGACTCTTTGTTTCATTTCTCGTGCCTCTGTGTTGGCTTTGCTTTCGAAACGTCTTTCTTTTTTACTCTTGATCTTTGTCTATTTTCACTGCACCTTGGTGCCACATGCTTGTCCAATGCTGCCACTGTAGACTTTGTCCGCCTATCAACCCATGACGACGTTTAGTATACCTACTGCTCAACAGTTTATTTTGTAACGGCTCCTGTAACTGCCTACGCTTTTGTTTCTTTCGTTGGTCATGAAAATGTGACATGTCATGATATCGTGACACTTTTAGCTTCCCTGCCTTCCTTCTCTCTTCGCGTCGCAAAAATGCGACATGTCGCGATATCGTGACACTTTCGGCTTCCCTGCCTTCCTATTCTCTTCGAATTGCAAAAATATGACATGTCGCGATATCGCGACACTTTCAGCTTCCCTGCCTTCCTATCTTCTTCGAGTCACAAAAATGCGACATGTCACAATATCGCGACATTTTTGGCTTCTCCGCCTTCCTGCTCTCTTTGAGTCGTGAAAATGCGACATGTCACGATTTCGTGACACTTTTGCCTTTCGGCCTTCCTGCCTCTCTCGAGCCGCAAAAATGTGACACTTTTCTCTCTTGTGCCTCCCATCGTCTTCTGGTCATGAAAATGCGACATGTCGCGATATCGTGACACTTTTCTCTCTTGCGCCTCCTTTCATCCTTTGGTCGTGAAAATGCGACATGTCGCGATATCACGACACTTCTCCTTAGCGCCTTCTTTCATCCTTTTGTCATGATAATGTGACATGTCGTGATATCATGACACTTCTCCTCCCTTGTGCCTTCTTTCATCCTTTTGTCACGAAAATGCGACATGTCACGAAATCATGACATTTTTCTCCTTAGCACCTTTCTTCGTCCTTGGGTTGTGAAAATGCGACATGTCGTGATATCGCGACATCTTTCCTTTCTGGATCTTCTTCCTCCTTTTCGATCGTGAAAATGTGACATGTCGTGATATCCCGACATCTTTCCTTTCTACCTCCTCCTCGCCTCTTGGGTCGCGAAATCGCAACATGTCACGATATCGCGACAGCTTTGCTCTGCTTTCTATCGCTCTATTTCAGGTCGCAAAAACGCAACATGTCGCGATATCATGACATTTTTCTTCCTTGCTTTCTTTCTGCTCCTTTGGTCATGAAAATGCGACATGTCGTGATATCATGACATCTTTCCCTTTTGCCTTCTCCTTGCCTCTAGGGTCGTAATTTCGTGACATGTCACGAAATCATGAAATTTTTGTTCCATGCCATCTCTCTCTTCCTTCGGTCATGATTTCACGACATGTGAAATCACAACATTTATGCTTCATGCCTTCTCTCTCCTTCCTTAGTCATGAAAACGTGACATGTCGCGATATCACGATAGTTTTCTCTGTCGCGATATCGCAACATCAGGCAAACACTTAGAAAAATTTTGTCGATGCAAGATTGCTCTGCTGCCACCGGATGCTCCTGCATTAGACAACTGGGATGGATTGAGAAGTGACATTTACTTCTATACTGTTCTGTCACCTTCTTTCTCAATATCTCAAATCTTGCAAAATCTTCAACCTCAGCCTGGCTCTTTTCTCCTTGGCTCAATCCCTCTTTGCAACTCCTCTTGCAGGGCTTGCACTTGCCTCTACAAAGCTTTGAAATATTCTTCAGGTACCACATTTCTCCCACCACCATGGTTTCTTCATGGAGGCATTCTTCCTTGCTCTCTTCACACAATATTTTCATAGATTCTGGTGTAAACTGCCTCACGTCCGATGATCTGTTTACACACTCAGGAACCCTAAGCTTTTCAACTGATATTGGTGCAAACTGCCTCATGTTTAGTGATCTGTTTACACATACCCAGGAACTCTAAGCTTTTAAACTGATCCTGGTGCAAACTGCCTCACGTTCAGAGATCTATTTACATGCTCAGGAACTCCAAGCTCTTCCATAGATCCTGATGCAAACTGCCTCATGTTCGACGATCTGTTTACATGCTCAGGAACTTCTAGCTCTGATACCACCTGATGGAGACACAAAAATCGCTCACCCCAAACTCATAAAACTCATTCATGAGCCAAAATTTGCTTTTGCTAAATTCTCAATTCTCATTAAACAATTTAAAAAAAACCAATTACAACACTAGCCTGCAGGCGCTTTTTCTGATGCAAGCTGCCTCATGTTTGGCGATCTGCCTACGTTCCTAGGAAGAATTTTCTAATACATTACAGCATCTCAACTCTGGACAAAAAACATAGCCTTCACAGGTTCAGATAGGCCCTCTTGCCTTCTCGTCTGCAACTCTGTCTCTATCATTTTTTGACCCTATCACCTTACTGTAATTCCAACTCTAGATGAAAACAGCCTCAACAGGTCCAGAATGGCACTCTTGCCTTCACATCTGCAACTCTGTCTCAGTCGTTTCCAACCCCTGGTGCATGCCATCGCTTCTCCTTTTAAAGTCTCTGGCATGACTCTATGTCTCCCTTTTCTGACGCTTCGTTTCATTTCTCATGCCTTTGCATTGGCTTTGCTTTCGAAACGTCTTTCTTTTTTACTCTTGATATTTGTCTGTTTTCACTGCACCTTGGTGCCATGTGCTTATCCAGTGCTACCACTGTAGACTCTGTTCGCATGTCAACCCATGACGATGTTCGATATACCTACCGCTCCATAGTTTCCTCTGTAACGGCTCCTGTAACCGCCTACACTTTCATTTCTTTCGTTGGTCGCAAAAATGTGACATGTCGCGATATCGTGACACTTTTAGATTCCCTGCCTTCCTGCTCTCTTCAAGTCATGAAAATGCGACATATCACAATATCGCGACACTTTCAGCTTCCCTGCCTTCCTGTTCTCTTCGAGTCGCAAAAATGCGACATGTCGCGATATCGTGACACTTTTGGCTTCCCTGCCTTCCTGTCTTCTTTGAGTCACAAAAATGCAACATGTCGCGATATCATGACATTTTTGGCTTCTTCGCCTTCCTGCTCTCTTCAAGTCGCGAAAATGCGACATGTCGCGATTTTGTGATACTTTTGCCTTTCGGCATTCCTGCCTCTCTCGAGCCATGAAAATGTGACACTTTTATCTCTTGCGCCTCCCATCATCTTCTGGTCATGAAAATGCGACATGTCGCGATATCGCGACACTTTTCTCTCTTGCGCCTCCTTTCGTCCTTTGGTCGTGAAAATGCGACATGTCGTGATATTGTGACACTTCTTCTCCTTAGCACCTTCTTTCATCCTTTTGTCGCGATAATGCGACATGTCACGATATCACGACACTTCTCCTCCCTTACGCCTTCTTTCATCCTTTTGTCGCGAAAATGTGACATGTCGCAAAATCGTGACATTTTTCTCCTTAGCGCCTTCCTTCGTCCTTGGGTCGCAAAAATGCGACATGTCGCGATATCACAACATCTTTCCTTTCTGGCTCTTCTTCCTCATTTTCATTCACAAAAAAGTGACATGTCGCGATATCATGACATCTTTCCTTTCTGCCTCCTCCTCGCCTCTTGGGTCGTGATATCGCGACAGCTTTGCTCTTCTTTCTCTCGCTCTATTTCAGGTCACGAAAATGCGACATGTCGCGATATCACAACATTTTTCTTTTTTGCTTTCTTTTTGCTCCTTTGGTCGCGAAAATGCGACATGTCATGATATCGCAACATCTTTTCCTTCTGCCTTCTCCTTGCCTCTAGGGTCACGATTTCACGACATGTCATGAAATCATGATATTTTTGTTCCATGCCATATCTCTCTTCCTTCGATCTTTATTTCGCGACATGTCATGAAATCGCAACATTTTTGCTCCGTACATTCTCTCTCCTTCTTGAGTCGTGAAAATGCGACATGTCGCGATATCGCGACGATTTTCTTTGTCGCGATATCGTGACATCAGGCGAACACTTAGAAAAATTTTGTCGATGCAAGATTGCTCTGCTGCCACCGGATGCTCCTGCATCACATGGGTAAAGTCCTCATCATGCATCTTCATAGTAGCAATTTGTAAATAAGAGAGAAATGGATGCAAGGCATAAAATAGATCAAGCATGAGTGGTATTCTCCATGGATAAAGTGGCTATGTGTAGGCTTAAAATAAAATAGAAGTAAAAGTGGAGGAAGGTGTTTTATAACCCCCACTATTGGAAATTTTGAGTAATAAGGTTGTCATTGATTTCAAGTGTTTGGTGCAAGGAAAAGTCCATTTTGGTACAAGCCAAGTGGTAAAAGAATTGGTTATAATATTTTATATTATAAACCAAAAAGGTTGGCTAAAAGGTTGAAGCCAAAATATTACCCCATGGTTTTAAAGAGAAAAGGAGACATTATAATATTTTAAATATTATAATAATTAATCCAGGAGGGCCTAATAAAAAGAAGAAAAAGAATCGATGAAAACCCCATGTAAAAGTATTATTTAATACTAGATTAAATAATATAATATTTAACCTTAAGTTAAATATTATATTAATAAATAATTAAATTTTTAATTTGGCCAAGGCGCAAAAAAATCAAATTTAATATTGGAGACATATTTTTGACAAAGTTTTTAAAGTTACCTTGGAGCATATAAAAGGAGGAAACAAAAATAAATAATAAATAATGAATGCTTTAGAGTGCAAGCGCATGCGAACAAAATTTAATGAAGGAAAGAGGAGAAACATGGAAGTTTCTCATTCGTTGAACGAATGCAAAGGAATAAAGAAAGGGCGATGAGCATTTTTGTGCACCAAGAACTGGTAGCCCAAGTGGCAGGCGGGTCCTACGTAAGGCACGAGCAGAAGGAAGGTACCGGGTTCAATTCCCCCTAGTGTCGGTCAAAGTTTTTAATTTATATTTTTTGAAGGTGACAAGTATAAAGGTGGTGAGGCTAAATTTTAGCCTCAACCGCTTGGCTAGCGCAAGTGGTCGAGTGCTGCGCTTGGTGGGATGAGGTCGAAGGGTTCATTCCCATCCACAAAAAAGTGCTTAATATTTTTCATAAAGGTATACACCTTGGTTGGTTTATAAGGTATGTGTTGAATTATTTATTGTTGGCTATAGTATACTTGGTGGATGTTAATTTGACCTATGGTTTGAAACTGAGGATAAATAAGAACAAATATTTTACATTATTTTAAAGGTTTGAATGGCATTTATTTTATGAGATTGGAGTGATAAGTGTGTTGTTGGTTTATGCATCATTGTGATTATTTTATCTTTGAAAATAAATTGGAATGAAAATTATTTTGAAAGAATGGAGATAAAAGGTGTAAGAGTCTTATTATTTGATTGTAATTCTTGTTTTATTAAAAGGATAAATTGTTGAGAGTTTTGCATTGTCCATGAAAGCTAGAGAAGAATTCTAGAATATTATTTTCAGAATTCTCTGAGCATATAGTTGAGGTAAGGTTATGCATAAGAGGTAGGACCCGAAAGGTACTTGTAAAAAAATGGTGAAGCTATTGCGAAAACCCGATGAATCTTGGAAAACTGCATGTATGATGACATGGCGAATGACCTTAAGTTTTCAAAAAAATTGGCAAAAAATGGTGAATTTCAAATTTTTGATTGCACCAGGTCAAAAATAAGTTTGGCGATGCAAACTACATTCTAAATATTTATCTGGGCTCGAATCGGATGTATAATGTGGTTCGATCTTGGACCGGATGCATAATATGGTTCGTTCTTGGATCGGATGCATAATATGGTTTGATCTTGGACCAGATGCATAATATGGTCTGATCTCAGACCAGATGCATAATACGGTCCGGTCTTGAACTGGATGCATAACTTGATCCAAATATTGACCGAATGCATAACTTGATCTGGTTTTGGACCAGAAGCATAACTTGATCCTGCTACCGACCAAATGTATACTATGATCTGGTCTTGGACAGGATGTACAATATGATCTGGTTTCAAACCGAAAGAATAGTATGATCCAGCAACAGATCAGATGCATACTATGGTCCAGTCACCAACCGAATGCATATTATTATTTGATCTCGGACTGGATGCACAATATGATCCTACATTGTAACAAAAGTAGTAAAAGATTCGGTTCTGATGTGAGGACCTCATGCAGAATAAATTTTTATTTGGCTTCCACATGTCATGTGATCATTCAAAAACACTGCATGTCCAATACAATGTTGCCACGTGTCAAGCCTGTTTCCTCAATCTATAAAAGGGGATCAACTGTCATTTTTTCCATTTCATTTCTATGACTACTGCAACCAGAGCTAACATTTCTAGTCAACCTTTCAATTTTGAATATTTTTTCTTTGACTTCCAACTTCTTGCGATGGCTAGTGCCACCCCTTCCACCCCTATACCAAAATTCAAAAAAAATTCTTGCCCTTTGATTTCAAATTTGATGACAACCCCAGGGATGGACTTCAAGTGGCTCGATAATGCAAGTTTAACAACACTTGTTTCTATGCCATAATTCAAAATAGATAAAGTCCTCCTATAACATATTATAGGGGGTTATGACCATGATAGGGGTACGGTAAAAATTAAAGTGTGAAATAGAAATATGCTTTTCACCATCACCCTTGCAGATATTAACATATTGATAGGTTTTCCTTTCATTGATTGTCCTCAATTGTTAACGAGGTTGCAGTTGTCTCCAGATGACAAAGCGCACCTCGAAAGAAAGTATGATCTCTCATCAGAATATTTTGTAGGTATAAATCTTGTTAATTATATTTAGTTAATGTTCAATATTTTAAATTTATAAATTCACATCTAATTTTGGTTATGCAGCTTCTACCGCCAAGTCAAAAAGAGGTTTATCAATCAATGATGTCAACCATAAGACTTTGAAGGCCATTATCAAGTTCTTTCAATCCAAAATAATTTTGATGGGAAGACTAGAAATTTTCTTTTGGGCACTTGCTTATATTGTCCATTGTGAGCACAATCACAAGTTCAATTAGTGCACATATATATCAGATTGAATTAGGCCTGAGTTGCACACCATTCTAATGGCAACCATTTAGACACAACCCATTGTGGGCACTATTAATTTTCTTTTCTTTTAGGTTTATATTATGAGTGTTTTCATAGTTTTCAAGTTACTCCTCCACCAACTGTAGTGAATGCAACACTACAGCCAATTGCTATGTCAATAGGAGAATTGAAGGTAATAAATGCATATTTGACCTTAACATGTTATTTTATAGTTTATCACATTCTTCTATTTAATTTTTCTTTCCATATATATGTAGGATAAGGCAAACAATACAAGGAGTAAACAAATTGCTGCCACTAGGGGTCACAGGCCAGAAGAAACTAGTGGTTTTGAAGACACGGGCTCTAAAACAACACATCTCCAGAGGCTATACAAATGCACCTAGCAAGCAGCTACTACTGGGTTTTCTCATACTCCTATGTATGCAAAAAATGTGCACGCTAAATATAGTGCGGCCAAACCCTCCCCCAATTCAGAATAAATTTAACATGTTTCATCATATTCAAGTAAATCTATGTGTAGTTAATTTAACGTAAGAATATGTATTTTATTTTATTTTTAAATTGTAACACTTTTTTTACTATTTTTAGTTGATTCTTAAAATATACAAGTGAGAGGTAATATGCTACCACCACATCCATAGTTTGCATCACACCCATAACTCGCACCACATATGTCGCTTCCACCATATCAACAACATCCATAACCTACGCTAATGTGAGGGCATGTCTATGTTGGAAAAAAATTATTTGCACAAAGATCACAGGGGACCACAAGAAGTTTTGGGCATGGTTTTTCACACTCACAGAGACCAAACATGCCATCACCAAGTTTTGGCCATGGATGGTCGCAGTTTATATTTTTAAAAAATTCACAGGCACCTAAAGTTTCAATCGGTGGATTGGACAACATTCAACTTGATGATGATTATCTTTTGTAGGGAAATATTATAGGCTTCAAGGCAAAAAATGTGCTTAAATATATATCATAAGGAAGACCCTACAGCTAAGCAGACATCAATACCACCCACTCAAGGAGACAAACCTCATCCTCAAGGTCCTCAAACTAAGGATGATGTTGTCAATTTTAATGAAAATGTTTCATTTGCTGAAAGTACCAAGTCAACAATTAAGGAGTTTGTGTTGAAATATTTACAGGAGTTGAAAGAATGGGAACATCAGGCAAAGGTTTGTATTAGCTAAATAACTACTCGATATAAAAATTATGAAAAAAAAGATTCTATTTATTCTTTGGTCAAATTTAAACCTAAAAAGCTTGATGGCCTACTAAAATAGGCTACATCAAGATCAGTTAAATATGATTTTATATATGATTATGATGTGTTAAATGTTGTTGGTATATTGGAGAATGTTAATGCTGAAGTAAAGAACACAAGCTTATACTGAGAGGGTTGGGTGAAAAGTATAAGACCACTTTTTACTTTTCTTTTCCAACTCGTATTAATCAATATAATCAATGGCAATATCAATAGCAATAACCAAATCAATGCACAAATCATCACACACAATAGAGACACCAATTTTAACGTGGTTCACCCAATGTGGGATACCTCCATAGAGAAAATATTTCTTCTAAATATTTCTCAAATAATATCATGGGAATTATTTCCCTTTTACAATGTTTATGGACCTCTGTCCAAAGGAGATGTTGATCCCCTAAATCTCAAGTTTGTGTATTTATTCCATAGAACTCTTTCCCATTCAACTATGGCTAGTGATCTTCTAGAAGACTCTGTCTCTCTACTGCACTGACTGGTGGATCTCTCTCCACTTGAAGACTCCTCACTCAAAATATTTGTCTTCAATTGTACTGGCTACTATATCTCTATCCACTGAGACTTTGTCCTCTATACTTTTCACCTCCAAATATTTATCAATATGTTCACTCAGAACCTTATCAAATATTCTCAATAGGTTCACTCAGAACCTGATCAAATTGTCTCAATAGGTCCACACAAAACCTACTCAAATCTTCTCAACAGGTCCACATAGAACCTGCTTAAATCTGCTCAACAGGTCCACATAGAACCTGTCCAAATATGCTCAATAGGTCCACATAGAACCTGTCCAAATTTGGTCAATAAGCTCACTCGAAACTTCTCCAAATCTACTCAATAAGTCCTCTCTAGGACTTTCTCAAATCTGCATTGCAAGCTTCCACAAAATCTTACATAAAATTAGTCCACAAGCCTTCTCAAATACTTGCCTCAAATATGCTTAACAAGTCCACATAGAACTTGTTCAATCACAGAGAATCATAAAGATAATTGTTAGAGACTCAATATGTTCTATACTCAAATCCTAATCTAAACTCAAATCAATCTCATAGAAGCATAAAGAGAATTTTTAGAGACTCTATATGTTCTATTCTCAAATCTCAATCTCAACTCAAATCAATCTCATAGAAGCATAAAGAGAATTTTTAGAGACTCAATATGTTCTATACTCAAATCCCAATCTCAACTCAATTCAATCTCATAGAAGCATAAAGAGAATTGTTAGAGACTCAATATTTTCTATTCTCAAATCTTAATCTCAAATCAAATCAGAATATAAAATAGTTTATTTTATGGAACTTGAACAACCACTTCACACAATCACTTGACTAGGCTCAATAAAATCTACTCAACCAATCACCTCAAGGAACAACTCTTTTTCACAAACCCTAGTCCAAGCATGTATCAACCAATCTCAAAATGTTTCCAACAATGCTCAACAACAAATCTCACATAACAATTATACTCATATTATTTTCTAGCTCAAGTTCAAGTTCTTTGCATAACCAATTGGCTTCAACAAAAATGCTTATAAAACAAGGTTTAATCGCAACTTTCAAACCAGAAAACCTTGAAGCATTAAACCAATAACTCTTCAAAAATGAAACCACAATAAATCCTTTTCTCTCCAAATATATTTTCAAAAACAAATCACCTAAATAAGTCAATGAAGAATATTTCCCATACCTTTTTGATGCCTTATGATTTGTCCACTAACTCTGCCACACTCAACACATTTTCTTTTTCCAATCTCAACAAAGGTTAGAGGTCTTGAGTAATAACACAATAATAAAAATAATATCTCAATAACACCTTATCATTCCTACTCAATAAAATGCACCATACCCTCTTATGCAAGTAATAAACCCTCAAAATAATGAATCAAACTTACTTTAGAAACTTATTGACAAAAATAGAAATATCTCCTTACACACACCTTATTTCTCCCTTTAAGCAATCTAAACAAATATCTCTCGAAAGAGCTTTCCAATGATATATGATATGATATACTTCCAAAAATAAAATCAACATAAATATCTATCTTTCCTAGGGCATACCATATCCTTATTTCTCCTTAGGCAACCTTGGCAGAAATTATAATATTAAACAAAGATTCAATTCACTTGCCTTGCCCTCAGCGGGATTTGATCCCCTGACTTCCTTCTTCCCAATTCCTTAGCCACAACCAAGCTGTCATTCGGCCATGCATCCTCATGAGTCCAAGACAACATGTCCACCGTAAAGTTCCCTTGAAAAGGTGTTCTTTTGAAAAATGACAAGTGCTTCATGTGTTTCTTCCTTACATCCAAAAGGGCCTCACACAAATCGAACATGGAACCTCCACCTTAGTACCAAGTAAACATACCACTAGGCCACACTGGCTTATATTATTAGAGCTTTCGAACCTCCACACCTTAGCCTTTACGTAAATCGTAAGGGCTTCAAAAATAAGACTTTCATTCGCATGCGCTTCGAATTAAAAATAATTGTAAGGGATGCCTTGATAATTAATTTCGTTGGCATTTATATAATACCTTTTGCCTTCTTAGCATCACATCGGTGCTTCGAAATATTTCAACATTGACTTGATTTAATTTATAATTAATTTAAATTTAATTTTAAATTTATATTATAAATTAAAAACAACCTTAGGTTTAAATAATTAAACCTTAGTTCTTTGTCTTAAAGAACCAACCTTAGGTTTAATTAAATATTATTTATAAAATTTAAATTCCTTATGAATTTAAATAATTTATAAATAATTATTAAACCCCTTTTGAAACCTTTGTAATAATCCCTCTTGGGTTTTTATAGACCAACCACTTAACCTATGCTCCCAACAATTCCTTGATAAAGTGATAACTCTATCAGGCGACATCAATAACAACTTTGACTTAGAGGACTCAAAATGTCCAAAAATATCCCCCTTTTTCATTGATGGTAACCCATATCCTTTTACTAAAACCTGACCTTCTTTTTCGCTCCCCCTGGTTCAATTCTCTCTCAAATATCAAATCTCTCCCCAATATACACAAATCTCTCCTCCTTTGACATCAATGGCAAAGGGTCACCTTTGGGGCTCGATGCTAAGAATGAGCCTCTTAGCTTAACCCCTCACCCACCTCCACATGAGGTGGTTAATTCTGGGGTGGGAGTATTTATACTCCCCGAAAGCACTGTTCTCTGCCTCTTATTTTCTATTTTTTTTAATCTTCTCACTGTTTCTTTCCAAGTCATCGTCCCTGTTCGTGTCATCACTTCTGTTCCTATTCTTGTTCTCATCCATGTTTCTATTCTTATTCTTTTCTGAGTCTATATTCCTATTCTTTTTTGAGTCTCTATTTTGGTTCATCTTCTTGTTCTTGTTCATGTTCTTATTTCTGTTCATATTCGATTCTAGAATATTTTATCTACACCATATTGCTATGTGACCATTATTATTGCACTTATAACACTTAATGTTATTATTCATTGGAGGTGCATTTGTCTTAGGACTTCTCCTAGTGAAGCCATATCCTCTTCTGTCATGAACTCTACAATTTATTGCCTTGTGACCAAACTCATTACATGAGTAGCAATACCCATGGAAAATCTATCCTTTCCCATATTCTTGTCTTTCATGTGTCCTGCACTATGAAGCCATGTGTCCAATCCTGTGACATGAAAAACATATTCCCTTGAAGAAACCTTGCCTAGACCCCATTGGTCTCTTAGTCTCTTCTACCTATTTCCTGTTCCATTTGTTCCTTGTGCATTATTCCTTTCCTTGCTAAACTTTCTATTGTCCAACTTATATTTAGAAGTCTCACTCTCTCTTTTACTTACTTCTTTTGATTCTTCTTCTTTTCTGGTGTTTGAGCTTGACTCTCCTTTTTCTTCTTCATGTTTCCCTTGTTCTTCTTTAGAACTAAGGCCTGTTATGATGACTGATGACCTTTGTGCATTGACAGTCCTTTCCAAGGTCTTTGAATTTTACTCAAACTTGTGTAACTTGTCCTTAGAAACTTCTACTTCTAACCTTAGTTAAACTATTTCATGCTCTAATATTTCACACTCTAGATATTTAATTTTTAATTTTTTGGCCATACCTTCTTCAATTTTTCTTGTCTCTTCAACTTTGATTTTGAAGTTAGTGAGTTCCTGTAGAAACTTTGCTTTTTCTTTCTCATCTTCTTGAGCTTGAACCCTTAATCATGAGTTATCTCTTTTTAGTTCTCCAAGAGTAATCATAAGTCTTTCACATTCTATTTATTTTTCCTTTGACTGTTTAATCATACCTTCTTCAACTCTTCTTACTTTTTCTATCTTATCTCTTAAGTCAGAGATATTCTGTAGAAGATTTGTCTTACATTTCTCATCTTCTTGTATTTGAGCCTTCAATTCTAAATTCTCTCTTTTCAATTCAATAATCTCCTTAAGAGTGGCCTTTCCTTTTTCTTTTTCTGAAGCATCTTCTTTTTCTTATATTACTAAAAGTAGAGTTTCTTCTTCATACATGTTTTGATTGTCCCTGTTACCCTTTCTTGAACCAATCTCTAGAATTTCATTTTTGATAATGTCATTTTCATCTTCACTACTACTAAACCCATTACAATATCTTTCATCATGGCCAAGTTGACCACAAACAAAACATTCTTGTGGAAAATAAGCTACATGGTGACCTATGTTCCCACATTTGGTAAAAAAATTTATCAGTTTGGATATTTCTCCATTACTTGATTCATATCTTATATCTATTTCCATTTGTCCTCCTAACACAACAATATTAAACTCATCTTTATTTTCCCTCATGACCATAGGTGTTATTTTCTTCTTGTGTCTCATGATTCTACTCTTGCCTTTCTTTTCCATTTGTGTTCTTGTAAGATTTTCCTTCAAGCTGTTAAACTTATTTCGAAGGAACTAGCTCTGATACCAATTTAAGAACATAAGTTTATATTGAGAGGGTGGGGTGAATAGTATAAGACCACTTTTTACTTTTCTTTCCCAACTAGTAATAATCAATATAATCAATGGAAATATCAATAGTAATAACCAAAGTAATGCACAAATCATAAAAAACAATAGAGACACCAATTTTAACATGGTTCACCCAATGTGGGCTACCTCCATAGAGAAAATATTTCTTCTAAATATTTCTCAAATAATCTCATGGAAATTTTTTCCCTTTTACAATGTTTATGGACCTCTGTCCAAAGGATATGTTAATCCCCTAAATCTCAAGTTCATAGATTTCTTCCATAGGAGAACTCTTTCTCATTCAACTTTGGCTAGTGATCTTCTAGAAGACTTTGTCTCTCTACTGCACTAACTGGTGGATCTTTCTCCACTTGAATACTCCTCACTCAGAAGATTTGTCTTTAATTATCTTGGCTACTGGATCTCTATCTATTGAGAATTTGTAATCTCTACTCTGTCACCTCCAAAGCTTTGTCAATAGGTTCACTCAGAACCTTCTCAAATCTGCTCAACAGGTTCACTCATAACTTGATCAAATTTGCTCAATAGGTCCACATAAAACCTGCTCAAATCTTCTCAATAGGTCCACATAGAACCTGCTCAAATCTGCTCAACATGTCCACACAGAACCTGTCCAAATCTGCTCAACAAGTCCACACAAAACTTGTCCAAATCTGCTCAAAAATATCACTCAAAATTTGTCCAAATCTACTCAATAATTCCTCTCGAGGACTTGCTCAAATCTACATTGCAAGCTTCCATAAAAGCTTACACAAAATCAGTCCATAATCCTTCTCAAAAACTTGCCTCAAATATGCTTAACAAGTCCACATAGAACTTGTTCAATCACATAGAATCATAAAGAGAATTGTTAGAGACTCAATATGTTCTATACTTAAATCCCAATCTCAACTCAATTCAATCTCATAGAAGCATAAAGAGAATTGTTAGAGACTCAATATGTTCTATTCTCAAATCTCAATCTCAACTCAAATCAGAATATAGAATAGTTTGTTTCATGGAACTTGAACAACCACTTCACACAATCACTTGATTAGGATCAATCAACTCTACTCAACCAATCACCTCAAGGAACAACTCCTTCTCACAAACCCTATTCCAAGCATGTATCAACCAATCTCAAAATGTTTCCAACAATGCTCAACAACAAATCTCACATAACAATGATACTCATATTCTTTTCTAACTCAAGTTCAAGTTCTTTGCATAACTAATTGGCTTCAACAAAAATGCTTATAAAACAAGTTTTAATCACAAATTTCAAACTAGAAAACCTTGAAGCATTAAACCAACAACTCTTCAAAAAGGAAACCATAGTAAATCCTTTTCTCTCCAAAGATAGTTTCAGAAATCAATCACCCAAATAAGTCAATGAGGAATATTTCCCATACCTTTTTGATGCCTTATGAGTTGTCCACTAAATCTGCCACACTCAACACATTTTCTTTTCCCAATATCAACAAGGGTTAGATGTCTTGAGTAATAACACAATAATAAAAATAATATCTCAATAACACCTTATCACCCCTACTCAATAAAATGCACCATACCCTCTTATGCAAGTAATAAACCCTCAAAATAATGAATCAAACTTACTTTAGAAACTCTTTGACAAAACCAAAAATATCTCCTTACACACACCTAATTTCTCCCTTTAAGTAATCTAAACAATTAGCTCTCAAAAAGAGCTTTCCAATGATATATAATATGATATACTTCCAAAAAGAAAATCAGCAGAAATCTCTATCTTTCCTAGGGCATACCATATCCTTATTTCTCTTTAGGTAACCTTGGCAAAATTAAAATATTAAACAAAAATTAAATTCACTTGCCTTACCCTCCATGGGATTCGATCCCCCAACTTCCTTCTTCCAAACACCTTAGCTGCAGCCAAGCCATAATTGGGCCACACGCCCTCACAAGTCCAAGACACCATGCCCATCGTAAAGTTCCCTCGAAAAGGTGTTCTTTCAAAAAATGACAAGCACTTAAAGTGCTTCTTCCTTGCATCCAAAAGGACCTCACGTGAATCTAATGCATAACCTCCACCTTATTACCAAGTAAACATGCCACTAGGCCATGTTGGCCTATGCGCTTAGAGCTTTCGAACCTCCACACCTTAGCCTTTACGTAAATCGTAAGGGCTTCGAAAACAAGACTCGTTCGCATGCACTTCGAATTCAAAGCAATTGCAAGGGATGCCTTGGTAACTAATTTCATTGGCATTTATATAATGTTGTTTGCCTTCTTAGCATCACATCAGTGCTTCATAATATTTCGACGTTGACGTGATTTAATTTATAATTAATTTAAATTTAATTTTAAATTTAAATATTATAAATTAAAAACAACCTTAGTTTTAAATAATTAAACCTTAGAACTTTGTATTAAAGAACCAACCTTAGGTTTAATTAAATATTATTTATAAAATTTAAATTCCTTGTGAATTTAAATAATTATTAAACCTCTTTTTAAACCTTTGCAATAACGCCTATTGGGTTTTTATAGACCAATCGCTTAACCTGTGCTCTCAATAATTCCTTGATAAGAGTGATAACTCTATCAGGTGACATCAATGACAACTTTGACTTAGAGGACTCAAAATGTCCAACATAAAGCCCAAGCATTTTACAACCAATGGGATTCTAATAAGGACAAGGTTGTAGTTTTTGAGGCTGCAAGAGAATTGGTTGAGGTAAAAAAGTTATATGTATTTCAATTTTCTATTGTAGTTAAATTTTTATATTTCTTGAAAATTTGTAATAATTTCAATATAACCCTTTTGAATTAAGTTTTCAATTTGTTTTTACAGTCAAATTTTGAAAATTTGAAAACACAGGTTAAGAGCATGGATTTCAATATTCATAGAGCAAAGACATATTTGATGAATGCAATGGAAATGAAAAATAAAATGCAGGCAAAAATTTTAGAAAACAATCATTTAAAAGAATACATCAGGGAGAAGCTACAAGAAGATCCGAATAAGGTGCTTGAGAAAATGAAAGAATCACTTCCAACAATACTTGAAGATCCAAACAAAGAAGAATCAACATTGGTGGCAAGTATTGTGAAAGTACGTGAAAACCTTGTTAGAGTTGGATCACATCCATAACAGAGCATCACAGAAGCTAATAAAGGAAAAGAAATGACAACACCAACCACTAGTGAAGAATCCAAGCACCAAGGAAATGATTGAAAATGGTTTAAAAGTTTTAAAAAGACTGCAATATATAATTTTTGTTTAAAAATATTATATAATATTTGAGACTTGAGTTTGAAAACATTTTAAAAATACTGCAATATGTAATTTTTGTTTGAAAATGTTATGTAATATTTGAGACTTGAGTTTGAAAAAATTTTAAAAAGACTGCAATATGTAATTTCTATTTGAAAATGTTTTAAAAAGACTGCAATATGTAATTTGGGTTTGAAAATGTTATGTAATATTTGAGTTTGAAAATGTTATGTAATATTTGAGTTTGAAAATGTTATGTAATATTTGGGTTTAAAAATGTTTGAGTGATGTAATATATTTCTTTTTGAACTAGTTAATATGATTTTTTTTGTTCGAAAATGTTGTGTAATTTCTGTTTGAAAATGTTTTAAAAAGACTGCAGTATGTAATTTGGGTTTGAAAATGTTATGTAATATTTGAGTTTGAAAATGTTATGTAATATTTGGGTTTGAAAATGTTTGAACGTTGTAATATATTTCTTTTTTAACTAATGAATATGAAAATTTCTCATTTTGTGTTTTCCATCATTCATTCATAGTGAAGCATCCAAGCACCAATCAAATGATTGAAAATGTTGAAAATATTTTAACAAGACTGCAATATGTAATTTGGGTTTGAAAATGTTATGTAATATTTGGGTTTGAAAATGTTTGAACGATGTAATATATTTCTTTTTGAACTAATGAATATGAAATTTTCTCATTTTGTATTTTTCATCATTCATAGTTGTATGCATTTATAAATTTGTCTTGCTATTTGAGTTTATTTTTGGCTAATATTGTTCACTATGTTCATCTGAAACAAAATAAGCATTATAGATAGCATTATAGATCAACATTAATATACCAATAATAAGATTTAAAACATGAAACATTAAGATTTATCAATGATGAGAGTTGAGACACTCAGACATAAACATACAATTTTAAAAACTACAAAAATCATATAAGACATGTAATTTTAAAACAATAATGTGATGTAAAACAACAATTATTTGCAATCATATAAATCTAAAACAATATTGAGAAATCTGCTATCAAATCAATTCATGTTTATCATTGTGAGAGTTGAGACACTAAGACATAAACATACAATTTTAAAAACTATAAAAATGGTTTTAAAATAATAATGTGATTTAAAACAACAATTTTTTGAAATAATATTAATATGGAATAATATTGAGAAATATGCTATCAAATCAATCATGTTTATCATTGTCAATGAAATCATGGAATAGTTATCATTAAGGTAGTTGAAACATATCAGCTTGTCGAGAATCATTATGAAGCATAGCATAAATTTGTGTCTCCATCATCTGATCACTGAAATCATCATCATTGTTACCGATTGTATTCGACGTTCCTCTTCTATCTGCCAGGGAACTCCAATGTGCCAAAGCTCTGTCATACAAAAAATTTTCCAACTGATATGAAGACACGTAAATTCTTAAACAATTTTCTAAATTTATGTCGAGTCTATTGCAGATTTTAGATGTAACAAAAGAAAGTGCACTAAAAACTCTTTCATATTCAACTGACCCCAAAATCATTGTTTCACATAATTCATATAAATGAAAGTATTCACTTGTTGTATCTTGTAAAACTATACTTGGATAGAATTTTTCCCATAAATGTGCAGTGGAACCAATCTCATGGATAGCTATCATATGTGACATTTGCAAAACCATTGTTCTTCCAAAATGTGATGACTGTTCTTTCAAAAGATCATTGTTGAGTATACCTTTTATTTCAACACCATTGACGTCCACACTCTTACTGAAATGGTTAATGAGGTTACCCATATATTTAATAAATAGCTCATTCGTATAATTATATTTAGTACAAGTACCCAAAAACATGGGGTTAACCACACCCATGGCCTTGAGCAACTCATATCTCTGAAACCGCTCTCTTATCTCACATGTTAAATATTTTACTATGTTTGAAAAATTACTCTTTGTTTTATGTATAATAACATGAAATCTATTGTGTGTTACAGGAACTTCTTCAAAATATTCCACAACTATACTTGATTGCCTTTCAAAACAATAAACAAGTACCATATTTCTATGAACATTAATACAAAGATGATCATTGATGTCAAACTTCAAAAATATTTTTGGATTGTTCACGTTTATCAATGTATTCCAACTATCAAAAAAAGGTTCTGTAAAATCTGCATTAGACACATATAATGTATCAAGAAGCACACATATTTGTTTTCTCATCCTCATAAAATCAACTATATAGATGGATCTCTCTTGTGCAAGTTTAATTAATTTGTTCATTTCTTGCAACATTGGAAGAATACCACATAAGGTCAAAAGTGTTTCCAAGTCAGTCAAACGTAACAACATATCTTTTGCCTTATCAACTATCCAATGATTTACATGCATAAAACCCGTCAATGATTGATACTCTGTAAAAAATTTCTAAGCAAGTTGATATAGTAAAATCCATCTTGCATCCACATCTTTTAACAATTTTTTTCCTTTAGTAACTCCTAGTTCAAACTATTGAAACTCTGCAAACCTTTTTAGACTTATTAGAAATAAGAATGAATTTCACGAATAATTTTTTCCACTTTAGCAACATTTGAAAATGTACTCACGATTTTATATGCAAGATTTACTCTATGAGCCATACAATGAATGGGAATCATATATGGGGCAACTAAGATTTGGATTCAAACACAAAGACCCTGTGACCTTGCATAATAGCAGCTCCATCAGCTCCAACGCAAATTAACTTTGTTGCTATGTCTATATATGTCATTCTTGCAATTCTTTAAACTATTGACAACAATATTATAAATGTTTTATGCATTTAAAATTCCCAACATCTTATGTATTCCCAATAAAATTGGCTTTCTAATATGATTTTGAAATGTGTACACATGCATGCAAATCCAAGATGTGTTATCCACAACTGTTACCTCATTAATAGAGAGTGAAAATAATTTGGCAAGTTTTACTTGCTCCTTTAGGTCTTCCTTCTCAACCAAAGATAAAAATTTTCCCATTTTCCAACCACTTCGATCAGAACAATGGGAATTAGGAAGGTTTTGCATATTAAATAGGTGTAATAGTTGCTTATAATCCATAAAATTGGACATTGGTCTACCTTTCTTGAGAATATTAAAAACAACAACAAACTACATACTTTTTGAAGTTGAGATGGTCTTTTGAATTTTATTAAAATTGGCTGCAATTGTCCCACTGTTCTCAACAAGAGATTGTTGTTGCTTTAAGTTATTCTCATATTCTATAGCATATATTAAATGCATACATTATGATGCATCCTTCCACTTAACTTCTTTACTAACTTCACCATTACTTTTTATAAACTTTGCCAGCATGTTTTTCAATTGTATCAATCTTATTTTGCATCCTATGATCCTTACCAAGTCTCCAACTGTAAATTTTGCACCTACATTATTTTTCATATATTTGGTTATCCTCATTCAAGACAGGCTTAAGCCATGGAAATATTTCTTCCCATTCATTCTTAAATCCCCTTCCAAGTATCCATTTAGATGCTCTTATTTTTTTAGACTTTTTGCTTGAATATTCATATGAAGCTTGTAATGATTTTGATTTATCACTTTGGTTTTCAATTGTAATGTCATTTCAAGTGTTGTCTTCAAGTGTTTGTTGGATGTCATTGTCAATGGGACTTTCATTAGAAGGCATATCTTGTTGGGTAATATATTCAAGTGGATGCATATCAAGATCGATAGGGTCTTCTACATAGTGGTATACCATAATTTTATTATCATTCTTGGATTAAAATAATATATATAGAAATAATATTCATATCGTCAATCAAGCACATACTGGAAGTCAAAAATCATTTTTGTACCTTGAATTTGCATGGATGTCATTGCCTCGTTGCATTTTGAATTTTGGCTAAAATATTTGAGGATACTCTTTTCAGCAGAAGATTTGGCCCCATTCTTTCCATCACTGGGAGATATTTTAGTTGTAAGAAAATTGTTTTTCAATTTAGTAGAGTAATAAAATTTTGAAGAGGGTGTACTTTTTCTAGGCCTTAATATAATATTGTAAATAGAATAAACAAATAGTGGGGTAGTATATTATACATACTTTTTTCTTGCCATGCTTTATTGTGATTTTGTCAGTTTATACCACTGGTTCTTTTTCTGATGAAAGCAAAAAATATTCAAATTGAAATCATTTTATGAAGATTTTCTTTATGCAAATAATAACTGGAGCTACGTATAGCACAAAATGGGCTAGAAACAGAGAATCAAAATGTCTTCGAAGAAACAGAAAATCATTAAAGATACATGTCAAAAAATATAATTATATGTTACAAAGTGCACTAGAAACAGAGAATCACAATGTCTTCGGTTCACATATTCTTAAAGAATCAAAGAGTTACAACAAAAAGGGATAAAACAAGGGATAATTGTAGAACATGGCAAAATAGAGAAAAATATGGCAAGTAGAGAAGTGACAAAGAACCTAGTGTAGAATGAGGTCTGAATGCAGAACAAGTTTCAAAAATATGCCTAATGCAGAATATGAGCCAGTAGCAAAAAAGGTTTCGGGTGTAGAAATTATTTCAGCAAAACACTTTCTAGATGTAAAAGTGGTTCCCAAAAAGGTTGTTAGTCTGGTCAGCTGCAATATAGGTTTCGCTTGCAAATGGTTCCGCCCAGTTGCAGCATAGGTTTTGGCTTTAAAATTGAGCCCATCCGATTATAGAACAGGTTCTGGTTGGTGATGCTTTTAGACGGTTGTAGAATAGGTTCTGGCTGTTGGAATATTTTCAACAGTGCCTCCTTAGTCCTAAGTATTAAGTCCTAGTATTTAGTTTTAGTTTAATTTTTAGATTTACATATTTCTAGTTAATTTTATTAGCATACATTGAGGTTTTTGCTTGGTTAATTAATGTTTGACCATAGTCCAAGATTAGCATGTTGTTAGGATAAGAGCTATCTTTAAGTTAGTTTGTTGTAATAAGTTTGAGGATTTCTCTCAACCACCATGTCTATTTTTAGTTCTTTCAAGAACTATAAAACTATGTAATGCATTGTTGATCAATAGAACAATTTCACCATTGTTTCTCATTTGGTATCAGAGTAGGTTTTCTCAAATGGATCAAAACCTGTGGAGAGTGGTGTGAAGAGATCTGAAACACACACTTTGTCAGAGAAACTCAAGTGGCCAGCACTCAGCAGATTTGCAAGGAAGAGCTCGAGTAAATCATTAATATATCATGAATCCTAAGGTATTTTATTATGAAATTTTGATGGTTGTTAGGTAATTGTATCAAGAGGATGCAGTAAAAATTTCAGGTGATTTGGAGCTAATTTTCTGATTTTATTAGCATTTTTATTTTTTCAATAAAATGGTTGTATAAGGTGGAATACAGGGTATTTGCTTCTCAAATTTTGGGAGAAATATTATTTCGATAAAATAATAATCCAAAAAAAATTTCAGATCATTGGGATCTGTATTTATTGATTTATGTGAATATTTATTTTTCCTTCAACAATCCTAGATCCGGAATTGTGATAAAAAGGGAAAAAGTAAATGATCACATATTTTTCACCTTTGTGATTTTTCTTCTAAAATTTAGAGGGTTTTCAGATTATTGTCTCAAGAA
Source organism: Wollemia nobilis (assembly GCA_028583015.1). Classification (NCBI taxonomy): domain Eukaryota; kingdom Viridiplantae; phylum Streptophyta; class Pinopsida; order Araucariales; family Araucariaceae; genus Wollemia; species Wollemia nobilis. The sequence goes on from JAQPPZ010016822.1 coordinate 576,502, forward strand.
TACAGAGTTTAATTTTCAAAAATTTTGGGGTTGTATGGATTTATTTATGTGAAGAACATTGAGGTTGTCTCAAAAACACTCTAAGATCTAGAAAGGGCAAAAGTAAATTGATCACATATTTCTCATTTGTGTGAATTTGGATCTGAAATTTAGTGGATTTTTAGATAAGTATATCAGAATTCTACAGGAAAGGAGTGGCTGAGAGCTAGGTGGAAGATTGATGAATGGTGGATTGCAGAATGGCCACCATGTATAAAGAATTGGAAGTACCTAAATTCAATGGAGATAATTATGTTATTTGGAGCATAATGATGAAGACCTTCTTGAAGGCTCAAGACTTATGGGATATAGTTCAAGAAGGATATGAGGAACCCACTTGGAGCAAGCTACAAGGCGAGGAGAGAAAAGAGAAGAAGGAGCAGCAATATGCAAATTGCTTAGCTCTTATGGATTTGAGGAGAGGAATGGAAAAGAATGTTTTTCCTCTCATAGCCAATTGTAGATCAGCTACAATGGCATGGCAAGTGTTAAAGGATGCTTATGGGTTTGATGAGGATACCCATAAAGCCATGAGTGACAATCATGAATATTGTTTAAGCAAGGAGGAGCCTTGCTTCCTTGAAGCAGTTTCTGAATTAGATCCTTTTGAAGGAGTTTTTGAAGAGTCTTGTAAAGACTCATATGAAGTCATGCTTTGTAATGGAGAATTATTTCTTGCAGAGGAAGGCCTGTATGTAGAAAACCAACAAGATGAAGAATGCTTCATGGAGGAAGCATATGTTGCTGAATTTTGTGATGAAAATATAAGAAGAGGTGTGTATTCCTCAAGAGGACGAGGAGGAAGAAGAGGATTTGTTGTTGATAGAAGAAAAAGTGATAAAAAATATCTCATGGAGGAGATAAATGAAGAGTGTATTATGGATAATGCACCTAAAATTCTCATGGGAGAGAATAAAGATGATAATAGGATCAACAAAAATTGTTGGCATGTTGATGGAGAAGCAATGTTTATGGAAGACCATTGTCTTGAAGACCATTCACTTGGAATGGATGTATGCTCTCTTGACAGAGAAAATGAATGGGATGATCTCCCTACAAGGAGAAGATAAAATTGTTAGAGTTCCTCTAAAAGGGGAGAAGAATGTGAAAAATATTTGAGATAGACTAAGCAGAAAATGGAAATGAGATTTCTGATTTTCTTATGCGTAATGGAGGCACATCAAAGGATATTGAGAATTGCTTGAAGATCACTCATGGATGAAGATCACTCACTTGGAGTGACTACATTGCAGAAAGAGAGTTGTCTTGAAAAGGCAACTATGTATGATTGCTTGAATGAATGGTGTTTCAACACACCAACATGGATTGAACAAAGGAGGAGAACTATTAGTGAAGATTTGATGGTTGATCTTGAAGCACCATATAATGAAGGAGAACTGCTACAAAATAGCTTTATGGGAAGCACCAAATCTACTCATACTAAAGGTAATGTTTTTATGATTAATGATTTGTTTTTTGTGAGTAGGAATGAAAAGAAAGGTGATTGTCTCATTGAGACAACTTTGATGAAGAATATTTTTGGAGAGAATACAGTGATGGAGAACTTGGGTCACATGGATCAAAATTATGTGTTCAAAATTCCTTGGGAGAAGGATTCTTGTAAAGTCATTGTTGTGAGAGAATATTTGTGTGAGGAGCAACTTTATGTTGCATATGTAGTTGGTCATTATATGGCCATATTTGTTGTTATCTTTTGTGTGGAAATATGTGAAATAATTGTATGGTATAATCATCTATGTGAGATGATTAATTGTAAATACTCATTGGGAGTATTGTTTAGTGTTGAAGATGTAAAATAAGATCAAAATGTGAGAGCATGGTTTAAAGACCATAATGATAAAGATGTAAGAGAGTGGTTGCTGAAAACCACAAGAGGAGATACTTTTGTTGAAGGGGGAGCTAATCAACAAAAGAAGGCACTCAAGAATTTGCAGGAAATCCCACATAAAGAGTGGAAGGAGTGCCACCATAAGTATTTTGTAAATTCTGATTTCTTGATTCAAGATTGGAGGAAACGTAAGAGAAAAAAATTTCTTCCAACTCTGTGATGCTTAAAGAACTCTTGCATGAGTATCTTTAGCATCAAGGGGGAGAATGTTGGAATATTTTCAACATTGCCTCCTTAGTCCTAAGTATTAAGTCCTAGTATTTAGTTTTAGTTTAATGTTTGGATTTACATATTTCTAGTTAATTTGATTAGCATACATTGAGGTTTTGGCTTGGTTAATTAATGTTTGACCATAGTCCAAGATTAGCATGTTGTTAGGATAAGAGCTATCTTTAAGTTAGTTTGTTGTAATAAGTTTGAGGATTTCTCTCAACCACCGTGTCTATTTTTAGTTCTTTCAAGAACTATAAAACTATGTAATGCATTGTTGATCAATAGAACAATTTCACCATTGTTTCTCACTGGCTATAAAATTAATCCCATCTGGATATAGTATAGGTTTTGATTGTAGATTCTTTTAGACGATTGTAGAACAAGTTTTGGATGTAAAATTAAGCTTGTCTAGTTACAGTATAGGTTTCGATTGTAGATGCTTCCAGACGATTGTAGAACATGTTCTGGTTGCAAATGGCTCTGACCAATTGTAGTAAATTTTTAGCTATGTTGTGGATCTGACTAGTTGTAATGCTAGATTTCAATCGATTGTAGATTTTTGGTGTCATGCGGATATAGAGATGGTGTCAAACGGTTATAGAACTAGATTGATATATATATTGGGTGTAGAACAAGGTCTAAAAATAAATTTGTTTACTTAGCAAGTATCCATGGGTTGTTAATTATATATAGAGATATATTGGCGAGTTGGGCAGGATAATTTAGAAATTTTAAAATTTTAGGGCAAAAAGGGCACTTTATTTAGGTGGATAACTTGCAATTTTTTCAAAATAACCGAGATACTTTAGTCAAAGGATGGTGAACCGACACCTAAAATTTATTTTTATCAAAAACAATTGGCTAAATGGTCAACTTCCGGGTCTTGAAAATTTCGCAAATTTGAATTTTTAAAAATGTTTTTTTTTCGCCCAAATGGCAAATTTTCACTGCTATGCATAACACTAAGTTGAGGGAATATTCATGTGAAGGTTTTGAGATAGACTATTGTTATCTAACCTTGGTGTGCCTCAAAAAGAATTGATTGTGAGTAAGATAGGTTTTGAAGATATATCTCCATAAAAGAAAAAAGATATGGGCACATCATATTTTGTTTGAAGTGTTTGTTGGATTGAATGTTGTGAAAAATAAGGTGGAGTGAAAATGATTGTTTGATGAGCATTTTTGGAAATATTTGAGTGAGTTCTATGTGCTTCATTATTGAATGTTTAGAGAATATTTGAGATAGGGATTATGAATTATTTGAGTTAGGGTTTGAGACCTACATTGTGCTCTTTGTTAGAAGTAGTGTGAAACACTTAGTTAAAGTTTGTAAGCAAGTTGTGCTTCATTGGTTGAATGATTGAGTGAAATTATTGAGCATTGGTTTTGAGTGATATTGAAAGTGAATGTACAAACATTAGAAATAATATTTGTGAAAGCAACAAACTTAATGATTGAGTAGAACATATTGAGTTTTTGATAGAGTACATCATTCTCTATATTTTCCAAAGGTTAAACAAATTCTAAATAGAATATGTCTAAACTGCTTAAAGATAAAGGAATTACTTTGAAGGTTAGATGAAGTATTTGATAGTATTATGTGAAATATTTGATATTGATTGAGCATATCTTGTGAGCTTTTTTGAGCATGTGTTAAAGCATATTTGAACAAGTCTTTGTGAAGGCTTGAGAGCAGAATTGAGCAAGTTCTTGAGAGGACTTGAAGGTAGATTTGAGCAAGTCTTGGTGAAGACTTGAAGGTATATTTGAGCAAGTCTTGTGAATACTTGAGATATCATTAAGAGTAGGTTTGATTTGTTCAAGATTTGTGTTAATGTTTGGGGTATATCTAAGCATATTTGATCAAGCTTTATGTTAAGGCTTGGGGATAAATTTGAGATAAAGATTTGTGAGCAGATTTATGAGTAGAGTTAGAGCATATTTGTACTACACTTGGGATAGAGTTTAGTGCAGATCTAAGATAGAGTTGAGATCAAGATTTGGAGATGATAGATCAAATGACAATAGTCTCCAATGGATAGATATCCATTAGCCAGGGTAGTGAGGATAGAGGTCTTCTATGGAGAGAGATCCACAAGCCAAAGTAGTGGGGGTAGAAGTATTCTAAAAGATCATCAACCAGAGCAAAGGGGAAAGAGTTCTCTTTTGGATAGGGATCCACAAACTAGAGAAAGGGAAAAGAGTTCTCCTATGGAGTGTGATCTATGAACCAATTGGGAAGATAGAGTTCTTCTATGGAGAGAGATCCATGAACCAGTTGAGGAGATAGAGGTCTCTAGGATAAATTTCCACAAATCAAAGAAAAGGAGAAAGAGTTCTCTTGTGGAAATAGATCCACAAATAAAATCATAGGGGATTGGTGTCTCCTTTGGATAGAGGTCCATAAATATTGTAATATAAAATTGATTCCCAAGAATATTTGTTGAGAAATTTTAATAGAAATATTTTCTCCATGGAGTAGCCCACATTAGGTGAACCACATTAAATTGGTGTCTCTATTTTATGTGATGACTTGTGCATTGCTTTGATTACTTATATTGATATTTCCATTGATAATATTGGATAATATTGTTCTGGAAAGAAAAGTAAAATTTGATCTTATACTGTTCACCCTCCATCTCAGTATAAGCTTGTGTTCTTCAATTGGTATCAGAGTGGGTTCCTTTGAAATAGTTTAACATCTTGAAGTAAAAAGTGTATAGGAACATAAATGGCATATCAAAGTGGATCTTCAACAAATAAGGCACCATTGTTCAATGTAAAAAATTATGATTTATAGAGCATAAGAATGAATACTTACTTGATGGCACAAGGATATGAGACATGGCAAGCAGTTGAGGATGGGTTCACACCTACATATACTCCTCTCATAGATAAATATGGTAAGCTCTTATATGTGAATAATTCCAATGCTAAGAATGTAATATTAAGTGGTTTACATGAAGCATAGTTTATAAAAGTTATGCATTGCAAATTAGCAAAATAGGTTTGGGAAAAACTGAAGCAAACATATGAGGGAGATAAAAAGGTTAAGATGGCAAAATTGCAAAATTACAAAAATATATTTGAATACTTGAATATGAAAGAAGACTAAGACATTGTTGAACACTTACTTCGTGTGGATGAGGTTGTTAACTCCATGTGAGGACTTGGTTTTAAAGTTGAATAATTCGACAATGTTCAAAAGGTTTTAAGGTCACTTCCTATGAAATATGATGGAAAGGTTTCATCCATAGAAGAAACAAGATATCTTGAAAAGCTAACTGTGGATGAGTTACATGGAACACTCATAGGTTATGAGATGAGAATAGTAAAGGATCCTATTCCTAAAAGGTAATATTCTATCTCAAGCAGGAAATTTGACCCTCACTAAGGCCTCTCTTCAGAGCATTCCAGTCTATTTCCTCTCTGTTTTCAAAGCCCTTGTGAAAGTTTTCCAAAAATTTGAGAAAATCCAAAAAGAATTTTTATGGACTGGATCAAAGGAGAAAAAAAGGATACACCTTGTAGGATGGACCAAAGTGTGTAGACCCAGGGAAAATGGGGGCTTAGGTCTGATGAGAATTGCTCATATGAATTTAGCTTTACTAGCTAAGCAGACGTGGCACCTCATTTTTGGTGAAGAAAATGAATGGACAACTATCATCAAACAAAAGTATCTTCAAAATATGGAATTTCTAAGTGACTCAGTTCCAATCAAAGGTTCTTCTTTTTGGAAAGCAATTCTCAATTGTAAGGAAATCATCAAAAAAGGTTTAATATGGGTTTTAGGCAATGGTGAGAGGATAAATTGTTGGAATGACAGGTGGACTAAGGATGAACCACTCACACAATATCCTAACTTATCCCGAATCAAAGATATCATGGAAGAGCTCATTGGTATAAAATTCTTTAATATATGGTTGAGGACAAAGGCAAAATTAAGTGGAAACAAATAAGGATTCAGGGATTTCAAGCGGAATCAAATGATCTTTGTAACATTCTCGGGCAATAGTTTATCCCCATGAGACCCAAGGAATATCAAGTGACTTGGGCTCCTACAAAAAATGGGCAGTTCACTGTTAAATTAGCTTACAAGATTCTGCTTGATGACGAGGATTTTGTCCTTCAAAAGGACTTAGTTTGGATAAAAAATTTAATTCCAAAAATTGCAGTCTTTTCATGGCTAATATGATAATATGATACAATTATTTTAATCCTCCAAGGAAGAATTCTAACCATTGATAATATGATGCATAAAGGTATTTGTATCACTAATCGATGTTATTTGTGTAGGGCTAATTGGGAGACCATTTATCACATTTTCCTTGAGTGCCCTTTTTCCTTGACTATCCTAAGTGGGGTTTTTTAGGCCTTCAATATTTCTTGGGTTAAACCAGCCATCGTACTTGATTTTTTCATCTAGTGGCCTTATCCCTTTTCAATCCAAAGACTTAGATACATGTGGAAAATTTGTCTCAATCACTATCTTTGGTAGGTGTGGTTAGAAAGGAACCATAGAGTCTTTAATGAGTCTATCCATGATCATCAATCTATCATTGTCAAGATCCTATCCTTTGCCAATGATAATGTGAACCTTATCCCTTTTGATAGTCATAAAATTCATCTGTAGGAGACCACGATTTCTCAATATTTAAGCTTAACCTTGTTAGATGATTTTGTGCCTAGGGTAGTCAACCCTAGAGCCAATGTTAAGTGGTCCCCACCTCCTACGGGTTGGTTTAAGCTTAATTTTGATGGATCATCTAAGGACAATCCTGGCAGAGCAGACACTGGCGATATTGTGCGAGATCATAATGGGAATATGATGCTTGCATTTTTTGAATATTTGGGAATAACGACAAACAACAAAGTTGAAACTAGAGCTATGTGGAGAGGCCTTAAAATGACTCAAGAATTAGAAGGCAATTTGATCATAGAAGGAGAATCTATGTATATTATAAATCTCCTCAATAATTGGAAAACACTTCCTTGGAGGATTAAAATAATTGTTGAAGAGGCTAGGATCCTTTTCCAGGGAAGTCAGGATAGAAAAGCCCAACATGTATTTCGATAAGCTAACAAAATTGCTAATAAGCTAGCCAATTTGGGTGGCGATGGTGAAAAAATTTTCAAATGGGAACATGCTATCCCAAGCGAAGTAGAGGAGATTATTCAATAAGAATTCCAAGAATGATAGTCGAATTTATCAATAGGGAAGGCACTATAAGTTCGAAGGCTAGGAGTATTCCCCCTATTTTTTGCAATGGACTCACAATAAAAACTATTCGAGTTGTCAGTATTCGTGGATGTTGCTTGGAAATACAACAAAGACTAATGGGGACAGTCACATGTCAAATAACATGGCTCCCAGTCATATTAGTAATTTGAGGTTGGTCGATAATCACAGGGTAGGAAAGAAACAACAATATAAGACTTCAAACTAGAGCCACGTGGACCACTAGATAGGAACTACCATAAATCTAGCCAGCAGGTTCATTTCTCCAAGGCTAATTGGCCAAGACGGGATGTGGTCCCAAAGCATGTCATAAATGGAAGAAAGCAATTACCAAAGAATTATTAAGAGTAACTATCAATACAGAGCTTATGGGAGTTTTTTTCAATAATCTACTATGTGTGTCTACAGCTTTTTGTTTCTCCACTATTTCAAGGAAGGGATCTGTGTCTGTTTATTTTTTTGTAATTATGATGCAGGTGTGTTTTCTCTAGGTATACCCAAAATGTTGTATGGGAAGTTTCTTTTTTATAACAATCTATGTTCCTTACTATATGTAATGGATTTAGTGGCATGTAGATTTTACATATATAAGATCCTTAGTAAGGACATGTTCATCAACAGCCCTAGGCTAAATTTTGTAAAAGGTTTTGGGTCAACCTGTAAAACTCGGTGTTAATGCTTTAGTATCTTATCTACCAAAAAAAAGGGAGAGGTAGCATTAAAAGTGACAAAGAAGATAAAATATAAGAAATTAGAATCAAGTGGTGAGTCAAGCAGTGATGAAGAAGCTTAATATGGAAAAATAATCAAGAGGGATTCAAGAAAATAAAAAGGTACAAAAATAGTAAAGTGTTTCAATTGTGGTAAATATGGTCACTATGCATCTAACTCTCCAGAAGCTGGAAGTAGTAGCAGTGAAGAGAAACAAGATCATAAGAGAAAGTAAGTAGGAAAACCTAGGTATGAAAAGAAAAATAGGTATAGACAAAGCAAGCATGAAATGAAGTTTTTCAATGGCATAAGAAGAGTTTCTATATAGACAATACAGGCAAGGGTTCAAGTGATAGTGATGAAAAATCATCAAATGGTGAAGAAGAATAAATTCTCTTTTTGGAAATAGAAGAGGAAGGAAGTGCTCCTATTGAAGATAAATCGAAAAGATATGAAGATACCCTAGAAGACTAAGAAGTAGAGACTGAAGAGGAAGGTGTAGTAGATCCAGAAGCATAAATTATTTTTGCTCTCAAAGAATTGAAAAAGGTTAGAAAATAGAATTCAATATTCAAGGCTCAATTTCAAGAATATGATGAGGATAAAGGAAATATTATACAATATCTGACAAACTCAATAGCTAACATAAGGAGATTTAAATAAAATATAGAGGTAAAAGTCTTTTAATGTGAAATATTAGAACAAGAGGTAGTCTCTCTAAGGAAGGAAATGAAAGAGTCTAAAGACAAGTTACGTAATTTTGGGAAAATATCAAAGACCTTGGATAAGATTATCAATGCACAAAGACCTTCATCTATCAAAATAGGACTTGATTTTGAAGAAGGACAAGGGCAACAAGAAAAAGGGGATTCAAGCTCCAAAATAAAGGATATCTTAAAAGAAGAGAGTGAATAAGAATCTAAGACTTATTATGATGATTTAGGAAATGAAAGTAAAATGGAATAAGATAATGCACAAACAAAGAATAGGGATCATCACAGAGAAGAAAGGACTAAGAGACCAATGGGTCAAAGGCAAGATTTCTTCAAAGGATGTTGCTTCTCATGTAATAGGTTTGGTCACAAGGCTATGCATTACAAGACTCATGGAAAGGAGTATGGTATTACTAAGAGGAACTTAAAATATGGACATCTCTTTCAAGGGTATTGCTACTCTTGTAATCATTTTGGTCATAAAGCAATTCATTGCAGGGTTTATGATAGGAATGGGTATGGAGAGGAACTTCAAGATATTTGCACCTTATAGAAATCAAAACATTAAGTGTTATAAGTGCAATAATGTTAGTAATATGACCAAGTGGTGTAGAACAAAATTTCTAGGGACAAGCAAGAACAAGGACATTCAAAATAATCAAAAGGAGACATTGAGAAAGAAGGTTGACAAATAAAAAGAGCATTGTATGATAGGATTAGTTTTACCCCCACCCCAAAATTAATCACCTCAAGGAGAGTATGTGGGGAGGGGTCTGAGCTAAGAGTCCTATATTTAGCCCCAAAGGATTCCCTTTGCCATTTATGTCAAAGGGGGTGAGATTTGAGTTTGGGGGAGAGAATTCGGTCAGGGGGAGAAGAATTGAAAAAAGGAAAAAGGATCGGTTTAAATAGAATGGGTTGCCATAAATGACAAAGGGGGAGATTGTTGAAAATTTTGAGTAATAAGGTTGTCATTGATGTCAAGTATTTGGTGCAAGGCAAAGTACATTTTGGTACAAGCCAAGTGGTAAAAGAATTGGTTATAATATTTTATATTATAAACCAAAAAGGTTGGCTAGAATGTTGAAGACAAAATATTACCCCATGGTTTTAAAGATAAAATATTATAATAGTAAGCTAGGAGGGTCTAATAAAAAGAATAAAAAGAATTTATGAAAACCCCATGTAAAAGTATAACCTTAAGTTAAATATTATATTAATAAATAATTAAATTTTGAATTTGGCCAAGGCACAAAAAATTCAAATTTAATATTGGAGGCATATATTTTCGTCGACATTTTTAAAGTTACCTTGGAGCATATAAAATGAGGAGACAAAAATCATAAATAAAATATGAATGCTTTATAGTGCAAGCACATGCAAACAAAATCGAATAGAGGAAAGAGGAGAAACATGGAAGTTTCTCATTCGTTGAATGAGCACAAAGGAATAAAGAAATGACGGTGAGTGTTTTCATGCACCAAGGGTTGGTAGCCCAAGTGGTAGGAAGGTCCTGCATAAGGTGTGAGCAGAAGGAAGGTACCAATTTTTATTCCCCTCAGAACTGATCAAAGATTTTAATTTACATTTTCGGAGGTGGCAAGTATAAATGTGGTGAGGATAAAGTTTAACCTCAACCACTTGGCTAGCACAAGTGGTCAAGCACTGTGCTTGGTGAGCTGAGGTCGAAGGATCAATTCTCATCTATGACAAAGTGATTAATATTTTGATAAAGGTATGCGCCTTGGTTGGTTTATAGGGTATGTTATGTATTATTGATTGTTGGCTATAGTATACTTGGCGAATGTTAATTTTACCTATGGTTTGAAACTTAGGAGAAATAAGGAGAAATATTTTGCATTATTTTAAAGGTTTGAATAACATTTATTTTATGATATTGGAGTGATAAGTGTGTTGTTGGTTTATGCATCATTGTGATTATTTTATATTTGAAAATAAATTGGAGTGAAAATTATTTTGAAAGAGTGGAGATAAAAGGTGTAAGAGTCTTGTTATTTGATTGTAATTCTTGTTTTATTAAAAAGAAAAATTGTTTTATGACCATTGTTCAAAATATTTGAGTGAGTTCTATGTGCTTCATTATTGAATGTTTGGAGAACATTTGAGATAGGGATTATGAATTATTTGAGTTAGGTTTTGAGACCTACATTGTTCTATTTGTTGGAAGTAGTATGAAACACTTGGTAAAATTTTGTAAGCAAGTTGTGCTTCATTGGTTGAATGATTGAGTGAAATTCTTGAGCATTTGTATTGAGTGATATTGAAAGTGAATGTGCAAACATTAGAAATTAGATTTGTGAAAGCAAAAAATTTAATGATTTAGTAGAACATATTGATTTTTTGATAGAGTACATAATTCTCTACATGTTCCAAAGGTTAAATGAATTTTGAATAGAATATGTCTAAACTGCTTCAATTTAAAGGAATTACTTTGAAGGTTAGATGAACCATTTGATAGTATTGAGCATATCTTGTGAGATTTTTTGAGCATGTGTTAGAGCAGATTTTTGCAAGTCTTTGTGAAGGCTTGAGAGCAGAATTGAGCAAGTTCTTGAGAGGACTTGAGGGCATATTTGAGCAAGTCTTGGTGAAGACTTGAAGGCATCTTTGAGCAAGTCTTGGTGAAGAATTTAAGGTAGATTTGAGCAAGTCTTGTGAAGAATTGAGATAACATTAAGAGAAAGTTTAATTTTTTTAATATTTGTGTTAAGGCTTGGGGCAGATCTAAGTAGATTTGATCAAAATTTGTGTTAAGGTTTGGTGATATATTTGAGATAGATATTTGTGAGTATATTTGTGACCAGAGTTAGAGCATATTTGTACTACACTTGGGATAGATTTTGGTGTAGATATAAGACATATTTGAGAGCAAGCTTTGGAGGTGATAGAGCAGAGGAAAACAGTCTTGAGTGGGTAGATATCCATTAGCCATGGCAATGAGGACAAAGGTATTATATGGAGAGATATCCACAAGCCAGAGCAGTGGGGTAAGAAGTCTTCTATAAGATCATCAACCAAAGTAGATGGGGAAGAGTTCTCATGTGGATAGAGATCCATGAACCAGAGTAAGGGGAAAGAGTTCTCCTATGGAGTGTGATCTATAAACCAGATGGAAATATAGAGTTCTTCTATGGAGAGAGATCCACAAACCAGTTGAGGAGATAGAGGTCTTCTAGATCAAGTTCCACAAACCAAATAAAAGGAGAAATAGTTCTCCTATGGAAAGAGATCCACAAATCAAAGCATAGGGGATTGGTGTCTCCTTTGGACAAAGGTTCATGAACATTGTAATAGGGAATTGATTCCCAAGAATATTTATAGATAGAATTTAATAGAAATATTTTCTTCATGGAGTAGCCCACATTGGGTGAACCATGTTAAATTGGTGTCTCCATTGTGTGTGATGATTTGTGCATTTATTTTATTACTGCTATTGATATAGCTATTGATAATATTGGATAATATTATTTTGGAAAGAAAATTAAAATTTGGTCTTATATTGTTCACCCCTATCTCAGTATAAGCTTATGCTCCTCACCCACTACTTATGATTAGCATTAATAGGGCCAAGGAATTTGGTCAATCTAAAATTAAATCAATTTGCTTCCTTAGTGGATTCATTTTTTTGGGTTAAACTTTAGGTGGAATCACTCACCATATGGAGTGAATTACTAGATGAAGGAATTGAATCACCTTTAAATTTTTTTGATGTAATTGACTAAACTAAAATAAAGGCTCATAAAAATGGGATAAAATGCACTAGATTGACAAGATGGAACAAACCAAGAAAAGGGAATGACAAGAGTAGGACATATAGTAGAGGGAGAACAATGGTAAAAAATAGTTGATGAAATAAAAATAAAAGGGATATATACATATTTACTTTTCTTTTACCATTGTATTTTCTATTAGATGGATTGGAGATGCTACCATTTACCAAATTTGGTAGTGATATTTTATCCATTATCATAAATTTATATCCATTTGGACTTTCAATCAACAGAATTTGGTATAGTTTACTCTAGATAAAGTCAAATTTCTAATAGGTTTCCATTCTAGCTTGAACACCAAGCCACCTTCCTTGTAGTTTATCTTAGTGTCCTATTTTTCAAACCATTTTATAACCACATTTTGATATTGGATACTCGTGAACACCTTTTTCTATTTTCTTCCAAGCCTAATAATGTATTTAATTAGGATTGTGTTAGGTTGATGTCAATGTTCTCAAGTTACAATTGCTAAGACATTTCAAGAAAAGGGAGTTCTAAATTGACTAGAAACACGACCTCCTTTCTAAAAAATAGCTTGTAAAGATATGACCTTGTAGAAACTTTGGGTGTTACCCAATTTTTCCATAATTATTTTCATAGCTTGGTATGCCAATCCTTTTGATATTGAAATTTGATATTTTTCCATAGATATTTATGGATTCTACTATACCATTTCTCTATAGATAGTAATTAGAGGATATCTTGAGCATAAACCCACATTCCAATGTGAATTTCATCACTTTGAATTCTATGAATAAAGTGGAACTATCAATTATTATTATGGATAGAGTCTTGAATCTAGTGATGGTATCCTCCAAAAGTCAAATGACTACTTTTTTATTTACCACTTTGACTAGCATTGTTTCAACCCATTTGGTGAGACAATTCATTGTAATAAAAATCCATCCATATCTTACACTGTATAAGGGATTTATTTTCCCAATGAAATCAAATATTCGTAGGCCTATTGGCTCTTTTTTCCTCCTTTCCATAAACATACAATAGGTCTTGCACCCATGTATCCCTTCAAATAAATAAAATAAAATAACAATCCAATTATATCCCACTATCATGATCTTACATATTGTAATATGCATAGAATAATGACCTCTTTCATCATGATATTCCTTTAATAGATATTTTATATTTTATTCAACACACCTTAGCATGATAGAAAAGTACATTGCCTAACCATGCATAGTGTGTTTCTCTCTATATAAAATGTTCCCTTTATTTAGGTTTCAATCTATCATGGACCTATCTTGATATCATTTATATTCTAACATCTCCCATCCCTCCCATCTAATCATCTATTTCTTCTATTAGTGCAACTTGATATCTTAGGATAGACATTACAAGATTATCATATAGAGATCTACCCCTAGTGAGATAATGAGGATTTATCTCTAGGTCAAACCCCTATATTTTATTTATCCATCCTTCTCTATTTTCCCAAATTCATCATGCAACATAGTGGACCATACATTGGAATGGACTACAAAGGTGGTAGGATTACTTAAGATAGGCAATATCTAAATTTTATTAAGGATTTCGTGATTAGAAACACTAATCTCTTTATAAATATACACATATATTTGTAGTTATGAAATACATGACTCATGAATAAAATCTAATATTCTTCATATTTATTGTTCTTTTGTGTTATTACTATAGAAATATTCCATCCATTCTAAACACAGATCCTAAAGTCTTTGGATAAGTTGGGATTGGTTAGGACTAGATTTTTGGTAATAGTATATTTTAAATATTTGAAGTTTTTCCTTGTCATATTTGGTCCATTCTAGAGTTGCATCCTTTTTCAAATTTGTTGTGATTGGCCTAACCAATTGTGTGAAATTGGTTATGAACTTGGATACAAAGTGGATTTAACTTAGGAAGGATTTGATACCTTTGATAGATGTGGGTAAGGGAAGCTCTTGAATTAATTTTATCCTCTCTATATATGTATAAGCCATATTTAGACACCATATGTCCTAATAAATTACCTTCTTCAACTATAAAAATGATTTTTTTAGGGTTAAGTGGGATACTATATTCCCTACACCTTTGTAAAATAGACTCCATGTGTTCAACATGTTTACTTATTTCTTTCAAAAAATGGTTAAATCATAAATTTATATAAGTATAATTTAACCTACAAAATCTACAAAGGCAATTTCCATAGCTTTTTTGAAGGTAGCCCTATATTCGATCGTCCAAAAGGCATAGTTAATAGGAAAAAGTCCCCTATTTTGTGGTAAAGGTTGTTTTATATTTATCACCAACTTTGAACTATATTTGGTTGGACCCTAAGAATCCATCTAGAAGTGACAACATAAATTACCCTACCACATTTTAAAAAATGTGGTCTATATTAGGTAGATGGTAGTGGTCCTTTAGTGATGACCTTTTCAAATTCCTAAAATCAATACAGAGCTTAATGTTTTAATTTTTATTTCATAAATATACTATATTGGCTACCCAAGTGTAGTGCTTGATTGGTGATATGGTTTGCACATATAGGAGTTTTAGAAAAAAATAATAATTATTGCTTCAATTGTGGGGTTTATAGGCCTCTATTTCTACCTAAAGGGCTTCACATCAAACTCTAATTTGATAATGTGCTCTATAATGTTTTTTTCATATACCTTCAAATCCTCATAGGACCAGCCAATGATGTCTCCATACTTCCCATAGAGATTTTGGAATAATAAGGTTACTTTTTCATTGCACTCATTTCCTAGTAGCAAAATCTTCCCTTTGGTATTCTTAATAGGGTGATAGAAGGATGTCTTCAGTTTGATGTTAGATTTATTTGCATTGTTATCTAGATTGAATAGAATTTCTAGTATTATTATTCCTTTTGGAAACTAATTTTTCTTCAATTTAATTACTCCATTCTTCATTTCTTCCCATATTCATTCTTATATTTAATATACTAAGCCTCATTTATGACAAAGACAATTATTTGCTCATCATTATTGAAGACTTGCCAATGATCTAAATTATCAAGTAGTGCTAGACTAAAAACCATCTCTACCTCTTTTTATTTGTCCTAAAATTTTGTATAGAGGTCAAACATTTCATCCATGGATGCTAACTCATTTGACTTAGTGTTAACTCCTATGGAATTACTTTAAATTTTTAAGTATTGAAGCTTTCCAATAAGTCACAAAATTTATGCTTATATGAATTTACTGTTTGTTCATAGTGGTCCATTATGAATTGATCTAATTTATCAAAGTCACCAATTATATTGAATTTTTTTATTCTCATATTTTCTTAGTCTAGTGCATAGTGCTTATATTTAGCCAAATTATTGATACAAATAAACAATAGCCTACAGCTGAAATTATTTTACATACCTTACTAGTTTATGAATTGAATTCCTACACCATCTCCATTCTTAGTTCTTGCACCATCAAAATGCATAATACATACACCGTCATACCCCTACACCTATTAGTTGGTCTGAGTCAAGATGTCGATTGGTTATTCAAATATTAGATAATTTTCTAGCTTAGTTTATTTGAAGATAATATTTGAGTATAGTGATAATCATTTCTATTTTATACAACTAATAATATTCTAGTAATTTCTCATACACAAATTTAGGTAAATCATTTTTATTCACCATGTCATATTCATCCAAATTATGCAAAAAATAATAACATGGAAGCTTATTTTTAATTTAGATCATTCTTTCATATAATTTTACCTTCATGTGGGTATATTCCATCATTAAATATTCATCCCTATATAGATCACGAGTCCATTATCTAGATATAATGATACCAAAATATGAGGGGAGGTCAACTACTATAACTTCATGGATTACTACTAACTTAAGATACCTTACCATATACATGATCAACTCTTTTAACACTTAAATAGCATTCACTTGGGTATTGTATTGTACTCTTAGTGGTATTTATATAAGGAACTATAATTTATATACAGATAACCTTAGGTATCATCATAATAGCAACCCTTGAATCCACTATACAACTCCTTGGAAGATAATCATCCATTTTCAAAGAGTTAGATTGTACAATAGTTTCAAAAACAAATGGAGTCAACACATTATTTGGTATTGTTAAAAATAAAATACAAACAAAACAATAAACATAATATAAGGGTGTGTCCATGGACAACAAATAATATCATTATCAAAAAATAGAATTAAACATCAGTTGATAATATTTGGTTGGTATGGGTTATTAATACCCAAATACAAGTTACATTTAGGTTAATATTGAGAGATTAACCTTAAGGGTTAAAATAATAAAATACTATAAAAACATCTTATTCAAGGTTTACAAAGTCCTCAAAATCTTATATGAATAATACAATATAAAATTCAATCATGGATTCAAGAGAATCTTATGCACCACATATTCCAATATCATTCCTTAAGTTGAATGGGGGGAATAGAGATATACCCTTACTTATCATCCCCTAAAGGAACACTCCCTTACACTAAGTATCTCCTACAATGCACAAAACTAACCTCATACATAATCATGGTTAGGATGTCTATCGTCTACTCTATTGAAGGCACAAAACCTAGATCAAGTATCCCACATGCATAAATCTATCTCACAAAGTACATACAAATATTTATGTGTTTTTTCTATTGATGAAACATTGGATAACGGTCAAGCCAAATGGTACTAGAATGATCACATCAAGAGTGACTACAAATCTGAGGAATGTCAATTTTCTCTAAAATCATGAGCATCTATTAAAGATGCATAGATTCATCATTATTAGCATTATATTCAACTTTTTTAGATAAATGGATTAGCATCTAGAACACCAAGAAATAGGTTCATATCCTAAATATAGCACAAACCCTATGATGGATTATCACTCATCCAAATCATTGGCCCTATCAACATATAAAATCCTATTAAAATTGGAGGGTATCCAACTAAATAGTGAATTCCCATTTGATAAGTCTCTCAAATATAATTCTCTTACTTGTGGTCTAGTGACTCTCTCTAGGTGCTTGCATATACATGTAATAATAATTGATAGCAAGATCTATATAAGGTCTTATGTGAGTAAGATAGATTAGTCTTCCCATAAGAGGTTGATACAATGTAGAACCTGCCAAAGGAGTGGTACAATTAGCCCTAATTTCCAAGCCTAAAGTGAAAAAAGTTTGAATGTACTTGTAATATTCCATCCTACAAATGTTGATGAAGATACAAAGTATAATTAGGCTATTAAATAGTGATGCTCGAATCTCTCCATTCAATTTAAATCCCAAAAAAGTAGTGTAGAGGCCTTAAATATGTCATTTTAAAAGTAGAATGAAGTCATGACTTCATATCTTAGATAAAATTAGGAGAGTTCTTATTGATGATAAGATCTTCATCATACAAAACAATTACCAAAGTACCCCCATCCTTATATTTTATTTAAACATCATGTTTGTCCTAAAATAATAAAAATCCACAACTAAAAAAAATAGAATGAATCTTCTCATCCCATGCATTAGGAGCCTACTTAAATCTATACAAGGACCTAGAGTAGGATCCTTAAGACTAAATACAGGTATTTTTTGCATTTAGATCTCCTCTTGAGGCTCCCCATGTAAAAATACACTCTTCAGATCCATATGGTGTATCTTCCATCCATATGAGACAACGATAGAGAAAATCATCTTAATTGAGTCCATCCTAACTAATAGAGAAAATGACTTGGAATAATTAACTCCCTCTTATTAATAGAATCCATTAGTAATAAGGCATACCTTGTGCTTCTCCATATAACCATATAAAGTATACTTGGTATTGTAGATCCATTTCCATCCAACTATATTCTTTCCTTTTGGAAGAGGAACCAAATCTCATATCTAGTTCTTCATCAAGACCTCATACTCCACAAGCATATCATATTTCCACTTTGATTGGTCCTTAGCCTAATAATATGTAATAAAATCCTAATAATTATAAACCTTCAAGAGTAATTCTCTAGAAGGAGCCTTCTAATGTCACCCTAAAGATGTGATCAAATGAGAATCCTTTAAAAGCATATTAACTGACTTTGGTATTTGGACGAACTAAGGAAACATTATGTACACTCTATGGCGAAGCAATATCAAAAGGTAAAACTAAATAATTTAGATCAAAATCACCACTCACCTCATCATGTATAGCTAAATTACTTTGAACTAATATGGCATATTATGGTGCTAAGAGGTTTAATCAATAGGTAATAGACCTTCACTCAAATATGAATATGAATAAGATGCTCTAATGGGAGTAGCGAGTATCAAAATATATGAAGGAATAGCTAAATATAAATTAGTCAAAAGGTTTATAAGATCCATCTACCAAAATCCTAGAAGGAGTACCTATAAGGACCTCATAAAAAATGATGTCTTTGAACACCGTTAAAGGTCATAAATATGCATACCTTTAGAGTATTCAAATACCCTACAAATATGCATTTTTAATTCTTCAATACCTCCTTCTTTTAATGATCTTTAGGTAAGTAATATTTTATAGAAGACCTAGATATATGAAAATGAGACAGAAAATTTATATCTTATTAACTTCTCAAGAGGTGCCATGCCTTACACTACCCTCTTAAGAGTTTTATTTATGATGTATGTTGCACAAGTAATATATTCACCCTATAATTTTTACTTCATTCACATGGAATGAATCATAGACTATTCCACCTCCATGATCACCATGTTCTTCCTTTTAGCCACACCTTTCTACTCAAGAGTATAGTGAATAGTCCTATGATATGTAATCCCATGAAAAGCCATAAAATTTTGAAATACGTAACTTACGTATTCACCACCCCCATCTAACATGATATATTTGATTTTTCTATCCAATTGATTCTCTATAAGAGACTTGAAGTTATTTAATATCTAAAGTACCTCATCCTTAAAACGAAGTTTACAACCAAACATATCTAGAAACTTCATCAATAAAAAGGAGAAAGTACCAATTTCTTGAAAGATATGGTGTAACCATAGATCTATAAATATCATTATATATGATATCTAGGGGTGATAATCCCATATTAAAACCCCTTTTAGAAAATTTTCCCTATGATGATTTCTTGGAATACATCCCTTGCATGCACCACTTGAGAAGATATTAGTAGATTCCCAATGGTCATTTGAAACCAAATCATATATTTCAAGGATCCATAGCTAATATTCCCAAGTCTAGGGTGTCATCTTTTACTATCATTATCTACATGTGCAACCAAAGCAACAAAATATTTCTTTCTAGAAGAAGAAATAGAAGAGGTAAGCCTTTCTCATCATGTATAGATTTGGTCCTACTCATCACAATAGCCAAAATCAATATTTTTAAATTTAATTTCTATGTCCTTAATTACCCAATAATTAGGAAAAAAATCTACCTTTTATTTATATGAGTAATGTGATAAATAGATAAGAGATTAAGTCCTAGGTGTAGACCAATTGGTTCTTCCAAAACCTGTAAGGGGGGTGGATGTCCAAGGTTCAAATATTAGGCCTCGTTGAAATGAATGCTTGTCCTTTTCCTAGTGCTTTCAATTATGTAAAAGGTTTAAAATTATAGTGGCATGGTGGTTATAGGGGCAGATTATGCGAGTACTGTATGGCAGCTTTTGAGGTAGACAAAGCAAAATATTGTGGCAGCCATAAAATATGGATAGTGTGCTTGAATCATCATGGTGGATATTGATTCCACCATGTAAAATAAAAACAAAAAATATTAGGAACATGAAGTACCTCATCAAAATAAGAATATCCAATTCTAATCTCTCACATCCTACAACCTATAAAGAAGAATCATCTCCAGCAACATATTTCCATAAATGCAAATTGTTGTACCCTTGTAGGAGATGTTTGTGATTTTTCATGTGCCTAGTTGCCCCTAAATCTATAATTCAATCATCAAAATATATGGATGTGCAATATACTAAATTAAAATATAATAGTGTCAATGAGGTTTCTCCATCAGATTTTTGCTCACCCTATGTATAGAAGTGCAAAAACCTAATTTTGAACACATGGTTAATATTTGAGATTTTCAATCTCTTCATCAATCATTCTTTTTATCAACCAAATTGAATCAGCCTTCCTTTTATCCAAATTTGGAGCATTTATTACTCCAAAAGTGATAGTTCTAGGGACTGAGAGATAGTTCCAGCAGAACTATCATGACTTGATGGTGCTTTTGTAAAATAAATAAATTTTAACTTTTCTTACCCATTTTTGACCTCCAATGGTCATGATACAAATCACCAATGAAATAAACCTCATAATTATTTTTAATGGCATGTGCTAAATTAAATAAATTTTACTTCTTATCTCTTTCAAGCCCCCAACCATTAATGAGATAAATCTCCAAAAATTTAATTCATAGCTCCTAAAGTAGACCCCAACTCTTTGAAATTCTACTCTCTTGATCTTCCATTAATGTCCTCTTGAACCTATTTTCAAATTCTTGCCTTTTTCTATAATATCATATTCAATGTAACTCTTCCTCCATGAAGTCATGGCTACCTATAAAACTAGCACTTAGGGTGACCATTTCATAAAGATCTTTAGAATAAAAAAATTCTACCAAAATATCTCTAGAATCATAGGTATTTTAGCATTTTGTATGGAAATATTATACCACAATCTTGTGAGGCCACATTTGCAAGTATTCAAGATTTTATCCCTTACAAGCTCTCTCCAAGAAACTAAGCATAAAGTCTTCAAGAAAGTAATCAAGCAATCAAGTCTACAAGTAATCAACACATCATAAAGTAGCAATAATCAAGCTCAAGCTTCTAAGAGTGATTAATAGGCAAGCTAGAAAGATTTCAACAAGTTTTTAACAAGGATAAAACAACCTTGTATCTTGGGTTTTTCTCTTTCTCCTTATTTGCTTTTGGCTCTTCTTTGTTCTTGTAGATTTAGACCTTTTATATTTTTACAATTAGAGTTTGTTTTGCATTTTTGCACTTGCATTTAGTTCATCTCTTATTTTAACATTTAATTTTCATCTTAAGTAAGAAAATATTTTCCTTTCTATTGTTTAATAAGGCCCTCATATTTCCCATTTAGGACCCTTCATCATAGTCATCATAATATTAGCTCATCTTAGATATAATTTTGCTCTCAAAATTGAAAGCATAATTTAATTATATATGGGTGACTTTATAACTCTTTGGTTTACACAATTATTATCACTAAGTAAAAGCATAAATGGTGCTATCATGACCAAATAGCACTTTCACCACCTGGTATGTATTTCTTATGTTATGTCATTTTTATCTTTTTTTGTTTATCTAAATAGGGGCCTGATTTCTCTTCTAGGAAGTCTCACTATCCTCTACCAACTCAAATAGACCCCTCTACCATTTAATAAATATTTTACTATTTGTTGTATATGTTAAGAAATAGTGCCATTAATAGGAAATAAAATAAATAATACTTTTGTGATCAAATGGAATTTTTGCTACAATGATAATCAAGTTTTCTATCTCATAACTATATTATTCAAGCATTTAATATTTAGATTCTACTTGTTGTCTCTATAAACTAGGTTCTATTTTCTATTTATCAATAAAACAAACAAACAAACAAAAGAAATATCTAGTTAGTTTTAATCATAGAAGATCATCATAATCATTAAACTTTAGTATTTAATTAAAAATGCACGTAGTTGCATTCTAAGCTTTCTATGTTGCATTCTCTTGTACCCTCACCATCGATCTTAAAAGAAATCATCTTTTCCTTCATCCTCAAATTAAAAGAGCATTGTAGTTGTAGGCCTTGCATGTTTTATTGTGTATGTGTATTAAGGCTAGATTAAGTTTTAGCTTAAAAAAAAAGGTATCTTAAGAGAAACATAGTTTCTTTAATGAAAATGTAGGTGTTCTTCAATCAACCCAACAAACTTGAATTTAAGCTCATAACATCCCCTAGTCTCAAAGTAAGAAGGGAAGAAGACATAGAACATCATGAGGAGGCCCTTAAGCATGCCTCCTACCTCTTTTCTCTTCTCATGTTATGATGAACCCAATGTGAACACCACCATGGTTCTAAAGAATTCTCATTATCCAATCTAAGTATTAATTAAATTAAATTTTACCTAAACTTTAATCGACCATCTAATATTGTTTTTTATATTAAATCTAGATAATAAGAGCATAACCAATTGTTAGTCCTAATAAGGGGATTTATGATCCTTTGAGTAGTTTTATGAGCTACTAGGATATATTACGTATATAGTGAGCCCAAGTTGCCACACACCAATATAGGGTCTTGCACGTACATACACCTAATAAGAAGTATATTGTAGTGGGCTAGTGGGAGTCATAAAAATGCAGACTATTGATCCTCATGTACCATATTATCCATATATCCAAGTGGTCACTTTCATGTATCATTGGAAACATATGTATTAGCTTTCTCTCACATATCTATGGGTAATAGAGAGAAGTATGTAGGAATATTCATTGTATTGGGAGACCCCTCAGGCATATAGGTAAAATTTGGTATATCAAGGGAAGGGAATACAAGGTTGAAAAAACATCTCTTTCTTCTATATTCAACCTTATAAATATTTTTACTAATTAATTGAACTCTTATTTGTCTTCCAATATATAGCCTTAAGACACTACCTAACATGTAGTGGCACTCATTATTTGACCATAAACCCTAACTCTTCGATGGAAAGTCCCAAGGATTAACCTGCCTTTGAAAACTCAAACTTTGAAGAAGAAGATGAGGACACTCTCTCATTAGGTTCTCTAACCCCTATCCATGATGATCAAGGGAGAGTGGTTTTTAAATTCACTAATCACATGGCTTTCTTCTTGCATAAACATAGGGAAGTTGTGGAATCCTTCCTTAGAAAAATTCATGATGTCCTAGGTGTTTCTGTAGGGGAGGGTTCACTCTTGGACCGTCCCCAAAAACCTAGTTCAAACCCTTTGAATCAATTGGATCCATCCTTTGGATATTTAAATGTAAACTTAATTCATAAACTTCTATTTTTTATCTTAATATCATCACTACATATAGGGAGGTTAGGATTCAAAATATCTCATCTTCCTTAGAAAAACACTCATATTTGCCTTCTCTTGATGAACTACTATGAGACAATGTGAGTTATCCCATATACCAACAAGTGGTCACAAGTTACATTCCTAAATTAGATGTAACATCAAGTGTCTCAATTTCTAATTCTCATGTTTATAACCTTCATTCTAATATCACAAGCATGAGTATGATTTTTACTCAAAACCATAATCTTGTAATATCTCATATTTTATCTTCTAATACTTTCACTTTAAATATCTTGGAGTAAGTCATATGATGCCAATATAAACATCATACATCCAACTACATTAATATCTTTCCTATGTAAATTATCAATTTCTTCATTTCTCTTAGAATATGTCTTTTGTGTAATTAATTCCAACTTCTAAACTTCACACTCTAACCTATCAACTATAACTATTGAAACAAAAAATGACCATATTCCAAGGGACTTCCTCTAGTCACAAGTACTCTGGTAGAGATCACGTTACAAAAGCAACACCGAGCAAATGATACACAAGCGTTTCTCCTTTGAAAAACTTATAGAATCAAACATTTCCTTACTTTCATGCCCAAAATGAGGATACAAAAGAAAAATTCCTTTTACAATTTTAAAAAATTCCCTCAAATGCCTTATTTTCCCCTTTTCCCGCCTAAAACCATCTATTTCAAATTTGAAATTTGGGGGCAACTTGTCAAGGTTGTAACTTCGCGTTCGTTGACCCGATTGACTATTACAGCATATTTTTGAAAATGGCATGAAACGAGCTAAGAAATGCAACCTTGGATCTTCACACCAAGGCTTGTGTCTAGTTGAAAATCCTCAAATTCGACCTCTAAGACCTTCAAAAATCTCCTGCAAGTTAAACTAGTTTTACTAGTTTTACAAAATTAAACAATTACAATTTTTTTCGAGTGATGCAAGATCACTCTTACACCATTGGATGCTCCTGCATCAGACACCTAGGGTAATTTTGAGAAGTGACCTTCACTTCTCTGTTGTTGAAATA
The DNA here is from genome assembly GCA_028583015.1 of Wollemia nobilis. Classification (NCBI taxonomy): domain Eukaryota; kingdom Viridiplantae; phylum Streptophyta; class Pinopsida; order Araucariales; family Araucariaceae; genus Wollemia; species Wollemia nobilis. Next base: position 601,189 of record JAQPPZ010016822.1, read on the forward strand.
AAACCAAGGCGTTCAACCTTAGCCTTCGACAACCAAGATGAATCTTCAATAGGTTTGCCCTTCCACTTAACCAAATATTCTGCATACTACCTATTTTTGGTACTTTTCGATGCGGGTATCCAGTATATCTTCTGTATCTAGAGTAGATGCTAGAATATTCCACAATTCTGCTACTAGTCCCTCACCATTATCTCCTTCATGGTATTCTACCAAATATGAAATGTTAAAAACAAGTGATATGTTAAGCCCACTTGGAAATTCCACTTCATATGCATTGCCTAAATCCTATTTTTCTATGATTATGCATGGTCCAAACTTCTTCATTTTCATCTTGTTATAGGTTTTAGCAGGAAACCTTTCTTTTCTCAGATGGACCATAACTTCATCTCCCACTTCAAATTCCTTAAATCGTTGATTCTGGTCTATACTTGTCTTGTACTGAGTATTCATCTTAGTAATATGCTTCTTCACATCTTCATGCAATCTCTTCAGATGCTATGTAAAGTCCTTAGCCTAAGCACTATTCTTTTCCCCTCTGTCCATATTTCTCAACTCGAAAGCATTCCTTGGGTTGCTCCCATACACAATATAGAATGGGGATTTATTAGTACTTCTATTGACTGAATTATTGTATACAAATTTTGACTATGGCAAAACCAAGTCCCAGCCCTTGGGCTTATCTCCTACCAAGCATCTCAATAGATTACCCAAACTCCTATTCACCACCTCCATTTTCCCATCAGTATGCGAGTGGTATGCAGAACTGAATTTCAGATTTGTCTTCAATTTATTCCATAGGGTCCTCCAAACATACCCAACAAACTTTGTATCCCTATCAAAAACAATTCTCTTTGGTAGACCATGAAGTCATACCACCTCTTTGAAAACCCTGCAGCATGAACTGCATCATTAGTTTTCTGATAGGGAATAAAATGTGCCATATTTGAAAACTTGTCAACCATTACAAATATGGAATCATTCCCCCTATGTGTCCTTGGTAGGCCAAGAAAAAAATCCATGCTGATGTCCTCCCATGGTCTCTATGGTACAGGTAATGGATGATATAATCCAGTGTTCTGTCTCACACCCTTGGTCATCTGGCATACTCTATAACTTTGCAAAAATCTCTTCACATATTGCTACAACTTTTGCCAATAGTAGTTCTCACTAATGAGGGCAATGGTCTTATCCTGGCCAAAGTGTCCAACCAACCCTCCACTATGTTTCTCCTTGACTAGATTCTCCCTCATTGAACTCCTTGGAATGCATAATTGATTTTCTCTAAAAACATTCCATCTTGGATCAGAAAATCCAACCACTTAGTCTTGTCCAAAGTAACAGGTGCCAAGCAAGCCCTCAAAGCCTCTGCAAAATCAAGATCTTCAGGGTACAAACCCTTAATTTCATCAAACCCTACAACATCCACCTTCATTTATGTCAACAAACATTACCTTCTACTTAAGGCATCTATAACTTTGTTTGACTTTTCGCTCCTGTGCTTCAACATAAAGGTATAACTCTGTAGAAACTCAAACCACTTCAAGTGCCTTTGATTTAGCTTCCCTTGGCTATTAATATATTGTAAGGCCTGATGATAAGTATATAGAACAAACTCTTTTGGAAAAAAATAATGCCTCCACTTATTTAGAGCCTGAACTATAGCATAAAACTCTTGATCATAAAATAAATACTTCTTCCTAGTATCATTGAGTTTCTCACTAAAATAAGCAACAAGTTTACCTTCTTGACTCAATACAGCTCCTATGGCACTACCACTAGCATCACAATCTACCTGAAATACCTTATTAAAATCTGGAAGTGCAAAAATAGGTTGCTCTATGACCTTCTTCTTAAACATATCAAAGCTCTTATCTGCTCCTAAGGTCCACTTAAATTATTTCTTATTCCCTCTCATTATTTCTGTAAGGGGTGCATGAATACTACTAAAATTTCTAATGATTTTTTTGTAAAAACTTGCTAGACCATGAAATGATCTTAACTCAGTTATGCTCCTTGGAGTAGGTCATTCAATAATAGTCCTCACCTTTTCTGGTTCCATTTTTAGACCTTCAGCTGATATGAAAAATCCTAGATACACTAACTCCTTCACAAATCTGCACTTCTTCAAATTAATCAGCAACTGCTCCTCCCTCAGCTTCTTAAAAACCCTTCTGATATGCATCAGGTGCTCTTCCAGGGTCTTACTAAATATTAAAAAGTCATCCAAATCGACAATGATAAGTTTTCCTAAAAACTCCTTCAATACCTCATTCATCAGCCGCATGAATGTGCTTGGTGTATTGGTTAGCCCAAATGGCATGACCAACCACTCATACAAACCCTCTCTAGTCTTGAAGGTTGTCTTCCACTCATCTCCTTCTCTGACACAAATCTGATGGTACCCACTCTTCAGGTCAATCTTTGTGAAGTACTTGGCTCTACTCAAACAATCCATAATGTCATCCATCCTTGGCAATGGAAATCTATATTTTATGGTGATCTTGTTAATATCTCGGGAGTCTATACACATTCTCCACTCTCCATATTTCTTTGGTTCTAGTACTATATGTACTGCACATGGACTCAGGCTCTCCTGAATTAGTCCCTTTTTTAGAAACTCTTGTACTTGCCTGTTTAGCTCCTCACTTTCTATAGGGGTCATTCTATGGGTTGCCTTATTCGATAAACTAGATCCTGGTACCAAATATATATCGTGATTGATATTCCTTACTAGTGGCAAACCATTAGGCACATTATCTGATATAATATCTAGAAATTCTTCTAACAGACCTGAGAATTCCACTGGGGTATCTTTGCATTCTTCTTCCCTAACTCTAGGAATTAATGCATAGCACATATGCTCATGCTTCAAACCATCCAAAAACCTTCTACCTTCAACTAAACATATTATGGCACTGCTACATACCTTTTCGTCCACCTCCTTCAGGGACTTCAGCTTATGGCGCACTCCATTCTTTTTTAGGGAGTAAGTATTGGCATGACCATCATGCACTGCACACCGATCAAACTGCCATGGCCTTTCCAATAGCAAATGGTAAGCATCCATAGGCAGGATGTCACACAGGACCTCATCACGGTAATTCCTAATATTAAATTTTACCAATAATTGCTCATTGACCAAATCTCTATGGTCCTTCTACAACCATGCAATATGATATGGATGCGGGTGTCTCTTCCTCTCTAATTACAATTTGGTAACCATTCCTTTTGAAACTAGGTTATTTGTGCTACCATTGTCTATGATAATATTACAGACCTTACCTGCACATTTACACCTTGTGTGAAATAAGATCTTCCTCTAATTTTGGTCTCTCTCCTCATTCAGCAAGGCTCTCCTTGTGATAAGCACTTCTCCTATTTTTGCTTCTTTAGAGTGCTCAGATTCAACATCTTCATCAACAACAATAGCTCGGGTGGGCATTATCTTTAGGTCTCTTATTTTTCCTCTCTTGGTGTTGTGGACACTTGTATTCTCTATGTCCTTCTTCCCCACAGTGGAAATAGGTTCCCCAAAATCCTCCTCTTCTAAACCCTCGTCCAGACCTCCCTCTTCCTCTCTAGTAACCATTGTTCTAATCACGGGGGCGGTAAGCATTATCTCCCTTTTGGTCCTGACTATTGTTGGCTTCTCCATTCTTCTTATGATATTCATTTTGTCCTCCATTTGTTCTTCCACCAGTTATTCCACCATGACCTCTTCCTCTTTGCTTGATCTCAAACCTTCTGTTCAGCTTCTCTTCAACCCTCAAGGCAAATTGGTAAACATCCTCTATGGTGGTCATCCTGACAAGACTTAACTCCTCTTGAATACTTGCTCATAACCCATTAATATAACGGGCTACCTTCTCCTTTTTGGCCTCAGAATTACCTATTCTGATTAAAATTTTATAAAAATCCTTTGTGTATTCTTTTACTGACTTACTTGACTACCTCAAACCTTACATTTTCTTTAGCAGATCCAACTTGTAGTCAGTTGGAATGAACTGCCTCTTCAACTTCTCCAACATCTACTCCCATTTTGTTATCCTTTCTTTTCCTCTTTTGTTTCTATGTAGCTGCACTCCCTTCCACCATATTCTAGCATGACCCTTCAACTTGGTCTTAGTAAACTTGACCCTATCAGGATCTTCAACCTTCTCATACTCAAAGTATTCTTCTAAATCATTGATCCAGTCAATCAACTCCTTTGGATCAAGATTTCTAGAATACGTAGAAACCTCCATATTCGGTCTCTTTCCAATCTGATATATGGCTCTGTATAACTTGTCTTGTGTAGGATCTATCACCTCTTCTTCTTCCTTGAACTAGTCCTCTTATTCTTCAACTTCATCTTCGCTGCCATCTTCTCTCCTTGGCTCAAATCCTCTATGCAGCTCCTCTTACAGAACCTGAACTTACCTCTACAAAGCTCTGAAATATTCTTCTGGGACCATATTTCTCCCACCATCATGATTTCTTCATGGAGGTATTCTATTCACTTCTCTCATAAAATCTAACCACAGATCCTGGTGTAAACTGCCTCATGTTCGGTGATCTATTTACACACTTAGGAACTCCTGCTCTGATACCACTTGGTAGATATCATGTTACACAAGCAACACCGAGCAAATGATACACAAGTGTTTCTCTTTTTAAAAACTTAGAGAATCAAACCTTTCCTTAATTTCATGCCAAAAATGATGATACAAAAGAAAAATTCCTTTTACAATTTCAAAAATTCCCTCAAATACCCTGTTTTCCCCTTTTCCCGCCTAAAACCATTTATTTCAAATTTTAAATTTGGGGGCAACTTGTCGAGGTTGTAACTTCGCGCTTGTTGACCCTATTGACTATTACAGCATATTTTCCAAAATCCTAAGTAGGGCAACCTTGGATCTTTGCGCCAAGGCTTGCATCTAGCCAAAAATCCTCGAATTTGACCTCTAAGACCTTCAAAAATCTCCTGCAAGTTAAACTAGTTTTACTAGTTTTACAAAATTAAACAATTATAATTTTTTTTTGGGTGATGCAAGATCACTCTTGCACCACTGGATGATCCTGCATCATACTCTTATGATGACTTGTGCAACCAATATTTAAATCCTTTTGTAGCTATCCATCCTTTTCCTCCTAAATTTAAAACTCCTAAGTTTTAAATGTACAAAGGGAAGGAAGATCCTATCAACCATCTTAGGTTGTTTAGAACCACTTGTAGTGATATTTCTTATGATGAAACATTGCTACTCAAAATATTTTCCAAGAGCCTTAGTGATCCCACCTTATAATGGTACTACCAAATACTAAGGCATTACCTTAAGAGCTTTAAGGATATTGTTGAGATGTTTTTCAAATAATTATCCAAATATATTGAAGAGAAGGTTATAGTTAGTGACCTATATCAAATCAAACAATCAAAATACAAGAAATTTCTTAATTTCTTGGCAATATGGAAAGCCCTGGTAGGGAGACTCTAATATGTCCTTCCATAAAGAAATATTTTATACATATTTATAGGTAATATTAATGAGAAATTGTCTTTCTATTTGGAAACAATTAATATATCTTATTTTTAAGATGCCATTGATATGGCCAAGAGAGTAGAGACTACCCTCCTCAAGCAAGAACAAATAAAATTTAAATTCCATAAGGAGGAAGATAAACCTTCATGTAACCCATAAGGGTACTTATTATAGACAATGGAGTCATAGACTCATTCCAAACCAAAAATATGAGTGCTATAGTGACCCTTGTGAAGCTTGTCTTAGGGAAGGTACAACAACCAAAATCTAGGAGAAAGTACTCCTAATTAGACAAGCATCCTTTAGCCATTTTCTAAAATCCAAAATGGTGGATCTTCCATATACCAATCCTTTAGACACTAAAAGGGACAAAGCTTCTTGGTTTTTTCCCAATGAGCAATGTGCCTTCCACCATGTTAAAGGTCATGTGATAAATAAATGCATGATTCCTAGGAACTTAATCTAAGACCTAATAAATAAATATCATGTGGTTCTCAATATATTTGAATCTTAACCCTTTTCTAATCAAGACCTTGGAATCTTCTAAAATCCATTTCCTAATCATAATCAAAATGAAAATATAGAAAATAACATTCATTATAAAATTTCTCACCTCCAAACCAAAGGATGGTGGGAGTAATCTATTCTTTTTATTATATTTCTCACATTTGTATTGTAACTATTGTCAACTCTGATTTTCCCCACTCAGGATAATCGTACCTCATGTCAGAGCAACACAGGGAGTCGTAGCTAAGAGAATGGGTTTTAGCTCAATTGGTGGCCTCCAATATTTTTTACAAGGTTGGCTCCTTGTTAAGATGTTATCTTCAAGGTGATGCTACTCTATCAAGGGAAAAAGTATGTGATAAAGTAAGCAAACTCAACAAATAGAAATTAAAATGGGGAGATGTGCCAAGAGATCCACTAAAATCTTCTTACAAAAATAGGCATGAATGTTATGTGCCAATGGTGAACACTTCCTCTCCTCAACATAGTTGAGAACAATCAAGATCTACAAATTTTATGTATATATGAGCAAGCAGTATTGCAAGAGAGCAAAGCTATTAAGTGACTCAGTCTAAAAATAGATGTAGGATGCTCATACACACGTAGTCTTAGAACACCTAATATTCATTTAAAAAATTTCAAAATCACACATATACACATCCATGGGTCTACAAAAAAGGCCAAAAAATAGACACAGGATTTCTTGTATATATAAATGGAGGTAAACATTTAATTAGATTGTACCAAAAGTGAGGATTTGAAATTACCCACAAGTCGCTTAGGAACCACAATAATTTTTACAGAAATAAATGAAAGGAAAACCTACAAATACATGGAATTACAAACTCACTGATCCTTTACAAAGCTAATACTACTCTTATTTATAGATTTATAAAGGAGGGTATTACCTCCAAAACTCATGCAAATATATCTAGGTGGTTTTCATTTTAGATACTGAATCATGTTCTTTTTTTACTATTCATACCTTTAGGATTTTCTAGATCTAAAGATATGAATGTCAGTCGATCCTGGCCCCTAGATGAGTAGATACTATTTTAATTTCCATCTACTCATTTTTTCTAAGGATTCTCATCACATGGATGTAGAAGGTTGCTTTAATTTAATATTTTGGATCTTTATGCTACTTCTATCATGGCTCCATACTATTTTTATCCTTTATCATAGATACAAGATATATTTTGTAGGAAGGACAATCTTCCTCAAATAATGTGCACTTTAATTATTTGACCTTTGAGGCATTTACATTTTCTTCTTTGGGATTTTTTTTTCATCCTTCAAGACAACTTACCTTTAGATCTTTGGGAATTTTTTGCCTTCAGTTCCTTGTTGGGACTTTGTGTTACCACCTTCTATATACAACTCAGGAACTTCTAACCTTCTTATTTTTCTTTCTCATGAGATATGGCCTATGTTTAATTAGGCATTTATGATCAAGCCTTTATTCATGTGCTTGTCCATGACTTTGAATTTTGATTTTGAAATGTGTAGTGATGTTAGAATACTATTACCTTATTTGGTAATTTGTAATGTATCTTGAGTATATTAGTTTATTTACATTTACTTTCTACCTAGGTTAGTTTGTTTCTATCCTAGGTTAGTAGTTTACTTTACCGATATTTCTTATGTCGGTAGATATTATTTGTTAGGATATTATTTGGTTAGTTGTTAGCACTATTAGCTCATTGGTTAGCACTATTATTAGCCTTAGTTTGTATATTTTCATTCAATATCAATAATATATCAATTTTTTTTACTCTGCCTAATATGGTATCAGAGCCTCACCATGGATCACTCTGATAGTGGCGATCTAGTTGGAGTTGGAGGATGCCTACCTGATGTGATATGTACCTCCTATTTGTGGTGGAAGATCTAGACCCTGGTGACCTACATGACTTGCCCATGCTGGTAGATATAGACCTCAGTAGACTGGATGATCAATAGTTGGTCAGTCTCGACTTGAGGCACTAGAGGAGTGGACAACATGTAGGCTACCGTGGATCCTGGGGAGACATCGGGCCCTATCGATATTTGATAGATAAAAAAGATATCATTGTGAGGGCCTCTAACTATGATAACCTAATTTTAAGAATACAGTGGATGACATAGTGATCGTAGGCACTAATGCGATATTGTTGCATGGCTTACAGAAGACACTGATGGTTGGACCCTAAGGACATGTGGCTAGACCTATGGGTAAAAGAGGACCTAAACACACCTGGAGTAACATCTAGGCTATGACATAGCAGCTAGTTGGACAATATGGCCACCTGATAGGATGACCTGATGTAGGATCGAACCGATGCATTGGGGATCAGATCGACCAAGATGGGACTCGACGACCGACCTACAAAATGTTGGACATTTTGAGTCCATGGAGTTATCATTGATGTCAAGGAATAAGCCACCATTGATGCCAAAAGGTTAAAATGAGCAATGCAAAATTTTGATGGCAAGAAAACTTCATAATATTCATTTTTGATATTATAGGAAGCATAAGTAAAAGGTTTTTATTAGAACCATGGATTGGCAAATAAAAGGTTTTTATTAGAACCATGGATTGGAAAATAAAAGGTTTTATTAAAAACCATGGTTTGGCAAAATAAAAGGTTTTTATAAAATCCAAAGTAGGCTTTTTATTCCAAGTTAAAAATTCCAAGGAAGGCTTAAATATTTAATTTATAAAAATTTAAATTCAATTTATTTATTTTACATGGTATAACCCTAAGGTTACCCCATCGACATGCAAGTCGAAAACAACCCCACCAACATGTTGGAAGAAATAACAAAGCAAGGAACTTAGCAATATAAATATTGCCTCGCTAAGGCCAAAAATAAATTAATCATTCACATTTGAGAATGTGCTACATTTCATGAAGAAGATATAGAGGAATTCATGTGCTACATTTATCCTAAAGTTTGAGGTTTTGAAGAAGACGAGGCACTTGGATTCTAGCACCATCTGGTGGCTAGCACAGGTGGCAAGTGCTTAGTGTTTGCAAATGGGAGGTTATGGATTCGAAACTCGGTGACAATAGTTTTGGGAAGCCCCTTTGTCATTTTTTATTTTGGTGCCAAAAAAAAGAATAAGGAGTGTGTGGGGAGTTTAGATCCCATGTGAACACTTAGCTCACACAGTAGCTAAGGTCGTGGCTAAGGTGCTTGTGGAGGCAGCATCGTGGGTTCAAAACCCACTAAGGGCAAAGGTACAATTTTTTTATTTAAATTTTTGTTTACCCTAAGGTTTTTGTGAGTAAATTGGGAGGTATAAGGTGGTAATAAAGTTGGGATAATTACCTATGTGTTAAAGTGATTTTTGGGCATGGTAAAAGGTTGTTTTTGATAAAGTAAAACTAGGGTAATTAATTTTTACCTTAGAAGAATAAATTGCATTGTTTTATAAATCATTTTATTTGATAAGTGCAATTTAAGAAAGGAGTTATAAGTAGAAATTATGTTATATTTTATAAGAGGTTTTTGATGAAAATTATGATGTTGAAATTTATTATTGAGATGGAGCAATAAGGTGTATTTGGGATTTAATTATCATTGTGTTTAAGGTAAATTTTAAAAAGTGTTGGGGTGATAATTCTTGTCATCTAACCCTTTGTACTTGGAAAATAAAGTTGTGATAATTGATCTAGGCTATTGAAGATCATTCTACATCAAAGAAATAGGTATGGGCATATTCTTCCTTGATTGAGTTGATTGGTTGGTTTTCTAGAAAACAACTTTGGAGTGAAAAGGACTTGATTAGGTTTCCTTATTGAGTTGTTGAGCTATTGTGAAGTGAATGCTATGCACCTTATTTTATAAGCATTGTTGTTGAAGTGAATGGTTGAGTGAAGAACTTGAACTAGGATTTGGAAAGAACATGAGTATCATTGTTATGTGAATATTATTTTATAAGAATTGTTGTTGAAGTGAGTAATTGAGTGAAGAACTTGAACTAGGGTTTGGAAAGAACATGAGTATCATTGTTATGTGATATTGGTTGATAAGCATTGTTGGAAATATTTTGAGTGAGTATTCATATGCTTGGACTAGGTTTTATGAGCAAGGATTATTTCATTGAGTGATTGGTTGAGTAAAGTTGGTTGAGCCTAGTCAAGCGGATGTGTGAATTGATTGTTCAAGTTCTATGAAACAAATTGTTCTATATTCTGAATTGATTTGAGAAAGAGGTTGAGAGTTTATAAGTGTGAAACATATTGAGTCTCTAACAATTCTCTATCTTTTTCAGTGATAAAAGAGAGATTGAAAGTGATTGACAGTTTGTGAATTTCAAGCATATTGAGTCTCTAACAATTATCTATATGTTTCTAAAAGAGTGATTGAAATTGATTGAGCATTGAGGTGAATGTGAAGCATATTGAGTCTCTAAAAATTCTATGTATGTTTCTAAAACAGTGATTGAGTATTGTGATGAATGTGAAGCATATTGAGTCTCTAACAATTATCTTTATGTTTTTATGAGTTTGGACAAGTTCTAGAGAGGACAAGTTCTAGAGAGGACTTGTGAAGCATATTGAACAGATTTGGACAAGTTCTAGAGAGGACTTGTGGATAGATTAGTGTGAGATTTTGTGGAAGCTTACAAGATAGAATTGAGACAAGTCTTTGAGTAGAATTGTGAGCATAGTTGATTGATTAATTTTTTCAAACCTTGGGTTAACGTTTGGGGCAGATATACTAGTGTTTATTGGATCAAGCTTTATGCTAAGGCTTGAGGACAAATATTGAGGATAGATTTGTGCTAGACCGAAGTACTGTGCTTAGTGCAGATTTGAGGATAGAGTTTGGTGCATATTTGAGGAGAGGTATGTGCCAGACCAGAGACAGATATTGAGCAGAGTTGTGCTAGATCGAAGGACTGTGTTTAGTTTAGATTTGAGATAGAGCTTTGGAAGTGATAAATTATAGAGGATGATAGTCTCCAGTGGATATAGATCCATTAGCCAGGGCAATGAGGATAGGTGTCTTCAGTGGATAGAGATCCATTAGCTAGAGTAGTGGGGGCAGTAGTTCTTCTAGAAGATCACCAGCTAGAGCAAGAGGAGAAAGGAGTTATCTTGTGGATAGAGATCCACAAACATGATTAGGGGATTGGTGTCTCCTTTGGATATAGGTCCATAAACATTGTAATAGGGAAAGGATTCCCAAGATATTTACTGAGAAAATTTTAGTGAAATATTTTCTTTGTGGAGTAGCCCACATTGTCTTTTTGTACATTGCTTTGATTATTGCTATTGATATTGATATCTATACATTGCATAATATTTATTGGGAAAGAAAAGTAGAAAGTGGTCTTATACTGTTCACCCCCCCTCTCAGTATAATCTTGTGTTATTCAAGAAGCACTCCTACAACATGACGTGGATGACCTAGGTGGCTTGACCTAGAGATGATGTGGAAGGCACCAACCTAGGCTAGATGAACCACTAGACTAACACTGACTCAAACCCTATATGTGGACCTATAAGACTAGGTGACGTAGCATAATGGGTGATGCACACTAAAATTAAGGTGGATGACTACAGTTGTGGATGAAAAAAGGCTCTACAAGGATTTTGTCCACCCTAAGGTGAACATTTGATAATGTGTGTGCTATTATTTTTAAATACATGTTTGCTCCTTATTTTCCTGTATGTGGGATAACTTTGTTTATTTGCAACTAAATCGGACCTCCCAAGCAACAAAATTCATTCTCCTTGTAGTGAATACAACATACTGAGTTCATTATCTTGATGCTGATCTATCTAGATACCTGCACATGGGGAGATCTCATCAATGTTGCTCCATTGGTTTTATCTCAATAAACATGGAAGTTTGGAAAAATAGTGCAGCAAAAAATCATGTAAATAGCAACGCAAGAATATTTTTTCTTTTGAAGACCACCATTATGTGATTTCGTAGGTTTCAGGCCAGATCCACAGTCGTTAGCATTTATTGATGGATTTTTAGCATGCAGAATGCATGAGGAGCACATGTTTCTGAATCTCGCATTCTGTTGAAAGCTTGTCAAGAATAGTAGTGATGATGCCATTGTAGATCAGCAAGGCCTTGGCCAATCATCATAATTTTTGGTTGTGAGTGCAAAAAATATTTTTGTAGAGATGAATGATTGTATTTTGTTATGTCAAAGGAGTTGTTACCACCAACACACTAGCTGATAAGAATCAAGGTGACAGTATGGAAGACTGCCAAGGTGGATCCATAATGCCAAGTGAGACGCCACCAAAGAGCATTGTAGGAAGAGCCAAACAATCGTAGGCATTGGCTATCATGTTGATTTGAAGTTTTTGTTGAGATGTAATTTGATGTGTTTGACACTATACGAAGCACGACGAGCCACATATACAAGCTTGTATACAGCTTGATGATCCTCGAATATTTACAGGTTGTATTCTTTATCAGCCATTAACGTATTTTGAAGGGCAAATATAGTATCTTTCACCATGTAGCAGGTTCTTTTAGAGGATTTTGGGAAGTTCAACAAAGTTATCTATGTCATCAAGTATAGCATTATGGATTGTACAGCATAGCACTAAAGGTGCCAAAGCAACTGTTCAAATAGTCATAATAGACTGTTGTCACAACGAACGCATCACACACCTAGTAGAGCGATCTTTAGATTTGCACAATGTTCTACAAAAATTTTAGGTGGAAAATGGAGAGTGGATCACCTAGAAATAGAGAAATTCTTAGAAGGATTATAGCCATAGATTGTCATTGCCCAGGAAGCACAGTAGTGCAAACACACCACTCATGCAAAGCGGAGCCGCTGGTGGAGCACCACGGTGGCAGATCGGTGCACCACCCACTCTCATTGGCTAAGGTCAAATAGGAGCTCCTCCATTTCACTCCCACTAGCAGTGGTAGTTGAGGTGGTTGGGAGCCGATAGTCAAGTCATTTCCAGACACCAGGTCAGGGGTTCAAAACCCATCGATAGCCAAAAGGTAAAAAAAATTATTTTTTGCAAAAATCTATTAAAATTTTATTACTTTTTTTTAATAATATAATATTTTTTTTGTTTTTAAAATCAATTTTGTTTTTTTATTGATTTTTAAACAAAAATTATTTTATTATTTATTAAATATTTGATTCACCTTTTAATTATGCAAATTACCTTAAAATTAAAAGGGGGAATAAATTTGCACATTACCAAGGAGGGAAGTTTTGTCAAACCCAAGCCTTAGAGGCTTTATACTTTTGCAACAAGGGGGGGATTATTCTAATTTTTCTCCATCCTAGCATATTTTACAAAACAAAGGGGATTTTCTTTTTGGTGAATTATTTGATGACAAATTTGCACATTTGCCTAAGAGGTAAGATTTTGTAAAAGCCTAAGAGGTTTTCTAGTTGCAATTTTTTGCACTAAGGGGGGGATAACATTTTCTCTCCTATATACTATTTTGCACACAGGGGGGATCCATTATAATTTTTCAAACAAAAGGGGGGAAGACTTATAAGGGTGCATTTTTGGTAGTGACAGACACCTTAGTCAAATTATTTTACAAAATTTCATTGTAAAAGGTGCATTTTTGACAACGACCAACATCTTAAAAATGGACAGATCAAAGAAAAAGAAAGTCCCCAAACCAACTGATGATGTTGAAAAATTAGTTAAAAGTTCCTAATTCCTACCATATATGGATGGGGCTGATTTTTATGAGGATAGCAAATTTTTCACACTACATCGTGGTGTAGATGCCATACTTGATGATTTTGTGTCTTGTGAAGATATTCAGAAAAATGATGTTCTAATACCTATTGGAATTGTAAGGGAAATATACATGTCATTGGTTTCTCTTGATATTGCTCAACGTAAAGTGAAAAGGGACATTAGTGAGGAAATAGAGGTCAAACCCCTAATGGTCGATGCTTGTAGTGACACAAGTGACCTTCAACCCTTGATGGTAAATGCTTGTTGTGACACATGTGTCCTTGAGCCCATGATGGCCAATGCTTATTGTGATACAGGCGACCTCATACCTTCTATGGTAGATATTAGTTTTACCACATGTGATCTTATTTTAGTAGCAAATATTTCTTACAAAACTAGTGACTTAACACCTGAACCTCCTCAAAAAGAGCTCCATAATATCATAAATAGTGATAAATGCCATATTATTAAACACATTTATTAAGATGAAGATATTGCGTGTTTTTACAAACACACCAAAGGATTTGGATCCAAACTGATAAATAAAATGGGATTCAATGGTGAGAGATTAGGTAAATAGGAACAAGGCATTAAAACTTCAATAATGCTAAATTTCGTAGAAAAGAATTAAGGCCTTGGATATATTGGACATGCAAGTACCAGTAATACCATGTTTGTAAAACCTAAATCTCCTACAACTCCTAAAAAGAATTATTGTAGTCATTGTGGTCGAACAGGACATGTAGCAGCTAGGTGTTGGAAATTACATCCTTGTGATTCATGTGGATGTACAAATCACTCTTCTTCAAGTTGTTGGTACAAAATAAAAATGGCCAAAAAGGTTCATATATATTATGGATGGACAGATCACACACAATGGACCATGATAAAAGCAATGTTGTATGGCTTCTACCAAAAAGGTAAAATCTATGGTAGACCCAAAGGCAGATCCAAAGACAGACCGAGTGGCAGTCCCATAGGTACTAACCCAGAGACATACCTAAATACAGACCTAAATACAAAGTTCCAGAGGTAGATCTATAGGTATATCCAGAGGCAATGATCCAGAGGTAGATTAATAGGCAGATCCAGATATAGACCTTGAGGTACAAATCCAGAGGTACGCTTAGCACTAGAGCCAGATCCATGAGCCAGTGCCAGAACCAAAGACAAAGCAAGTGCCAGCATTATTTCATTTATCTTCTTCTTAATTGTATTGGGACAGTTATATGTATTACCCAAATAATGTAATAAGGGGGGATGTTAGAATACTATTACCTTATTTGGTAATATGTAATTTCTCCTGAGTAGATTAGTTTATTTACATTTAGTTTCTACCTAGGTTAGTTTGTTTCTATCCTAGGTTATTTTTTTTACTTTATCGATATTTTTTATGTCGATAGATATTATTTGTTAGGATATTATTTGGTTAGTTGTTAGTGCTATTAGCTCATTGGTTAGTGCTATTGTTAGCCTTAGTTGTTTGTATATATTTCATTCAATATCAATAATATATCAATTTTTTTTACTCTACCTAATAAGTGATTTATCACTACAGTTTTGATGGCTCTTAGGGGATATTTATCCTATTGAAGATAAGGAACCCAAAAATTGGTACCTTAATCCATTAGGAGCAGAGTCAGGAAAATTTCCCCTAAAAGTAAAAGTTTCTAGCGAATGAGTCATATCTTTGAAACTTTGTATATGATCGAGACTTATGATATCTCTTGAAACTAAGATTACCTATGGTACATATGTATATATGTTTGAGTGAATGGGCTTTATTAATTAGGCATGGAGTCAAGGACCCCTCACTAGCTACTCAAGCCCTTTATTTTTTTTCTCTAGTTTCTTGGGTGAAAAATGGTCACCAAACTCTTGAGAAACCTATTTTGTGTAGGTAGACTAGTCCCAAGGGTGAGCTATATCCTTGGCATAGATGGGTTGGTACTAGTGCTACCTTATTTTCTACTTTTGGCACCTTTAAAATATGGTCTCCATTTGTTAGCTAAGTCTTTTGCTACTTGTATATCTTTAAGAATAAATAGACTCTTTTCTTGGATTATGTAGGTGCTCCTATCTATTAGATTAATGACTCCATGAGGATCTTCATAATTTATTTTAGCTACCCAATAATTTACTTTGTCATCAAGGACACAAAATATGACTAGTTGAAACTATTTTTTTGTGACATGGGCCTCAACATCATCTAATTTGGATGAAGGATTATGTTCCCCTTGATGGATGCAGGGAGGCTCCTTAAAAACCACACTTTATTGCTTAGGAGCCTCATAGATACCCTTCTTGATATTATTTGATATTATTTGATATTATTTATACCTCCTAATTAGGTGTAGCCTTAGAGGGGTGTTTGCTTAAGGCTCCATTGGATTGTTTTGGGTGTTAAGGCCCGCTTGATGAGTATGCCTTTGTTCTTTTGTAAAATAACTTCTATCTACTCTTTCTTTGAGTTTGCTCATGATGAGGGTTTCCATTTGGTATCGTTTAGTAATTGAGTGTGGTGCAAGGGAATTGAAACCTTAGCAGGTTTTTCCTTGGAGTGAAGCTACCAACAATCTTAGAGCCACATCCTACTTTGTAATATTATGCATTTGATATAGAAAGACCATTTCCTACAAATTATCTATTAGGGTTATTAGATGGCCATAACTAATTCTAGAAGCTCATCCTAAATATATAGTGGATCAAGAGGTCACAATGGGCTTTTATCATCCTAGGCAAGGAATTATTTGGATGATAGGGTGGACAAGCTTGAATCCTTGGGTTCTTCAAACTACAGTGGAGTCACTAGGTGAAAGTAGCTTCTTGCTTATAGAAAGTAGGTATATAGAGGTCTTAACCCAAACCTCATCCTAGTATCTTCAATAGTGGTTTCTTTTGGTGTTCGCTCTAGAGTAGATTTTCTAGGAGAGAGAGAGGCACTTTAGCAATCAAGAAATAGATTAATACCCTTGCCAAGTCTTATCTCTACTCCTTGTTACAATTTTAAGATCAATGATGTGTCACTTGGGTCCCATCAAGCATACCATTAAACTATTATCATCTCTGATTGTCCCTACCTAGTACAATCATGCCTCGCATCAAAGCAACATAGTGGACCATAGCTAAGAGCATGGGGTTTAGCTTAATCGATGGTCTCTAAGAATTTTTACAAGGTTGGTTTTTCATTAATATGTGATCTTAAAGATTTTGCTACTCTACCAAGGGAAAAGGGATGTGATAAATTAAGCACACTCAAAAAATAAAAAACAAAAGGGTATGATGCACTAAGAGATCCATTAAAATATTCCTACCATTATGTACCAGTGGTGAATAATTTCTCTCCTTGACATAGTGAAGAGCAATCAAAATCTACCATTTATATGCATATATGAGCAAACAAGTCCCATAAAAGATCCAAGCTAATAAGTGACTCAGTTTGGAAATAGATGCAGATCCCTCATACACACATACACTTAGCACACCTAATATTCATGTAAAATATTACAAACACGCATCTACACATCCATGGATCTATAAGAAAAATCTAAAAATAGATATAAACTTTCATGTATATATTAATGCAAGTAAAATTTTACATATATTATACCAGAAGCGGGGGTTCGAAATTTGCCATAAGCCGCTTAGGAACCACAACTATTTTTATAGAGAGAAATGAAAGGAAAGCCTAAAAATACATGGAATTACAAACTTGTTGATCCTTTACAAAGCTAATACTACTCCTATTTATAGATTTACAAGGGAGGATTTTCCCTCCAAAACTCATGCAGAGATCTCTAGGTGGCTACCATTTTAGATACTAAGTCATGTCATTTTTTATTTTTTGTCCCTTTAGGATTTTCTAGATCTAAAGATATGAATGTTAGTCGATCTTGGCCCTTGGATGAGTAGCTACCACTTTAATTTCCATATACCCTTTTTTAGGAATTTCCATCACCTATGTGTAGAAGGTTGTTTTAGTTTAATGTTCTAGATATTTGATTTAATTTTTTCATGGTTACATGTTGTAGTTGTCCTTTCTAAAATATATGAGATATATTTTGTAGGAAGGAAAATCTTCCTTGAAGAATGTACACTTTATTTATTTGACCTTTGAGGCATTGGAATTTTCTTCTTTTAGAGTTTTTTCATCCTTCACGACTTCTTGTATTCATCTCTTCAAGAATTTTCACCTTTAGTTCCTTGTCAATACTTTGTGTTATCACATTCTATCCACAACTCAAGAAATTTTGACCTTCAATTTTTTCTTGCTCATGATATTTGGCCTCTTTTTGAGCTTCACCAGAGTCTCAAATTAAGCACCAAACCAATATCTTCACTAGATTCTTAAATTAAGCTTCCTTCATGTCTTTCCATCTCATTGGGCATGTCAATTAAATTGTTAGGAACTGAATTTTGTCCAATCCATGCTCTAGGTATAATGAAAACCTACTGCAGTTATTGGGTGTGTACTGTGCTCACATCTTGCATGAAGTGTATAGTTTGGGAAGTCTAGGGATCGTGATACATGGCACTGAGGAAAACCTCCAAGGTTTTTTACCAATTCCTACTCCTTGTTTGGGTGTGATATTGGTGTACTTTCTCCTAATCTAGCCTACTCTACTAGGATTTATCTAAGAAAAAGGGATGAGAGAAAAGCAATATAGTAAAACTTACTAGAATATTCTACGAGTGGTGATGCACCAAGAATATAAATCTCTCTACATTACAATGGAAGTAAATGGACACATGTATTTTCCTTGACAATACACAACATGGTCTCCTTATAAATAAATCACCATGGTCAAACATCACAAGAAATAGGATAGAAAGTAGAATAGTCGTAGCTTCTTATATATGTAACAACCAAATTCTTTACAATAGAGGACTTGAAGCTTATCAACAAAATGGTTTAATGTTTGATCTAGGCCATAATTCATAAGAGAAGTAAAATAATGAATGTATACAAGTCTAGATACTAGGCATAGATATTTCAATGCCTTACAACGAAGGAGGTGTTTATAAGAAGAGAGGGAGACCTTCCCCAAACCTAGTGTAGGAATTCAAAACTGTTTAGTTCTAAATTTTCTTGGGTTTTTATCATTAATTTTGGATGATCCTAAGGTTTATATATCTACAACTATAAATTCCATGTGCAGGTTAGCATGATAGGGCACAATCCTTTCTTGTCGCTCTACCTAATCATCCATTTTGGAGATCCATTATGATTAGACCCTTCACATTTTCCTCCATTAATATTTTTTATTTTTGTGTTGCTCCTTTGGGCTACCTCTATGTTTTTGTATGAAATGTATCAATTATTGCCTTCATAGTCATGTCTAATTACTTAGAGTGGATCAAAACAAGATCATCCCCCTTCATCTAATGTCTATTCATTTTGGATTATCATAGTTATCTAGTGACAATTGATGTTCTACCTTCTTCGCACCCTAACTATATCATTTTCATTTAAGTTTTAGTTTCTACCTTTTCACATTTCTTCTAGTTTGGAGGGACACCCTTCATCATTGACCTATTTTTTGCTTCCTTCTCGATGCTCTAGTGGTGATGAAAACTATCAAGTGCTTTACTCTGGTGGGTGTATCTGAGGTATCCTTCCCTTATAATTTTTTTTTCTTTTGCTTTCTATCACTCTTCCACCATGGATCTTGGGGCAATCCTTATGGGGTATAGAAATCATGAAGGTTTAGTTAGGGTTTCACAACTTAAAATATTCAAGATGCTCTACCTTTCGTAGGTCATTTAGTGTTAAGCTCCTCTTGAGGAAGGAAGAGGAACTTTTCTTCTTTCTTTCTCATTTGTCCACCTCAATCCTCCCTTCTTCCTACATTTTTATTTTATCTTATTCCCTATAATCACTAACTAATGATGACTTGCAAATACTCCAAGGAGCTATGAAAATGATCATACATGGAAGAGAGCTAGGAAAGTGACTCATTCTTTTTGGGGAGGAAAAGAGTTTGCATGTGCTAAATGGGATGAAATATCTCCAAGAGTGTATCCCTTCTAGATATCATTGAAAATGATTTGGAACTCTAATTCATGGTAGAATTTGCCTTAGCTACCATTAGAAAGGCTTGTGAACCATTGATTTTTTGGTTCTGTTGGTAGCTAAGCTTTGTGGTGTGAGGAGATTAAAACTTAGCATTAGTTTTTGGTGGAGTTTATTTATTTTTTGCACTTTTAATGGTATTCTAGTGTTGGTTGCTTCATAGGTTATAGGGGTTTTGGATCCCATTATTTTATCCTTCCTTGTTTGATTTCAATAAACTTCTTGATCAAATATCTTCTAAGGAGGATTCACCTAGTGTAGTGATTCCTAACTATACAACCTTTTTTTGAATATAACCAATTAATGCATCCTATCATGTATATGTAAAAAAAATTCAAACCACTTAAGCAACGTTTTTAAGTGACTCGGAGATCTTTGCCAAGCATAGAATATTTCCCATGGATTCTCTAACATCAAGGGTCTATCTACAATATTTTAGTCTCCTATTTTCTTATTTTATAATGTCCAAGTAGTCTACCCTCTCATATGTGCTATTATTAATAAATATTCTCTTAAAACAAATCTATTGAATCCATTAATATCATCGCAATCCAAGTCCATCTAGGGTTTTTGTCAAAAAAAAACCTTCAAATATCATTGTCAACTTTACAAAAAAACTTCTTGGTTGTTCCAATCATAGTTTTCCTTGAGACGAGTTGTAGAAGTCAAACTATTGACAACAAGCAATCAAGTAATAGATATTCAAACTCGCTTCAATACAATGTTATATTGTATAGTAGTTTCTATAAATGAATAGAATCAACACATTACCTAGTATTGTTGAAAATAAATACATACAAAGCAATGTCTATAGTATATGGGGGTGTCCCTAGACACGAAATAATATCACTATAAAATAATACTATTACAATCTAGTTGATAAAAATATGGTTATTATAATGGGATATTTATACCTAAATACAAGTTACCTTTAGGTAAACGTTGAGATATTGACCTTAAGGATTAAATTAATAAAATAATATAAAAATAAAATTTACAAGGTTTACAAGGGCTTATATGAATAATACAATACTAAGGTTGGTCATGAACTCAAGATAATATTATCCACCATATATTTCAACATAAATTCACATAGATTGGTGGTACTTTCATGGTTTTAGGCTTAGAAGAATTCATGATATCTATTGGATTGACTTGGATGTCTGACTAAGATTTTATATTTTGACATAACTCCTCTCCTACTCCTTGAGATCTTCTTGGAGTAAATATCTCTACTAAAGAATTAAGAGAGCCTATAGTATGCTTACTTTTATGGGGTTCTTCTTCACTTACTTGGCTACATTAAATTTTAATTCAATAAAGCTATACTACATGGTGGTTATTGCACATCTCTCATTGGTAAGAGAATTGTATCTAAGGTGGTTTTTGGTCTCCTTTTTTAGTTTGTCCTTTTATATCTCCTTCCTTCCATATTTTAGCTTATTTACCTTCGCTTTATTACCATTTTCTATTTTTGGTCCTATATCCTTAATCATATGCTTTTCTTTTTCTATTTTTGTATTTACTTAGGAAGAATCAACCAAATATTCTCTAGTATTGTTTTCTACTTCCATTTTGTGTCACGATCACTATCCCTTTATAATTTATATGCTATGGTGGTTTTTTCCTTCTTATCATTATGGTACCTTTGTTTGCTTCAACTTGTTTGTAAACTATATTTTTCTCCTCTTTTGTCTTCCTCTTCCCTTTGATATTGACTCCTTGTTTATCCATCCATACAGTGTTGTTCTCAAAGGTGGGGACTTCATATTTCTCAAGTACACTGAAGATGATGTTATTGGGATTTGGTAAATTTGGGACTATTTATTGCTTTGGAGACTCATAAAAATTTTGGTTTATGATAGATGATTGGTATATGGTAGGTTTATTCATAATTGGTACCATTTGTTCCATGGAAATGACTTGTTGAGATTGGAATTATTGATCATATTGATTTATTTTTTAATCCCTAACAACAACCACACAACTAGTGGGATAATGTTCTGCATTACATGGAAAACACTACAATATATTATTTTTTAAATTGGTATTCACCACATTATCCTATAGTTTATTTGTGTTCTGGCTAGTATTTTGTTATGGCACCTAATTCTTAGTGAGATAAGGGGTTTTCCTTAGATACCAATATTGTTGTTGTCACCCTCTATTCTACTACCATTGTCTCTTTTCTATTTTATTCTAATTTACCATTATATTTACCAACTCTAAAGTTTCTTTCATATTGAAATCATATTGATCCATGCATTGAACAATCGCTTTAATATATTTTTTAATTTATGGTGGGATAGTTATGGATGGCAATTGAGATAGAAAAGCAATAGTTGATGGTGAATTTTAACCTG
Organism: Wollemia nobilis; assembly: GCA_028583015.1. Classification (NCBI taxonomy): domain Eukaryota; kingdom Viridiplantae; phylum Streptophyta; class Pinopsida; order Araucariales; family Araucariaceae; genus Wollemia; species Wollemia nobilis. The sequence goes on from JAQPPZ010016822.1 coordinate 623,336, forward strand.
GATGTTTCATAATATATAGAGAAGGGGTTATATTAGTAGGTTATTAGGAATTTAGAATTTAGAATGGGTAGCATAAGATAAATTTCAAATTGATAGAAACTTTCCTACTCTAATTAGAGGATCTTCTATGTGGGCTTGCTCTTAAAAATTCAAAACTAAAATAACATGGTTTGCATGCTAACCATTTGTGCTAAATCATATTGTATTCCTTTGATATAATATGATAATGCATGTTCTTTATTCAACTAATATTTAGATAAATTAAATATAATATCTTCATGAATCTAGTGTTATAGTTATGAATATTTTCCTAAGGATACATTTACATAGCATTCAAATAAAATAAAATAGAATACCCAGTATCCATACTATCAAATCTATACATGTAAGATTCCATAATTGAGTTCTAATTACTAAAAACATTATTTTTTAATCCCCTATACCATAAAGTATCTTTATCATGTAATTAATAGATAAGCAAGTGTACCATAATGTCTACCCCATGAATGTAATTAATTAAGTATGGGTAGCTTGTAAAAGTGGTCCAACATTATTTTGTTTCAACTCTTGTCAAATGTAGGTAAATTTTTCATAATAATGGCTAGAATTGAAGAATAGGCCCTTAGGTTTAATAGTCCTTGATAAGTCCAATATAGAAGTTGATTTTGGGATCTAGGTTGTTGAGACCCTAGAATTTTCTATGGAGGCTAACCATATTACATATGGCATGGGTACACCTTGTAACCTTGATGTGGGGTTGCATATGGAAAGTATGAAGGCATTTAAGGGAAATCTGATTGGGGAAACCTTGGTAATATTGATACACAATATAATATGGTAACAGAAAAAGGGATCCAGATTTGAAAAGGTGGTGGATTAGGAAAATGATATAGAATGAATAGACACAATTTGCATTGCATTTCTAAGAGGTATTACAAGCATATAAAGAAAAAAAATCTTCTCATAATACAATATTTACATATATTCATGAGGTTTTATTGTTAGAAAATCCAACCTCAATGATCAAATAACACCTAAAGTATCTAAACTAATAGCTAACTAAAGTTGACAACTAAAAATCTAGGAAGCATCTTACATGAAATTTCTTACTACACATTTATACGTAAAATAAATTTTATGCCAATAATAATCCAATGTTAATCTTCCTATGCTAATCCTCATTATTTGTCCCTACAATAGGAGCATGGGAGTCCAATGCTTTCCAAAATATAATCCTAATGTGATATGCCCCTAAAACTACTAGTGAGGTATGTTTTCAAAAAGATCTTGGACAACAACAAAAGCAAAAGCACTGCATGAAATCCACTACATAAGAGACATGTCATAAAGAAAAATCCAACTATAGAAGTACCCACAATTCCATGATCAAAGGAATCAAAACAAAATGTCCATGGTCAAATGAAGAGACAATGATAACTCCAAAGTTGGAGTACTCGAACAATTATGATTGAAAAATAACCAAAATTCATGATGAAATTACGCAAGAGGTTTATGGTTGAAAAGTCTACTTTCAAACATGTCTCAAACATGAAATAAAACATGACTGCAATAAGCTACCAACAAATACCAAAGCAAATACTAGTGGTGTACGAAAAATAATACATAACTGGGAATATGGAGGAGTAGCATAGGGTTTATTTGGTCAAGAAAAATAGATGTGAGTTGAGTACTAATGATTAGAAATATCAAGTACTACTAAGAATGTGCTATGTAGTAAAACATTTTTTTTTGGAAGTGTGAAAGGTTATGACTCTTCTACATAAATTTTTTGAATGAAATGGAAAATTTGTATTAAAGTATAAACATATCATACAAAAAGAGGGTTAGGTGGACGAATCACACCCCAAGCGTTCAACGCTTGCAAAAATACAATCAAAAAAGTGCCAATTGTCCATAAAAGAGGCTGCCACTATAGCTACGAAACCGTCCAAAAATATCATAATCTAAAACATCACACTTCTACATAAATTTTACTAAAGAGAGCCTCAAAAATCCAAATTGAAGAATAAAAAAGGTAACCCAAGTCCTCAATATCAAGATGAGGATCATAGTAGCTATAAGTCAAGACAAGAAATTTGGAGCACCACTAGCCATAGTAAATTTTAACAAAAGTAAAAACATTTCTTCCACTGAATCGACCTTGAAAAGTACTTTCCAACGAGTATATATAAGCCTATGCTCGAGAATGGATTGATGCCTCAAAATACGATAAAAATGTCTCATTGGGGAAAAGAAGAAAGAGGATTTCATTTAAAGGTATCTGAGAATATTCCAATGGGAATTTTAAATGCAATATGCTATTGTTTTTTAAATTTACATATGGTGATTGACATTCTCATGTGAATTCAATAAAGAAAAAATGCACATAAATAAAGGTTACAATTTTTTCTCACTATGAATGTGGTAGAAAATAAATACAATTGTATTGATGCAGTAAATACCATGTGGATAGGAAATCCCAAGGTAGAAGATAGTTTGGTGCCACATGTTTAGAGAGGCATCTAGGTGTTATCAGGTACCCACAATGACCAACAATATAAACTATCCAGTTATGTTTTGAGATAAGTTTCTCACCCACACCTATGACAAGTTCCTTTTGGATTTGTGTCAACCTCTAAGAAAAATTTCTCCACAAATGGTGAGTGATTTCTAGTGCAAGAAATATGGAGGAGGAATCATTGGTTTGGAGGGAGTGATATTTCTTGGTTGGTAGTGCATGCATCTATGAGTGGAAATCAAAACCTTCATCTTCCAAGTGCAATACATTTTGGAAGGTGATCACCCTCTATCAAAAATAATATCTCATGCAGCACCAAACAATGTTTACAATTATAGTTGAAAGGTATCCCAAACGTTGAAAAATAAATGACAAAGTATGATGAGGTCCAATGTCTAAAATCAAAGGAGTACCTATGAGAGTAGCTAAATCTCAACCTCAAGTCAATCAACAAGAAGCACAACATCCATTCCATATTATGTAGCATCAATCCTTTTAAACTAATGATCGATGAGTATATTTTCAATTTTCAAGAGCACTAGATCAATAAGAGCATCATGTTTGCAAAAAACCTGTGTAAATATGGTTAAGTCTTGTGTAGTGTTTATCTATATGGTGTGTGCCTCATGTAATAAATCTCTAGTGTGATGGGAGAATAGAAATTCATAGAAAACTAATGGTGTTTCCTATGTTATATCAATTGTGCAATAGTTGGATGCAATATGACTACAAAATATACTAAAATGCTAACAACAAGGTAGTTATAAATTTCACAGTGATCCACATTAGCTTGTAGAAAATATCATGACTATGATGTACATTCCTCCATCACCCAAAAATAGTTTTTTGTGTGGTGGAAAATCATGGACTATGATGGACGAAATAAGATTTTTATTGTTACCACTAGAATTATCTAGTTATACAGATTTTCCCAGTCGTCTTCCTTTTTAAGTAGATGACACAACTTCAATTAAATTAATTAGATAGACTTTATCATGAATTCATATTTTATGCAAACTCTACTTAGCATCTATCAAAAGAGCAATACCAACCACAGTACAGGTATGATGTAGTTGTACTATGGAAAACATGTAGAGAGATAATGTGCAGGTAGGAATTTTTAGTCACACAACACTTCAAAATACCTCAAAAAAAACTATTCCTTATTTATAAAAACATAATAGCATTATTTTAATTCATCTAAACCATGAATGTATAGTATGGATGGTGCACAAATTCTAGTTAAACTTTGCATGTAAATCTCCTATATTTGGTGATGACTACAGTATAATTGATAAGCTAAAATTGTTCAAGAGAGAAAGCTCACAAGAGTGGGGGAGGGAAGAATTTACAAAAAGGAACTTTTACCCTTCTATTTTTTAGAAAAAATGAATTTCTCTAATAACAATTAATGGAATGAATAGATGAAAATTTTCATTGCATTTCCAAGAGGGATTACAAGCATATAACGACAAAAAACCTTCCCAAAATAAAATTTGCATATATTTGTGAGGTGTTATTGTTATAAAATCAAATATCAAGGATCAACTATTACCTAATGTATATAAACTAATAGCTAACTAAAGTTGATAACTAACAACCTAAGTAGTTTCTTACATAAAGTTTTCTATTGCACGTTTTTACATAAAATAAAGTTTATGCCAATAGTAAGCCTATGCTAATCTGTATCATACAGGCTAGTTATTGTTTTATATTAGCTTACATATTTTGGATAGGAAGAGGATATTTTAAACCATGTTGATAAAATTATTGGTTTAAAAAGGGTGGCCATTGTTGTAGGTTTTGCAATGGATGCCTAGTTGAATTTGAATTTTGGATTAGGGGGTTTCCCTATGCTCCTTTCACATCCATTTCACCAATAATTTTTGGAAAGTTTTGGCAATACCTTAGATCTATATAGAAACATAGATTTATCCTAAATTATTCACAATATGTGGTATAGACTATATTAATGACAAGATTTTTATATTAAACATGTTATTTGGTTGAGTAGACCTAGATAGATTTTGAGATGAAGTCGTACTTGTAGGAGGATTAGTTTTGATAATATATACTATGGGTTGAATCACATTATTTAGGTTATTAGAAGGCACTAGAACCTGGTTGTTTAAATGATTGTTGATAATAATTAATATCATTTCATATAAATAATTAATTCAATTCATGGTGGGTCCCTTACTAATTGAGGTCTAGTTAGTAACTATAGAGGCATATTGTAAGGGAAACCAAAAAATTACATTTTTTGAGACAAAGTATTTTGACTTGTTTGATTAACTATTAGATATTTTCCTTTCAATAGATTTGGATTTGGTGTAGGATTATCTTTGATCTCTTCATCTTGAGGTACTCATGTGGCAATTTGTTCCTTTATTTTCCCTTTTGAATTCCTTTATACCCTAGTTTAAACTTGGGTAATATTTGTACTAACACATATCCACCTTCTAGTAATACATATGGTAGAGTCTAGCTTCAAAATTTAAAAATTTTGGCTTATTTTGATACCCAGATTTTGGGCTTGGGTAGTATCCAAAACAACCTTTCTATCATTGGCCTCAAGTTAATGAACCTTTGATAAGGAAAATGTGGCCTCAAATATCCAAATATTTCCATAAGGTAACTTTGGTCTCATCAGTATGAACTACCCCATAGATAACTTAGATGTGTAATAAGTTTTTTTTTTAGATTTATAAGATAATTATAGTATATAAGAAGATTATAAAAAATTTGCAATAGCAATTGACTCCATAATAGAATATTATAAAATATGAACTTCTAGGTAGTTAACTAGGTTTAAATCTTGTCATTGGTATAAAAGCATAATTGTCAAAAATGATGGTGTGGTATCGCTATATGACTTATTGAAATATCCTTATGATAAAATATGGTTGACTTATTGATTTATTATAGAGAAAGAGATCCATTATTATATATGTGTATAGTGATTCTATTTCTATATATGTGTGTGTGTGATATATTTTTTGCACTGCATAAAATAGAATTTTGTGATTTCATGTGAAATAAGAGATTATTGCATAGGAAAAAATTTGGCTACTGACCCTTTAGCTCTAGGATCTATTTATGATTTCTATAACTATTTTTATATGATTTATGTAGTCTTAGTATATTATTAGTTGAAACCTATATCCACACCAATGAACTAATATTTCATATATTTTAAAAATAGGGGTTCAAATTGTATCATAGCCCTTGGATAATAGATTATAATTATTTACTATAAGATTTAATATGTTTATATCAAATGCCATTAGCTCAACTAGTTAAATTCTTCAACTTTTAGGGAGGATACCAAGATTCAAATCTTGTCAAGCGATACATGTATAATTGTCAAGCTTGTTGTAATACCACTATGTGGTCATAATTTAATATGGGTGGGACCTATTTCAATCCATAAAAATGATTAAATAAATATTGAATATGTTTATATAACTTTAATATTTTATGATTGCTACTAATTGTGTCATTTTGTGCATGTTAGTAAACTTTGTGAAAGTTGTAAAGAGATCCTTCTTGTGTAAACCAGCAATGGTTATCTTGATGGTATTTGTAATGCACACTTGAATGCACTAATCTTGAATTAGAAATAGATGTAAATATGATCTTTTAGGAATTTTTCTCCATTAACAAATTGTTTTATCATAATTACATGTTACATGATATTATTTGGCATAATGCATTGAATACAGGGTATTGTGGTCCTTTGAGAAATAAGCTACAAATGTCAAACAAAATGCTATGGAAGCTATAACATAATAGTATATTAGAATATGTAATATTATACCCATTAACAAGAGTTAATTACTTTAGCAATATAAAATATAATGATATGATATTGGTTGCATAATGATTGTAAATAAACTTTACCTCTCAAATAGGCTTGTATATATAAATTCAAACTAATAGCAAATTTGTGCTTATCATTCTCATGAACCATACTTGCTTATCATGCCTAATAAAGTATGAAATACTTATGTGGGGGTATTGTAGGCTCTTAGAATTCATTATACATTATCATATGATCTTGTAGGCCCATTCTATGATGGTATACCTTCCTTGTCTTAGCATTGCTAAGTATATTCAATAGATATATATCATTTGACAGATGTGTGCTTGTATTTAGATTGACTATTCCTATATTTGGAGGCTTTTTGCATGCACTTATACCTTTAGTGGAAGTTAAATATAGTTTATGTTTGAAATATTACGTTTTGGTTTATCATGAAATTTGTTAATTTGATTAGTACTTGGTTTTCTATAAGAAACTTTTACAAATTTTCCTACTCAGTAGTAGGCATGATAGTAGATTTTTTTACCTTTATTATGATAGGGTTTGAATGGTACCTTCAACCATATGGTTTTTGCTTAGTTTTTAGTTCTTTATGTTTTATCATTCAATTGCATGTCCTTATAAAGGATTTGTGTGGCAATGATAATTATTATAGTAAATTTGCATAATACATGATGGATTAAGAACACTCACTAAAATTATGGTTGACTTTACTAGAATTTCATATATAGGTAATGTAGAATGTTTGAAAGGAATCTAGACACTAAAATTGTATGCTTGAGGGAAATATAAAGACTAAAAACTTAATCCATAAGCCTTGATAAAGTATGATAATTTAGGTATATTATTTCCCCAATATGTACACTATGAATACAATGACGATGTAAGAAGATTGACATATGTTAATCATTTTTGTACAATATTGCATGAGTCTAAATTATTAAATGATAGAATCTATATGGATATTTAATTTTGAAGCTTTTCAAATTTGTAATATATCATAAATGACGTAAGATGTGTTTTTGATAAGTATTTGAACTTCATCCCATTTTATTTGCATGTGAGACTTTAGTCAAACATGAAAAGTTGTTGATATCTTGTCCAAAAAAAATTATATAGTGGGATTTATAGTTTACATAGATGATCACTTCACTTATCTTGTTTCTTATGAATACATGAAATTAACGTTATTTATAACCACATTAATGCCTTATAGGTCCTTGATTCCCATATTTTCCCTCTATAAGGGTGTCACTCATTTTGAACTTCTAGGAGAAATTTCTAAATAGGGTTAATGATGTAGTGCCTACTTCCCCCTCACCTAATAGATGCTACTATTTACAATTATTATTGATGAGGAGACATTGATCCTTTACAAAGACATGCATTTTATTATTTCCTAGTATTAACTAATTAATAGAATTAAGTTAATGTTGGTACTACAAACATTGGTTTGAAATAGATTATTAATTTAATATTGTGTTATGTTGATTAATATTGAAGGAATTTATAATGTCAAAAATTATCTTAAATACCATGGGATTTGATTTGCACTGAAATACTAGCAGAATTTTATCAATGACTGGTTATCATATAAATAACACTAATCTTAATTTTAAAAGGAAGTATCTTTTGTGTTGTGATATTAGATTTTGTTAAAGGCCATTGATTGGAAATTATTCCCAAGCTCATTACTAAACCATTGAATGTTTTCTTGTGTTTTTTTAAAATTATAATTTTTAAATGCTCACTATGAATGTTGTTATCAAAACATGTGCCATATAAAACCTTGTAGATCCTTGTGATTTATTAATTCCTTTTTGGTTATTAAGTTCTAGAATTCCATGTGTCAAATAATATAGAAATACAATAATTTAATATTTAAAAAAATGGGGATAAAGGAAGATATGTGTTGTATCGAAAATGGGGATGAATTGAAGTAGTGGAGATATAGAAGTAAAGAAAAATGAGGAAGAGGGGCTAGAGTTATGGAGAGGTTGCATGAAGGGATATTGGAAGGAAGAATGGGGTTGGTTATTATGGTTGAGGCATACGAGATGGAAAAGGGAGGAAAAATCAAATATTTGAAGAGAGGATGTGCAAAATGATATTTTTTTCATTTTTCATTTTTATTTTTACTTTTTTCTTTTTTCTTTTTTCATTTGTTTGTGGATTGGGGGAAATCTAGAAGGAAATATTGATTATAATGGTAGTAAGTAATAGTTCCAAATATTGCACTTTTTGGTTAAGTCAAAAATAAATGAAAATAAAAAATTATCAGATGATATTTGTGATTTCTCTAAAATTTTATATGCATAAGTTATTTGTAATCAGGTATTACGATGTATTTGTGCGTGTAGGCTTGATTCTAACTAGATATAAAATGTGTACTTAAATATGTTGCATTGGTGACTATCATGTGAGATGCATCATTTGGTTTATATTATAGTCTAGTTAAGAACATTAAAATGGTTGCCTAGTTTCTTGATCAAAAAATATATATTTTTGTAAAAGAAATAATTAAAATATTATTGTTGATACTAAAACATTAATTATTTTATATTTTATTAAATTTTGTTGATTCAATTTAATATATATATTATTTATAATTCATTTAAATTGAAACTGAGTTTATATCCTTTTTAATAAGGGATAGAAACGCATATTAGATCTATATTCTAAGAGAGACTCCCCTAAGATGCACTATTAGCAATTCAATACTTCCAAAATATTATCCACAAGATCTCACAATAAATAACCACAAAATATTCACACAATGAACAATAAATCACATAAAATATTATTGATAACTATAAACTCAAGCAATGCAAATACAATGTATTTTCAAGCTTCTTCAAGCACATATTACATTGCTTTGTCTTCCATATATACACATTGGATATGAGACTCTTCATATTCACAATGATCTTGACATTTACACTTACATAAATCTTTCATCTCCTCAACAGACGGGAGATATAACACTTCATATATCTCATAACAAATATTAACTCCACATATCCACATATGACAAACTCTCATGATTGCATATACTAAATGATAAACTCATAACTCCACACTTATTAACATGACACATAACTCACACTTACTAACATGACACCTCACTCACATAACTCGCACTTATTTACATGTCACCTACTCAAATATTAAACACACCCTAGACTAGACTATTTACATGATCCTTGCATTTATTTTACAAGGTGCAAAATAATGTAATACCTTCAACACCCTCCATATTACATTATTTGGTATGAATTCCTTTTTCCTTCATGTGCTTTTAGTACTTTACTTTGTTCTTGATATTTCTGCTTTGGTTCCTTCAAGTTCTAGTATTGAATCTATTCTTCTGAGCTACCACATGTATTTCTATGTGTTATATTTCTGAATAAATCATTGCAATAAGATTACCCATCACTCTTTTTATTTTTAAGTTGGTCTTATCTTGTTCTTTTTCCATGAGAATTTTGTGTTCAATTAAACATTTTTTTGATATCGTTATTTTGGCAAAAGTTGATCCAATTTTTTTTTTGCAAGTTCTATCACATCCAAAGAAAATATGCTACTTTTGTAGGATCCAAGGGCTTCAATTTTTTTTTGTATTTTAATAAGACATATCTTATTTCCATTGATGATTTTGAATTCTACCATTCTTCCTTTATCCAATAATTATAACACTGAAATTAGATTATTTATTATACCTAGAATATAAAGCACATTTTCTAGTGTACATGTAGAGTATGATAGACTAAATGTAACATTTCCTAACCCTTGTACTTGGTAGATCTTGTCATCAGCTATATTAATTGGTATACTTGGTTTTACTTGAATGGAATCAAACCAATATAGATTACCATTCATTTGATGGCTAGCTCATGAATCAACAAAATATAAATTATCTTCATATCCAATTTTTTGTTCTAATTGAATTTTTGGTGATGTTCTAATTGAAGTTTTGGTGATTCATTATATCTTAGAACATGTTTGTGGTAATATTTCTATTTTTGGGGGTATAAACCATAGAGGAAAAAAATCTAGAGCGATGGAAGGAGGAAGCAGTAGGAGGACAGATAGAATCGACAGCCTCGACCAGGCAGTCATGACAGGTAAGGACCCTGAGCCAGGTAAGGATGTGGAGGATAAGCAGGCCTCGGTCCCTGTTGGCAATCCTAGAGGATCGGATCCCCCTATCAAAGATCTTGACAAAGGGACCCAGCCAGGACTTGAGGGCCCTAAGAAAGGTTTGTCCTTTACTAAAACCCTTAAAGGTTTGAAGAAGGGGTTTCTCGATTCTCTCCCTCCCCTCATCCCAAAAAACAATAAAATTAGGGTTCCCAAGACCACCATGGAAGAGTTCCTTTCTCTAGAAATGTTTTCTTTGGTTGGAAAGTTCCTTGATGGAAGGCCTAACATAGAAACCATAAGGGCATGGGCTTTTTACAAATGGCGGCTAGTAGGTAGCTCAGAGATTATTGCCCTAACCAGGGGGTTTTTCCAGATCCAGCTCCGCAATAAGGAGGACACCAATCGCATCCTTACAGGAGGTCCCTGGTTCCTGGGCAGAAGGAGCCTCTTCCTCCATCCTTGGGGGGTGGATTTTAATCTAGAGAGCCAGAGCATCAACACAACCCCCATTTGGGTGAGGCTTCCTAATCTTCCTTCTCAAATTTTCCATGAATACTTCTTGAAAGGCATAGCCAAGACCATTGGTGACCTGGTTATCATCGACCACCCTACTCTAGCAAGATATCAAATGACTCATGCATGATTGTGTGTGACTGCGAACCTAGAGACTGAGCTTCCGACCTTCGTTGATCTAGAATATGAGGGTTATTCCATAAGGCAGCCCGTTGAACACGAGAATAGACGTGCCTTCTATGTTAAATGGAAAATGCAAGGTCATCTGAGGAACCAGTTCCTATACTTCACTGCCACCAAGGATGCACCAAAAATACCTGACCCTAGAGGTCCCAAAAAAAGAAGACCAGGCAGTCAAGCTTGGCCTTGGATGCCTCCCAAAGTGCCTGTTAAGGCCAATCACCAACAGTGTCTGCATGAAGATCCTACCCCTCGAATAGGAAAAGGAAATAATATTATGGGATCCAATCAAGCTATGCAGGTAAGTCCCTCCTTTTCTGATCCTAATATTTTTGAGTTACTTGTGGAAGCTAAGGTTGAGACTGCCAACCCTATGAATGAAGGCCTTCTTGAAGAACTTCTTGTAACCCTTGAATCCCCCTCGAAACCCCAAGCCCTGAGCAGGCCTATTTCATGCCCCCCCTAACTGCCCTTATGACATGCCTCAAGACTCAGATTATTCCAATAATAACTCATACGAGGAAGCATCTGAGGTAGTACATGTTGATGTAGGCAAAGGAAATTCTGGCCTTGTCCAAATGCAACACCATCCCCGTAAGTTTAGTCCAAAGCAAACCCACAGCTTAGCTAACACCATCAACTTTGGCACTGAGAATAAAATGGGAACATGTGGGTGGTGTTCGATGACTTCAACACCCCGCTTTTCCCTTCTGATAAGCGTGGTGGTGTAAGGTTGTCGACCAGAAGCATGGTAGACTTCATTGAGTTTGTGAACACGAGTGAGGTGATGGATGTAAAGCTAAAATATGCCAAATTCACATGGAGCAATAGGATGCTATGGTCCCAGCTCATCTAGGAGAGGTTGGATAGGTTCCTTCTATCCAATGAAGTAATCACAGGCTTTGGAGAGGCATCCCTCCCCATGATTGGGTCTGACCACAACCCCATATTGCTAGAAGTCCCTCTAGCATCCACATGTAAGCGCCATTTTTACTTCGAAGCAATGTGGACCAAGCATCTGATTTTGAAAGAAAGCATCAACATTTGGTGGCAGCAACCCTTTCAAGGTAGCTCTTCCTACAAACTTTCCCAAAAATTGAAAACCGTTAAAGAAAACCTTAAAATATGGAACAAAGAAGTATTTGGGAATATATTTTCTAGGAAGAAGGCAGTGTGTGAGCACTTAAAAAACATTGAGAATAGGATCCAAAATGGAGCTCTAGATGATGAAATCAGGACCGAAGAAAGAAGGCTCCTATCAGAATATCACAACATTCTGGCTTGTGAGGAAACTTATTAGAGGCAGAAGTCTTGAGCCCTCAGGCTCAGAAATGGGGACACCAACTCTAAGTTCTTCCATGTTACCACTCTCAAGAACAAGAGCAACAACCGCATCAAATATTTGATTAAATCTGATGGCTCTGTCACCTGGGATCACCAAGACATCAAGGATGAATTTGTCTCCCATTTCAGCTCCCTTCTTGGTGACAAAGGCATCTATCAAGAAGTTGTCCGTGACACTTTACTTTAATTCATCCCCCCAAGCATTGATAATGCCACCAACCTTAAGCTCACGACCACTTTCTTTGATCAGGAAATCAAGGATGCCCTCTTCTCCATGAATCTTGATAAGGCACTAGGTCCTGACGGGTTCCCCCCAAGTTTTTCTAGACCTATTGGGACACAATAGGAAAGGAAGTATGTTCTACCATTCAGGAGTTCCAAGCCTCAAAACACATTTTGCGAAGCTACAACTCAACCTTCCTAGCTCTAATTTCAAAATTACTAGCCCCAAAGTCCATGAGCGAATTCAAGCCCATCATCCTTTGCAATGTGTTATACAAAGTCCTCACGAAAACCATTGGCAATCGCATGAAGAACGTGCTACCTCAAATCATCGACCCCTGTCAAGGGAGCACTATCCAGGGAAGATCAATTTTAGATGGCATAATCATAGTCCATGAAGCCCTCCACACTTCATCCCAAACCAAAAATGCTATGTTTACCCTCAAACTTGATATGAACAAAGCTTACGACCGCATCAACTGGGACTTCATGAATGCCATCCTGCTCAAGTTTGGCTTTCATCTAGACTGGGTCAGGCTAATCAATATTTGCATTTTCTCACCTTGGTTCTCTATTCTTGTCAATGGATCATCTTTAGGGTACTTCCAAAGCCACAAATGACTCAGACAAGGGGATCCCATCAGTCCTATGCTTTTTATCCTAGTTTTGAAGCCTTAGGTAGAACGGTCTCTGCTACCTGTGAGGCAAGTCTAATTTTTGACATCAAAGCAACGTCCCTCACAAATGCCATCACGCATCAACAATTTGTGGATGATACACTGATGTTTTCCATTGTGTCGATGGTAGAAGCTAGAAACATTAGATGAATCCTCAAGCTTTATGAGGATATGGCAGGTCAGAAGGTTAATTTCAACAAGAGCAAATTTTACTTCCTTAACACCTCGCTCCCGCAGCAGACCCAAATTGCCAAAATTTTTGGTTGCTCCATCGCCTCTCTCCCCACTTCTTACCTGGGACTACCTTTTTTCATTGGTTCCCCTTCGAAGCTTATGTGGAACAGTGTACTAGAAAGGATCCACAGGAAGCTCATTGGGTGGAAAGGCCATCTACTCTCCCAGGCAGGTAAGGTTACTTTAACCATGGCTTCCCTTCAAAGCATCCTAGTTTACTTTTTATCAGTTTTCAAAGGCCCAGCCAAAGTTTATCACTTGATCGAGCAACACCAAAAGAAATTTCTTTGGTCTGGTTTCGAAAGCAAAGATTTCACCTGGTGGGTTGGTACAAGGTTTGCTTACCTAATGATAACGGAGGTCTTGGGCTGAGGAAAGTCTCCCACCTTAACTCAGCCCTTCTAGATAAGCAAGTTTGGCAGTTGATCTTTGAAAAAGGTCATGAGTGGCCAATGATTTTCAAGTAGAATTACCTTCAAGGTACTGAATTTCTAAGAACCACAATCCCCTTGCATGGATCTACCTTTTGGAAAGCCATTATAACCACCAGAGACGTCCTTCGCAAAGGAACGATATGGATTCTAGGTAATGGTTGCAAGATCAATTTTTGGGAAGATAGATGGGCAGGAGATGAACCTCTTTCTTGCAACCCCGCCCTTTCCCAGTTAAAAGGCTACACCAACATGACTTTAAGTCCCAAGATTGCTGACTTTATCTGGATTGATAGGGGAAGACCCAGTTGGAAGACCATGGTTTTCCAAGGATTTGAAGTAGAAATTAACAAACTCAACCACATTTTGTCCTTGCAGTTTATCCTGTCCCTGGCTATAGATGATCAACTTCGATGGTCAGCAATGAATAGTGGCAAGTTTTCATTCAAATCGGCCTACACCATTGCTCTCCACCTTGACACTCCCAGATTCCAAACTCACTTAGTTTGGATTAAGAGACTCATTCCTAAAGTATCCTTGTTTTCTTGGTTAGTTTTTCGAGGGAAAATTCTTACCATCAAAAATATGATGAAAAAAGGGCTAACCATTCCCAATAGGTGTTTTCTATGCATGGCATGCTAGGATTCCATTCATCACCTTTTCATTGAGTGTCCCTTTGCCACCTCAATTCTCAACGGCCTCTTTCAAGCATTCAACATTGCTTGGGTGAGTCCCACCTCTATCACTGAATTCTTCCAGCAATGGCCTATGCCCTTTGCTAGCTCCAAGTTGAGTTTCATGTGGAATTAGTCTGCATCATTGCCTTTGGTAAGTTTGTCTTGAGAGGAATTCTAGGATCTTCAATGAGTCTTCCCATGAGCCAGGATCCATCACCAGTAAGATCCTAGCTTTCGCTAGAGAAAACACCTTGATTAGTCCAAAGGAGGCCTAGCCTAATTCCCTTTTTGAGAGGTTGCTAGCTTGATCCTTGAGTCTTCCCCTTTAGAATGGCTTCCATAAAAGGAATATCAGGTGCAAGGTTAGGTGGTTACCCCCTTGATGAGCACCTCAAGCTAAACTTTGATGGTACTGCTAAAAACAATCCAGGCAGTGCTGGAGCAGGAGGGATCATCCGGCATCATAGAGGTCACCTGATCACAGCCTTTGTAGAGCCCCTAGGATCCACAACCAACAATTTCATGGAGTCTAGGTCTGTGTGGTATGGTTTGGATCTATTCAAAGACATCCACAAGCATTTCGTCATGGAAGGAGATTCCCAGATCATCATCGACCTCCTAAATAATGACAAGGATCCTTCGTGGAAGATCAAACCCTACATCAAGGAATCAAGGGTCCTCTTGAGCAATAAAATTTACAGCATGGCCCAGTACGTTTATCAGGAAGCCAACAAGGTGGCAGATAGTCTCGCTAATATTGGTGTTAATACTGTTAACTTAATCATGTGGACACACAATGTTTCGGCTGACATGGAGAAAATAATCCAAAATGACCAATGATGTGGTGTCTGAGGTGGATCATGTGTAGAGGTAGGTGGCGGACATCCAATGACTTATCTTGCTCCATGTGGGGGCAGAGGCATCCTTTCCAAAATAACCTTTCCAACAAGGCATTATTTTAGGGATTTCCAAAGAATGGAATGAGTGCCAGCATCTCGAGAAAATGGTGGTTAGGGTCTAAGGATTTCTTGCCCTGTGAGGGTAGATTTCATGGCTTTAAGAGTACCTCATACATGGGGAAGGTGTAGGAGGGACTTCTAACACACGACAGGCACGTGCGGCTTCATGGGTATCCAACAAGCTCAAAAAACATCCTACACTTCACCCAGATCAAGGGTGATGAGATTTTCAAGCACCAAGGGGCGGTTGGCACGTGGCATGACCGCCAGGTGGTAGTGAGGAGGTGGCCCTGTCTTCTTTTAGGAACCATTCCAATTTATGTGAAAATCCTCAAGCAGTTCATTCATGCACCCAGCCACCAACTTTTTCCTATCTACGAGAGCGAGAGTATGTCATTTGGATTTTCTCCTAAGTGCTATAGATGTGATAGAAACATGACATATATCAAGCCTAGCAGGGTGGTCATGGATTCATCTACTCAGGCCATCCTCAAAAAAAGGAGATTCACCTAGTTCTTTGACATGTTCTCTGGGGCTAACTATGGTGTCACTGCTGCTATGATGGAAACGTGGGATGAGGGCAGAGTGGTGATCAACAGAAGGGAATTAACCATCGACATCAACCTGCTAGCCATAATCACTGGCTAGACCACTCATGGTCGCTTGGTCCATAGACAAAAACACAACTGGGAGGTGGAATTGTGAGAATTCAAAGATAATTTGAATATCTTTAAGGAAGCAAAAAATGGGTTGATAAGGGTCAACCTCCTGGCCCCCTAGAATTCGGTTATGAAGAATATCATGGAATTTGTCACTTTCGAGGACCCTGGAAAGGTCCTCTTGAGCTTCCACTATGCTTTTATCAACTTCTTCCATGATATCAACCCCATCAGTATCCCCCAGTTTCTCCTAAATTCAATGAACTACACCATTAATGCCTACTAAAACAAGAAAGGTATGGCCATACCCCTCCATCAAGGCCTTTTCAAGGTTATCTTTAAATTTGTCCTGGCCACTTCACCTTGGCCTGAGATTCCTTTTGAACCTCCAACTGAAACCCCCATTTCTAAGAGTTCTTGACCCAAGGACTTACCCAAGCCCTATTCTGGATCCCCGGAAAAGAAACGCGAGGTTGTGTCCATCAGATCCGACATTGCAAGGAAGAAGCTTAGAATTGAGGAGTCGGGAAGCTCGAAGAGGTTCTTAGCCATGCTAAAGAACAAACAGGGATAGACAACAGTGACTCCAGTCTCCAATGACTCCAATGAGGAAAACACTGACCCCAACATCATGGTCCTTAAGCGGTTCATCTTGACCACTCTATCAACTTCCCTCCACCAGACGCAGGAAATTTTGGATGCTCTTACCAAAGTTTTCTTCAATGAGGGCTACCAGAGTAACAAGTTCCCTGAGGCCACCCCTAATACTGAGGACCAGTAGGACGACAAGGACGACGAATAGAATGATGAGGAAGACGAGGAAGTTAAGTCGAGGACCCTGCTGCTCCTTTTTGGCTTCGACTTGGCTTGAATGTTTTTTGGGTTTGTCCTAGATTTGTTGGTTGCTGTAACTTCCTTTCCATGGGTCTTTGCATTTTTGCATCATTGGTCTATTGTCATGATCGCAGGGCAGCCGCTCTAAGGTTTATGGTGGTCTTCCTAACACTATTTCAGGCTCACCTTTGTAGGGGACCGAGTTTCCTCAGTCTATTTTTGTTCTACCTACACAACATTTTGCTGCTATTGTATGAAGGTTTTTGGTCAACCTGAAAAACCCATTTGATGAATATAATTTACTTATCAAAAAAAAAATCCATTTTAAAAAATTTCTCCTCGTTAAGTTTGCATCCTTAGGCATATGTGATTTTATGAAGGACCTTCTTGAAGCACTCATTGTTCTTTCAACAATAACACAAATTGTTTCTTCAATGAATTTCTTTTAATATAGAAATTTGTATTACTCCAATATTTCAAACAATGATCTTCTCTTCCATATTTTAATTAAATTTCCTTTGTAGTGAAAATCATTTTATCTCCAAATATAATAATTTCCTTCTTCTTCAATAATTATTTATTGTCTTCAAATTCTTTTCTTTCTTCAATTTCAATATTCTTCTTCAATGTTAATTCTTTTACAATAAATTCCACCTTCAAATATTTTAAATCCTGTATTTCCCTAACCTTTAATTATTTAATCTTGTTATTCAAATTTTTATTATTATTCAATCTTTAATCAAATCTCTTTCTTTAAATATTTCAAATTTCAATATATTTCTCCTTCAATAATAATTTTCTTCAAATTTCTTCTTCAATTTAACATTAATCTTCTCAAATATCCATTCTTAAAATATATTAAATTATTTTTATAACTCCCAATGTAAATTTCCTTCAATTTTTTTCATTCAATAATTCTCCAAATTTGAAAATATCAATCAATTTCTTCAATCATTATTTTTTTTTTCAATTTAATAATTCTCTTCCTTTCTTTAATTTTTCAAATTAATATTCTTCTTCTTCAAATATGAATTCTTCACTTCAATAATTAATTATCACCTTATAACTCCAATTTTTCATTCAATAATAACCTCTTCCTTTCATTTTTTAACTTTAAGATAATTTAATTTTCTTCACCTTATAAATACCTCTTTAACCTTTTAATAAATCAAATACCATTCAATGTTATAAGAAAAATATATATATACCTAGCATCTTTTTCTTTGAATCTTTATATTGTAAAATATATTGCACATATTAAGTTTGATTGCTCCAAAAATAACTCGAAGTTCCTGGCTCCTCAATGTTACAACATTTGCATGTGTTATTCACTATGTGAATGTTACAAGTCCAGCTTGTGTGTTTTTTTATCCACCTCCAACTGCCTTAATGCTTCTAAAAATTTTCATTGACCTACACTTGATACTGCACTTTGCATTCTCTCCAATATGCATAATATCAACTCTCAACTTTGTTATAGGCTACTATAGTATCTCCTTAGAATTATATTTTGCACATTAAATTTTTCTTCACAACAAGCTCTTCTTAGAAAGTTTATCTCCTTCATTTTGCATGTCTATATTCTTTAATAGTGTTCGCATCCACATCCTACACAACTTGCACATCCATGATTGTTTCTCCTTCAAAGTCTACACATCCATGTTTGTGTCTTCTTCAGAGTTTGCATGTTTATTTCTTCACAATCCTCACATCCATCTTCTTCACAATATTTCCTCTAGGCACTCTCTCTTGCAAACTTATTTCTCCTTAATTGAATCTTCTCTCAAATGCTTCTCTCTTATCTAATTTAAACCTCTAATATTCTGGACATTATTGTTGGCTTTTAAGTTAGATTATATCCGGTTCCTATTATTATGGATCTTGAGTAGAATCAACTATAAGAGCAATCAATATATAAATGGCCAACATAATTAATAATAATATTCATAATTTTTTAAAATTTAGCAAAAAACCCCTTGCAGGGCCACCTTGGTCTGAGAAACCATGACTAGGGGGTTCTACACCATAAATATCACTCAGGTGTTGTGCCCGTCCCTGACCGCACCAACATTATCAACTAGATTTTGGGCACCCAATGTGCGTTTGGTAGTGTGGATATTTGAACCAGAGACCTCCCTTGGAGGATTACCTTACCCTCTCCAAATCACCTACAACACATGGGTATATTCATAAAAATTATACATATGAATATAAATGGCCAAAATCATTCATGCAATAACATGAAGAACACTTACAATAGGATTGCTCAAAATATGTATACAAGCTTCAATATGCTTGCTTGAATGTTTCATACATTTTCCAAATGCATTTCATGGAGCTTTATCTCCATTATATAACCTTAGAAATGTGACTCTTTAATACTTGACTATTACACTCCTCACATATCTAGGAGTTTCAACCTTTCCTATTCTTTACATAAGATAAGCCTCACATGTCCTTTGGCTTCTCATCTTGCAACTTGTATACATGACTCTTGATTCTCTATTTACTTGCACACTTAACTCTATGACACTTGCACACTTATACATGACACATACACACACACTTCTACATGCACACCTAATACATGATACTTGTGCACTTTGTCACATTACATATTTGTACACTTAATTACATGACATGTGCACTTTCTCACTTTACATGACACTTGTGAATATATTGCACATATACACTTACATAAAGGGGAAATATAAACCATACTCCTAAACTATAGACTCAAACCCTATTCTAATATTTACATTGTACCATAGGTACCTTAGTGTATATTAGCATTTATTAAATAATACAATATTCTTCAACATTGATACCACTATTGGAAATTCAATACTTCCACAATATTATCCACAGGATCTCCAATAAACAACCACAAAATATTCACTCAATGAACAATAAATCACATAAAATATTATTGATAACTATAAACTCAAGCACTACAAATACAATATATTTGTAAGCTTCTTAGAGGATGTATTACATTACTTTTTCTTCCATATATATACATTGTATATGATACTCTTTATATTCACAGTACTCTTGACCTTTACACTTACACAAACCTTTCATCTCCTTAAACACATGGGATATATAACACTTCATATTTCTTATAACAAATATTAACTCCACATATGACAAAGACTCTCATGATTGCATATGCTAAATGAAAAACTCATAACTCCACACATATTAACATGACACATAATTCACACTCACATAACTCCACACTTATTTATATTACATCTACTCAATTATTGACCACACCCTATACTAAAAAATTTATATGGTCCTTGCATTAATATTGCAAGGTATCAAACAATGTAATACCTCCAACATGCACTTCACCTAAGGGATCCTTGTTAAATTTTCACTTTGGATACATAAAACATAACCTATAAAAATTTTATACACAACCATCTGCATATCTTTTAGGAGGTCATATTATTTATGAGAATTCAAATCTACTCCTATAAAAATGTTGAGCAAAACTTGGCTAAGATGAAGTTCAAACTTCCTTCCACCTTTAGACTTTGAAACCTTAACCATGTTTAGAATTGATATGTGTAGGTTTTAATTTGATTTTATAGCATCATTTAAATGAGTTGGCCACATTGATAATTTGTTTTTTATCTTCAATATTTCACACTTCGAAACATAATAGGATTAAGAGTGATATTTGGTAGGTTTGGGTTGGATTTTTTTAATCTACAATACTTTATACTTTGGACCATAACAAGGCTAAGAGTGATATTTGGCAGGTTTAGATTGGATATGTGTACCCAAGCTTAGACCTTGGATAATATCCCTACCTGAAAAACATTCACCATTTAATGATATAGAGGTAGAGTAAACCTAAAATTAAATCTTAGAAATTTTAGCTTTTTATAAATAATATTGGTTCATTTGACATTTGATAATGTCTAAAGAAAAATCAAGTTAGATTTGCATAAAGTTGATTTAATTTTTCTTAAGTGGATTTAGTTTCAATCAAAAATTAGTAAATGAATTGTCATTTAAGTAATTTTAACTTTGATTGATTGAAATTATCCTTAGATAATTTTGGCTTTATGTAAATAAAACTTGACTTAGATAAGTTTGGCTTCATCAAAACAAACTTTGTCTTATATAAGTTTAGCTTTGATGGCACAAGTTTCTCAAAATTAAGTTTGGATTCAAGCTTTAACAACTTTGGTTTATTTTGGTGTTCAAGTTCTAGGCTTGGGTACCACCCAAATTAATTTTTCCATAAGTAGTCTTTATCCTCAAGCAAACAAACCCTTCCAAAAGGAAATTTTATTATCAAGTGGGAAAAAAATTCCATAAGGTAACTTCAATCTTGTTCAAATCAATTACAACATAGATAAACTAGATGTATAATGATTTGGTTCTTTAGATGTGGACAAGATTAATATAATATAAGAGTATTATAGAAGGTTTTTCTATAGCAATTGACCTCATAATAGAATATAATATAATATAAAATTCAGAGTAGTTATTCAATTTTGAATCTTTTTTTTTTGGTAAGTTAATTATATTCATTCAAAAAGGGCATTTGAAAGGTGCCCTGTCACCTTTTACAAAAAGGAAATTTGAATAACAAGAGGAGGAAAAGAGAAACACGAAGAACAAAGCAAAGCTCATCAAAATTGAAAGGCCTGAAGCCATTACACTCAAAAAGCAACCTGAAGGATTACCAACAATCCTTTAGCACAAAGGAGCAAAAATGAATAGCAGCATAAGGCAAAAAGGAGGAGACAAGTAGGAATAGACCCAACAGCATGCCATGAAACCAGAGTAAATGGATAATAGCCCAAAATAGTGATCGAGACCAGTAGAAAACACCATCAAGGAAGAGCGTCGAGCTGTAGAAAAGTGTGGACATCAATATTCAAAACATTTTCCTTTATTGCATCCTTCGAGGTCTCTTTCACCTTTGGAATCTCCTTCAACCCATCAAGGCAAGTATATTTTGCAATTTCTACAACCTCATCTTCAGTAGCCCCTCCTTTAACATCAGAGGAGGGTTTAGCAGTAGAACCATTGAAATTATCACAAAAGAAGAACAGGCTGAGGTTGTGTCTCTGTTTGTTCTTCTTCAATTTTGAATCTCACCATTGTTATAACAAGGGTGAGATTTCTAATTTTGAATCTCACCATTTTTATAAAACCATAATTACCAAAAATGAGTGTGATATTGTTATGTGACTTGTTGAAATATCTTTATGATAAAATAAGGTTAAAATGTTGATTTATAATGAGTCCTTAATCTAGTATTGACTTAAAGCTATGTGTGAATTACTAGATCATTAGTCGATATGAACTGTTGAATGTTCTCTTTGAAAATATTAAAATAAAATAAAATGATGTAACTACATTTTAGTCATCCTAAATGGATGTTGTGATTGTATTAATTAGGAATCCCTAATGACATGATCTAGTTGTAAGTCTTTCTAAATTGTTAAATATATCTATTTTGAATCAAAAAATTAAGTTGGGTTTTTTGTCACACAAGGAGAGGTAATACAACACATATATGTATATTTTTGTTTCTTAGTAGTTGGTCTCTCTTGGTTAATTACTATAGTGTTTCCAATATTCTTCAAAAAATTCTTGTTGGGGTCTAAATTGGCATCAAGGTAATCTTAAAACTATGACTATAATCTATAATTATCTTTCTAAACGTGCACCCGCTAATCACAGTCCAAATCCTAACATTGGATGAGTTAAATATTGCTTTAAACCAACCTCTAAATTAGGTTGGTATACCTTGACAACTATTCTGAGTGTTGACTCATTTAATCTCTTTTAAATGTATAAGGATAGGGATAGAAATGGGGTAAGGGTTAGAAAAATAATGAACGGACAGTGGCAAAATAGAGCTAACAACATAGGTAACTATAGGAAATACTTCCACCAATCAATTTCTAGTGATCCACACTTAATACTAACAACATTCAAAACCAGTAATCTTCATCATTAGAGCACATAACATACTTAAATACTATTTCAAAAATCCAGAGTACTAATAATTCAATAGAAAAATTAGATTAATAACCAAACTAATAGAAAAATAAGTCTCATCCAAGCATATATTGAAACATGAAGCATTTCAAAGTGCTCTAGGTTAGAAATTCAATATCAGGAGAATAGACTAACCATAGCAGTAGTGGCAAAAATGGCTCCATAGATTGAATTCCCATGAAAGCAAAGAAGACAAAGGTTTGAGGTAAAAATCCAAGTAATGTTCCTTAAATTTATTTACAAAAAATTACAACATTATGGCAAGCAAACACTCTAGATCCAAACCTTGAAAATGAGGGTTCAACCTCTATTTATAGTTTTACATGTGTTTTAAAATATTTAAAACATTGGAACATTACAAAGAATTTGTAATGCTAGATCAGCAAGGTGCTAAAGTGGCAGCCTCTTCATTGATTTTAAGGAAGAAGAAATTTGTACAATCTTTCATTCCTCTATAACTTGGATTCGACAAGTCACTCGGCTCTCATGGCTTCCATATCTAGACTGAGTCAATCTGGAATCAAGACCATTCATCATTCTTGTTGGGGATATCTCATCATGGATCTACAATTGAATCTACTTGTGATTCTTGATCCTTTGTCACTTTTTTTTACTCATCCAACTTAGAGGCCTTCGAACAACAATCTACAACTTTATGCCAATTCAAACCCTACTTTTGTATGTGGCTTGAAACACATGGCATATGGGTCAATGATCTCTTGTTGAATGGATAAGATTAGAGCATTAAAAACTTAACTTACCCATTCACGATCTGCAACACCCCACGACATAGATATGATAACTTCTTTTCTTCTTGCTTATTTTAGCGACATATAATGTGTTTTGGCCCACTCCTTAAAAATTTAATTTGAAAATATTGATAAATTTGATCATGGGCTAAAACAAAGGAGCCTTGTCACATTGATTGGAAATTGTGTTCTAGGTTGTGCGGTTGAGAAGATGTTCTAGCCCACTCTTATTATCTTCAAGATAATCCTCTTGCTATTTTGGTTTGTGGTATAGAACATTGTTTAAAAAATATGTCCTATCCCATGATTTAGAATGCCAACTCTCAAATTTTACCAATGTTGACCATGGTGCAAAACACTGCGCTTGGCCGCGCAAGATGGGACATGTGTTCTAGGCTATACGGTATGGATCCATGCTCTAGCCCACTTTTTTGAATGCCACCCTATCAGGTTTGACTATTTTGACCATGGCATAGAACCATACCTTGATCCATATAGGATGAGACATGCGCTAGCTTGCATGGTATGGAACATGCATTGGGCTACACAATGTGGAACCATGCTCTAGCCCATAATTTGTATGATGATCCTATCAACTTTGATTGTACTAACCATAGTGTGGAACCATGCACATGCCATGTGAGGTAAAATTTATTTGCAATCCACTTCATCTTCCTTGTTCTTTGATCCATGCTTCAAAATATGTTGAGTGTAATTTTGACTTAGTTGATCGTAGGCTGGAACATGTTGCATTGTACTGCTGCTATGTTTTGGAGTACTGTTAGGACTTAGAAAATTTTTACCAAGTTTTCTAAGTATGTGGTCATTTTGAGGCCTACATTCTAGTACCTCCTAGGGGAATTTTCTCGTAAATACTAAAGAACTTAGAGCCTTATACATTGGGCATTAGGAGTCAAAAATAGTAGGAATGAATGAGGGTGAATTGAGATGAATGGATATGAATATGGATGGAAGAAAACTATGCACTGGAGATAATGAATGGATGAAAGGGGGATTTTAAGGAAATGGTAGACTCCAGTCATCAGCGAGTTATATTTAATAGAATAACTTCCATATGATCATCACTCTCTAAAACATTTGTGAAGATACTCAGAGAGTAATGGTTCATATAGAAATCATGCAAGAAGCAATATGTAGATCATAGAAAGTTATGCTTCATAGAATAATATTCGTGTGACAGCCATACTTTCAAACATTTGTGAAGATGCTTAGAGCATAATTGTTCACAAGGAAACCATACAAGAGGAAAAGGGTAACTTATCTTTGTGATTCCTTCTTCCATAAGCTCAATATTGCTCTAGTTACACAAAAATATGCCCTTTTATAAGCTTAGTTTGATCATGACTCTCCTTGCAACTCAGCATCAAGATTTTTACATGTCTTTTTTGCAAGCTCATGCTTTATGACTATTCTCTAGCATTATTAGGTTCAAAAAAACCCACAATACATGCATATACGGTTTTTATACCAGATATGGTATACAAAAAATTCTTAGCTTATTTAGCAGTAAAAATTCTTTACTTGTGCACCTTTTCCTACTGGTCATATTCTTCAACTTCCTTTTCTTGGGTCTTCTTAATGTCTTCTTCATTCTCTTCTTCCTGGTCACCTTTTCTTTAATGTATCTCTTCATTATATTTGTTCTCTTCCTCTTCGGTTTATCTTTCTTCATTAGCTTATTCCTCTTCTTTAGCCTTTGGTTTTGCTCCAAATAGTTGAATCATATGACTCAACATTTCTAATGATTGATCCCAAGCTAACTTGGTGGGATTGGTCATTTCTTTAAGCTGCTTGTGGGAAACTTTAGTTTGGCAGTTTCTCCATAGGATATGTAACATCCCTTATCTACCAAGTCCTCTATTAAGTCTTTGAGCCTGGTTAAGTCTTTTATTAGTTGAGATACTTGATCCTGATTGATCAAGTCTTCCTAGGAGTCTATTTCAGACTCATCATGTATGATTGATCCTATGTTGGTCTAGAGGTATTCTTCTGACAAAATGATGTCATTTTCATTCCAAAACCATACTGCATCATTTATTTATTGATATCCATAATCTCCTACAACTTACCTTTGATTCTATCTATCAATAGCCATCCCTTTTGGAACAGCTTATTCTTCCTAATTACAATCTTGGCTACCAATATTGTATTATTCCATAGCTTATTTGGAATAGGTTTGGTGGCTTCATTGAATCTATTTTTAAATAGTTTATGTATTTGATCTACTTGTACCACCATGGTTTGTAGCTCTTAATTGAACTTATCCAAATCTTCCTTTGTTGCCTGTAATAAATGGTTGGCCTCATCCATATAGTCAATCATAGGTTGAATTTCTAAGAACTTCTCTAAGATCTCAAACCATATTTGTTTCTTGATTTGTTTGATCTTGTCTTTAGAGAAACCTATAGCTCCAGTATTTTCAATATAAATTTGTTGCTTCAAGGCTTATATGTCTTTGACCTAGACCTCATTCTTCTTCTTCAACTCTTCAACTTTCTCCTTGAATTTGATGGCCTCTTGGTACTTATTTTTTCAGCTCTTGGCTTTATTTCTCATAATTTTTTCCATGTTCTTCTGGTTTCTAATTATTTTCTTCAACAATATTTTCCTCCAATTTTTCATACTTCTCTTTGCAAATATTAGTCTAGACATATATGGTCTCAAGGTGAGCTTTACCTATAACTAGTTCATTCTCTAAGGGCAATTGAGTAATATCTTTAGTATGTTTTCCAAACTGATAATCCTTCGTAGTCATCTCTTCCTCTAGTTTGCTGACAAGAGGGGTAAGGGAGATAGTTGTTCTTTTTCTAGCCACAAGATAAAAAATCATGGTATTTCTCCATATAGCAACCTTTTTTGAAGGTTGAGCTAATTTCTTGCTCCATAAACATTGGAGCTTCTCTAAAACATTTTTCACTTTCTACAAAGAAGTTGTTTTAGGATGATTTGTAGGAGTGGAGGCATTTATGAGTGAGGTAAGTAATGGACATAGAAAATATGCAAAGAAAGTGGTTGTAATGATGGTGTAATTTGTGCTTATTGTAGCAGTTGTAGCAGGTGTAGAGATAATAGTGGATGTTATAGATGAAGGATGAGGTGAGGATGATGGAAGGGATTGCCCTCCTAATAATAAAATTAGTGATGATTTTGAGGGTGAAGGAGTATGATTAGGTGAACATGACACTGGGATATTTTTTGAATGTGGAGGAGATAGATTGACTTGAAATATTGTGACGATTGGCAAAGCAGTTGGTGAACCATAAGGTGGGGATGATGGTTTTTTTCCACTTGATCTTGAGAATGGAAGGAATATTTCTTTGGGGATGGATAATAAGAGGGATAAGAAGGAATATATATCATATCTTCACCTACCAAAGCATATTGTTAAAAAATGTTATCTGCACATTGTTGTTGTGTTTGTTGGGTTGGTTGCTTTGTAGTTGATACCGAGGGTTGTTCAACTACTCGTGTTTGATCCATATTCTATTTATTACTGATCTCTTTCTTGAACTTCCCTAATAAATATTTTAACTTTTTCTTTAATACAATAGGCATTCCAGGTTTACTCTTTTTGGGGTCATCTTGATGTTGTACCTCTTGCAATGCAACTTCAAAAACTAGGGGGACTTTATAGGGGTTGCAGTGGTGAATTTTATAGGTGTGAGAACAAATCTATATTTTGTATCACCTCCTATTAGATATTGCAAATAATTCTTCCCTCCTAATTAGCCTTTTCTATTTTTGGATATTATATATATTTCTTGTTTCATATTTACCCAGGCTGCCTCCAAAATAATGCATCTTTTTCATCATTACAGCACCCATTGAGTATTGTTGTAATTGTTCTTATGAAGGCTCAAAAGTGGTCTAAGCTCCTTAAGTTAATAGTGGGGTATCCATTGCATTTTTCTCTACCTCTTACTATGAAGGTGGAGAGGGAGATCTTGAAACTACTTGATCTTTCTTTTTCCCTTTCACTCATGTTTTCTTGTTGCTCAACACTAAGCTTCTACCATTCTTAGCCTTCCAAGTTTTAATGTGTTTGTCATATAACTTAGAGAAATTAGTGTCGTATTAATCATCATACCTAGAATTTATAGCACTTGTCTCTACTCTCATATTCCACCATTCCCAAATCTTACCCTTGTTCCAATGATATTTTTACTCCATTTATTTGATCTTGGACTCTTTTAGCTAGTGGGTTTTATTCTTTTCAAGATAAAAATAAACTAATTGTTCATAAAATATCTACAAAGGGGAATTTGCTCCATCTTGTTAATATTCCACTCTAATGGGGCATTTTCCTTGTCATTTCTACCCTTCTCAAAGTGAGGCCTCAATTTTTTCAAAAATTTGAGGACTCTTTCTCCATTTAGAGCAATGTTTCTTTTTAGGAACTTGTCATCTAGATCATATCTCCATATCTATGGAATATACATAAGATCAAGCATTTCTAAATACTACAATTTTTTCTCATATTGGCCCTTTTTGGATATAGTGATATCATCTACATTGCAAGGGTAAATAAATATCCCTTTTCTTCCCTTACCAATGTCGAATTTGGCATTTATGAAATCATTCTATATTTTATAACCTAAAGCCAACATTCTACTAGTGATAAAGTGGGCAATAGAAATGGTTTCTTGATGAAGCCAGAGTTTGATGATTGTTCCCTCGATGAGGATATATCAATCCCCTTCCTCTACCTTATTTACTTGTAACAAATATTTAGCCATAGGAGGCAACATAGGGCTTTGGCCATACATGATTTTTAAGGCTAGTCCTAAAAATTCCAAATTGAACCTATAGTAAGACTCAGTATTCCTCAGGTGGTCGATCTATTGGTAGATCGGTATAGGGTCACCATTATCAAATTTACCTGTTATTGGAATCCAAGGCATCTCTTGCCTCATTATACTGAGGAACATCCACATTAGGTTAGATCAATGTTTGAAAGAGGGTGTCTTTGAATCTCTCTTCATTCTCACCATTTTTTCATGCTTTCTCTTAGAAAGGTAAGTTAGCCAATAAAAATAAATTGATTTGATGTTTTCATATTCCACTAATGCTTTGTAAATTTTCTCATTAGATAGGCAATAAATAATGGTTATATTTCAATACATATCAGCCAAATTCTAGACCCTCTAGGTAGGCTAACATGGTGAAGATTTTTGGGTAGGCAAAATGCTCAGTGACAATTGGGGTTTTAGGTAGGGTATTCCTAGATTTTATTGTTTTAAACTAACTATAGACCAATTTTCTAAAAGGCTCACCATCATGAGAATGCCCTTGCAGTGAATATATTTAGCTTGGCCTTATGGGTCAAAGGGATTAGGGTTCACAAAAGGGTCTACACCCATAGCAAAAAGATCCCGATAAGCCTGAGTGGTTATATTGAAAAAGGTTTTTCCTTTAGTTGTTCACCTTAAAATTGGGATCATAGAATTTAGCTATTGTAGATATTAATTCAAGGTAATGGTGCACTGAATCACAAATATAAAATGATAAGAAGGAATTGACAACACAAGTACCTTGAAGTGAAATTGGTAGACCCTTAAAGTAATTTTAATTGATTTCTCTTCTAAGCTTGGTCCTCCTCTTCCATGTCATTTTAGTATTTATGATTACTTTTGCTTTATCTACATAGTGCTCTGGTTTACCACTTGCTTTGAAAATTTTGGTGCCATCCTTAGAAAATTTTCTAAAATCACCCTTCTTTGACACTGCAAGTTCATCTTAATACTCTATTAGTACTCTCAAGAATTAAGCATTGCTTGCAAAATGAGCAATAATAAATTTTGAAGCTTTAATTATCCCACATGCATGCTTTCTACTATTAATGTGGTAGATCAGGCACTACTCCTTCACACACTTCAAAATTCAAAAATGATTGAACTAGCATGGCATCTTGTGAATGACGCATCATTTATTGATTGATCATGATGTAAAACATGTGATGGCCCATGACTCATATTTTGTATTTATCCTTTTTAGGAATGACATAGAACATACAATAGGTTAGAACACATTATGGTAGTATGATTTTTAGATAGTTCTTATGAAGCCTTGAATAGATCTATCTTACTAGTAATAGAGTATCGTAGAGACTTTATTTGGAGAGAATTCTCTTCATCTCCTCTACAATATTATATTTTGATTTCTTTAAAGGAATTTTCTCATACCTCTTCTCTAGCTCTTCATGTTAGATTTTGGTGCCTTAAAAATAAATAAAATGCATTCACAAGTATTGAAATAAGCATGCAATATTATAAATATGATAATGGCAACTTAACATGCATGAAATTATGATAGAAAACTTGATACAATGATCTATAAATACTCATATAATAAATCTCACGAAAATTACAATACTCCTCTTGTTGATAAGCAACACACCCCCACTGAAAAATGAGATTCCATCCTTAGAAAATTATGAACTTCTATTTTTGCAGCAGGGACCCTCTTGGTCATTTTCAGTTTTAAATCCATATTTTGCTTGCCTCCTTTTTAAAGTTGTGCTTTTTCTTGCATTCTAGCTGTGTTATCCAAGAATTCACTTTTTACATGCTAGAATCATTCATGCACAAGCAAAATCTTGCACCGGTACCGAGAAAATCCGGAAAACGAGGTTGCATAATTCACTGAAAAATCAAACTTTCCATTTTTGGTAGTGTCGCGATATCGCGACACTTCCATTTTGGGAAATGTCGCGATATCGCGACAGGTAAGTAAAAATGCAGCTAAGTGCCAGAAAGGTCGCGATTTCGCGACATGTCGCGAAATCGCGACAGTTTTTGGGCGAGAGAAGCAAGCTGTACGGAGGTCGCGATTTTGCGACATGTCGCGAAATCGCGACATGTCGTATTTTCGCGGCAGGAGAGAGAAAGTGGGCTGCAGGATGAAAAATCGGCTAAGTCGCAAACATGTTCCAAAATCGCGGTCAACGCGGTCAACGCATGCAGGTAGGGAACTGTCGCGATATCGCGACGTGTTCTAGAATCGCGGCTGAAAATCAAGAAGCGTACGGAGGCCAGGAAGGGTCGCGATTTCGCGACATGTCGCGAAATCGCGACATGTCGCGTTTCGCGGCCGACGAGGGAGGAAGTTGCCGATGCTGCGCGAGGTCGCGATTTCGCGACATGTCGCGAAATCGCGACATGTCGCAGAATCGCGGTAGGAGAGAGAAAGTCATAGTTGACCTGAAAGTGCATTCCGGCGGGAAACAGAAGGCTTCCTGGGGTAGCGACACGTGTCAAAGCGTGAATGGGACAAACAGAGGCCGACATGCAAGCTTATTTTGCGGATTTAATCTGTTTTTAATGTTTTAAGCTTCGATTTAATTAAAATGCTAATCTAATGCATCTTTTTGTCTTTCATGCAGGATTCCACCTGGCACTTACGGGACAACCGGGAAAGACCATAAAGGCAAAGATAAAGTGCGGATTTAGTCAAGGACCGCCATGCTAGAAGAGAGGCTGCCGGTAAATGCATTTAATGGAGATTTATTGCAGAATTGATAGCATGGAGACCATTTCAACTCAGAGATGGATTTACGGAGATCAAATTGATGGAGAAGTGGTGACTCATCCGGCTCACCAGCAGAATTAATGGAGGCATTTATTTGCAATTGCGGATGAATGCAAGTTGCATTTGATTTTATCTTCTCCATTTATGGCAGCTGACTGCACAGATTTGCCGAAGGGTTAAGTTCTATCCGGACTTTGATTTTTAAATGGATTTTTATTGTAAAACCCGGGTCCTAGGGTTTAAGTGCGATAAGATTTAGGGTTTGAGCAAGATATTTTGGAAAAGATCGTGGTCTCGTCCCGAGTCTATAAATACAAATTCTAAATGTAATCGCAGGAGGCGGAGACTTAGAAATAAAGGCTTATAAGCAATTTCTTGCAAATTTTGTGAAATCCTTTGTTTCCGGACTTGGAGTTGATGTGCTTTAGCTTTTCTGTGATAGCATGGCCAGGAGCCTAATCTTTTGCAGAGTGTGATAAGTGTATTTTCTTTTGTTATCCGTTCCATTTAAAGTTTGTTAGATATATGTCAGTAAATCTGCCATTGTCAAGATTAAATATGTTGTTAGGCTTCAGTTGTTCTATTGTCTGCTAGGGGAAATTACAGATTTCAGGTGTAAGTTTGTTCTAATTGCTCTGTCTTCACTGTGCGAGCTAGGCTGCCGGTGAAAGATACCAGTTTTAACCAGCTGCCCTTGGATTTATGATTTTCTCGCTAGATCTGTTTCACTCGCCTTGTGCTCTTAGTTGAAAGTGATCTTAGACCGACTGGACACTTTCTTCTCGGGATTTGTTCTCGTTGTGAAGCCGATAGCATAGATAAGATTGACAGTTTGGGTTTACAATTGATGTTTGATAAACTTCTCTTTCTCGCCTTACCCTACCCTCTCTTTGCTTTCCGTGAATGATCCATTTTTATTTTCTTTGTTTGCCTTTTATTTAAATCGCTGACCCATGAGAGCTAGATCAAAGAATTCAAGTCAAATCCGATTGTCAACAACTTTTGCAACTACCGAACAAGTTCAGGAACCCCCGTAAGGTAACAGAGCAGACCCATATCGAAATCTATTCCGAAGTGGAAAAGAGTGAATTGCCATTCGACCCAACTCGGTAACTCGCACCTTGGATAACCAGACTAGATCCTAAAGATGAGTGGGATCAGTCCCGTGGGTGTCTCCGGAGCTTTCCTTGCCTTCATCCTTTTTCCCGGGTTGTGCATGAAAGCCGGACCAACACCTAATTGGCGCTAGAAGGAGGGCCACGGAACATCCTGTTCTTAGTGCACTTGAGTTGAGAAATCCGACTCGTATGTGGAACTCGTAAAACCGTATTTTATCCAAAGTCTGGTAGCCAATTTTCCCTCCTCCTCAGCCAACACCTAATTGGCACTAGAAGGAGGGCATGAACTCAGTTCAAGTGTTGTAAGGGCATAACAGCAACATTTGAAGGACCCACAGTGAACTCCGGACAGTTTTATAAATTGTCAAGATGCTTTATAAATTGTCAGATCAGTTTTTAAATTGTCAGTGCATTTTTAAATTGTCAGTGCAGTTTTTGAAAGTTGTCAGTGCAGTTTTTGAAATTGCCAGAGAAGGCCTTAAGTTCAGTGGTTTGTTAAGAACAGTTCTATCATCACTTGCAGTTATCCAATTACAAATCAGAACATCACTGTCAGCCAAGTATTAATGGCAAATTGGTTGGGCTCCACAGCTTTGAACATTCCGGGTATAGCCCATGACTTGCCCGAAGTCCGTAAAGATACCTCCCTAGGTACAAACATGATGGGACAAGAACTGCAGAAGAACATCTCGCTAGCTTTTAAAAAATGCTTTAAAATTGTTAAATATACAAAGATGAAGATGTTGCCTGCAGATTGTTCCCGTTCACTCTCCAGGAGGGAGCTTATGACTCGGTTTTTAAACCTCACCAAAGAATTCCATTACTAGTTGGGATGATCTAGAGAAAGCTTTTATATCACAGTTCGGTGAAGTGATAGATCCCAGCATTTTATATCAGCAATTTTCCAGCATCAAGAAAGAGTCGGGAGAAACTGTCAGGTCTTTCAATATGAGGTTCCAAAGAGCTTACGGTAGAATGACTGGCCATTACATCCCAAATGCAAATCTGGCCTTAGAAATCTACAAGAATGCATTGGATTCGGTGACCTCTATTTTCCTCAAGAGAGATATTAATATCACAACCCTGGCAGGGGCTTATAAAGAAGCCTTAATTCTTGAAAGACAGCTAGGGCCTCAAATTTTGAGCAGCCCTTTGATATCCTATGTTACACAGAACATGCCTGTTCCAGACCCCATTCCACATCATGAGTTAGTGCCAACATGTCATGCTCTACCCAAGGAGACTCCGTTAACTGTCACATCCACTCAGCATGTGCAAAATACAGAGAAAAGTTCTGACAAATTCAAAGTGGAAGAGCTTGAAGTGAACAGCTGAGATCCGGCACCACCCAAATCGAAGTTTTTCCCCGGTGAGTTAAATTTTCCTAGAGATCAAAGAAATATTGATATTTCTAGTTCACCCAAAAATAGTACAACCAGGGTTTCGGATTCTCGTCACTTTTCCCGAAGAGACAGAAAGTCTTGTACGGACTTCTGTGGATGAAATGCAAGATTTTCAACAGTTCAAAATGGACAGTTATGACTTGAAATGTGAGAGTCCAGAACTTAATAATGATCCTTCCTCATCATAGGATGATGAAAGTGAGATTCAATCTCACTATGCAGAAGTAACTGAGGAGGATAGCATCATTGAGGATATGAGGGAACTTAAAGCCGACATCACCCTCTATGAACCGCCTCGCATTGTTGGACAAAACATTAACTTGATTGAGGCTTACTCTGGACCACCTGTTGAATTTCAAGAAAAGGAGGAAAAGGTGGTAAATATGAATGTGGTCAGCCAACTTGGAATTGATGAACTGTCTCAACATAAGCCTGCAACTTCTGAACATAATGTCAAAGAGGAGGCTATAAACTGTGTTGATGCAGATATTGGAGTTTATGATTTGGCAACTGAAAAGGTGAGAACAATTATAGCCCTAATCAATAACAACAATGATGTTTGGACATTGCACATTGATGAGGTTAAGTCTAAGCAAGGCTCAGGTGAAAAGGAAAATTGTAAGCATTCTGCTAGAGGGATAAAAATTGAAGTCCTGGATATTGAAGTAGTGCAGCAACCACAAAATGTTCAAGTTGTTAAGAACCAGGGCATACAGATAAAACATGATTTCTTTCAGCTGTCACATCAATTTGAAAATGTGGTGGTCTGGGTCTGTCAAGGTTTTAAAGTATTTGATCCTGGGGGTTTTTTACATTCAAATCCTTTTGAAAGAACTCGCAAACCCTTTAATTAGAAGCATAAACATGTTATCATATGATTTGTTATTATATGATTTGTTTAATTTGAAGGAGTTGCAGATTTGTTTTTCAAATGGGACAGGGAAGACAAGAAACCCAAGTCTTTCCCGGATAGCAAATTTTTGAAGCACAATCTGGAGTGCATTTCGTCAACAGGACTTGAAAGGTAATTTTTTTTAAATTACTTGCATGGTCAAAATTTTTTTAAAGCACCATTTCTCTGCTTTCCCAACTGCTGCATTTTTTGAGTATGAAGGGAAGTTGTAACATATGTATGCATTGTAAATAAGCTTTGAAGTTTTTCAGCTTTATTTCTTTGTCAGTGCAGTTTTTATTTCAATGTCTGTGCAGTTTTAATCTGTTTCAGTTTAATTTTAATGCTCGCAGCTTTAATTTATTTGTTTTTCAGTTTATTTCTTTGTCGATGCGCTTTATTTTTAAATGTCTCGTACGCTTTTATTTTTTTTAGTTATTTTTTTTTTTTTTTTTCTTTGTCAGCTTTTATTTCAATGTCTCTTTTACTTTCCTTAATTTTAATGCTCAGCTTTCTTTAGTTGTTTTTCGCTTTTAGCTTGTGCAGTTTATTTCTTTTGTCAGTGCTTTTTATTTCCTTTCTTTGTCTTTTTATTTTAGCTTGCTTTTATTTTAGTCTGTACAGTCTTTTCTTTATTGCTTTTCTTTTTCTTTGTTGTTTGTACAGTTGCAGTTTATTTTATTTCGCTTTTTTTATTTTTTTTTTTTTTTTTTTATTTGCTTCAGCTTCTTTTTTTATTTCTTTTATTGCCTCGTACAGCTTTTATTTTCTTCCCTCATTTTTCCTTTTCTTTGTTGTCTCGTACGGTCTTTTGTTTTAGTTCTTAATTTTGTTGTCTGTACTGTGCTTTCACCTTTTAAACCCTTTATTCTCTACAAGTGTTTAGTTTATTTTATTTGCAGTCTATGCAGTTTTATTTTGTTTTGCTTTAAAGCCTGTGCCTGTCCTTGGAAGTCTGTGCAAAGTCCTTTGGCTTCTGAAATTTTTTGTCCTTTGCCTTTGCCTGAGCAATCAATGAAAAGTCAGCCTGCTAAAAAATTGTTTATTCTAAGCTGATCAATCCAGTTTCCATCCAATGCCCATGATGTTCACCATTTTAATTGAGATAGTCTGCTTGCACTGAACTGTGGAATTATTTTGTTATTCAAGACAAAGGTAGAGAGATGATTGGATCTTGTGTCTTACTTGCCACAGTTATTTTAATGATAGAAAAACTGCTATGCTGTTTAGTTGGAGGAACTCCCGGGGAATCCAAGAAAAGCTGGTTATGAGAGGGGACTATGGTTCATGCAATTATTTGGGTGTCACCAGAGGCTATCAATGCCTAGACTGAAACAGTTCCAGATTGATCAAATATTAAAAGAAAATTGTAATTTCTCTAAGGTCTTCCAGATAGTGATATATTTCAAAAAGAAGAGAGATAAAAAAAAGAGAGATAAGAAAAAAAAAGAAAAAAGAAAAAAAAAAGTTACAATTAAAAGAGGCAGCCAATATTAGATTCTGCCCTACAGTTGTAAATTGGGTCGTGTAAATCTAAAGGGTAACTCTGTCTAGGCTGTAAAAGGCTAAACTAGTAAACAGAGCTCTACTCGGTTTCCCCATTTACAATCTAGAAAAGTTGATTAATCCAAGTTTATCATTCAATTCAGTCATCCTTGAAGAAAGTTCTATACCTTTGTAATTGCACATCAGAAATCTTCCTTGAAGTAATCCAACCTAGTATGTCCTTGGGAAATTTTAACAGCTGGCAGTTAGCAGTCAATTTATTGTGAAGAATGTCTCGTGGCAAGGCATGATGCATGGTCTTTTTGTTTTGAAACCGGAGTCTTGGGTTCTAAAATAGTGCTACTATTTTACCCGCAGATATCGCCATTTGTTGATAAGCAACACACCCCCACTGAAAAATGAGATTCCATCCTTAGAAAATTATGAACTTCCATTTTTGGCAAAGTAGGGACCCTCTTGGTCATTTTCAGTTTTAAATCCATATTTTGCTTGCCTCCTTTTTAAAGTTGTGCTTTTTCTTGCATTCTAGCCGTGTTATCCAAGAATTCACTTTTTACATGCTAGAATCATTCATGCACAAGCAAAATCTTGCACCGGTACCGAGAAAATCCATAAAACAGCTTGCATAATTCACTCGAAAAATCAAACTTTCCATTTTTGGTAGTGTCGCGATATCGCGACACTTCCATTTTGGGAAATGTCGCGATATCGCGACAGGTAAGTAAAAATGCAGCTAAGTGCCAGAAAGGTCGCGATTTCGCGACATGTCGCGAAATCGCGACAGTTTTTGGGCGAGAGAAGCAAGCTGTACGGAGGTCGCGATTTTGCGACATGTCGCGAAATCGCGACATGTCGTATTTTCGCGGCAGGAGAGAGAAAGTGGGCTGCAGGATGAAAAATCGGCTAAGTCGCAAACATGTTCCAAAATCGCGGTCAACGCGGTCAACGCATGCAGGTAGGGGAACTGTCGCGATATCGCGACGTGTTCTAGAATCGCGGCTGAAAATCAAGAAGCGTACGGAGGCCAGGAAGGGTCGCGATTTCGCGACATGTCGCGAAATCGCGACATGTCGCGTTTTCGCGGCCGACGAGGGAGGAAGTTGCCGATGCTCTGGTAGGGTCGCGATTTCGCGACATGTCGCGAAATCGCGACATGTCGCAGAATCGCGACAGGAGAGAGAAAGTCATAGTTGACCTGAAAGTGCATTCCGACGGGAAACAGAAGGCTTCCTGGGGTAGCGACACGTGTCAAAGCGTGAATGAGACAAACAGAGGCCGACATGCAAGCTTATTTTGCGGATTTAATCTGTTTTTAATGTTTTAAGCTTCTGATTTAATTAAAATGCTAATCTAATGCATCTTTTTGTCTTTCATGCAGGATTCCACCTGGCACTTACGGGACAACCGGGAAAGACCATAAAGGCAAAGATAAAGTGCGGATTTAGTCAAGGACCGCCATGCTAGAAGAGAGGCTGCCGATAAATGCATTTAATGGAGATTTATTGCAGAATTGATAGCATGGAGACCATTTCAACTCAGAGATGGATTTACGGAGATCAAATTGATGGAGAAGTGGTGACTCATCCGGCTCACCAGCAGAATTAATGGAGGCATTTATTTGCAGCTGCGGATGAATGCAAGTTGCATTTGATTTTATCTTCTCCATTTATGGCAGCTGATTGCACAGATTTGCCGAAGGGTTAAGTTCTATCCGAACTTTGATTTTTAAATGGATTTTTATTGTAAAACCCGGGTCCTAGGGTTTAAGTGCGATAAGATTTAGGGTTTGAGCAAGATATTTTGGAAAAGATCGTGGTCTCGTCCCGAGTCTATAAATACAAATTCTAAATGTAATCGCAGGAGGCGGAGACTTAGAAATAAAGGCTTATAAGCAATTTCTTGCAAATTTTGTAAAATCCTTTGTTTCCGGACTTGGAGTTGATGTGCTTTAGCTTTTCTCTGATAGCATGGCCAGGAGCCTAATCTTTTGCAGAGTGTGATAAGTGTATTTTCTTTTGTTATCCGTTCCATTTAAAGTTTGTTAGATATATGTCAGTAAATCTGCCATTGTCAAGATTAAATATGTCGTTAGGCTTCAGCTTGTTCTATTGTCTCGCTAGGGGAAATTACAGATTTGAGGTGTAAGTTTGTTCTAATTGCTCTGTCTTCACCGTGCGAGCTAGGTCGTCGGTGAAAGATACCAGCTTTAACCAACTGCCCTTGGATTTATGATTTTCTCGCTAGATCTCGTTTCACTCGCCTTGTGCTCTTAGTTGAAAGTGATCTTAGACCGACTGGACACTTTCTTCTCGGGATTTGTTCTCGTTGTGAAGCCGATAGCATAGATAAGATTGACAGCTTGGGTTTACAATTGATGTTTGATAAACTTCTCTTTCTCGCCTTACCCTACCCTCTCTTTGCTTTCCGTGAATGATCCATTTTTATTTTCTTTGTTTGCCTTTTATTTAAATCATCGACCCATGAGAGCTAGATCAAAGAATTCAAGTCAAATCTGATTTTCAACAACTTTTGCAACTACCGAACAAGTTCAGGAACCCCCCGTAAGGTAACAGAGCAATCCATATCGAAATCTATTCCGTAAGTGGAAAAGAGTGAATTGCCATTCGACCCAACTCGGTAACTCGCACCTTGGATAACCAGCCAGATCCTAAAGATGAGTGGGATCAGTCCCGTGGGTGTCTCCGGAGCTTTCCTTGCCTTTATCCTTTTTCCCGGGGTGTGCATGAAAGCCGGACCAACACCTCTCATGGATTTTGCAACTCCTCCATGATAGAAAAATGGAGCTACATTGTGACTACTACTAATCTCACCTTTGCACTACTCAAAATATCTTACACAATCACTCACAATGAGCCCTTTATATAGAAATATAGATTCCTTACCTCTCACTCAACCCTAAGACTCATGTACATGTGGACTACATGCACATTTACATCATTGCACATTCTAACACTTGTGCATTTATTAAATAACTCTAATAAACTATTTATCTCCTAATATAATCCTAACCTAAATATGTACCCATGAAGGTACATTAGAAAATAACCAAATGATGTAATATCCATATTTTTCAACACCCCCCTATATTACATTATTTGGTTGATGAAGAATTTAGTCTTCAATAAGAATCTCATGTTTATCTTCAATAAGGATTTCATTTTGATGCTTTAGTCCTTCTTTCTTTTCTTCCTCATTGTATTGGATGACAACATCAGGATGTGCTTTATCTTCTTACGTCTTTGATCCACTATTTGTATCTGGTTTGAGTATGTTTTCTCTTATCTTCATTTTCTTGTTGTGCTTCTTTTTCCTTATTCTTCTTTTTTGTCTCTACACTTTTGTTATAGTAAATCATCACAATAGTAGTGACTAGAATTATTATTTTTCTCCTTACTTTGGAAGAATTAAAAAATAATCAATGATAGATATATCATCAAACATTCTTCTGCAAATAATATAATTGCATTTTGAGTGTTCCACCATGCTTTGAAAAGTACTTCATGAAGATAACCAATTAATGTTATGAAGTTTCCTTCTTTTGCTTCCTTGAGGAACATTGAGAATCTATTCCTTTTACCAGTGGGCAGGTGTTTGTATCCTTCAAATGTATCTATAAGATTTTGAGAATAAAATTCCAACTCATGTAGTAGTTCCTCACTATTAAATGCATTCTTCACAATATCATCCATATTTCTCTTAAATAATCCTTTGAGTATGAATTCCTTATTGCTCACTAATGCTCAAAGTATGTGAGTAGAGTCTAGTATGAATGAGTAAGTGTTAAAAACTCCTTAGTAAATATATTTAACACTTTTCTTGTGCTTTTCAAGTATTTGTAGACTTATCTTTTGTCTCTATGGTTAACCTCTATTGCTTGCAATCAACTATTTATAGAGGACTTTTGAGATGTAATTAACCTTCAATGTTCTTAGTTGGATTGTCTATGTCTCTTTCCTTGATCTTCCAACTAATATATATGCAAGCAATATCTTAATCTCTTCAACTATGATTCAATGCAATGATAGGTTTCTAAACTTCTAGAAATTCAATTGAAGTAGGATTCCTTATATCTCCCTAATTAGAAGTTTTAGAAATATTAAGTATTTGCAAACTAGATTTTTCTACACCTTATATCTCCTTGTGTTTTGATGTTTGCAAATATTCTTGAAGCAATGGAAATAATTTATATGCTTCTATTTTTAATCCTTTCTTTCATATAACCAATATTCTTTTCTAGAGAACCTTTCAACACCTTATTACTCCTACTAATATCTCTAGAATATGTAATAAACTTTGATATCAAACTTGCAATATAATAATGAATATTTCTCACCTTCTCAAACCTTGATTCTGATTTACAAGTTGTTTGGAATGTATGTTGTTTGCAAGGGCTGATTTCACTTGTTTCTCTTCACCTTGCTTGTCCACTTTCTCCTTCTTGTAGATGGACTGATTTGTCTTCCTTTCTTCAATCGAATATTGGCTGAATATGTGCTCTACTCTTCACACTTTATCCCTGGTTGTTATGTGCATTGTATGAGGCTTGAACTCTCTTCAAATCTGGTATTTCTCTTGTATGTAGTCATCTCTCTATTGTTGGTTTCTACGTACTCTTCAAAATAGCAACCTTTTACTTTACCTTCAATATTTCTTTAGCTCTCCTCCTTTATGTTTATGTACATGGGTGCCTTCTTAACTTGATGCAATGTGGGATGAGAGTGCCAAGTGGCACTTTTCCTTTTCAACCTTCTTGAAAATATTCCTTCTTACACCTCCTTGTAGCACCTATGACATGTGGTGCTTGTCTTCTTCTCACTTCTTGGAAATATTTGTTGTAGATCCTTCTTTCAGCGCGTATGATGAGTGGCACTCGATTTCTTACTTCTTGGTGGTTGATGACTATTATAATTCCTTTTACCTTCTTCCTCCATGTTGGGAACTTGTATATGGAGAGCTCTCAACACTCCTTTGTCTTGTTCTAGCTGGAGTTTCGAATATGGGATGTTACACTAAGATGTTGGGTGCTCCATTGTCTTGTCTTTGTTGGAGTTTTAAATATGAGATGTTACACTATGATGTTAGGTGCACTTTATTGTCTTGTCTTTTCTAGAGTTTCGAATATGGACATTACACTATGATTTTGGGTGCTTAACCTTCCTCTTCAATGTGGCACTCTTCACTTTGGATGCATGGAACAACTCCTTCCACGTGGCAATAGGTTTCTAACTCCTTTTTCAACATCCTCGGATCTTTCCAGCTCTTTTCCAATGCTCAACTCTTGCAATTTCACTTGTTGTCTACGTATTTTCCTTGGTAGAATGCTTTGACTATATTCTATGGTGTTGTTGGACATGCAAACTTGTTATTTTCTAGCTAGCTTCAATGGTGATGGTGCCTCCTTTGTGATAACAGATGACTTGCACTATGACCTCAACTTTTACCCTTCTATTTTCACTTGTATTCTCTCTTTTGTAGGTTTGGTTTTATCCTTTGTGTACATGGCAACTTCGGTAGTTATGGCGCTCCATTGGGTGTTCTTTTGACACCTCAAATAACTAGAATTTAGACCTCTTTGAATGGCCCTTTTTTTTGCTTTTTGAAGGCTATATTTTAGGGCTTTGTAGAATGCCCTTTGTGGAGTTTCTAATAGGTCTCTTTCTTCTTATAAAACCTATATTTTTCTAGCACTTATGGAGTCCTTTGAATGACTCTCAAAACGTAGATTATGACTGCCCCTATGCTTGGAAACCTATCCTTTACTTTGCTCAAAGTGTGGGCTTCAATTTGCTGATTTGGGTCTTTATTTGTATGGCCCAACCTTGCTTCCAAAACCTATTTTTAATCCTCTCCAAAACTGTCCACAAAATCCATTTGGAGATGTGGCCTTTACTTGTACCTTAAAATTGGAATTCCTTCTTCCTTTCAAGCTCTTTTTCTTGCTATAATATGTTGGCTTTCTTCTCCAAATTTTGGAGGTAATGTTACCCTTTTTGGTGGCTATTCCTTGCCACAAAATTCTGCCTTTAACTTCTTCAAAAGAGCTCTTAATAAATCTACCTTTGATCACTAATTTGGCTGAAATAGATTATTGCCTTTAACTCTTGGCAATTCCTCCCTTGCTTGGCTATTCTTTCACTTATAAATCCAAGCTACTAATGTAATATTTTGCACTCTATATTATGCAAGTATAGTCTTATTTTCTTTAGAATGAGCAATAGAATGTTGATACATTTCTTTCTCTCAAAATATACCTAACTTCTATTTTCTTCTATGTGCAGGTTTGATCCTTGTAAACTATAACTTATGCACTATTTTGAAGACTTGAAATGAAACTATTCTATGCAACTCTTTGAACCTTGAAATCGGTGCTTAATAAACTTTAATAAGAAACCAAATATGAAAGCTCAACTAATGAACTTTTGCACCTTTCTATTGCATACCTTTTCAATCTTGTAGATGATGAAGATGATGGTGATTCAACTCACCTCAATGGCTGCCTTTTGTGGATGATTTTGCAGCTCTTCTATGCTGTCCAAAAATAGCTCTTTGCTCACCTTTTTGCAGCTTCAATACTTTACCAATTTGCTGCTCAAAACTCTGATTTGGTGGCTCAAAAACTCCTTCAGAATGTACTTCTGGAATCTGATTTTTAGTAGTCACTAACACTGCCCAAATTTTTTGAAACTTTCAGCACTAAATGCAATCTTAAATGTTGCTTCTAACTCTTTCGATTTGCTGCCTTTTTGTTGTCCACGAACTCTGTATTTTGCAGCTCTAAGTGTTGTCAATGTGCTGCCTTTTCTTTGTCTTCAAATCTGAAAAAATTTAGATTGTAAGGCAATCAATACCATCACTGAAAATTTATCCTTGAATCCCAAAAATTTGGTAGGATTCTCCCCAAATCGCAGCTGAGATGTTTTCTCAAGAACCCTTCAATGATGGCCCCCAAATCTCTCAGATTTGGTGGTTCTTCTATCTCTTTTCTCTTGCCAAATTCTGACTTCAAAGTAGATCTCCTCCTCAAACAATCTATCAATATTGAGATCTATTCAATACTACCTTTTGATTTGACAATATTCTTGCCAAAACTTCTCCTTTGGGCTTGTTATCGGATGGCGATAATTGTCCCAATTCCTTAGCTTCTTCTTTGGTAGTAATTTCTTCAATGAGTCCTTCTATGAACTCCTTCAATGAGGCTCACCAAGCCTTCTTCTTGTTTCTCCTTGAGACCTCTCCAAGGTTATCAATCTTGTAGCTTCAAAATATTCAATGAGACCTTCCTTGGCCTCTTCAATATTCAACTATGGAAATGAGATCTCCTTCTAGGATCTCCTGAATCTGCTGCTACTAAAATCTGCAATAGAGCATTTTGTTAGTTCTTCTCAATGCTCAATATTCCACTATGGAAGTTCTTCAATAGGGCCTTCAATGGACCTCTTCTTCAATAGGGCCTTCAATGGACCTCTTCTTCAATAGGGCCTTCAATGGACCTCTTCTTCAATAGTAAATTTTTTAGTCTTCAATGGAGATCACCAATCTCCAATATTTTTCTAGGACTCTTCTCCTTGAGTCTCTTCGATATTCAATGGGGTCTTCTTTCTAGGACCTCCTTCCTAGATTTGTAATCTTCAATGTGGCTTCCTTGGCCACTAGATCTCTCCTCAATATTTCAACTAGGAGTCTTCAATCTATAAATATCTCAATGGGACCTTTCTCCTTAGGCCTCCAAATCTTCAATCCTTATTTTTTTGCAACAAATAATTAGTCCCTGCACGAGGAAAGTAACTTTGAATTTCAGGCAATGAAGATGAAGTTCTTCTCTATCTGTTGTAGGAAGCTTCCCACCTTCTGAGAGTTAATTTTTTACAACAAGAAAAACTTAGATGATAGTAACCCAATGGTTCTCCTGAAAACTTATTT
Organism: Wollemia nobilis; assembly: GCA_028583015.1. Classification (NCBI taxonomy): domain Eukaryota; kingdom Viridiplantae; phylum Streptophyta; class Pinopsida; order Araucariales; family Araucariaceae; genus Wollemia; species Wollemia nobilis. Next base: position 667,746 of record JAQPPZ010016822.1, read on the forward strand.
TTCTCTCTTGCAATGAAATATTAGAGATAATAAAAATTCCTATGACTCTATGAAAAATAATCTTCACTAGTTGGATTGCCAATCTAGTGGATACAATGTTGAGTTCTAGTCTTCACAAGCGTTACAACTCTTGTGGAAAAACTCTAGCCAAATCTATCATGTGGCTTTCTCTATTTTCTATTCTTCTATCTAGAGCTACTTCTATCAAAAATCTATTGTGATGGTATTTGCATGCAATGGTGCACTATGGATGATCCGGTTTGCAAATACTCAATAATAGTAATGGTGATCACTTGTGGATTTCCTTTGATCCATCATGGCTTTGATACCACTGTTAGCTTTTGGAGCCTTAAACATAAAGGAAATGCATTCACAAGTATTGAAATAAGCATGCAATATTATAACTATGATAAAGGAAACTTAACATGCATGAAAATATGATAGAAAACTTGATACAATGCTCTAGAAATACTCATATAAGAAAGCTCACAAAAATTACAATGCTCCTCTCATGGAGTTTGCAACTCCTCCATGATAGAAAAATGGAGCTACATTGTGACTACTACTACTCTCACCTTTGCACTACTCAAAAAAACTTCTCACAAATCACTCACAATGAGGCCTTTATATAGAAATATAGATTCCTTGCCTCTCACTCAACCCTAAGACTCATGTACATGTGGACTACATGCACATTTACATCATTGCACATTGTTGGGGTAAAAACATTGGTTAAATTCTACTCAAGATGTCACATTCCTTTCACTAATTGTCAACCTAGGGATGTTTGCAAACTTGCAAAATACCAGATAGATATGGAGTACAATACCACTGAGATGATTCCACTAAACTCTATAGTTTAGGGGGTGTTATTGTATAGCATTAATGCAATCCAAACCAAAATCACACCACGCTTGCAAAAATTGAAGAAAACAATAAATATTTAAAATTACAAAAAATAATCAAATAAAAAAATTAAGAACTAACAAAACTGAAATCCAATTGCAATAAAGTAAAGGATAAGGGGAGGAATACTGGTAAGGAGTGGGCCCAGGCTCTAGTAGATTCTACCTGATTAACTATGTACGTCGAACTTCAATATAAAAGAACTTTGAATGATTTTTATTATAGAAATGAAATTACAGTATAGTCTGATTCTTCTTCTATTTTTTTCTCCTCCCCCCTTTTTTAGGGGAATCTTGTGCATTTATATAATGCACAGGATTCTCTGTTACAATATTTAGATTATTGTTACAATAACTAGTTTTACTACATATATGATTACAATAACTGCACACCAAATTAAGATAATTTGAGCATATTCAGAATAGATTGTATCCACTGCATGATCTATAGTCTAATTAAATTTAACAACTTTATTCTTATTTGGCCTTTTTCTAGAAATAGTTAATTTTTAGTTTATTTTATCACCATCATTCATTTTTTACCTTCTATAAGTTGTTACTCTATTTCATACAAAAATAGGAAAGCTGATGTGCTCAGCTATTAACGGGAGTTAGGAACCATCTAATTAGGAGTTAGGAACTTCATTCTTATTACATGGAGTCAACCACATTTGACTTTGTCAACGAAAATAAGGTACCTTTATATCAAAATATGGAGTAAGGTGTATTTTTGTCAAAGTACAAGAGTAAAGTGCCTTTCTGTCAGAGGATGGGGGTAAGGCGTCTTTCCATCAGAAGATGGGAGTAAGGCGCTTTTCTATTGGGAGACAGAAGTAAGGCGCCTTTCCATTGGAAAATGGGAGTAAGGTGTATTTTCATTGGAAGATGGAAGTAAGCCACATTTATCTTTCAGATTTTCTCTCCTTCCATAATATTCAATTAAATCCTTTAAAAATAGATGATGCCAGGTCCAAATGGGACCTCAACATAGTTATGTAGAAAACAACAAAAAATATCAAATCTACACACAAAGCACACTTTTCACACAAGTTGGGCAATATACACAATTTACCATTAAATACATATAATTATTCATAAAAAGTATAAATTTGATATAATAATGTTGCACAAAACATTAGAAACATATGCAAAAATATAAGCAATTCTGATGCTCATCATCCCCCCATACCTAATGATTATCACGTCCTTATGGTACCTTGTATTAGTAGTTCCTAGTTTTATCTATGACCTCCTAGTGATATGTATTCCTCTGATTCCTCTTCTTGGTAGTGAACTTGTCTCTTTACTTATCCTTGGGCTTCCAACCATACTGAGTCTGAGGGGTACTTTCCCCTTGCTATGATATGTGGGTTATGCCTAATTGTTAAGCTAGGTTCAACACTTGTGCTTGGTTGATTTGTGACATACATTTTTATCCCACTTCTTCCTTCATGTAATACCCTGTGAAAGTAGTTGTACCTTTCTATAATGTAGGCTCTACCTCCTTCTAGAACTGGTGATATTGAGGTAAGGGCTCTATATCTAGAATTTATGGTTTATCCCAAAAAGAGAATCGGGATTCATCCACTAATTTGACCTTATGCAACTGGGTTACTTCTGGAGGAAGCTTAGCATCTTCTGATTCAAGTGGTTTTGTACTTCATTTAGAAAGTGACTTCTTGTTATCTACATTGACCTATGCTACAGTTGTAACTGGGCCTAATACCCCCATATCTTATAGGTATCTTTTCATTTTGGACGGTTGATCTCCAACAGACCCAAATATCTCCCAGAACTACTTCATAGGGGTAGGATTAGTATTAATCCTAGGCTCTCTAATCATCTTCTTGAAGGAATTTATTGCCATCTTTCCCTATTTAATCTCTTTTTAGAGATTTTCAAACTGCTCCTATCACTTGGCAAAACCCTTTAGGGACCCAACTCATTCTTCATCTGAATCAAGGGCTAGCTGGGTCTTTGATTTTGTAGCTTTGGCCCTAGTTCTAGGATTTTGTTGTGGTGCCTTGGTCACTTTTCTCTTAGACCTTAGTTGAATTAAGTGCACTAATTTTATTGTGTATGGGTGTAGAATTTTGAGAGGGATTTTTACCCTCTCATACAGGTGGTTATTTCTCTGATGCCAGATATTTTAGGTGCATGATCATCTGTTGTTACCTTAGCAAGAATATCTTGTACTTCTTTCTTAGCCACTGGTGTTTTGATAGGTGGTTGGCCTACTGATTTCTCTGTAGAGTGTTTTGATTGCTAAGATTGTATTTTCTCTACCTCTGCTCCTTGCTCCATCTCCTCTTCATTTTACTAGTTGTGAGTTGATTGCTTAGCCTCATCTTCTGAGATCTCAATTATAGGGGGTTTTTGTTATATACTGGGGTCCCCCTATTTTCATCAACTATTCTGATAGACGTGGATGAAAAATCCCCTACCTCAACTTCCTTATTTCTAGCATTTGATCAAAATGGGCAAGAAGAAGCAACTTTCTCCATAGAGTCTAGAGAAGTTGTGGGCACTTCCATTACCCGATATGTTTGAGTGGAAGTGTCTACCTTGGCTATTTATCCGGTCTTCAGCTCCTAATTTTCTAGTTTAAGCTACTGCACAACTTATCAAGATTGGTTTATCACTTCACAACTTTAACTGTAACTGCATATAGATACCTCTTCATTTTGGGAGGTATGTGCATTATGTTTTACATGTAGAACTTTGAGGGTAGCCTTCTTAAATCAATATTTGACATATCACATCAGAGAGAGTGGGTGATCGGTGGTTGGATGTTCTTTTTCCAATGTCATGATGGTACTATTTTTAGAAATGTTCTAATTATGAAAATCATATATAGCTAACAAAATATCATGTACATACCTTATTGGTGATCCATGCATACCAAGTGTGAAGACGATCATGGAGTGGTAAGGTCACCCTTACCTTCCCTTGCTTAACATAGTTTAATCTCAATAAACATAAATATAACAACAAATAGAACGATGGCGGATATGTAACACAAATTAGCGAAGAGAGGTTTTATTGTAAAAGAACCAGGCCACTAGGAGGGCGGATCCCACCGTTAAGGCTAAAATGTGAATACGCAATGAAATAAAAGATAAATATGATTTAATTTAAATAACTATCTAATCTATATATATGAAGTGTTTACACTTGGAATACCTAGCCGACGGCTAGGTTTGGTATGTAATATGACTCCCCTCCTCGAAAAGCTTTGTCCTCAAAGCTGGAAATGTCTGGAAAATACTTTCAAGTTCCCATGTGGCCTCCTCCTCTGGTAAATCTTGCCATTTGATGAGAAATTCTTGAATCTGGTGTGATCGTAGTCTTTGTACTCTTTGTTGTAAGATTTCTTCAGGTTGGAGATATATGCATCCTTCCTCATCGAGCACTGGTAATTATGATTGACCTTGCACCTTCTGACCAATTACTTTTTTGAGACATGAAACATGAAATACTAGGTGTATTATTGATGATAAGGGTAGCTCTAACTGATAGGCTACTTCTCCAATGCGGTGCGCAATTTTTTAAGGACCATAGAATCGTGGAGCCAACTTTTGGCTGGACTTTATCCTTAATGATGATTGTTTGTAAGGTTGCAACCTTAGGAAAACCCAGTCACCAATATTAAAAGTTCTCTCTGATCGGTGCGAGTCTTGTTGTTGTTTCATACGATTTTGTGCTTGGACTAAATTCTCTTTGAGGATGGTGAGTGTAGATCGCCTTTGTTGGAACCAATCATCCACTTTGGCTACTTTGGATGACCCTTGTACGTAATCTGCGACGATTGGAGGCTTGATGCCATACAATGCTTCAAAGGGAGACATCTTAATAGAGTAATGGTAAGAAGTGTTGTACCACCATTCTGCCATTGCTAGCCACTGGCTCCATTGGTATTGTTTATCTTGAGCGAAACATCTTAAGTATGTACCCAAACATTTGTTAACTACTTTTGTTTGACCATCTGTCTGTGGGTGGTAGGCTGAAGGCATATTCAATTTGGTACCACTAAGTCGAAATAATTCCTGCCAAAATTTACTAGTGAAGATGGGATCTCTATCACTTACAATATTTTTTGGTATACCATGTAATTTGAAGATTGAATCCATAAATACCTTTGCCACCTTGCTTGCGGAAAAAGGATGTTGTAAAGCCTAAAAATGAGCGTATTTGGATAACCGATCTACGACTACGAATATTACTGTCCTGCCTTCTGATTTAGGAAGACCTTCAATAAAATCCATGGATATATGTTCCCACTGACGCTCAGGGATGGGTAATGGTTGTAACAACCTTGGTGATTTGACTGTTTCTCCTTTATTGCACTGGCAAACTTCACATTCTGCTACCCATTGTTTGACTTCTGCTTTTAATCCTTTCCAAAAAAATGATTGTTTGACCCTTAAATATGTCTTCAAAAATCCTGAATGTCGTCTTTGATGGAGAAGCGTGCGATTCATCGAGGATCTTTGATTTGAGTTCTGAATTGTGTGGAATGTAAATGCGGTTCTTCCTGAGGATCTTATCTTCATAAGAGAATAAAGGGTATTTAGAGGACCCTATAGATAATTCTTGAATTATCTGAGTAGTTTCGCTATTGGATAACCATTCATTTTGTAATTGATTCACCCATTAGGAGCAAGGGCCCGAAATAGCGTTAATGACTACTTTGTCTTCGTATTTCCTGGATAATGCATCAGCAGCTACATTTTCCTTCCCCTTCTTATACTCGATAACAAAATCATAACCCAATAGTTTGGTTAACCACTTATTTTGTTTCGGATAGGAAAACCTTTGCTCAAGAAAATGTTTGAGACTACTATGATCTGTTTTTATAATGAAGCGGTTGCTGAGTATGTAGTGTCTCCATTTTTCTACTACGTGAAGTATTGCCAACATTTATTTTTTTTATGTTGATCTTCCCAAATTTTTTCCTGATAGCTGTTTACTTTTGAATGCCAACGGATGACCTTCTTGCATTAATATAGCCCCAATTCCTGTGCCTAACGCATCACATTCAATAACAAATTGTTTGTGAAAATTTGGAGTTGCTAAAACTGGAGTTGTACACATGGCCTTCTTAAGTGCTTTGAAGGCTTGAGTGGCCTCTTCTGACCAATGAAAAGCATCCTTCTTTGTGAGGGTTGTGAGAGGTGCTGCAATCTTACCATAATTTTGAACAAACTTGCGATAGTAGCCCATGAGACCCAAAAAACCATGAAGTTTCTTGATGGTTTTAGGTAAGGGCCACTCTTGAATTGCCTTAATTTTATTAGGATCGACTTTGACGCCCTCGTGTGAAACTATATGACCAAGATACTCGACTTCTTGGACACCAAATAAACATTTGGAAAGTTTGAAAAATATTTTTTCTCTATGTAAAATGTGAAGGACCTTATCCACATGATGTAAATGTAGAACACAAGCTTATACTGAGAGGGGGGTGAACAGTATAAGACCTCTTTTAACTTTATCTATCAATACAGCTTTCAAACCATTAACATGCAGAATAAGATAGCAGTAATAACAGCAGTAAAACAGTGCATAAGAAGCAATCCACAATAAGACACAACAATTTACGTGGTTCACCCAAGGTGGGCTACTCCACGGATAAAACTTTTCTTCTAAAAGTTATATCAAAACCTCTGGGAATCCTTCCCAATTACAATGTTTATGAGCCTCAGCCCAAAGGAGACACCTTCCCCTAAATCTGCTTTGCTAGTGATCCTCTAGAAGACCTCTATCTCTTTTGCCCTTAGCAAGTGGAACTCTTTCCACAGAAGACACCTGTCTTCCCTGCTCTGGCTGGAGATCTCTGTCCTCAACTCTGTCACAGCAAGCTGGTCCTCTTTTCGCACCAAAACATAGTCCTTCGGTATGGCACAATTCTGTCCTCTTTCTTTGTTCTTTTCGGCACTTGGTTTGGAAAACAATTCTTCACTGTCTGCACAACTACAACAGCACAGTCTTCTTAAATTACAGCAGCATTCTCTTCTCAACTTACAGCAGCACTTGATCACTGTTTGTTCTTCACAACCGTTCGCAATTATAGCAGCATCTACTGCGCGCACTTTTCTTTCTATTACCCAAACTGTGCGAACACAGTCGCAATCACAACAAAATCTTCTTTGCATAGTCTTCTCATAAACAATAGCACATTCTTCGTGTATACAACAGCACAGACTTCTACACTTAGAAGATTCAACGAAATGCACTTTGATGCTGCAGTCGGACTTCGCTCTCTGCTTTTTTGATTGTCGAACCTTGCTTGTCGCACTAACTCTGCGAACGCCACGCTTCGAAAGCACACATCGATCGACACCCAAAAATGCTCAAACAGTCCTCCTTTAATACTCACAATCTCAAGATGAAATCTTGTTCTTTAGTCGGTTGATCAATCTTCTAACACGTCGGCTGTAAAACCTTATACTTCGTCGACCAAGGTTAACTTCGTCGGCTTCAACCGCCTCTGCTGTTCTGTAGCTTTTCTCGTGTGAAACTCAAACATGTCACGATATCGCTACGCCTTGGTCTACCGTACACCTTCTTTGGTTTGTTGTCACGAAATCGCTACACTACAGCCTTTCCTGACGTCATCGTAAATCTTGTCACAAAATCGTGACGCTCTAGACTTCACTGCCTTCTTCTCCGTTGTTGTCGCAAAATCGTGACACTACAACCTTTGCTGACGTCATCATGAAACTTGTCATGAAATCGTGATGCTCTAGACTTCACTGCCTTCTTCTCCATTGCTGTCATGAAATCATGACGCTACAGCTTTTGCTGACGTCATCATGAATCTTGTCATGAAATCGTGATGCTCTAGACTTCACTGCCTTCTTCTCCGCAACTATCACGAAATCGTGACACCTTTGCCTCTTGCTGACGTCATCATGATTTTGGTCATGAAATCATGACGCTCTAGACTTCAAAGCCTTCTTCTCCGCAACTGTCATGAAATCGTGACACCTTTGCCTTTTGCTGACGTCATCAGCAACTCTATCGTGAAATCGTGACACCTCTTGCTTCTTCATCCTTTTCTTGGTTTGCACTAGCGAAAATGAAACATGTCACGAAATCGTGATGCTTTCACTGCCTTAGGATCTTTCTTGCCAACTGCTCGTGAAACTGGAACATGTCACGAAATCGTGACACTTTCTGCATCCGTACAACTTCTTCGAAACTTGTCATGAAATCGTGACACTTCCTGCAACTCAACACTGCCAACTCAACTTGTCGCGAAATCGTGACACTTTCTGCATCCGTACAACTTCTTCGAAACTTGTCACGAAATCGTGACACTTTTTGCCCGCTGTGCTTCTGCCTTCCTGCATGTCGCGAAATCATGACAGTTTTGGCCAAACTTTCTCTCTCCTCAAACATGTCACGAAATCGTGACACTTTTGCCTGCTTTGCCTCTGCCTTCCTGCATGTCGCAAAATCATGACTTTCTCTCTCCTCAAACATGTCGCGAAATCATGACAGTTTTTCCAACAGCCTGCAAACTTATTCTACTTTATCTTTTTCTGGATTTTTGGCAACTGGGCTACTCTGATTTTCTTGGAGACTTACTGACCAACTGAAACCTTCAACAAAAACACATCCTTGGACATAAAAACAAATTGCTCCAATAGTTCCTCGACATCAAAAACAACATCTACCAATAGCTCCTTGACATCAATGACAACAACTAAACTTAGGCAAAGGCAATGTACTCAAGGTACCCAAAATTGCCAACAATCTCCCCCTTTGTCATTGATGGCAACCCTTATCTAAAACACATCTTTCAAGAGTCAAAACTGAAATCAATCTCTCCAAGTTTTGCTCCCCCTGATTTGAAGCTTTCCTCTTCTCTTGAAAACTCTCCCCCTTACTTAAATCTCTCCCCCTTTGTCATCAATGGCAAAGGGTCACCTTTGGGGCTTGGGACTAAGAATGAGCCTCTTAGCTTAGTCCCTCCCCCATCTCCTGATGAGATGATTAAAATAGGGTTGGGAGTGACACTCCCATTAAACACTCATCATCATTAGTGTCCAAGATTTCTTTGTCGGGCCTTCTCTTGAATTCTTTTCCTGTATTTTTGTTCCTGTCACTGTTCTGATCCTCGGACCTGTTAATACTACTGTTCCTATTTCTTTTATCTTTTCTGTTCTTATCCATACCTTGATCCTTGGACCTGTTCATGTCATTTTTCCTATTTTTGTTATCATTCCTATTTTTATCCATGCCTTGATTCTTGAACTTGTTCATGCTGCTGTTTCTGTTCCTGTATCTCAGAAGATCAGCTCTACACTGTCTAGCTAGGTGTCCTTCATTGTTGCATTTATAGCAGGTAACAATATCAGTCATGGCTGTTCTTTGAATTCGCCTGTTCTGACTAACCCAGTTCGTGTTATTTGTCTTGCAAAAAATTGCCTTGTGCCCGAATTGTTGACAAGAGTAGCAATACCCTTGAAAGAAATTACGTCTCCTGAAACTGTCATTTACTCTCTTCATTTGAGTCATGCACTGTACAACCATGTGACCAAATCTGTGACACACATAACATCTGCCGTGAAATTTTCTTTTGTTCGACTTCATGGGTCCCGAAAACTTCTTCTTCTCAGTCTGAATATCGTTTTCTATTTCTGCGTATTCATCACTTACGGACTCATGATCTGAAGTACTTTCTTCAACAGGACTCTCTTTCTTTTGAAATCTTTTGCTAGATTCCCCAACCTGTTCCTTGTGCGGCTCAACAAAACCGAGACCTGTTTTATCTGTTGGTTTTCTCTGTCCTTCGATGAGAAATTTAACCTTCTTGGAGCTATCCTGAAATCTGTAGAGCTTATCCTTGTACTCTTTATTTTCTTCTTTCAAAGAAGCTATTTCCTGTTCTAACTCACTATACTCCAGAATTTTAGATTCTAACTCATTCTTGAGTTCTTGTGTCTTAGCCATAGATACTTCAAGATTTTCTACAAGTTCATCTATCTCCATACAACATTCATCTACCTTAATCTTGAGTCTATCATTCTTCTTTCTTTCCTTTTTCAAAACACTAAGAGCATTATTGAGTTCGCATTCAAGATCCTCTATTTGATGGCGCTTTGAATCATCACGACCTTTTTCAGATTTCTTATCACTAGAGGTGCTACCTTTTTCAAAAACCATACATGCATCTTCATTGGGGTTTTCTGAAACATCCTCATACATACTAGCAGCCAAATCATCATTTCTGCAATCATCCTCAAGGTGCCCAAAATTTCCACATCTAAAACATTTCATGATAATGAATTTGTGTTTCGGTTCTTCCTCTTTTTCTGAAATGAACAACATCTCATTTTCATCATCACTAGAAGAACTGTCACTTTCACTGCTAGAACACTTACTTGCTTTGTCCAAGTAGAAGCTCTTCTTATTCTTGTGAGAATGCCTCTTTCCATGATTGTTGTACTCATCTTTGCTTTTCTGGTGATTGTTGTACTCATTTTTGTTGTTTCTGTAATACCTGTGCTTTTCAGAATCCTTGCTTTTAACATCCTGTATATCTTCATCACTTTCATCTTTAGAAACAGATACAGTCAGTAGCATAATGACCAAATTTCCCGTAGTTGAAACATCTTATATTTTTCTTGCTTTTGTGCTTTCTGGAAAACTTGCCTTTCCTACTGTAATATGCCTCTTCCTCACTAGAAGACTCATCACTTTCTTGAATCTGTTTGCCCTTCGATTTCTTGATAGCTTTGAAAGCTGCCTCTTTCTTTACATCAACTTTCACTTGTGTCCTCAATTCAAATGCTGCAAGAATACTATGGAGCTCATCCTTTTTCAATTTATCTAAATCTTTGGCTTCCTCAATAGCAGAAATATTTTCGCTAAATCTATTTGGAAGAGATCTTAAAATCTTATCACACACATCATTTTCAGCAAGTTCAAGACCTAAGTCTTTCATGGAGTTCACAATTTCATCCATCCGAAGCATGTAGTCACTAATATTTTCATCATCATTCATCTTGAGTTGTTCAAACATACCTTTAAAATGTCTCAATTTGGCCTTTCGAACATTTGCATCACCTGTATGAACAACCTGCAATTGTTTCCACATTTCACTAGCTATTTTGCAGTGAATAACTTTAGTGAGATCAGCCTTTTGTAAACCTTTCAAGATTGCATTCATGGCTTTTGAATTGCTGTGATGTAGGAGCCTGTATTCTTTAGTGTAAGGACCATTTGCAGGAATGGTATACCCATCTTCAACAACTTCCCATACCTCATTACCGAGAGCCATTAGATAGACTTTCATTCTTGCACTCCACAGACCAAAATCTGATCCGTCAAGAATAGGTGCTGCATTGCCACTCGAGTAGTCCATTGTGTTCTTTGTAAACTTTTCCTTCAAGCTGTTAAACTTTTCGAAGGCACTGGATCTTGATACCAATTGAAGAACACAAGCTTATACTGAGAGGGGGGGGTGAACAGTATAAGACCTCTTTTAACTTTATCTATCAATACAACTTTCAAACCATTAACATGCAGAATAAGATAGCAATAATAACAGCAATAAAACAGTGCATAAGAAGCAATCCACAATAAGACACAACAATTTACGTGGTTCACCCAAGGTGGGCTACTCCACGGATAAAACTTTTCTTCTAAAAGTTATATCAAAACCTCTGGGAATCCTTCCCAATTACAATGTTTATGAGCCTCAGCCCAAAGGAGACACCTTCCCCTAAATCTGCTTTGCTAGTGATCCTCTAGAAGACCTCTATCTCTTTTGCCCTTAGCAAGTGGAACTCTTTCCACAGAAGACACCTGTCTTCCCTGCTCTGGCTGGAGATCTCTGTCCTCAACTCTGTCACAGCAAGCTGGTCCTCTTTTCTGCACCAAAACACAGTCCTTCGGTATGGCACAATTCTGTCCTCTTTCTTTGTTCTTTTCGGCACTTGGTTTGGAAAACAATTCTTCACTGTCTGCACAACTACAGCAGCACAGTCTTCTTAAATTACAGCAGCATTCTCTTCTCAACTTACAGCAGCACTTGATCACTATTTGTTCTTCACAACCGTTCGCAATTATAGCAGCATCTACTGTGCGCACTTTTCTTTCTATTACACAAACTATGCGAACACAGTCACAATCACAACAGAATCTTCTTCGCACAGTCTTCTCATAAACAACAACACATTCTTCATGTATACAACAGCACAGACTTCTATACTTAGAAGATTCAACGAAATGCACTTTGATGCTGCAGTCGGACTTCACTCTCTGCTTTTTCGATGATCGAACCTTGCTTGTCGCACTAACTCTGTGAACGCCACGCTTCGAAAGCACACATCGATCGACACACAAAAATGCTCAAACAGTCCTCCTTTAATACTCACAATCTCAAGATGAAATCTTGTTCTTTAGTCGGCTGATCAATCTTCTAACACGTCGACTGTAAAACCTTATACTTCGTCGGCCAAGGTTAACTTCGTCGGCTTCAACCGCCTCTGTTGTTCTATAGCTTTTCTCACGTGAAACTCAAACATGTCATGATATCGCTACGCCTTGGTCTGTCGTACACCTTCTTTGGTTTGTTGTCACGAAATCGCTACACTACAACCTTTGCTGACGTCATCGTAAATCTTGTCACAAAATCGTGACGCTCTAGACTTCACTGCCTTCTTCTCTTTTGTCGTGAAATCATGACACTACCCTTTGACGTCATCATGAAACTTGTCATGAAATCGTGACGCTCTAGACTTCACTACCTTCTTCTCCATTGCTATCGTGAAATCGTGACACTACACTTTTCTGACGTCATCATGAATCTTGTCATGAAATCGTGATGCTCTAGACTTCACTGCCTTCTTCTCCTTCAACTGTCATGAAATCGTGACACCTTTGCCTCTTGTTGACGTCATCATGATTTTGGTCACGAAATCATGACGCTCTAGACTTCAAAGCCTTCTTCTCCGCAACTATCATGAAATCGTGACACCTTTGCCTTTTGCTGACGTCATCAGCAACTCTGTCGCAAAATCGTGACACCTCTTGCTTCTTCATCCTTTTCTTGGTTTGCACTAGCGAAAATGAAACATGTCACGAAATCATGACGCTTTCACTGCCTTAGGATCTTTCTTGCCAACTACTCATGAAACTAGAACATGTCACGAAATCGTGACACTTTCTGCATCCGTACAACTTCTTCGAAACTTGTCACAAAATCGTGACACTTCCTGCAACTCAACACTGCCAACTCAACTTGTCGCGAAATCGTGACACTTTCTGCATCCGTACAACTTCTTCGAAACTTGTCACGAAATCGTGACACTTTTTGCCCGCTGTGCTTCTGCCTTCCTGCATGTCGCGAAATCGTGACAGTTTTGGCCAAACTTTCTCTCTCCTCAAACATGTCGCGAAATCGTGACACTTTTGCCCGCTTTGCCTCTGCCTTCCTGCATGTCGCGAAATCGTGACTTTCTCTCTCCTCAAACATGTCGCGAAATCGCGACAGTTTTTCCAGTAGCCTGCAAACTTATTCTACTTTATCTTTTTCTGGATTTTTGGCAACTGGGCTACTTTGATTTTCTTGGAGACTTACTGACCAACTGAAACCTTCAACAAAAACACATCCTTGGACATAAAAACAAATTGCTCCAATAGTTCCTCGACATCAAAAACAACATCTACCAATAGCTCCTTGACATCAATGACAACAACTAAACTTAGGCAAAGGCAATGTACTCAAGGTACCCAAAATTGCCAACAATAAATGATCCTTCCATGTTTTTCTATATATGAGAATGTCATCAAAAAAAACTAATACAAACTTACGAAGGAGTGGACGAAACACTTGGTTCATGAGACTTTGGAATGTGGATGGTGCATTGGTGAGACCAAAAGGCATGACCAAAAATTCTTAATGACCTTCATGAGTACGAAAAGCAGTTTTGGGAATATCTTCTTCTCTGACACGGATTTGGTGAAATCCTGAATGAAGGTCTAATTTTGTAAAAAAATTTGCACCATGCAACTCGTCCAGTAGGTCATCTATGACAGGGATTGGAAATTTCTCCTTGATAGTGAGTTTATTGAGGGAACTAAAATCAAGACACATACGCCAAGAGTTATCTTTTCGATGGGCTAGAACTACAGGAGAAGAATAAGGGCTAGTGTTGTGTCTAATGACTCCATGATCTAGTAGATCCTGAATGATCTGCTCGATTTCTATATTTTGTGGTTGAGTATAATGATAAGGATGACTGTTAGGTGGCACACTCCTTGGAATCAAATGGATGGCATGGTCATGAGATAATTTAGGTGGTAATCCTTTAGGTTCTTGAAAAACCTCTTCGTAATTTGCTACGAGGTCTCTTAAATATGAAGCAGTAATATCCGAAGTTGTTTGAGATTGTTTTTCCAAACAATTAATTTGAGCTATAACTCCGTATCCACCCTTTTTTAACATCTTCTCCATACTATGAGATCTCACCATCTGTGATGGAGGAGTGGTAATTCCTTGTAAGTGAATGACCCATCCGTTTTCCCTCCATTCCATGAATAATTTCTTGAAATTGAAGCTAACCGTGTCTAATGTTTCCAACCATTCAACTCCCAAAATGACATCAGAGTTCCCTAAATTCATGACGAAAAGAGATCCAGACCAGGTATAAGTTCCCATTTTAATGAAAACTTGAGATGTTCTACCAACACATTGGGCGTTCACCCCATTGGCTACTAGAACCTGGAATTTTTCTTTGTTGGAAGAGTTAATGAATAGATTCAGAGCTTTTGTTGTTTTGATGTCGATAAAATTGTGGGTACTGCCGAAATGGTGGATAAATCCTGGTACCTTGATGGTATGGTGGGCGGTTAACCCCATGAGGGCATGCACGGAGATAGACATTGTATCCTCTTCCTTCTCTTCTAGAGTACTTGGTAGTTCTTCTTGCATAGGTTCCTCTTGGTGGTAAGCTTCTTCCTCTTCTCCCTCATATTGATCACATTCAATATGAAAGTTTTGCTTTTGGGCACATGCTTGTTCCCTAGGATGATGATTGTGACATTTATAGCAGAAGTATCTTGATGGTTGATCATTTCTGTGAAAGGAATTTTTGCGATACGAAGGATGACTATAAGTTTCATGCCATGCATATAACTAAATTCTCTTCTTAGCCAGCTTGGCTATTCGTATGCAATTGTTTATCGAGGTTGGATTTTGAATGTCCACCTCAACCCTAATATTTTCTTTCAATCCATTGCAAAAAGCTCCAACCATTGTGTCAAGACTGAGGTCTAATGTGTACGGTAGTAAACTGGTGAATTTCGAGACGAACTCACTAACCGATCCTTCTTGTTTAAGAGATAGCAGTCTTACTATGTATGACGATGTAGCTCCTTCATCAAATCTTTCTAAAAAATAGGTAGTGAATTTTTTCCAGTTAATAGTAGCTCCTTTCTCGCGCTTAAGCCATACGAACCATTGGTAGGCCTCAGTGCCTAATTTTGATGCAGCAAAAGAGACTTTATCAAAATCCCTAATTTGGTATAAGTCTAGAATGCCTTCCATTTTGGCTATCCAACCACGAGGATCATGACCCTCAAAAGTGGGCATATCAATGCGTGGAAAATTATTAGGACCTCTTGGTTGGTGATAACCCATATCCCTATCCTGATCTTGGTTATATCTCTGTCTATGAAAGCGATTCCCGTAATTATCCGGATTGCCTCTTTGTTGTTCCCAATATTCATCCTGGTCATCATTTTCTTCATTCCTTTGTTCATGGGAGTGATTTTGGGAATTAGGATTGGGATTAGGTCGGTTTTGTGCGCTCAACAGTTTAGTTAGGTTGACATTAATTTGGCGCATACCATCTAGTAAGTGTCAAAGATTTTCATCCATGGTAATGGCCGAGTTGCTTGATTCTCCTTGTGTGACGTTTTTGTGAGTTGGGGGAGGGTTAGTAGCCATGGGATCGACCAATGGATGATCCGGATTATAACTACAAATTTTGAAAGGAGAAGGAGAATTTTTTGTACCTTGGCTTCGATGAGGTCTTCTTACGTTGGTATTGGGAGTCTCCGAGCTTGTTAGTCAACCGTCAGGACCTTTGGTCCACTATTTGGTCATGCACTATCCAAATCTCCTGTTTAAAAGTACTTGAGCTTCGAGTTCTACAATTTTTTTTTTGCAAAAAAATTGTATTCCGCTTCAACTATTGCTCCAACTGCGACACGGATTTGAATTTGGGTGGCCTCCTTGACAACAACTTTCAACAACTTTTCAATTTGGACAATTTTAGCAACTTGGAGAGCAAGTTTCTAGCAACTTTTCAAGTTTGACAATAACTTGACAGAAACTGGACTGAGACTAACCGCAAGACAGAAACTGGACTGGAACTAACTGCAAGACAGAAACTGGACTAACCGCAAGACAGAAACTAGACTGGGACTGACACGATAGATACGATAAACATGATAGGACAACGAAAAGGACCAAACGTGACACATACCAGACACAAAAAAGACAAGACACGACATGCAAAACTCGGGGACAACCGACTGACAAACGCCATAGCGTGATACACGAACATGATAGTGAGACACACAACAGTTGGACAATGGACAGCAAGGACACCGAAGACAAATTCAAGGAGGTGGGTGTGTGGCCAAAGCCACAACAATACTTTGTGGTGTATACTTATTTAAACGCTATTACGGAATCCACACCATCAGTGTGGAATAAATGGAACCGCATCGTAAAAAAAAATATGGTACCCAAGATGATGTCACTAAATAATTTTATGAAATTACCTTAGCTTGGCGTGTAATACTTATTTTTTAGCACGATTTGATTGGTAATTTATGACTGTCATTTAATTTCTGAGGTGGAGCAGTACGCTGGAAGATCGTGGTTATGCTCATTTTCTTTCCTTCATGATGCGGGTTATTATTCCACGGCTACCAGTGGACTGTATCTTGGAACGCCCAGTGGATGCCTGCAAACTGTGTTTGAAATGGGAGTATACGCGAGGACGCCAAACAAAAATGACACGGTTTCTTCAGGATCAGTTACGGAAACTAATACCACTTGGTAAGGTCACCCTTACCTTCCCTTGATTAACATAGTTTAATCTCAATAAACACAAATATAACAATGAATAGAATGATGGCAGATATGTAACACAAATCAGCGAAGAGAGGTTTTATTGTAAAAGAACCAGGCCACTAGGAGGGCGGATCCCACCGTTAAGGCTAAAATGTGAATACGCAGTGAAATAAAAGATAAAGATAATTTAATTTAAATAACTATCTAATCTATATATATGAAGTGTTTACACTTGGAATACCTAGCCGACGGCTAGGTTTGGTATGTAACATGGAGTGTTCTGATTTTTTATTTCATGATAACCAAAATGACAGCATATTCCTCATGTGCAAAATTTTTGGGATAGTTCTTCTTGGGTACTGCAAAAATATTCATTCGAAGTCTCATACTAAAAATTATGAAATATCAATGGTTTTCATGGGATGACACACATCCTTGTATTGATAATTTTAGAACATGTTTAAATTCTCCACAAGATTTGCAATAATTCCCCATGAAATATTTGACCTTTTTATCATGTGGGATGTTGACGTGGCTTCGATTGATTCCCAATACCACTAAATTATTCATATTGCATACAGGCACTTAAATGAAAGGTAGGCATCTTTTTACTGAGAAATAGGTGCCTTAATTAGAATGCAAATAAGTGTCTTTCTTCAAGTATATTGGATTCAAGCACCTTCCTAATGGAAGCTAGGTGCCTTACTTCAAATACATGGGAGTCAGATGCCTTCCTATAAAAATTTAGGTGCCTTATTTCAAATACATGGGAGTCAGGTGCCTTCCTATCAAAATTTAGGTTCCTAACTTCAGCATATGTATCGAATACGGGTATCATCTTGCTTGATGATAGGCACCTATATCCAATGGATGGGAGACATATGTCAATATGATGCTTGAAGTTTCTTTTATGGGAACATTTATGGGAATTAGGCACCCTTCCTCATATATATAAGACTTTTCAATGGGATTTAGGCACCCTTGAAGTACTCGAGAGTTAGGCACCTCCCTATCATTGAAAATTTTGCATCTGCTAGTGTGTTTCCAATCAACGCTTCCCAGTTGATCAGGCCTTTCAATGCTTCTTCATGAATTTCATTAATAGTTGCTTGTCTGAACACACAAATGGGTATTTTCCTTCTTGTAAATATTTAACACATGCATATGTATCTAGATTGTGACTATCCCTCCTGATGGAAACAATCAAACTTCTACTCTTGGAAATAGGAAATCATGCAAGTTCATGGATCTTATTCATGTTAGGCCTAGGTTTCCTAGGTTACCTACAACATGCATTTAGGGTATCATACCTACAAAAATGAAAAGCAAAAGATAAAAATAAAAAAATATGTAGGTTAGTGGAATCTATGCTTGATATGCCTAGGTTTCCTAGGCTACCTATAGATTGCACTCAGAGCACTTTACCTACAAAATAAAAACACAAGCAAAGAAAGGAAAATAAAAGAATAAATTATTCTTGTTTTTTGATGGACATTCATGTGTCCATCAATTGCTAAAAAATTAAAAAAAATTAATCAAATGGGGTCTCCCCCATGCCTATCTTGGACTCCATCACAAGATTTTTAGATGTGGTTAGGCCAAAATTGATGACCATTAACTATCAGTATGGTGTTGCTACCATTAATAGTTTGTATATGCACAACACCATTATTGATCAATTCAATCACTTTGTATGGCCCTATACATAGTTGCATAAGCGTATATTTTTGCTCCTAAAATCGATAATCATATAGTAGCACCCACTTTCCTACTTTATACTAATTTAGCCTAATGTGGCGGTCACGCCATTGTGTTCTTAGTCTCTGGATGACCATTTTGTGTAGAGCATCTAATTGGTGTTTATCCAACTACTTCAGTTTTTGAATCCACTCGTTTTGTGCATCATCTAGACTTAGGTTTAATTTTGCTATAGTCCTGAGGGTTTTAATTTCAAACTTAATGGGAATCATTGCATTCTTCCCATACACCAATTGAGAAGGTGTTAAACTAGTAGTTGATTTCCATGCAGTCCTATAGGCCTATATTACCTCTGGAAACCTCATAGCCCAATATTTTGTGTTGCTATATAGTTTTTGTGAGGATATTCTCCAACTCTCAGTTGGTAACCTCAACCTATCCATTTGCTTTAGGATGATAAGATATAGTATTGTTATACCTAATTATGTATTGTTGCATGATTTTCAGAATCAGCCTTGAGGTGAATTGGGGACCCTGATTAGTGGTGATCTCTCTGGGTACTCCAAACCTCATGAAGATGTGTGAAAATAGGAAGTCTACTACAATTTTCTTCTTGGAATTCCTCAGTGCCTGTACTTCCACCCACTTAATCACATAATCAGTACAAACCAAAATATACCTTTTTCTTGTTGGTTGTGGGTTGATTGGCCCTACGAAATATATTCCCCATTTATTGAATGGCTCAAGGTGAACATATGGCTGGAGGAGCATTTCATATCTGAGAGTTGTTCTACCTATCCTTTGGTACTGATCACACTTATTTGCATATTTTCTACATCCTTAAATAACGAGGGCTAGTAATACCTGATAGGATTTAATTATTTTTAAAAACTTATGCTCAACAAAACACCTTATCATGATTTGATCAGACCCTATTTTAAACAAACAACCATCAATCCATGAGAAGTCTACACTCTTCTCCATTAATGTTCACTTTTCATGAGAAGAGAGTGAAAGGGATACTCTACCAATGGCTAAGTAATTAGCCATATTTGCATGCCAAGGTGTTTGTTCGCTTGGAGAGAAAATATGTTCATATGGAAATTGGTTTTTCGTAGTTAAATGATCTGGAGGTGTCAACCTTGACAAAAATTTTGCAACCACATTATCCTTACCTGGTTAGTTTATGATGGTAACATCAAATTCTTGTAGGAGTATAAGCAACCTGATTATTTTACCAGTAATTGTATATTTTTCATCATATATCTAATGGTTGCATGGTCAATATGTACAAATACCTTGTACCCTATAATGTAGTGGTAGAATTTATTAATGACATGGACAACTACAAGTAATTACTTCTCAATTATAGTGTAGTTGAACTCATCCCCAATGAGATGCTTGCTAACATAATAGATGGCATAAAACTCCTCACCATCCTTTTGTTCCAAAATTTCCCCTATAGCATTGTTAGATACATCAAATTATATATGAAATGGGATGGCCCAGTTTGGACCTCACAATACTGGAGCAATGATCAACTTCTCCTTCAGAATCTGGAAGGCTTGTTCACAATCCTCTGTCCAAACAAACTCTACATTTTTAGATAGCAAAGTATGCAAAGATCTAGTAATTTTTCTAAAATCTTCTATGAATCTCCTGTAATACCTAGTAGAGACAAGAAATCTCCTAATATTTCTCTATGTTATAGGATTTTGCAGAACACCCAGGTGTTATAGGTGAGTTGGATAGGAGAGTGCAATCCTCCAAGGGAGGTCCCAGGTTCAAATCTCCACCCTACCAAAAAGCTGAATTGGGTATCCAAAATCCAATTGATAATGTTGGTACGGGCAGGGTCGAGTGTGACTCCCGGGTGACTTTGACGGTGTAGAACCCCCTATTTATGGTCTCTCAAACCAAGGCATCCCTGCAAGGGGTTTTTCACTTTAAAAAAAAAAGTAATTGGCAGATCTTTAAAAACTTTAATTTTTTTCTTATCCACTTTTATCTCGTTTGTAGAGATATGGTATCCCAGAACTACCCATTATTGCATCATCATGAAGCACTTCTCATTGCTCAGGGATAGTTTGATCTCTTCACATCACTGGAGTTTATGTTACAGGTTTACCATAGCTTCCTCAAAGGTTTTGCCATAAATAGTGAAGTCATCCATGTATATCTCCACTACTTCCCCCATCATATCATAAAAATGCTTAGCATTACCCTCTAAAAAGTGGTTGGTATATTGCATAGATCGAAGTGTAGAACTCTTAAGAAAATTTACCCCATGGATAGGTGAATGTCATCTTGTCCTGATATTCTTATCCAATCTAGATCTGGTTGTACCCACTAAATCATCCAGAAAGGATTACTTCCTTCCTGCCAGTGTATCAAGAACTTGGTCAACAAAAGGCAATGGAAAGTGGTCCTTTTTAGTTTCTTTGTTCAGCAATCTATAGTCAAAGTATATCCATAACTTCTTATTCTTTTTGGATACCACCACTAGAGATGACACCCACTCACTATCATAAATGGGGTAAATGAATCCATCTGATAGGAGTTTCTATAACGTTGTCTTGATTATCTCCTTCATGACAAGGTTTATTATTTTTTGTGGCTAACTGATTAGAACTGCCTGTTCCTCCAATTAAATGTGATGGGTACAAGTATTTAGAGTGATCCCTATCATATTTGAATAGTCCTAGGCAAAGTCCTATTGATGATTGGTTATTATATCTTTTAATGTGATCAATTGAGTGGGTTTCAACTTACTGCTGATGTTCAATGTTCTTCCAAGCCCAATATGAATTTTTTTGACATAATGGTCTTAGTTTCCTACTAGTGGTGACTCTAGAGAGGTGTGATAGGATTCTCCATGTAAGAAATATGTGATAATTATGTCCTCATCACCCTCATTTTCTAACTCATTCAATGTCATTGTAGGTTGCACCATTGACAATGCTCCATCATCCTAATTTTCCCAAATAGGTTCTTCCAATGCATCAATGGACTGTGCAGGTGGATATATGGTCATATTTTTAATATTTCAACCATATAAAATAGTCATCTATCCATTTCAACAGCTTATATAGGCATTTTTTGTTGCCATCCAAGGACTTCCTAGGAATAGTGGATATCCCCCTGGTACAGACTTGTATTATAGTACCAGAAAGTCTACTGGGTATTCCCATGTGTCCACCATCATGATGATATCTCCAACATCCCTTTCGATGATACAGTTGATCTCTCAACCAGCTACAAAATAGTCTTGGTAGGCATCAGCCCTATGAGCCTAATTTTTTGCATGGTCTCCTTTGATATAATGTTAATGGCTACTCCCAGGTCCACTAAAGTGTTGGCCAATGAGCAACCACCAATATTTATGGTCAATACCAAACTACTTGGGTTTGCATATTTGGGATGGTAGGTATTTTATAGCATTAAGTCAGCCAATTTCCCCACCACCTTTATTGTTTAAACTAGATTATGTCCTAGCCTTATCAGACATAATTCCTTGATAGCCTTAGTGTATATTGGGATGTCTCTTATGGCTTCGAACAAAGGTATTGTCATTGTCAAATTCTTCAGACTCGAGAGGATATAAAATTCTAGTTGTATTGGATTTCTACTCCTATAATATTTTAGGAAAATAAGGTGCTACTTCTTCAGTCTTCTCAACAGTTGGTTCTTCATCAACCTATTCAACCAGATGTGGTTCTCCTACTATAATATGTACATCCTCCTCTTATATCAAATTAGGAGCCTCTACTCCTATTTTTCTACTTGACATCAACTATATAGGATTACAATTCCTAATATTATACATGGGAAACACCTCACTTTCCATTTTATCTGCTTGTTGTTTTGTCTTATTGTTGGGATTTACTATGGGCTATGATGGGATTTGCATAGGCCTCACTATAGGGGAATCTGGTAACCTTTTCTTTAGTGGATCATGTACTACATTTTATGGATTTGCATTCCATGTACTATAATTTCTCCATTGCTACCCTCATTGTTGATATGGCATTCACAGGTACTGATTAGAGAATGAGGCTCCTTGGGAGGTGTTCATCCAAGGTGGTTGTCCCCACCATCCCATATTGGGTGGTTGGGCCTACCCTTGTGGCATGTAATTTTTCCCTTCATAGGGTGGCATTCCTACTGGAATATTCCCCATAGGGTGCTGCTACTAGTTTCTTTGGTTCCCCATAAATTATGCTTCTGAAACTTTAGCATTCTCTTTGTAAGTTTGTAACTATGGGCACAATATGGTATTGTGATTTATTTGACAAACAATGCATACCCTAATCTTATCTTTAGGATACTCATTCCTTGCATTCTTTCCTATGTATTTGTCACAACCCAGGTCTACTCACCTGGTTGTAAAAACACAAAATAAAAAATTTTGGCACAAGAAAAGATACTAATGTCACACTTTGACACTTTCACACCCAAATTTTTTTTAGTACTTTGGAATAGAGGAATACACTTCAATAATTTCTACCATTGCAGAGAGTTTCTTAAGTGCTCGAGACCAGCCAACTTCACGCGATAGGTTGCCTTTTATAATATCCTTACTCCTTACTCGAGTTTCTTTGATATTGGCATGAGGTTGTGCTTCCAGGACCCATAACACCTAGAAGGATGGACATATTATTTTCCTAGTTCCAAAGCATATTGGCGAGGATTTGCAATCCCCTTCTTGTCCATGAGGGTCCACTGCCCAGTATAATCTAATTATGTTGTTGCATTGAAACTAGCATAACTATGTCAATATCTGATCAATGGCCTTCCACGAAGGTTTGACTAGGGTCTGCCATCACATGGCCTTGGACCAGATATCTCAAATCTCACTCTAGTTGGTGATAATTTTACCCATACCATCTTCCACTAGACCTTTCAACCCCATAGACAAGCTCTCTGGTCATGAGTTCCATTGGTAATTTTGCAACCAAAGTAGGCTCATGAGTATCCTCACGTACTACTCGTATGTTATCCTGAGATAAGGTTCCATACCATTGTATTTTATTCTCAATAGTGTAGAACCTCTGTCCTTATTATTTGTAGGAGATTGGATAACATTGATTCACGATAGTTGCCACCATAGCTATCGGAGTTGGGTTCTTAGCCATCTTGGCTCTATATACTTTTGCCCTTATCTTGGTATTATATCCTTTGGCCCTACTCATTAGAATACCCATAGGTTGAAGAGTTTAACTTTAAATGAGGTTTTACTATTTTCCTAAAGGATTTATGAGGATCATAAAGTTGAATTTACAATTCATATTATAAAACATAAAATTAGTTTTTGTTTCCATAAGATATATAAGTCAAATATAACAACCACATAAGCATTTATTCTCATAATGATTTGTATGCTCATACTTCTATAAGATTTCTTCTCTTTAAAATGAGATACTAAATCTATAACAAAGCATATTAAAATACTTTGAAAATGAATTATATGTATTAATTGAAGATACATTGTCCCTAATATCATGATGAGGAAATAGAAAAGCAATTTACCTACGGATTTACACAATTTAACATGTTTTTAAAATTTTAGTCTACTAGTAGATCGTATGAACTTCTAATAAGAGATATACTTTACTCTATAAAGCATATTTTAAAACTAAACACGGATTTTACCAAAAACTATATCGAAGTAACTTTAATATTAAAGCCCTAAGCTTATAGTAATCATTAGCTTCTATCTATTGATAACCCAATTTAGATTTATTCAAAGTAATGATATCTTTGTTCAATAAAAGACTTATTATCTAAAGAAAACCTTCTTTAATGAAAAGTCTTACTATCACAAATCATTTATTCAAGATATTTTAATGCACTTACCACTTATATGTAGTAAACTCTTTAAGACTAAAACTAAACATATCCGCATACTCAACAAGGAATTTATCCCGTCCTCATAACTATATAAAACCTTTCCAAATTACCATAGTCACACCTCCTCAAGTCTTTCCCTTACTATTATGTTTTTTTTTAAGAGAGAGGGGCAATATGTCACACATTTTCGGTATTATAAATCCTATGGATATCATATTTATAAAAAGAATTAGAATTTCCAACTTTTAAATAAAATGTTTTAAGGTGATAAAATCCAATTGTTTTTATTTTTCTATATTTAGCAAAGTATTTTGAAATGAAATGTTTTCAATCAGTTTTCCTCTGAAATTAAAGAAAGTATAATCGATCACCCCCATTTTCTTTTATTTTTTAATATAAAATCATTAATATATATATGCAAGCTTAATGGCACTTACAATAGCAATATAAACAAATATTATTATTTTAAACCATTTACTATATTTTTCTTTTTTTAGTAAATAAAAGTCGTCATTAATTACCAGGTTTTGCAGGTCCAAAACCTAATACAAAATCTAGCCTTATGCTGAGATTGCGGATCCTGATCATCCTTAGAACATTCTTTTCAAAAATTGTGCTGGTTATCCTACAACACCTTACACTTATTGCAAAAATACAATTCAACATGACAATTAACATTACTTACAGCGATAGCCGTTTGAGTTGACTTAGAGAAAAACTCTATGCTTATCACGAAAAACTTGACGAAAAAGCCTTCCACATTTCTCCTTAATTAGTAGTGTGATTTTCATGTCTAATAATATCTTCCACTTCACGTGGTACCCCTTGTGTCCACATAATCAAACTTCCCGCATAAATACCCACATTGGCTAATTTGTCAGCCGCTTTGTTGGCCTCACGAAACACATGGCGAATCCTCTTGTCATGTCTTGCTACGAAAATGATCTTTACCTCATGGATGATGACCTCAATCCTCCATGGAGTTTTTCTACCATTGGTTAACAGGTTGATGATATTCATCGAATCGCCTTCAATCATAAAATTTCCATGACTCTCCGGGGAAAATTTTAATCCTCTCAAAAGAGCTCTAGCTTCTGCCTCATTATTAGTTCTAATTCCCAATGGTTCAATAAATGCCTTAACCAGGTTTCCTTGATGATATTTGATTACTCCTCTAGCTCCTGCTCTTCCTGGGTTCTCCTTAGCTGCACCATCAAATTTAAATTTGAACCAACCCCTAAGGGGTGGCTCCCAAGAGAACCTATTTTTGGGATTGGATAGAGGGATGAAAGGCTTTTCCTAATGCTTAAGGCTAAGGCAATTTTTCTTTCCTGGGGAGGGATTATACGGTTCTCCTCAACAAGGATACTAATGTTTCTTTTGCAAATGCAAGGATTCTATTGAGGATTGTTTTAAGGCTATGATCGGTGTCCTTAAAATCTATGTGATTCCTTTCTAACCATATCTGCCATAAGAAATGGTGCCAATAGATTTTCCAAAGGTACTTAAGTTTTAGACTAACAAAGGGTTGAGGCCATTGTTGGAACACTTCAAAAACTGAAGTCGGCTTGACCCACAAGATCCTAAAATCCTAGAAAAGTTTGTCAAGGATGGACGCTGCCACCGGACACTCTAGGAACAAATGTTGGGTTGACTCCCACCCAACCCTGCACATATGACAATGGTTAGCAATAACCATACCTTTGGTCAACATATTATCAATGGTAAGAATTTTTCCTTGGATCACCATCCATGAGAAAAAATATATAGGGATTAAACCCTTGATCCAGACCAAATTCGGTTGAAATTTTTGGTCTTCATTGTTGAGGAACAAGTTATAGGTGGATTTGATCGTAAAATATTCACATTCAGTCTCGGCCCAAGCAATGTGATCCTCTTCTTCTCCAGAGGGAAGAATTTGTTGTGTTAAAATATTATGTTCTTCGAACTCAGCTTCAAAACCTTGTACTCTAATGTATTTCCACCTAGGGGTGTTCATATCCTACTAGATGCAATCAGCCACCCTTTGCCCAATCTGCTACTCCATGTGTTCTTGGATCCTATCCAATCGGGGATTCTAGGATAATTCCTCAGCTCTCACCCATCGGTCCTTCCAAAATTTTATCATTTACCCATTCCCAAGGATCCATCTAATCTCTCTCTTGACTAGATATCTGCTTATTAGGATTACCTTCCAGAAAGCTGACCCCCTACTCACCAGATTATCATTGAGGAAATTCGATCCTTGGAGGTATTTCCTCCTAACAATGGTCGTCCATTCATTTTCGACCTTGGTTAATAGTTGTCATGCTTGTTTGGCTAGCAGATCTGTGTTGAGATTAGCAACTCTCCTTAGCCCTAGCCCCCCTGTACCTTAGGTTTGCAAACCTTATTCCACCCTACCAAATGGATCCTTTTTTTATCCTCGATCCTTGACCAAAGAAAGTTCTTTTGAAATTTCTTGATTTTATGATACACCTTGCTTAGATCTCTGAAAATCGATAAGAAATATACAGGTATACTTTGTAGGGAGGCCAATTTTTAAGACTACTTTGCCTGCTTGAGATAACAAATGTCCTTTCTAGCCTGCTAGATTTTTTTGGATCCTCTCCAGCACAATATTCCACATTGACCCTTCTAATTTCCCATAGAAAAGGGGAAGGCCTAAGTATGAGGTAGGAAGGGACGCAATCTAGCATTCCAGAATTCTAACAATGTTGTTTTGCCTGGAAAATTTATTATATTTTTCATTTAATGAGTTTTGTTCCATTTTCAAAGTAAATTTCACTAATGTTTCTCCCTTCATTTCAACTAGCCCCTATATCACTGTTAATTCTTTTTTTTAATAGAGGATATGCTTCATTATTAGATTAGCTTATATAATTTTATTAATCCGAGAACTGATTACTCATAAACTGGTTGTGCATGAAGCAAATTTTTTAAAAAAACGTAAGCCAAAGTCTTTAATTTTAACTTAAGATAACCCACCATAATTGCCATGCTATTACTCCTAAAAGGTTGAAATTGCATTTACGATCTTACTATGCTTGACTAAATTTTTACCCAGCATTAATTTATTTAATTGAGTATGAGCTAGGTTTACACAACCATCGCAGAAACTAAATGACAACGGTGATGCCAGACTCATTTCACTGCCTTCACTCTACTTGGATGCCTTAGATGAGCTTGGAAACCAACATTTTTTGGTGTAAATGGAAATACACAATTTTCTTTTCAGAGTGAATAAAATTATTCAAGTTAATATGACTCGCATGTCATTTTAAAATAAATATCTACCACTTAACTATACTGCTTCAAAGGGATTCTTTCCTAAGGCTAATTTTTCTTCTTAACACAGATAATTCCATTTTAAAATAATTTTAATTTATCACCCTTTTATAATGTATTTGTGTTTCGTCTGCGTGCAAACATACATGCTTTACCTTCTCAAATATACTATGCAACCTATACATGTCTCTACAAGCCAAGGCTACCAACATTTATCTATGATTTAAATTTGAGCCAAAAGCATGCTATTCATTTTAAAATAATAACATAAGAGTAGAACCCCAAATATATATATATATATATATATATATATATATATATATATATATATTCGACAATGATTTCCATAAGCTCCTATCTTGTTCAACATCATAACAATTTTCTACATTATAATAACATTGCAATGCTGTCGTAGAAAATATATACAAAAATTATTAATTTTTTTATAAAACCACTATCATTCCTATCTACCCAAGTATTTCAATGTGGTAACAAAGTAGAAAAAATTATGCGAGAGACGGCACACAAACACGCCTCATCCTTAACTATATCACCAAACCAATTTACATAGCCTCCTCATTGCCAGAGATAGTGAGGGAATGCATTTATGGGTCAACGAGGCTCATATGATATGCAATGCATTTCTATATGCAGACAGCAGACGCATTATGCAACTTGAATTTAGCTCAATCTATTTATTCTTAAAATAAATTCTAAATATAATACCTTAATATTTTCATTTGCAGAGAACGTCGTGCAGGCTATGTCTTCAACCATATTCATTATTCATAAATTTTTAATTTAAAAATCACAACATAATATCGGCACGCACATAGATAAGTATTTCACAACCAATTATACTAGACAGCTGACCTCGTATACGTTGGCAAAGCGTTTCCTTGTAAGATTTCAACTTCTTCTATGACTGAACCAATTGTAGTTCCTTCACGTGCTAAATCAGATCCAAAAACATGCCAAATCCTCCCCTCAATAGGCTTCTTTATAAGAGTTTTAAGTTTTTCCCAATAGGACACAGGGTTTTTCCGTTTGGCCAGATGTCTTGTCTCATGGCCTCCTTTTGGGGAAGTATCCACACCACCGAGTGGAAATATTCCTTTATCATATATATGTCTTTTATATATTTGTTTTTAAACTTTATTTATTCATTATTTTATATTTGCATTACTCTCGACTATTATATTTTTAAATTTTTATTCAATTTAATTCATGACTTTATTATTTTTATTTTATTAACAAATATATATATATATATATATATATATATATATATATATATATATTTTTTAAATATATCTCCAAAATCAAATTATATATATTTTATATTAGTACAATCAACAAGCAGAATGCAATTTCAGGTAATATGTTCTACATGATAATTTTTAGTGGGCTTCCATGTACCCACGAGCCTCGGTACCATAGGTACGTCATAATATCCCACCTTACCTGAAACTTCTGATCACTATCTTTTCCAAGGGGTGGGTATTTGCATCATCCATTTTAGCCAGCTATAAAGTGAAACCTACACCTGCGATCACAAATACTCACAACAACATCAAATTCTTCAAGAAAAAGATAATCAAGTAGTGGGGTTGTTACATTCTCCCCCTCTAGAAATCAACACAGTCTCTATGTTAACTAGAGAATATAAATATAGGTTTTTGTACATTTGATCATATACATATAAGTAATAACAAGAAATTGCTCATTAATCATATCTATTGTATCAAATCCCAATATGTTAAACATATACCAAAAATATCATATTTCAAATATAACAATAGTCAAATTGTCCTTTGATCATCAGTTTTCAAATAAGGAAATTGGTTTGTCATAACAGCAACATCTTCCCAAGTGGCACTTTTCTCGAAGTAGTGATCCACTAGATCCTACACTGCTCCATAGTCCTTTTTCTTAGTTATTTTGTTTAATAACCCAAAATTTTAACTAGTTGAACCTCAATGAGTTGTGGTTCCGATGTCTGCAAGTGAGATACATCCAGAACATGAGATGGTTCAGCTATATATTTGCAAAGGAGGGACACATGGAAAACACTATGAATTTTTTGACAAGTTTGGTGGCAGTGTGAGCTTGTAGGCAATAGGACTGATTTTGGCAACAATGTCAAAAGGACCGACAAGTTTTGCCCTCAATTTGGTAGTCTTGATGGGGTTTTTCATTGATTTATCTTTTGGAAAAGACCTTATCATCAATTTTAGATTCTTAAGGGGTTATTTTAAGATTCACATAACTCTTCTAACGATATGTGGCTTCACGAAGTCGCTGGCAGATTTCCTTTAATTGGACCTCCTTATCAGGACCGATCACTTCTCAATCGTCCAAATTATCCCACTTTAATGGTGTCTTGCACCTACGCCCATTTAGGCTTTTTATGCCCTACATGGAAAAGGTTTACAACATAGCAACTTTGCATTTGACTGACCCTCTCAGGGTTTTAGAAAAGAGCAAATATCGGTTAAATGTATTGGTTGGTTTAGATCCTTACTCGATCTGTCCACCAATTTTTAACATCTTATTGGACCCTCTATGTCCATGCATCAAGGTCAAACTATAATCAAAGCATGTATTAAAATATGTAAAGGAGAAATTTTGATCCCAATAGGAGTTTGTTGGTGTAGTAGGTTATCCCAGACCCTAACTCGGTCTGCCACCCATTTTGTCACAATCCCAAGCTTCCGACATGTCCCTCAGATATTAGTTAATATAAAACTACCAATTGTACTTTTTATATATATATACCCAAAAATGGAGTAGCTTGGCTTAAAAAGTTAGGTTTACCTATAGCAGCATAAATTTTGTGTGGGGCTTCTTCAGTGGAATTCCTTCGATCGATTTTGTTTGGGCATTGTCTTGCAAAGTGGTCTAAATCTCTACATGCATAACATGCATTTGGTCCTATATTCTTTTTTTTATCTGCTTCCTTACCCTGATTACCATTTCCACCCTATTCCCAGTTGTTGTTCTTCTTTTCATAGTAGTTTCTCCAATATAACTGCCCTATGTTGCCTTGGAATTTATCCCTATTCTTGTTGTTATTTTTGTATTGTTCACCTTCTCTATACTTCTTGTGTTGATCCTTGCTCCTATTTTTCTCAGGGTATCTCCTTTTATTGGAATTTTCTTTTTCAACTTGTTGATAATAAGCCTTTACCTCTTTTTGGCTTACTTCCTCATATCGAGCAACGTCATAAGCAACTGTTAATGTTTTAGGTACTTTACCCCCAACTGGTTGACTGTATTTTGGATGTAACCCCATTACAAATTTATGAGCTTTAAATTTTTCTTGTCCATCATATTCTAGGGCATACTTCAAAAGTTGCACAAACCTCTAGTAGTACTCAATTACAGTCATATTACCCTGACGTAAGTTAGTGAATTCTTCATGTTTTTCAATATAAAATTGAGGTGTAAGGAAGTGATCCTTGAATTCCCTTTTAAACTCTTTTCATGTAATTTCTGCAGCTTCCTTTTGTATGATTTTCTTATATTTTGTCCACCAATATTTTGTTGGACCTTCTAAGTGTTCCATGATCTATGTTGTTTTAGACTTCAAGCAAAGTGGCTAAATTAAAAAATATCCCACGGTCTCACTTAGCCAATTGATGGTTATTTCTCTATCTTCTTTTCCATAAAATTTGGAAATATCCAACTTCTTAATTTCCTTTTGCAATTCTACACCAACTTTCCTTCTTGAGGAACCTTCTGGAAACTCACTTACTTTCTCATTTTCCTTTATCTTAGAAAAATTCTCAATGACTTTTTACTTCTAGGTGATTATTTCCTGTTGTTGGGCCATTTGTGCCCTCTAAGGATCCATGTGCTCAGTCATCTAAGCCTTTTGGATCTCAATTTGTTCACATTGTTGATTTAGTTTCTCTTGCATCAATTTAATCATTCGAGCCATATTCTCATCATTCTACGTAGCTCTTGTAGCTACAAGCTCTTTCTCTTTCCTGACACTCACCGTGGTACATCAATAGCTTGTACCCTTTCAGACTCTCTTACGAGTCATCTTAGTCTCTTTATTGGGACTTCTGTAATTTCCTCTTGTAGATTAACACTTGCTCTTTTTGAGGTCCCCACCATTCTTGACGACAAAAGAGTTATGTTAAAATAATAATTCATGCTTAATAGCCTAGGGTTTCACAACCTAGGCTCTGATACCAACTATCACAACCCAGGTCTACTCACCTGGTTTCAAAACACAAAATAAAAAATTTGGCATAGAAAAAGATACAAATGTCACTCTTTGACACTTTCACACCCAACTTTGTTTTAGTACTTTGACATAGAGGAAACACTTCAAGAATTTCTACCATTGCATACGGTTTTTTAAGTGCTCAGGATTGGCCAACTTCCCATGATAGGTTACCTTTTATAATCCTTACTCGAGTTTCTTTTATCTTGGCATGGGGTTGTCCTTCTAGGGCCTATAACACTTGGAAGGATGAACACATTATTTCCCTGATTCCAAAGCATGTTGGTCGAGGATTTGCAATCCCCTTCCTGCCCATGAGGGTCCACTACTCGGTATAGTCTAATTACATTGTTGCATTGGAACTAGTGTGACTATGCCAATGCTTGATCAATGGCCTTCCACTAAGGTTTGACCAGGGTTTGCCATCGCATGGCCTTGGACCAAATATCTCAGAGCCTGATCTGGTTGGCGATAATGCTTCCCATACTATCTACCACTGGACCTTCCAACCCCATAGGCCAACTCTTTGGTCATGAGTTTTTTTGGTGATTCCATAACCAGAGTAGACTCACGACTATCCTCACGTACTACTCGTATGTTATCCTAATACAACATCCCATACCATTGTCTTTTATTCTCAATAGCGTAGGACCTTTGTCCTTATCACTTGTAGGATATCGAATAACATCGATTCACGATAGTTGCCATCGCAACTATCGAAGTTGGGTGCTTAGCCATCTTGGCTCTATATACTTTTGCCCTTATCTCGGTATTATATCCTTTGGCCCTACTCAATAGAATACCCATAGGTTGAAAATTTTAACTTTAAATGATGTTTTACTATTTTCCTAAAGGATTTATGAGGATCATAAAATTTAATTTACAATTCATATTATAAAACATAAAATTAGTTTTTGTTTCCATAATATATATAAGTCAAAGATAACAACCATGTAAGCATTTATTCTCATAATTATTTGTATGCTCATACTTCTATAGGATTTCTTCTCTTTAAAATGAGATACTAAATCTATAAAAAATCATATTAAAATACTTTTAAAATTCATTATATGCATTAATTGAAGACACGTTGTCCCTAATATCATGATGAGGAAATAGCAAAGCAATTTGCCTATGGATTTCCATAATTTAACATGTTTTAAAATTTTAGTCTACTAACAGATCATGTGACCTTAATAAGAGAAACACTTTACTCTATAAAGCATCTTTTAAAACTAAACACAGATTTTACCAAGAACTATATCGAAGTAACTTTAATATTAAAGCCCTAAGCTTATAGTAATAATTAGCTTCTATCTATTGATAACTTAGTTTTGGATTTATTCAAAGTAATGATGTCTCTATTCAATAAAAGACTTATTATCTAATAGGTCCAAGATGAGATAGCTAATGGAATTCAGACTACTCTGTTTCCACCAATTGGAAATCTTCCCTTTGAAGAAAACAAAATTCTTAAGCCCCCTCAAGTCCAAGGCAGGGGAAGAGGAAAAAAACTTTAAAAGTTCCAAATGAAGATCATATCCTGGAATGTAAGGGGGCTCAATGGCCTTCCTAAACAACGGTTAGTCAAATATTTAAGAAGAGATTTTGATCCCACTATTCTTATTTTGCAAGAAACTAAAGTCGATGAAGTTTTGTCTAGAAAAATTGCCCTCAATATCTGGAAAAATGGAGAAGCAATTTTTTGCAAAGCCAATGGAACCTCAGGTGGTCTTCTTTGTATCTGGAATCCAAGGAAGGTGGAAGGCAAGGTTATTCAATTGGGGGAAAGGGTAATGAGCATTATTTTTAAGGATAAGGTTAATGACCTTTCTTGGATATTAACAAATGTGTACGCCCCTAATTCTATATCTGGGAGAGCTGATCTATGGAATTTACTCAGTCATTTCAAGGAAGCTTTTCAGGATATCCCATGGATAGTGGCGGGGGACTTTAATACCCCTCTTTACCCCTCTGATAAAAAAGGGGGAGTAGGAATTCCAGCAAGAAGTATGGAGGACTTTCAAGATTTCATCAACAACAACAATTTATTGGATGTCAAATTAAAAAATGCTAAATTTACTTGGAGCAATAGGAGGTCTGGAAATCAACTTATAATGGAAAAGCTTGATAGGTTTTTTTTGTCACAGGAAGCAATACAATCTTTTGGGGATGCAAATCTGTTGTCCTTGCCTCGCATTGGGTCTGACCACAACCCGATTTTACTTGAAATTGAAGAGACTCCAAAATTCAAAAGGCCTTTTAGGTTTGAATCTATGTGGATGCACCACCCTGATCTCAGAGACAGAATTTCTCAATGGTGGCAGCATTCTTGTCGTAGGTTAAGCCTTCATTCAGATTAGCACAAAAACTTAAAGTGGTGAAAGAAAATCTAAGGATCTGGAATAAGGAAATTTTTGGAAATATTTTTGAAAACAAGAAAGCCATCTCTGAAAGGTTATCAACCATTGAGAAAAAACTTGAAGAGGGATTGCCTGACCCTTCCCTACAGAGCAGATGAAAAGAAATCCCTTGTCGAGTACCATAATGTTCTAGCTCGCGAGGAGACTTTTTGGCAGCAAAAGTCTAGAGCTACCTAGCTAAAAGAAGGTGATGCCAATACAATATTTTTTCATGCATCTACATTAAGGAACAGAAGCCACAATAGAATTAAAGAACTTGTTAGAGATGATGGATCACTCCTTTCTAGTCCTAATGAAATCAGAAATGAAGCAGTTTCCTATTTTCAGAATCTTTTAGGAGAAGAACATTTCAGTTCTGCCTTAGCTTCATAATCAATGCTTTACCATATTCCTCATTTAATTTTTGATGACTTGAATGGGGAGTTAATTAAGCCTTTCACGGATGAAGAAATCAAAGAGGCCCTCTTCTCAATGAACCCTGATAAAGCTCCAAGTCCAGACGGGTTTTCACCTCGTTTTTTTCAGGCTTTTTGGGATATTGTAGGTTTTGATGTATGTGCTACTATCAAGGAATTTCAGTCCACAAAGCATATTCCGAGAAGTTTTAACTCCACTTTTATTGCTTTAATCCCAAAGATTCCTACTCCTAGATCTATGATGGATATTAGACCTATTAGCCTTTGTAATGTTGTTTATAAAATTTTGACCAAGGCAATTGCAAATAGAATGAGGAAGATCCTTCCTATGTTTATTGATGTTTGTCAAGGCAGCTCAGTCCCTGGAAGGTCCATCCTTGATGGGGTCATAACAGTTCATGAAGCCCTCCATTCGGTAGTCCGGACTAAAAACCTCGCTTTTGCTCTCAAGTCGGATATGAACAAGGCTTATGACCGCATAAACTGGAGTTTTGTCTCCGCCATTCTTCGGAAATTTGGTTTTCATCATGAATGGATCAAGCTTTTGGAAGGATGTTTTATGAAACCTTGGTTTTCAGTCCTTGTTAATGGTGCTCCCGCTGGATACTTTCAAAGTAAAAGGGGCCTAAGGCAAGGTGACCCTATCTCTCCCATGTTGTTTATCATTGTGGTTGAAGCCCTTGGGAGGACAATCAAAGCTGCCTGTAATATTGGTCTTATTTCAGGAATTAAAGCATCATCACAAACACGGGCAGTTACACATGAACAGTTTGTGGATGATATTTTTTTGTTAACTCTTCCATCAGTTTTTGAGGCTAAGGTCATAAAACATATTCTAGAGCTATATGAGGATGCTGTGGGGCAAAAGGTAAATTTTTCAAAGAGTAAAATTTATTTCTTTAACACTCCCATTCAGAGGCAGATTAAGATTGCTAGGATTCTTGGATGCTCAGTGTCTACTCTTCCATCCACATACCTAGGCCTTCCTTTATTTACAGCAGAGCTACTGATTCCATGTGGACTAATGTAATTGAAAGAATTCAGAGGAAGTCGGTTGGATGGAAAGGGAATTTGTTATCTCAAGTTGGCAATGCGGTTCTCACCATATTTTCCATTCAAAGAATCCATGTCTACTTTCTCTCTCGTTTTTAAAGCTCCTACAAGTGTCTACACTAAAATTGAACAGATCCGGAAGAGGTTCCTATGGACTGGTTCTGAATCTAAGCAGCGCTTTCACTTGGTGTCCTGGGATAGGGTTTGCAAACCAAGGGAGTTTGGAGGTATTGGGCTAAGGAGAATACAACATTTAAACATGGCCCTCCTAGCCAAACAAGCATGGCGTCTTTTGATAAATGCAAATGCAGAATGGATTACTATAATCAGAAGAAAGTATTTGCAAGAAATTGAATTCTTAAGTTATTCCTTTCCTCCTAGGGGATCAATCTTTTGGAAATCAATCCTTCAAACTAAAAACTTGCTAAGCAAAGGGCTACGTTGGAAACTGGGAAATGGAAGAAACATTGATTTTTGGGACCACAAATGGTTAAAGGACTATCCCCTCTCTGCAGACCCCATCATTTCAACCCTTAGAGCTTGGACAATTGAATTTTTTGGTACCAAAGTTGCAGATTTTATTACTTTGTCAAACAATAGAAGGGTATGGAAGCCAATAATGAATAATGATCTACCAGGGGCATCAATAATACTGGAGAATGAATTAAAACAGTCTTTACTCCCTTCTGGCATTCTTGAGGACCGACTTATCCTGGGAAGCTTCGGACAATGGGGAATTTTCTCGTCAAGACCGCTTATCCGATGCTTATTGATAATGATGAACCTACTTTCCCTCACTTGGAAGTTTGGCCCAAAAGCATTGTTCGGAAGGTTGGGTTTTTTGCATGGTCGGCCATCCAAAATAAGATCCTCACCATGGATAACTTAATAAAAAGAGGTGTGATTGTTGTTAATAGGTGTTATCTTTGTATGTCTGAGTGGGAGTCTATTGATCATTTGTTTCTCTATTGTAATTTTTCTGTCTCAATCTTGTTAGGTCTCGTTACAAGTGTTTCATATTTATTGGGTCCATCCTCAGCCCATTTTTGACTTATTTGTCCAGTTGCCTTCCCCCTTTTTGAATAGGCGTCTTAGGTATATGTGGAAGATCTGCCTTCATCACTACTTATGGCAGATATGGTTGGAAAGGAATCGTCGGGCCTTCTTGGATAAGGTTTCTCAGTCATCCTCTGTCCTGTCAAAAATTTTAGCATATGCTAATGAGAATGCTTGTTTAGTGCCTGTAGCATCTAGACCTCCAAATCCTTTTGAAGCTTCATTAGGCCAGTCATTAAACTTACCTCTCACTGATGGCCTCAATCATCCTCAAGTCTGTCCTAGAACCATGATCACATGGACCCCACCCCCCCTAGGGTGGATTAAGTTAAATTTTGATGGGGCATCTAGGGGCAACCCAGGTGAAGTCAGGGCTGGTGGCTTACTTAGAGACCACAAGGGTGAGGTGCTTGTAGCTTTTGTTGAACATCTTGGAGCTCAAACTAACAATGTGGTTGAAGCAAGGGCAGTTTGGAGGAGCCTCAAGGTGGCAGAGAATTATCCAGGGAAACTGTTGGTGGAAGGTGATTCTCTTATTATTATAAATCTTCTAAAGAACACTAAGAGAGCTCCTTGGAGATTTTATGACTACATCCATGAAGCAAGGGCTCTAATTCATGACCGACCTGAGGCCATAATTTTGCATACCTTCCGAGAAGCAAACATGGCAGCTGATAGGCTGGCAAATGAAGGCATTGTAGCAACAAATTTGATCACGTGGACTGAAAATCTTCCTCATGCAGTCTCAATGGTGATAGATAATGAAAAACTTTAGATTGGAAGGCTCAAAGTGGATCAATGACTGAAAATGGGGGCATTTTAAAAAAAAAAAAAAAATTGAACCTTACAATGGATTTTGTCATATTTGTTTTTTTTGTTCATGTGACTAGTGTTTTTTGTAGCTGGTGGGGCACTGATATAGGTTTTTTATCTACAAATTCATGCATGGGAAACATCTGCTTTGGCCTCAAGTATTTCCCAAGGTGTGTTTGGATTCGATGTCGCAAAAAGGCCCTAGCAAGAAATAACAAAGTGTTGGAGATCCCTGACAATGAGGCACCAGACCCCACCATAATAGTCTTGGAGAAGATGACAATTTCATCAGCCTCCAACAGTATCAACCAGTTGAAGAGTCTGTCTGGCCTCATCAGTGCAGCTGTTGATTTGTGTGATTCCCTAAATCTTTTGTTTTATAGCCAGCAGTTCCAGGGGCACAAGGAGTCGAAGGCAAAATCTAAAGATGATGGCAAGAACGATGATAAGAAGTTAGATGAGGACTACAAGGAAGACTGCTTGGCCTCTTGGTTGTCCATTCTATGGGATGTTTTTTTGACCATATTCTATTATTTTTATATGGGCACAAGCTACTTTGCATGGTGCTTGCATGATTAGTTTTTGTCTTTGTTAGTTCTTTTTTGCGTCTTTCTTTCTCGATGGCCATAATATTAGGCTTCCATTGTTTAGTTTTGTTGTATTCTAATGGAAGAGTAGGTCTTGGCCATTTTTGTTGTCAGTTTAAACTTTTAGGGCTTGGCCTTTGTCCAGTTGGTCAGTGGACCCTATTTTGTAAAATGGTTTTGGGTCAACCAGTTAAAACCCGGTGTTAGTTATAATATTCTCTTACTTACCAAAAAAATAAAAATAAAACCTTCTTTAATGAAAAGTCTTACTATCACAAATCATATATTCAATATATTTTAATGTCCTTACCACTTATATGTAGTAAAGTATTTAAGACTAAAACCAAACATATCCGCATACTCAACAAGGAATTTATCCCATCCTCATAACTATATAAAGCCTTTTCAAATTGCCACGGTCACACCTCCTCAAGTCTTTCCCTTACCATTCTATTTTTTTTTTTAAAGAGAGGGGCAATACGTCACACATTTCAGAATTATAAATCCTATGGGTATCATCTTTATAAAAATAATTAGAATTTCCAACTTTTAAATAAAATGTTTTAAGAAGAGAAAATCCAATCGATTTTATTTTTTTATATTTAGCAAATTATTTTGAAATGAAATGTTTTCAGTCAGTTTGCATTTGAAATTAAATAAAGTCTAATCAATCACCTCCTTTTATTTTTATTTTTTAAATCTAAAATCATTAATATATATATATATATATATATATATATATATATATATATATATATATATATATATATAAGCTTAATGGCCCTTACAATAGCAATATAAACAAATATTATTATTTTAAACCATTTGCTATATTTTTTATTTAATGAGTTATGTTCCATTTTTGAAGTAAATTTCACTAATGTTTCTCCCTTCATTTCAACTAGCCCCTATATCATTGTTAATTCATTTTTTTTAAATAGAGGATATGCTTCATTATTAGATTAGCTTATATAAGTTAATTAATTCGAGAACTGATTGCTCATAAGCTAGATGCACATGAAGCAAATTATTTAAACAAATGTAAGCCAAAGTCTTTGATTTTAACTCAAGATAACCCACCATAATTGCCATGATAGTACTCCTAAAAGGTTGACATTGCATTTATGATCTTACTATGCTTGACTACGTTTTACCAGGCATTAATTTATTTAATTGAGGATGAGCTAGGTTTACACAACCATCATGTAAACTAAATGACAATAGCGACGCTAGACTTGTCTGGCCACCTTCACTCTACTTGGATGCTTCAAGTGAGCTTGGAAACCATAATTTTTTGGTGTAAATGGAAATACACGGCTTTCTTTTCAGAATGAACAAAATTATTCAAGTTATCTGGCATGTCATTTTAAAAGAAATATCTACCACTTAACTATATTTCTGCCAAGGGATTCTTTATTAAGGCTAATCTATTGTCTTAACACACACAATTCCATTTTAAAAGAATTTAATCTATCATCCTTTTATAATATATTTTTGTTTCCTCTGCATGCGGACATACATGCTTTACCTTCTCAAATATACTACGCAGCCTATACATGTCTCTACAAGCCAAGGCTACCAAAATTTCTCTACGATTTAAATCTAAGCCAAAAGTATGCTATTCATTTTAAAATAATAACATAAGAGTAGAACCCCAAATATATATATATATAATGATTTCCTTAAGCTCCTGTCTTGTTCAACATCATAACAGCTTTCTACATTATAATAACATAGCAAGGTTGTCGTAGAAAATATATACAAAAATAATTATATTTTTTAAAACCATTGTCATTCCTATCTACCCAAGTATTTCAATGTGGCAACAGAGCAAGAAAAATTCTATGAGAGACCACACAAACACACCTCATCCTTCGCTATATCATCAAACCAATTTACACAGCCTCCTCGTGGCCAAATATAGTGAGGGAATGCATTTATGGGTCAGCAAGGCTCATATGATATGCAATGCATTTCTATATGCACATAGCAAATGCATTATGCAACTTAAATTTGGCTCAACCTATTTATTATTAAACTAAATTCTAAATATAATACCTTAATATTCCCCACGACGAATATGTATATGTATACAAAGTATTACTCAATAAATATATATATATATAATACCTTATTATTTTCATGTGCAGAGAACATTGTGCAGGCTATGACTTCAACCATATTCATTATTCATAAATTTTTAATTTAAAAATCACAACATAATATCGGCACGCACACAGACAAGTCTTTCACAATCAATTATACTAGATAGCTAACCTTGTATATGCTGGCGAAGCATTTCCTCATAAGCTTTCAACTTCTTATGTGACTGAACCGGTTGTAGTTCCTTCACATGCTAAAGCAGATCCAAAAATATTCCAAAACCTCCCCTCAACAGGCTTCTTTATAATATTTTTAAGTTTTTCCCAATAGGACACATAGGGTTTTTTCGTTTGGCCATATGTCTTGTCTCATGGCCTCCATTTTGGGAAGTGTCCACACCACCGAGTGGAGATCTTCCTTTATCATATATATGTCTTTTATATATTTGTTTTTAAATTTTATTTATTCATTATTTTATATTTGCATTACTCTCAAACTATTATATTTTTAAATTTTTATTTAATTTAATTCATGACTTTATTATTTTTATTTTATTAACAAATATATTTATTATTTATTAAATTATTTATTTATTTAAAAAAATATATCTCCAAAATCAACTTATATATATATATATATATATATATTTATATTAGTGCAATCAACAAGCAGAATGCATAGCGTGCAAGCAGACATAATGCAATTTCAGGCAATATGTTCTACATGATAATTTTTAGTGGGCTTCCATGTACCCACGAGCCTTGGTGCCATAGGCACAACATCATATCCCACCTTACCTGATGCTTTCGATCATTATCTCTTCCAGGGGTGGCTATTTGTCTCATCCATTTTAGATAACTATAAAATGAAACCTACTCCTGCGATCACAAACATTCACAGCAGTATCAAATTCTTCAAGAAAAATATAACCAAGTAGTGGGGTTTTTACATTAGTAGGCTAGTGTTACCTCATTCTCTTGTTTCTTCACTAGTAGAAGAGTATCCATTTGCAATGTTATGAAATATAGCATTTTACTCTTCAAGTCCTCTAGGATATTTCCTATCTCTATCTTTGTAATTGAGGCTATTGACTTAGTGATCTGGAGGTTGGTTTACCTTTTATTTGAGAGTAATTCCAACATAATTATTAGATATATGATATCTGGTGCTAATAAAAATCTCCTCCATAGATTATAAACAATGCTTCAAGAGATTCACTATTGAGTCCCCTTAGTAAGATGCTTCTGAGGGACTTAACGCTTAGCTTTGCATGAGGAGATCTCTAAAAATTGAAAATCAATCTATCCCAACACTCTTCTAGGGATTCATCTTCCTTCTATGTCATGTTCAGGATCTCCTCTCTAGAATTCCATGCTCTACCAATATCTTGGTATTGCTCTAAGAAGAGTATTTTCATCTCCTCCCAAGTAGTGATTTGCTTGTTCCCCAAGCTGATGAACCAATGCAAGGCCAAATCATCCAATGTTGAAGGAAATAACTTTAGCTTCTATGCATCTACTTTATAATCCATAGACCTGCATAAGACATCAAACTTGAATAGTAATAGGTCAAGATCTTCTATTGGAAATCCTTTGAAAGTAGGAAGATGAGCAGGGGATATGTTCTTCTTTTTTGTCCCTGGCCTCGTCTATTGGGAAGATAAAGTTGGTTGATGTCTCTTCTACCTCAATCATATTTTTAGGAAATGTGGTCTCTATACCTATTGTCCTTAAAGCATCTTTTAAGTCCTTATGGTCATTCTAATTTTTTTACATAAGAATATTCAAATCAACTAGTGAAATGGTCCCATCCTCAATAGATTTTCACTAATGGTCATACAACAGATCCTCTTTAGATGAGGTTATTCTAAACAAAGGATTTTGTATTATTCACTCTTCACTCAGGTCTGGATGATTGGGTATGGAAGAGCTTTATGCAAAAACTAGATTTTTAATCTAATGCACTGGTAGAAGTGACTGTGGAAACACTATTTTAGGTTTAATTCTATAATTGGTTTAGAATTTATCTATGGGTTCTTACCTTTCAGAAAATGATCGTCTGGTCCTCTATTTCTTAGTGGACTCATGCAAGATCATATGAAAAAATACTACAGACTGGATCAAAAAATTTGTAGAACAAGGTATTACACTAATATCTACTATTGACACTTCCTCGACAATGGCACCAAAATGTTGGGATAAAAATATTGGTTAAATCCTACACAAGATGTCACAACCCTTTCACTAATTATCAACCCAGGGATATTTGTAAACTTGCAAAATACCAAACAGATATGGATTACAATACCACGGAGATGAGTCCACTAAAATCTATAGTTTGGGGGGTGTTGTTGTATAACATTAATTCAATTCAAACCACTTAATCTTTAGAAAATAAATTGCAGGAAATAAATCACACCATGCTTGCAAAAATTGAAGAAAGCAATAAATAAATAAAATTGCAAAAAATAATCAAATGCAGTAAATGAAGAACTAATACAAGTGAAATTCAATTGTAGGAAAGTAAATGAGAATGGGAGGAATACTGGCAAGGAGTGGGCCCACTCTCCAGTATATTCCGCCCGATTAACTATGTACACTGAACTTCAAATAAGAAAACTTTGAATGATTTTTATTGCAGAAATAAAATTATATTACAGTCTGGTTCTTTTTCTATCTTTTCTCCTCCCTCCTTTTTTTTAGAAATCTTGTGCATTTATATAATGCACAATATTTTTTGTTACAATATTTATATTGTTGTTACAATAACTAATTTTACTA
Source organism: Wollemia nobilis (assembly GCA_028583015.1). Lineage (NCBI taxonomy): Eukaryota > Viridiplantae > Streptophyta > Pinopsida > Araucariales > Araucariaceae > Wollemia > Wollemia nobilis. Next base: position 711,057 of record JAQPPZ010016822.1, read on the forward strand.
CAAATGTGATTACAATAACTGCACACCAAATTAAGATAATTTAGGCATGTTCAGAATAGATTGTATCCACTGCATGATTGGCAGTCTAATTAAATCGAATAACTTTCATTCTTCTTTGGCCTTTTGCTAGAAATAGTCAATTTTTAGTTTATTTTATCACTGGAATTCACATTCTACCTTCTTAAAGTCGTTACTCTATTTCATATGAAAATAGGGTAAGAAGGAGCCAGTCAGTGAACTACCACCCCTAATACCAAACAATAACAGGTTAACTGTGTCAGTGGATATTATGGAAAGATTCTTGGATATGGAGGCATCATCCTTAGTTGGCAAGTTTTTGGGAGGAAGGCCAAACATTGAGACTATTCGCTCATGGGCCGCAAAAAAGTGGAAAATTTTAGGAAGCTTAGAAATCGTAGCCATGTCAAGAGGTTTTTTTATGATAAGACTCAACAACAAAGATGATGTAGAGCACATCTTGACAGGAGGACCCTAGTTTCTAGGAAGGCGTAGCCTATTTCTGAGGAAGTGGAAGGAGGATTTCAACCCTAAGAAGCAGAAAATTAATATAGCACCCATTTGGGTCCACTTACCAAACCTCCCATCCCAATTTGTTAATGAGTACTGGCTTAGTGGCATAGCAAAGACGATAGGAGAGCTCGTGGCAATAGACCATTCAACCCAAGCAAGGACTAGACTGACGCATGCCAGGATATTTGTAAATGCAAACTTGGATTCTGATATACCTTCTCAGGTGGAACTAGCATATGGAGAGTTTCTAAGGATTCAGCTTGTGGAGTATGAGAACAAGCTGACATTTTTTAGCATGTGCAAAACCTAGGGCCACCTTCAAACCCAATGTCTGACAATAACTGCAAATAAGGAAGCCACGAGCAAAGTTTTTCTGGGGAAAGCTAATGGGAGAGGGATCCCAAAGTTTCAAGGACCGCGTCTTAACTTGGAAGGATACATACAAGTTAATAATAACCATGATGACCAAGCCAACACAGAACTGGCAAAAATCCAGGAGAAAGGAAAGCAACATAATGAGGGAGGCAAAAATCATAAGGTATGTAATAAAGATCCTAGCTTGAACATGTTTGATATCCTAGAAAATCTAGAAGTTGAAAAAGAAAACAGTAAGAATGATACCATTAGTGTCAAGTTTCCTGAAACCCTAGACTCCCCATCCAAATTGGTACCATCAACAGCTATGACAAAAGCCCCAAAATTTATGCTCAAAATGAAGAAAAATTGCCAAGTCATTTTAGTTTAAACATGGAAAAAATAGAGTCAAGAGTTGAAGTTATGGAAACAAGAGCCAGGAATGTAGCTCCTAATCCGGTAGTGGAGCAAATTATCCCTTATCATATGAGCCCAACGGTAAAATGTTCCTTGAATGAAAGCCCCTTGTTTAGGAACCAGATATGAGAGGTGAACCAAAACAAGGTTGGGGATGAAGAGGGAATTGAAAACCCCCAAAATGAGGAAGAAGGTTCAAGCCCTAGACTATCATAGTATATACCCCCTCATTTTAGTCAAAAATAGACTAGAAGCACTACCAAGCCTCTGATAGATTATGGAAGTGAAAGAAAGAAAGGGAGAATATCTACAGCAGAGCACTATAGAATGAAAATAAATGAAGAAATTGCAAATGGGAAGCGAAGAACATTGTTACAGCAAGCTATTCCTGGCTAGGATAATAGCAAAATTGACAAACCCCCTTTGGATCAGGGAAGGGGGCAGGGAAAAATATCAAATAGTCTAAATGAAGGTTCTCTCATGGAATGTGAGAGGCCTAAACGGCCCACCAAAACAAAGGATGGTGAAGTCTATAAGGAAGGATTGGAATCCTACTATCATTTTTCTTCAAGAAACCAAAACCGATGCGGCACAATCAACACTAATAGCTAGAAGGATTTGGAAGCAAGGGGAAGTGGCCTTTCAACAAGTGAGAGGAGCATCTGGGGGCCTCATGATCTTATGGGATCCTATTAAAATAGAATAAAGTATTATTCAGGAAAATGAAAGAGTCTTAAGCGTATTATTTCATGAGTTTGATACTAATAAGAATTGGATTATGTCAAATGTTTATGCCCCCACCTCTTTCCAAGGGCATTCTGAACTGTGGGAGTTTTTGGGGCATTTGAGCTAAGATTTTAAAGACATTCCTTGGGTGATTGGGGGAGATTTCAATACCCCCCTTTACCCATTTGATAAGGAAGGATCTGGGTTACCCTCAAGGAGCATGGAGGACTTCAATGAATTTATTAACACAAATGAATTTATGGATGTAAGACTAAAAGGAGCCAAATTTACATGGAGTAACAAGAGGATAGGAAGTCAACTAATTCAAGAAAGGTTGGATAGGTTTTTTTTATCCAAGGAAGCTACAACAATGTTTGGTGATTCAACATTACAAGCCCTTCCTAAATGCACTTCAGACCATAATATTATTCTATGGGAGGCATTTCAGGCTAACTCCTTTAAAAATCCATTCAGATTTTTGTCAATGTGGGTTAAACATCCGGACTTCAAGAAATGAATAGAGGAATGGTTGCAGCAGCCTATCCAGGGAAGTGCTTCCTTCAAACTATCTCAAAAACTTAAGATGGTGAAAAACAGCCTTAGAATATGGAATAAAGAAGTTTTTGGAAATATTTTTGAGAATAAGAGAGCAGTGGGAAAAAAACTGAGAATAATATAAAGCAAAATCCAAAATGGAACTTATGATGAGGCAACAAGGACTGAAGAGAAGGAAACCCTTTGTGAGTTTTATAATATTTTAGCTTGTGAAGAGATGTATTGGAGGCAAAAATCAAGGGCATTATGGCTAAAGGAAGGGGACTCTAATTCAAAAAATTTCCATGTTACCACATTGAGCAATAGAAGCAACAATAATATTACAAATTTAACTAAGGTGGATGGATCCTCAACTCAAAACATTCAGGAGATCAGGTACGAGGCTGTTAATTTTTTCAGTTCATTATTGGGTGAAGAACGGGCCTGTAATGCCCAAGCAAAGAACTCTCTCCTTCAATTCATTCCACAACTCATTGATGAAATGATTAATGAGTCTCTTACAGTAGCTTTTTCATATGAAGATATCAAGGAGACTTTGTTTAACATGGATCCTGAAAAAGCTCCTGGGCCGGATGGGTTTTCACCGCAGTTTTTCTAAGTTTGTTGGGATATTGTTGGAGCAAAATTTATTGCTGCAATCAAGGAGTTCCAAAGTTCAAATCATATTCCAAGGGGTTTCAATTTAACTTTCATTTCTTTGATCCCTAAAGGCCCCAACCCCAAGACTATGGCTGACTTTAGGCCAGTTAGCCTATGTAATATATCCTATAAAATTCTATCCAAAGTTTTAGTCAACTGTTTGAAGAAAGTTCTGTCGGTTATCATTGATCCAAGTCAAGGAAGTTTTGTACAAGGAAGATCAATCTTAGATGGAGTTATTATTGTTCATGAGGCTCTTCATATAGCCGCTCAGACCAAAAAAGCAGTCATGGATTTAAATTTAGACATGAACAAAGCTTATGACAGGATAAATTGGAAATTCCTAAAGGCAGTTTTATTAAAATTTGGCTTCAACATGAAATCGGTCAAGTTAATAAGAGAGTGTATTTCTAAGCCTTGTTTTTTAGTTTTGGTTAATGGGTCTACTACAGGTTTTTTTCAAAGAAAATGTGGTCTAAGACAAGGAGATCCCATAAGTCCTATGTTGTTCATCATTGTAGCTGAGGCCTTGGGAAGAACCATTAAGGCAGCAGTGGTAGTTGGACTCATATCAGGTATCAAGGCCACATCACTAACTACCCCAGTGACACATCAGCAATTTGTTGATGATACATTGCTACTGACTTTGGCTTCTATGGTTGAGGCAAGAAGGATTAAAAATATTCTCATAATGTATGAAGAAGTGGTTGGACAAAAAGTGAATTTTGATAAGAGCAAACTTTATTTCATCAATACCCCCATTCCTAGGAAAAATAGCATAGCAAGGATCATGGAATATCATATTGCATCCCTTCCCACCACCTATTTAGGTCTTCCCCTATTTATGGGGAAACCTGAAGGATCAATGTGGAACATAGTTCTAGAGAGGACCCACAAAAATCTAGCAGGTTGGAAAGGACATCTGTTATCTCAAGCAGGCAAAGCAATTTTAACTATGGCTTCACTTCAAAGTATACTCATTTACTTCCTATCAGTATTTAGAGCTCCTAGCAAGGTGTATCACAAAATTGAGCAGCTTCAAAAAAAAATTCTCTGGTCAGGGACTGAGGATAAGAAAAGGATCCATTTAGTAGGTTGGAACAAGGTTTGCAAACCTAAAGCTAATGGGGGGTTAGGATTGAGGAGAGTTGCTCATCTCAATACAGCTCTATTAGCCAAACAAGCATGGCAGTTATTGACTAAGGTCAATAATGAATGGACTGCCATAGTTAGGAGGAAATACCTCCAAGGTGTGAACTTCCTTAATGACAACTTAGCAAGCAAGGGGTCTGCTTTTTGGAATGTAATCCTCACGATCAGGGATCTTGTCAAGAAAGATCTTAGATGGATTCTAGAAAATGGGCAAACAATAGACTTTTGGAAGAATCGATGGGTGAGAGCTGAGGATTTATCCCAGAATCCTTGTTTTGCTAGGATTCAAGAGCATATGGAGTAGCATATTGGGAAGAAGGTTGTAAATTATATGTGGTAGGATATAAATATCAATAGGTGGAAATACATCAGAGTACAGGGTTTTGAAGCAGAGTCTGAAGAGCTTTATAACATTTTAACTCAGCAAATTATTTCCTCTGGAGAGGATGAAGATCACATTGTTTGGGTTGAGACTGAAAGTGGTGATTTCATAGTTAAGTATGCCTATAATTTTCTTCTCAATGTGGAAGGTCAACAATTTCAACCGAGTTTGGTTTGGATCAAAGGCTTAATTCCTAAATATCCTTTTTTTCATGGCTGGTGATTCAAGGAAAAATCCTCACCATGGAAAATATGTTATCCAAAGGTATGGTTATTGCTAACCGTTGCTACATGTGTAGGGTAGGATGGGAGACAACCCAACACTTGTTTTTGGAGTGTCCGGTAGCGGAGTCCATCCTAGATGAACTTTTCCAAGCCTTTAGGATCTTGTGGGTTAAGCTTGCTCTTATATCTAAAGTGTTCCATCAATGGACTCAACCCTTTGTTAGCCTAAAACTTAATTACCTATGGAAAATCTGTTGGCATCATTTTATTTGGCATATTTGGCTAGAAAGGAACCATAGAGACTTTAAGGATACCATTCACAACCCAAAAACCATCCTCAACAAGATTATTGTCTTTGCGAAAGAAAACCTTAGCACATTAGTGGATGAGAACCACTCAATTCTTCCCCAAGAAAAACAATTAGCTCGGGCCTTAGGTATTGAGGACAAACCTTCCATTCCTTTTCCCAACTCTAGAAATGGGATTTCTTGGGATCCACCCCCCCAGGGTTGGTTTAAACTAAATTTTGATGGTGCAGCCAAGGAGAACCCGGGAAGAGCTGGAGCTGGAGGAATAATCAAGGATCATCAAGGAAATCTGGTCAAGGCCTTCGCTGAACCATTGGGAATCAGAACTAATAACAAAGTAGAAGCTAGAGCCCTTTGGAGAGGGTTGCAATTAGACCAAGCAACTCAAGGTAACTTGATGATTGAAGGTGATTCTATGAATATCATCAACTTGTTAACCAATGGCAAAAAACCTCCATGGAGAATCGAGGGAGTCATCCATGAAGTGAGGATCCTTTTTGCGAAAAGACAAAATAGAAGGCTCATCACGTGTACTGTGAGGCCAACAGGTTAGCTGACAAATTAGCCAACATAGGTGTTGATGTTGGTAGTTTGGTGACATGGACACAAGGTGTGCCACGTGAAGTGGAAAACATTATTAGTCATGAAAAGAAACCTACCCGTTAAGGAGAAAGATGAATGGGTGTTCTTTCTCCATGGAGCTGGTAATAACTATGGGGTTTCCCTCTAAATCATACCAAATTGGAAATGAAGGTAACAGGGTGTAAGCCTTGGAATATTACGACAGAGAATATGAAATGGGCAAGCAACAGGTTTCACAAGTGTAAAGTTCCAAACTTCAATTCCTGTTAATGTAAGTAATGTTTACAGTTATGTTTAGGTATGGGTGTGCTTTGTTAGTAAGTTGTTGTAGGGGATTAAATATAATTTCTGGTAAGAAAGTTTTAAGGATGACTAGGATCTACAATCTCAGCGGAAGGTTGAATATTGTAATAGGTTTTGGGTTAACCTGCAAAACCCGGTAATTAATGAAGACTTCTATTTACCAAAAAAAAAATAGGGTAGCTGACATGTTTGGTTGTTAATGGGAGTTAGACACCATTTGATCGGGAGTTAGGTACTTCCTTATTATTACGTGGAGTCAACCATATTTGAATTTATCAATGAAAATAAGGTACCTTTTTATCATAAGATGGGAGTAAGGCACCTTTGCATCGAAGGATGAGAGTAAGATACCTTTTCATTGGATGACAGGGGTAAGGCACCTTTCCATTGAAATATGGGAGTAAGGCACTTTTCTGTCAAAATACGGGATTAAGGTGCCTTTATCTTTTAGGATCACACTCTTTATTTAATATTCATTTAAATCCTTTTAAAATAGATGATGCCAGGTTCAAGTGGGACCTCGACGTAGTTATGCAAAAAATAATGAAAATGATCAAATCTACACACAAAGCACAATTTTCACACAAGTTAGGTAATATATGCAATTTACCATTAAATATATATAATTATTTATAAAAAGTACAAATCTAATATAATAATGTCATAAAAACATTAGAAATATATGCAAAAATATGAGCAATTCCAATGCTCATCACACATTCTAACACTCGTGCATTTATTAAATAACTCTAATAAACCATTTATCTCTTAATATAATCCTAACCTAAATATGTACCCATGAAGGTATATTAGGAAATAACCAAATAATGTAATATTCATATTTTCCAGTACTCCATATTTTCTCTTATATTGTTGAGTAGCTCCAATCCTTTACCTCTTAGTGATGGAAGAAAATCTTAGATTTTCTTGTGCTTCATCTATATAACTTATTCATTCTTTATCACTTTTCTTCTCATACCTTTTGGTAAAATTGATCCCCTTTTCTTGGTCCTTAGGAGTTGCATCTCTCTTTTCAGTTGCTTGAGGAATAGGAAATTTATCATTACTTTGTAGGGGTGCATCTTTATTTTTTAGAGAAAACCTTAAATTGACCCATATTTTGTGGATCAACTTGTAGTGTCTTTTTCCCTTACCTAGTCATGATAGAAACATACTTTTATTCATAAATATCTTGTCCAAAAATGATCTGTTCTAACTACCACAACATGTTGACTCTACCCTTCTGATTCCTCTCAGATTTATCCATGACCTTTTGTACATGGCGTTGTTACATGACATAGGAATATGAATCATGTGGATCATTACACATAAGACACCAAACATTCACAAGACTGGTCTTAGGGGCATATTATTGATCTTCTTGATTTGTGTTAACCCTAGTCCCTACACTATTATTGGTACCAGGCTTCTAATATATGTTAATGTAGGGATATCTTCTCTGCTAAGATTTCTCCATTTCTCTTTTCTCCATTGCATTTACCTTGTTATTGATTTTTTTCAAGGTACTCTAGATATCAAGCAACAATGTGGATTCTTGAGGTACTTGAGATGGGAGTGGTGGAAAAAAATTAAGGTAGATGATGCTTTGGGGGCAGGGATTGAAGCCACCTGATGGAGTGGTGATGAAAAATGAGGTGGCTCCATATAATAGGTTATAGCTACTTTAGCTTAGAATTAAATAACATCAAAACAATAGGGAATGATTGTCTTTGGAGGTAGTCTTCCTATATTAATAAGGATATTTTCTACCTGTACGGTTGCATTATACACTTGGGGAAAGATAGACACTCTTGACTATTGAGTCTATAGCCTAAGAGCTCTAATATAGTACATGAAATCAAGAGGGGTAGACAATCTAGCTTTAGGTGGTATTCTTTTCCAGGTTCTTCTAAATATTAGATTGAAATTAGATACTAATTCTTACTGATGTTTCTACATAGATGTGAACTGGTTTAGGAGGAAAAAAGATCAGTATATTCATTAAATTATTCTACAAAATGCTTAGCTAATGCAGCCCATGAGGTTATATTGTTGTCTTCCAAGGTCCTAAACCAATTTAGAATATTTCCTCTAAAGGATAGGGTTAGGATCTTTACAATCACATTTTCATTTCTAATGTTATGTATGGCTGCTAAGTTCAATATATCCTAGCAATGATCATAAGTGGTTTTATATAAACCATAATATATGGGTATAGCTTTGGATATAGCCTGGGGAATTTCATGCATCTGGAAAATGCTTAAAGGACCAGTGGTATCCCAATTAAGGTATTTCTATGGAGCTTGGTTTAGGTTTACATTCTACTGAGCAACCATATTTCTTGGTGTTTTTAAAGGAGTTGGTCCTAGAGGTACCCTAGAGGCTGATTCAACTTTAACTTATTCCAACTATGAGTCCAAGAATAAACTTCTTATAATATTGGACCCTCTTAGGGGAAGCTCATAAAATATGATAGGTTCTTGGCTATTTTTAGCATATGACCTGGTATACATGAAAAATATGAGCTACTAGAGAATATCCTCTTAGTTTCTTCATCTCAGGGAGTCACCAAGTAAATTTGCTTTTACCACTTGTTGAGGTTAAGATAATCCACTAAATCTTGATTCCTCTAGGATGAGTAGAAATGAAATATTGTGGGTGAATGAGTGTTCTTGTAAATAGTATCCCACCAGGCATGCCAAAATTATTGGAATCTAAATTTACATTTAGGTAATATTAAAACTGTGAATATCATCTACAATGATCTTGTTATACGTACACCTACTAATCACAGTCCAAACTTTGACATTGGATGAGTTAAGCAACAGTCTAGAGTAGGTTGGTATCCTTGTCAACTATTCTGAGTGTTGACTCATATAAGCTTAGTTAAATGTATAAGGATAGGGATAAAAATGGGGTAAGGGTTAGAAAAATAATGAATGAACAGTGGTCATATAGAGCTAACAACATAGGCAACTATAGGAAAACCTTCCACCAATTAATTTCTAGTGATCCACACTTAAGACTAACAACATTCAAAACCAGTAATCTTCATCGTTAGATCGCATAACATACTTCAAAAACTATTTTAAATATATATAGTACTAATAATCCAAATAGTAGAATTAGATTAATACCCAGACTAACAAAATAAGAAGTCTCCTATAAGCATATGTTTAAACATGAAGCATTTCAAAGTGTTCTAAATTAGAAATCCAATATCAACAGAATAGACTAACCATAGCAGCAGTAGTAGAAATAACTCTACAGATCGAATTCTCATGAAATCAAAGAAGAAAAATGTTTGAGGTAAACATCCAAGCAATGCTCCTTTAATTGATTTAAAAATATATACAACAATATGGTAAGCAAACACTCTAGAGTCGACCCTTGAAAATGAGAGTTAGACCTTTGGAAAATTATAAGTAAATTGCAATGCCAGATCATCAAGGTGCTGAAGTGGCAGTCTCTTGTTTAATTTGAAGGAAGAAGAACGTTGTGCAATATTTCATTCCTCTACGACTTGGATTCCACAAGTCACTCAATTCTCATGGCTTCTATCTCTATACTGATTCAATCTAGAATCAAGACCATCCATCATTCTTGTTGGGGTAATCTCATCATGGATTTGCAACTGAATCTACTTGTAGTTATTTATTCTCTACTACTTCATTTTCCTCCTTATCCAACTCAAAGGTCTTTGAACAACAATCTACGGCTTTATGCCAAGTAAATCCCTACTTTTATATGTAGCTTTAAACACATGGCGTATGGGTCATTGATCTCTTGTTGAATGGCTAAGATTAGAGTGTCAAGAACTTAACTTACCCATTTATGGTCTAAAACACCCTACGATATATATATGATAACACCTTTTATTCTTACTTCTTTCAGTGGTGTCGAATGTGTTCTGGCCTGCTCCTTGAAACTTTAATTTAAAAATGTTGATTGCTTTAACCGTGGGCTAGAAAAAAGGATCCTTGTCACATTGATTGGAAACTGTGTTCTAGGCCACACAATGTCAGAATATGTTCTAGACTGCTCTTCTTATCTTCAAGATAATCATCTTGATATTTTAGGTTATAGCATAGAACACTATTTCAAAAATATGTCATGTCCCATGAATTAGAATTCTAACTCGTAACTTTTACCAACACTAACTATGGTGTAGAATACTATGTTGGGTCGTACCAGATGGAACATGTGTTCTAGACCGTGTGGTATAGATCCATGATCTAGCCCACATTTTGGAATACCATCCTACTATATTTGACTATTTTGACCATGGCGTAGAACCATACTCTGAGTTGCACGAGATAAGACATGTGCTAGCTTGTATGATATGGAACATGCGCTAGGCTACACAGTGTGGAACCATGCTCTAGCTCACAATTTGGATGATGATCCTTTCAAATTTTATTGCACTAATCATGGGGTGGAACCATGCACTAGGTCGCATAGGGTAAAACTTATTGCAATCTACTTCATCTTCCTTGTGCTCTGAGTCATGCTTTGAAATATGCCAAGTGCAATTTTGACTTGGTTGACCACAGGCTAGAGCATGTTGCACTATGCCATTGCCATAGTTTGAAGAACTCTTAGAACTTAGAAAAAAATTGCAAATTTTTCCAAGTATGTGGACTTTTTGGGACCTACAATCCTTGTTGATAATTCCAAAATTTCTTGCTCACAATAGAAGATTTTATATGGTTTTTTGTCTTCACAAAAAATTCTTGCTCCATGATATTAAATGTAGGTCATCTCTTCTCATAAACCATGGGCCACCATCCATTATTTTATCTCTAATTTATGAACTAGATAATATTATAAGAAAATATCCATTTGGAAGAAAACTCATGGAGTAATTTGAATTCAATCACCATTTCCACTTACTCCATTTTTGAATCTCCAACAAGTCTAGGTAAGAACTTGTTTATTAACCCTTTGCTTTTAAGAACCATTATATCATACTTGATTATCTCATCCTTGACAATTTCTTATAGAATAACATTTACTTCGTAGATTGAATATCATAGATTCACTCTTCCTCTTGTCTCTAAGATAAAATTTTCACTACATACAAAATCTAATGATGAGTGCCTACTCGAACCAAGATTCTAAAAAAGGGCCAATGCAATAGAAATACAAAACCAAACCAATCAGGTTCTTGAATGACATCCAAATGAAATGCATGTATGAAATTCTCATGACGACCAAAAAAATAAAAGGTAAATAGGGACATAATGATGACCAATTTTTTGTTAGCATATCGAAGACAATGTCACCCCTAAAGTTCCAGTATTTAGGATCCTAAGTAAAGGTTAGCCCATAGCAACTAGATTTGGTAGAGAACCTAAGGAAATGACAATTCAAGAACATGGAAAGAGAATAAATGGGACCACATGTTCAAATTCAATCTCAATATTGGAAAAAAAAAAACTTCTCCCACAAGCAATTTTCCTATACACAAGTGCCACCTAGGCCCTAATTTCCAAAGGAGAAAAAATGTTTAAATGCAACATTTGAAGGAAACTACCCTGTATGTAGAGAATTTATTATAATAAAACCCTATACCAACTTCATACCTACCAAACTCGAATGTAACATGCTACCTCAAGCCCAACAACAAGGACACAATACTCTTATGTCCATAGGAAGGTAGAGGGAATTTAAAATTTTAAATTCCAGTCTAAGTTGTATAAATATCTAGTTTTAATCCTAATAAGAGAAGGAAAATATTTGTATTTTCATATCTATTATTTGACCTTAGATATAGTCTTTTCACTCTTCTTCTATGTATTGATCTGGACTTGATCCTTGAGTCAATCCATATCTCTGATTTCAAGCCTCGTTCTTTTTGGTATATGTATATGAATGCTTTCAAATTTATATAAAATAGTTGTGACTACTTGTTTTTTGTTTTGGCATTTTTGTATAAGGAGTTGTGACTAGTATCTATCCTAGTATTTGTATAATTTTTATGAGTAAATATTGTGTAGTTCTAAAACCATGTTCATTCATGTTACCATGATTGATGCATGTGTTCATTCATCCCATTAATACATAGAAGGTCTTTGTGATTATTGGCATATCACCACCTATAACTTAGGATTATTTTTCTTTATTTCCCTTCTCTATTTCTTTTCCTTGAAAGAACCTAATAGCTTAGGAGTAGATTAGAAATTTGATCGTCAAAATCACACCCAAACAATGAATTGGACATGCAAAAAACCTATAGGTTGTCCTCTAATTTCTAGTTCATCCTTAAAAAACTTTTAGAACTGTGTGCTCTCTATGAGGTATGAGTACCAAGCACATTAGGCATTGTACTCTGAGAATTATCTAATAGTTTTCTTAGCACACTAGGTGGGATGAATCCCAACACTCACCTTACTCATTAAATATATATAGCAAAATATCTCATATGGAATCCATGGATTATTTTAATACCTAGTTCCATAATACCTAGCACTTATTCCATTATAAAATCATATCACCCTAGGTATGGCCTTCATTTACTATCAAAAATTATTTTAGATATAGCTATGATGGTGAAATCTAGAGGGAACACTTTGCTAATAGCTTATGAGGTAGTCACTCAAGCTAAAATGGACATAATCCAAATAGGAAGGCTAGGTCATATATCCCCTATGGATTTCTTTCCAAATATTCAACCACCATACCATCCACTACTACCAGATTCCAGCCACCCCCACCATGAATCTAGTTCTAATGTAGATGCCTTCTCTACCTCTGAATCTACCTTATGTTAACCCCTAATATTCAAATATGAAATAAATAAAAAATTCAATAAGGTCAATGACTAACGAGCTTATAGCCCTTAGGAAACAATAAAGCATTTCAAGGTTTTCTTACCAGAATTACCCAAAGCCTCATTTCCAACTAGTAACCAAGGTAATCTCGGGCCTTATCAGATTGAACGCTTATCCCTTTCATGGTGCTTTCAGTGGCATAAAAGGTTTTAAATGATTGTGGAATGGTGGTTATAGGGATAAAATACATGAAAATATATGCAATGGCTTCTGGGGTGGACATCGCAAAATACTGTGGCGGCCATAAAAGTTGGACAACCTTCCCGGATTCATGGCGGCTATTGATTCCACCATGTAAATTCAAAAAAAAACTAGTAACCAAGGTTACTATCCCCCTCCAAATGACTATCAAAGGTATCCATCGAATCCTTTTGGGATTCTGGTTAATTTTGACCCTCCAAGCAACAAATTGTAACAATCGCCTTTTAACCTAGTTAAATATGTTGTGCCTATTCAAAATAACTATGTAGAGGACTCATATGTATGGCAATATTCTTATGTAGATCCTTATTATCCTAGCTATGGAAATTTTTTGGATTTGTGCCAAAAATATTGGATTTGTGTTACACCCCTTAGGCTTGTATTTCTACAAAAAAATTGGTTCCCCTTTTTCTAGAAGATGATTTTTTAACCAATAAAATACCTTTACAAGCACACAGTTTTGGAATTTCCTCATGGTTGGGAGTTGCCAGACACATGTTGAGATGTTATTAGTTGGTTTCCTAAACATGGGAGGGAAAACCCTAAACATGGGTAGGAAAAACCTAAACATGGTACCTCCATGTGTATTTATAGATGCAACTTTGTAATATGTATGTATGTGAAGAACTGTGTGAGAACATCTCTTAGATGTAATGTTAAATGCATTATGATTGAAGTTATTCTTCTTCCATTTTTTTGTCTATGATCTATGGCATGTTGTGTATAAATGTTTACATGTAAACCATTATTTTATTTCTTTTTAGTTTTTTATCAGTTGCACATTATTTTCATTATATGAGTTTATTTCATCCTTTATTTTTTGTTGAATTATTTGGCTACACATTTTACTTCGCCAACAATTGGTATCAAAGCAGCTGATAAAACTCGTTTTCCTAGTTGTGTACAAAGCTTGTAAATATTTTTTTTGTGTTTTATTTTGTATGGATTTGTAGATAAATCTATTTCCATAGCACACGGTGTAGTGGGAGCTTTGTGAAATTTACAGTAGTAAATATGGAAGGTAGTTCTAGTATAGATAAGTTTAGTGAGTAAAACTTCAATCTCTGGAAATTGAAGATGGAATTTTTTCTTATGGAAAGAGATCTAAATATGGTTGTCATTGCAACAACAATACCTGCAAGCATAATTGAGAAAGTCAAAAAATCCTGATTATATCCAATTTTCCCCAATTCACAGCCTGGCCAATTTTTTGCCGATTTTGTTGATTTGTTTTCCAAAAAACTATGATATGCATGAAAAAAAAATTCAATGAAAATTTGCATTTGCTTAATTTTTTCAATTAAAATTTATCAATTTTCCAAAAAAAATTGTTAATTCCTTATTTTTCTCAATTCCTTTCTATGTCAATTCTAATCTGATTCTAATTTTCTCAACTATGCCTACAGGAATGGCACAAGTTGAATAGGACAAACAAAATGAGAAATCCATTGCCTTTATTGGGATAAACTTGGTTGATTCTATTTTTATGAATTTACAGGGTGCTAAGACTACTAAGGAGTTATGGGACAACCTGGGAAATTTGTATGAGTCCAAATATCTAATGAATTTGATATTCTTAAGGAAGAATTTGTATTCTTTGAAGATGAAGAATGAAGACAGTGTACCTCACCACCTAAATATTTTCAATACACTGATAAACAAACTAAGATCTTTTGGTGATGAGGTTAAAGAGATTGAACAATGCATTTTCTTTTTGTGTGGTTTGCTTGACTCTTGGGATAATGTCATTGTTGTAATTAGTGGGAGTTTTAAGCTATAAAATATTAAGAAATATGAGATTCTTGCCTATTTTTTTTAAGAGGAAATGAGAAGGAACATGGAGCATTATAAGCACTTAGAAGCTTTGATAACTAGAGGATGCTAAAGATAGATATGGTGATAAATCTTCTAGTGCAAGAATATCTACATTAAGTAGATCTACCAATATACGAAGTATCATCTAGTGTGTTAGAGGTACAAGCAAAAAGGTCATAAGAAATATGATTTTAAAGTAGATTTATCTAAAAATAAATCTAATTCAGTTGTAGGAACATCTACCAATAATGAAAATGTTTTACGTATTGATAATACATGTCTTATCATTTACACTCATTTTGATGTGTGGTTGATATATTATGGAGCATCCTTCCATATGACTCCCCATAAGGAGTGGTTTACAAAATATGAAAAATCAAATTGGGGTAAAGTTTTCTTAGGTGATAGTTTTAGCCATGAAATTATTGGTAGAGGTAAGGTTAAAATCAAACTCAAATATGGGAGTGTTAAGTGTATCATAGATGTTAGACATGTTATGGTATTAATAAGAATATTGCTATCAGTGAGCTAGATAGCTGAAGAAGGAATGGATAATACATTCAATAAGGATGGTTGTAGTTTGATGTGTGGAGTCATTACTTAGGCAAGTGGAGCATTACTTGGAATATTGTATAAGTTATATACAACATGTTTGAATATTGCATGCACACATGCATCCATTATGGAAACGAGTAAACTCTCATATTCAAATATGTTAAGTATGATGTTGTGGCATAAGAGGTTAGGACATCTTGGTGAAAGGATCCTAAAAGATATGTGTTCAAAGCAGATAGTCCATATATTGGATAAAGATAAGTGTGGTTCTATGGGGTTTCTGTGAAGCATGCATTTTAGGAAAGTAGAAAAGAGTCACTTTTACCTCTAGTGACTATAGAACCAAGGATATTAGAATTGGTACATTCTGATATTTATGGGCCTTTTGAAGTTGCTTAATCAGGAGACTCTAGTTATTTCATTACTTTCATTAATGATTTCTTTAGGAAATCATGGGTTTACTTTCTTAAATAAAAGTTAGGGGCTCTTGCTTCCTTCAAAGAGTTTGTTGTTGCAGTTGAAATACAAACATATAATAAAGTAAAGGTCTTGAGGAGTGATAAAGGTAGAGAATATTGCTCCTAGGAACTTAATTCTTTCTGTAAGTTGCATGGTATTTCAAGGAAGAGAACAACTCCATATACACCACAACATAACGGATTTGTAGAAAGGCTCAATAGGATGTTGTTGGAGAAGGCCAGAAGCATGAGAGAGGACACAAATTTTTGGGCAGAGATTGTTAATACAACTATGTGAACAATATACCACCTAGTTCTATTCTTAGTTGGAGAACACGGAGGAATATTGGAGTGGATTCAAACCCTCAGTTGTTCATTTTATAATGTTTGGGTGTGAAATATTTGTTCTTGTGTACAAGAAAAATAGAAAAAATATAGACACTAAATTTGTTAAATGAGTACTCATTGGATATGGTGATGGTATCAAATTTTACAAAGTATGGATACCTTCACAACATCACCATGTATTTATTCATGATGTAGGATTCAAATAAGACATCTGAAATAAAGAAGAGTCTATGGAAACAACCCCAAATAGCCAAGAGCAATTTAGAGTAGCTACTAGTTTGAGAAATCAACCACAAATTATTCCACCATTAAGTGTAGATCTTATTTATACGTCTTTGTTATAGTTACCACATGAAACTAATAAATTTTCAAGAAATTGGTAGCACCAGCAAGATAATGAGACTGTTGCAAAATATTCCAATCAGTCTCAAGTTGTTGAAGAGTAGCATGCACATGAGGAGAAACTCCAAAATTCTCACATTATTCAAGAAGTGAAAACTTTGAGAAGTCAACAACAAATGAGTGCACCAGTTAGATTTGGTTATGATGAATATTATAACGGTCCACCTTGGTAGGTTCTTGATACTTATTTCTTGATACCAATCCACCCATGAGAGTACTTTATGCTTTCATTTTATGTTATCAAGATATGTTGATAGTTGCACTTTATGCTTTGTTTATGATATTTAGAGAATATGAAATTGTTGATGAATTGTATGGTTGTATGACCAAGTACTCTCATGGGTGGATTGGTATGGGACAAGCACTAGGGTTGAAAGAAAAAAAAGAGAAATGATGGATGAAATTCTCATCAACAAATCAAGGATAAAAGATTACCCTCATACAGATACATATCATATATGTATGTTGTTTTAAATTGCATCATCGACAAGGAGGCTGCTTAGGCAAAAGATCCATCCTTAGTAGGTAGGTGATAACGTGGTAGTTTTCGTAAAACCTTCTACTCAAGGAAAAGAGCATTAGGATGCATATTGTTACTTGGTATGTTAGTGGTATCTATATTTGTGATGTTATGATGCATGTGTTTTGAAGCTTAGAATTTTCTCAGTTAAATCAAATTAGGTATTATTAATAGCGTTAGTATTATTAATACAAGAAATTTTTAATATCAATATTAATGGTTAATATTAACATTTGATATTAATTAAATCAATGCTAGAGTGTGTATAATTTATTTATTTGTTAAGGTTATAATATCAATTAGAGATTAATATAGTTAATTACCTTTTTTTAAGGGGAGAATAATTATAGTGCTTACTCTTAAATTGATATTATTATAACTACTTTATTTGGGGGGAATTTTATTAAATTATGAATTCAAGTTAATGGAAAGGTGGCATAATTTTGAATCCTTGATCGTTAAAAATATGGATCTTGGGAAACCTTTCCATCATGTTGAAGTGTTACCATATTGAATGTAATGGGTATGTATAAAATAAACCATCCAAATGGTTGATCTTGAGGGGTTTTCTTTAGAGGATTGTTGCTAGGGGTGAGAAGGAGAGTTTGGAAGGAGAGCAAAGGATAAATATTAGAGAAGAGGAGCTTGTTGTTGGGATGCTTCTTCGAAGACATTCAAAGACTAATTGTGTAGTAAGACGTGGGTAACCTAGTTGTGATGTCCCTATGTTTGATTGTTGTTTTACTTTTTTGTTAATCCGCACCCTGGTCTACTCAAAAATATTGTTGTAGATGAGTTAGTTTACTTTTTTAAGGAAGGCGTGGTCTGTGTTTTCGAGTACCTAGTCTTATTTTTCTAGTTTTTGCTATAGTGATGTTTGTTTATGTTGCTCAATCATAGTAGAATGAGTTTGTTTTATATGGATTTAACATCTCCTTGGTTGAGTAGATGCATAGGCATTTTTGTCTTGGTTCTATTGTAGGGAACCATAGAGAGCCTATTATTGTTCCTTTATCATGGTTCATTTTGAGGTGGTTTGAAGTTGTAGGTGCCTTACATAACCTGCACCACCCTTTAGTTAAGCTTTGTCATTTTTTTTGCTCTACATTCAAGAGGACATTTGTTAGGGTTAGTTGGTGTCTTCACAACCCTAGTTTGTGATGGATAGCTCCAAGTTGTGTGTTAAAGCCTGAGAATTTTCTTAGGTTGTTTTGATATTGGGTTTGGTAGCCTATATGTGGTGATTTGGATGTTGGTTTAAGTGACATTACGTTCTTTTATTTGATTTTGTTGCTCTTCTTAATGGCACTTGTTTCTTACATGAAGCTTTTGATTGTTATGGAAACTTGAATCTTTTATTTATATTGTTTATTATTATTGTATTTTTTGGATAAATTTGCTTAAATGGTTTGGGAAAAAATATAGATTTTTGATATAAAAATATGGATGGCTTTACAAGTATTAATTTAGTCACTTTTATTAAAGGTATGGTTTTTAGTTATTAAAAATTATTATGGAAGAAAGATCTTTCTATTGGAATATTGTTTTTAGGGTCTATTAAATAATATGGATTAATATTCTTTATTTGAAAAAGAAAAATGATTTAAATTTATTTATAATAGCAAAGTGTTTCTTTCAATATTTGTTTGGGGTAAACTAAGTTTTGGAAAATGGTTATAAATTCGGGTTATGAGGTCTTATTTTTAAAAGAAAAAGAAATGTATTTGAATGGATATTATTTTTGAAGAGAATTTTTGTTTGATAATAAAAATGGTTTTCTTGAGGCTTGAGTAGATAAGAAAACCATTATTGAGGGAAGTATTAGATTCTCTCATTACCATTGTATGGTTTGTTTGTACGATGTATTTGCATCTTGTATGTTCTTTGTACAGTACATGTAGGCTTGAATATGCATATAATATTTGTCTTGATTCCTGAACTTCAATTCTAAGTTCATGGGAAGGAAGCTATCTAGAGGAAGATCTTGAGAGGACAAATGATATTTTTAATATTATGTAATGCTATGTAATAGTGTTGTTGAAGAAATAGTATCTTTAAAAGAAATAATGTTTTAATAAAAGTTTTGGTAAATGTATTTCTATAGCATTGCAAGACTTGAGTATAGACAAGAGATTAAATATTGTAACTCTTTATGTAATACTTGGAATAATTATTATATGTCTAATGGAAAGTATTTGTTATCAAAGGAATTTTGGAATATAATTCCTATTTTATGGATATATTTCTTTTGAATGTTGTTCATTCTTTCCATTATTAGTAGAGGAAATTGCTAAATGCTAGTATTATGTTTTTGGAAAGCTTTTGAAATTACTAGTTTAGCAATGTGCTAGGTTGAATTTATGAATGTAATAGCACTTTATTTCATTTTAAGAGAGAGATGTTATTATTTTGTTGTTATATGTGACTCTTGGGATTTTTATGGGGTTTTTGGGCAAGAATCTAGAGCCATATTAGAGAAATCCCTGAGTCAAGAAGATAACCCAATCCTGGGAGGAGATGTGGTGATGCAATAATCAGGTAGTTGTGAATCTTGGGAGTATTTGCAATGATGCAATAACCAAGTATTTACAAATTTGGGAGGATTTTTAATGATGCAATAACCAAATATTTTTGAATGATACACCTTGAATGGTGAGGATCAAGTTTTCCAAAGTGGTGAGGATTTTGGAATCATTCATAAGATAGTATAGTGGTGGTACCTTGAACAGTGAGGATCGAGTGACCATGCTCATTACCAGGTGAGTGGTAATGGCCTTAGTTAGCATGCAAAGGTGTGGTAACTAAGCACTAAGGCATTACATTAAAATAATACTACATAGATAAACCTATGTAGGGTTAGTGAAAAATGCACCCCCTTTAAGTGTTATGGGTCTTAAAGGATAATCCCTATGTCATGGTCAAGTTGTCCTATACTAGTGTGGTCAAGTTGTCCTATACTAGTGAGGGTATAAGGATGGTGGGAGGGACTACTATTGACATCCTTTCTAAATAGTGAGGTTTAGAAAGGTGAAATTCAAAAATATGGGATGTTAGCCACTCCTATCCACTTGAGTATCATCTGCAATGATATTAAATTTTAAAATGTGGTTATTCTTTATAATACTAGAAAATATTAGGACTTATTTGTAAACCTTGTGAATATATATATATATATATATATATATATATATATATATATATATATATATATATATATATATATATCTTGGTTGGATTTGATGTATTGTTACAAATATAATAACTTTGTATTATCTTCCATGAGTGATGAGCCTGTAGGTGTTCAAGATGCTCTCACTAGTGATGAAGCAATTCATTGGAAAAAAACTATGGAAGAATAAATGCAGTAAGTAGAGAAAAATAAGACTTGGAACTTGCAATTGTTGCCTAAGGGTAGAAAGGAAATTGGCTATAAATGGGTGTTAGAAATAGATACAAGGCTGATGGTTCAATTGAGAGATATTAGACTAGGTTAGTAGCAAAAGGATACTTTCAAGTTGAAGGACTTGACTTTGAAGAAAAAAAAAATTCCATGGAAAATATTGCATCTATTAGATTGCTCTTTGCATTGGTTACTGCAAATGATTGGGAAATTGAGTAGATGGATGTAAAGATAGATTTTATTCATGGATATCTTGGTGAATATATTTACATAAAGTAACTAGTTGGGTTTGAATTAAGTGGGAGAAATATTATATGCAAGTTGAGAAAGTCATTGTATGGGTTGAAGCAATACCTAAGGCAGTGGTATAAAAATTTTGATACCTTTGTGATTGGACATGGTTTTGTGAAGTTATGTTGATCATTGTATCTATATCAAGCATGAAGATAATCACTTTCTAATTCTAGTTTTATATGTAGATGTCATTCTTCTTTTCAACAAAATCAAAGAATCTTGTGAAGAAGACCAAGTTTGAGTTATCAGGAGAATTTGACATGAAAGACCTTGGCCCATTACATTGTTTCTTAGGTATTGAAGTGAATAAGAAACCATGGTGGGAAGAATATGTGGATTAGCCAAAATATATGCATTGCACACTTGCTTAATCTTTTAAAAATGGACCAATGCACTCTTGTATCTACACCTTTTCAAGTTGGAGTTGCATTATCAAAATATATATGTACAAAGGATGATGATGAGAATAGTGTCATAGAAAAATTTCCCTATGCAAGTGTAGTTGGTAACTTGATGGCTTTTAAAGCCTTAATATTAATATAAACTCACTGGATCAATATAAGATAGTCATAATATAGTAATATCAAGATAATGATGTAAACATAATAATATGAGCAAACTAATATGTAAATAAAGGCTTATAATATATCAACTAACATTCATTAATATGTAAAAATATGAATGTAAATAGCCTAAATCATACATATACAAAGCATGTAGCACAAATTACAATATTAGTTGCTCAAAATGTATGCAGTCTTTATTACTCCTATTTCTCTTACAATTGTATCTCTATTACAATAATGATAACTATGTTTGCTATGTTTGATATGTTCCTCCATGGAGTAATATATATCAATTGTATAAGGACTATTTGGATACTTGACTATTTATTTCCTTATGTCAAGTCTCATGAATCTTGGCTTCTCTACTTGATACTTGCATACACATGACTCTATCTTGTGTCCAAAAACATTGCTCTTTGCTTAGCACGCTCTAATATAAAGACACTTGTGCACTCTTACATATAAGACACTTGTGCACATATACTCACATTACACTTGCACACTTACTCACATGACACTTGTGTATTTCCTACACATTATTACATTACATAAAATATTACTCACACTCTAAGACTCAACCCTAGTCTAATATTTATGAGATGTACCATGAGGTACCATGGGGGTATATTAGCATTTACCAAATAATGTAATATACTCCAACACCCCCTTGTATTACATTATTTTATTATTGAAGACTTTAGTCTTCAATAATGGTCTCCATATTGATCTAAGTGACCCTGGAATCTATCCTTGCTTTGTTCTCTTTTTTTTATTGAATTTTTTTATCTTTTTCTACTTCTTTAGTCTGTTATTTTTTTACTTGTTCATAGCATTTTGTCTTCATATATCCTAATTAAATTAAGGGTTAATATCTTTTAAACTCTGTGTGAGAGATTCATATTCATTGATTCTTTAAATTTATTTTTTGAAAGTGCTTTAAATTTATTTTCTTCAGTAGTTTCTTCTAACTCTTAAATTTCTTAAGCTAGATGTCTTTTTTGATTCCCCTCTCTATATTGTAATTGAGTTTGACTATATTAATATTGAAAAGGATACTAACAATGAAATTATTGTTTTCATTAAGGATTGTATTGATTTTGATATTATCTTTGATGTACTGGCTTATTTTGACCACTTTGATTCATCTAATTTACTTGAGACTAATTCCTTGGATTCTATCTACATAAATTTGTGTTATGACCCCTTTTCTTACATACTTGACAATAAATATTAATCCATTTATATTTTTATCTTGATGTTGAAGCAAGATTGCCTTGTAAATTATCTTTTGAGGCTAAGATAATGTTAGTCATTCCATCTTTGATAGAATTTTCTAGTTCATATTCTTATAGAATGTTGACTAGCTCATCAAACGAAGTATCTTTGCTTAGAACTTGCAAATATGTAACTAGATGTTTATAATTTTCTATAATAGCTCCCAATGTCACTTGAACAAGAATTTTATTCTCTACTTTTTCTTCTCGAGTTAATAGTTTTTATTTTATATCTACTACCTTTTTAAGAAATAGTTCAATACTTTCACTGCTATTAACTTTTAAGGAGTACAATTGAGATTGATTATTTAAGATAGTAGCTTTATTTTTTTCTTCAAATATTTTAGCTAAAGTATTACAAGCTTCTGTAGAAGTTTTTATTGTACTTATATAAGTTTGTATCTCATAAATAACTACAAAGGTTATTTATCATAAGTGTCTTTGCTTTATTATCTTCATATATTGAATTTCTCTAACATATTCAACAGGTTTTATTTTTGCTCCACTAACTATATCCCAAAGTTTTTCCACTATTAAAATTGTTTTCACTTTATTTTTCCATGAAGCATAATTTGGTCCTTTCAAAAGTTGAGATTCAGAGAGGAAAAATTTGTTGTTAGACATAGTAGCACTCATTAAAACTTTTAATGTAGACTACCTTATAACTCCCTAGGTTTAAATAAATCAAAGTTTCTAAATTAGAAAAACCTATGAAGTAGAAGTCCTTATGTCTCCCAAATATTAGAAACTAAGAAATATGAATTTTACAAATTTTATTTTGTAATCCTTTTCACTCCCAAATTAATCAATTTGTAAAAATTCTCTAATCTTTTATTTCAAAAAACTAATAAATCAAATCAATTTCAAATTTATCTAAGAAATCAAAAAACTATTAATAAAGCCTTATAACTCTAATCTAAACTTAGCATTCTATGTATTCCTCCATTAAATTTAATACATCCTTAATAAAACATTTTAATAATGTTCTACCTTATTACTCCTTAATAAATTAAATATAACTTTATAATTTATTCCCCTAAAAATAAACCTTTATAAAACCTAAAACTTATTGCTCCAAAAGTTAAGCTTTGAAAAACCTAATTTCAAAATTACCTCTGACTCCTTTCATGCCTACTTCAATGTATTCCTTTAAAATGCATCTACCAAACTCATGCACCTATTCTTTAATTAACCTACTTGAATGTTGCATACCTACAGTTGAATGTTATTTTTTAGGTAGGCGTAAATAGAACATTAGGATTCTTAATGTTTTGAATTACACTAAGAACATTATGTATTCTAGGAGCATTTCACTTTCGCACTTCTATCTTCTACAAGCATTACACTATCTTTCTCTACCAATGAGGTGTCTTAGACCACATTTTTCTTGTGTACTTTCATTTTGGGCATCGTGTAAACATTTGATTGACTCCATACATTACTATTATGACTCTCCTTCCTACGTTGACCCTTGGAAAAAAAATTGTTGTGTTTCCTCTTCGATGTTAGCTCTTTAAGATAGTCAGTTATGATTCACCTTCTGATGTTGGATATTAGATGATGGTTGTTGTGTTTCACCTTCCTATGTTAGCTCTTGAAGGATAAATGTTGCACTTCACCTTCAGGCGTTGACTGTTGCACTTCTCCTTCCTAAGTTGGCTCTTGGAGAATAACTATGTGATTTCTATACACTTGGATTTGGTGAGGATTCCACCTTTACTCATTGTATCTCTTTTAATTCAATCTTGTTGTATTGTTGCTTCAAATTTTAATATGTTTCTCTTTTATTCTTTTAGATCTCTTCATTTGGCTCGATGATGGTTGCTCTACCTCATTAAATAGCGTGAAACCTATTAGCTTGCTCTTTAACGTTGATTCTTCAACCTATATCCTATGTCAAACTACATTATTATCTTCTGGTTGTACTAATATATTAATTTTGGTTGTGTTCAACAAGTTGAATATCTTATTATTATACTTGCATTTGCTCAGGTTGAATGGCTTATACTCTTAGCTGCACCTTCTTTACTTATGTATTGAATAGACTGGAGTTGTCCTTCTATTTTGTCTATGCTTTGATTTGAATAACACTATGATTTTCAACTCCTTTGAGATGTTTGAGACCTCAAACTACATATTGAATTTTGTTGTATCAAAAAACATGATCCTATGATACCTTAGACCTTGATTTTATTTATTCCTTTTTCTAATGACTGCTTGTCTCGCTAGAACGTAGGCCTGCATACTTTTTATTTGAGCTTAGTGAATGATATACCTATCTTGAGACTGATATTATTTTTTGAATACTTGATATACCAACCTTATTTCTTTAACTTAACTCAAAATAAAACATTTTGTCTTGTATCTTTTCTTTATACTTTAATCACTAAATATTTAAATGGTTATCTTTTTCAAACCTCTTAAATATTTTTCAAGGTCAATACTAATGACATACAACTTACTTCTATACCAAGGTCTCTCTTCAAGATCTGAATCTATCCTTATTTCAATATATCTTTCCAAGACCTGAAACTTATTGAATCTTACTCTCTATCAAGGTTTGTCTTCAAGACTTTAATACTTGTATCTATTTCAAGGTCTTCCTTCAAGACATGAATCCATTATTTCTTATATCAAGGTCTATCTTCAAGACTTGAATATTCAATATCCTACAACTTAAATCAATCTCTTCTTGATGAGAATTTTTTGCTTTCTTCTAGTACTTACAAGATGAAATTATTCTCTATCTGTGTAGGAATATTCTCACTCTTCTGATGATCAATATCTTCTACAACTATGTATTAGGTTGAACCTAAGAACTCTAATTATGTCAAGTTGACTAAATTTCCCTAATGCTTAAATCAATATGAAGATGAGTTGATTGTACTGAATCCTTCAACTTTCTTCTAAGTTGATAGAAATTAGTGTCAAGGATTATCTATGTCCTTGAAATACTTTTGATGTCAAGGGTTGGAATTTCCATATAATGATCACCTATCTTAAATTTTATTCACTCCAATAGTTGATTCCTTGTCTTCACTAGTTATAACCATGGAAAGACCCTATAAATGAGTCCTAGTCTTCACTAGTTATTCTACAATCATGGAAAGACTCTATAGTTGAGTCCTAGTCTTCACTAGTTGTTCTTGCAACTGTGGAAATATTCTAGACTTTCTGCTTACTATGATCTTACAATAGAGTCCAAGTCTATCTCCCTTTAAAGTAGACAAACTCTAAATCAATTTTATCAAACTAGGAAAAAATTAATTTTATATGCAGCTAAATAAATTCAACCTATGCAAGAAACTACTTGTTGTAGCTCTAATACCACTGATGGCTTTTGAAGACTTAATATTAATATAAACTATAATGATGTAAACAAAATAATATGAGCAAACTAATATGTAAATCAAGGCTTATAATATATAACCTAACATTCATTAATATGCATGAAAATATACACTATTAGTCTATCAAAATTATACCAATATCTTGCAAGAAGCTCAAGGAAACTAAATATTCAAAGTCTCAAAGTGCCCTTTTGCAGCTTTCTGCCATTCAGCCTCAATCGTCCGTCCATGGTTACATAGTAGAAAATGCTCTCCCATAGTTATCTATATAACCTAACATTCATTAATTTGTGTTTTATGTTTTTTTTTTTGGAAAATGAAAATAATGCATGAAATTTTTGTGTTAATGCATGAATTTTTTTTTGTTTTCTATTTGTTTTTTAATGATATTTGCATTGATATGAATTTTTTTTATGCTTGCATGTGAAATTCAGTGAGGCTCGACACATATGGTCTCACATTATTTCTTGGGTGCAAAAGGCCCTTATAGATGATGATTGGAAGTGGTGGGAGGCCATGGGTTTGGTTGGCTATGAACGGGTTGAGACTGTGAGGGTAGATGAGGATTATCTTTTTGCCCTTGTGGAGAGATGGTATCCTAAAAAGGGGTCATTTCAGCTTTTTATAGGGGAGATTACCATTACCTTGGAAGATGTTTACCGCATCTTCCATGTTCCTATTGAGGGCACACCAGTCCAAGTGGGCCATTATAAGGAGCATGAGATTAGGCTAATTTATGGGGATGACTAGGATGTAGACTACAGTAAGGAAGGAATCTCGTGCATTTCATTGTTCCATGATAGGATGTTAGGTGCTATATCAACTTTTGTTATGTACATTGTATGCAACATGTTTTTGCCTAACAACATGGGATCTTGGTTCCCTTAGAACCAGGTGAGGTTATTTTGTATTTGATTGTTGAGCCTTATATTTGTGCATGGGCTCCCACTCTACTATACCAAATGTATGTTGCGCTATATGAGGTGAAAATGTAATAGAAGAAGATACTTGGGTGCAACTTGCTACTTTATTTGTGGGTCTAGGAGCATATTAGGATTGCTTGCCCAGAGGGCCTACCTTATGAGTGGGATCACTCACTTCCTTGCACTCTTCATTGGTGAACCAACAAAGAGACTTCATTGATTCATCTTGTTTGTAGTGCATAGGATTATCGATATTTGTTAGGTGGTATAAATGGGGTTGATATTTGTTGGTGATCTTGGTGAGGTTTGACATGGGATACTGATGTAGCACATCTTCTAAATATCAATTAAGTTAGATGGGTGGTTGGTCGGTATGGGTGAAAGATGGATTTTATCTAGTTCTCGTGGGTGAAGAGATAGTTTGGGTTGACCTAGGGTGTTCCAGATGCTCCAATTGTGTATAGACGAAGAGACAACAAGCTAAATCTTTCAGTTACTCCTAAATTTTGGATAGTGGATGATGTTGTAGATGATGAGGTAGTGGATATCCCAAACATAGATGATGTTGGAACAACAGTTGATTGTGATACTTGTATTGCTATATAGCCTCCATGGGCTTCTAGTCAGACTGTTGATGATGCAACTAGTGGTGATGAGCAACAAGTGAGTAGGTTTCTCAATGGTAGAAGCACCATCAAGGTAGCATGAGTAGGGGGAAATTTGAATTGGATGTATAGCCTATGAATACTAGTTTCAGGGCTTGAGGATATGGAGGTGGAGATTGAGATGGTAGTAGCGATAGTGGAGGTGGGGATGATGGAGTTGATGTAGGGTAGGATATTCCTTTATTTCACATGAGGAAGAGTGGAAAATTCTCTAGACTGAGTAGGATAACTTGGGGAAGACTATAAAGGCTCCATATGCTGATATCATGAGACTACAGGGTGATATAGCTTGGCTACAGAGCAAGGGGGATGGAATTTAGAGTGGATCTATCAAAGGTGGAGATGCTTCTACGGTTGTGGCTCTCCATGCTAAAATATCCTAGTGAGCGATACACCAGGCTATATATTTAGCTACTGCACAAAGGTAGACTACCTACATTGCAATGCTCAAGGACACTTTATATTAGCATCATATTTTTTACCTCTACCTCCTCCATCATCAATGTTGGTCTCTAGCATGCGGAGCAAGTCTAGACCTAGCAGTTCATGATCTTGAGTTTTTAGTTTCCATGATCTGTCTGGCTCATAGAGATCAGCTCATGGGCCTCATAGGATTCATGGTGGTGCTAGCTAGTAGCACTTTATTACCTCTTTTTATACTTTTTTTTTTTTGCTTATGATCCTTAGTGCTCTGATGTATACAACCTTTGAGAATTTTTGTACTATGCAGTTTATATATAATAATATATATATATATATATATATATATATATATATATATATATATATATATATACATGGCTTTTATTATGATCATTTGTATTGCACTTTTTATTTATTGTGTGTATGGATGCATATGAGATGTTGTAATGGTTGATGGAATGAATGATGATTGCTATGCTCTAATGATAATTTGTTATGCTATGGACTTTTGCTTGATCAACTTTGAGTTTTGTTGTTTAATCAAGGGTACTAACATGTGGTATTTATAAATGAAATGTATTGTTGGATGTAATGGTGAAAATGATATGGTGTGGTTTGGATAAAGTATCTTGCATCATTTTGTAAAGACTCAAACATCCTAGTGATATCAAACAAACTCGTTTATGATATTGCAAATCTTCATGATGCTATGGTTGTCTAAGTGGTTTAAAATTTCTCAAGGACCAACTATGTGTGCAATGATTTTTCATTTTTCATTATGATTGAGGTTAGATTGATAAATTTTAATTTATGCCAATAAGATATCTCATCCATGAGAATCCATATATTTGTAAAAAATAAGTTCTCTAATGTGACATACATGGCACCACACATAAGGATACCCCATTATCAGATGGGTTTCAGTCATCCCATTATTGTAATGAGGATCATCCCACGGTTTTTGAGACACTACGAGTTCTAGGGATTCAAGTTCATTTCCCTTATTTTATTGCATTGGATTATGGTATTTTATTTCTAAGTTTACTCATTTTTGTATTAGAGCAACATGCATTTTTTTGTATACTTGCTCATTTTGAGGAGCAAGGGGATTTTATTGCTTTGGGGTGCCTTTTGTGATACTTGCTTGTTTTGAGAGAGAGCAAGGGAATTGTATTGCTTTTGTGATTTTTTGGGATACTTGCTCACTTTGAGGAAGAGCAAGAGATTTTTTTTTGAATGAAGGTGTATCTTTTCCTTTTTTCAACTCTTAGAATTCTAGACCATACGCATAATTGGATGAACAAGAGAAACCTTTCACTTTATGGCAATAGCAAGTCATGATTTCATCATTCCTAAGCTTCATAATTTTTTAATGTGTTTTGATGTGTGTGGTCCAAGAGGAAATTTTATTGACCAGGAACAACTTATTGCATCTAAATATTGTTTGATTTTTAATGGAGGTTGCTCAAAACACTAGGAGTGGTTGAGTGATTGAAAACATTTGGATTTTGCTTATGGATTAATGTGCTATGTAAGTTTTTATGATACCTTCGCTACAAGATTTTGAAAATTAAAAAGTGCACACAAAATAGTTAGTGGCTGCATAATCATTATTGCTAATGATTATATAGTATCTATCTTGCTTTCTGTGAACTCCTTAATCATCAAAATATCATAAGAAAAATTGCAAGTTATTGCGATTGATGGAGTGATGAGTCACATTTGATGTAAGGTGCCCTTGATTAAGGCAACAAGACATATTATACTAGCAATCATCCAAACTAACCAAATTATTATTATTATTATGGTGAACAAATGTGTAAAACGCATATATATAATGTAGATGGAATGTATGGATGGATGTATAAAATACAATGAAATACATATATATATAGCCATGTATATGTACATATTATAGATTGCACTATGCATAGAATGCCTTTAGTTGTATAATTTTTAATGGCTCAGGTTCCAATGTTCCCTCTAAATTTTCAAGTCTATATTTTCCTGGACCCAGCTTTTGCTTAACAATGCATGGACCTAACCAATTAGCCATGAATTTATCTCTCAAGTGCGGTAATTTTGGTGTTCTATTGATTCTCTTTAAGAATGAGATCTCCTACTTGGCATTCATGAGGATGGACTTGTGTGTTATAGGTACACTTGATACGATCTTGATATACTCATAGATGTTCTAAGGCATTGATTCACCTTTCATCAAGGAGTGTCAATTGGTCAAGACATGATTTTCTAGTTGTGTCATCATCCATGAATTCTTGTAATGCAACTCATAAAGAAGGGATCTCGAGCTCAAGAGGTATTATTTCTTTGGATCCATAGACCAATGAAAATGGATTTGCCCTAGTTTTGTATTCAAATGCTTATTTGATAAGCCCATAATACCAATGGAAGTTGAGTATGCCAATCTCTATGGTTTTCTTTGACAAGTTTCTTGAGAATGGCTATCAAGGTCTTATTGGTCGCTTCATCTTGTCCATTTGCTTGTGGGTAATAAGGAGTCAAGAAACTATGTTGGATATTATACTTGTTGCATAATGCTCGAACATCCTTATTTTTGAAAGACTTGTCATTGTCAAAAATGATTTTTGAGGGAATCCCAAAATGATAGATAATGTGCTAAAGTATGAACTCCATAATTTGAGGTTCAAGTTGTAGTGGTCGTTGGGATTTCTTTGATCCATTTGGTGAAGTATTATGTGGTTCTTATGATGAATGTATGCTATCCCAAAGAGGCAGGTGAAATTTTTTCAGTCAAATCTAGGACCCATTGTGAAAATGGCCAAAGGCTTTGAATGGGTTGTAATGCTTGTGATGGTACATGAGTCAAATTTGTGTGATGTTGATATTTTTTACATTTCTTCACATATTGACAATAATCATTTTCCATAATGGACCAATAATAATCCATGTGCAAAATGTGCTTTACGATGGCCATTACACTAAAGTGGCCACCACAAGTACCATCATGGGCTTCAATTATGGCTCTTTATGCCTCTATGGGATCTAGACATCGAAGTAAGACTCCATCATAGCTACGTATATACAACACATCCCCAAAAAGAGTATAGTGAGTTGCTTTTTATTCAATTGTTCTCTTTTTAGTTTACATCAAATCTTATGGGAGGGTCCCAAACTTGAGAAAGTCTCTTATTTGATCAATTCAAGATTCATATGGTTCAACGTGGATTAAAAAAACACTCTTCTCACCTTCAGATTTTGCTCGTACGATTACAGATTTGGACATTGTTGTGATGATAAGCGGTTGGTCTTCTCAATTATTATTTTTAGGAATAAATGATCCTAAATAAGCCATCACATCCACAAATCTATTAGTTGAAAGAGGCAAGTTTTCAATCTCATACCAATCAAACTTTACTATCAATTTCATTGCTACTTCACGGTATTGTTTCAAGACTGGTTCTTTACATTGGTAAGTTCCTTTCACTTGATAAACAACAAGCTAGAAATCACCAAATATGCTTATATGCTTAATACCCATAGCTAATGCTGACTAAAACCCCAATATTAAGGCTTCATACTTTGTGTTGTTATTTGTGCATGGAAAGTCAAGTTTGAATGATAAAGGAATTGGTATTGATTTGGGTGTATAAAATATGACTCCATCACCTTATTCTTTTTTGCACTTTGACCCATCAAATAAGAGAGTTATGTCAACATCATCCTTATGAGGGACTAGTTCTTATTGTTTAGTGACGATAAATATCAAATCATCTAGAAGCTCTTAAGAAGAGGTTGATCATTTGGGAGTGGAGCTTCTACGAGTTGATCGGCTATCACCTAATATTTGATGGATTTTTGGATAATGTATTCGATATCAAATTCTATTAAGAGAATTATCCATTTTGTAGTTTGGGTGGTATTCTATGTGCGAGTCATCATGTAATGCAGAGGATTTTCTCTAGCTATGACATAGGTGGTGTTACTTAGTATATAATGTTTGAGTTTCTTAGTTGCAAAAACCACTGCTAAGCACAACTTCTCAATATAAGCATATCTCGTTTCATAACTCACCAAAGTTCAACTAATGTAATAGATTGCTTGCTCTTTATGATTCTCATTCTTCTACACAAGAATTATCTCTAATGCAAAATTTTTTGTAGAAATGTAAAGGTGAAAAGAACTCCTGAAAAAGGCAGTGTTAGTACTAGTGGTGAAGCTAGATATTTCTTGATGTTATCAAAAGCCTCTTGACATTCTGTTGTCTAGGAAAGGTAACCTCCTTCTGTAGTAAGTGATTGAATGGTCTGCATTTATCTGAGATATGTGTAATGAATTGACGAATGGACTGAATATTTTCTTGTAAACTATCCAACTCTTTAAATATTTATTTGATGTGGCATTTTGATAATGGCCTTGACCTTATCAGGTTCCACTTCAATGCCTCGCTTGGAGATAATTAATCTTATAAGCTTACCTGATGTGAATCCGAATATGCACTTCTTAGGATTTAACCTCACTTTGTGTTCAAGCAATAAATCAAAAACTTTTTCTAGTACCTCAATGTGCTCAATATGTGCTTTGAATTTTGCAATTAGATCATCCACATAGTCTTCAATGATTTTGTGCATATAGTCATGGAAGATATATATCATGGCACATTGATAAGTAGCTCCTACGTATTTAAGACCAAATAGCATCACCTTGTAACATAAATCCCCCTAAGGTGTAGTGAATGTTGTTTTGTGTTGGTCCTCAGGATTGATTCAACTTTGGTTGTATCTTGAAAAAACATCCATTAAAGAAAGCATTTCATGGCCTACATAGGAGTTCATAAGCTGATCGATGTTCAGTCATAGAAAATCTTCCTTGGGGCACACTTTGTTTAAGTCTCAAAATTATGTGCATACGCATACCTCCACATTCAGCTTACGAATGGGTACCATGTTTGAGAGCCACTTTGGATAATCAATGGATACTATGAAACCCACATCTAATAATTTTTGTAGCTCTTATTTGACAATGAGCATAATACTAGGATGAAGTTTCCTCAATTTTTTCTTAAATGGTTTAGCTTCAAGCTAAGGTGAGATTGTGGACCACCAAATTGGGGTCAAGGCCAAGCATGTACTTGTATGACCATGTAAAAGT
The DNA here is from genome assembly GCA_028583015.1 of Wollemia nobilis. Lineage (NCBI taxonomy): Eukaryota > Viridiplantae > Streptophyta > Pinopsida > Araucariales > Araucariaceae > Wollemia > Wollemia nobilis. The sequence goes on from JAQPPZ010016822.1 coordinate 744,387, forward strand.
ATTTTTTTCCTTGTTAAAACATCAATCATGTGCTCTTTCTCTTCTACGAATAAATATTTTACAATTTTCATAATTTGAGGATTATTCATGTCTTGACTCAGGTTCACATCGATGTATTCTTCAATAAGCATATGATAACCTTCTTCCAACTAATGTAGAGTAGGAATGAGATGAATATAATACTCCACATGCTCAAAGGACTCAGATAAAATCTCCTCCACTTTGGTTTGAAAAATAGAAGCAGGAAAAGGTGAATATTGTTGAGGGATGTAAATGTATGAAGCTCTTATCAATTCTTTAGATAGGATGAATTTATCTATGGAAGGCGAGGATTAAATCCTATCAATGGTAATAAGGTTGGAATTAATTAGAATCAGCTTCACCAAATCGTACGAATTAAAGAGTGGAGAAAACAAGTCAACAAAAATCATGTTAACTTGATGAAAATGAAGTGGCTACGATTTGAGGAGTGAACTATCTCGTTCACTCTCTCTAGGGTGAAAATGGCCTGTGGTGGGTGAATAATGATATTGCGGATGCAACCAAGGTGGTGGTGGTAGATCTGGTTCAGGTCGCTCGTGCTCTTTATTGAAGTGAAATATAGAGTGATTTATGGGAAACATTATAGTGTAGCACTCATATCTCTCGATGGGATCTATAGGGGCCACATATTCTTGGGGACCACAAAAAGGCAATTGCTCATGTCTAAATTTGGTCCCATTTCTTGGAATTTCTCAAAATCCTCATCGAATATGTAATCATCAGAAATATAATCAATCATAGTTGTATGCAATGTTATATTTGAAAAAGCCTCGTGTAAGTAAGGTATAAATTTAGGGTCCAAATGCTTGTCATCACTATCATCACTAGGTTTGCTCTCCTCATCCTTTTCTTCAGAATCCAAGGTGAGTTGCTGAAATGTATGCTCAAAAGAGAAGTTTAAGATTTATGGACTATATACTAAGCCAGAGTGATCATGCACTTCTCAATATTAGGGCTCAATGATGTGATGCAGACCTTTTTCATGTCATCTGAGACCAAATCCTTACTAGTTAATCCTATGAAAATATCACAAAGAGAAATTTGGATTGGATAGATATTCTAGGTTGGTACAAAATTATTGTATGGGTTTCTCATTAGGAGGAGGTGGATTGGATGAATAATACACTCACCCATATACAAATTTGATTCTATTTGGCTTGGAACCCATTATGTACACAATACTTATAGCTAGATGTCGGTTACATGGACTACCGTAATCTCTAATAGACTGGATAGGTGGTGTTATTATGACACTCTCAACTATGTACTCACCAATACTTGAATTAGAAAGAATGACTACAACTTGATCCGACTAGGATGTATATGATTTAGGTGCTAAGTTGAATGCTTCAATGGTGGTTTACGGCTCGAATGGAAGTAATGGTTCACTTGGCAATGGTTCTTCTCAGATAGGTGACCTTATCTATGAGATAATGGGTGGTGAGTTTTGATGTGGATTTGGTTTGATGGAATTATTAGGGGTTGGTGGAGTTGGTTGGGCTAAAAAGGTGAAGGGTATTTACAAAGTGGGAGGTGCAGCTAATGAAGATGATGGTTGGTTAGCAGGATGATCAGATGTGATGTAAAAATGGTATGAAGTGGTGAGGGTTGACTTTTGTTGATGGCTTGAGATGCAAAGGCATGATCAACTATTGGCAAAGCATCTAGGATGGGTTCTTTGGATTAGGGTGATTCAAATAATGAGGGGTTGAATGGAAATATGGGTGGATGGAAGTAATAGCTCATACAAATTGGATATCAAGTTGTAGTGCTTGAATGTCTTGGTTTCAGCTTGAATACAATGGACTTTTACCTCATGTATGTATTTTAAACATTGGTGTAATGTAGGGAACACAATTTATTTCCCTAATCTATGGACATCCAAGAAGTATGTTATATTGCATGGCCCTTTCTAGGATATAGAAGAGTACATGGATGGTCTTCACCCCCACTATTATAGGTAAAACAAAATTTCCCACAATGGAACACAAAGCATCATTGAAGGCACGCAGAGTGAAGGTGGATGTGGTGATATGAGATGATGATAGATTGAGGTGTTGGATGGTTGGGGTGGTGATGATATTTATGGAGGAACTGGTATCAATGAGCAATATATTAAATGGTTTTTGATCAATATGAGATGCAATATGCAATAGAGGGTCATGCAACTTTGATGATATGCTCTTCTCCTCAAATTCATAGAATGCTATTCAGGGTTCCATGCAATTTTGAAAACTCCCAAAAAAGTGTTGAAGGCATTAGGATCTTCTATTTGTATTTCAATGGACTTCAATATTTCCATCAATGCCTCGTAATGTGGGGGAAATTGTTGTATGAGATCATATATTGACAACTTCATTGAAGTTATTCTTAGGCTCTGTATCAACCAGCTTCTCAAGGTGATAATTGGCCTAGATGTATGATTTGGAATATGAATAGGTGGAGGTGGAATGGTTGGGCCTAGTTGTATGGGTACATTTTGTTGTGCTACAGGAGTGTCTCATTTTCTTGTGTGTGATTCATTTTTCTTTGCCCTCAGGTGACTACACTAATAGCCCCCACAAAACCTTGGTATAGTTGTGACACATGATTAACTTGATTAGGAGGAGTTATAGAAGTTGATGCTCCCATTGCTTGTTGATTTACCTTGTGATGAGGTAATGGTGTTTGATATATTTCAAGGTTTTGATTTTGTTGGTCTAAGGAATTATCAATATTAACTTTTCCCTTTTCAAGTAGATCTTGAACAACATTCTTAAACCCATAGCATATCTCAATGTCATGCCCTTTTGCTTATGAAAGGTGCAGAAAATATGCTCTCTATAGTTTCTAGGTTTTCGCTTGTTAGGATCTTCAAGATTCATTTTCGACAATGTGAAATTTTGAGCCTCATATGATGTATGTCATTAATAGCATCATTTAATATTATGATTTATCAATATGGGGTGGTGTCCAAGGTTGTCTACGATAGAAGGTTAGGGTAGAGTACAATTCAAGCATTCATATTTCAAGCATTTATTGGGTGAAACAGATTTTGGTTTAGCCTTTTGGTGTCACACTAAACCTAGTCTGCAGAATGGAAAATTGCAGGAATTGAAAACTAATTCTAAGTTTAGAAATTTAAAGTTAACTACAAGTGTAGGAATTGAAATTGTTGAATTGAAATCTAATCTACTTTTGCAGAATTGAAATAAAAATTGAAATTGCTAAATTGAAATGTTGCTGAAATGAAATCCTAAATTACACTTGCAGAATTGAAACCTAGTTTACTCTTGCAGAATTGAAATGATGCTTGGAAATAAAACTTATGCTAAAAACACCTATCAATATCTTGCTATAGAAAGTCATCAAGCTTCTGCTACAATGACTGACAACAAAATGAAATCTGCTAAAAATTGAAAGTTGTTGAAACATAAAAACAGAGAACATGGAAAGTAGAGGAAACATGGGAAACAAATGTCTAATCTAATTTTTCAGCTAACACACACACAAATTTTGCATACAAACATAATGGAAAATATAAATAACATCACACAAAAACAAGAAAATGAAATCTGACAAGCAATCTGTTAATTCTGCTGCAACAAAATTACAAAAAAAACTATCATGAAAATCCTCCTTCTAGGCCTGAAAGTGGGCCCATGCTTCCTGATCTAGAAGAAGGTGGGAAAAACACTCCTTAACTAATTAACAATCACACTTTCTCATGAACAAAAATTGACAAAAGAACTACACTTTTATTGTTGTCAAAACATGTTGAAATTGTTACAGAGAATTGTTGTACTGTCCTATTTGCTGCTACTAACTACTCTCCTCTATTCTAATTCCTACTTAGCTCAACCAAGAAGGGAGATATGTTATTTATAATAAAATATTACAATATATCTCATGCTCAAATCAGCCTATTTGCTATTTTACAGTGATTTGCCAATAATTTTGGATCTAAAATAAGTGTAATTTTGGATAGTTTATGCTGCAACAATAGTCATTGGCCCTTAGAAGGCATATTCAGTGGTGGGAGTACGTTGGAGGAGTCTTAGAAATATCTTGCACACCTGTCTCCACTTTAAAATATCATTTCCTAATATTCTGCAACTAATCTGGGTCTATTTCAGGATAGGATCAATTGCATCAATTGATATTTCCTCATGAGTTGTGTCTTTTGGTCGGCAAGGAATGGTGGGGACAGTTGTAGAAGACTTTTCCTATATCCCCTCAACCTTAATTTACCTTTTCAACCGCTTGGAAACCGTAGAAAGTCAAAAAGAAGCGTGTTCCCCTGTTATTCCGAAGATCTTCGGAATAACTAGTTGTAGGTGCACTTGATGCTCAAAAACGCATTCAAAATGTCTATTTTGGCTGTTTCTTTCAGGTAGGTCATTTAATCTAGCTTCTAGGAGGTGATCCCAACCATTTTTATCTTCTTCTATTGGTAAATTCTAGGCCCTGCCATTCATTGGCAGTTGGTTGGAATTTACATGGTAAATTACTACATTTTCCAGCTCTACTGCACAATTGCAAATTATTGGCATTTCTTGCACATTCAAACAAATTAGAATGTGATAAAATCATTCAAATATCAATATGAAGGAGTACATAAATTTTCTACTAAATTTATGCATTCCATATCACCAAGTAACCATGCTAGGATAGAAAATAGTGCAACAACTCGTTGCACAATTGTCTTTGCTTTGTTATACCCTGTTGCTGCCTATTTAGACCATGTGGGAATGCATCCAAATAGGTCAGATGTCTTCTTTAGTCCTTCTGAACTCATTCCATCCATTTCCTCATGCTTTGCTTGACAACTTCAAGGTGCTCCTATAAAGTGACAGCTTGTTGATTTTTATATGGCTATTTTCTGCAGATTTTTAGATTTATGACAGTCTTGAAAATTTGGCTCCAATGTGGATTTCAAACAAGTTGAAGGGCAGGAAAACATTCAAAAACCATTGTGAAGTTAATGGATATCAGCATACCACATTTGGCTAATTGAAATGCATGTTTTTATTTGCTACTTAATCAAGCAAAATTAGTCATAAAATGCTGAAAATAGTCAAAATAGGGGTATAATATTCCTAACATGAAATCATGCAAATAATTAACAAATAATATATTCTAATCAACTATTTGGCAATTAACTTTGTCATGTTTGGTAATATGGCAGTTTTTATATGTCAAACATAGTGCAATAATGAGGCATTTTTGGGCCTCATCATCCCCCCAACTTGAACTGATGCATGCCCTCATGCATCCTAGTAGGCCATAGTAATATGCAGGTTTTATCCTTGTGAAAAATATCATTTTCCACCTGTTATTTTGAGAAATTTCTCCTTGATGCACTATATCAAGCATTTTACAACTAAGCACATGTATGACAAAAAATTGACAAAATTTTAATTTGAATCTTTTTGAGGGATGTACTACTTGTGGTGGGATGATTTTGAGCTTTAGGAACCTCAATATTTGATGTGCCCTACTTATTTTTCTATTCTGTAGCATTTTCAGGAATTTTTGGTATAATTTTTGTCTTATTCCGAAGATGTTCCTATTTATTTCGAAGATGTACCTGTTTATTTCGAAGATGCATCCAAAAATGCAGAAATGACCTCCTATGCAAAAGTTAGTTGTAGATTCTATTGTGGGCCCATCTCTAGAGTGTATAAGTCTTCCATAACATCAAAAATCCCTGCTCTATCCTTTTATTTAGATGTTATTCTTCATTTTGTATGGTGTTGTTTTATTGCAATAATAGTAAAACAAAATCTTCAAGTGCATTTTCTAGATTATCCTCTTCAGATTTATGAAGCATTTGTGGGGTATCAACTTGTAGTTCTCCTTCTAAAAGCTGCCCTACTAATTCAAATAGAATTGCTGCCATGTCTATCCCAAAATCAGATTTTTGCACAGTTTTGAAGTTCCCATGCAAATAAGGGCAGAAGGGGTTGTTTCTTGACATTTTGAACAACATGTTCCATTTTTTTTAACTTGCCAATATTGTATGAATAGTTTATGCCAAATACCGATTATCATACACTAAATGCTAAATACTTACTATGACTAAATGCAAGAAACACATACCTTACTATCCTGAAAATTGATCATGCACCTTACAAACTACTTATGATGATTGCTAGCAAGCTATCTGAAAACATAAACATAACACATGTACAGTGTGATATTTGTACAATGGTGGAAAAATGATGGGTGGATCAACAAGGCAATGCACACCAAAAAACCAGTTTTCATGCAAGCCAACTCAGTAGCGCCTCAAGGAGGTTTTCACTATTGAATTATTCATTTTTTTTCATCAAAAGAGGCTGCCATTTCTGGTTTTCAACCAACTTTTGTCCTTTTTTTTCAAGTGCTTCAATGAGAGAATGTCTCTCATGAGGCTACAATGAGAGAGAATGTCTCTCACTCTTATTTGGATAAGAACAATCCTTATTCTACAAAAACATGTCAATATTTGTATGAAAACACCATATTTTTCTACTGAAACCTGCAACAATGATGCAACCATCCTTTCTATATGAGTAATAAGAATCTGCTTATGTCATCATTAACTCCTTATTGCTGGAAATGAAGTATTGACTTCATTGTTCCTCCTCCATGCTAAAATTGATGCTTGTCCTCATGTATCCCCATTTTGTGGGACATGCCTTTTGCTATAATTTTTTCTTCTATTTTTTTCTCTCTCTTTATTTTTTCAACTTTTTCTCTTGTCTTGCTTGTGCCCATGAAGGAAGTTCACAAACAAGATTATTCTCTTTTTGATTTTCTTGTATTTTTCTCTTTTTTTTCAAATTTTTTAGCATCACTCTGAATCTGACATGGAAGAGAAATTCTCTTCCATCATATGTACATCCAATTGTGTAATCTCCCTCAAGAACTCCTCCTTAGTTAATGGTGCATGGTATACCCGAAGGTAATATCCATTCACCACTAACTTCCTCCATGAATCACCAATGGGAGAAAGAAGCACTGCTCCATATCTAAAAACTTCTTCAATCAATTGTGGTCCATGCCTCCTAGTCTACAAAATCTTGTCAATATGTACTTGAAACAATTCAATACCAATTCCCAAAGATGTTAAAAGCATTAGTAACTCAATTTCAATAGGAAAATGTGGTTTTTTATCATAAACCAGTTCATGTAGTGTGAAATTGAGTATGTCTAATATATGATCAATAAATGGAAAATGGTCCTTATGTGTGAATGTATTCATTTTTTGATAATATTCACACACTCTAAGTTTCCCATTTTTCTTTGGAATAATAACTAATGGAGGAATCCATCGGTTATCAAAAATTGGATAAATGAATCTAACCTCCAAGAGTTTCTTTATTATAGTTTGGACAATATCTCTTAAGGTAGACTTTAATTGCATTTGCAGTTGTTTCACAAGTTTAACATTTTCAATATATATCCTATGAGTGCATACATCAAGATGAAATCTTGACATACCCTTGTATTTCCATGCAAAAGGATTGAAATATTGTTTCAAAACAACAAACAATTTTGTTTTTTGTTCATAAGTCAACCAACTAATAATGTTCAAGAATTTTCTTGGTTGTACTTCAATTTGTTTCATTCCTAGGAGGACAGAATTTACCCCTTTGTAATTGCTTACTAAGGAGTTCAATGGAAGTAAATTTTCTATGTGCAGATTTTCTAGTTTTTCTCCCTTTATCCAAGGTTGATTTTTGTGTGTCTGGACTAAAGGGTTTTTGTGTATCTCCATTGACTTTTATCTCTTCAAGCTCAGGTAAGGTCTTGTTTGAGCACATTTGGATGTTATTGCAGTCAATAACATTTCCTGCAATATTTTTACCAGATTCAACTACATAGATAGGGGTTGCTTGTCCTGTATTATTCATATTGGCCACAGGTTGGGCTGGAGGTAGTGGTTGATTTACTTGCTCTATTTGTTGTTGTTGGGATCTCTCTTGAGAAGAATTCAGACTAGGCAACAAATTTTGCATCTCTAGGATATTTTTGAGTTGTGGAAGTAAATGGCATTTATCAGTGATATGTCCCTGTGAAAAAATGCTACAAGTAGTTGATATGGTTGTTTTGTTCAAGGGATAGTCTTGTATATTTGCCATGATGTCTTCCCAACACCTAGTACAAATTTTTTTATACTACCCTGATGATATGGATATAAAAAGGGCAGTACTAGCAGATGGCTCCTCTAAATTTTTCAAGAGATCTTATGTTTCTTGATAATGAGGATGATGAATTCTTTCAATTTTTATCAAGAATTTCAAACATAGGCAATTTAACCCCTAAGTGTGAAGATCACCTCCCTGTGGTTTCTTGCTTGTTTTCTAAATGGACTGAAATGCAACTATCAATAATTATTATTTATACCAGTTATTATATTCAGATTTTACTCTAAAATTCACAACTTAGCACAATAATAATTATTTGACTACTTTTACCCTCTAACAACACCGTGTTCCCCAGCAATGGCACCAAAATGATGTGTGTCATTAATAGCATCATTTAATCTTATGATTTATCAATCTGGGGTGGTGTCCAAGGCTATCTACGATAGAAGGTTAGGGCAAAGTACAATTCAAGCATTCAGATTTCAAGCATTTATTGGGTGAAACAGATTTTGGTTTAGCCTTTTGGTGTCACACTAAACCTAATCTGCAGAATGGAAACTTACAAGAATTGAAAACTAATTCTAAGTTGCAAAAATTGAAAGTTAACTACAAGTGCAGGAATTGAAATTGCTGAATTGAAATCTAATCTACTTTTGCAGAATTGAAATTGCTAAATTGAAATGTTGTTGAAATGAAATCCTAAATTACACTTGCAAAATTGAAACCTAGTTTACTCTTGTAGAATTGAAATGATGCTTGGAAATAAAACTTATGCTAAAAACACCTATTAGTGTCTTGCTACAGAAGGTCATCAAGCTTCTGCTACAATGACTGACAGCAAAATGAAATCTACTAAAAATTTGATAAAAGTTGTTGAAACATGAAAACAGAGAACATGGAAAGTAGAGGAAACATGGGAAACAAATGTCTAATCTAATTTTTCAGCTGACACACACACAAATGCTGCATACAAACATAATGGAAAATATAAATAACATCACACAAACTTAAAACAAGAAAATGAAATCTGACAAGCAATCTGTTAATTCTACTGTAGCAAAATTATAGAAAAAATAAAAATAAAATTGTCATGAAAATCCTCCTTCTAGGCCTGAAAGTGGGCCCAAGCTTCCTGATCTAGAATAAGGTGGTAAAAATACTCCTTAACTAATTAACAATCACACTTTCTCATGAACAAAAATTGACAAAAGAACTGCACTTTTATTGTTGTCAAAACATGTTGAAACTGTTACAGAGAATTGTTGTACTATCCTATTTGTTGCTACTAACTACTCTCCTCTATTCTACTTCCTACTTAGCTCAACCAAGAAGGGATCTATGTTATTTATAATAAAATATTACAATATATCTCGTGCTCAAATCAGCCTATTTGCTATTTTACAATGATTTGCCAATAATTCTGGATCTAAAATAAGTGTAATTTTGGATAGTTTATGTTGCAACAGTAGTCATTGGCCCTTAGAAGGCATCTTCAGTGGTGGGAGTACATTGGAGGAGTCTTAGAAATATCTTGCACACATGTCTCCACTTTAAAATATCATTTCCTAATATTCTGCAACTAATCTGGGTCTATTTCAGGACAGGATCAATTGCATCAATTGATATTTCCTCGTGAGTTGTGTCTTTTGGTTGGCAAGGAATGGTGGGGACAGTTGTAGAAATATTTTCCTATATCCCCTCAACCTTAGTTTACCTTTTCAACCACTTAGAAACCACAAATATTCAAAAAGAAGCATGTTCCCCTATTATTCCGAAGATCTTTGGAATAACTGGTTGTAGGTGCACTTGATGCTCAAAAATGCATTCAGAATGTCCATTTTGGTTGTTTCTTTTAGGTAGGTCATTTAATCCAGCTTCCAGGAGGTGATCCCAACCATTTTTATCTTCTTCTATTGGTAAATTCCAGGCCCTACCATTCATTGGCAGTTGGCTGGAATTTACATGGTAAATTACTGCATTTTCCAGCTCTGCTGCACAATTGTAAATTATTGGCATTTATTGCAAATTCAAACAAATTAGAATGTGGAAAAATCATTCAAATATCAACATTAAGGAGTACAACAAGTTTCTACTAAATTTATACATTTCATTCACCAAGTAACCATGCTAAAATAGTGCAACAATGTTGCACAATTGTCCCTGCTCTGTTATACCTTGTTGTTGCCTATTTAGACCATGTGGGAATGCTTCTAAATAGGTCAGATGTCTTATTTAGTCCTTATGAACTCATTCCATCCATTTCCTCATACTTTTCTTGACAACTTCAAGGTGCTCCTATAAAGTGACAACTTGCTGATTTTTATATGGCTTTTTTTTGCAGATTTTCAGATTTATGACAATCCTGAAATTTTGGCTCCAATGTGGATTTCAAACAAGTTGAAGGGTGGGAAAACATTCAAAAACCATTGTGAAGTTAATGGATATCAGCATACCACATTTGGCTAATTGAAATGCATGTTTTTATTTGCTACTTAATCAAGCAAAATCAGTCATAAAATGCTGAAAATAGTCAAAACAAGGGTATAATATTCCTAACATGAAATCATGCAAATAATTAACAAATAATATATTCTAATCAACTATTTGGCAATTAACTTTGTCATGTTTGGTAATATGGCAGTTTTTATATGTCAAACATAGTGCAATAATGAGGTATTTTTGGGCCTCATCATCATACAACTTCTAGAATATGGATGAAGATGGTTCAGGTAATGGGGTGTAGATGCACTTAGACCTGAACTGATATTGATTTTTTATAGGTTGAGATTGGTTTTGTAGTTGTTGTGGGGATGGAACCGCTTGATAATTTTGTTTTTGCAGTTGATGTTGTTGTTAATGTTGGGATTGTTGTACTTGGACTTGGGCTTGTTGGATTTGTTATTAAGATTGGCCCAAGACTGCTTGATTAACCTAGCTGGGCTTGGATTGAGCGTGTTTATTAACCTTTTGATTTTTGTTCTGTCATTCTTTCTTTTTAAGTTTTATCTCACCCTCTTGAATTTTGATCTCTTATATTACTTAGGCTTGGGCGAGTGCTTCTTCAAATGTTTTGTATTATTGTAGTTGTAATAAAAAGGATATGGACTTGGCATAACTTCTTGTGAACATTTGTGTTAATTCTATGATAGAGAGGGAGAATGGTAGTTTGATCATGATTGCCCTCCAATGGTTGTCAAACTCATAGACCGATTCGTCATCATATTACTGTAAATTGAGAAAATCGATCAATGTTGTCTTCTTTCTAACGTTCAAGGAGAACCACTCCAAGAATTTGTCTGCTAGTTGCTCAAAAGTGTAAATACTTTGATGCGATAAGTGATTGTACCAATCTAGGGCGTCTCCCCCACATGTTTGAGTAAAATTATGGATCATGAGTGCATCGTTGTTTTTATTTTGAAGCACGCATTAATGAATCCAAACACATGTTCTTGGGGGTCCTCATCCCCTTTGAATTTGTCAAACTTTAGTATTTGAAAGTTTGTTAGCTAGGGAAATGATGGTACCGAAGCATGAATTGGATGATTGAGCAGCTACATTAGAGTAGGTTTCTGGTATTACATACTCAGTGTTTGCATGGCTAGGTTATCAATATGAATTTCCAAAATTTGAAACTTTGGATCTTTTAGAGGGTTAAAACCCTGGCTGGTTTTTTGTTGTTGAAGATAGTGTGCATTATTGGTGGGGTTTGGATGATGTGGGATGTTAGCATGAAATGGATTATGGTATGGTTTCTGATGACTTTTATGGTGATGAGGGGATGGGGGTATGTTGGAATGCTGACTTGAAGAGTTAGCATACATTTCATGAAGTGGATTAGTGGCTATGGTTGTGGTTGGGGGATGCAACACCCAAGATGGATCTTGAGTGAAGAAGGTATTTTGATGAGATGTTGATGGTTGGTTCTGATCTATCCTCTATGACTACTACTATGGGTTGGGGTTAATGCTTCAATTAGCATTATCCATGATTAGTTGTTGTAACTACAGGAATGCTTACTTCATGGTAATCATAGATGAAGATGGTATGGCTATGTAGTTGTTGGATGCTTGGGCCAGTTGTGTGGCAACCATGTTAGTGTATGTAGGTGGAGGATATGTGGCAAAAGGTATTGCCACTGAATAGGGGATGTTATGATACATGAGATATATGGATGCAATGGATGGGATGGATGTAGGTACCTATGAAGTAGCATTGACTTACACTTCATAGAGGGGGTTAGTGTAGGTGATGTTTTAATTTATCAAGATGAAGGGTTGTTTATTAGATGATTATGAATTATTATGGGCTAGGGTGGTAGCAGTCGATTCAAAAAGTGGATTCGTGAAGATTCGGTTAGACTGTTGTGGTTGTAAGAAGATGGTTTTCTACTATGGTGGAGGAAAGGTATGGATGGAATGGTAAGTGATGGAAATGATGGAAATACCATACTAGTTGTATTCAGGTATAGCCTAATGGTTTCCATATCCACACACGTGACACGAATATCTGATGGTGTGGGTGGATCACTCATAGGAGTCTCAAGGATGGAGGTATGAGTAGCCCTTTGCATAATATATATGTCTGAGATAGGGGTACTACTAGAGAGCTTTACATTAAGGTTTAGGGACATAGTAGGGGCTACACTAACTTGCCCTACCACCGAAGTGTTAGGGACCTGACAAGATTGAGATGGAGGCCTCATGGAAGAAGGCAACTGACTCTGAAGTTGGGTTAACTTTCTGGCTTGGCTATGGATCATTACCATATAGTAAGAGCGGTATGAGGTGTACAATGTGAATGTATGTGTGTGAATATGTTATGGAAGCACAAGAAAATAACACGTAAAGTAAATAAACAAACAAGTTTATTCCTAAGTTTTCACAAAGTTTGATTTTTTTGTTTTTGATTTTTTATTTTTTATTTGTTTTGAAAACATTTTTTTTTTGGTAAATGATGTGCAATGTTTAACCCTAAAATGAATCTACAAATTTCACCTAGATGCTCTCACACACTAACCCGATGATGAAATCCAAGTTGTGAAACCCACCAGGACTTGGTGATGAAACCCAAATCCAATGAGGGAGCCTAGGTTCTACCAACCCTCACCTAGTTCACCGTGGGTAGTGATACACCCTTCGAAGAGGAATGTGTTCTATTTTCCATAGCTACGATGATTCTTGGATTACCCTTGGCCAAATAATGGGGTAATCTATTATGGGTTGGTAGTGAAGTCCAACCTTTGCTAGCATTCACGTGCCAGTGTGTGAAGGCTTTGTTTATTATTGTGTAATGCAAGCTAACATGCAATTCTATTTATTGCCTAAATGCAAAAAGTAGAAATATACAATAGCAAACATAAACATATCAGGGACCAAATAGCTAATTTCAGACAAGATCTGCAATATTTCTAAAATATAGAGACAACCATCAATGGGCGATTAGTTTTGGTCAATCGTGACTACATAGTTAACCAACGGCACATGCGCATTTGGGATTTCCCAACCACAGACTTGTGGTTCCAACTGTATGCCAAAAACAAGGTAGAGCAGGCCTAAAATCCTAAATGAGCTTGGTCTATTCCTAATTAGGCTATGTAGATGCTCTAATGACTAAACTAAAATGCATATTCTTTCGATTTGCTTTTTTTAAGTATGCCTAGCCTAAGACCTAGATGCAAACAAAGGCAAACAAGGACAGAGACTCTTAGTTAACCTAGTGTAATTTTAAAGTGAAAGAAAAGGAAAGGGGGGTTTCATATGTACGAAACTTCTATCCTTTTGCTACTCCTTCCAATGCTTTCAACCACCAATATGTGGTTTCGTAGTGCTCCAACCACCGATGCATGGTTCCATAAAATTCCAACTGCCAGTTCACAGTTCATATGATTTGTAACTACACAAACGTGGTTTCTCAGGCATAGGGCCAAATTGATATGGGCTCTGGATCCATTGACTTTTTATTTCTAATCTTCGTGCAATCAAGCTCCAAAAACCTGCAATTACAAAAAAGCACATATCGGTAACATATTTAAGCAAGGCAATGACAAATAGAACCCTTAGGGGATCCTACTATGATCATCATTTCTATAGCTAAAATAACTAAACACAAAAATATACTAAACAGAAAAGAGAAAGTTGCAATGTGAAGAATGATTTATTTTGTATTAATATAGAGGAGCCCGAATCTCTTGATTTTACAATGCTTTTCGATTGCCCTAATGTCTTGGGGGTAATATTACAATGATCTCTCTTGTTTCTAAATACAATGCTCTAATAGGGGGTCTTCCAACTCTTTAGCAAACTACAATGTGTTTTTCGCTCCTCTTTTATAGCTTCAAGGATGAGTGGGCTTTCAGTATCCAACAAGGGGACCACTCTAGCTTCAACAACTCTCCAAGTACCTATCTCCTGCACATATGACAAATCAAACAAGGGTTAGTAGCACCTGTTGATCAAGATATAAAAATACTACTATAAAACCTTGTTAGAATATTATAATGTGCACTATACATTCATCTTAATACTTGTCACGTTCTCTTGATATTTGTCATGATTTTCATATAGGCCAATGCCTATATATTGTACTCTTTTCATGTGTAATATATCTCATATCATTTCCATTCCCAACATTTGGTATTAGAGCTCAAGCATTCCCTTGCCCTTGTGAGTTTGAGGGGGGATTTCCTTCATGGAAATCCCCCTCATTTTCCCCCCTCATTTTTTTAGCCCCCCATTTTTTTTTTTGAATACTGAGGGAGTATGCTCTCCATCCTTTGATGGATGGATCAGAAACCAAAAAGTTTAAGGAAGATTAATGGTTGTTGAATTTTTTTTATAGAGTGAGTTATTGGGGAGGTTTAATTTTTTTAGTATCTATCCACAGAAATAGTTTCTTGATCGAGAAATGAAAAATGGGATACATAGATCAAGTGTTGCTTAAAAATTGTTTCGTCTATTTAAAAGGAGTTGGCCCAGGTTTGTTATTTTTTTTTTTGCAGGTCCACCTAAGTAGCAAATCTGCACTAGGGAGGAAAGGCAGCATTGCAAATTCTTGCAAAATCTTGACCATTTGCATACTTACGGCGTGTTAAATATTTTTATTACGGTAGTGTCGAGAATCTAACCGTCTGCATTGCCTGCATTTTTTCTTATGAAAATTTGCCTATTTGTGATGTTGCTAAATTTTGTATAAATGTTTCATGGAGTTGGGACGAGCAATATTGCACTGATGAATCTTTGTACTAACGCTAGTTATGGCCCATCGAAGACAACAAAGTAGTTTTATTTATGCATTTATTTTACTGTCAAAGAATGAATATCCAAAAAGCCCGATGTTGTAAACATTTGCTCTAGGAGGGAATTTGGTCCACATTGTTGAAGGAGGCAAACCGAAGAGACGTCGGGCTATGTTATTGCAAAATACTTGGCTCATCTATGACTTCAGCTGACATTGATATAATGGTTGGTGATAGTCGCGGCATCGATTCTTTGTGGCACCAAAAGTATTCGTAAGACATGATATTTATTTCACCGCACAAGCAGCCCATATCTGGCCCACTCAAACCCATTAGCAATTGTTAGAATAATAAATTATATCCTAAGTTGTTACTAGGATAAGATTATGTGGCTGAGATATTTCAGTTTGTTATGATCCAATGGATCAGATTGTAAGAACTTGCTACTTAAGCAAGGTCTTTTCATTCAATAAGATCAAGTATTTTTACTTTTCCAACATGGTATCAGAGCGGGTTTTCCCTACCATGTGAACCTCAAGGAGTATTTCCCTCAGGGGGGATTTCTCTCATGAAAATCCCCCCCATTTTTTTGGCCATTTTT
Organism: Wollemia nobilis; assembly: GCA_028583015.1. NCBI lineage: Eukaryota > Viridiplantae > Streptophyta > Pinopsida > Araucariales > Araucariaceae > Wollemia > Wollemia nobilis. Next base: position 760,378 of record JAQPPZ010016822.1, read on the forward strand.
TTTCCCATTTTTTTTCTTCAAATCAGGGAGCATGCTCTCCATATTTTTGATGGATCATAAACCAGACATTTGATGGAAAAATACATGAATGCATTTTTTTTAGACTATTTTATTGGGGAGGATATTTTTTTTGTTTTCGTTCGTAAAAGTAATTTCTCATGAGAGAAATGAAAAACGGGAAATTGAATTTTTTTCCCAAGTTCTGGAGTGAAAGATTTTGCTAATCCAATGGGAAGTTATGGCTACCCTTGAAGCTTTAATGCTCGGAACCATATATTTGGGCAAACCCCTGTTTGAGTTTTCTAAGAGGAGTTTCAAATTTTATGTGGGTTGTTGTTCAAATTTTAGAAACTGTGTATTTATTAAAAATAAATAAAATGGGTGCAGCCACCAGGACTTCCCGGTGGGTCACCCATCCCAGTTCTAATCTACCCCAAGTATGCTTAACTTGGGAGTTTTCTGATGCATCTAGGCTACTACAACCACTTGCCCTAGTCATTTAAATATGGGAGGTATGTTGTACCCCCTTAGCCCCCACCACAGTGCTTGAAACCATAACAGTGCTCGAGCAGCACCTTCGTGCATACAAGTCAGTGGCGCCACCATCGAGCGCCACGATTTTCTTATTCTACAAGCACCACAGAATTACGTGTAGTAGAGGCACCGAAGGTGGATCTATTCCATTTTGTGCAGCAGTTGAAATATGCATATCTTGTAGGAACATCTACCATTGCAGTGGACAAAGGAGAAGTTTGTGGATATATTTGTGAATAGAACCCTATTAAAAATATCTTGATTTGTTATATTTTTCATTGGGAGGATTCAGTTATCTATGAAAGGGCCAAAATGGTGGTCGCTGCTACAACATCAATGTTGATGTCTTTTGAAAGTTTGGGCAGAGATTTTTTTACTGCAGCACACCCGCAATTTGTTTTTATAATAATCCCTTGAATGTCGCCTTGAAATGCCTAGCAAAATATCCTCCAACTTTTTTCTTGTTCAAGATCATGATAGACGGAGATCTGATTTATCTCACTTTGGCATGCATTGTTGTGATTAAGCCACTGAGCGAGAGTTTCAATTTGGCGTGCATTGCTTGGATTTCCAACGGGTTCACTGTGAATAAAATTTGGACTGTTTGGAGTCACGGTGTCCAAAAGATCAGGAGATAAAGACAACACCAAACAAGAGGGCAGAGGTGTGGGTGCAGGATAAAATTATAGCACATGCAGATCGCTCCTTTCTGCTGCATTGTGGTACTGAAAGATAGGTTAAAATATTTTTTTGACCTGTAAAGAATATTTTTAAAGCCTGTCGTAAAACATAGCCTATTTGCTGCGAGTGAACATTACCTGCGGATTACACAATAATATAACTTTGAATGGAGGCTCTGTATTTTTTATGTGTGTCGTGTTGAAGGTCTATGTTTTCTGTGTTTTTTTGTGGCTCATTATGCTATGGCAGGATGAGTAAATATTCACTGTATGATCGACATGTTCGAAATAACAAAAGTAAGCGACTCTGTCCACCTTGACAAAATAGTTATTTTTGGCTGTGTAAATGGTGCCTGCATCGAAAGGAGGTAGGAAGTGGTGCACCGTGGAAGTTTTTCGAGTAGCCGCAGACAATGGTGACAGTTGCAGAGAAGCGAATGGACCTATTCACATGGAGTGTTGATGGAGTACAAAACTACAGTGTTCAAGAATGAAGTGGAGCAGATCACCAGCTCTTCAAGCTGTAATATGTCAAGGTGTCATTATAGATCTGCAACTTGATAGATCTGCAAAATCAGTGGGAATAACAGCAGTGCAACTGGAAATGTTTCTTTCTCTAGTTTGGTTGGAATGTCTAAGAATCAGTGTTATGATGTCATGTCTCAAATGAAGATTCTCATTGAACAAAATCAATAGCAAGCTTGCCAGATATTGGTTGCAAATCCAATGTTGACAAAAAATTTGTTTCAGGCACAAATCATGCTTGGTATGGTGTGGCCTTCCCATGTGATGCCCAAATCCAGTAGTCTTTTGGTCAGCCTCCTCAACAACAGACACAAAGTAGCCAACAAGGGCAGGTTCAATCTAGGCGGCAGGGTCAGATAAATTTAGTGCAGAATCCAACACAACATAGACACCAGCCACAGATGCAAGCCGGGGAGCATAGTCAGATGCAAATAACAACACATTCTCAACCCCAGAGCACTCTGATGCATATACCCATGTAAAGGGAAATTTTCTTATATTGTTGAAATCTTTTTTAACAAAAGGGCTCAATTAATCTCAAAGGTATTAAAATTCTATTGGTGTCAGATTTTGTAAAAACTCCCTAGCTAAGCAATTCCTTGCAGAGTAGCACTCGGGTGGGTGGCAACTTGGGAAGTCCCGAAGCTGCACACAGTTAAGGTCATTATTTTTTGCCATTTTGAAGCATCAATTTGCATCTGACTATAGGCTCATTTATAGTCATCAGAAAGATTTTTCCGAGTCGAACAACATGGTACAGTCCTTTTTCAGTTTCGGACCTTATTTCAGCCCATTGTATTCATATAGGTGGAAAACACAAATTCATACTTAAGGAGTCATTTTGGACTACCCTTGCGATTTTTGTGGTTCTTTCTCCATCCTATCTTCACACTCCTTTTTGTAATACAATTTAATTTTGAGGGATTTTTCTTTAGTGATCTTTCTTTTTTGGATCACATGTTGTACAAGAGTACCTTATCAGGCCTTATTGTCGGGACTCATTCTTGTGGATATATTACTTGTTTTGGTTTTGTTGTTTTTCACTACCTCCTAGTATCACTTAAGGAGGGGTGTTAGTATATCCTAGTACCACTTAAGGGGGGTGTTAGAATAATAAATTATATCCTAAGTTGTTACTAGGATAAGATTATGTGTTTGATATCTTTAAATTTGTTATGATCCAATGGATCATATTATAAGCACTTGCTACTTAAGCAAGGTCTTTGTCATTCAATAAGATCAAGTATTTTTACTTTTTCAATAGCAATCACTCAGTTTGCCATAGAACTTGATCTGTTTGCCAGAGATTTGTGACGAGGTCTTCCTTAGCTGAAGAGAGCTCCATTGGATTGCGTCCACCACAATGAATTTGATCCAGACATCATCTTTGCTTGTTTTTTTGGATGCTACTGTGAACGTGGTATTGCGTGAACATAATTTTTTTTACCATTGAGCCATGGCGTCATGTCGGAGCCCTCGATCGTGTTTTAGCATGGTAGGTGATGATGTAGCTATAGAGCATAGTTTTTTTCCTCTGGTTTTGTGCTTTGTTGAATTTGTTGATGCATGGTGTTTTGCAATGGTCCCTTCACTCTATGGTGATGAAATGGTGATGGTCGTGGATCATGTCCCATGATCTTCGAATCTTCATGAGGATGAGAATATGGAACAGATGTTGCACTACAGAGACACTATAGATGCAACATTGACAGTCGCCCATCCATGCACCGCACTCTGTGATTGTAGAGCATTGGCGCATTCATGGGAGCCATCGAATCTCCACTTCTATTCATGTATGCAAAAGAATAACAATTTTGGCATTGACACATTCAGTGCATGAAAATCTATTGAAATATTGTGTGAAATCTATTGCTCCATGATATGAGAGCTCGTCGTGCCAAAAATAAAAATAAAAAATAATAATGTTGAGGACTTCAATTATGGTGCTAAATTAGTGGCTCGGTGATGGAGTTAGCATCGAAAATAAGGATTTGTAGGCAACCAAGGGACCACCATGAAAACCCTCAGCAAGACATGTTTATTTTTCTATTTATTTTTATTTTTGTAGCGGTGACAATAGTGGATACAAGGGTTCGTCATTTTGTTTTGAGGAAGCATTTCGGAGTGGTGTAAAATAATTTTTGGAGATTTATGCAAAGAGGCCTAAACCATGGAAAATATTGTCACTGTAATATCTTCAGAGATGGAGGAAGAGATGGTGCATTTATTTATTGGCCTACATTTCTGTCGTGCATGAGATGAAGGAGAGATTCATTGCAAGATCTGATGAAGGTGATGGAGAGTTTCCAAAGATCTCCCACTTACACAAATGTTTGTTGTGAAACTTACTGAGTCATCTGATTATTTCTATTTTTTCCTCAAAGTTGAGATCGGGACCCTGACTGCTACAAAATATCTTTTGGAGGTATAGCAGGTGCACACGATCATGCGTGATTGGTACTGGGATGGCATCTTGTGTTTTTTTTGTTTTTTTTATACCCTTTATTGAAGAGATCATGCACATAAATGAAATGGATGGATTTCAACAATGATAGATTTGAGTTGCAAAGATGGTGCTATGGCACTGGGTGTCATCCGTGATCCTAAACTATAGCTAGCTATACCTCAAAAAAAATTACCAAATACCTTTGACTGTGCGATCGCATGGCAAATTTTGGTTTTCTGGGTGATCACATAGATAGCACCATTGAGTGGGAGAAGACGTAGGTCGAGTGGGATTTTTTGCACCACCGAGATCTGGTGGGATATTTCCACGGAGGGCATTGTTGTTGAGGCCTGCTCCAATGGGATAGCACCATTGAGGATGTTACCGTTGAAACCAGATAGCAGAGCACCGTCAGTAACCGTACTCTACGAGGATCGAGCCCAAGAAATAGTTTCCATTGGAAAGGGCACGATGAATTTTTTGAGCTCTATACTGAGATTCATCAATGAAGTGAGGTGATATATGTTCAGATTTCATAAATATGTGGCATGTCACGTGTCCTTTCATTGCCATAGAGTTTGAAACTAGCTAAAGTTTGGTGTATCCGAGAAAATGGTGGATCAATCCAATCAGCCAATTTTGTGGTAGAAAAGAGGTGGTTGTGATCACAAATGTGAGCATGGCGAGGAGAAAAGTCTATGTCCCAGCCATAAATTTGCTCTAATCTCTCATATGCAAAAATATGTAACTTTATTAAAGTGGCCTTTATTTAAATTACATGGGGGCATTTATTTTAAAGTGGAGGATATCACTTTAATAAATACTTAATTAAAAGTAATGAGGGCCCATGGGAAAAGAAACTTAACGGAGGTATTTTTTTAAAAAGGGAATCTATGCAAGGGGGAGGCTATTGTCTATGAAAGAGGGAGGTTATTGTCTATGAAAGGGGGAGGCTATGGTTTTATTATCTCATTTTTAATAGAAGGGAAAATTCAAACATGGCCTTGTTGGCAATTTTTTATTTTTATCCACATGGAGAGTGGAAGGACCTCACATGGCCAATATATTATTCTGAAGCACATTCTAGAATATTCCCATGTGAGGAAAATTGGGTGTATGTTGTTTTTCTCACAAATAAAGGCCCCACTAAGAGTGTAACATAGGGGTATTTATAGTCGTTGGAAAGGTTTTTCCAAGACGGACACATATGTGGTGTCCAAATTTCATTTTGAGGTTGTTCCATATGCATTTTTTAGCCTCAAAAAATTATTGTATCATGGAGTGCACTCTCGGTTGAACCCGACACTCCCAAGGCACTTGTAAGTGAACCTAGTATCTAGTATTCTCCTCTATCATACTTAGCGGATGCAAAAACTAGTTATCCATGCATTCTAGTAAGATGAGGTGATTACCATAAGGACACCTACTCTAGGGACTATAGAATCTTGACACCCTAGACTTTATCCAAGGACTTTTTTGAATCAACTTTTAAAGACTACAGACGAAGACACTTCAAAATATTCTATTCTTTTCTTTCTTATTCTCCTCCACATTTGGATTTTATGGCTCAATTTACTGTATTGTTTAAGTGTATTTTTGGCAGAGACCAACACTTATAGATGGCTCGTACTTTATTTTATTTTAAGGTGCATTTTTGAGAGACCGACACCTTCTAGATTTTATTTCACCATGAGAAGATGATATTCATGGTAAACCTAGTCAGTAACCTACAAGAGATAAAATACCTAGAGGATGACCTACGGAGGAAACAGACCCAGAAGTGTTGATCTTGAGGCACCCAGGATGACCTTGAGGCACTTAGACTGCTGACCCCAAGGCAATAGATCCAAGGAAGTGGTTGACCCTGAGGCAACAGACCGAGATGTATACATTATGGATCTAGCATTATTCACAATTGGAGAGCCAAGCGTATACAGCATGAGCCTAGACCAAATCATGTAATAAAAATTGATGAGAGGGTTCTTTTAGCGAAGTCAACATTAAGGGGGAATGTTATCTAATGTTGACTTATTTTTTTATCTATAGTTAGGATAGTGCACATTAAGGGGGAATATTAGAATATTATAATGTGCACTATGCCTTCATCTTGACACTTGTCATGTTCTCTTGACACTTGTCATGTTTTCATATAGGCTTATGCCTATATATTGTACTCTTTTCATGTGTAATATATCTCATATCATTTCCATTTTTAATGCTTTGTAATATAGTTTTGGATGAGTCGCAGAGATGCACTAAAAAAAATTGCTTTGGGGAGACTAAAAATTGAATGCTCTCTCACTACCATCGTTCTCACCATGGCTTCTTTCATATGATTCTTAGGGTGATAGAATGAACTACATATTTGAAGTTGCATGGCTGGAATAACAGTAACACATTCTAGAATAACACCAAGACAACTATAGAGACATTAGAGACATCAAAAATATTTATTCCATAGATTCTTCTTACATAACTTGTGTTTTTCAATCCACTCAATGAGTGGAGAACATACCCCCTAAATCCATACTGAAACCAGTCCCCATAAGCGTATCTAACCTGGCTCTGATACCAGATATTGGTATTTAACAATAAGGAGGAATGTTAGAATATTATAATGTGCACTATACCTTCATCTTGACATTTATCATGATTTTCATATAGGTTTATGCCTATATATTGTGCTCTTTTATGTGTAATATATCTCATATCATTTTCATTTCCAAAAACCCTAGTTGTAAAAACATGAAATATGGTGCAGCAAAAAGAGAAATAAAACTTAATATGCCTTGCTAAAAATCAACTTACTGATCCATGTTTATTGTGCTTTTCTAGGTTCTGAGAAACCGTGGATGCACAATTAGGGTTGTTTAACCGTAGATGCATTGTTATATAATCATGGGATAGTGGTTGCTACTATGTAATCATAGATGGGTGGTTGAGGCTTAATGGTAGAAATATCCAAAGGGGTACTTTGAGGCTTTGAATCTCTAGTTTCCTCAAGATGCATGCAAGCTCCTCGTACAATTTTGATAGTTTGATAGTGTATGTTCTCAGCTTATTTTAGTTTATGGGGTTGGGTTGCTTTGGTACGTAAGTTTACGATTTTGGAGGATAAGGGAGGTGGCAAGATATAATTGCCAAGTGGCAATCCAGGGCTGCAAAATGGAAGGGGAAGTTAGAGTGAGTCACCCATGATGTTTCACTTAACTAGGGTGATGTGGCTAATGGATGAGTGCAAGTGGAGTGAGGTGTAAGGGATGTCCCATGTGAAGGGACAAGGGGGACATGAGTGTGTGATATGTGGCAAGGGATTTTGGTGAGGTGGCTAGGACACATATCTAGTGATTAGATAGGGTATCCTAGGTAGATTTTCTAGATTTATAAAATCTGGAAAATACTTTTATTGTGTAGGATTTATATGCCTAAGTTTGAACTTAGGCATATATTTTATTATGCATATTTGTGATGTGGGATGCAAATGAGGTTTTTTGAATGCCTAGGATTTGGTGTCTACACATGGAGAGTGTCCAATACCTTTTAGATTTAACCCCACCAGAATAACATGGAAAATATTCAACATATTTCCAACAATGACTAATCTAAAGACACTTGTGCACTCTTACATATAAGACACTTGTGCACATATACTCACATTACACTTGTACACTTACATGATACTTGTACATTTCTTGCATATTATTACATTACATAAAATATTACTCACACTCTAAGACTCAACCCTAGTCTAATATTTACAATATGTACCATAAAGGTACCATGGGGGTACTTGAGCATACCAAATAATGTAATATAATCCAACAAAACTAATGTATGCAATGGTGTGTACGATATAATATCTTGCTCATGTAGTTGGAGTTGTAAGTAGATTTATTTCTAATTCTAGTAAGCAACATTGGGTTGTAGTGAAGAGAATTATCAGATATTTGAAAGGCACCAGTGATTTTGCAATCCATTATGATGGTAAATAAAATAATTAGCTACAAGGTTTTATAGATTGTGATTATGGTAGAGATGTAGATACTTCTAAATCTACTAATGCATATGTGTTCACACTATTTGGAGGAGTTATGAGTTGGAGAAGTAAAAAGCAACAAGTGGTGGCTCAATCAACTACTTAAGCTAAATATATTGTTCCTATAGAAACATCCAAGGAGGCAACATGGTTACATGTAGTGTGTAGAGGTATTAGATTTCAAAAAAGTTCCATTACTTTATGGTGTAACAATAAAAGTGTAATTAACTTGATCGTGAATCCTAAATTTCACTCTCATACTAAGCACATTTGAGTAAAATTTTACTATAACAAAGAGATGACAGAATCTAGAGTTGAGTTGTAGAATATTGGTACATAGAAAAATGTAGCATATGCACTAACAAAGTCATTGGATAGAAAGAAGTTAATTTGGTGTAGATATTTGATGGGAGTTCTCTCATTTTGATTAGTAACCCTAAATTTTAAGGAAGAAGATATTAATTTACTTGGTCTTTTTGGCAAGTGGGAATTTTGTTTTATGTGTTCCAAAAGTATTGGATTTGTGTTACACCCCTTAGTTCTATACACACAAGAAACAAATTGGTTCCACTTTTCTCAAAATATTTTTTAAATAATAATATACCTTTACAGGCACACGATTTTGGAAATCTTCTCATGATTGGGAGTTTCTAGACATGTATTGAGATGTTATTAGTTAGTCGCCTAAACATGGGTAGGAAAACCTTAAACATGGGCAAGAAAACCCTAAACATGGGTGAAAACCCCTAAACATGGGCAAAAAACTCTAAACATGGGCAAAAAACCCTAAATATGGGAAGAAAAACCCTAAACACGGTACCTCCATGTGTATTTATTTATGTGAAGAACCATGTGATAATAACATCTCTTAGATGTGATTTTTAATGTATTGTGAATGAATTTCTTATTCCTCCATTTTTATGTTTGTGCTCTATGGCATGTCATGTATAAATGTTTACTTGTAAACTATTCTTTTATTTCTTGTTAGTTGTTTATTAGTTGCACATTATTTTATTCATTATATGAGTGTATTTCATCTTTTATTTGTTGTTGAGTTTTTTAGATACACATTCCATTGTGCCAAAAAAATCTCAATAAACCACATATTTCATAACTCAGACTATCTATCCTAAACTAAATTCACAAACACCAAGGTAGACTACCTAAAGCTCAACCTTAATATTTCTCTAAGTGCTAATGTTATAGCATCATAATATATACTAGTTACATGGGATGAAGGTGAATAGAAAATCATAGGTATAATCTAGCATCCTAACTAAAATCAAAAAGGAATATATCAAGGAGGAATGGGTAGCAGATCAAGTGACTTGAAATGTAATAGCAAAAACTAGTGGCCAAAATACCTGACCACCCTAGAAATACAATCAAATAGAGCAAATGAGACTCATACAAAAACTAGCCAAAATCTTAAATCTAGTAGCTAAAATTTTTATACCGTAAAGTATATCTAATAGTGCATCTAAAATCCAATCACTTGAATCATTTAATGCAATGGATAACCTAAATAATTCCATTGTTCTTATACCACTTTTGGATATCCTCACTTAACCGATTAGATGAGGCAATTGGAGGAATACTTGAGGAGGTAGTGGATAGCCAATAAATTAAAGGTAGCAACTATTCTACAAATATTTGGTCCTAGTCCTAGCAAACTGAAACCCCTTTATTTCTACTTGACACTTATATGTAGGAAAAAATTGATCCACAACTTCCTAGTGGGTGAAGGATTAAGCACATTGATGATGCTTAGATAGGTGGCAAATGCATTAGGATTGGCTTATAAGTTGGTCAATTGAGTCATATAGATTGAAAAGACTCCAATCCTAATATTCGGCCCTATAAGGGACCTCTTGCTCACACTCCATGACTATCAAAATGTGATTGTTACCTAGGATGTAACAGTAATTGAGTTCCTAACCTCTTTTAGCATTTGTATTTCCTATTATTTCACAACTAAAATTAGAGAATATCTATCTTTGGATTGGACACATATGATTTTTAGAACTCACTTTAAGACTAATATGAAGATCCCCTTAAAACCACTTCATATCCACCATGTGGAGCATGTACCAATGATCAAGGTTGAAGTAGAGTAGAAATTCTTAATATAAGAGAGTTGGTTAGAATTCAAGTTACAAGTAAAGTGTATGCCTTAGTTTTGGATGATTGGATGGATGAATAGGCTATTGATATGTGGGATTCATACCCATATGATATGCTTTATTCCATGGGGATAGGCATATGCCTAATCCAAGAGGATAAACCTTTCCTTCTCAAGGTCACCAAAGTTTCAAAAGATCTAATTAGGATATGGAAGCTCTACTTCAATGGGACTAAACAAAGGATGGGATCAAGGACTATTATCTATCTAGTATCACCTAAAAGAGGGAAGAATTTATAGGTATACCAATTGTAATCCAATTATTCTAACAATATTTCCAAGTATGAAGTATTAGTACACAACCTTCAGCTAGCATCTAAGCAAGGGATCAAGGCCTTATAAATATATGGATATATCAAACTCATCATAAATCAAGTAAGGTCCTAGTTCCTAGCAAAGAATATGCTCATGAAATATTATAGGCACTGAGTTTGGGACTTGTTGGAGGTATTTGAAGTAGTCAAACTATCTATGGTTCCCCAAAATAAGAATGTGGATGTCGATCACATGGTGGTCATAAAAATCCAATTTAACCAAGTAGAAGACATGTTATACAGCTACCGGTATGTCAAGTTCATTATCAGACTGGTCATCCTAGATAACAATGCACACTAGAAAAACTTTGACAACAATGAGCACAATGTTTGGTTTATCCAACAAGAAGCAAAATTTATAGAAATATAGCACCATAAATACAATAAGCTTATGGGGACCAAATCATTCAACTCAAAGTAAAAAAATCCCTAGAGGATTAGTCATTCTCGAGTCCCTATTCAATATTGATAATGATTTCCAAGCGAAAATAGGTATTACAATAGATGTATATGACTATTGAGAGATGGAGATTGCAACCAAATAAACCTTGCAAATAGAAAAGTGGCTATTCTAAAAGAGAGCAAAGGTCTAATCAACTTATGCCAAAAGTATGTCAAATTAGTAGCATGAGCTATGAGGACATAAAAGGATATAATAAGGAGATCATATAGCACACAATAGCGTTGGATCTGGATGCCAAGCCTGTAAGACAAAAATAGAGGTCAATTAATCTAAATATTGAACCCTTAATAAGAAAGGAGATAATTAAACTCATAGAAACAAATATCATATATTGTTGCATAACTTATTATTATTAAACATGAACCATTCACCAATATGCAAAAATATCAAATCATTCATCCACAATACATTATCCACAATAACAATCCACAAATGAGAGAGAGATAGATAATACCCTTAAGGTAGGGCAACACCAATAATAATCCTTAAGGAAGGAATAACTCCACAAGATCTCCCAAGATGAGAGGCCACTTCGTGGGCATGACGATTACATAAGATTCTTCTTCAATGATATGAATGTTTACAATGACAAATATCTCTTCTTTATATATCCATATTCTTATTCTACTTTGGAGAGCCTACTACTAATATTATATTATATTAAAATATAATATAATATTATAATACAATCAACCTTGGGTTATGTGTGGCCCATGCCAACCCTTATACAATATAATAATATATCCCCATATATCTATTCCTAGGTACCCTACCATGCCACCCTCCTTACAAATGTTTCGTCCTCGAAACATATGAAGAAACCTGATAGTATGATTTGCTAAGCAATGTTAGCAAGTGGTACCAATCTCGCTCATCCATCCATCCAAGTGAAACCCGATGATGCTGGTACGCCATTTTGTTACTTGAGTATCCAAATCTGCTTCGTTGGCTCCATGCTTCTGCTGCTGCATTTTGATAACTTGAATGATGGGTCCACTTGTTCCTTGATGCTGATGAACCATGCTGAAAACCATGATCACTATGTTTTCTTTGCCAAACACTGCCATAGTTGGTGCCCTGCTGATTACATGTAGAATCATAATATTGTTTCCTTGAACCATGCCTCCAATATTGTTTCCGCTCATGGTGGTGTGGATGGCGATATGGTGCAACCTTTACTTGAAGTTCTACCTTCTTTGACTTTTCAACCTTTGGCTTCATTGTTTTAAATTCTTCTACACCTTGTTCTTTCATGTTATCTTTGTTTGGTGTGTCCTTGTGCTCTTCTATCAAATATTCCTTGGACTCTGTTGCCGCTATCGCCTTCATGGATTCTCTTTCCTGTTCTTCAATTTGTTCTTCTACAACCACTTCTTGATTTTCCTTGTATCCTTGCTCCTCAAGCTGAGAAATATCTTGCAATGTTATTTCCACTGAATTAGTTACTGCTACTTCTTTCATGGACTCTGTTGCTACTATCGCCTTCTTGGATTCTGTTTCATGTTCTTCAATTTGTTCTTCTACAACCGCTTCTTGATTTTCCTTGTATCCTTGCTCCTCAAGCCGAGACATATCCCGCAATGTTATCTTCTTTTTCTCGTACCATAACTTCATAAACTTCTTTTGCACATTAATGTTAACATTACCCAAAGAATCTAACCAAGGATAACCAAGAATAATATCCTCCTCATCCATCTCAATAGCATAGAAATCTGAATGTAAAACATATTTATCCATGGTGATCTTCAAATCTTTAAAAATCTGAACATTCTCACCCTCTAGCTGTATGTCCTTAATTTTTGTTGCTTGAACTTGCAATTTCTTAGCCAAAGCAATATTAATAAAATTATATCTCGCTACCGGAGTCAATGGAAATAATAACCTGTTCCTTTTGAATTCTTCCATGAACCCGCAAAATAGACTTTTTAGATTTAAACAAATTCCTTTGTCCATTTTCTAATTTATCTTCCACCAAAGGTATGGTTTCCTTGGTCTGCATACTGACATCTTTTTTATCTTCCCTAAACTTTTCCTCTTTCGTCTTGAGTAATTTTATTTCTTTTTCATAGTCGTCGATCAAATCCCTTAGGCGATCTACATAATATGGGTCCCATTTACTCAAGAATGCATGCTTCACTTCCTCCAAAGTGTATTCATTATTTGTTTCTTGACAAAAATTTACCCACCACAAAGAAGCTTTCCCTCGAAGAGAGAAACTAAGGTAGTATTTCCAATAAGGATTACTATGATGTTGATAGACAAACTTTTTCCACCATTCCATAGCATCAATATCATCTTCTCCAGAAAAATAGTGGAGTACCATTGTTCATGCCCTAATGCAACTAGGGTTTTTTTTTTTTGATAATAAATATCATGCCCTAATGCAAACTAGGGTTTTATGGAAAAATATATATATATCTTCCCACCAAGTTGAAGCTAAAAATCCCAAATACAACTACATCTGCAATTTTTTTTTTTTCCAAACAAAATAAAGTGCAACTTATTTGCTTACCCGAACTAAACAAATTGTCTTTTGAAAAATTCACGACTTGAAAATTCGTCACTTTCCTTGTTCCAGATGGCTGACTTCAAAAGGTCGTATCTCCTTCAATACTGCTCGGATTCCTTCATATGACCACTCATTTTAAAGCTCTTCAAATTCTGCACAATTTGATCCAAGAATCGCCTCAATCGGATTAACTGTCGCAAAGATATGGCTTCTGAAAGATGAGGTGTTTTTCCAGAAAAAATCTGCGAAATTCGTCACTATCCTTGTTTCGGATGACTAACTTCAAAAGGTCGTATCTCCCTCAATACTACTCAGATTCCATCATATGACCACTCATTTTAAAGCTCTTCAAATTCTGCACAATCTGATCCAAGAATCGCCTCAATCGGATTAACTGTCGCAAAGATATGGCTGCTGAAAGATGAGGCATTTTTCCAGAAAAAATCTACGAAATTCGTCACTATCCTTGTTTCGGATGACTAACTTCAAAAGGTCGTATCTCCCTCAATACTGCTCATATTCCATCATATGACCACTCATTTTAAAGCTCTTCAAATTCTGCACAATCTGATCCAAGAATCGCTTGAATCGGATAAACTTGCGCAGAGATATGGCTCTTGAAAGATGAGATGTTTTTCCAAAAAAAAAATTGCCCTAATTCTAGGGTTTCACACAAAAATCCCCACTTTGCCAAAATCGTTGCTCTGATACCACTTGTTGCATAACTTTTATTATTAAACATGAACCATTCACCAATATGCAGAAATATCAAATCATTCATCCACAATATATTATCCACAATAACAATCCACAAATGAGAGAGAGATAGATAATACCCTTAAGGTAGGGCAACACCAATAATAATCCTTAAGGAAGGAATAACTCCACAAGATCTCCCAAGATGAGAGGCCACTTCGTGGGCACGACGATTACATAAGATTCTTCTTCAATGATATGAATGTTTACAATGACAAATATCTCTTCTTTATATATCCATATTCTTATTCTACTTTGGAGAGCCTACTACTAATATTATATTATATTAAAATATAATATAATATTATAATACAATCAACCTTGGGTTATGTGTGGCCCATGCCAACCCTTATACAATATAATAATATATCCCCATATATCTATTCCTAGGTACCCTACCATATACTCACTCAAGAATACCACCTAGGTATCCAATTTGGTTCCAATAATAAAGAAAAATTCAAAAAATTGGTTTTGTAGATTTTAGGGACCTCAACTAGGCATCATTAAATGTCCATTACCCACTCCCCTCCATGGATCAAATATTAGAAATAGTGGATGGATCTAAGATATTTTCTTTACTGGATGGTTTCTCAAGGTACAATCAGGGATGGATCAAAGGTGAAAATCAACATAAAATGGCATTTACTACCAAGTGGGGCACTTTTGCTTATCAACGCATGCCTTTTAGCCTATCCAATGTCATCTATGGATATTGCTTTCAGTGGTATCCTTAAAAAATAATCCTAGTCTACATAGATGACCTCATGGTATTTTCAAAAATAAAATAAGACCATTTGGCACACCTTAAAAAAAAATTTGAGCATTGTCAAGATTTTGGAGTGTGCCTAAACCCAAAATAATATATTTTGCCTACTACAAGGGAAACTACTAGGACTTATTGTATTCTAGGAAGGGATAGCCATCAATCCAAACTAGTTTAAGGCAATTGTTAATCTATCACAACCTTAACAAGATAAGTCCCTTTAGTCTTTCCTATGTCATATCAATTTTATCCACAAGTTCATACCAAACTTTGCCACCATAGTCTAGACAATTACTCGAATGTCAAAAAATGAACAACAATTTAAATAGACCAAGGAAGAAAAAGAGGCTTTCTAAGAAATCAAATAGGCCATGATGTAAGCCCCAGTGATGGTCAATCCAAATTTTGGTAAATACTTCATACTTTATGTTTATGAAGGTAAACTTAGTATAGTTGTCATCCTTACTTAGAAAGACAAGGAAAAGAATAAATGTTCCATAGCTTTCTTCATTCAAACTCTAAAATATTACAAAGAGAGATATGGTTTTATGGAAAAATAGGTATATGCTTTGATCTAGATTTTAAAAATCTTTAAGCACTTGATTTCAAATGATAAAATTTATGCTAATGTCATTCGTTCAAGTATGAAATATTACATCATGAACGGATAAATGAGTGAAAAAGAGTCGAATGGTCACAAGGATTCTTGAGTTTGATATAGAAATTAAGTCCACTAAATTAATTAGGGGTATATTATTATACCAACAACTCATCCAAGATGTTACAACTAAAATAGAAGAAAATGAGATATACCTCTTCACCAGTACTAGAGAAGCCTATGAATAGATACAAGATCAAATTGATTACATGCAACAAGGTTGGTAGCCACCAAACTTGAAATAAACTTAAATAATGGTATATAGGTTATTAGAGTTCCATTATTCTCATTGAAGGAGTTATATTCTAAAAAAATTCAAAACCAACAAATTTTCCCGTTGCTCTAGGAATCCCATGAGGGATTCCCAAGTGCACATTATTCAACCCATACAACTATTGTAAAAATCATGCAAGCTAGATACTATTGGTCTACTATGTTCAATTATACATATCGATGGGTAAGAGAATGTGATAGGTTTAAATTCTTCATTGATATAAATTAGAATGTCTCTTTACCTCTAAATCCCATTGTTGTTGATGAACCTTTATCATAGTGGGGGATTGATTTCATTGGAGCAATCAATCCATACTCAAGTGAAGGCCACTATTGGATCTTGATAGCCATAGATTACTTCTCAATATGGATAGAGGTAAGTCTACTGAAAGAGACTGTAGAAAAGTCACCATAAATTTCCCTAAGGAAATTATCACCTATTTTGATGTACCCCTTGTGGTCATTACGGATAATGACTTGACATTAATTGGGACTAAAGTAAGTTATTTTTCTCCCCAATATATCATATTCCAACCACTATCTATAGGGAAAGGCTTCTTATTTTGGTATATGCAAACTCCTACCTCATTCAAGCATAGTCGAATGAGGTACAAAGTTATCACACAACAAAGGAAAAACTCAAAAAGGCTCAACCAAGATAAATAATGTCTTCTTGCTATGCATGGTATCATAAAAAATAAAATAATAGTCCCAAGTGCTAGGTTTTAGCTAAGCTTTTCTTGACAACAACAATCTCCATCCCACTTATATATGGTTGAACAGGATATGGGACTATGGATATCAAGAAAAGCCTTAACCAGAGCATGATCAACCTGACTTATTCTTCCCTTCTTGAGACTAACCTCATCAATTGAGTTCTCTAAAGAGAAAAATTGGATTCTACAATCCGTCACTTGCACAATTGTATTTCATAGTTGAATATGTGGTGAGATTGTAGTATATAGCTACAAATATTAGGAAGTGTAACTAAAAGTATTACAAATCCGTCATCCTCATCTCTCATCAACTATCCCCTATCAAACCATAGAGGCAAAAAAGTACTTAGAAGCTTCAATGAGTAGAACTTGATCTTGTTTGTGACACTTATAAATCCAATTCATCTCTCTTGTATAAGAATCAAGTGGCTCCACATATTGTGAGGGAACTATGAGAAAATACCAACATAAAATTTGTTAGCAACACACATGAGGTGGAAGGCCAATGTGTAAAAATTTTCTCTCAAGGTGAACAAAGTCCTTGATCAGATCTAGTTCCCATTAAACCCTAACAAAGAGAAATTATTTTAAATTCCCTATTGGCCAAATCCATATTATCAATACAACCTTAGAAAACACAAATTTAAAGGGAATTTTTGGTATCTCATAGCAAGTACACATCGAATTTCCCTAAAATTGGATTATCAAAGGAATAATTGATCAAGAAGATTATCATGATGTCTATTCAGTCCAAGAACAAAGGAAGAAACCCAAAGAAAGATTGTTGAATCCTTTAGTCCCATGTAAACCACTAGGAAAGGTACCCCCAAGAAGACACCTATCACCCTACATATCTAATCAAAAGTATTTGATAGGCAATTCAAATACAAACCATCTAATCAAACCTCCAATGGACTATATTGGAAACTTTCCCCATGTTGAATCTTTGCAATAAATGCTGATCACATCCTGGTAGTAAAATTTAAAATTTTCCAATCACAAAATGAAGGCACATAGTCCAAAGAAATCCCAAAAACTAAGAGGGTGACTCCAACCACTCCAACCAACCACATTAAAGGAGAATGGTATACGTCCATACTAGTAATGATTGGAAAAGGGCTATTAAATCTTACACCTCTTCCTGATCTTTATTATTATGCCACAAACAACTAGTTTCACAAGAGCTCTAAAGTGTTAAATGCCTCCATTAAACTAAAGAAAGAATTACAATGTAGGTCCCAGGAAAGCAACTATGGATGCCAAGAAGAAGAATTCATTTTCCCAAGAAACATTCTCCCTAACGACAAATAACACCCATGCCAAGCCTGAGTGAGTTGAACCCCCATGCCTAATGACTAATGTGACTGATAGAACAGCAGATCCTAAGTTATCTAAAAATATAAAATGTTTGAAAAAATTTACTCACCAGAGGACCATTGTTACAGAACCTAGGTATTTGGCCATAAGAACCTTAGAAAGCTACCTTACACATTACATGGTGCCCTAGGTACATAATAGCCACAATTTGGTGGTGGTTTTTTCTGCCCATTATGACTCTTAACATAGGAATATTAGGGGTTGCAATGGCTATTTTAAAATTTCCATTTCATACCAAGTTTTGTGAGACATGTTAATGGTCCTAGAGGGACTTGAAATAACTTTAGGAACATACAATGAATTTTACTCTTATATTTTAGATCCCTTGAAAATCTTAAATTTTGAGCTCTGGTATAAGGTAGCATTCATGCCAAAATTTCCCATGAACTTGTCAAATTTTATGAGTGATGCTCATGATGTTCTAATAATGATAGCATTTATTTTTGGCATAGACAATGATAAAATCATATCTTAGGAGGATATATATGTTCTACATATGTTAAGGTTCACCCCCAATAATAGGACCCTAAATTTTTATTTTAGCAACTTCATCACTGGGAAAACCCATAGGGGACTACAAAATTTTGATAGCATTCCTACCTTCCAATATTGTTCTTTCTTGGTACACTTGGATCTGTCTTAGAACACTTGGTTGTATGATAATTTTGGCTAAACATAAAGGATAAGAATGGCAACAAGCAACCCACACTTGAGTGGATCTAAGTCCTTTATTAGACATCCTCCTATTACACCTTTGTGGATGATTTCCTAACGTTGACTCTATGCGCCATAAAGGGAACCAAGCCTCAATGCATTCTAAAATATAGAGTCAGGGGGATTGGTTCTTCCTTGATAGTGCTACCATTATTTGTATGCATGGTTTCTCTAAACCAATCTATCTACTACCAGAATATATGATAAGGGTTGTCTCTCTTGAAATGTTGAAGCAACTAAACTTGTTAGGTGTTTCCTTTGAAAGCAAACAAAGCAAAGTGAGATACAACAAGTTCTTGGTGCACATACTAGAGGTGTCCTAGTCAAAGAGAAGAGTGACCCCCATATTGGAGGGTAAATTAGAAGAATTATGCCTCAAAAAACTATAATAATATTGGCCTTATGACCCAGAGGATAGATTCAAATATTATCTATAAAATATTTATAATGCCAAGAAGTTCCAACACCAACCAAGGCCACGAATAGATGTCTATCGAAGTGCTAAGAAAGGTTCCTACCTATTACTCTAGAAGAAAAAAATTTATTCATTGTATAGCATCAAGAATGCTATCTTATTTTCTACACATCCATAGGCACAGTGATTCCCAATAACTAGATCACCAAAAATAAAAAGGATAAACTACTAGACCTGGACTAGAGTGAGAAAAATATCAATGACTAATGGATATTGTATCAACATATTTTTGATATAGCATTGATTCCCAAGGAAATGAGCACGATGAAGACTTTAGAAAATATTATGATGAAGTTCATGAAGCAAAGCATGATAACATTAGAAAGAATACTGGAAAAAATCCCTAAGTGAACAATCATATTGGTCGTAAGGGTCCACCCAAGATGATGTCTAAGTTCAACCTGAGACTCCATCAAAGCTAGAGAAGCTTCTTGTAGAAGATCCTACTCTGAAACCTCTAGCTCCAACTACTCTAACCTAGCCTACTTTCCCATTGAAGAAGATTTTATGGCAGGAATCAAGCAAGAGCAAAGTATACAAGAAGAATCAAAAGTCATCCTCGAATATTAAAGCATCCATAAAGTGAAAGAGAAGCCAAACCCAGTCAAAAGAAACACCACCACCACTTTCGAAGGAATATTCTACAATTATTTTATAAAAAACTAGAAGAAGATTCCCAAGGATCGAATTAGTATCCCCTTTACCCACTTCCACATTCATTTCAAAAATCCAACCTCTAATTACCCCTTCCTTCATTCCTTCCATATATATAGTTGTAACCACGCCACCATTTATTATATCTGAACCAACTTAGGCCATAATGATCTCCATCCCATATATTAAACATTAAATCCACCTCTATCAACCTTGATCTAATGTTTCAATTAGACTTTATACCATTTCTAAAGTCCTTTTCTCTTCATCTATAGGGCCAACTACCTGCATTTGATGTCAAATCCATCACCTCCATATTTTAGTTGCTACTAAAATACTAGAAAGTCTAGATGCACACCCAACAACATGATTAGTAAGAAGCATATTGACAGACAGGGCAGTCTACCACCGCTCAATTAAGAACCACCTACTTTCCATAAAATGTTACATTGGATATTGTCCATTTGTTTCCTACTATCTCCAAGGTAGAAGATAAGATGCTAATCTAGGATTATTGGGTCTCCACTACTGGACTCGATTTCAAAAATGCTAGGCTAGAAGACAAGGTTGATATTTTCATTTAGGTGAACAAACAAGTCACAAATATGTGATTCAGGAAAGAAAACTAGTAGAAAAGGAGAAAGAGTTAGAGAAGACAAGGAATGCACTCAAAGCCTCCCATGCTAAGATCAAAGACGCAAAGGCTCAGATAACCCATCTTGTGACTCAGTTGGAAGAGGAAGGGGTATCATTGGAGGAACTAGAGATCTCAAAGTTGGAATAAGGGATGAGTGGCACCAAAACAATATCTAAAATTAGCCAAGCATTATGGGATGGAATTGTCTAGGCAGTCAAGGACCTATTTTCAATACTTGAGTATATTCATTCGATCACCTCCTAAAACATAAAAATTAACAAGGAACTCAACCATATTGTAAGGATTATAGACTTATGGTTCTAAAAGCACAAGCATTCAAGGCTTTCTTAGGCCAAACTAGCCATCAACAATGGAAAATGATAGGAATTACTAACCAGGATATGATAACTCGTAGGATCACTAATATCTTGGTAATACAATAGGTTGCCCAACAATGTGAGGATGAGATCAAATCTCTAGCCTAGAGAGTAGTAGAATATAGATAATACTTCTCTTTAATACCAATAGGTTGTCCTTCCCCTTGGTATCCTAATGATGATTTCCTCCCAAAGCAAGAGTTCTGACAGCAATTGGTCCAAGGTCTTAACATCGAACTACCATAAGACTCTTTTATTGATGACAAAGTGACCTAAGCCATGAAACCTATAGTTGAGCTTGAAATGTGCATTTGAAATTTCATAAGCAAGTTCATCTTGTTAGTCTTGGAAGAACCTTGGAAACTCAAAAAGTATCACTTAAAACTTACCCAGGAAATATTGTCTTCTACAAAGGAGTGGGAAGAAGTGATAGAGGCAATAAAGAAGCTTACGTCTTGACTCTACATCCAATGAATAAGGCTTCCAAATTCTAGGTCCTTTATCACCAATAGATTGGAGATCCCCTATGAGTTGCCATAACTATAGTGAATTTTCACTATATAGAATCTAGCAACAAGTGCCTACTCAAACTGGGATTCTAAAAAAGGGCCAGTGTAACAAAAATACAAAACTAGAGCAACCAGGTTCCTAAATGGTGTTTGAATGAAAGGCCAGTAAAAAATTCTAGTGACCAAACTAATGAAACAAAAGGTAAATAGGGAGATAGTGATGACCAAATTTTTGTCAACATATTGATGATCGTGTCACTCCTCAAGTTTCAGTCTCTGGGATCCCAAGTAAGAGGTAGCCCATGCCAACTAGATTTGGTAGAGAACTTAAGTAAAAAGTAGTCCATGAACATGGTAAGAGAAGAAATGGGGCCACACGATCAAATTCAATCTTAGGATTGACGAAAAAATTCTCCTACAAGCAATTGTTCTTTACACAAGTGCCACCTATACCTCAATTTCCAAAGGAATAAAAATGCATAACTATATAATTTAAAGGAAGATACCCTATTTGTAGATCATTTATAATAACAAGAGACAAAACCAACTTTAGACCTACCAAACTTGAGTGCGTCATAATCCCTCGAGCCCAAGAATAGGAAGAACACAAGACTCCCATCCATGGCAAGGCAGAGGAAATTTCAAATTTCTACCTAAGTTGTGTAAATATCTAGTTTTGAGCCTAATAAGGGGGGAAGAGTTATATTTTTGTGTCTACTATCTGACCTTATATATAGTCTTTTCATTCACCCTCTAAGTATTGATCTAGACTCAAGCCTTGAGTCAATCCATGTATAGGCCTTCAAGCCTATTTCTTTCTAGTATATGTATATAAATATTTTCAAATATATATATATATATATATATAAGAGTTGTGACTACTTGCTCTCTATCCTTGTCTTTGTATGTATACAAATTTATATAAGGATTCATGATTAGTATTTTTCTTGGATTTTGTACAATTTTTATGAGTAAATATTATATCATTTTGAGACTGTGTTCATTATTAATAGCATGATTAATGCATGTGTTCATTAATCCCATTAATAAACAAAAGTTCTTTGTAATTATTGGTGCATCACCACCTATAGCTTAAGATTATTTTCTTTTATGTTCCTTCTCTTTCCTTTTTCCTCAAAAGAACTCAATAGCTTAGGAGTAGCTTAGAAATTTGAGCATAAAGATCACATCTAAACAAGGAGTTAACCTTACAAAAAAAATCCATAGGTTGTCCTTTGAGTTCCATTTCATCCTCATAGGAATTTTAAAATTGTGTGCTCTCTATGATATGCAAACACCAAGCACATCCGATAGATGCATCAAATGGCCATTGTGCTCTGATAGTTACCTAACACCTTCCTACTAACTATCTTCTCATAAGAATTCTTTATCTTTTAATTTCTCCAATAATATGAAATAAGAAAATGTGAGGCCTATGCCTCCTATTCGTTTCTCACAGATATTTATATGGATATTGTTATTTATTGTATTTTGTAATATTTTAAAATATATTAATAATTTTGTTTTGAATAAAAAGTTACTACTTTCACATATTCTAAAGGTAATTATTTAAAATAAAATATCAAGTTGACAAATACTTTTAATTCTAAGTGTCAAATATTTGCTTCATAATCATTAATTCTTTAGATATTGTTGTTGACTATATTATATAAGATTTAAAAAATATAATATTTTTTTTGGATATCTATTGTTGCTCTTCCTACCATATATTCAAAATGAATTTATTTAAATTTAAGATGATTGTTTAAGAGATATGAAAGGTTGAACTTAACTCTATAAATCAACTATATGCAAAGTTAATATTGAAATCCAAGTTTAATAATATTCTTACCACTAGTACTATTAGGAGGTGAAGTCAATATTCAAATCTTTGATGTTCTTCAATAAAGTAGATCATGGTGGTGCATCTTATAGTAACCCAACTCGATGAGCTGCTCATATGTGTCAAGCGCACTAAGGGATATCACAGGGGGAACCGACCAAGTTATCTCTTGCCCAAGGGTTCTACCCCTGACCCAAAAATTTACGTATGTACATATGTACAATGCAGGTTACTAAAATGCAATAAAGCATGTTTGTTATAAAATGCAGTAAAGCACGTTTTTAATAAAGTGCTTTTATCTAGAATGTGCTATAGCTTTTTTGAAATCTTCCTTTGTATTTTTGTAAAAATGGAAATACCCCTTGAATTTGTATAGTGTGAATGTATGAAAGCCTACTGAAAATAATAAAAAAGAAAAGTTGTCATTACCCCGTAATTTTTATTGCACACTATAGAGTTTCCATGTAAAATCTCGTGTACTATGTTTGTTGTCTAAGTTTACTTTCTTTTAATTTCCTAACAAGTACATTTAATAATGCTACCTTAAAAATGTGGAGTTGTACAATTCTATAAACATATAGAAACAAACGAAGAAAATATAGTGATTAAAAAATTCTTTCTATGGTTTTTAAAAAGAAAGTTCATAACACACACCTAAATGACTAGATAGTAAGGGTTTTTATTTCTATAAAATTGAATTTTTAAAATATAGTAAGAAATATTTAATGTTATTGTTTCATGATAGATATCGTAGTGGTATGTTTTTGGATTTTCATCTAGGAGACCCAAGTTCAAACCCTGGTATAAGGGACCGAGACCTATGCTTTACCCTAAAATTTTAAGTTTTGGTTTTTCTTACAAAGGGACTCAGACCCTTTCAAAACCCATGTTTTACCTTAAAATTTTTAGTTCCATGAAAGGTACTATGGGTTTTCATACAGGATACCCAAGTTCAAACCCCAATACAAGGGGACTAAGACCCTTTCAAAACCCGTGCTTTACCCTAAAATTTTAAGTTATGTGAGAGATATTATGGGTTTCATATAGGAGACCCAAGTTCAAACTTCGGTGCAAGGGGACCGAGACACTTTCAAAACCCATGCTCTACCCTAAAATTTTAAGTTCTATAAAAGATATTGTGGATTTTCATACATGAGACCCAAGTTCAAAACCCACTATAATGGGACCAGGACCCTTTCAAAAACCCATGTTTTACCCTAAAATTTTACCCAAAAGGATACGTCTGTTGGTAGTGGTCGAGTGCCTACCAATGGGTTACCCCAGTCGAGGGTCGCATCAACTTTACCTTTACCCAATGGGCTAAGGTTTATAGAGGTTCCCTATGTAACAAAAATAAATAAAAACAATTTATTGCTAATGTATTGGATAATGGAAGTTAAGAGTTCAAACCTCTCGATACCAAAATTTTGAAAATAAAATGGCATTAGTTCAACTAGTTAGATTTTTTTAAAGTTCAAATCTTTCTAAGGGATTAAATAATATCCAAGCTTTGTTATAATACTACCACTATATATTCAAGAGATACATAAATAGTATCCAATATTTGTTATAATATTAATACTACGTAAATGTGTTATTATAATATTATAAATTATTGGGGGAGTAATGAATTTGGGGGAAGATGGAAAACCCTAGCATCAATAAATTTTTACCAGGAGATATCGCAATTATCAATTCAAGTATGATGCTCCTTTGGCTTTAGTTTTGAAAATATTCCATCGGCTAGGGCTTGAGTCAAGAAATTACAAATAGTAGGGACTTATTTTTTAGGAAGTGATATATGGTAATCTATTGGTTGCAATGATGACAGCAACTTTACTTTTCCAACAAGCAAGAAATGAGACCTTCTCCATATTTTAACAATAGTTTCCCTTTGTTCAGGAGAAGTTGTATCATATGTGTCGAGTGCTTAAAGCAAGGAAAGCACCCCATCCAAAACCACATGCTCGCTCTAATAAAACCTTTGTGCCCAATATAAATAAATCTCCAATAATTGAGGTGCCTCCAACCCTTATCCAACATTCTTTGTTGATGCTTTCCATCCAAGCTCTTGCATGCAAATTTATGGGTATATGGCCTAGTCCAATCAAAATCTAAAAATGGATTAACACGCATTGGGGAGGTAAAGTTTTATCTTATTAGTTCATGATGACATGCAAGAGATAGTTTTCATTGCATTTGCTTCTATGAAGGATAATATTACTATATTTCATGGAGGTCCCTAGTTTCTAGAAT
Organism: Wollemia nobilis; assembly: GCA_028583015.1. Lineage (NCBI taxonomy): Eukaryota > Viridiplantae > Streptophyta > Pinopsida > Araucariales > Araucariaceae > Wollemia > Wollemia nobilis. Next base: position 786,078 of record JAQPPZ010016822.1, read on the forward strand.
CTAGCCCACTCTACATGTCCTCATGAAGCACAACATTTGATCCTCAAGAGGAGGATTTTGAAGAATTTTTTATCTAGGTGAGGTTGTCATTTCTACCACTATATATATGGAACAAACCTTCGATGGAATTAATAGGAAATACTATCAAAACATTTATTGATCGAGCTCCTCTAAAGGCCAATAACACTATATGTGTATGCATCTGTGTGCAATTCAATCTGAAAAAGATTTTGCCTGAGCATATTAGAATAAAGGTATTTGATTGGATACATAACCAAACCTTGGACTAAGATCATATACCATTCAAGTGTATAACTTGCCATGAGCATGAGTACTTCTCCTGAAACTATCTAATTAAACAAGCATAAGAAATAAAAAAATGAAGAACCAGGCTTCCAGGAAGTCAAAAGGAGACTATGCATCAACAAGCAACAACCTCGACCACAAGATCAAAAAAACATCCAACACAAAAATAAATTTGCAAGTCTTAGTGAAGGAGAAAATGAAATCACCTCTCTAGATATGATGGCTCCTAAAGGTAAATAGAAGACACCTACAAGTAAAGCTAACAACTCACCAGAGATCTTAGGAGATACACTAGAGAATACAATAAGTGGAGAAGAAACTTATGGGAACTCTAAGGAAGAGGTAGAAGAAACACAAGTAGAGAAAATAGTGATTCTTGAGGGCTTGTTGACCACACCATCTGTAGATAAGGAAATAAAACCGAACCAACAACTCGAAAATGAGCAAGTATAGAAAGACTTGTAATCCAAAACGTAGATCATAATTAAGGAGAGCTTTGCAAAAAATAAGAAGCAATCCAAAAAATGAATATTATGGCATGGAATTGTAGGGGACTAGGAAGTCTTCTTAAAAAAATTATCTCAAAGTTTTAATATAGGAGTAAAATCTAACAATAGTTTGTATTTGAAAAAATAAAAATAGCAGAGGCAACATTGACAACAAAATGGCAGAAGATATGGGTACAATAAGAATTGATAACTATTGATTTTATGGGAGCTTTAGGAGAACTGGATTTGGTTTGGGACCCACAAAAATTATTCTGTAGCTTACAACATAAGCATAATAACTGGATAGGAACAAAATTTCTCTTACTAGATAGAACTAGTGTAGCAATAATAAATTTTTATGGTCCAAATAATCCTATATAGAAAAGATAATAATGGTTAAACTTAGCACAATGGCTAGACATTGAGAAGTTTGACAACATAATACTGGGATATCTCAACATGATACTCTACAATTTGGAGAAGGTTGGGGGAATTTTAGCAAGGGATCCAAATAGAGATTTTCTCAATCAAATTATGGTGGATGATAGCTTACAAGATAGTCAACCAACCAAAGGGAAGTATACGTGGAGCAATAGAAGAGCAGGGACAAACTATATTGTATATAGATTGGATAGATTTTTTATCAGTGAAAATCTCCTAACACGTTTTCTCCTCACTTCTAATCACATCATTCATAACTCTATCTTAGATCATAAGCCAATTCTCTTGGATAGTAGCCAAAGCCTACAACCTCAAAAAATTTCTTTTAATTACAACTCTAAATGGGTGGCAAAAGAAGGTTTTAGTGAACTTGTGAAAAACACTTAGAACTAACAGATCTAGTCCATCAACCCCCAAGAAAAGTGGAAAAGCAAAATTCAAAAATTGAAACACGTGGTAATAAAATGGTTGGAAAAAAGCAAGAGTCAAACCATATAAGAAGCAGTTGATGCAACAACTACAGTAGCTAGAAACAAAAATTAGGGACCATCCTCCTCAACCATGGCAAGAAGATGCAAGAAATAATCTAATTTAAAAGCTCAATAAATTAAGCTCTAAAGAAGAAACACATTGGATTCTTGGATACCAAATGGTTTGGCTAAGAAAGGGGGATAGAAACGCCAAATATTTTCATCTGAAAACCATGCAACTCTACCAAATAAACACAATCAAGGAGACAAAGCATGAAGGAACAACTTATACAGATAGGGATAAAATTAAGGAACTTATCAATCTACACTACTCAACTCTGCTCTCTAGAGAAAATGGAAATCCACATTCCCAGGGAATATTGTTGCAGTATATACCGACAGTATTAATTTTGGAAGAAAAATAAGATCTCTGTCAGCCAATCACTATGGAGGAACTTAAGGATATTATAGCAGCTTTTTCGAAGGACAAAGCTCTTAGACCTGATGGATCCACAAATAACTTTTACTAGCAATACTTACACATCATCAAAGAAGATTTGTTATTGATGATTGAGGATGTTAGGGTGAAAGGTAAGATTTTTGGAGCCATCCACTCCACCTTTCTAGCATTGATTACTAAAGAAAAAATCCCACTAATTTCTCTAGATTTTATCAATATCTCTATGTAAATCTTCTTATCAAATTATTACCAAACTATTGGCCAATAGAATACAGAAGTAACTTGATAAACTAATATCAGAAGAGTAAGGCAGATTCATGCCTAGAAAAAATATATATTATAATATCATAATGGTTCATGAAGCCCTCCACACTAGTAGAAAATAAAAAATAAGCAAATTTTTATAAAACTTGATATGGTAAATGCCTTTGATCGAGTTAATATACAATTTATAAAACAAGTCCTACAAAAGTTTGGATCCCCACATTAGGTCATCAAGTGGATCGGAGTGTGCATCAGAAACCCATGGATAGCCTCCTTAATAAATGGATAACCAACAAATTTATTTTAGACTACATGGAGAATTAGACAAAGGTGTCCATTATTACCATACATTTACATCATTTTAGTTGAGACTCTTGTAAGATTAATTAACCATATTCGAAGAGAAGGAAAAATAATAGGGATAAAGGCTACAGCAAGATGCAAAGCTATAACACATGCCCAATCTGTGGATGATACCATTCTTCTAAGCGAAGCCACCAAACAAAATGTTAAACAACTCAACCAATGCCTGGATTGGTTCACACAAGCTATTGGGGCTCATATAAACACTCAAAAGAGTAAGTTCTATACTTAAAATTTTGTAGCAACAAGAGTCAAACCCTTTTGCACTATCCTAGAATTTTGGTTCAGCATAAATAAATACTTTAGATACCTAGGAGTGCCCATGAGATTCCACCTCAAAGCCTCAGACTGTTGGATCCCAACATTGGACAAGATGGTTAGGAGGATACAAAATTATAGTAATATTTGGCTCAGTATTGCAGGAAGGGCAATATTGGTCAAATCAATGTTAGCTTCTCTTTTAGTCTATCAACTATTAGTATATCATGCTCCCAAGTTTATTTTTCAAAAGGTATATGGAATCATACACAACTTTCTATGGCAAGGAGGTAGGCAATTAGAAAGAAAAAAGTTCCACTTGGTCAATTGGGAGATGGTCACCAAAGGTAAAATTCAAGGAGGATTGGGAATAAAAAAAATGAGATAGTTTTGAAAGCATTGGGAGAAAAAATTCTCTAGAACATGTTTAAGCACAATCAATCATGGAAGTGCATACTAGTCAACAAGTATGTAAATAACCAATCAAGTATTCAAATTTTCAAACATATAGACAAACTTCCAGAGCTTCATTGATTTGGAAACATATAATAGCAGCAAAGAGCATAATAGAGGATATAATTTCCTAGCTATCGGGAGGTGGTAAGTCCTTTAATCTATGGGAGGACCCGATCCTAGGAAATCCACCATTAAGAGAGAGAACTCCACTCGAATTGCAGAATAACTAAGAAATCCAAAGAACACTCAAATTAGGTGACTTATTTTATTGGACCTCAAAAAATTTGAATTGGATCTCCCTACCATTCCATCTTAGCTTCAAGGAGATTGGGATTATTTTAAGTCCCATGTGGAAAGCATTAGACCTCTTCATCCTACGATGGCAAACAAACTTATTGGAGGTAGCATCAGCAGTAATAGAGAATACTCAATGCATCTAGGAGTCCAACATCAATAGATTGGGCCTACCAAAAACTATCGATAGTATAGAAAAATGAACACCACCTAAACTGTAAGTATTCAACTGGTTAATCTCTCATAAAAAATATTAATACATTATAATCTACAAAAGAGGAGTATAGCAGGGCCTTATTTTTGTTGTAAGTGCATGCATAACTATGAAATAGTTTTCCATCTTTTGTTTTAAGACTTGAAGGTAATTTCAATTTGGTTAGGAATAACCAAAATTCTTGGTACTTTCTACTAAGGACAGTTAACCATAGAAAACATGTTTTACCAAGTGGAACAAAGAATATAAAGGTAAACCAGTAAGTAAGCCCCTCTTAAAATACATGTGGATCTCTATAACATATTTTATCATATGATAAATCTGGTTGGATAGAGGATTTTTAAGGCAAAAGTAAGGACAACATAACACTAATATGAAGGATAAAAGAAGAATTAGTCTTAAATGTCAAATCTAATTCCTATCAACATCAATATAAAGAAGACTTGTCACCAACAGAAAGAAGAATGATCTACCAACTTAATCTCCAAGATTTTTTGACAAAGGGAGGTTGTAGAGCAAACAATTCCTTGCTTGACCTCTATTTTTTGGTGCTCTTCTTTGATGGTGCCTCCAAGTCCAACCTCAATCAAGCAACAATAGGGGGACTAATTCTTATAGGACCCCATGAGATCCTGCTCAAATACATGATTAGCTTAGGAACAACATCTAACAATGTGGTAGAGGTTATTGGATGCAAAATCAACTTAAAATTGGTGGTAAAGCGATGAATCACTCAGGTGACAGTTTACAAAGATTCTAAACTGATAATAATAGCTCTTGCCAAAAATAAATATTTTATATCTTTACAATTGAAGATTATTCAAGACAAGATCAGACAACTAGGAAAGATAATTGGCATAATATGTTATCAACATGTAAGGTAGGAATTCAACAAAGAGACCAACACACTAGCGAATCAAACTATAAATATAACCCCTCGTAATTACCAACAAATCATCAAGTAGAAGGGCAGGGGTGGTGTGCAAGGATGACAAGGACTCCAATAATGAGGTCCTTTTTTGTCTTCATGTTTTTTTCTAGAATGATTTGTTCACTTTGATCTCTTTGATTAGAGAGTTTTGTATCTTTTTGTTAAGAAAATAAATATTTTCCTTTAAAAAATATTACTATGTAACAATGATGTAATACATGTAGGGTTAGGTGGGGTTGTTTCAATCCTTTATAACCAATTTTTAAAAAATATCTTTAATGCCATCAAAATCAATAAAAATAGTGATTATTAGTATTATAAATCAATAAAAAAAAAATTGCTTGATAATAAGGGGTTGTACTCGAGTCCCCCATCCTTGACAACTTGCATCTCTTTTCTTTAGAGATTGAGAGTTTACAAATATTTGCACTTCTCATATCAATTGAGATACTATAGCTAGAAATCTACATCATAAATCAATAAAAATATTGATTATTAGTATTATTTTTTATAAAAATATGTTTAGTAAAAGTATTAAATAAAAAGCAACTCTAGTCTTCATGAAAGGGGTGTAAACCCTAGGTGCATTCAAGCGATGGAACAAAGCAATAAATTTGGCTATAGTCTTTGTGAAAGGGATGCAAACCCTAGGTGTAGTCAAGCTTTGAAGGAAGAGGGTTGTTCACAGCCCGTCTCTTTAGTCTATGAGAAAGTCTCTTTGATTAGAAGAGACATCTTTCAGGAATATTTGGGTTTGTAGGTGGGTGAACCCTTGCCCTCTATCAAGATTTTGGAGGATGAATTTGGGTTGGATTTGATTTATCATGAAGTTCGAACAATTATAGCAATCTCAAGGGCAAAATACCAGGCCTGGAGGAGCTCAAAGGATACATTAAATATTGGTGGACCAATATAGAATTCCAAGTAACTCTCCTACTCAAATTTATTTTATATTTTCTTTTCTAATTTTGTGAATAGAGATAGGGTAATGGATTATAGATATAATTGGTTTTTTGAACAAAGGGGTGATTTTATAAGGCCTTGGGCTCCTATTTTCAACCTCTTTACATAAGAAGTTAATGGCTTCCCAGTTTGGGTGAATCTTTATGCTTTCCCTGTGGATTTTTGGGGAGAGTATATTCACAAAAATCGATAATGAATTGGTGAATTCCAGTATATGGATTCCCAAATTGAGAAAAAATTATCCAATAAAATTAATATGAGTAAAGCAAGATTGGTTTTTTGGATGGATGTTTTAGTTCTTGGACCTCAATCCATTACTATCTCCTCAAGCAAAGGGGAATGAATTCAAAATATTGAATATGAAAAGTTATCCCTAACAACAATATGGTCATCTGAAGAAGAGATGCTCGATCATTCAATCATTCTTTGATTCCTCCTTGGTGGAGGAGAAGGCCCTACATGTGAATGATTCAAAACCTTCAAATATCCCATTTCAAATGAAAGAAGCTCATCCTCCAGATGCACCAATTATCCGATATCAATCATGCGAGCAACAGAAGACTCAACCCCAAAAGGAGAATTTGAATCAGATCATTGATAAAAGTCAAATGGTTATTAAAGACCATCTAGATGGTTCCATTGAAAATATTAGCACCTCATATGGTATTCTTGAAGTTAATTATGAAACAATCGGTGACAGTCAGTTTTTAAAAATGAAGATCCTACAAAACGTGTTACAACTAGATATTACCTCATGAGCTTGAAGTGCAAAAATGCATTCTTAGATCTTACCACTCTAAAGGAGGAAGAACCTCTACTACAAAAGAAAAATAATTGAATTGATTTCCTCTTTGATGGATGACTGTTATATTTTTTTTCTTCTATCTTTTGAAGTTATGTGTCATGTAAAGGTTGTTCTTGTTGTTAGTTCCTTAAAAAAAAATTTGATTATGGAAACTTAGCAATTTGAGAAAGATGGAGAATATCTTTGATAGAAAGGAAAATATATGTATGTTTTAATTAACATGTTAGAAATGTAATGAGAGCAATGTAATATTTTATTTTTGTAATGGGAGTGGCCCCCAATAGAAGCCACACATAGCTTATTAAAAATAGAATAAAATTTAAAAAATAAGTATAAAATAAAAAAATTAAGGCATTATTTTTTTTTATATAAATAGGAAAATTGTTTAATACATCATTTATTACTTTCAACCCCTAAGAAATGAGTTAAATTTAAAAAAAAAAAATCTCATTGACTCTTAATATTGAATTCCTATATTTATAAAAAAAAATTAGTATCCGCTCATGTAGAGGAGTTGGAGAGCAAGTGGGTAGTTAAAACTCTCCAGTTATCGAGAGGCCTAGGTTCAAATCTCTTCCCTCACATGTTGCGGATATGTTGTATATAAAAGGTTCCTCATCAAAAAAAAAAAAAAATTATTTATTCTAATACTAAATTGTAATATTGATTCTATATTATTTTTTATTACCTTTAAAATGAGTTGAAAATTCAAGGATCCACTTCATTCTAAATTTTAAATTGTAATATTTAATTTACTCTATGCATTTATCATCAGTCATGCGCAAATTAAGCTAGAAGATTCATTCATACTAATCAAAGGGCACTACATAAATTTACATTATAATTAGGAAAAAAAATTAATAAGTTATATATATAGTGTTTATTTTTATTTTTATTTTTTTGTGGAAAACACCCCTTTGGGGTTACCACTTTTGGGTAAGACCCAAGAAGGCAAGGGTATCTATTCCGCCAAAATATGCCCAAGATTCACACCTGGCTTACCCCCTTCAGCACACTCAAAGAGCATGCCTAAAATAACAAAAACACAAACAACAACAAAACACACAAAAAACAACAAAATCACTCGCACCAAAAAATTAAATGAAGGGAAAAAATATGTTATATCTTCAGCCAAACCATTCCAACGGGCCTTTTAGCTAAGAGTCAACAGAGAAAACATAAGAAATATCTTTATGAGTTGGGGAACTGAAATACCCTGGTTGAACCAAAGAGAAGCTAATACAAATAAAAAAGGAACTAGGTACCTCTAGTATGGAGCCATCCAAAGAAAGGATAGAAAGAAGCATCCTTAATTTGCAAATCCCACCATGTCGGGGGTGGTCGTAGCAAGTAAGATCAACTTAGTCCCATGCCCAATTAGTTAAAGCATGAACAAACCTCTAATATTCCAAGTGATGATCTTCATTAATAATGGGGATAAATATGTTGGTAAGGGCATGAATATTACCTTCCTCTGCAAGCTTTTCACCTTCTTTTACCATATGATGTTGATTAGTCTTGCGGTCTACCTTTTGGTTAGTGTCCATTTTTTTTCTATTTCTGTTCTTACCCTAAGTGAATCTACCTTTTGGTTAGTGTCCATTTTTTTTTCTATTTATGTTCTTACCCTAAGTGAATCTGGGATAGCTTCTAACGTAAAAGTATGCATATACGAAACCAAAGCATTATTAGAAGGTTCCACAATTTTTTTCTTGGGGTCTGAATTGTTTGAAGTTCTAGCATTTAAAAGATTGATCTTCTTGTCTATGATTTCCTATTTTGTCTTTGAGTCCTTCCCTGCAACTTTAAATTGTGTTTCTAAGATTTATGTCTCCATTATGTCCTCTTCCTCACCTATGAGGTTATTTGTGGAAATAATTCCATATATTAGTTGACAACATCGTTTGATTCTTCATAACTGGTTGTTTTTAGTGTTTTTATTTTTAGGCATGTGGAAACCTGCTAAGTTTGTGTCCTCTTTCTTTTGATCTGGAATCTTATTTAGATAGACACTAGCCAAATGATCATATTCATGGCATATTCTGCAATGGAAAAGAATGTTGTCATAGTCCACCGTCTGCTCCCAAGTGTCCTTAGTCCCATGCCCAATTAGCTAAAGCATGAATAATTAATTTTAGCATTAATATGAGACTATTCACCATGGAAGGCGTCCCTAAAATTCATTTTTAGGGTTGAATTCCCAAAATCCTTATCCTTGAAAGGGATTTTCATAGTGGATATGTTTTGGAGGTGTTCCTTAGCAACAAGATTGCTTGAGTTCTAAGCCATTTTTATTAAGGAGGCTTCTCTTATTTGATCTACAACTTGAAACTTGTTTTTGGGTCTTTTTAATCCATGTCTTGTACGTCGTGGAAAGGTGTGATTTTTGCTTTTTTATTTGGTAGCAAATTGGAAGTAATTTATAATCAAGTTGGTAGCATGAATATTTTTTTAATGACAGATTCCTAACCCATCGCAGGTCTCCTACAACATATCCCACATTTTTCTTGGACAAAAACAACAAAAAAATGGCCATTAGGGCCCGCAGGCCCCAAAATACAACCTCTATTGACTCTTGTGCTCGACCCACAGTCAAAACCTTCACACAGTCGCCTTCAAAAAACATTGAAGCAAATATATTATATATGGTATTTATTAAAGGTTACTTTTATTAAAAAAATAAAATATTATACTTGTTACCAGGTAATTAAATTATATTTAGTATATCTTTTTATCATAAATATTTTTCATTTTCTTAAATATATTCTTGAGCTTCCTCAAAATACTATGTTTCCACAATTTGTTCCTTGACATCATTTTGATTAAGAGATAAAATCTCACTTGGCCAATTGCCTTCTAAAATTTGAATTTCACCAAGATAAAGATCAACATTGTGATTGGCTAAATTATTTGCTACCCAATTTCCTTCTCTATAAATATGCTTATGTTTTCAAAAAATTACCTTCAATAATAAATAATAAACATCAACAATAATATTATTTTTTATCTACCCAGGTGTTATAGGTGAGTTGGAGAGGAGAGGGCAATCCTCCAAGGGAGGTCCCAGGTTCAAATATCTACCCCAAAAAGTTGAATTGGGTATCCAAAATCCAATTGATAATGTTGGTGCGGGTAGGGTCGAGTGCGACTCCCGGGTGACTTTGACGGTGTAGAACCCCCTATTCGTGGTCTCTCAGACCAAGGCGGCCTCGCAAGGGGTTTTTTTGCTTTAAAAAAAAAAATATATATATATATATATATATATATATATATTATTTTTTATCCAATTTTCACATCCATTTTTGTTGATAACATTAATGGTAATTTGTGAATCCCCCTCAATTGAAATATATTTCCATATTTTTTTATTGCAATTTTAATCCCTATAAGTGCCTCAAATTCTTCATAGTTGAAGTTCCATATAATTCTAAGTGAAGAGAATTTTGACTTCATTATTTTGAAAAACACCACCTCCATCGACTTTTCTTGGATTTTCTTTAGAAGCACCATCAAAATTAATTTTGATAAACCCAATCTCTAGACATTTCCATTTTACCCTAGATTGAAATAGATCATTTGTTTTAATGCCATTATTGTAAATGATCCTTTCATATATGTTCAAATCCTATAACCAAGTTGTTTCCACCTCTTTTTCCATACTTTAGATTTCCCATGATCAGCACCATATTTGTAATCATTCTCCAAGAGAGGCAATAAATAATTTATTATTCCTTTCAAGCCATAAATTCTAACAAACAATAACAAGGCCAATCCTCCACAAAATACAGAATGCTTTAGCTTTAAAATAATTAATGCAATATTTCATCAACTCTTTCAATGTTGATGGAGCTACCTAATATATTTACATATTTTTTAAAAAGTAACCCCAAATGGTGTAAGCAAAAGGACAATGAAAAAGTAAATAGTCTAATGTTTCTAAATATTTCTCACACAAAGCACATATGAAAGGTCCATGATATCCTCTTCTTTGTAAACTCTCTTGTAGGAATTTTACTTTGAACTACTAACCAAAAGAATTTTGAGGCCTTAGGGAGAGCCTCTTGTGACCAAACATTCTTCCAAGGAAAGCAAGAAATCTTGATTGCTTTAAATCATCATATTCCAATGTGACAAAGCATCTATCATCTTTTAATATATTCCAAACCAACTCATTTTTTTATGTAAAGATCAACAAATAAAACTTGAAGCATCTTTTGAAGATCATCTACAATTTGTTTGAGTTCCTCTCCTTTAACCAAGTTATTAATAGAGATCCATGACTACTTATTTATATTAATATAGTCTTTGACCTTTGGACCTTTACAACCTAGGCATGCCCAAGCCAATGGTTGCACTTTTTGAGTCATAGATAAGAGGATAAGACTTCAACCAGCATCAAACAAAAATTTGCATAATTCCCTTTGTTGATTAACCATATAATATGTTTTTTTATCAATTGCAAACAATCTGATATAAAGTTCTATGTTAATGATGCTTTAAATAAGGTTTTTTTCCTAAATAGTTTGATTCCATCAAGAGAACCTATACATTTTAAACTAATATTTTTATCCAATTTTTTCCTTGATCTCTTAATAATCTCCATCCAAGCTTTTCCCCCAAGGTCAAACTTGTAAGTATGCTCCGCAAGCTTGCCTCAATATTCTTTCCTTTGTAAATTATATCCCACTTACAAAGAGACCTAAATTTTGTCTCACATCCTTTCCAAAGAAAGTCTCTTCGAATTCTATTATTTTTTATAACTACCAGCAATCTTAAAAGTGGCATCAAATAAATAAAGATGGATGGCAATGTAGTCTTTATGAGTTAAAGTCTTCCAAGCATGGTTAAGAACTTACCTTTCCAATCTACCAAACAAGCTTTCATTCTATCCAAACAAGAGACCCAAAGCTCCTTTCTATTTCCTTTATGTGACAAAGAATGCCCAAATAAGTTGATGGAAAGTTTTCAATATTAAACCCTATAATATCCACAATAATTCAGTAAAAAATTTAGGATAATGTTAATGAAAAAAATCCCAAAAACTTATAAGATTAACCGTCGAGTAACCTTTTTATAACATGATAATAACGATTTGAAGTCTATAACCTCAACAACTAAAAAATAACATATCTTATTTGAAGTTTCTTTATTAATATATTAATTTAAAAATTTCAACAATCCAAATGATCCGAAATAATTAGTCTTTATAGTAATTTCTCATGCATTTATCATCACTCGTTAAAGCTAGAAAGTTTATCATTCTAGGAATCAAAGGACATTACACAAATTTATAATATATTTATAATATAGCTAAGGTTTAGATAAATAACTTTTGACATAATACTAAAACGCATGCAAAATATTGTAAAACCAAGAGACTTTTCAAAAACAAATAACCTTTCAGGTCACAGCTCAGACATCTTTAGATTTGACTGAGTATAAATAATTGGATGTAAAATCCCTATAAATGGATTTGAGAACTTTTCACTTTTGCCTTGTACATGTTTTAAAATTCCCCACAGAATCAGGTCTATGTCCATTCATCTATGTTCAACACACTAATTATTAACTTAGTCTAACCATTTTATGCATCTAAACCATTAGATACACCTTAAAAGTCACTATGAGTAAATCTTGAAAGTTTTTGCGTTTACATTCATTGGAAGATATACGCAGCAGAGACCTGGGTTCTAACTTGGAGATCAGTCCTCTTTAAATATACGCAGCAGAGACCCGGGTTCCAACTTGGAGGTCAGTTTTCTTTAAATATATGTTTTTCAAGTGGGTGTCACTTAACGACTTATACAACAATAAATAGAAAGAATGCATTTAAATGACCTCTTAATAAAGAGGTCAACTGAAATTTGAAACTTTTCTTTAACGTCATTTGATAAATATAATTATTATTGAATGTATTAAATTCACTTATAATAAACATATTTTGAAAATTTTGATAAGGTCCATCACACATGAACTTTAAGGACAACACATTGAATCAGTTACATTTAAATCGACTAAAAATAATTTAAATATTATAATCTTCAAATTGCAAAATTTCATAAAAGTTTTAATATTAAATAGCAAAAATTACAATTATCTATGTAGTCAGTAGTGCCAAGTATAACCACCCCAACAACACAGGTACACTAAGCATATGCTATCCAAATAAGAAATTTAACATCCTTAGGCTTTATCGACAAGCCCACTCTTACCATGTGAGAGTGCATAAAAATAAAATATGCTAAAGGCCCTTTCCCTTGCTAGTGGCATTGCTCGTAAAGGCCGAGCAATTTTCAAAAGAAAATCATGAAAAAATAGATGGCAGAAATCAAACATGCATCTTGTGCACTTGATTGTTGATCATTCACTGTTCCCAACAACCAATTCAAGGAAACGAACCTAATTTTACTAAATATAAAATTTCACCATCCCTTAACATGTTTTTTTAACAGAGCTCTTAAAAGTATTCGCGTGATTTGGTCTACCAGCAAGGATGCAACTTGCATTATCGGTGATGTAACACGGGTTCAATTCCCATGATGGATGTGTATAAGAAGTATTACTCCAAAAAAACAGAGCTCTTAAAATAAGAGCAATTCCATCAATATGGCTGTGAGCTGATTTCTTCTTTTGAAGCTCTGAGAAGACACGTTCACAAATACATTTTTTGCAAAAAACATGAGTGTCAATCAGGCTGGAGTGAGGTGGTAAAGTGGTATACTTGAAGCTCTGAGAAGACACGTTCACAAATACATTTTTTGCAAAAAACAAGTGTGTCAATCAGGCTGGAGTGAGGTGGTAAAGTGGTATACTTGTTACCACAAGGACTAAGATTCAAAAACAACATGCAACACCTTACCCTAGTACAGCTGAGTGTAAAGGATGTGATTTTAGTCACCTGTTGAAGATTTACAACGTACATTTCTCAACTATGAAAATATTGTATAAGCGAGGGAAGCCCATTCTCTGTTTACACGTATCAAAATAATTACTATGTAGATGCTTGGGACATAGAAAAGCAAACAAGAAGAAGACTAGTAATGGTAACTTAATATCAAGTGCTATATTATCAAATGGTATTAGCTCATTCTGTTAGATTCCTCGACATTCAAGAAGGCAACCAAGGTTCAAATCTCGTCAAGAGATACATGGATAATATCCAAGCTGTTGTTGTAATACCATTATGCAAGAAGGCAACCAAGGTTCAAATCTCGTCAAGAGATACATGGATAATATCCAAGCTGTTGTTGTAATACCACTATGCAGTGATGATGTAAGGAATGGCCCACGTTTCAATCCCATATGACCAATTTATATATATATCAAGTGCTATATTTATCATGGAAAAATACAACATATTTAAAATTTATGCATTCTGAAAAAAGGTCAATTTTTATACTTCTAATCGACTTTTTTTCCATTAAATGTTTAATGGAATAAAGGGCTCATATTAATTGTGCAGAATAATAAACTGAAAGGCTAAAAAAATAAACAACATCAGATGAGGAAGAAGCGTTTTTTTTTAATACTCAAATTTGAATTTGCTGGTTTTTATCATTGAAAAATACAACATATTTAAAATTTATGCAGTCCGAAAAAATGGTCAACTTGTATGTTTCCATCAACATTCTTTTCGCGTTAGAGGTTCCATTAAAAAATCGTTTTAATTGTGCAGAATCGTAAACTACGATAAATGTAATAATTATCAGACGAGACGAGGACGAAGGGTTTTTCGACAATTCAGATTTGAATTATAGAATTATGCATACACTGCCAGAGCCAGTCATAATTCCTCTATTTCTACATGAAAATGCAGTACATCAAATCACAACTTTTGGAAAGCCGACAATCAAACGCTCTGGCTTACAACCAATGAATTTGCAAAGCAAATTGCCAGTTCAATTCCTAGGCAGTGTTCACAATTTACAAAACAGTCAATACTGTCCTCTCAGTTGCCTGTCGATCCACGAAACATTTGCTGTAAGTCCAGTATTTGTTGTCTTTGCTCTACAGGCAAAGAATTAATCTGTTCGGTTGTGAGGCTCATCACTTGTTGCAGTAAAGCTTTCTCCTGTTCAGGAGATAACTGCATTCAAATCAAATCAATGACCATATTAGTAGCATAAATGGTATTCTTTCCTTAGAGACTATCAAATTAAAAGATGATTTACAATGACCCACATGTGAAATTTGTTGCTGCTGCTGTGGCACTGATTGAGTTTGGACTTCACCAACCATATGAGAACGAACCATAGAAGAACCTGCAATGTCTGGAGGTCCAGTATTATTTACACTTCCAATATTACCAGTAGACGGTCCAACAGATTCACTGATGCCTGTTATCGTACCCCCACCTACACCCACTGGCCCTCCCATCCCTTGTTGAATAGCAAAGGGTTGAACACCACCAACACTGTTGACAACATTTTCTGAAGGAACCGGTGCCCATGATACGGCAGGCCCGATACCACTCAAGCCCTGACCCATATTAGGTCCTCTTCCAGGTTGGATTCCATGGCCCATGGTTGGCAGGTTGCCATGCCCCATACCATGCCCGCTTATGTCTGATCCTGCATGTGAAACAGGCCCAACTGAACTACCTGAACTCATCTGTAGTTATTAGGATTAAAAAGATCCAGTCAGTGTAACCATTCACTATTAATTGGTCAATGGAAGTTTTCAATGAGATGAGAATAATTGATTCCCTTGCCTGATACATTTGCTGCGGAGGCGGATGGCTCGGAAGTGGAGGTTGGACATGTGGCTGGAAAGGGCCCATAGTAGATTGAGGACCACTTCCTGACTGCTGTATATTGAAATATCCCAAACACCTCATTAATACAAGTTTAATGCTAATGGCAGAAACTTGTTTGCAGACATGAAATACCACAATCCTTTTCTTGATAACTTTGATCGATACTACAGATATGGCCTAACAAGCTCATCAAATTTCAAAACTCTTATGCAATATTTAGATGGTAGAAAGTAGATATGAAGGCTCTTATGCAATATTTAGATGGTAGAAAGTAGATAAAACACCTGAAACTTTGATTGAGGTTGTGGTTGCTGCGGAATTGACGGTTGAAATCCCATACTCTGGACAGGCTGATTCTGCAATTGATGCATAGGTGGCTGCAGAGGTGGCCTCGGCTGCTGTGGCAATGGTGGCTGCATTGGCTGATGGAGCCCACTACTTGACTGGTTTACAGATTGCTGTGGATGCATTGGCAAATTTTGTGGATTAGAATGAACAGGAGGATGCAGTGGCAAATTCCGATTTTGGGGTAGTTGCTGCATGGGTTGTGATGCTGGTTGACGTGGCATCTGTGTCTGAGATTGTTGTACAGTTTGCATCAGAGGAATCTGTTGAGGACGCTGCAATGGTGGCTGCATCGGAGTGCTCTGGGGTTGAGACTGTGTTGTTATTTGCATCTGACTATGCTGCCCCACTTGCATCTGTGGCTGCTGCCTAGGTTGTGTTGGATTCTGCACTAAATTTGTCTGACCCTGCTGCCTGGATTGAACCTGCCCTTGTTGGCTACTTTGTGCCTGCTGTTGAGGAGGCTGACCAAAAGACTGCTGGATATTGGGCATCTGAAATGACCACAAAATTAAACACAAGTTTACTCTACTTAGAGCACAGAAAAGACCATATCAGAAATGTATTGAAAGACAAGCAAAGGCATACCACTTGGGGAGGCCGCACCATACCAAGCATGATCTGTGCCTGTATAACACAACAGAATAACTCTTCACAAATGAAACAGAGAACCCAAAGCTCTAAAAGAGAACGAAAAACATACCAGATGGCATCATGACAGTCTAATTTGTGCACTGTTTAAGAATATCAGAATACCAAAAAATAAAGGGCATTTCCACCTGTAGTCCTACTACTCCAGTTGAATGGGATACATTCTCTGGTGATAGAAAGTGATAAAGATATATATTCAACTTTGTCAAACTCAAATTTTCAGCTAATTAAGATATAATGTATGACTGGGAAGGAATACCAAGCAAAAGAGTGATGTTGCAGCATAATAAACAAATTACTGGCAATAGTGCAGAAAGATAAGAACAGCAGTTATCCTTCCCAAGCTATTCGAAATGTTTCTTTGATTTTCCAATACCCCAAGCTATAGGATTACTTCTGTCATACACTGTGGTGCAGCAAACGTCATGGATCTCCAGCACTGTTACTAGGTTTGCAACAAAATTGTAACCACCTAGAAGCACCACAGATAGTGGCTGTCAAACTACTGAGCACAGAAAAACTTGTGAGGATCCAGAAGTTCTATAAATTTAACAATCAAACACAGGATTGAAGAATGCAAAAGATGCATAATTCTTTCATCTATTGCTGGCAAAGACTAGATAGTAAAGACAAACTCTGGTTTATATTAAAGTTTGTTGGAACAATCAGGACATAGCGAAAGGCTCAGGACAATCGACACATCATCTATTCGCATGCTCAAAAATCTATGATTCCACCCTCCTCTGTCCCAGGTATTGCACCTGAGGAACATATAAGTCACACTTTGACAAACTCCCATAAAGTTGATTCTTCCTCGGCACTTCTAGCACGATTCTCAAATGTCTATAATGATTTTCCCTATTTCAAGAGTAAATCAAGATATCATCCAAAAATAGTCTACTCTATGACTAACCTCCAGAGAAAAGGAGAGGACTTCAAATGGACGGACAAGCGTGAAACCACCTTTGATATGCTTAAGAAAAAGTTTACTACAGCACCTGTGATTAAAATTCTAGATCCTCAAGGGAA
The DNA here is from genome assembly GCA_028583015.1 of Wollemia nobilis. Taxonomy (NCBI): domain Eukaryota; kingdom Viridiplantae; phylum Streptophyta; class Pinopsida; order Araucariales; family Araucariaceae; genus Wollemia; species Wollemia nobilis. The sequence continues at coordinate 803,571 of JAQPPZ010016822.1, forward strand.
TTTTACAGTATGTACTAATGCTTCTTTGGAAGGTTTGGGAGGAGTGGTATCCCAATACGAAGCAGTCGTAGCATGAGTCAAGGAAACTCAAGAAACGTGAGGTGAACTATGTTATGCATGATTTAGAGCTAGCAGCGGTTGTGCACGCTCTTAAGATTTGGCAACATTATCTTCTAAGAAAAGCCTTTTGAGTTGAAAACCAACCATCAGAGTCTGAGGTACATTTTTACTCAGCCTATGCTCAATGCTAGATAGAGAAGATGGGTCGAGTTCCTAACAGAGTATGACTTTGGTATAGAGTACATCAAAGGAAAAAAAAAATAAGGTAGTTGATGCCTTAAGTAGGAGAAGGCACATAGCAGCTTTGACTCGTAGCCACGTGGACTTGATGGATCAAGTCAAGAAAATGCAAACTCAGGATCAGTATTGCAACGAAATTCGGGTCAAGATGAAAAGAAATCCTGGAGAAAACAAAGATTTCAGCATAAAAGACGGTCTATTATGTTTTGAAGACAAGGTGGTTATATCCAAACCAGCAAGAAGGTTTTTAAGATAAGAGAACTTATTTTAATATTTCTCCAAACTGCACAAGCATATCCAAACCAGCAAAAGGGTTTTTAGGAGAAGACTTATTTTAATATTTCTCCAAACTGCACAGGCATATCCAAACCAGCAAGAAGGTGTTTCTTAATAAGAAAACTACCCAAGCAAACAAATCAACCAAGGAGATACCTCTTCAGCAACAGCAGCTTCAAATTCTTCTCTTTCCCACTGCAAGATTTCTTCCTCCGATCTTCCACCTGCTAGCCCCTCTCTCTTCTATTGTCCTCCTTTTAATTACCCTCTCGTTACAAAAGAGGAGAATCCCCCTTTACTCTCCCTCTAATCTCCTCCTAAATATTTGTCAGCTAAATGAGAGGAGAAAATAAACTTCTTCCAAAAAGATTCACACACACCCATTACCAAAAGCCATTTTTAGGGTTACATAAATAAATTTATCTTCCACCATAATTATTATTTCCTAACATTATTGCAGAAAATAAATATCATTAAATACCCTATTTAATTAAGTTAATTCATTTCCTGCTCAATTTAATTAATATTAATTTTAGCTATTGCGTATTAATATTTCTTCTATACGCCCTTTTTAATTAATATCAAGAATTAATCTTAGATATTAGGTATTAATATTTCCTCTATAAATATTAATACATTTTTTTCTAATTAATACTAAAAATTAATTTTAGATATTAGGTATTAATATTTCCTCTATAAATATTAATACACCCTTTTGGAAAGAACATTTCGTTTAAAATCAATGGTTCATTTTCCTTTTTTTCTATCTTACCGATGTTCGGGTGCTCAAACATAAAGATCTTAGCATTTATTAATTCCATGCTACATAAATTAATTGCCCGTCACAAAAAATATAAAGAGTTACCATTCCTCAATTCCAAACTTCTTTGAAAGAAATTGAACAGCATCTATGCAGAGGAAAAGAGAAGGGCCTATATCCCAGTCCAAGAAAACTAAAGGACCAGATTTACTACAAACAGAAATTGGCATCCCATGTGGAGATGATTCCTATGCGAAAAGGGTATTTCACAGCCATAATTTCCTCGGCAGTTAAGGACGCTCTAATCCAAGGAAAGAGGTTTATGAATATAGTTGATCTATTCCAAGATTTTATGGGTGAATTGGATATGGTTGTGTGGATATTGGGATGGATAACCTGATATAGACTCCCACAAATGAGGTACAAGCAGCAAAGGTGCAGGGATACAAAAGGTTAAGAACTTGAAAAGTTGGGTATGCTCTAATAAAACTATAATGTTGAAAAACAAAATCATCACAAAAACTAATTAAAATTTTAAACTGAACTCAACCATGAGAATCACAGAAGCATACTATCCAAGTGAGAAGAAAAAGATCGGCTGGTAAGTTTTCCTTTCTCTTTATTCTTTCTTGCAATTTTTCATTCTTTTCTTTTCTTCTAATGTAAGGTTTGACTTAAATGCATACCCTAATATATAGTCGTAACCTCTGAATATTCATGACTTCATTTAAAGATGGTTGAATGACAGCACTAGTACATGATCTTCACATGCATCACCTGCCAAAATGGTTTTAAGTCACAACTACAACACTAGAACCATAAGCACTTTCACAAAGCTTAGATAAATATGCAACAGGTGCAAAAAGTGACATCCCTTCAGAGTAGTTTGATTAATAGAGAGGCAACTATATCAAAAAAAGAAAAAAACCATAAAACCACTATGTTTGATGACATATCAAGTGTTGGCATATTTCCTTTAAATATATGTGGCCTCAAAATTGTTCTAAAGTGGGTATCTGGTGGGACAGTTTCATGTGTGAGTTCCATGAACTTTCATTTTAAGAAAAATTATCAAAGGAGTTGAGTCACAATCATACCAAGGCCATGTCTAAGAAGCAAAGCAGGTTAAGCATCACAAAAGTGACGCAGTAGTGGAGAGGGGATCAATTGAACAACCACCTCCCCAACAGTAAAGATTCACAGTACCTTCTTACCACAGTGTATGATTTGATTACGTTCTGATTTATATGCTCTAAATGGTGTCTCTTATACCAAAATGATGCAATAAAACTTATAGCACCCCCGCTTTGTACGATTCACATGCAATTTCCAACCATATAACTGTATGATCTACTTACAATGTTCGGCCCTTGTACGGTACCGTACAACCCTCTCACAACCATACAACCCCTTTGCAATCGTACAATTGTATGATCCTATTTAGGTTTGAACAATCTATCTTTCCATGTGATTGTAACCGTACAATCCCTTTGCAACCGTACAACCCTTCTGCAACCTATACAACCCCTTTGCAACCGTAAAATTGTACGATCCTATTTAAGTTTGAACAATCCGTCTTTCCGTGCATTTGAACAAGTAAATGAAAACTCCACCCAACCAAATCCTCTCGTGCAAGGGGAAAAGGATTTCTTCGAGGTAAGAGTATTCTTTCTTTGGGAATAGGGTTTCTTTCGAGGTAAGAGTATTCTTTCCTTGGGAATAGGGTTTCTTTTGAGGGAAGAGTATTCTTTCCTTGGGAACAGGGTTTTTTTCTATTTTTCTGACCTTCTGCACCTTCCAATCTTCAATATGCCTCATACAACCTGCACACACGGGAAAAAAAAAAATACATACAAGCTCCACTACGGAATGGCTAAAATTCACTCACAAAAATAACATGGGGCTCTAAAATAATAAACTTTATTTTTATTTTCTTTGCAAGGTTACAAGGCAAATTTTTGATAGAATAATCCCTTTGCTCTCCTCTCTTCTCTCTCCCCCCTTTCTACCTATGCTCTACCTTTCACTTCTTATTTATAAATAATAAAAAAGCAATAACTTGCTAGCTACGCATGTTGGTTGAATTACTAGTGCCAGCTAAGCATTCTTATCTACGCATTAAGTTGTTTTTCTTCTCCAATATTTCGCATGAAGTTTCCATCTTTTGTTGCATAGCACGGCCAGCTATCGCTCTCTTATCTATTTGCCACATGGATGCTCCCGCATCATACTCACCGAGTAACAAAAAAAATGTGGAGGAGCTCCAACTCATGAAGTGGTCATCCAAGCTATTAACACTCTAGCTTGGTTGCCGACACAAGGCCAACTTCAATATCTTGTCTTGGCCTTCCTTTGAGGATCAAACCTCCTCGTATAGAATGCAATCAAAATCCTCTTCACCTTCTCCCATTTCGTCACTTTTGTCCAACCGCAATCAACATGCACTTTGTTGGTGACTACCTCTTGATGGCAACACTCGCATGTGGAGTGATTATGTCCTCCACAACTCCCACAAGGATGTAGGTTCCAACACCTAGTTTCTACATGTCCAGATCTTCCACACTAACTGCAACAACCCATTCTCGAACCTTCATTCCCTATACTACTCTCTCCTCTCACAAATTTAGTCCTCGTTACTTCCTACTAAACCTGCATACCCAAGGCCTTCATTCTTTGGCCTTATCTATGGCATTATGGGCATTTTCACACCTTGCCCATATCTTCCCAATCCTTTACCATTGTACCCCATTCTTCTCATCAACATGGAGCCAATGCCTTTTGTGTGCCTTTCAAAGCACCCAAACTCTTCATCCCCACTTTGACCTCGGTCATCATCACAATGTCCTTCACCACACTTTGAAGTACCATTGTCACTATTAACTCTAACAACATGGCCTTTGTCATGGCCAACAATGACCTGATGAGAGTCATCTTCTACCATCTCTTTACCACTTTGTCTCTCTTCCTCTTTCTCCTTAGGTGCAAGCTTTATCGTCACTATTGGTGAGGACCTAGGTCAACTGCTTCTTCCCCATGCTTATTCTCTTGCTTGTCTCTACCCTTTCTTCCTCATTCGTCATTGGTGTTTGCTTATCATGTAAGCTCGATCTAAGACTGGAATCTATGGGATGACCCATGCTCCTTATCGATGGCAACCCATCTGTTGAAAGAATCTCTATAAATTCTTCCAACCTATCCTTCACCTCATGTGGGGTTTCATTCGTCTTGCCCACTATCCCTTCTTCTATGGGTTTAGCGATGAAAGCAAAACATGCTTCCTTCTTCTTTTTTCCCCTTCTTTCTCTTCAAGGATTGTTTTTCTATACCCTGGCTCACTAGAGGACTATTGTCCACTTCTTTCCCTTTGTCCTTCAATGGACTTAATGTGTACCTCTTACCATCTTTCTCAATGGTGTAGGTGTTCTCCCTACCTTCATGCACTCGCCAGCATCCATCGACATGATGTCACATAGAATCGCATCCTTATAAGAGCCAATTTGGAGATCTACCATACATTGTTCTTTTATCAAAATTTGATGTCCCTTTGGCAACCATGACACCTTATATAGATTTGGGTGTTCCATTCTCTTCAACCCAAGTCTTTCCCCCATCTCTGTTGACACCAAATTATTTGTGTTGCCACTATCCACAATCACCTTGCAACATTTTCCTCCTGATTTGCAAATCGTCCTGAACAAGTTCCTTCTTTGCTCAGGTTCATGCACCTCCTTTGCGGGTTTCAACAATACCCTATCTATCATAAGGAATTCTCCTTGTTCTGGTTCTTCTACATGCTTTAGGGAAGCAATACTTTCTTCTTCTACTTACACAATATGGTTTCAGACCTCTTTACCCTTATTGATGTTGTGTTACACTACTGGACATTCAAATGCCCGATGTCCATCTTCTCCACATCTATAACACTTTCCAACAAAACCACATCCTCTTCCTTTGTTGAATCCACCTCATCCTCTTGACGATTCACCCTTTTCCCAAGTACCTTGGCTAAAATCACTTTGAGAAGGACCAGTTTCTCTTTCTTACAAATGTTGCCCACTACCATGGTTTGATTGTTCTCTTCCTTGAGAGGATCTTCCTCTTCCTCTCGCATTATTTTGTTGCCTACGCAACAACTTTTCCTCTGCCTTGAGCGCATACTGGTATGCCTCTTCAATCATCCTCATTCTCATCATGCAAACTTCATCTTGTATAGACAATCTTAGTCCATTTATATATCTAGCCACCTTTTCTTCATCATCTTCAATATGACCAACCTTGATGGTCAATTTATAGAACTCTTATGTGTACTCTTTCACTCCCAACTCCTTTTGCTTGAGGTTTTGGAGTCTTTTAAACAACCTTATTTGGTAATCAACGGGCAAAAATTTAGACTTCAATTTGATTACAAACTTATCCCAAGTTTGAATTTTATCCTTCCCTCTCCTATTCCTCTTTATTTGGACATGATCCCACCACAATGACGCATGCCCCTTCAGCTTCGTACAAGCAAATTTTACCCTCTTGGGGTCTTCTGCTGATTCAAATTCAAAATACTTCTCCATCTCTACAATCCAGTCTATGAGCTCCTTCAAATTCAAAATACTTCATCTCTACGATCCAGTCTATGAGCTCCTTTGGATTCAAGCTTCCATTGTATGAAGATGTTTCTATCTTTGGCTTTTGACCCATATTAGAAACTGCCTAAATCGATCTTTCAAATGGGTCTCCCTCTTTTTCATATTGAGCTTTTGCCTAACCAATCTCTTCTTCACTGTCACTCACGTCTTCTATTTTAATGCCCCTCCTTTGGGCAGTTTCAATTGCATCAAGTCGAGCAGTAATTCCTCTTAGCATGGCTCGAGGGCCTCATGGTCTTCTTCTTCCCCATTGTGCCATCATTCAGGAAATTTCAATTGCATAAAGTTGAGCAGTAATTCCTCTTAGCATCTCGGCTATATCTATGGCTCGAGGACCTCGCGATCTTCTTCTTCCCCATTGTGCAATCATTCAATCCTTAGAGATCTTCTAGCTCTGATACCAAAATGATGCAGTAGTGGAGAGGGGGTCAATTGAACAACAACCTCCCCAACAGTAAATATTCTTGTACCTTCTTACCATAGTGTATGATTTGATAACGTTCTAATTTATATGCTCTAAACGGTGGATCTTATACCAAAACTGATGCAATAAAATTTACCACACACCCGCTTTGTACGATTCACATGTAATTTCCAACCATACAACTGTACGATCTACTTGCAATGTTCGACCCTTGTACGGTACCATACAACCCCTCTGGAACCGTACAACCCCTCTGGAACCGTACAATTGTACGATCCTATTTAGGTTTGAACAATTTGTCTTTCTGTATGATTGAACATGTAAATGAAAGTCAATTGAACAACAGCCTCTCCAACAGTAAAGATTCACAATGCCTTCTTACCATAGTGTATGATTTGATTATGTCCTGATTTATATGCTCTAAACAGTGGCTCTTATACCAAAATGATGCAATAAAATTTACCGCACACTCGCTTTGTACAATTCACATGCAATTTCCAATCGAACAATTGTACGATCTGCTTGCAATGTTCGGCCCTTGTAGAGTACCATACAACCCCTATGCAACTAGACAACCCCTTTGCAACCGTACAACCCCTTTGCAACCGTACAATTGTATGATCCTATTTAGGTTTTGAACAATTTGTCTTTTTGTGCGATTGAACATGTAAATGAAAACCCCACCCCTTTCATTGTACAATCTCTCCGTCGTACGATTACTTCCACTACACCGATAACAACCAAATCCTCTCGTGCAAGGAGAAAAGGGTTTGTACAACCCCTCTGCAACCGTACAAACCCTTTGCAACCATACAATTATACGATCCTATTTAGGTTTGAACAATCTGTCTTTCCGTGCGATTGAACATGTAAATGAAAACTCCACCCCTTTAATTGTACAATCTCTTTGTCATACGATTACTTCCACTATGTCGATAAAAACAAATCCTCTCGTGCAAGGGGAAAAGGATTTCCTCAAGGGAAGAGTATTCTTTCCTTGGGAACAAGGTTTCTTTTGGGGTAAGAGTATTCTTTCCTTGGGAACAGGGTTTCTTCCGAGGTAAGAGTATTCTTTCCTTGGGAACAAGGTTTCTTCTATTCTTCCGGCCTTCTACGCCTTCAAATCCTCAATGCCTTCCAATCTTCAATATGCCTCCTACAACCTGCACACACGGAAAAACAACGAGACATACAAGCTCCACTACGGAATGGCTAAAATTCACTCACAAAAATAACATGGGGCTCTGAAATAATAAACTTTATTTTTATTTTCTTTGCAAGGTTACAAGGCAGATTTTTGACAAAATAATTTCTTTGCTCTCCTCTCTTCTCTCTGCCCCACTTTCTACCTATACTCTACCTTTCACTTCTTATTTATAAATAATAATAAAAAAACAATGACTTGTTAGCTACGTATGTTGGTTGAACTACCAGTGCCAGCTAAGCATTCTTATCTACGCATTAAGTTTTATACCTTCTCCAATCTTTCGCATAAAATTTCCATCTTTTTTTGCATGGCGTGGCCAGCTATCACTCTCTTATCCATTCGCCACATAGATGCTCCCGCATCAAAAAGGGTTTAAAATTGGTGTTACTGAATCACGACTTTAAGGAGACATTACTTCATAACCTTAAGGTACTCTTTGTTAAAAATCTTGTTGACCTCCACCTATTTTTTCACATAGAATCTATGAGACTAGGAATAGAGAATCTTGTGAATACTATGGAGATAACAACCATACTTTATACACGTGCGCAAAAAATTCCATACCAATATAGCCAAAACAATGGTCATTCATTAAAATGATGCCGCTACAATGGCAAGAGTTGACTAATCATGACATAAACCATTGCGAGTTTAATTCGCGAGAAAATTTCTTGCATTTCAGCCGACTTTACATCCATCAAGAAGATGGTTCAATAGTCAATGTTGCATATTGCTAAATAGACTCCTCAAAAAAAAGAATATATGATATTAATGACTTGCTATTGAAAGGAATGTGCACCAACTTAATGAAATATGAGATAAAACTTATTGAGAACAAGATAAGACATCAAGATCAAGACAAAAATGACGATAAATGTCAAATGAAATAAATGCCTTGAGAAACTAAGAGAGCTAATGAAGATTGTCTTTTGAGGATTATTTGTGGGTGGTTTAGAGTCTGCCAGCAAGACAGGATGTTGATGCTAAGAGTGAAGATGCAAGCTGATTGCTCAAGGTACCACTACGTGAGCCCTAGGATTCATATGTTAATCATGTGAGGGACCTGGCAATCCCAAGGGCACAAATAAGTTAGAATATGATTAATGAAAATAGTTATTCTATTATGTGGATTTTTGAACTTCAAAATCTTTCACTATGTATTGGACATTTGCACAATGGCTGTTACATATGGGCATCTTAAACATTAATGGTGATTTTATTGTCATGCAGCATGGATTGTGGATGATCTTAACTGTTATGCCTTTCGCAGGTTGCATGTAAGCCATATCACATATAAATCTATGATGTTATTCTGGCCTTTATATTGTGTAGCAATGCATAATCATGATTAAAAACCAATATTTTTGCATGATCATATATATATGCCATATCAAATATGAATCTATGATATTATTTCAGTCTTTAGACCGTGTCACAATGCATAATCATGATTAAAAATCAATATCCTATATATATATAAGCCATATCACATATGAATCTATAGTGTTATTCCGGCCTTTAAATCATGTAGCAATGCATAACCATGATTAAAAAACAATATTTTTTGCATGATCATATATATCATCCTCAGGTAGTCCCATCACCATTGCCAAAAAAAAACATACAAGGATCCCTTCTTTATATACCTATCATTTATTGCTACTTTAGGTCAGGTATAACCCTAACCCTAGCTGACTCTTAAACCCTTGTCCAACTCATTATTGTAATATAATATTCCCAACATAATAAACCTTGGGTTATTTGTAGCCCATGCCAACTAACCATAACACCCATACACAATACAATATCATATCCCTACATACCTATCCTTAGGTACCGTACCGTTCCACACCCCTTTAAAATGGTTTATCCTCAAAACCTGAGAAGAAACCAAATAGCATGATCTTCAAAGCATTGTTGACAATCAGTACCAATCTTGATCATTCATCCATCCAAGTAAAATCTTGATTGGTGATAGTCATCTATGATGCCACACTTCTGTTGTGCCACTCTAATATCCATAAGTGTTCCTTTGGTTCCATGTGTTCATTGCACCACTCTAATATCCATAATGATTGCTCCTTCGATTCCATGTTGTTGTTGGACCACTCTGATATCCATAGTGATTGGTCCTTTGGTTCCATGTTGTCACTATGCTACTCTAATGTCCATAATTACTCCTCTTTTTTTGCCATGTACTGCTATACTTGATGCTTTTAAGATTCCATGTAGATCTATAACAGTTGTGATGCCCTAAGGCCATGCCTCTATGATTGTTGTTCCTCATGGTGGTGCAGGTGGCAATATGCTGCAACCTTATCCAAATGTTCCACTTCCTTTGACTCTTCAACCTTTTGTTCCTATATTTTATTTTCTTTTGGATGGTCCTCCTTTGATTCTTCCTCATGCTTTTCATTTTTATGCCCTTCTTTTGGTTCTTCCTCGTGCTTTTCTTTTTTCTGCCCTTCTTTTGGTTCTTCCTTGTCCTCTTCTAATGGTGCTTCCTTGGACTTTGCTTCTACTTCCTCCTTAGACTCTAATTTTGATTCTTTTGCTCGTACTTGTATTTGTTCCCCTATAATAACTTCCACTTGCTTCTTTTGGTTCTTCCTCATGCTTTTCTTTTTTCTGCCCTTCTTTTGGTTCTTCCTTGTCCTCTTCTAATGGTGCTTCCTTGGACTTTGCTTCTACTTCCTCCTTAGACTCTAATTTTGATTCTTTTGCTCATACTTGAATTTGTTCCCTTATAATAACTTCCACTTGCTTCTCCCTGGATCCTTGCTCCTTGAGCTACAAAATATTGTGCAATGTTAACTTATTTTTCCTATACCATAACTTCATGAACTTCTTTTGCACATTAATGTTAAGGGTACCCAATGAATCCAACCAAGGATAACCAAGAACAATATCCACATCATCCATAGCTATGCCATAAAAATCTGAATGTAAAACATATTTATCCATGGTTATCTTCAAATATTCAAAAATCTGAACATTCTCACCCTCAAGTTGTATGTCCTTCATATCCTTTGCTTGAACCTGCAACCCCTTGGCCAAATCAATATGGATTAAAATATACCCACTGATAGGGTTTATGGAAATAATAACCTTCTCTTCTTGATACCATCCATAAACCTGCAAAATATTATTTTTAGATTAGAACAAACCCTTTTGACACTTCTCTTGCTTTTCTAAATCCAAAAATGTGGTTTCTTCATCCTTCTCACTTTCTTCCTTAATTTTTTTTCTCCTTAAATAACATAATTTTTTTTTCAGTCTTATTTTTGTTTTTTGAAAAATTCCAACTCTTTGTTTATTTCTTTGTGCTCCTCTTGAAGCCTTTTTATTTTTTCTTCATAACCCTTGATGGTATACTTAAAATTAGCTATCCTTACATATGGGTCCCATTTTCTTAAGAATGCTTGTCTAAGCTCTGTCCAAGTGAAAGTTGTATTGCCATTAGAAAAACTGCTCTAATATCACTTGTTATAAAACTTTATCCTCACAAACATAAATCATCCAAAAATATACTGAAATATCACATTATTCATCAACAAATCATAATCCACAATGAGACAATGATAGATAATACCCATAAGGTAGGGCAACACCAATAATACTCCTGAAGGAAGGAATAACTCCATAAGATTTCCCAGTATGAGAGTTCCACTTAGAGAGGACAAAGTCCCATAAGCAACTTTGTGGGCAATGACGATCAATACAATACTTGATATGATAAATGATAAATTACAATCATAGTTGCAAAACTCGCCAGTGCGCGCCTGAGTAGGCCCTCCCGGGTTTTTTGACCCGGCTCAGTGAGTTTTTCTGGACATGCCAAGTTCTTTTTTCTTTTACTTGCAACTCTTGTGAGTCCAAGAAAAAAACCCAGCTGCGGCGGCAAAAACACAGAAAAACAGCATCAATTTTTTTTTCCAAATTGGCTTCATTTTTGTTGTTTCCACTTGCAAAGAGAGCAAAGAGATGGTGAAATCAGACCCAAAAAAAACACTAATTTGCATCCTAAACCCAGATTTTTCCTACTTTTCAAGAATCTAACAGCTACCCAGCAGTTACATTTGAGGTAAAAGAAACAAGAACCAAAAGGAAGGCTAATGCCACAAGGCCACATGATTACAAAGGACCAAGGATGAAAAGAAAAGAAAAATTAGTCAGTAGAGTACAAGGATAAGGTCATAGAAGATCAACAATGGGATTTGAGACCAAAAGGGTAAACAAGATTAAGAGGAATCTGAACCAATCTTGTATGGAGTTCCATGGCAATATGTCCCACCCCATGCAAAGTGTAACACCTTCAATAATCAAGAGCAAAATTTCTTTGCACTTTCCTGTAATATACATTCATCTGACCAATGAGCCCTTGGTTCAATGGTTGGGACATATAGATGATGTAGCCCACACCAAGGTTCAAATCTCGGCAGCACCAAATAGGCTATATAGCTCAATGTGACTAAATTGATGTAAAAGGGAAAGGGCAACCCTTTCAAAACCCTACTTTTAAATTATATATATATATATTCATCTAAATACTGGGCCTAGGAACAAACAAATGCTTCCGAAATTCTAACCAACATAGGAAACATTCACCATGTTTGAGGCAACTCAAAGGCATCAAGAATTAGACACAAAAGATTGGAACAATACAGTGCTTGGGCCCTCTCACAATCCTAGTGAGATTTATAAGATGCACATAAAAGAGCAAGAAGCAACTTAAAGAAGCACAAAATGTCCTTGAGGTTTCTTTCTAAGGAGGACAAATTGACTAATAATTTTGATATATAGTTATATCCTTTGAAAGATAATATACTATCCATACTCTGCAAGAGAATAGCATCAACCCTATTCAATGTTGGTTTGAGCATTGCACCTGTGTACGGCCACAAAACCAGAATAGGAGATCATATGACTTTAACGATTTTCTAACAGTAGCCACTAGCCCATATATAACCATTCATCTATGGGAGGCATCCCCTAGTACAGCCACAATCCGAGAACCATGGAAATTAGAAGAGAAATGTACCAGCCTTATGAACTCTCTTTGGACTCTGACTAAATATGAAATATTAGCAAACACTACATATTCATCACAAGAAAATAATTACAAATAAACAGCACGTTAAATGACAACAAAAGGACTTCCAGATGCTCCAAGACTGAATCTAACAGCCACCCAGCAGTTACATTGATGTGTGTTTTGTCACTTTCATGTGTAGTTTAAGGTTGTATCACTTACAGTATTAATTTTGGATTTGTATATGTTAATTAATTGTGATAAGCATGAAAAAAAACGTTTTTCCAATGAAAATTTCCATTTTCTTCGGGTTTTTTTTTGTCAAGTTTTTTTGACGAATTTAAGTCCAAGTCAAAAATTGGCCTTGTCAAGTCAATGCCGAGTCTGAGCTTCTCTACTATAGTTACAATGACAAGATCCCTTCTTTATACACCCATCATCTAATGCTACTTGGGGAGGGCATAACCCTAACCCTTGCCGACTCCTAAACCCTTACCCAACTCATTATTATAATACAATATTTCCAATACAATAAACCTTGGATTATGTCTGACCCATGCCAACTAACCATAACATTCATATAATACAATATCATATGCCTAGATACCAATCCCTACGTACCATACCAAACTTGTCCTACCATGCCATGTCCTCCCTTTATGGGAGGATTCATGGAACATAGCCTTAAACGCTTGTTTTCATTTTTTATTCTTAAAATGTAAGAATAAATGTTTAATACTAGTCTGATGACTATTTAAATCTAGAGACTTTCCATTGGGAGTTACAAAGGGTAATTAATGTAAAAAGTGTAAAATAATCTTAAATCTTATTTTATCATGTAGTCGCAAAGACACATGACTAAAACATAAAAATGACTTGGGAAGCCAAACAATAAAAGTCAACTCATAGCTTGCCAAAAACCTGCAAGTTTTTAAAAAATTCCAATGTTCAAAAAATCACGGAACAAATTTGGTAGTCATGTCTCCATGACGAGGCCATATCATACACATTGAAAGGCCATAAAGTCATGTACCAGTAAAACTAAATACAGAATTTTTAAATAAACATAAAATAATAAAACAGAAATAAATTTTTAAATCATTTATAGTGAAGAAGCTCCAAAGAATAAAGGAGTCCAAATTCCATAAATAGATAAAAGATAAAGGCAGAATTTTGTGTTCCAGCCTAGCCAGCATGACCAATTAGTGTATATGACCCCCTTGCAATTGCAAAGGATGTTTTTCGCTTTGCCTTACAGATTTTATACCTTGTTGGGTTTCATCCCCTTGACAATGCTCATGATACAGTGAACCCTGTCGATCTGTCTAAGCCCAAGGACTATGCCCGGTCCTATACATCAATGATCCAATATGATGTTGGATGAACCACAAAAAAAAAAACTTCTATAAAAAAAGCTAAGATTTATATTAAAAAGAAATGTCAGGCAAAGATGGGCATCACATTCCAACTGTTCCATCTTATATTCAAAAGAAAAATATCAAGTGCACAAAAAGTTAATATCTTCCGAAAACATTCTTTGGAAAAGAAAGGTTCAAAAATGACTTAGAAATTAGAATAAGAAGTACTTTTTGCTTTTTGTTTCTTTATCCCCACAGGTAGTATCCTCTCCAGACTTGCCAGTTTGTCATAACTTAATGAGTAGCAAGTACTCACCAAATTAACCAAGTCTGTCAAGCCTCACTAAGCCTTGACCTTGAATGACAAGTCTTGACAAATTTTGCCTATTGGCTCCTTTTGCAGACAAGCCAAGCCAACTTACTAAAATGCAGCAAGTTTGACGAGTCATGTTACTATGTGTAATTGTTCTAGTTAAGGCTACTATTTCACCATATGCCTTCATTCAAAACTGAAAGTTTGTCATATTGCATATCTTATATTTTCAAGGAAGATAAAATAAATGGTTTTACTCAAGCTTTTTTCATTTTTGAGGCAGTGGTTGTCTTTTGTGTATGTTGTGTGTGCCGGAGTGTGGAAATTTTTCTCCATAAAATGTTTCATTTCACATTTATAGCATAGATTCAATACCATAACCATGGTTCAGAAAGTAAAATGAAGAAACCATATATCAATAAAATATCAAATTTAGAACTTCAGTTCAGGAAATAGGTGGAACAGAACCTGAAACAAAGATTTTGTCAACATTGGGTTTGCAACCAATATCTGGCGAGCTTGCTGTTGATTTTGTTCAATGAGAATCTGCAAACAGAAAGTTTAAAATATAGTGATGTCCTACCTCCTAACATAATAAATCACTAGACACATATGATGCAGGGAAAAAATGGAAATAGGGATAAATGTACCTTCATTTGAGACATGACATCGTAAAGCTGATTCTTAGACATTCCAGCCAAACTAGAGAAAGAAGCATTGCCAGCTGCACTGCTGTTATTCCCACTGATATTTGATTGACCGTTTATCTGACCAGCATTCTGAGTATGACCTGCCATAGATATGTATGGTCCTCCAAATGTTCCCGCCATTTCAGAGAACCACTATCACTCTTAGGCCTCTGTGGGAGAACAAAAGTGAGAATTTACAGTTTCCAAAACTGTCTACATGCTTATAACTAAAATTGATGACAAGCACCAAACATGGGTCATTTCATTGTTTATAAAAGTAACTGAAGAAGATAGTTAAACACAAGCCTTGAGGGTCTCATAATTACATCCAGTCACTTTTGTAAGAGTGTAAAGATGAATGTGGGAGAAAACTAAGACAAGAGTGAAGTTCGGCCCAAACAAGACCAAAATCAGCCCTACAAGACTTAAATTAGCCAACACTTTCAGCACATTCAGATTCATGGCAAGCACTTCAAGCAAATGTATGTTATTACTCATTGTACCTCATCAAAGTTCTATTCACAGGCACTCCGACTTTATTCACTTTTCTCCTCTGTCATATATTAAATGAGTGTATGACACTACTCATTGTACCTCGATGGTTTCCATAAGCAAGCACTTTAAGTTCTTTTTTTAATTTATTTATTTACATTGATATTTGATGAAACTTTTTTTTTTCTCTAATCAATAGTCATTAAAGATTTTTGCCAATCTATAAGAGTGCTTTCCTTATATGGCTACTCTGATATAGAATAATTCATCAAGATAAAGATAAAGCCCAAAAATATGTCAACATGAGACAAGAATTCAGTTTAAGCTAAGGTTAAATGTGCAGCCTTCTGCTCAAGGAATTCAGCACTCAACATCATTTTTCTTTTTTTGGTTTCAGTCCTTTTTTTCCTCTCCTTTTTTTTCTTTTTCTTTTTTTTTTCTTTTTAATCTATAAGAGTGCTTTCCTTAGATGGCTACTCTGATATAGAATAACTCATCAAGATAAAGATAAAGCCAGAAAATATGTCAACATGAGACAATAATTCAGTTTAACCTAAGGTTATATGTACAGCCTTCTGCTCAAGGAATCCAGCACAACATTATTTTTCTTTTTTTGGTTTCAGTCCTTTTTTTTCCTCTCCTTTTTTTCTTTTTCTTTTTTTTTTCCTTTTTAATAGAATAACTCAAAAATATAAAGAATTAAAGAACTTATGTTTGCCAAGACAAATGACCAATTTCATCTAAGCTTATGACGTGCAACTCTCCAATCAAGGAAATCACTAATCCCATATCACAGGTAACTTGGACAACGTTAACTAAATTAAAATTTTAAAAATACAATTCTCAAGCTAAATGCCAAAATAAACAATTTTTACAAACAAAGGGAGAGAGAAGAAAAACAGATCATACAACCTAATATCAAATATTCTGCACGTTTGTAATATTTTTTCCCTTAACGCTCAACATGAACTGTCCCCACGAGTATAAAGCTCATCCAGGGTACAATTGGCTAGACAATTGCTTGTATTCCTCACAAAGCACATGATAGACTTGGCAAGATAATTAATTATATTCCTCATAAAGCACATTGACTCACGCATATACCTAATTAAACTCCATGGAAAGGGAAGTACAATATGACAAGCCCAACTGACCAAGGTCTCTTTTCATATTTGCTTATAAGGCAGGAAATGCTTAGGAGTTTTCAACTAAATGGTATCATTCCGCATCAGCATTGCAACAATAAGCAATTCGTACTCAAGTGTGTGATTTTCGAGGAACCAGCAAATGCATACAACCAAAACTTCCACAGAATATAAATGGAACCAAGTTGAAAACAAGATGACAGAGAAGTCATCCACAGAAAATCCTGCAGATACTCAATTTGGAATAAATACTAGTGAGAATAAATGCGCCAAGATTCATCACAGTTTCAATTCCCATAAAGCCATTTCAGTTGCACAAACCCAAACAAATAAAAAAATCATATTAGTGTGACAGGTTAATGGGACTTGAAAACACAGTGGACTACAATCGCCAATAAGGAGTGCAAAAGAAACTAAAATGTGCGAAAATTAAGTCTCTAAAAGGAAAACTAGGAGGCAACAAAACAAGAAATCCCGAAACAGAAACCCTAGACAAACCATTAAAAACCCTAAAACAATCAAAATATAAAACTAAAACTAGAGTAAACCCAAATAGAGAACTCTAATACAAAAGCCATCGACAAAACAACTCTAGACAGATGTCAGGCTGCGACCACACGGGTTGCACTTGGCTCACAGCTTGTAGTTTAAGAATTAAAGGGTGACCTTAGATTGAAATCCTAAATTGGATTTTACAGTGAACCTGGATGCCACTCATTTTAACACCAAACAAATATATTTAAAAAATCATCGCAGAATGGTAACAGGTCTTTCTTCCACTAAAGAACCAGTCCCATAAAACATTAACAGATGACTTGATGGATATATAATCTGCACCAAACTAGGTCTCCGGTTCCAATTTCTCCCCATATAATCCTGCACATTAAAAAAAAAAACAACAACCTAAAACACTATCCTATCGCCATTCCTAGGGCTTGGAGTTATTCAATTCGTGACCTTTAGAGTTTTAGGGATTTCTTTGTGCTACTTATTTTCTGGAAGGGTTGGTTTGAAGTTTTAAGGTGTAGCAATATTTCATCTTTTGCAAAAGAAATGCCATTGCTCAAAACCAGAAAAGGAGAAAATTGCATCGAATTCAGGCCTTAAATATTTTTGTAGCAAAAACAAATGGTGCCCAAAAAAAACAACACGTTGGCTGAATATCACCTTGGACAGAAAATGATCGTAGGATGGAATCCGCCTCTTCAAAGGGTGAATTGCAAGCGTAAATGCATTCGGTTCTTCTCCCTGTCAATACTTAATTGCTCTTCGTCAGAACGGAGAACATCTTGTGTTTTATGGACTCTGATTGATATTATCAAATGGGTTTTGTAGTAGTATGGACTGACCGCTCTTTTTCCCCGGTTAGTGAGAGGGTGGTGTGAGATCATCGGTTCCCCTTCTAGTTTCTTTTAAATTTAAGGAGACTCGTTATGACAGTATTGAAGAAGATAATTTCGCTTATTTTCATTAATCTTCCCTGGTTTTGGAATAAAGCAGATTAGATTTTAATGGAGAAGGTTATAAGTCTTCAAAGTTTTTTATTTATTTTTTTAATTATTTTATTTTTTTATTGGGTTTGTGTTATAAATTTTTATAATGGACATATAAGGTTGAGTATTTTTATTTCAGCCAGGATCTCAATAATTATTAAATCTTTTAAATTAAAATAGATTTTTTATTTAAACATATAATGAAGGGATCTTTGTTAAAACTAATACCGTGGTTGTTGATGTAATTTGTAAACGTTCTCCTAAAAAACTAATACCGTGGTAAGGATTCGTTAAGATCACTAGCCAATAAAAGTTAAAATGGTGGTAAGTGAATCAAAAAAAAAAAAAATATATATATATATATATATATATATATATCATATTTTGATTATAAGCATATGTGGTGTTGCTATAATAACATATACGCAAATTTTTTTAAGAAATGGTGGGTTGTATACACTTCTAAAATAAATTAATTCAATAACATCTAGATTAAAAGAATGAAATAAGAACACTTTTAGAAACATGTATGATAAGAAAGAAGAACTAAAAGAAAAACATTCAAAATTTCAAAAAAGGCGGGCACAATAATCCAAGCTTGAAGGAAAGTGAGTTCCTTAATGAATATCATAATATTTTAAGTAAGGAAGAGAAATTTTGGAGATTAAAATAGAGACTGACTTGGTTAAAAGAAGATAAAAATACAGAGTTTTTATAGGATGGCAATAGTACAGAGATCAACATCTAGAATTAGTAGAATTGAATAAATGAAAGGGGTTTAGATTGAAGACCATAGCAAAGTCATTAAGAAAGTAAGGATGAGTGTGGTCTACTAGCAAGGATGCCACTTGCATTATCGGTGATGTAACCTAAGTTCAATTCCCACGGCGGATATATATAAGAAGTATTATTCAAAAAAAAGTTATTAAGGAGGCAAGACCTTTTCTGCCAAAATATTCTAAGATCAAAGGAGATTGAATTTCTTAATGATAAACTATTGTAAGAAGTACCTTTAATTATAACAAATGAAAAAAATAATAAATTGAAGAAGCCTATTATCTTGGAAGAAGTTCATTTAGTTATATTCTCTTTTGATAAGGATAAATCCCCATGTCTGAATGGACTCTCTGTAACATTCTATCAACATAATTAGGAAATATTTAACGATTCTTTATTGGTGGTAGTGGAACAGTCTAGGATAAAATAGTACATACCTTATAAAATAAATGCCACGCATCTTATCTTGATTCCAAAAAATAAGGATGCATAATTGTTTGATTCATTTATATCCATAAGCCTATGAAATATGGCATATAAGATAATCTCCAAAGCGATGGCAAATCACTTAAGACCACTATTAGACAAAATTATTTTAAAGGAGCAATGAGGATTTATGAAAGGGAAATAGATATTGGATGGGATCATAGTAGCTCATGAATTAATGTATTTAGCAACTTCTTAAAAAGAGAGCAATGATCTTAAAACTTTATATGAATAAAATATATTATAGAGTTAAATGGATTTTTTTTGCAATATTATAAAAGTTTGGATTTGGGAAGAAATTGGTCAACTGGATTAAATCTTGTGTCTCTATAGTATCATATTGTAATGTCCCCAACTCAGCACTAGCTCAATGTAGAGGTCTGTGAGCCTAGACACAGGGTCCCCTAGGCTAGTCAGTGTGGTTAGGGACTCAATTGGTGAGGATTTTATGTGCAGAACTCCACGGCAGAGACTCGGATGTGATCCAATGAGCCAGAAATACCTTTTTTCGGGCATTTGCATCATCCGGAGAGCTTATTTTATCAAGTTGCAAGTGTTGACCAAGGTCGACGGTCGTTAGGAAAAGGGGGACACTTTTTAGTGTTATATTTTAACGTTGAGTTATAACTTAAAGTTATAACTTAAAAACATAAAGTGGTTCGACTAGGACATGGTGGTCCCTTTTTATGAGTTGAAAGACATAAATTAAAAATTAAAATAAATTCAAAATGGAGCCCTAGAAACCCTAATCGACCTCCCCTCATATTCTCACGTTGAGGGTCATTTTGGTTATGGAAGATATTATTATTTTTGTGGAGCTTTTCGCAAGGATTTTCACCAGAAGATCACAGGGCTTGTTGGGAGCTATCTCAGCAGGAATTTGTCAGTTTCAGGTGTGAGAGATCACCTTTAGTTGATTGGGATTTGAGCTTTTGCATCAGAGAGTTCATCTAAGCATTCATGGGGCAGATAAGAGTTTTGCCAAAAATTGAAGTTTTCTGGGTCGAGAAACAGAGCATCTGAGTCTTCATATTTTGACCATATTTTACCTGGGCAGGAGTTAGATTTCCCAGATCTAAAGGGTTTCAATGATTTGCATATCATGTTGTACCATTAAAAAGCCTTGGGATTCGAGCCATTTTGATCATTGCTTGCAAACGCTTCAGATTTCCATTCTGGAAATTTGTCCATCACATTTCTCAGTCTAGGCGACCATTTCAGAGGTATTTTGAAGACCAAAATCTGTTTGTATAAATTTCTAAACCAAATCGTACCATCTAGAGGGTTGTAAAAGTGCATTGGAAAGTGTGCCAAAATTGTTGGGGGTTTCAACCTACATTTTATTAGTTGGAAAAGGTGTGCCTAGCCTCCAGGAGCAGTTAGCATCAGACAGCACGTGATTCGGACACCAGACGTGAAGATATCAGTGATTCACTATTTCAGCGTATCATCCGGGCACACCCAGAGCCACGGACGAATTTTGTAATTTTTTTATTTCAGGTCAGAATAAATAAAAAATTAGTTTTATGTCAGTATTATTTGATTTTTTGTGTTTTTACGTTATATTTTCAGTCCATTTATCTTTATGAACCCTCAATATGAAACACGAGCAAAACCAACATTAAACCCT
Organism: Wollemia nobilis; assembly: GCA_028583015.1. Classification (NCBI taxonomy): domain Eukaryota; kingdom Viridiplantae; phylum Streptophyta; class Pinopsida; order Araucariales; family Araucariaceae; genus Wollemia; species Wollemia nobilis. The sequence continues at coordinate 824,590 of JAQPPZ010016822.1, forward strand.
CAAAAATAAAAAAAAATCATATCAGAAAGCAAACTAAAATAAAATAGATCAGACCAGTGTGCAATTCGTTCGTCAGATCGGGGTGTACATTTCACATATTTAATGTTGTTCAATGGGCTAACAACATAATTGTTTAAAGCCAAGAGAGGTCTTAGACAAGGAGATACTCTATCACCATATACGTTCATTATTATGGTAGAGGCATTGGGAAGGAACATGAAAAAGGCATGCAAAGATGGGCTAATAAGGAGACTTAAGACTAGGCATCGCCCATCACCAGTTTGTAGAAGATGCAACCCTTTTTTGGGAGGGTAGGGAAAAACAAGGCTAGAGCTTTGAATAATTTATTAAAGGAATATGAAAGAGCATCGGGGCAAAAATTTAATAGGATAAAATCCAAAATTTACTTCTTAAACACTCTAGCTAGAATCATAGCAAGGATATGTAGGTTACTTCAAATGGATTAGGCAAATTTGCTAGCAACATATCTAAGGATGCCCTTATTTGAGGGGAGAATGAGGATAGAATTATAGAATCGAGTTATAAGTAAAGTTTTGAATGAACTACTAGCATGGAAAGGTAGATGGCTATCATTAGCAAGAAAAGTGTAACTAATTAAATAAATCTTACAAGTCATTCCAACATATTATATATCTTTGTATATTATGTCATAATCAATAAAAAATGTTTAATCTATATTATTCAGTCATTTTTTTGGTCAATATTAAATGATTAAAGGAACTTTCCTTTGGTGAAATGGAGCAATGTGTGTGATGATAAAACTAGGGAAGATCTCAATTTAAGACTTCTTACAAGTGTAAACTTAGCTTGAAGGGAAAAATTGATTTGGAGGTTGTACAAACAGAGTCAAATACAATGGGCAATAATTCTTTCAAGTATGTTGAGCCCAATGATCTAAGCTTAATCTCATTTGCATTCTCACTACCAAATGGTTATGCACTATAGAACGTTTTTTAAAAAATCAATTAATCCAGTGATTAAAGGTCTAATATGGGTGGTGAGAACTGGAGAAAATTTTCTATTTGGATGGATACTCGATGTGATAAAAAACCACTCAATATAGATCCAATTTTGAAACCATGGATAAGATTAATTCAAAATAAATATGGTGATAGGGTTTCAATTATTATGTACAAGGAACAAGAAGGAAGATACAAATAGAAAAAATATCTTTTTACAAGTAAATCAAACATTATTGCTAGGAGGTAGTTAAGTAGAAAGATAACAACAATGATCTTTCTAAGGGGAACCAAGGATAAGCCGATTTGGGAGTTGAATAGCTCAGGATAATACACAACAAGAAGTGGATATAATGTAAAGCACCAACAAAATAGGAATACCACAAGAATATGGAAAATTCAAAAAGTCAAAATGATTGTATGGCTAGTAGGTCATAGGAAAATTGTATCCTGAGATAACCTAATGAAAAGGAATTTTTATGGCCCCTCATAATGTGTTCTATGTAAAAAGGAGGAGAGTATAGAACATCTCTTGGGACATTGTTCAATAGTATGGGAACTATGGCAATAAATTCTTAATATGTTTGGTAAATGCATGGTGATGAATGGTAGAATTGAAGAATGGTTAAAGCAATGGCATAACACTTTTAAAAGTGAGGCATTATAGACAATTTGGGATACATCAAAAGATACAATACTTTGGTTAAATTCTCTTTTCTATGGTTAGAGGAAGTAGTAAGTTTAGTTGAAGTTGACAAGGAAAAGTTGACTGCTTGAATCAAATAATGATTAATGTGTTTTCATATTAACTATTTATTATAGTTCTTGTAGTTGCACTTATGCTCCAGGAAGTAAACTAACAATTTAGATTTTGTAAAATGGATTATGATAGGGTGAAATTTTAGAAATATTACTCTACTAAGATGTGTGTAGATAGTAGAGGTAGACTTTTGGTATTATGAATTTTGCTGTAGGAAAATGTAGAGAAGGATGTTGAATTTTGGAATATTTGTATTTACAAAGAAAATTGAAGAAGATATAGAAAATAAAAATAAAAAATTTAGACTTTTTATGAAACAATAAGTAGGCTTAGTTATCAAGTTCGAGTTCGTATTCGAGTTTGACACTCTTAAAGTTCGAAAAAAATTCGACATGTTTAAAAATTCGAAATAAAATTCAACATAAAATTCTATTATTATAAATGCACATATATTTTTTTTAAAAAAATTATTTTTTATTTTTATATAAAATTTAAAAATCAAAGATACAAAATTATAATATTTTATTTTAATAATTTTTTTCAATCATATACTTTCAAATATTTTTAAAAATATAAACATTTTTATAACTTTATTTAAACTTAGTAATTTTTTAAAGATGAGAAGATTTTTAGACGTTTAAATCAATAATTTTTTTTAAAAGATAAATTATAACTTTTCTATCAATTATAATAAAAAATCACGTGATAAATTCATTCTAAAAAAAGATCATGCATATTAACACAGAACTATCATTGCTGTCCATTCTCTCAAGTGATAATAAAGAACTAAAGAAAATAGATTGAAAATGGTTGCATCCAACATAATTTGTGCAAGACGTGGATCTGAAGAATTTTTTTTATAACACTTTCACATTGATATATATTTTATATTTTAGAGGTAAGAGATTTTACCATATTGTAACTTTGCTTGAGCTTTCTATAAGTCAAGAGTTTTATTTTTTCAATGACTTATTTTAGGGTTTTTTATACTTCTTTTATGTTTTGTTTTTCAATCAAATTTAGAGTTTATTTGCTTATTTGTTAGAGTTTTGAATTCGACGAATTTCGATTTTTATCTAAAAAATTCGACGAATTTGATAACTAAGTATTCAGGTATCTAGTTATAGCAACTCAATTGAGATGGGAAGTGAATTTATTTGTAAACTCTCAAGCTCTAAAGGAGAGAGTTGTGATTTATCAAGGGTGGGGGATCCAAGTACAAACTTTTTTTTTGTAGCAAAAAATGGATTTCTTATGAACACTAAAAATAATATTCCTTTCTGTATACACATAATAATAGGACTAACTTTTGAATAATGAAGAGAGGTAAAGGACATCGAGGATTTAAATTTGTTTACCCAATTGTTATATCTCTTCTTCTTTGTTGCATTGATAATGATTAGGGAGTCAACTTTAATTTTAAGGGAATTCTATTGTCAACTGAATTTTAATTAGATTTAGGAAGTAAAGCATTTACCTCAAGAATATTGTTAGATTACAATTGAAGTTTTTCTAAATACGTAATAAATTGCCTTTGTAATTGGTGAAATTTATAATGATTTGTCAAAATAAACGAAACTAACCATTATCTAAATATTATAACAATAGACATAGAAAGTGAAAAGAAAGAACGATAATATACAAGAGATGAGCGAATTCCCTTACACACTCATGCGGAATTTCCAAGATAAAGATCACATTAATACAATGGATCGAGTAGGGGGGGTGTATAAATACCTCTTCAATTAAATCATTAATTAGAAAACTATTGATTGACATGACATTATGGTTAGCCCATAATAAGGTTAACGTTGCAAGGTTAAACAATAAACTTGTAGGTTAAAACATAAATCCTCATTAAGTATTATACAATGTTGGCCTACATACATATATAAGTCATTACATTATACTATTTTGACCTTTTTTTTAAAATAAGCTATACTATCTTGACCTTGGTTAATAAGGTAAAATTACATAATTTAACAATCCTCATTATTTAAATTGAGGGATCAAGGAGAGAAGACATTATATCCCCCCTTAATGAAAGCTTTATTGGGTTGATTCAATGTGGCATGTAGAGGACCTACTAGAATCTCCTTCATAATTCACAAGGTTACCTCCTACCTTCTTCTACTCAACTTCAATATTTTATAATCTCCTAAGGCAGTTTCTTATAGGGCAATCTTCCCTCTTACATTATCCATAAGAGGTTTTTAACTTTTTTGAAGATTATGACTTGCCCTTGAGTTCCTTGGACCTTGCCTCTATAAGGAAAATATTTGCACGAGAGTATACTTGCAAAGAATCACAAAATTTTTGCATAGCCACGTGAAAGTGAATAAGAAGAGATAAAATATTATTGAAGATTAGTTTTTCATGCTCCTTAAGATACATAGGAACAAGTTGAACCAATAGTTTAACATTCTAAAGAGTTGTAAGCTTATTGTAGTGGTAAGGACTTTGGCCTCTCTTTGAGAGGTCCAAGGTTTAAACCCCACTTAGTATGATGGGACCATGACCCCTCATAAAAACCTATGTAAACTCATTGAAAAAAACAGTTTAACATTCTAAAAGGAAAAAGATAAATTAACCAAAAAAATCTTGACACGTTCAACAACATTCTTCTTATTGCTTTTTGGAGATGCAATATCTACCCTTAAAGCCTTTACTATCATAATATAGTCCATGATGTTATAGAACTCAACCATTCTAAGATATAAATTTTTTAATCCAATTGATTGACTTTCTTTCAATATGATCCATACCTTAGTGGAATCACTTTTACCTTTGATATGAAAAACTATATCTAATTTTGTAAACATAAAAAATAAACCAAAGGTCTACTCCTTATCACTGAGTTGCTTCATCAAGAATATTTGAAATATCTTCTTTGAAGATGCATCAAATGTTTTTACCTCTCCATAAATTTATTATTTGAGTCAACCAAATAATTTAATTTCATCCATTTAAATGAGTAGCATAGATTAGACGATCTAGCTCACCTAAATTTACCACATGCATTGTAACAAGTCACTTAATTGTTACAGTTGGCGAATTTTTCGGGAAACGTTCTCCACGCTCGATGGTGTTTGGCAGGTTATTTGGAGCAAAGTCTCGAAAACAGTTGTCATCCATGCTAAAGAGGACTCTCTGATTAACTCGGAGCCTATGGAGGAGGGGGTGAAAGTGCATGAGGAGCAGGTTAGAGCTCACTGGTTACCTCCTCCCATTGGGTGGATCAAAATCAATACTGACGGTGCTGCTAAGGGTAATCCGGGCAATGCTGGCATTGGTCTGGTCTGCCGGAATCACGAGGGCACGGTGCTCTACTGGGAGTTGCAGGGTTTGGGCAGAACTACTAACAACGAAGCTGAAGCCATTGCTATTAGAGCTGCCTCTATTTGGGCTGTTAACCAGGGCCATCGGAAGGTGATTGTTGAATCTGACTCTCAGATTTTGGTTGGAGCCCTCGACTGCATGAGGAACTTTACTTTGACTGCTTGGAGGTTGAGGTCTTTGGTTTCTCAAATTATGGAGCTTTGGAGAGAACTGGATGACGTGATCCCTGTTTATGCGAGTAGAAAACTCAATAAAGCGGCCGATTTCCTTGCAAAGATGGGTGCAGAGAAGGAGGTTGGGATTCAGCTTCACAGTGATATGCCCTTGGAAGTTGAGGTGATTCGGCAGGGCCTGGATCGTTTCTTATGATTATGAGCAAGGAAAACACTCAGAGTGGTTTCTGTCGCGATATCGCGACTTTTCTCGCTGCTGCGGCCCTTGGTGGGAATCTGTCGCGATATCGCGACCTTTTGCGTCGTCGGAGCTTGCGTCTGAAAGCCGTAGCGATTTCGCGACGCTTTTTCAAATTTGGAGTTAAGGAGGAAGAGTTGTCGCGATATCGCGACCTTTTTGGCGTTTTGGCTCCAAGGGAGAATTCTGTCGCGATATCGTGACCTTTTTGCCGAATGGTTGCTCCTAAGAATTTTCGTCGCGATATCGCGACCGTTTTGGCGGGCTGGGCTCATGGGGTGAAAGTGTCGCGATTTCGCGACACTTTCGTTGGGTGCCCGCCTTGCCGGAATTCGGTCGCGATATCGCGACCTTTTTGCCGAATGGTTGTTCCTAAGAATTTTCGTCGCGATATCGCGACTGTTTTGGCGGGCTGGGCTCATGGGGTGAAAGTGTCACGATTTCGCGACACTTTCGAAGGTTGCCTGCCTTGCCGGAATTCGGTCGCGATATCGCGACCTTTTTGTCGAATGGTTGCTCCTAAGAATTTTCGTCGCGATTTCGCGACCGTTTTGGCGGGCTGGGCTCATGGGGTGAAAGTGTCGCGATTTCGCGACACTTTCGAAGGTTGCCCGCCTTGCCGGATTTCGGTCGCGATATCGCGACACTTTTGTTGCTATGACGCTCGGGAGGTTTTCGGTCGCGATTTCGTGACGTTAGGGGTGCTTTGGTGCGTTGGGGCTCGGTAGGCACGATTTCGCGCCTCTGTCGCGTTTTCGCGGCTTGCTTCCCCATCGCGGCCTCGGCTGGTTTTCGGTCGCGATATCGCGACATGTCGCGATTTCGCGACGTGTCGCGGTATCGCGCCTTGCTGCTTTCTTTCTTCTTGCTCTTGGTTGGGTTGAGTTTTCTCCCCCTTTGTAATAGTTCTCTTTTTTAATTAAAGTTTTTTCATTATTTTTCAAAAAAAAACAAGTCACTTAATTGTTGTCACTAATGTGAAGAGCTCAAAAAATCATGTGATCTAAGAGAATAATCGCTATAGCCACCTAAATTTTAATAAAATATAGCATCAAATATTAACTTTGTGTGCTAAGAATATAGGAATCACGTGAAATAATAGTCCAACAATATGAAATGTAAAAGAAATATTAAAGGACAATCTTGATATATGATGCATCATCCTTCCTTGGACCTTACCTCTATAAGGAAAATATTTGCACGAGAGTATACTTGCAAAGAATCACAAAAAAATTGCATAGCCACGTGAAAGTGAATAAGAAGAGATAAGATATTATTGAAGATTAGCTTTTCATGCTCCTTAAGATACATAGGAACAAGTTGAACCAATAGTTTAACATTCTAAAGAGTTGTAAGCTTATTGTAGTGGTAAGGACTTTGGCCTCTCTTTGAGAGGTCTAAGGTTTAAACCCAACTTAGTATGATGGGACCATGACCCCTCATAAAAACCTATGTAAACTCATTAAAAAAAATAGTTTAACATCCTAAAAGGAAAAAGAGAAATTAAACAAAAAAATCTTGACACGTTCAACAACATTCTTCTTATTGCTTTTTGGAGATGCAATATCTACCCTTAAAGCCTTTAGTATCATAATATAGTCCATGATGTTATAGAAATCCACCATTCTAAGATATAAATTTTTTAATCCAATTGATTGACTTTCTTTCAATATGGTCCATACCTTAGTGGAATCACTTTTACCTTTGATATGAAAAACTATATCTAATTTTGTAAACATAAAAAATAAACCAAAGGTCTACTCCTTATCATTGAGTTGCTTCATCAAGAAGATTTGAAATATCTTCTTTGAAGATGCATCAAATGTTTTTACCTCTCCATAAATTTATTATTTGAGTCAACCAAATAATTTAATTGCATCTATTTAAATGAGTAGCCTAGATTAGACGATCTAGCTCACTTAAATTTACCACATGCATTGTAACAAGTCACTTAATTGTTGTCACTAATGTGAAGAGCTCAAAAAATCATGTGATCTAAGAGAAGAATTGCTATAGCCACCTAAATTTTAATAAAAGATAGCTTCAAATATTAACTTTGTGTGCTCCTTAAGAATATAGGAATCACGTGAAATAATAGTCCAACAATATGAAATGTAAAAGAAATATTAAAGGACAATCTTGATATATGATGCATCATCCTTCCTTGGACCTTACCTCTATAAGAAAAATATTTGCACGAGAGTATACTTGCAAAGAATCACAAAAAATTTGCATAGCCACGTGAAAACGAATAAGAAGAGATAAGATATTATTGAAGATTAGCTTTTCATTCTCCTTAACATACATAAGAACAAGTTGAACCGATAGTTTAACATTCTAAAGAGTTGTAATCTTATTGTAGTGGTAAGGGCTTTGGCCTCTCTTTGAGAGGTCCAAGGTTTAAACCCCACTTAGTATGATGGGACCATGACCCCTCATAAAAACCTATGTAAACTCATTGAAAAAAATAGTTTAACATTCTAAAAGGAAAAAGAGAAATTAAACAAAAAAATCTTGACACGTTCAACAACATTCTTCTTATTGCTTTTTGGAGATGCAATATCTACCCTTAAAGCCTTTAGTATCATAATATAGTCCATGATATTATAGAACTCCACCATTCTAAGATATAATTTTTTTAATCAAATTGATTGACTTTCTTTCAATATGGCCCATACCTTAGTGGAATCACTTTTATCTTTGATATGAAAAAATATATCTAATTTTGTAAACATAAAAAATAAACCAAAGGTCTACTCCTTATCACTGAGTTGCTTCATCAAGAATATTTGAAATATCTTCTTTGAAGATGCATCAAATGTTTTTACCTCTCCATAAATTTATTATTTGAGTCAACCAAATAATTTAATTTCATCCATTTAAATGAGTAGCCTAGATTAGACGATCTAGCTCACCTAAATTTACCACATGCATTGTAACAATTCACTTAATTATTGTCACTAATGTGAAGAGCTCAAAAAATCATGTGATCTAAGAGAAGAATCGCTATAGCCACCTAAATTTTAATAAAAGATAGCATCAAATATTAACTTTGTGTGCTCCTTAAGAATATAGGAATCATGTGAAATAATAGTCCAACAATATGAAATGTAAAAGAAATATTAAAGGACAATCTTGATATATGATGCATCATCCTTCCTTGGACCTTACCTCTATAAGGAAAATATTTGCACGAGAGTATACTTGCAAAGAATCACAAAAATTTTGCATAGCCACGTGAAAGTGAATAAGAAGAGATAAGATATTATTGAAGATTAGCTTTTCATGCTCCTTAAGATACATAGGAACAAGTTGAACCAATAGTTTAACATTCTAAAGAGTTGTAAGCTTATTGTAGTGGTAAGGGCTTTGGCCTTTCTTTGAGAGGTCCAAGGTTTAAACCCCACTTAGTATGATGGGACCATGACCCCTCATAAAAACCTATGTAAACTCGTTAAAAAAATAGTTTAACATTCTAAAAGGAAAAATAGAAATTAAACAAAAAAATCTTGACACGTTCAACAACATTCTTCTTATTGCTTTTTGGAGATGCAATATCTACCCTTAAAGCCGTTAGTATCATAATATAGTCCATGATGTTATAGAAATCCACCATTCTAAGATATAAATTTTTTAATCCAATTGATTGAATTTCTTTCAATATGGTCCATACCTTAGTGGAATCACTTTTACCTTTGATATGAAAAACTATATCCAATTTTGTAAACATAAAAAATAAACCAAAGGTCTACTCCTTATCATTGAGTTGCTTCATCAAGAAGATTTGAAATATCTTCTTTGAAGATGCATCAAATGTTTTTACCTCTCCATAAATTTATTATTTGAGTCAACCAAATAATTTAATTTCATCCATTTAAATGAGTAGCATAGATCAGACGATCTAGCTCACCTAAATTTACCACATGCATTGTAACAAGTCACTTAATTGTTGTCACTAATGTGAAGAGCTCAAAAAATCATGTGTTATAAGAGAAGAATTGCTATAGCCACCTAAATTTTAATAAAAGATAGCATCAAATATTAACTTTGTGTGCTCCTTAAGAATATAGGAATCACGTGAAATAATAGTCCAACAATATGAAATGTAAAAGAAATATTAAAGGACAATCTTGATATATGATGCATCATCCTTCCTTGGACCTTACCTCTATAAGGAAAATATTTGCACGAGAGTATACTTGCAAAGAATCACAAAAAATTTGCATAGCCACGTGAAAACAAATTAGAAGAGATAAGATATTATTGAAGATTAGCTTTTCATGCTCCTTAAGATACATAGGAACAAGTTGAACCAATAGTTTAACATTCTAAAGAGTTGTAAGCTTATTGTAGTGGTAAGGGCTTTGGTCTCTCTTTGAGAGGTCCAAGGTTTAAACCCCACTTAGTATGAGGGGACCAAGATCCCTCATAAAAACCTATGTAAACTCATTGAAAAAAATAGTTTAACATTCTAAAAGGAAAAAAAGAAATTAAACAAAAAAATCTTGACACGTTCAACAACATTCTTCTTATTGCTTTTTGGAGATGCAATATCTACCCTTAAAGCCTTTACTATCATAATATAGTCCATGATGTTATAGAACTCCACCATTCTAAGATATAAAATTTTTAATCCAATTGATTGACTTTCTTTCAATATGGTCCATACCTTAGTGGAATCACGTTTATCTTTGATATGAAAAACTATATCTAATTTTGTAAACATAAAAAATAAACCAAAGGTCTACTCCTTATCACTGAGTCGCTTCATCAAGAAGATTTGAAATATATTCTTTGAATATGCATCCAATGTTTTTACCTCTCCATAGATTTATTATTTGAGTCAACCAAATAATTTAATTTCATCCATTTAAATGAGTAGCATAGATTAGACGATCTAGCTCACCTATTTACCACATGCATTGTAACAAGTCACTTAATTGTTGTCACTAATGTGAAGAGCTCAAAAAATCATGTGATCTAAGAGAAGAATCACTATAGCCACCCAAATGTTAACAAAATATAACATCAAATATTAACTTTGTGTGCTCCTTAAGAATATAGGAATCACGTGAAATAATAGTCCAACAATATGAAAGGAAAAAGAAATATTAAAGGACAATCTTGACATATGATGCATCATCCTACTTGTTGCCTCCTAAATATGTAATATCTTCTGTTAAAGCCTTAAAAATCATAGTATAATACACATCATCAATAAATTCTACTATTTTTAGAAAAAAACCTCTAATTTAATCAATCAACTTTCTTTCAATATGGTCCATAACTTAGTAGGATTACTCCTGCCTCCTTGGGTCTAACCTGAAAGTGGCATCCCTTTTGGGATGTTTTCCACAAATAAAAATAAAAAATAACTTAGTAGGATCACTTTCATCTTTAACATAGAATAGCATGTACAACTCAATGAGCATAAAAAAAACAAGGGTCTACTCCTTATTAGCAACATTTGCTTCATCAATAGCATTTAGAATCTCTTCCTTGAAGATGCACCTAAGGTTCTCACTTCATTATAAATTTATCATTCAAGTTGACAAAATAACATAATTTGATCCTTTCAAGCAAATAGCATATTCTAGAGCATCCATCTTGATCAAATTCTTCACATTCATGATAACAAGTTACTAAACTGGTGTCACCAATATGAGGATCTCAATAATATGCAATTCAAGATAAGAATCATAATAGACACCTAAATGAAAAAAGAAGAAAGAATAAAGCATCAACTATTAAATTGTAATGCTCCTTTAAGTATACAAAAACCACATGAACCAATAGGCCAAAAATATGAAAGAAAAAAGATAAATTAAAAAGGACAATGTTGACACATTTTGCATCATATTTCCTATTGCCTCTTAAAGATAAAATATTTTAACTTAAAACATTAGATATCTTAACATAGTCCACAACATTATTGAACTCTCTAAGAGGAAATTTATAATATTTTCCTATTGTTTAGATTAGAAGAAATCTATAGTCTAATCAACTATACCTCTTTTAATATGGTTTGTATCTTAGTGGGATCACTTTCATCTTTAATATGTAAAATTATGTCTATACCGATCAAAATAAAAAATAAACCAAGGCCCTTCTCCTTCCTATCAGCACAAGTTGCTTCATCAAGATCATTTGTAGTCTCTTCCTTTAATATGCACCAAAGGTTCTTACTTTTCAATAAATTGAATATTTGAGTTCTTCAAATACATAATTCATCCATTCAAGCAACATATGCTAGAGGATATCTCACTCAAATTTATCACATGCATTATACAAGTCACGGAATTAATGTCACTATTATGAAGAGTTTGAACAATCACATGATTTAAGAGAAGAATCATATTAATTGAATATAAACAAGAAGAGTATCAAAGGTTAACTTTTTATGCTCATTGAAGTATATAGGAACCATAATGAACAGTTGAAGAATTTGAAAGGAATAATAAATATTCTTGACACATTCTATATCATCCTTCCAATTGTCTCTTAAAGATGCAATATCTTCCCTTGAATACTTTAATATCATAACAAAGTCCAGAACATTATTAAAAATTTACCACTTTTTTTTTGTTAAAAAAAAACGTATACTAGAGGAATTGGTAACTCGTTACATTTTTCATTGCCTCTTTGTGGGTTCAAATCATGCTCCTTGTTGCCACTATAACCTCCAATGACATTGGGTAAACTTTTTAACTTAGCCGATAGAGTTGGAATGACATGCTTTATGGTTCTACAAGGCCTGAGGGCTTCGAACTATGGTCTCCACCCTCCCAAGGAAATGCTTTGACCAATGGGCTAGACCTTCCAACCTTTAAAATTTGCCACTTTGAGAAAGGAAAACCCTAATCCAATATACTAACTTCCTTACAATATAGTTTATATTTTAATGATATCACTTTCATATTTAACATTAAAAAGCATATTTAGATCAATGAACATAAAAAATAAACTAAGATTTTCCTTATTCTAAACACAAGTTGCTTCGCCAAGAGCATTTATATTATCTTCCTTAGAAATGCTCCAAAGGTTATTACTTTTGAATATAATTATTATTTGAGTTGACCAATTAACATAATTTCTTCCATTCAATTAACATATTCTAAAGGATCCATCTTTCCCAAATTCATCATATATATTTGAACAAGTCATTTATTTGATATCATTAAACAAAGAGCTCAAAAAATCATGCAATCTAAAAAATTCACTCAAAATGCTTCCACATGGAAATTTATGGTCTTTGAATTTTTTGCCTAGTTTATCCTTAAAGCATAAAAAATAATTAGTTCCTTAAACCTTATAACTACTACAATGAACCATAATTTACCACTTGGCTTTTATAGATAGATACTGACCACTAGTTATTCATCGCTTATCTTCCACCATGCATAATAAGTGAATAGGAATTTTCCACTTGTGATTTTATTATTCCTTTTTTTATCCTCTCTCACACACATGCACACATGTGCGCGCACACACACACAAGCCAAAGCATATTCACATTGATCTCCATTGGTACCTCAAAATTTAAAGTAAGCTAAATAGGGACCGGTGAGAACCAAATGTGTGTCTTATAGATGAGAAGTGTCCTAGGCTAACTTGGCTATCCATGAGCTAGTGTTTCTTTGCTAAGTCTAAAGCAAATACTCTATTATACGAGTAGGAGGTATTCCCACAACCAAAGTGAAAAAACTACTAGAAGGGAAAGGCATAAAAATTGATTGCACAACCCCTCCCTTCCAAAACACAAATCAAACACTTGAGAGCTAATATTTCATTCATTATCATGGGATAAAATAGATGAATTAAATATTGAAAAGAATATCATTTTGAAGGAGGAAAAATATAATCCAACTAACGGAATTTCTTTCAACATTGTCCATACATTAGTTGGATCTATTTCACTAAAGTATTTCTAAATAAATCAACATCAAAAGTAAATTAAGTGCCTCATCTATTTTCTAAGGACAAGATGCTTCATAAAGAGCATTTGTAATCTCTTCCTTAGAGATATACTAAAGGTTATTTTTTCTCTTTAGATTGATCATTTGTGTCAATCAAATAATATAATTTTACTAATTCCAACAACATGGGCTAGAGGATCCATCTTACCAAAATTTATTACATGCATTGTAATGAGTCACGAAATTGATGTAGCCAATGTGGAGAGGTAAAACTCTCATGCAAAATTACAAATATGCTCACAATACTTCCATAGAGAAATTCATGGCCTTTGAAAGCTTCATATGATTAATCCTTAAAGTATAAATTAGTAATTAGTTCCTTAAACTTTATAATTGCTCCAATAAAAAATAGTTCACCACTTGCATGCATAGATGGTTAGATATTGACCATTAATTATTTGTCACTCATCTACCACAATGCATAATGAGTGAATAGGAATTTGTCACATTGTGACTTGATATGTCCCCTAGGTTTTTATATCAAATTGTATCCACACCGATCATCACATCAACCTCCATTATCAACAAAACTTCAAAGCAAGCTAAACGAGGATCACGAGAATACAATTCATGCCTTGTGGATGATTAATGATCTAGGCTATCTTGGCTAGCTAGAAGTTCATACCATTTTGCTAGGTCTAAAGGGGAACCTCCATTAGATGAGAGGGAGATGCCCATAACCAAAGTGAAAAAATTACCAAAAAGAAAGTGCATAAAAGTTGACTGCATGACCTCTTTCTTCAAAAATACAAAGCAAATGCATATTATCCAATAGTCTACTATTGTCATTCAATAAAAGAGGTGAATTATATGTTGAAAAGAATGATACCCCTTAAATATTTGAACAAGGATTACAATGCAAGAAGGATCAAGATAATTAGGGCATGATTCAAACACATGATTGCTCATCCCAAAGACTTTCCACCAATGTTGACCTTGCCCAATAAGGTTAGTTTACACATTTCATGCATATAGAAATGACATGAATGATAACCTATTATCCCTTCAATGTAATATTTAATAGGTTGGTTCACTATGACATGAGGAGGATTTGTCAAAATATCACTTATTATCTATAAGGTAGTCTCCTACCTTCTCAAAGTCCACTTCAATATTTTATAATATCACAAGGCAAATTTTGATAATGTGATCTTCCCTCTTACATTATTTGTAAGAGGTCATTGATTACTTTGTATATTTTGACTTACCCACAAGTTATTTGAACTTTGCCTTTGTAACTTTAAAATCTATTTTACAAGGATATTGTAGTGATGAATTACTACACCTTTTGATTGATGAGAAAATCAAATATTTGAGTTACGGACAAGCATCAAAGAAAACCCTGACCAAAAAGGCCCAATGATCGAAGGCCAGGTTTTAAAAGTAAAATGTCTGAAGTTTGAAAGTTTTTGAGTCACAATCAAAAGATAAGGAGAAAAATTTCCAACAAAGATGCTTGAGATAAAAGTACTGAAGATCTTAAATCAATGAAGAAAACTCTTGAAGAAGAAAACATCGATGCCTTATGTCAAATTAATGTGGTGCATGTTCTTTGAGGAATATTGTCCTTTCCTATAAAGGAATTTCTCATATCTCTATGAAAGAACAACAATAGTATAGGAGCCACAATAAAAGTAGCTTAAAGATCCAAAGCATTAAATAAAGAAATATTTTTCACCCAGGTGATGGGAATTCCCAAAAATGGGTAGATGGCAATAAATATGGTAACTGCTCATCCAAGGGCTCAAGGCCATTTAACATTCATGACTTTGAATCTAGAGAACCTCATAGGGATATACAATCATATGGGACATGAATCAACATCAAAAGCGATAGCCACCTAGAAATTTTTACATGAGTTTTGGATGTAAAACCCTCCCATTGTAATCTATAAACATTAATAACATTAGCTTTGTAAAGAATAGACAAGTTTGTAATTATATACATTTGTAGGATTTCCCTTCATTTCTTTTTGTAAAAATAATTGGCTCTTAAGAGGCTTGTGGGCAATTTCGAGCCCTCGCCTCTGGCATAATATTTATAAAATCTTCCTTGCATATATATACATGGAACTCTATGTCAAATTTTTGGTAAATCCATTTGTTGCCTCTTTTTCTATGTGTATGTATTTGTTTATGACCTTTAACCTATTTTTTGATTTTATTAAGTGTATATGTGTATGAGGGATCTGCGTCTATTTTTGGACCAATCACTTGTTTTAGCTCTCCTATGCGACCCACCTTCTTATGCATGCATATAACTGGTAACTCTCATTTATTATTTATTATGTCAAGGAGAGGAAGTGTTCATCGTTGACACATAGCATTCATGCATATTTTTGCAAGAAGATCGTAGTGGATCTCTTGGAGTATCACCACCCCTTTTCTTTTATTAATTTGTATCTCTTGCATCCCTTTTCCTTTTGTTTAATCTAAGTGTGCCTTGAAGATCACATCATAACAAAGAGTTGGCCTTCTAAAATACTCTTGAAAGCTCTTGATTGAGTTGATCCCCACTCTCTCGATCACAACCTTGTTGTGTCTCTCCACATGAGGTATGAATGCCCTGCCAGGGATAATCAAAGATGATAATTTTTAAGTTAGAAAAAAAAAAAATTCTTAGGCAAAGCCACCACTACTTCCTGCCCTAGAAGTTTCCATTTATCTTGAACCCACTTTCTTATTGTATCTAAATATAGTCTATTACCCAAAAATTTCCTGATAATGAATTTTTTCCTTTTTGAATCACTTTGTCAGCAAAATTTTTTTGTACCTTAAGAGTAAAACCCTTTTCATCCCTATTCAAGGATAAAAAAATCTCTCTTCTAATGAATTTTGACCTATCTTAAAAACTTGCACCCATGAAGTGCCTTCCTTTGACCTATTTATTGTTGTCGAATCCAGATCTACTGCTCCTAGATCCAAAGGGTTAGAATCTCTCCTATTCGTATCCTTACGGGATCTTTTTGCAATAGAACCCTCGCCTATCGCATTTTCTGTTTCTCTTATGCATGCTACAATAGAACCCTTGTTATGATGGGCGCTCCCTTAATAAAGCAACCTATGATAATATGGTTTTCAAATGTATAATGTAGTTATAATGTAACACAAACTAATATACTTTGGGTGGGGCTATTAAGGACTATATATATATATATATATATATATATATATATATATATATATATATATATATATATATATTTGTGTGTGTGTGTGTCTACCATTTTTGTATAGTAGACTTTATTCCTTTGATAAGTGTTCTAGCCTCCACATAGTTGTTTATCATAGTTTCGAATAATTTTAAGTTGGTGTAGATATTTTTTCTTTGTTATTTTAGAAACCACATTAACTAGTTTTCCCATGGTATTCTTTTTAAGAATCGTATATGTGACTTCTACATTGGATCACTTCGATAAAAATTTATTAAATGTCTTACTCTTTGGCCTCTACTTTTTCTCTATTAATTCTTTGATTTTATTTTCAACGAAATAGAATATTCATTACCTAGATATTATAAATATCAAGTTGATAACATAATTTGTTAATTTGTGTCCTATAATATTTCCTTCCCTTTAGATATGTTGATATTTCCTTTTTTTTTTAAGAAAATAAGTTATATATTGATATTCAAATTTGCAAAGAATAATTATCCAACAAGGAACTTAGAGGTCACAAGATTGTTATCCAAAAGGAGGAATGAGCAACAAGGCAAATTCATAAAATCAAAAAAGTGCAATAGTATACTAAGGATGCTAGATATGCAAAGGGTACCATAATCATTGAGAAAAATTGAAACACCAAAAATTCCAAAATCACACAATGTTCTAGGGTTGTCCAAATGCATCAAAGTCTCTAGGGGCACAGAATCTTCAAAGGCTATAGAATCTCCAAAGGCTCAAAAATTACCATATGCTTCCTATCTTCTATGCCACTCATATTTTATACTTTTCTTTTGTCTTATTACTCTAAGATGTAAATAGGCTATGCTTATGGCCTCATTTGCAAGGCGATCAACCACCATATTATGCCTCCTTTCAATGTGGGAGTATTGCATATATTTAAACTTTTGCTCCAATTATCTCAGTATTCTCTAAACTTTTTGTAGTTGGATTGATAAAAAATCCTTCCCCTTAGATAGGGCAAATATCACAAGTCTTGAATCACCATAAGCATGAAGTTTTTTAATGCCTTGTTCCTAAGCCAATTTTATCCCATTTCACAACTTATCAATTATGCAACATTATTGATATTTTTCCTAAATTGATTTTGAATTTAAGAATTTCATAGTGTGGTGCCATTAGTATCACATCACCAGTTGTTGCATGACCTAGGTTTGATTTAGAGGCTCTATTAAAGAAAAGTACAAGGAACTTTATCTTTGGAGGTTTGATTGTTCTAACTTGTGGCCCAAAATTCATGATATTTTGGAGATCCATTTGGTGTACAATTGTATCTCCTTTTTTATTAATCCCCTAATGTCTTTGTGTTTATGATATATAACTTTTATGTTCAAGGCTATCTCACTTAACACTCTATTGGTTAACACTCAAAAATTGGTTCTTTTGTCATAAAAATTATCCTATTCCTATCCTTCCATATGTGCGAAATGATGAATATTGGAAATTAATACCATATTTTCCTGATAAGGTGTTTTTTCTTTAGTCCCCATTTGTACATTTAGCCCCAATTGGTTGGGTAATTTTATGGGTTGAAGGTTCCCGATAGCTCTGATCACAACTACTAGTTCATTTTAATCCAAATTTTAACTACTTTTGTACATTGAAAGAATATATGTGATATTGTTTCATTGTTCTTAAGACACCTATGGAAATATGAGGTCCCATGATATTCCTCCTAAGGAAAATGTATCTAGTAAGAATCTTGTTTTGAAGCACCAACCAAAGAAAGGTTTGAATTTTGGAGGAAACCTTGTAATTCCATACCTTAGCCATGGTTGAGTTTTGACCCTATTATTGTAATAATACCTATTGTCTAACTATGTAAACACTTGACCCACTAATAGAGCCCAATATAAGTTGATCTAGAATTTAGAGAGATATTTTAATTTCTTCAGTTTGGATGTGCAGTTGTCTCCATGAGTCTTGGTCAAGATGTGGTAGGGGTGGATCTCTTGCCCATTCAATTAAGCTTGCAAGAGAGTTAACACCCAACTATTGTAAGTATTATTTTATTTATAGGAAAAAATTCTTAATGATTAGAGGTCCTCCCAAGACTAGATCATCCTATATATTAATTTTTTTACCATCCCCTAGAATCCAAGAGTTATGATTTAATATAATATCTTTAGCTTCCACAATATGTTTTCAAATTGAGGAGGAACCTACTATGCCACTATTTATGAGCTAGATCCCATTAAAGTTGTTCAAATATCTGTATTTTAAGGTTTTCTTCCATGGAGATTCTAATGGAGTGAGTAGATTCTAGCTTAGCACTTAGTGCCTTGCTAACAATTGTTGTTTTTCTAATTCCTAGGCCTCCCTACTCCTTTGGCTTGGTATTAGTCTCCTAATTAACCAATTGGATTTTTTTCCTATGTGATTGCCTTCCCCCTTGCGATAGAAAAGTTCTTAACATTGCATCTAACTTTTGAAATATATAAGGGTGCATGATACACCAACAATTGATATCTAGGAAGAGTTTCTAACATTGATGTTATTAAATTAACTCTTCCAGCCAAACTCAACCAACCGTTGATATACTATTGTATTCTCCTTGACATCTTTTCTAGAATTATATTCCAAGTTTCCTATTTTTTTATGGAATCCCATAGGAATGCCTAGGTAGTTAAAGGTATCATAACACTTAAGTTTCCAAGTGTAGACACCAAAAAGTCGCACATTGTCCCTCTCCCCATCTCCGTGGTCAATCAATTTGCAAAACCCTTGAAAATTGCATAAATTGGCTAAAATCAC
The DNA here is from genome assembly GCA_028583015.1 of Wollemia nobilis. Lineage (NCBI taxonomy): Eukaryota > Viridiplantae > Streptophyta > Pinopsida > Araucariales > Araucariaceae > Wollemia > Wollemia nobilis. The sequence continues at coordinate 843,991 of JAQPPZ010016822.1, forward strand.
TATTCATCATCATTAGCCCCTTTGGGCTAGCTAAGCCCTTTCCTACGCTTAACCCTAGGTCCTCATGTGACCTCATGCCAACTCAACTAAGGTTGAAACCTTTACCATGGTCAAAAATCACTTTATGGTCAAAAAGTCAACATTTTGGTCAAATTGTGCTTTATGGCTAATTTCATACTTAATTAGATCTAATATTGATTTAATTAAAAGCCTCCACCTCACCTAGTCTACTTTGACTAGCCTAGCCTTCCACCTCACCTAGCCTAGCCTATCCTAGCCCTGCCACCTTTCCACCCAGATATTTCTCCACCCCACATGCCCCTGGGTCATTAATGCAAGATGGAGACTTTTGCACACAAAAATGATTATTTAATGCTAAGATATTTCCATAAAGGTGAATATTAATTGCAAATTGATATTTATCCCTAATCATCATTACTTTTGGATGGGTGAGGGATTCTCTCACCCAACTTCACTCATGACCCAGGACACCTCAGGGGACACCTCTTTGGTGGACACCTCACCATAGCACACCTCATAGGGGACACCTCATCCCCTTTCTCTCACCCTGGCCCACTCTATAAATAGAAGGCCATTTTCACCATTTTAGAACAACTCACTTTTGCATACCGAAACTCTGCCGAAATCACTACAGCCATTGCATCCATCACACATCCATCTCACATCCATCATACGAGCATCACAATCAGTTTGTCTCTTGCATATGCCCATTTTGTGAGTGAGACAGGTTGATTTCACCATCAGGATTTGCAGTTCAGGAGTTCTACCGGACAAAGTGCACAAAAAGAACCAATCAGGAGCATCCTAGGGACCCCATATGAGCAATCCAGCTTCAAAAGGGCCGGTTCGCACCTCACACATGTGAACCTCGTGGTTCGCACCCTAGGAGTGCGAACCTCTGCAACTGACACCATAATCATCCGGATAGGTAAGTAGTAGATTAGTTTTTAGTATTCTATTGGTTTTTATAAGTAATTTCATGTTTTAATTAGTTTTAATGAGTCTTTTGTCTGTATAACCATGGGGTTTGACTGAGGCAGACCCCCAACGCACTAATAGGATTTTGTAGGTTCACAGGTCCAGCAAAGCACAAGGAAGCATCCAACAAGTGGTGGCTCACGAGCAAGAAGCCCACCTACATCGAGGAACCCACAAAAGATGAATCGTGTTGTCTTTGTACCACATCTAAAAGGGCTTCCTAAGGGAAGACCCTATTGTAGCCTTCAGGGCAAGATTGTAAAAGGATATCACCTCTTGTAACCCCTTTTATGATTATCAATACAAATACAATAGATTCTATGATATTGAATGAATGTCTTATGGTGTCTTTTTGGTAGTTTCATTATGGCACGCCCGATGGGACCCCCACCAAGCAAAAGCTTAATCACCTTCTAACCAAAAATTGTGGTCTATTTTGTATGGCAGGTAGTTGTCATCTTTGAAGAACACCACAAACCAACACAAATGCCCTGAAAGACATCTCAGGCCAAACCAACAAAGGTTCACTGGTGCACCGGTGAGCTTACAAAGAGAGTAGTGAGTACACACTTGGGCGTGTGAATTCCCCAATCTACCTCAAACTACTACTTGATACCCAGGTATTGGTTTAGACACCCACAACCAATGACAAGGTAAGTCAGGGGAGGTTAAAAGCCTCATGTTCCCGAGGTTTGCGTGCCCCCATACCTAGACCACAAATTATCTCTTGCCACGACGTATGCAAGGTTAAAGCATCCTTGTATCTTTTGGCACCAAATCAGTAGTTAATTTACCTTTTTTTTCATTTATTTTCCTCAGGTATATGCGATATCTTCATGAGTTTTTGGTCATCTTGCTAGACACAAATTGAGTTTTGGGAATTTTTGTGCAGGTACTTGTGCTCAAAATACTCCAAAAGCTTCAAAATCATTACCAAGATCCCAAAAATAGTCAGCTCTATCCTTGGATACCGGTTCGCATGGCAGGAGTGTGAACTCCTCAGTAGAAGACAGGTTCACACCCGAGGAGTGTGAACCTCCCAAATTCACATAGTTTTGGACCAGAGGGCATCCTGAAGCCTTTCATACTCACCTGGATGTAGGTTTTGTCTAAAATACTTCATTTCCTCCTCTATTTTTGAGCTAATATTTCATTGTGAGCCACAAATTCCACACCATCACACATGCTTGTTTGTTGTAGTTAAATTTCCATTTGCTTTCTAGTATAGATTCAAATTTTAGTCATTTCCCTTCAAGTCATTTCCCTTCAAAAGCAATTAATTAGATTTCCTTTTTGAAAACCAATAGAGTAAATTTAATTTTGTGTAAACCACTTAATTAGATTTCCATTTTGAAAATCAATAGATTAAATTTATTTCTTGCAAAACCAAATAGAATAGATTTTATTTGAAAAGGCATCTTAGCATAGTTTCAATTTTGAAAAGGCACTTAATCTAGATTTGCTTCTAAAATAGTACCGCACAAACAAACACCACACACTCACATTCCATTTAAATGGTGTAAGGACCTAGGTTTCATCTCCAGGCAAAATTGGATTTCATCACCAATTCAACACCAGAGTTCAGTGAGGTCCAGGATTACTCTCCACTAGCTCACCTTCGAATTAGACACCATAGTATCCCCCAAGTGGATCATTTCAGCATTAATACCCAATCGGTCCTTCCCACTTTGAGTGTTGGTTATCCAGAATTCATCACTGGAAGGTACCTTCAGAGTGGGTAGTTTTAGAAAGCCCCTTTACCATAGGGCTTTTCAAAATAATTAGTGGGCGCAACTATCATTACTGTGGATGCCTTAAACATGAGGGTTAAGCGAAAGCATGGGTATGTCGGTAGCACCACATTGACAGTACGACCTCTCTTCGTGAGAGTTTATTTGACTCATTAGAGCATTTTGAGTCTCCCCCTTTGGATATCATTTTACTATACCATATTACATCTAGGTAGCCATTCACCCATTGGAAACATAGTTCTATTTTGTGCGCCTTTGGGCATTGCAAAAGGTTCTATGCTATGACATACCTGATTCATATTAGAAGATCACCCACTACCTAGATTTTGCTACTAGGTCATATATTCTATCATCAAAACACACAAAAAACCAAAAAGAAAGAACTTTTGCTTTTTGTTGAGTCTCGGGAAAAGTGGTTACAATAACACATCAAAAGTGCTATAACTCACTTACGGATTGTCCCATAGTTTCATTACCATGATTTTCACTGCACAACTTGTTTTTAGGTGATTTGCGCTCCCCAACGTGATCATCCTACACTCAAACTCATTTTGCATAATTCTATGTGAAATATCAGCATTCAAGCTACCATACTGATTCACACAGGTCTACACAACACAGAGAGGGTACACACAACATAATTTCACCCTCTGCTACACTTTTGGGTGGTCCGCACCCCTAGAGTGTGAACCATTTTGGTCCACACCCCTAGACTATGAACCTATTTTTTAGGTTCCAGATTGCACATACAACACCCTTGACCTTCTATTTCTCATTTTGGGTGGTCCACACCCCTAGAGTGTGAACCAATTTGGTCCACACCCCTAGCCTATGAACCTATGTTTTTTTCACCAGAGAGTATCCCGATCAATCACAGATAGCTTTTGAGTTCAGATTTCACACTTATTGACTGTTATTCCACTTATTGCACATTTTACCATGCCGGTTACGCGTAGTCAGATGCGTGAAGCACTTCGTCATGCTACCGAGGCTGCCCAATGGACTGTCCTTACCATAGGGGCCTCTTCTTCTCAGACCACAGATCCACCTTCCGAGTCTGAGTAGGTTTCATCCCGAGTTGCACCTGATCTATTGATGGGGCCTTCCACCCCTAGGGCTAGTCCTACATCTCACATGGCATCTTCTCCACCATCTCACTTCCTAGATGAAAATCTCGAGGAGCCCCCTCCTTTAGAGGATCTCTCTCTCCAATCCCTCATCTACATTTTTCTAGCATGTCATCTACACCTCTCAAGGTCACCCCATACCCATTATGGTGGCGAAAGAGCTCACTCCACTCCTTCACCATCCTCTCACTCATCCTTTCATTGATCACTCATCCCACCCACTTTTGGGAGACAATTCTAGATCGATTGTCTCTCAAATAATATCTCGATGTTGTTACCACTATCAAGATAGTTGGTATGATTTCCACTCCTTCCTCCACATCCACCATTATCATCATACAGATCATCATCTCAACGAGGCCTCATCCAATCACCCACCTTCATCTCAACCACCATCAATCGGTCCACCAACATATTATTCACACCCATATCAGGACTATCACATACCATCCCAGATCTAACCCAACCCTCAATCTAGGTTCCACCACCTACATCCTTCACCCCACAACCACCTCTACCTACCTCATAGTTCACCACATTTCCACCTACCAATTATCCACCATTTTCCACCTATGGTCCTCCATCAGTGCCTCCCAATACATATTTCAGTTACCCCCTACTCCATATCGACCACCTCCATTGCACCCCACCTATCAAGGTGTTCCACCTCGATATTCTATCCAGTTAGATTCTTTGTTCGCTACCCCATCTGCTCCACCTCAATCCTCATCCATACCACCTCCATCTTCAACTCACCTTTCCCACATCCACTTCTATTCCACCCCCTCTTCCACACCTCTAGCCTTTTTTACCACCCCACCCACATGGTCATCCACTACTACTACTCAAGTGCAACCTACTTTTTAGTATGCGTAATAGCAGCAGTAGATGCCCATGCCTACATCATCCCCTAGTATACTATGATGCAACAACAACAATAGATCTTGATTCCTGGCCCATCATCCCCTGGATATTATGACCCATCATAGTAGCCACCACCTATGTCCCAGGCTTCATACATTTCACCTCATCCATCTCAGGTTCCTATCCCATAGTACCACTCGACGTCAGCACCTACTCCATAGCAGGATGCTTACTATCAATAGTGGGAGGAACAACAACTACAATATCCACCACATTTGGATTACACGTAGGCCTCATCATAGCCACCTCCTACATCCACACCACCCCCTCCATTTCCTGCTCCTCCTCAAACCACTACCATGCTCTCTAGCGAGTTTCAGGCTATGCAGGAGCAACTACGTGCTTTGGATCTGCGTACAACTAGTTATGGGCCTCAAAAACCCACATATGATGAGTTATGCAATGAACCAATCCACCCATCTGTTCTTGTCCATCCTTATCCTTACAGATTTGAGATTCCCAAATTCAAAAAATTTAAAAGTAAGGAGGATCCTAGAGAGCACCTAAACAATTACCATTTTGCCTATTACCAATTGCACGAAAGTGATCCCCTTATGCTTCGTACCTTTGCCATGTCGCTTGGAGGTCAAGCATTAGATTGGTACAACCATTTACCTCACCATAGCTTGTATACATTTGAGCAGTTGGCCAATATTTTTCTTGAACATTTTACCATCAACATCAAAACCAAGCTTACCTTGTCCGATGTGTATGCTTTACATCAGTGGGATGATGAGCCTATTACTAATTTTGTCACCCATTGGAGAGTGGTCCTTCATGATCTCGCCTTCCCTCTCCCACCTTCAGAGCTCGTCAAACTCTTTGCCAAGAGTTGTCATAAACAAATCTCCCAAACATTGTAGATACATCAGAGTCGGACATTTGAGGAAGCCATTTCCCAAGCCAAAGTTATCGAGGACATCAAGGTCCACACGAGAAAAATCAAGTTGCATCAAAAACAATCCTACCCCACCAATTACCATTACAATCACCCTCCATATGTACCACCTACCACCCGACCACCACAAACCAATCAGGTTCTTCTCAATTCTCCATATCCGCCAGTGCAAGTGGCATCTATGCAAGCTCCACAACCCACTCCCCCATGATCTCCTCAAAATAAATTCCAAGCTAATCCTCCACTTCTTCCCACTCCACAACCACATAATCCCCCACCTCAATCTAATCCATACCAAGGTCGCAATCCATGTCCACCTCACCCTCCACGTAATTGGACACCTTTATCTGAGCCCATGCCAACTCTATTTCATCGATTAACTGAGGGGGGCCTCATCCAATTGCCAAATGTCCAACCACTTGATCCAAATCACCCTTTCCCATGGGACTACAATCCATAGGCCTTCTATGATTATCATCGACAACATGGCCATTCCATTGATTCATGTCGCATCTTTTGCCATGTCATCCAAGACCTTATTGATCGAGGCACTATTCAAGTCTCTAACCCCCTTGCACCACAAAATCAAAACTTGGGGATATATCAAAATCCCTTACCCGAGCATGGGGGTAATCCACCTCAAAATGATCCATGCCAAGTCAATCATGTCAATCGAGGACCTTCTCAGTAGGGGTTTGTGGGTATGATCAATATCGCCACTCATAATCAATGTTATCCACCCCCTACGACCGCCCAACAACCCTCCACTTCACAACAACCACCTGCTACAACCACCATCATCACCCCACCCATTCCTCCACCTCTCCCATGGAATGTCATCACCATCCATGGTAGTATTTCTCACCAACTCCATACCACCCCTGTAAGGTTATCCATCTATGACCTTCTGCAACAATCCCAACCTCATCGTGAAGCCCTTGATTCTATCCTCCGCTCTCTCGATCTTGAGACCCAAGATGCCAACTCCTTTGCAAACTTTGTTGGTAATGTTCAGAGATGCCTACAACCTTCTATCAGCTTCCATGACCATGAAATTATAGAAGTTGTAGGTGAGGGAGTGGATCCCCCATTACACATTCAAGCCTCCATCAATGTCGTTACCTATAAACATGTTCTCATTGATACTGGGTCATCCATCAACATTATTTCTACCATCGCATTGAACCACCTTCACCTTCCTCCTTCTCATCTTGCCACCCCATCCATGGATCTTCGAGCCTTTGATGGCTCTATGCATCCCACCATTGGTACTATTGTCTTGCCCATCAAGGCAGGTGCCAAAACCATTTCCACTCTCTTCCATGTTATCGAAGGTGAGATGCAGTATAACATCCTTTTAGGATGACCTTGGATTTGGGACATGCAATGCATCCCCTCCACCCTTCATCATTGTATCAAATATGTTCATAATGGATTAGTCCACTGCATCCCTACCGATGGTGATCCCTTCAAATTCTGCAATATCATCAGCCTTCCACCTGGTCCATCCTTATCATCTATGCAATTCACCCCCATTCCATGCCACACACTAGATAACACCTATCCGCAATCATCACAACCACCCCCTACACCCGACCTAAGCAATATTGCCTCCACTTCATCCAACCCACCTCAACCTCCACCACCACCATCTGCTCCTAATTTCTCCCATAGTGCTTCATCATCCTTCACACCACCACCATTTACCTTTTCTGCTATGCCAACCCCACCACCATCATCCAACACCACACCTCTCCCTCCTACGCCACCTCCATCTACTCATCACTTTGTGCCATGATCAACATGGGCACGCATAGTCCCCCATTCATCCAATCCCTCTCCTTCACCTCCAACCCAATTTCCCCATGCTAATCATCCCATTATTAGATCTCCAACTGAATGCTATGAGTGGGCACAATGTGCTGCTCGACTTGATGACCAATTAGCCCAATCTACCTATACTGATGCACATGCACCACCAAGCACTCCACCTCCACCTACTGCACCATCACCACCACCACATAGGGGGTCCTCTCCTCCACCCGAGCATCCTGATCCTCCCCATGTTTCTATCCACATGACCACACCTGGTCCTGGTGAGTATAACATTACAGACTCTCGAGTTTCACCATCCACTTTCCAAACCACCCATGATTTTGGCTGACCTCATGATGTGCCCTTGACTATTGGGGTAGTAGTTCCTCTTGGTCCTCCCAATAATTCCATAAACTTTATTTATGGAGGCCTTGACTCATCAGTGCTACCACCAACACCTCCACTACCACAAACCAGATTTTATAGTAATCTTAATCACATGTCTAATCCTCTATTTTCCTAGAAATATCTACATCAGTACAACTAGCATGGGTATGGCCTAGGGAGATATGAACAAGGATGTCATTCCTATATCAGTCCTCCCACTCACCTTCCCATCGATCGATCTGGACTCGATTACAATCTAGCCACTATTCACAATCTTGAACATGACTTTCAACATCTGGATCTTAATCCTCCTGATATTCTGCCTGATGAGGAATTTGAACCTACTATGCCACCTGATAGCTCTTCTCCTCATTCCATAATTGATATACCATCCATATTCTTTCCACCATCTCCACCCCATGAGCCCCTTTCACCATAAGAAATTGACACCCTTGTCTACCACTTCACCTATCTCATCATTGATCCATATTTACCTACCGATTCACCCCTACCCATTGATCCATCCTCCCCTCCCTCTCCATCACCCTCCTCTCTACCTACTACTCCATTTTTCCCCATTCATGAAACCATCCCATCTTAGTACCAAATTTCTCGTTCACCTTCACCACCCATGGTATTGAATCCTAGTCGCCACCAACCGGTTCCCAATTTCTTCCTATCCTATTCTAATTCTTTAAAACCTTCCTCACCCACCTCATCCATTTACAATGCATCGATCAACATGATTTCCATTGACCTCTATGCCCCCCTTCACTACCCAAATCAACCTAACTACATACCACCTCCTATTGAAGATTTCATCAATTTTGATGATATCTCCTCCACCCCATCCACCATGATTTCCTTCCCACACCCCACATGATCCGATCTGCTAATGCACCATTACCTACCATCCCACCCCACATCCCTTGGATTCATAATCTTGATCTTTATCTAGATGATGAATTCCTCACCCTAATTCCATTGATGACCTACATCTCATCCCCACACCAGCACAACTTCAGGATGGTTCTCACATGCTTGTTGAGGACACTATTGAAGTTGACATTGGCAATGATCCAAACAATCCTCACATCGTCTACCTCACCACCAGCCTCACTGAAGAAGAGTGTGTCCTTTATACCAATTTCCTTAGATGCTACATTAAGGTTTTTGCTTGGTCCTACACAGATATGCCTGGCCTTGACCCCTCGTTGGTAGTGCACAACCTTGTCCTGGATGACAAAGCCAAACCTGTCAGACAAAATTTGCATCGCATGCACCCCACAGTTGCACTTATGGTTAAGCAAGAGTTACAGAAACTCCTTGATGTCGATTTCATTGTACCTATCGATTACCCTGAATGGGTTTCAAACATGGTTCCCATCAGAAAACCCAAGGGGGTATCCGCATTTGCACCGATTTTAGGGATCTTAACAAAGCTTGTCCCAAGGACAATTTTCCACTCCCTAATATCGACACTTTGGTCGATGCTACAACTAGACACGAAATACTATCACTCATGGATAGTTTTTTAGGTTACAATCAAATTCATGTCAATCTGGAAGACCAACACAAGACCTCCTTCACCACCCCCTAGGGGACCTTTTGTTACAAAGTCATGCCTTTTGGCCTCAAGAACACTAGGGCAACTTATCAACGTGCCATGACTTATATTTTCCATGATCTTATGCATAAAACTATTGAAGACTACGTGGATGACCTCATTGCTAAATCCAAAACCCATGGTCAACATCTAGAAGATCTACGACAAATCTTTGATCACCTCTTAGAACACAATGTCCGATTGAACCCGAAGAAATGTGTCTTTGGTGTCACCACTAGAAAAATATTAGGTTTCATCATCTCACAAAAAGGTATTGAAGTAGATCCCACCAAAGTCCAAGCCATCATTGACATGCCTCCCCCTACAAATCTCAAGCAATTACATGGCTTACAAGGAAGAATCCAATCCATACGATGATTTATCACCCAAATTTTAGACAAGTGTCAGTCATTTAATCATCTCTTACAGAAAGGGTCCCATTTAAATGGGATAGTAAATGCCAAGCCACCTTTGATGACATCAAATCCTACCTCACATCTCCACCCATCCTCATTCCACCCCATCCCGAATGCCCATTCCACCTATACATTTCTGCTACTGATGTTGCATTGGGTACACTCCTTGCCCAAAAGAATGAGAATGACAAAGAGCAAGTTGTCTATTACATTAGTCGCACCCTAATTGATTATGAAACATGATATGCCTACATGGAGAAACTTTGTCTAGCCATTGTTTTTGCCACACAAAAGTTGTGACACTACATGCTTAGTCATACTACCTACGTGGTTGCTCATGATAATCCACTTCGCTACATGATGAGTCGGAGCTACCACAATAGTCATACAACCAAATGGATCATGCTCCTCACAGAATTTGATCTCGAATTCATTAGCCAAAAATCCATCAAAGGCCAAGTCATTGCTGATCAATTGGCTGAGGCCCCATTACCAAGTAACGGGCCATTGCTTATCCAACTTCTAGATGACTCAATATTTCACATAAGCAAAGCCGAAGAACCTGTAGAGCCTGAATCAACTATCAAACTAACTCTTTTCTTTGATGGCTCCCGATGCACACACGTTGGGGGTGCAGGAATAGTATTTTTCACACCACAAGGGGAGCCCCTCCCCTTTTCCTTCAAGTTAGGCTTTCCATGCACCAACAACAATGTTGAGTATGAGGCTCTTATCCTTGGCCTAAAGCAAGCGCTCTCCATGCACATTCACCGCCTAGACATATTTGGAGACTCCCTCCTTATTGTAAATCAAATCAAGGGAGAATGGCAATGTCGTTGCCTAGTCTTGCAACAATACAAATAGGTAGCTGAAGATTTATTGGCCCAATTTGAGTGGTATGACATCACCGCTACCCTGCACTCCACAAACCATTTTGTCGATACCATGGCCTCCCTAGGCTCACTCATTCCACAAAACCCACTTTTTGACACCACTCACGTGTCCATTCACACCCTTTTCCACTCTGCCATTTCCAACAAGCCCCTCCTCGTGACGATGGCATCAATATCATCGAAGCTACACCACATGACCCATGGTTTTCCCAAGTTAAGGACTACATCAAGCTCGGTATCCTACCACCTGATTTAAGTCATACTCACAAATGAGCTTTTAAAATATGTGCTATTCGCTACACATTGCTAGGTGATATCCTTTACAAGTGAAGTTATGATGGCATACTATTGCGTTGTCTTGAGCCATCCGAAGCCCAACGCATTACTCAAGAGGCCCATGATGGTACCTGTGGTGGCCATTTCAGTGGCATGGCCATCACCAAACGCATTTTATGAATGGGCTATTACTAGCCCACAATGGAACATGACTGTTGTGCCTATGTCAAAAAGTGTGCTAAATGCCAACATCATGCCAATCTTACACACTTACCTTCTCAGGCTCTCCAACCTATTCAGTCAATGTGGCCTTTTTCACAATGGGGCCTGGATCTCATCGGAAAAATTACACCTGCATCATCTGCCAATCATAAGTTCATCATTACAACAACTGAATACTTCACGAAATGGGTTGAAGCCATTCCTCTAGTTCAAATGACCGGTCCCAAAATTGTTGATTTCATCACTCAACACATCATTTGTCATTTTGGCATCCCATCCAAAATCATCACAGACAATGGTACTCCATTCAAAAACAAGAATGTTCATGCACTATGTGAAAAATTCAATATCCAACATAGCTTCTCTACTCCATACTACCCACAAGGTAATGGCCAAGCAGAAGCTACAAACAAAACCATTTGCGCCATTCTTCACAAAATAGTTGCAGAGTCACACCGTGATTGGCACAATCAAATACCATTAGCACTATGGGCCTACCGTACCAATATTCGCACTCCAACTGGGGCAACCCCATTTTCCCTTGTCTATGGCGCTGAGGCCATCATGCCCTTGGAGCTTGAAATACCATCTTTACGGGTGTCCATGCAAGAGTTCATTGATGATGATACAACCCGTCAAGCCCGACTTGACCAATTGACCTTACTAGATGAACGTCGCATTCATGCGATTGAACATATGCGAGTTTATCAAGATCATCTTCAACATGCCTACAATTCCAAGGTACATCAACATGAATTTCAAGTTGGAGACTTAGTCCTCAAGGAAAACCAACAAATTACTAGCCAACCGTGCCATCTCCATGACAAATTTGCACCTAATTGGCTAGGCCCTTACATGGTTACTCATAAGTTTGGATCTGGGGCATATCATCTGGCCACACTGGAAGGCATAGCCGAACTTGAGCCCATTAACATTATTCATTTGTGAGCATTTTATGCCTAGTAGTAGGCATTACAACTCATCACCACTTGTACATATGTATATAAAACAAAAAATCAAAAACACAAAACCACACAATAACTACATCATCATTTTTGGCATTCTATGGCACTAAGTTAATTTGCATGTACATTTATAACTACTTCATCTATCTCATTTCTTCTTTCTCCTCTCCTTTATTTCTTCTCTCATGAATGTTGTATGGTCACACTTCGAGCGGCTACATACCTTTCATTTTCCCCCTTATTTCTTCTTCTTTTTCTTCTTATTTTTATTTTCTCTTCTTATTTTCTTTTTGTCTCGGATCCAATCCATGTTGTATGGTCACGCTTCGAGCGACTACATACCTTGGATAGGTTTCATTTCTTTGTTCTCTTCTAATATTTTTCCTCTAAGTTACTCATCAATGTTGTATGGTCACGCTTCGAGCGGCTACATACCATTGATAGGTTTCTTTCTTCTTTTCTCCCTTCCTCTTCTCTTCTTCTTCATTTTCTTCTTCATTTTCACAATTCGTTCCACTTACGCCCTAGTCCACTATCCATAAAACTAGGGCAACCTTGTACATAAATTCATGCATTTTGTTGCAATCACATAGGCATTTGTATATATTCATTGTAAATACCATTCTTGGGGAATTAAACATGCACATGCTAGCATACCAGAATGATGCCCACATCCCCTTTTCAGGAGACAAGATTAGAGATATGCCTTGATTGCTTCACCCACAAATAGTTTTATAATCAACCACCATCCAAAGTTGGCATATTTCAAAAATACTTTTAGGCTTCCCTTGGTCACCTTGCTCTCTTTCCTAGACTTACTTGCACGTCTTACATACTAATAACATTCTGGAAATGGGGATGATTACGTTGCATGCCAGCTGATGCTTAGCAAAAATCACTCTACTTATTACATCATTTACATGATTTCTCATGAACCAGAGGACCAAAAAAAGGACAAGCTCCCCTCCCCCCACTTGAATAAAAATCCCTTGCTCTATATCTAATCTGAGCAAGTATCCTAGAAAAGCAAAAGAAAAAAAAAAATCCCTTGCTCTATATCTAATCTGAGCAAGTATTCCAAAAAAAAAGAGAGAGAAAAGAGTACTACCCACACAAAGATAGTCATATCAAAGGAGGCAGAAAACAAAAGCAAAGGCCTCAAGAGTATTATCTGCTTGAATCCCTGCAGTCCTCAGGTCTTTACCAATGAGCTAGCATACAAGCTAAGTTGGCATGCAATTATAACCCACCCTATTCCAGAATGGTAAAATGAACATCACTTTCCACACACAAGTCCAGGATTGAGGTCTTGTTTACCGAGATAGCCTCCAAGTGCTTCAAGAAGTTTTGCTCAGTTAGTCAATGGGATTGATTTTATAAACTATAGTGTTCGAATCTACTCATGACATGTTTCATATCCACCCTCATTGAAATAATGGAATGGATTACATCAACTGACTACTGCAATGATGCAAATGCTATCCCTAAGCAATACATTTACTTTGTTATATCATACTACATTATTTTATAACATCCATACCAATTACTTTATGCATCCAACATCTCACATTCACATGTACTTAACCATCATTGCATTCACATCATTCATGCATCATCATAAGTAGAAACAAACACAAACACACATGCAAATAGACACAAGTGCGTAGAATCTCATATGTATATATATTTTATAAAATTGATGCCATCAGGCTACAATAAAATGTGTGGGCCCTTACGGGCACATCATCACATATCCATGTCTATACATCACCATCCAAAAACTGCCATACGACTACAATAAGGAATGCACCATCATCAGGTACATCTCCCCACAAAAAGAATCTGCTCCTCATGAGCGCCTACAAAAAACAAAAAATCATGCACCAACTGCTCCCACAGGTCCTCATGACTACTGCCCTCCCAATGTCTCACCACTCCCTCCCTACCGCACCTCCTCCACCACCCTTATGATGACTCTACCTCTCCAACATCCCATCACTCCTACCCTCTCCACCTCATTGGTGGCCCCATCCTCATTGACTGTGACATCATACGGCACCACTATCTCCTACCCTCTACCACCACAATGGTATGTTACTATGGTATTGATAATCCAAGTGATCCAGAATATGATAGATATCCAATCCATTAACAACTCCCCTCACACCTACTCCTCCTACGCACCTCCTTGGCATTCAATACAATCCTCGCATTTACACTCCTACAACCTACCACCTCCCTCCATGACACCTCCAATGGCACTACATCCTCCCAAGCTCAATATCCTACTCTACCCTCTCTTCAGGCTATTACCTCTCACATAGTCTGCTCTAGCTCTAGCCACCCTCTAAATGGTAGGCCTTCACTGACCTTTGTCTCTACCCTCCTCATAATAACCTCTCTCAACCATCTCATCCCACTTCCCCTAGATGGTATCACGCTCATGCCTAAGACCATCCCACTCAATCTTGAGTACCTCCATATCCTATACCATCTACTCACTCGAACCCCAGCCACATCACCCTCATATAAGGTAGCCCTCAGGTCTACATCTACATCCTTCCTCTCCTCCTCCCATGAGCTCGAGTCACCCACTCCATCTCCGCTCGAATAACATATCTCTGCACCTTCTAGCTCTAAAGTCACTATACCTCAGCCTCTATTGATATGGTACCATGCAGCTCACCCCCAAAGTCAAACTCCTCCACATCCCCCCCCTCCCCTAACATACCCCTCATCCTCCCCATCCTAAACATCCTCCATAGCCCCTACCTCTCCACCACCAACCAATCATCCACATCCATCATGACAACATCCTCCATAGTCCATCCCCCTACCACCTCCTATCGATGGCCCCATGCCTGCATCACTCACCAACTAATCATGCTCATCCCGACATGGTCACACATGCCTAACCAATCGATCCATCTCCTCCTCCTCCTCACCCAACTTGGGTGATCCCATCCTCCTCATCCTCCACATCCCGTACTGGTGACCCCGCTCTTGCCCCTCCTGGTAGACCTACATAGGGTAGAGCTCCTACTACATCCACCCACCCATCCACCATGCCCCACCTAGGCTCCCAAGTCTACCTCGACCACCACACCTCATACTCCACTATCGTCCCTACATTGTCCACATCTAGGACATCAATCACCTCATCCAAAATCAAATCCAGTGGTGGCACTATAGGTTGTGGCCCCTATCTCCCCTCACCCTATAAATATCCATAGGAGGATCAAGTCACCCCTATACCAATCCAAACTATCAATGCACCCTAGAAAATGGAAAGTACTCCACCTCTGAGGAGTACTTCCCCACCACCCACCTACCACACCGAATGCATGCCAAATGCAAGGCATCCTGATCCCAACTAGGCCCTCCTCACCATGGCCTCCACCTAATATGCTCCATCGTCACTCACCCCAACTCCACCCTATGGTGCATCAAATCACCATCGTGCTCCCTCCTCTTCTTCTCCATATCTTCCTACCATCTCATAGCATAGGGTATCTCACGCCCCTCACGAGCATGTGCATCATATGACAAATTTGTAGGCCTCAAGATAGTGATGTGCTCCCATACCCATATCTACAGCAATGGAAGAATACTCAGCCCAGTCCTATCCATCCTCACCACCCCATGTAGCTCACGATACACCTGTGTCAATAGTGTAGGTGCCCATGCATATCGTCACCCCCGCTCCACCATGTCACACACAATCCCCATCATGTTCCAAGGGAATTTCACCCCTGAAGCATCTGGTAGTGCATGACTCACTATCAATAACATCACCATCGCATGCCGCAATGAGAGCCACCTCTCCCTCTTCCTCCAATAGTACATATAATCCACCCCCTTCTTCACCTCTACCCACCTCCACCTCTCCCCAAAGGCCCTCTCAAGAATGCCATCTCATGCCTCCTTCCCCACCACCATCACTGTCACACCATCAATCGACAACCTGTATATCCGATAGATATCCTCCAAGGTCACCGTCATCTCCCCTATCGATAAATGAAAGGTGTTCCTATCAGGATCCCACCTCTCACATAATGCGGCCATATATGCGTGGTTCACATGAACCTCACGCATCACCCATACACCATACAAGCCCCACTGTCTTCAACCACTCTACATCAACCCCTCTCCACCGAGCCTCCAACTCCTTCCTACAAGTCCGAAGTCGATGGCGTGTAAATATTCTCTTCACCTACCATCACACACACACCACATGTTAGAAATCATTCACATTTTTATACATATTTCATATACATAGCAATGTAACATAAATGCATACATTTTTTACTATTTCTAGGCATCATTAGATAGACATTTTATTTATGTACATATATACTTAATTCAGTTTCTCATTTACACATTGCATTCCATCACATTTTGCATTCACACGCAAACCAAAAAAACATGAAAAATTCCACAAAAACATGCAAAAATGACAAAAAATCATGAATTTGTACAAATCAAGCCAAACCCAGATCCCAAAAATCCAAAAATCCAAAAAAACCCGGTTCGCACCCCACACGTCCATGCGGTTCACACCCCACACATGCGAACCTCTAGAACCCGATAAAAATTGCATGGCTGGGTGCGGAATTTCATGCTGATTCCAACCATACCAAACACTCATGTGGAAAATGACAAGACACGTGTCAAAAATGCAAAAAATGATGCAAAACCCTCCCCATTGGCATGCAAAACGAAGCAGTCAAAACGAGGTCAAAAAAAAAAATAAAGGCAGATCGGGATACCCATTTGGCCCATTAGCATGTCCCATCAATCAGTTTTCACCCACATGCACATTTTCCCACCTATTTTCCACATCACATCCCATGCACACATCCCCATGCACCAAAAAGTCAAAACAAAAAATAAACGTAGATCGAGATACCCATTTGGCCATTTTTCCACATTGTGTACAAATTTTAATCATTTTCTACCCCCGCCCTCATTTCACGGTGTTAAAAGCAAAAAGTTTTATTTTAAAACCCTCCCCAAATTCACACATGTCGAAAAGCTGAAAAACACCTACCTCGGGCATTCCCACCCCTGTGCTGGTACTTCCCGACGCACTCGCCATCCCGCTTCACTCGATCCAAAACCTGACAACACTTCATTACGTTTTTCTTCTCTCTTCCACCTCTCCAATGCCATTCACGTGCACAAATGATGTCATTTTCATGATTTTCCCCTTATATATGCCATTTTGGGCGGGTTCACACCCCACACATGCAAACCGAAAGGTTCGCACCATACGATTCGTACGTGTGAAGTGTGAACCAACCATACCATGCCCAAATTTCACCATTTTTTGTCATGACTTTCGTACCATCAGCCATCTCTTCAATTTTTGTGCCCAATTTTTCACATTTGCCTTACATCTTCATCAACCGTCGCATCGCCAATCTCCATTTCCGTCATCGCCAATCCACCGCTTGAGGGGGTTATCATCAATCACACCAAAAGCTACCTTGCACATGATCAAACAATCAAAAACATTCCAATCATGGATACAACAAATGCCTACAAAATTTTTTGCTAACGATTATTTCAAAGACCAAAATTCCAATTCAAAACAAAATGATGTTTGCCAAATCTCAAAATGCCTCTGCCTGTAGATGCCACATGGATTCCAATCATCATAAGTGGCAGACGTAAGACCACTTGTGAATGAAGATCCTGAAGTTCTACCTTAGGCTCCAACGATTTATCAAATGTCATCAAATGAGCTCATCAATCAATCGAAAGCAAAAGTTAACAAAAGCATCTTGTTTCATCCAAAAATTGAAACATTTCCAGTTGATCATAGTGCAAGGCAATCATGCGATTCTCCCCAAAAGCAATCATTCACAAAACCATTTTTTATCAATGCGTCTCTTTCACAAACCATCAATCATCATCAATCCATATCATCAGTTTTTGTACTAAACCGTGTTTCACACACTCCAGTACAAAAAGGGGCAAAATGTAGACACCAAAAAGTCGCACATTGTCCCTCTCCCCATCTCCGTGGTCAATCAATTTGCAAAACCCTTGAAAATTGCATAAATTGGCTAAAATCACTATTCATCATCATTAGCCCCTTTGGGCTAGCTAAGCCCTTTCCTACGCTTAACCCTAGGTCCTCATGTGACCTCATGCCAACTCAACTAAGGTTGAAACCTTCACCATGGTCAAAAATCACTTTATGGTCAAAAAGTCAACATTTTGGTCAAATTGTGCTTTATGGCTAATTTCATGCTTAATTAGATCTAATCTTGATTTAATTAAAAGCCTCCACCTCACCTAGTCTACTTTGACTAGCCTAGCCTTCCACCTCACCTAGCCTAGCCTATCCTAGCCCTGCCACCTCTCCACCTAGATATTTCTCCACCCCACATGCCCCTAGGTCATTAATGCAAGATGGAGACTTTTGCACACAAAAATGATTATTTAATGCTAAGATATTTCCATAAAGGTGAATATTAATTGCAAATTGATATTTATCCCTAATCATCATTACTTTTGGATGGGTGAGGGATTCTCTCACCCAACTTCATTCATGACCCAGGACACCTCAGGGGACACCTCTTTGGTGGACACCTCACCATAGCCACCTCATAGGGGACACCTCATCCCCTTTCTCTCACCCTGGCCCACTCTATAAATAGAAGGCCATTTTCACCATTTTAGAACAACACACTTTTGCATACCGAAACTCTACCGAAATCACTACTGCCATTACATCCATCATACATCCATCACACATCCATCATACGAGCATCACAATCAGTTTGTCTCTTGCATATGCCCATTTTGTGAGTGAGACAAGTTGATTTCACCATCAGGATTTGTAGTTTAGGAGTTCTACCAGACAAAGTACATCAAAAGAACCAATCAGGAGCATCCAGGGACCCCATCTGAGCAATCCGGCTTCAAAAGGGCCGGTTCGCACCTCACACGTGTGAACCTAGTGGTTCGCACCCTAGGAGTGCGAACCTCTGTAATCGACACCAGAATCATCCGGACAGGTAATAGTAGATTAGTTTTTAGTATTCTGTTGGTTTTTCTAAGTAATTTCATGTTTTAATTAGTTTTAATGAGTCTTTTGTCTTCATAACCATGGGGTTTGACTGAGGCAGACCCCCAATGCACTAATAGGATTTTGTAGGTTTACAAGTCCAACAAAGCACAAGGAAGCATCCAACAAGTGGTGGCTCACGAGCAAGAAGCCCACCTACATCGAGGAACCCACAAAAGACGAATCGTGTTGTCTTTGTACCACATCTGAAAGGGCTTCCTAAGGGAAGACCCTATTGTAGCCTTCAGGGCAAGATTGTAAAAGGATATCACCTCTTGTAACCCCTTTTATGATTATCAATACAAATACAACAGATTCTTTGATATTGAATGAATGTCTTAGTGTCTTTTTGGTAGTTTCACCAAGTTTCCTATTTTTTTACTTATCTAGTGATATAATAACAAAAACATGATCAAAGTCCTTTCATGTAAACATTTTATTTAAAGTAAGTAATACAATTTTTAATAAAAAACAAAACTTAAAGTCGTTAAAGGTTGTGTTTTTTTTATTCACGTTCCCCCGTAGTTTATGCTTGAGTAAAACAAAAATTGATTGCATTTTATGATGAGAGACTTTTGATTGAGTTTATGCTTGAGTAAGACAATAATTGTTTTTTTATTCATGTCCATTTATAAAATTAATTGCATTTATGATGAGAGCCTTTTGGTAATGCATACAAGAAAAACTAGTATGTAATTATTGATAAATTATCATGTTATTTAAAGGCATTACATACCCAACCTCTTTTGATCCTTTATTGCATGGTGTGTCCCATACTACCCAGGTGTTGTAGGTGAGTTGGAGAGGAGAGGGCAATCCTCCAAGGGAGGTCCCAGGTTTGAATATCCACCCTACCAAAAAGTTGAATTGGTTATCCAAAATCCAATTGATAATGTTGGTGCGGGCAGGGTCGGGCGTGACTCCCGGGTGACTTTGATGGTGTAGAACCCCCTGGTCGTGGTCTCTCAGACCAAGGCGGCCACACAAGGGGTTTTTCGCTTTAAAAAAAAAGATGTCCCATACTTTTTATATAGAGTTTGATACATCTAGTAGTTTCAAATGATTGTAACATATTATTCATAAATTCATTTGTATAAATTCAAATTTCTCCCATGCAAATGGACTGCAACTACCAAGAAAACATGTCGTTATATAGACTGAAATGTATTCTTTAAAATGAATAAAATATAGCTGAATTTTTTTTATCTCTCTTTGGGTAACTCATTAGCGTACAAGGACATTCATAAAGTAGCTTAAGAATATTGTTGTCTTCCTCGCTCTTTTAGAGGACCCATGGGATTAGAACCTTGTGAAACTCTTTCCTCTCCACAATTTACCCCAAACACGTTAGGATTAAAAAATATTAGTGTTGATAATAGAAAAAGATCATAAAGAACTTGAAGGTGAGGTTTGAATCTATAAAATATGTATAGTTGGTCTTGGATCCATAGCCACTTAATCATTGGTCCATCCATCGACATAAGTTCGACCTTTACCAGGAAATGTCCCCATAGAGCTCAAGGTGCATGATGGTGGGATCGAAGCCTTTGATTACAATGTGAAACTCTTTGCTTCCCGTTACTTGCCGCCAACATGTATTGGTAAAAATGATGCTAACATTGTTATGATTATGTTTATGAGTCCATAAGCATAGCCTATTTGCATCTTAGAGTAATAAGATAAAATAAAAGTATAAAATATGAGTGGTATATATGATAGGAAGCTTATGGTAATTTTGGAGCCTTTGGAGATTTTGTAGCCTTTGAAGATTTGACGCCCTTGGATATTTTGATGCCTCTAGACAACCCTAGAACATTGTGTGATTTTGGAGTTTTTGGGTTTCAATTTTTCTCGATGATTATGGTACCCTTTGCACATCTAACACCCTTAGTATATTGTTGCACTTTTTGGATTTTATGAATTTGCTTTGTTGTGTGTTCCTCCTTTTTGGATAACAATCTTGTGACCTCTAAGTTCCTTGTTGGACAATTATTCTTTGCAAATTTGAATATCAATATATAAATTCTTTTCTTAAAAAAAATGGAAACATCAACATATCTAAAGGAAAGGAAATATTATAGGATATAAACTAGCAAATAATGTTATCAACTTGATATTTATAATATCTAGGTAATGAGTATTCTATTTTGTTGAAAATAATATCAAATAATTGATATAAAAAAAATAGTGGCCAAAGAGTAAGACATTTAATAATTTATTATCGAAGTGATCCAATGTAGAAGTCACATATATGATTCTTAAAAATAATACCATGGGAAAACTAGTTAATGTGGTTTCTAAAATAACAAAGAAAAAATATCTACACCAACTTAAAATTATTTGAAACAATGATAAACAACTATGTGGAGTCTAGCACACTTATCAAAGGAATCAAGTCTACTATATAAAAATGACAGACATATATTTTTTTATTTTTATATAAGTCCTTAATAGCCCTATCCAAGATATATTAGTTTGTGTTACATTATAACTGTATTATACATTTGAAAACCATATTATCATAGGTTGCTTTATTAAGGAAGTGTCCATCATAACAAGGGTTCTATTGTAGCAGGCACAAGAGGAGTAGGAAAGGCGATATACGAGGGTTTTGTTGCAGCAAAATCCCCTAAGGATACAAATAGGAGAGATTCTAACCCTTTGGATCTAGCAGGAGCAAATTCGGATTCGGCAACAATAGAAAGGTCAAAGGGAGGTGCTTCTTGGGCTCAAGTTTTGAAGAGGTCAAAATTCATAAGAAGATGGATTTTTTTGTCTTTAGATAGGGATGAAAAGGGTTTTACTCTTAAAGTCCCAAAAATTTTGGTTGACAAAGTGATTCAAAAAAGAAAAATTTCTTTGTCAAGAAATTTTTGGGTAATAAACCATATTTAGATACAATAAGGAAGTGGGTCTGATATAAATGGAAATTTATAGGGCAAGAAGCAATGGTGGCGTTGTCTAAGAATTTTTTGTTGTTTAACTTTGCGAATCTAGAGGATATTTCAAAGGGTTTGTTGGGGCCCATGTTTTGCTGGGAGGCTAAGGAAATGGAAAACTTGACAACCAGATGGTGCAAATTCTCAAAGATAGTACTTATTTCAACTCTACTAAAAATTTAGATGGTAGATGTAGAAAAAGTAGTAGGGCTAGTTATTGGTACTATTTTGGTAATTGCACTTTTGGTCAGAAAATGTTGTATTATTTAAAAAATATATAATTTAATTTGCAAGACAAGTTGTTCTTTCATGCCTAGATTGATTCATTTGTTATTCTTGGATTTATAGAAGTTGTAAAAGGGAAGGGCACCCTTTCAAAACCATATTATTTACCAATAGCAAAAAAAAGTCGCTAATCACATTACCAAATTGAATGTCTTAGTTCTTGAACCTAAGCATCCAAAAAGGGATCACAATGTACCAATCAACTAACCTCCTTATGGATAGAAGAGAGATACATTTTGATTTAAAGGGATTTAGATTGTTCTTAATATTTTCAATAAAAATGAATGTTAAGATTGGATAAACAATAGCATTATGCTTGATGTCCATTAACTATAATACACATAGTATGTCAAAATATAGTATTGCAAATAATTTATCCAATCACAATAAAGAGATTTTATTTTTCAATGAAAATGATATAAAGGATTTGACAAAGAATACTAGTGGATCAAGGGGGAAAAAGGGTATACATGAAATATTTGATAGAAATACAAGATATAAATGATGTCTAGACCATCAATTTTTTTGATATTTTTATAAGAGCATTATCCTAACATATGGAACTATAATTTTTTTTTACATATAAAAGACATTGCATTTAAAAAGATTGCATCAATCACACTTTGGTATCATTTTGTAAAGGATTCAATTGTCACTTTGGCATCCTTTAATACAATAAATTTAAATAATAATTTATAAATTTGATTTTACTTTCTATATTTTCAAGTGGATATTGTTAAAAGTGATCATGTTGGAGTACAATAAGATCTTGTTATGTGTCTAATGTTACTTAAAACACATGAGTCCTAACATTCATGTGCCTTCTAAAGCGACTTTTTCACAATATGGAGTCAATAAATATATAAAGTTGTAATTGATTAAAATAGGTTAAATATATTTTGTCTTTGATTCTTAGGAGTTGATAGTTATATATAGACATCATAACAACTGAAATATGATTAAGAATAGTTAGTATAGCAAACATATAATTAAAGACAGAATAAAAACTACAATAAAATTTTTTACATATCTAGTGATATAATAACTAAAACATGATCAAAGTCCATTGATGTAAACATCATTTCTTTTTATAGTAAGTATTACAAATTTTAATGAAAAACAAAACTTAAAGTTGTTAGAGATTGTTGTATTTTTTTATTCATGTTCCCCTGTAGTTTATGCTTGAGTAACACAACGTTCCATTTATAAAATTGATTGCATTTATGATGAAAACCTTTTGGTAATACATATAAGAAAAGTTAATATGTAATTATCAATAAATTATCATGCTATTTAAAAGCATCACATGTCCAACCTCTTTTGATAATTTATTGCATGGTTTTAAAGATGCCCCACACTATTTTATATAGAGTTTGATATATCTAGTAGTTTCAAACAATTGTAACATATTGTTCATAAATTTATTTGTATAAATTCACATTTTTTCCATGTAAATGGACTGTAACTACCAAGAAAACATGTTGTAATATAGACTGAAATGTATTCTTTAAAATGAATAAAATTTAGCTGATTTTTTTGTTATAACTCTCTTTGGGTAACTCATTAGCGTACAAGGACATTCATAAATTAGCTTAAGAATCTTGTTGTCTTCCTCGCTCTTTAGTAGGACCCATGGGATTAGAACCTTCGCTTGTGGTGTAAATCTCTTTCCTCTCCACCATTTACGCCAAAAACTTTAGGATTAAAAAAATATTAGTATTGACAATAGGGAAAGATCATAAAGAACTTGAAGGTGAGGTTTGAATCTATAAAATGTGTATAGTTGATCTTGGATCCATAGCCACTTAACCATTGGTCCATCCATCGACATAAGTTCGACCTCTACCACAAAGTGTCCCCATAGAGCTCAAGGTGCATGATGGTGGGATCGAAGCCTTTGATTATAGTGTGAAACTCTTTGCTTCTTGTTACTTGCCCAACACATATTGGTAAAAATGATGCTAACATTGTTATGATTATGTTATGATAACATTAATACTTTATTATGTAGTTTAGGTGGGACTAGAAATATCTCCGCCATCTAAAGTTTGGTCTCTTCAATAAACAAGTTTTTATTCTCAAACTAAAGATAAAATCAATTCATAACAAAAAGACGAGGCATCATTGCCACCAATGTGAAGTGAACTTGTTTTTATGATGAATAGTATTTTACAAATGTTAGAAATGGTAAAATACTACATGTGACAACCTTGAACTCTATACAATTGTATCCAAACATGATGAATATAACCTAATGCATTGTCCATTTCTCTTTCTCATATAAGAAGACATCCGACCTTAGAAGACCACCTTCTACTCTAGCAACATGTTGAAGAGAAGTTATACTTAAAAAAAAAAAGTTTTAACATTTTATATTGTTGAAATTTAAAAGACATAAGGATACATTTTTTTTTTGTAAACAATACATTGTTAAAACAAACATATTAGACTCCTTGATAGATAGATAAATAGGTATTAACGCGAATGGAATTCCAATCATGGAATATGCCACTAGACTTGCATCATCACATTGACAGGTTAGAATGAGAAAAATATTCTTTAAAAATTAGAAAATAAAAGTAATATATTTATTTTTTTAAACAATACAATGTTATAACAAACATATCAAACTCTTTAAAAAAAAAAATAAGAATGTGAGAAATATTCTTTAAAAATTAGAAAATAAAGGGAAGATGGAGTGGTTCATATGCTAGTGTTGATTAATGACAACCAAACCACACCACAAAGAGAAGAGGTGTGGTGCAGGTGTATATGCTAGAATTGAAATTAGAGTTCAAATAATGCGAAGTAGAAGAGGTGGTACAACTAGCGGCCACACTTCCCAATGGTATAGCAACAAAGGGGTCTTAGATCATCAAAATGAAACGCCAATGACCTACCATTGAAGTTGGAGTTGGAGTTGGAATGTCATGCAAAAATGATCCTTAACTCAAAATAAAATTAATTCGTTTTATATTCATTCATTGTTGAACAAAATAAAAATAAACTAATATTATTATTATAATTAAGAGAGTCTTTAACTTACATTAACCGTTCATTTATTGATCATGTGAACGATTTAGAAGGTAAAGGTATTAATAAAAATTTAGGTAAGTGCATTTATCATTTATCGTGGAAATAGAAAGCAAGTTGTTGTTAAAGACGGAGGAAATTTCAACGTAACGTGGGAGAAATAAACCACTAAATTAGAAACATCCACACACAATTCAGCTGAAAATGTTTTGTACCACATGAGCAAGGCAGGAACTAAGGGCCTACATATAAAGAAAAGTGAGTATTACTAAGCACGACCTTACTTGAACAGGATCTGTTCTATATGTTGTACAACTTGGTCTATGTATCAAACATAGACAAGCACCAAAGTTCGGAGGAAGGATGGCTCTGAGGCCAGAGTGCGAATAACTGAGGCCTCATTTCCAAGGGCTTGCTCTTGGTAAGGAAGTTGAAACAACCATTAGAATCCCTAAAAATGTCCTCTTTCTCCCATTATTACCTAATGAAGAAGACATTCTAAATTTATTATAAGCCAAGGATAAAAGGATCCCTCTATAGTACCATAATAGAGAGTTTCCTCAAAATCCTAATCCTAGTTGGAGGAGGCATAAGTGGTTTGATTATGTTTGCTACGTCAAAATTAGCTTTAAATTAGATAACATTCCCCTTGATCCAGACCATTTTAAATAAGGTAACATTATGAATGTTGAACCTAGTCGACATTGACATAATCCCCCTTGAGCAACCATGCATAGCACAAATTATGGCTAGCCTATCTAAGAAAGAATAAGTTATCTTTACTACCTTGCCTAAGGAGTATAAATATATATTTTCTTAGGAATATATTACCATGCCTAGAATGGATGAGGATTTGATCATCCATAACATTTCTACCTTTGAAGATGCCACTTCTTTCAGACAAAAGCAAAGAAAGTTATCTCCTCTCATTCAAGACCTATACAAAATTGAAATATAGAAGTTGTTAGATGTCAACTTTATTAGACCTATTCATTTTTTAGGATAGGTTTCTAACATTGTACTTGTGAAGAAGAAATAAAAGAATGTTATCTAGATTTTTTGTGACTTTAAAAATATCAACCTTTCCTATTCTTAGGATAACTTTTCTTTGTCCTCTATTTATGTGATTATCAATTCTACCATAGGGTGTGAAAATTTTCCCCTTATGGATGGCTATTCAAGGTATAGCCAATACAGATTACCCCTAAGGACCAAGTTAAAACAAATTTTACTACATCTTGGGGCACATTTTGCTATGTTGTCATGCCAATTGGATTGAAAATGTTGGAGCTACTTGTCAATGGGCCATGACAACCATATTTCATAACTTGACTAGAAAGATAGGGGAGTATTATGTGGATTATATCTTGGGTAATTCTAAAAGATAGAATAACTACCCAACTTACCTTTGTGTCATATTTTAGTGAGTACATCACTATGAGGTTAGGATTAACCCTAAGAAATGTGTGTTTGGTGTTACTAGTAGCTAGATTTTAGAATTCATGGTGTCTTATAGGGCTATATATATTGATCATGCAATCAAAATCAAGGCTATAAATGCTATACCTCCCTCTTGAACTGTTAAAGATATAAATCCTTCTTGGGAAATCTTGGAGCCATTAGAAAATTTATTCTTGAGTTAGCTTTCAAAGTTTATTCATTTAATCACTTACTTAAAAGACATAGTGTTCAAATAAGATGAAATTTGTAGCAAGGTCTTTCTTGAATTCAAGAAATTTCTATTGGCCCCCAACTCTTTGCTAACTTAACCCAGGTAAACCATTTTTCCTATATATATTGGCTACTCAAGTTTCCTTTAGAGTGGTCCTTATCCAACAAGATGATAATAATGAGTATATATTATATTATATTAAACAAACAATTCTTCTTATAGAAAATTAGTCCAGTCACATGGAGAAATACTATCTAGCTATCTACTTTGCATGTAAGAAACTAAGACATTACATGTTGTATCAGACAACTTATGTGGTCATAAAAACTATCTTAGACACATGCTACAAAAACCTTAGATCTGTAGTGACACCTAATATAAAAAATGGATCGCAATAATTCAAGAATTTGATCTCAATATCATAACACAAAGGGCGATGAAATCTTAGGTGATTTTTGATTAGTTGGTAACTACTCTTGACCCAACATAACAACTCTAAAAGAAGGCATTATGTGATGAGGATATAATGGTTGTTTTTTATGTGTCTCATAATGTTGTCATATTTCCTTCCTCCATTATCTCTAATCTAATTCAAGAGTTTGTTCCTTATGATCTTACTAACTAGGAAAAGGCTCTCTTGGAGTCTTGTGAGGCTATCAAGAGGTATCATGAAGTCAAAACTAAAGATAAGTCTGATACACCTTCTAATTCTTAAGAATTTGATTAAGACTTTCATCTTGACACATGTTTTCTTCACTTTTATGGAGCAAAGAATGACTTTGGGTTGGATTTTATATATTTCTCAATTTTCCAATGGGCCTAACTATTCCCATGGCCTTTTGCATAATTTTTATAGCATTACTAACAATGCTATAGAACACGAGGCTTTAATCTTAGGGATCTATGTATTTTAAGCACATTAGAGTGTTAGGAAACTCTCAAGTATTAGTTTGAGAAAGGAGGAGACCTTGTTGATTAAAAAAACTAATTTTTTATTCTAGTTTATGTTTGTAAGTATTGCAAGTATTTATTTAATCTTGGAGTTATAAGGACATCCAAGAAGAATTTAGTTCATGATAAAAGAGTTATAATTATGAAATTTGATTGTTTCCATCCATTAAAAGAATATGCTATTATCTGGTACAAGATATCTTTTGTCTAAAAAATAAAATGAGCCACATGAAGCATCACACTAGAGTTTGAACACATTTGTAATCATCCCCTTTGTGACTTGTTACCTTTGTTTGTGTAAAATATGTATAGGAGTGGAGTGAGATTAATTATACATAATTGTTTTCATCTGAAGATCATGTCATCATAAAATTGGGCTATCTAGAGAAGAACTATCATTTGGAGAAGAATTATCAAGAGTGTTACCAGCTAAAGATGTTGTATGGAGCTTTCATCAAGAGTTGTCATCTAAATCTACTGTCGAGAGCTTACATTTGGAGTTATCACCTATAAATGCTATTTAGAGCTATCATTTGGAGATTCCATATAGAGATACCATTAGAGAAAACTTACCATCTGGAGCTAAATCTGCTATCTACATAAGAGATGATATCTAGGTTATCATCTAGAGAAGAGTTGTTGTATAGAGACATTGGTGTCATCATGTAACATGCCATTTAAAAGAGACATCTAGAGATGCTATCATAAAATATTGTTGTGATGAATTTATTATTATCATTTAAAAAAAGGATCATATGAAGTAAACATTGATATTATTGTTCATTGATCAGGTCATCTAGCAATAAGGTCATCTAAAGATGCATAAAGACCATTTATTTTGAAGTTGTCATTTATTTAATACATGGGTGGTATTAAAGGTAACTTCCAATGAAGTGTTTCCAATTGAAGGCTTGTACTATGAATTTAAAAAAAATACCTATTACTACAATTTACTACGAGGAAAGTGTTTATTTGCTACATACAATGAACAAGCCATCCAAAAATGGAATGAAGGCAAAAATATATTTAAATAAATAAATTTAAAAAATCCCACATGCTTCATGGGAATTATCTTTCAAGCATTTAAAAACTATTACTATTTTTATTATTATTAAATGTAGGTGACACAATAATGATTTGGCATATGTTTTATTACCCTAGAATGTTGACAAAAATTTCCCTAGAGATTCAAGTTAGAGAAAATCCTGGTTAAACATGATATCCAATTTGAATGATCATACTAACAACAAATATTAGTTCTACAACTTGCTATGCTTATATGTAAATTTAATATAGAGGCATGAAGGTGTTAACGTGCCACATGCAAGGGAGATTCTATATTATAGTTTTTACAATGCTTTGATTTCCTATGGTGGATGTCTTTTGGAACTCTCCATGCAAGTTGTATTGCATCACAAAAAAATTGATTCGTTGTTGATTGTGCAAAGCACAAAATCGACATCACATTGATGTGGTATTTTTTGAAGCTAAAATAGTTTGATATCCCATATTATTTGTATGAAGTTATGTTCACCTACATTTGATTTTCACTCACTTTGTGTGAGATGCATGATACATACTTGAGAGATGCCTATGATGATAAGCAATTCTATTCATTGTGGATTTTATTAAAAGTGATCATGTTGGTGTGCAATAAGATCTTGTTATGTGTCTAATGTTACTTAAAACACATGAAGTAGTTCTAACATCCATGTGCTTTCTAAGGTGACTTTTGTTCACAATATGGAGTTAATAAAATATATGAAGCTGTAATTAAATAAAATAAGTTTAAATATATATACATAACACAAAATTTCAACAAATGGTATATTCTATTTTTAATTCTTAGGAGTTGATAATTATATGTAGATATCATAACAAGTAAAATATGATTAATAACAATTAATATAACAATATTTTCGAGATTAACACAAGTAAATTTTGGGTGTTAACCAATAGAGTGTTAAGGGAGATAGTCTTTAACAAAAAAGTTATATATCCTAAATAACAAGACATTAGAAGATTAAGAAAAAGGAGATACAATTGTTACACCAAATGGATTTCCAAAATATCATGCATTATGGGCCATAGGTTAGAACAATCATACCTACAAATATAAAGTTCCCTATACTTTTCTTTGGTAGAGCCTCTAAATAAAACCTAGACTGTGTGATGGTTGGTGGTGTGATACTAGTGGCACCACACTATGAAATGCTTTAGTTCAAAATCAATTTAGGGAAAAACCAATAATGTTGCAGAACTGATAGGCTATGAAATGGGATAAAAATTGGCTTAGGAACAAGACATTAAACAACTCCATGTGTATGGTGATTCAAGACTTGTGATATTTGCCCTATCTGGAAGGGATTTCTCATTAATCCAACTATAAATAGTTCAGAGAAGACTAAGAGAACAAAGAAATTTTTTGAATATATACAATACTCCCACATTGGAAGGAGGCATAATATGGTGGTTGATCACCTTGAAAATGAGGCTATACGCATAACCTATTTGCATTTTAAATTAATAAGACAAAAGAAAAGCAAACAACAAAAATGGCATATATGATAGGAAGCATATGGTAATTTTGGACAACACTGGAACATTGCATGATTTTGGAGCTTTTGGTGTTTCATTTTTTCTCGATGATTATGGTACCCTTTGAATCTCTAGCACCCTTAGTATATTATAACACTTTTTGGAGTGTTTGAATTTACTTTGTTGTATATTCCTCCTTTTGGATAGCAATCTTGTGGCCTCCAAGTTACTTGTTGGATAAATATTCTTTGCAAATTTGAATGTCAATATATAACTCATTTTCTTTTTAAAAAATGGAAATATCAACATATCTAAAGGTAAGGAAATATTATTGGATATAAATTAGCAAATTGTGTTATCAACTTGATATTTATAATATCCAGGTAATGAATATTCTATTTCATTGAAAATAAAATCAAGAATTGATAAAAAAAAAGTAGTGTCCAAAGAGGAGGACAAAGAGAGCTATAAAATTATCTTTAAAAGGAAACCTAGGAAAGTTTTATGAAAATTATTCTTGGCTATGATCTAGTTCGACCTAATAGTATATTTAATATTTTTTTATCGTAGTGATCCAAAGTAGAAGTCACATATATGATTCTTAAAAAGAATACCATGGGAAAACTAGTTAATGTGGTTTCTAAAATAACAAAGACTAAAATATCTACACCAGCTAAAAAGCATATGAAACTTCGATAAACAACAATGTGGAGTCTAACACACTTATCAAAGGAATCAAGTCTTCCATAAAAATATGATGGAATTCTATTTTTTTTATATATAAGTCTTGAATAGCCCCCCCATGGTATATTAGTTTGTGTTACATTATAACTGCATTATACATTTGAAAACCATATTATCAAAGGTTGCTTTATTAAGGGAGTGCCCATCATAATGAAGGGGTTTGAGATTGGATTACACTCATGTTATTGCATCCCATCTATCATTCATCCATAATTACTTCTTATAATTGCTTAAAAATACGTATAATATATATTACTAAGAAAACTATAGAATTCTTTCATCGCTCTACATCGACAAGTAGACAAAGGAATTCTTTGACTTACCTTCAAGATTCCAATGGATAG
Source organism: Wollemia nobilis (assembly GCA_028583015.1). NCBI lineage: Eukaryota > Viridiplantae > Streptophyta > Pinopsida > Araucariales > Araucariaceae > Wollemia > Wollemia nobilis. The sequence goes on from JAQPPZ010016822.1 coordinate 875,854, forward strand.
GTGATGGACACCATACTAGGTATGAAACATGCAACAAATATATATTTTTAGAATATTTTTACTGCACCTACTATCCCTAATCTTGCAATGCAAGAAGAGATACTTAATTGTATCCTCTAGATTATTTCAATTGAGCAAAACCAAGCCTTTTTTAGACCAGTGGATAAATATGAGGTGAGGAGCATAGTTGTTAGCATGAAATAAGGGAAATATTCAGGACTCGATGGTTTTCTAATTGATTTCGTTAAGGCTTTCTAGGATGTCATAGGAGAGGATTTAACCTAGGTTGTTGAAGAATCTTGTTCAGATAGAACTATACTTTGGGCTCTAAATCATACTTTCCTCACTTTGATTCCTAGAGTAGGAAAAGCTGCCAACCTTGGAAATTTTTGTTTGATTGCTCTCTACAATGTGACCTATAAGATGATCACTAAGTTGATAGTTGAAAGGCTTAAAACGATTATGGACAACATAATTCTAGGAACAAGGAGGATTTGTGGAGGGGCAAAATTTTTTGGATGGAGTTATTCTAGACCAGTAGGTTATCCATTCTATGAAGCATTCTGGTCGATGAGGCATGTTTATTAAATTAGATATGTCTAAGGCTTATGATAGAGTCCCTTGGTAGTTTTTGGATTAAATGCTTGAGAAATTTGGCTTCTCTCACGAGTGGAGATAGTGGATCATGAGTTTTGTCTTGACAATTTCCTTCTTTGTTCTCATCAATGACTCTCCCTCGATCCCTTTCCATGTATCCACGGGTATTCATCAAGGAGATCCTATTTTTCTATATATATTTATTTTTCTAGCAGAAGGATTGGGCAGATTCCTTCATAGAAATAAGCATCAAGGTCTTTTGGAAGGTGTGCAATTAGGTGAGGAGATGTTAACTCATATTAAATTTGTGGATGATATAGGTCTCTTTAGGGAGGCCAACATTTAAGAGGCTAGAACATTGAAAGACATTTTTAAAATCTACATGTATGCTACTAGTTAAAAGGTGAATACGACCTTGGATCAACAAGGAGGCTCCCCCTCCTATCCCAAAGGAATCCCAGGTGGGCCCTTGCCCGATGGATGACCCTTCAAAGGATCGCCCTTCCACTGAACCTCTCCCTGTTTACCCTCTCGGGGCTCTGATCCCAAGTTCCCCCTCCTCACCCGGTGTGGATCCCTCCCCCCCTCCCCGCAGGCCCTCGCTTGCACCCCCTCTCAGCCCTGCAAGCCACCTGGGTTCTCTCCCCCGTCGGCTACCGCCTTCCCTTCCCCATCCCTGGATTCTAGAGTTTCCTTCTCCCCCCATCCTCGCTATCCCCCTCTCGACCCCCTCCTACCCCTCTCGACATTACCTGTCGGCCTCCCCACTTAGAGTACAACTTTGAGAGGTTCGAAGATGAGGTTGAGGGCAGTTCTCTGTCCAGGCCTAATGAAATCAACCCCAAGATGACCCAAAGCAAGACGTTCACCACAGACTTTGGTAGCAAACTCAAGAGAGGTCGCCCCACCCTAGGCGATCAGTAATTAAGGATCACTAAAGACGACATAACTAATGGCTCATAGGTAACCCTCTCTGACATCGTCGTGAGCTTCTCCAAAGCAGACGCCCTACGATCCAAACCCCTCGCTCAGCTCGGGAAGGGGGGCAAGTGACTCCCCAAGGGTGTAAAATGAAGCTCATCACCTGGAATGTCAAGGGGCTCAATGGTGCCCCCCAAAAAAGGATCCTCGACCAACTCTGCAAGGATCACCACTTGTCCTTCCTCCTCCTCCAGGAGACCAAAATAGATGAAGCGATCGCTCAAAGGGTCGCCCAAGCCATTTGGAAAAATTACGAGTCACTATCTACCCCTGTAGCTGGCACAGCCGGAGGCCTGCTATGCATGTGGGATCCCTGATATTTTAAGGGGAGACTCATTTCATCTTCTCCTAGAATAATCAACATTCTGGTCCATTGTGTGAAGTCAAGGCATTCGTGGATCTTGTCTAACATCTACGCTCCCAACAACCCGGTTGAGAAAGTTGCCTTGTGGAATGAAATCAACTCAATGAGGGAGGCCTTTGTCCCCCTTCCATGGATCCTAGCAGGGGATTTCAATAGCCCCATTTTCATTTCTGGAAAAAGTGGGGGTTCAACGGCTCCGTCCAAAAGCATGGAAGATTTTGGGGCCTTCATTGACTTCAATGAGCTCATGGATGTCAACCTAAAAGGAGCCAGGTTCACCTGGTCAAACAAAAGAGTGGGAGCAAGCCATATCCAGGTCAAGCTGGACAAAGTGTTTCTTTCTAAGGAAGCCATTCCCCTATTTGTTGATGCAACCTTGCTAGCTCTCCCCAAAATTGGGTTTGACCACAACCCCCTCCTCCTCGAAACCGACCATCGCTCTTCCCTCAAGCGACCCTTCCGGTACAAGTCCATGTGGATGCACCACCCCAACTTCAGGGCCCAGGTTGGTTGCTGGTGGGCTGCCCTAGTCCCTAGGTGCCCTGTCAAGCAAGTCTACCACAAACTGAGACATCTCAAAGAACATCTCAAGGTATGGAATAAAGAGGTGTTTGGCAACATCTTCGAAAATAAAGCAGCAATTAAGAAAAAGCTCGAAGACCTTGAGCTTAGGTTTTAGGAAGTCTTCCAAGATCCAAGGATCAGGGAAGAGGAACGTTTAGCCCTCAGCGATTACCACAACATCCTAGCTAGGGAAGAAACATTCTGGAGGTAAAATTCGAGAGCCCTATGGCTCCAAGATGGTGATGCTAATACCAAGTTTTTTCACACGTCGACCCTCAGAAACAGGGGCTCCAACAAAATTTTTGAGTTTGTGGGCAACGATGGCAGAATAATCAAGGATGAAGAAGACATTCGGACTGAAGCCATCAACTTCTTCCAGGAGCTCCTTGGCAACAATTCCCAGATGTCCCCAGAAGCGACAGACTCCTTGCTAGAGCATATTCCAACTTCTGTCTCGTCCTTGGCGAACAAGATGCTCCTTCAACCCCTATCTGACTCCAAAATCCATGCTGCTATGTTTTCCATGAAGGTCGAGGTGACCCCGAGCCCGGACGGGTTTCCCCCTCGATTATTCCAATCCTTTTGGGACCTCGTTGGCCAAGAAGTGTGCATAGCCATCCAAGACCTCCAGTTCACTAGCTCCATCCCCAGAGGTATAAACTCCACCTTCATTGCTCTGATCCCCAAGTCTTAGGCAGCCAGATCCCTCTCTAAATTTTTCCCCATAAGCTTGTGTAATGTATTATACAAAATCCTAACCAAATCCATGGCCTCCCACCCTAAAGATATCCTTCCCCTGATCATTTCCCCCTTCTAGGGGAGCTCGGTCAAAGGCAGACTTATCATAGATAGAGTTATCATCATGCATGAGGCCATCCACTCGGTCCTCCTATCCAAAAAGGCCTCCTTTTTGATCAAACTAGATATGAACAAGGTCTTCGACAGAGTTGACTTGGATTTCATTTCCAAGGTCCTTCTCAAGTTTGGGTTCCACCCCTCCTGGGTCAGCCTCATTAGAAAGTATGTTTCCTCCCCTTGGTTCTCTATCCTCATTAATGGATCCCCCATCGGGTTCTTCCCTAGTTCTAGAGGCCTTCGCCAAGGTGACCCCTTATCCCCGATCCTCTTCATCATCCTGGCTAAGGCCCTAGGATGCACCATTTTGAGTGTTGTCTCCCGTGGACTTATCTCGGGCATCAGGCCTGCACCGGGCCTACCCCCTGTGTCCCATCAATAATTCATGGATGACACCATCCTTGCTACTTCAGCTTCGATCACTCAAGCCAAGACCATCAAGCACATCTTGAACCTATATGAGGAGGCCGTCGGGCAAAAAATCAACCTCCACAAAAGTAAAATTTTCTTTATCCATACCCCCCGGCTAGGCAAATCAGAATCGAGCGGATTCTTGGTTGTACCCCTGATTCCCTCTCCTCCTCTTACCATGAGCTCCCCTTGTTTATAGGAGGTTCCTACAAGAACCTTTGGAGTAGGATGATTGATCGGATCTAGAGGAAGATGGCCTCCTAGAAAGGCCACCTCCTCTCACAGGCAGGTAGAGCCACCCTCCTATCGGTGGTTCTTCAAAGCATTCCGGTCTACTTCATGTCGGTCTTCAAAATCTCAACCTCCATTGCATTACACATCAAGCAAATCCAAAAGAGGATTCCCATGGTTTCCTAGCCCCTGGTCTGCTACACGAAAGGTGAGGGAGGGATCGGGCTCAGGTGGGTGACCCCCATGAACAAGGCCCTCTTGTCCAAGCATGCCTGGAAGGTGTTCACAAACGCCCCTGATGAATGGGTCAGCATCGTGCGTAGGAAATACATCCACCATCACCCCTTCCTTAGCGACTCCTAACCCAGAGATAGATCAACCTTCTGGAAATCCCTTATCTCCACTAAAGACATCATTCAGAAGGGGACCATATGGATCCTTGAGGATGAAACCAAGATCGACTTCTGGGAAGACAGGTGGATCCAAGATGAGGCCCTGATTACTGACAATGACCTCCTCATCCTCAAATTGGGCCTGGTGGGCAGAGGGCCCAAAGTGTCAGATTATCTCACCCAGAACCAAGGATGGGTAACATGGAAGCCCATACTGAACCCTAGGCACCCGCTTCAATCTTCCAGGCTCCAGCGTCTCCTCGAGGTGACAATTATCTCCTCTTTTGGAGGGAATGACAGATACGTCTGGCACAACACCCCCAGTGACATCTTCTCTGTCAAATCTGCCTACAACTTCCAAAGAATCCTTGATGAGGCCCCATTCCCAGTCAAATAGGTATAGGCCAAGAAGTTGATCCCCAAAATCAACCACTTCATTTGGGCGGCCATCCAAAATAAGATCTTGACTATCGAGAACCTGATCAGGAGGGGCTTTCAAATCTTGAACAAATGCTTCCTTTGTTGTGCTTCTTGGGAGTCTACTAATCACCTCTTCCTTAGATGCCCCTTCTCTTCTAAATCCCTAGGCCTCATCCTATCCCAATTTTCTATCCAGTGGGTGGCCCCCAATTCCATCTCTGACCTCCTGTCTCAGTGGCCCAATCCATTCGCCCACCCCTTCATCCACTTCCTATAGGGTTCTTGCCTCCCTCATATGCTCTGGAAACTCTAGATTGAGTGCAACAATAGAGCCTTCTCCTCCTCGGCCCGCTCCCCCCAGTGGGTGGCGACCAAGGCGGTTGCCTTCGCCCTTAAGAAATCCTGCTCCCTCCCCTTGAGTGAGGCACCCCGAAGGCTGGTCGAGTCCACCCTCCTCTCCTCCCTCGGATTCCAGCTTCCCCTCGGTCCCCCTCCCACCTCCTCCCGTTGTTCGATGATAAGGTGGACTTCCCCCCTCCTGGATGGGTTAAACTTAACTTTGATGGAGCTTCTAAAGGAAACCCCGACTCCTCTGGAGCGGGCGGGATCATCCAAGACAGTCATGGGGCCCTAATATTGGCATAAACTGAACCGCTTGGCATTCAGACCAACAACTTCATCAAAGCAACAACTCTCCTCCGCAGGATGATAGCCCTCAAGGAGACCTTCCGAAAGTCATCATCGAGGGTGATTCTCTAGTCATCATCAAGGCCGCCCACAGCTTGGAAAATAGATCATGGCATATCCACAACACCATTCGAGAAGTTCTCACCATCATCCAAGGATTCACTCATCACTCCTTTTGTCATGTGTACAGAGAAGGTAATAGGGCAACCGATTTCATGGCCAGTCAAGCCACCACAACGAAAGATCTCACTACCTGGACCACGAATTTCCCTGATGCTCTGGTCCAATTAGCGTCTCAAGACAATTCGAGCCCTAATGAGAATACATGCGCTTAGATCACCTCGAGTCAAGGCCTTGAAGGTGCAACGTCATGCATTCCCCACGTGGACAAGGAATACTCCATCCCACTCCACCTTGATGATTGGCCCCAATGACCCTCCCGCCCGAGGGCTGGCCAATCCGATCAAGCACCATCACGTCTCGCTAAGTGCTCCCCACTTCAGAGGCCACATAAGATTTTCAGTTTCTCCTGATCTAGATAATCGTAGCCTCGCTGGCAAACCTGGCAAGCCCAAGTTGGAGCACATGGCTTCTCAGTCCAAGTTTCCTACCTCAGACGCCACTCTGACGGATCTTCATGCTGAGTCAGACCGCACACGCCTTTCTCTCGAGAGATTTCCCCAAATTTCTTCCCTATCAATATTGTGCCAATTAGAGCGCTGTCATTGGTTCCCCTTCCCTACCCCACTTGGTTGCCACTAGCCTCGCCTCCTCAGCTCCTCCCAGCTCATGTCGTCCCCTGCCCTAAGTGCCCCTTCCTAATGCCTGTGACCCTTCCCCTCCTTGGTGCCTCCCTGCAAGCTTTTAACCCAGTCGTGTTCAGAGGCCACTCGCATTCCTGTGTGTTTTCCCCTTCCCCTATCCCCATGAGTCTCCCCTCTCAGTTCAGGCCGACTCTGGTTCCCCTACCCCTGGCCTTCCTATTTGCCTTCCATGGCTACTAAGGCAATTTTCCTCAAGCCCTCCACTCTCGACCTGAGCGAGTCTGCCAGGATATTTTCTAACGCTAAGAACTACACTCCCTTCTTCAATAAGTTTGCAGGGGCAGATGAAGAAATCACATAGGGATTTCTAGATTCCTGGAATGATAGGGAGGTCAAAGTAAAAGGGCTTCACTTCAAGGTGTCCAAGGATTTTTTGACTAAAGTGACGAGCTTGCACCGCAAGGAGAAAGGAAGATTTGTTCGACGGGAAAAGCACAACTGGGAGGAGGAGCTCTCTCGATTCCTGGAATAGCAATGGGACAAGGCCAACCTCTTTCGAGCTGACCTCTCAGCCCCCTTGGACGAGGCCATCATCCCAGTGATGCAATATATAACTTGTGATGACCCGGATTAGCGCCTCTTTAGCTTTCACCTCAGTTTCTATAATCACCTTCGTGGAGCCATGCTGGTAAGCACCCCCTAATTTCTCTTTTATTCCTTGAGCCTCACCATTGATCGGGCCCACAAGAATCATTCCTGACCCTCCCATCAAGGGATCATGACTGTTTTGTATAGAAATGCCCTAGAAAACCAGCCCCAGCTACATCACATCCCTCCCTTGTCCTCCATTCCCCCCCTGAAGAGGTTGGCTCCCCTATTGCTTCCTTTGCAGCATCCAAATCTAAGGAGACCCCATCCCCTGATGCCTCCCCTTCCCTAAAACTGTGTAGAACCACTCGAAAATGCAGAACCCCAACTCAAGCTCTAGGCGGGGCCCCAACTCCTGGTGCAAGTTCGATCTGCAAGGGCCTGACCCCCAGTAACAGCAGGGCTGCTGGTAGCTCCAAGAAGGTCAAGGTGGAGGTCTTGAAAGCCACCGAAGTCAACTCTGACTCCGAAAGTAAGTTGTGAAACTTTCCAACCAGAGCCCTCCTAGACATCACGATCAGCTCCCTGACCGCTTCTACAAAAGTGGCTTCCACAGCGGTCAATGCCTTGTCTGAACTCCGTCGCAGGTTGGGTGACGACCCTGATAGGGATGGGAACTAATCTGCTAGGTCGGGGCCCTTGTTCAGGTTAGGCCCAACTGCAGGGCAATCTGGAGCGATGGCGGCCAGTAATTTTTTGGGTTAATTGCTGGGAAATTTTGAGGTTTCTCCCTGTTTGGTGGCCTCAGGCCAAATTTTGTCTTGCTGGAAACATCATTTGATGGACTATTTGTAGGCACCGGGGCCCTTAGGCCCCGACTTTGTCCCCAAGGGTGCAACCCCGGTCTACTCTAACATAAAAATATAGCTATGGCTACTTATGTACCTAAGGTTTTGGGACACTTTAAAAAAAACCTGCTGTAAATATTATTGTTACTTGTAAAAAAAAAAAGGTGAATACGACCAAATCCAAGGTTGTTTTATTTAATACAGATAATAGAATCCAGGATCATATTCTAATCATTTTGAGCTTTGCCCAAGGTACCTTCCCACTTGATTACCTAGGATTCCCCTTCATTTTAAGAGCCTAAGGGCAGTTGATTGGAAAAATTTAATGGATAAAATCACTGCCAAATTTAATCATTGGACTCACCACTGGCTTACCTTTGGAGGAAGAATGGCTCTCATCCAATCGGTGATCCAAGCCATGCCTATTTATAAATTCTCCATCCTAGCTACCCCTATGAGAGTCCTCAAAGAGTTTGATGCAGGAGCATCTAGTAGCAGCAGGGCCATCTTGCATCAACAATTTTTTTTTTCAAAGTGCTTTGCCTTGGTGTCGCGATATCGCGACAGAAAAAGTGTCACGATATCGCGACTCAGGAAGAGAGAGAAGGCGCAAAGCAAAAATGTCACGATATCATGACCGAAACGAAGATGAATGTCGCGATTTCGTGACATGTCACAAAATCATGACCGAAGTAGGAGAAAGAAGGTGCCCAAAGAAGAATGTCGTGATTTCACGACATGTCACGAAATTGCGAACGAAGCAGGAGAAAGAAGGTGCCCGAAGAAGAATGTCACGATTTCGTGACATGTCACAAAATCGCGATCAAAGTAGGAGAGATAAGGTGCCCGAAGAAGAATGCCGTGATTTCACGACCGAAATAGGAGAGAGAAGGGGCTCGAAGAAGAATGTCGCGATATCGTGACATGTCACGAAATTGCGACCAAAGGAGAGAGAAGATGTGGAAGAAAAATGTCGCGATATCGCGACCCGAAGAAGAAAGCGAAGGCAAGGAGAAAAAATGTCGCGATTTCATGACATGTCACGAAATTGCAACCAAAGGAGGAGAAAAGGCCCAAGGAAGGGAAATGTCGCGATATCACGACATGTCACAAAATCGCGATCGACAGAGAAGAAAAGGCGCGAGGGAGAAAAATATCACGATCGAAAGAGAACAGGAAGGGCCAGAGAAGAAAAATGTCGCGATATCGCTACATGTCGTGATATCGTGACCCGAAGAGGAGAAAGGCAGTGAGGAAGAGAAATGTCATGATATCACAACATGTCGTGATATTGTGACCCAAAAATGAGAGAGAGAGAGCAAGGAAACAGGAATGTCGCAATATCGCAACAGGTTGTTCATGACTCAGGAGGGGCAGGCGGTTACAGGGACCGTTACAGAAGGGGACCATTGAGTGACACATGGCAGCACTGAACAACACGTGGCACCAAGGCACAATGGAAGCAGGCGAAGACCAAGAGTCGTGCAAAGGAATGTGACAGTGGACAGGAGTAAGACGGTGGTGACAGGGACCGTGCAGAGTGGGATTATGAAGCAGTTCATGTGCTTCACATTTTGTAATGATGATTCAGAGGGTCAGGGCCTCTATAAAAACCTAGTCATTGTAATAGGATAGGGACAGATAGTTAGGGAATTGCAATAGAGAATAGGGAAAACTAAGCCGTCACGCTAGTTTCTGTAAAGTCTGCGAGCTATTACTGTGAATTTATTCCAACTTTTGAATGAAAAATTGGGATTTGGGGTTTGTAATTTTTTGCTCTGCGTTAGATGGTATCAGAGCTAGAAGTTCCTGAGTGTGCAAGCAGAGCGCCGAACATGAGGCAGCTTGCACCAGGATCTGTGGAAGGGTTCTGAGAGAAGAGAGAGTTTAGGGTCCCTGAGCGTGTGAGCAGATCATCGAAGTGATGCGGCTACACCAGGATCTGTTAAGATTTGTGAGAAGAAGAGTGATGAAGAATGCCTCCACGAAGAAACCCTAGTGGTGGAAGAAATATGGTGCCAGCGGAAGAGTTCAGAACTTTGCAGAGGCAAGTTCAGGCGCTGCAAGAGGAGCTGCGTAGAGGGTTTGAGCCCAGAAGAGAAGAAGGCAATGAAGATGAAGTGGACAAAGAAGAGGACCAGTTTGAGGAAGAAGAAGAGGTCGTAGATCCTGCCCAAGCCAGGTTGTACAAAGCCATATCTCAGATTGGAAAGAAACTGAAGATGGAGGTTTTTGTGTATTCAAGAAATCTAGATCCAAAGGAGTTGATTGACTGGATCAATGATTTAGAGGAATACTTTGAGTATGAGGAGATTAAAGATCCTAAAAGGGTCAGATTTGCTAAGACCAAGCTAAAGGGTCACGCTAGCATATGGTGAAAGGGAGTGCAGCTAGACAAAAATAAAAGAGGAAAAGAGCAGATAACAAAATGAGAGTGAATGGTAGGGAAGCTGAAGAGGTAGTTCATTCCAGGAGATTACAAACTGGATCTGTTGAGAAGAATGCAAAGTTTGATACAATCGAACAAATCTATCAAGGAATATACAGAGGATTTCTACAAGATCTCAATCAGAACCGACCATTTTGAGGCGAACAAGGAGAAGGTAGCCCATTACATCAATGGTTGAGAACTAGTATTCAAGAAGATTTGAGTCTGGTTAGGATAAACACCATTGAATATGCTTACCAGTTTGCTCTGAAAGTTGAAGAGAAGCTGAACAGAAGGTTTGAGAGTAAGCAGAACAGAAGATGTCGTGGGGAGAGAATGGGTGGAAAAATAGATGAAGAGCGAGAGGAGAAGAAAGAAGAAGCTAGCAGCAGTCAGGAACAGAAGTGAGAGGATGATTTCAGATCTCATAATCAGAACAACTACCCGAGAGGAAGAGGTAGATTTGGACATGGCTATGGAAGAGGAAGGTTTCGAGGAACCTGTTTCAATTGCGGGGAAGAGGGACATCGATCATTCGAGTGTCCACAACACCAAGAGAGGACTAATAGGAGGCTTGAAGGTAATGCCAGAGCCGTGGTCACTGATGAAGGTGTTGAATATGAGCACTCTGAGGAGGCAAAGAGAGGAGAAGTTATGGTCGTAAGGAGAGCCTTGTTGAATGAGGAGGAGAAACCAGAATAGAGGAAAAGCCTATTTCGCATGACGTGCAAATGTTCTGGTAAGTTCTGTAATGTTATTATAGACAATGGAAGTATTGATAACTTAGTCTCTAAAGAAATGGTTACTAAGTTACAGCTGGAGAGGAGGAGACACCCGCATCCATACCGGATTGTGTGGTTGCAAAAGGACCATAGGGCATGGGTCCGTGAACAGTGCTTAGTCACATTCAATATTGGGAGATACCAGGATGAGGTCCTGTGTGATGTTTTCCCTATGGATGCTTGCCATTTGTTGTTGGGAAGGCCATGGCAGTTTGATCGGTGTGCAGTGCATGATGGTCGTGCAAATACGTACTCCCTAACGAAAGATGGAGTGTGCCACAAGTTGAAGCCATTGTAGACAGTGGATGAAAAGGTGTGCAACAGTGCCAGAATATGTTTGGTAGAGGGCAGAAATTTTTTGGATGGCCAGGGGACAGAGTTTAAGCGGGCTGTAGAGGTAGGTGCACGTTTGGAGATGTTGCAAAAGGCGGTGATCGAACAACACAGAAGTGAAGGTCACTTCTCCATCAACCTCGGGTGTCTGATGCAGGAGCATCCAGTAGCAGCAGGGCCATCTTGCATCACCAATTTTTTTTTTCAAAGTGCTTTGCCTTGGTGTCGCGATATCGAGACATGTCACGTTTTCATGACTCAGGAAGAGAGAGAAGGCGTGGAGCAAAAATTTTGTGATATCGCGATCGAAACGAAGAAGAATGTCGCGATTTTGCGACATGTCGCGAAATCACGACCGAAGCAGGAGAAAGAAGGTGCTTGAAGAAGAATGTCGCGATTTCGCGACATGTCATGAAATCATGACCGAAGCAGGAGAAAGAAGGTGCCCAAAGAAGAATGTCACGAAATCATGATCGAAGCAGGAGAGAGAAGGTGCCCGAAGAAGAATGCTGCAATTTCGTGACATGTTGCGAAATCGCGGCCAAAACAGGAGAGAGAATGTGCCTGAAGAAGAATGTCGCGATATCGCGACATGTCACGAAATCGCGACCAAAGGAGGAGAGAGAAGATGTGGAAGAAAAATTTCACGATATCGCGACCCGAAGAAGAAAGCGAAGGCAAGGAGAAAAAATGTCGCGATTTCGTGACATGTTGCGAAATCGCGACCAAAGGAGGAGAAAAGGCGCAAGGAAGGGAAATGTCGTGATATCGTGACATGTCGCGAAATCACGATCGACAAAGAAGAAAATGTGTGAGGGAGAAAAATGTCACGATATCGCGACCAAAAGAGAACAGGAAGGGCCAGAGAAGAAAAATGTCACGATACCGTGACATGTCGCGATATCGCGACCTGAAGAGGAGAAATGCAGCGAGGAAAAGAAATGTCGTGATATCGCGACATGTCATGATATCGTGACCCGAAAAGGAGAGAGAGAGCAAGGAAACAGGAATGTCGCGATATCGCGACAGGTTGTTCACGACTCAAGAGGGGCAGGCAGTTACAGGGACCGTTACAGAAGGGGACCATTGAGTGACACGTGGCAGCACTGAACAACACGTGGCACCAAGGCACAGTGGAAGTAGGAGAAGACCAAGAGTCTTGCGAAGGAATGTGACAGTGGACAGGAGTAAGACGGCGGTGACAGGGACCGTGCAGAGCGAGATTATGAAGCGATTCGTGTGCTCCGTATTTTGTAATGATGATTCAGAGGGTTGGGGCCTCTTTAAAATCCCAGTCATTGTAATAGGATAAGGATGGAGAGCTAGGGAATTGCAATAGAGAATAGGGAAAACTAAGTCGTCGCGTTAGTTTTTGTAAAGCCTGCAGGCTGTTATTGTGAATTTATTCCAACTTTTGAATGAAAAATTGGGATTTGGGGTTTGCAATTTTTTGCTCTACGTCAGAGTTGGATTCACTTACGAGAAAAATTTTGTGGGATGACCCAAGGATGGGTAAGAACTAGGCTTTGGTTAGTTGGGATAAAATATGTTAGTCTAAAGCTCGAGGGAGCCTTGGTTTTCGTAAAGAAGCTTTAAACAATCAAGATCTTTCTGGGAAGCTTTATTGGAGATGGATATCCATCAAGGAGGATTTCTTCAATAGAGATCACTAGTAAGTATTTGGGTTCTATCCCTCATCAAAAATCTGGTCACATTCCTCTAAGGGGACCTGGCTCTATTATTTGGAAGGTCCTGAAAGCTAGTGTACAATTGGTAAAATCTAGATTTTTTTGGAAACTAGGTAAAGGAGACAAAGCTAAATCTTGAAGTGATTCTTGGGACCAACATCCCCTATTAATATATGATTTTCTAGAGTTGTAGCCCTTACAACAAAGCCTTGAGGGTAGAGGATGGATAAATATGGTTTGATACATTACTTCCAGACAAATTGGATATTTCTCTTTCTTTCGATGGAAGAGATTAGAAGAATGGCCTATGCATATCCCTCTTCATCAAAGGATTCTTATTGATAAGATCCTCAAGCAAAGGTGCTTTATAGGGAAAAAGGAAGAGGATATGATTGATTGGGGTCTTGGTACTCTAGGTGTCTTCACTATTCGTGATGGTTATAATGCTTTGCTCCCTTCGTTGATCATGCAGGATGCCCCATGAGATAGACTTTGGGTGGCTAAGGGTTGGCTTAAAATTAATTTCTTTTCTTGGGAAGTGATGTATAGGAGTTGTCTCACCTATGATAATCTTATGAAGAGAGGTTTTTATGGCCCTTCCAACTACATCATGTGTAACTCCCAAGAGGAGACACTTGATCATTTGCTTTTCCAATGTGCATTTGCAAGAGAGTCATGGAAAAGGTGGCTAGACCTCTTTAAGGTCCACCTAAAATTTCAGGTCACTCTTTCTAATATCTGGGAGATTTAGAAATGCAAAAAATTCAAGAATACTTCAATTCATATAGGCTAGTCCCTAGGCCCAAGCTTCATCTGGTGGCACATTTGGTTGGAAAGAAATTTTAGAATTTTGAGGGAGGAGTTCAGTCCAATGGAGTTGGTTTGGCATAAAGTTGTTACCAAGATTGGTGAAACTATCAAAGCTCACTTTAGGGATAAGAAAACTTATGTAAATGAGGGGACTTCCAAGCCACATAAGTTGGGACCATGAAAGCCCCCTCCTCTAGGTTGGGAAAATATTAATTTTGATTGTGCAGCTAAGGATAACCCGAGAGTTGCAGACATTGGTTTTCTCAAAAGATATTTCACGAGAAAGATCCTCCATTAGGAGCTAGAGGGTCTTGGAAGGGATACTAACAATGAAGTTGAAGGCCTGGCTATCAGAAAAGGTTCTCTCAATGCTTGGGAGAATGGGGTTAGAAAGATCATAGTTGAGTTTGATTCATAAATTATTGTGGGGCTTTTGGATGCTATTAGAAAATTTAGGCCAAAGGCTTGGAGGATAAGAAACATTTTGAGCCAAATTAAGTCTATTTGGTAGTATTTCGAGGATGTCATCCCCGTCTATGTTTATATATAAAATAATGCAGTGGTTGACTTTTTGGCTAAACATGGTAGTGAAAGTCTGGTTGGATACATGTTGAATTCTAATCAAGATAAGGACACTTATGAATGGCGGTAGGTGAACCAAATGGTTCTTAAAATTGACCAAAAAAGACTTAGCTAAGGATGAGGATAAGTCTTGAGTCCACTGAGTCTTGTGGATCAATGGAGGATGAACAATTATTTGTTGGGTTTTTTGCTACCTCTTGTAGCACTCTTTGGCCATTTTTTGGGATAGCACGGGTAGTGTTCGCAGGACCGTCAAGCTTTCTAGATTTCTTAGTATTAGTGTAAAACAGAAATGGGAACATGTTCAAATTTTTTGCTCTATAGATGGTACTCAATTTTTTGTTATTTTTGGAGATGTTAATCCATGTTTTATTTGGATTTTAGGGCTTGCTAAAAGTGGCAGACCTATGAATTTGATTCTTGTTCTATCAATATAATTTTTTACCTTTAAAAAAAAAGAAAACTATAGAATAACATGCACATTAGTCCAATATAGTGCTAGGATTGTATCATTTTGTAAAGGATTCAATTGTTACTTTGGCATTCTTTAATAGAATACCTTTACACAATAATTTATAAATTTGATTATAGTTTCCATATTTTCAAGTGGATATTGTTAAAAGTGATCATGTTGGAGTGCAATAAGATATTGTTATGTCTCTAGTGTTACATAAAACACATGAAGTAATCCTAACATTCATGCACCTTATAAGGTGACTTTTGTTCACAACATGGAGTCAATAAAATATATAAAGTTATAATTAAATAAAATAGGTATATATATATATAAAAGGTCAACAAGTGGTGTATTTTGTTTTGATTCTTAGGAGTTGATAACTATATGTAAACATCATAACAAGTAAAATATGATAAATAACATTTCTTATAGCAAACATATAATTAACCGTATAGAATAAAAACTATAATATATATTTTTACTTATCTAGTGATATAATAAATAAAACATGATCAGAGTCCTTTTATGTAAAAATTTATTTTTATAGAAAGTATTACAATTAAAAAAAGCATAACTTAAAGTTGTTAGAGATGGTTGTGTTTTTTTTATTTATGCCCCCGTGTAGTTTATGCTTGAGTAAGATAATGTTCCATTTATAAAATTGATTTCATTTATGATAAGAGCCTTTTGGTAATGCACATAAGAAAAGCTAATATGAACCTATTCGTCTAGTTAACATTGACCCGATGTGAGATGGGGACTGTTGGTTACACAGGGTTCGTACCATCATCATAGGTTTGGCACGCACTTAGAGAAGTCAGATCAGACTACTGCCTATGCTAGGTTGGGCATGCCTGCGAGGTTTGAACCCTGTGCTAGCAATTACTAAAAATAGCGGATTTTCCAACTCTCCTATGTACAAAAAAAAAGAAAAGCTAATATGTAATTTTCTGTAAATTATTATACTATTACATATACAACTTTTTTTTTGATCATTTGTTGCATGGTTTTAAAGATTCCCCAAACTATTTTATATAGAGTTTGATACATATTGTAGTTTCAAACAATTGTAACATATTATTCATAAATTCATTTGTATAAATTCACATTGTTTCCATGCAAATGGCCTGTAACTACCAAGAAAACATGTCGTAATATAGACTAAAGTGCATTCTGTAAAATGAATAAAAATAATTTTTCATAACTCTTTGGGTAACTCGTTAGTGTACAAGGGATTTCATAGAGTAGCTTAAGAATATTGTTGTCTTCCTCACTCTTTAGTAGGACCCATGGGATTAGAACCTTAGCTTGCAATAAGAAACTCTTTCATCTCCACCATTTAAGTCAAACACGTTAGGATTAAAAAAAATATTAACCTTGACAATAAGGAAAGATCATAAAGAACTTGAATGTGAGGTAATATAGACTAAAGTGTATTCTTTAAAATGAATAAAATTTAACTAAATAATTTTTCATAACTCTTTGGGTAACTTGTTAGTGTACAAGGGATTTCATAGAGTAGCTTAAGAATCTCGTTGTCTTCCTCACTCTTTAGTAGGACCCATGGGATTAGAACCTTAGCTTGCAATGGGAAACTCTTTCATCTCCACCATTTACCCCAAACATGTTAGGATTAAAAAAATATTAACGTTGACAATAAGGAAATATCATAAAGAACTTGAAGGCGAGGTTTGAATCTATAAAATGTGTATAGTTGATCTTGGGTCTATAGCCACTTAACCATTGGTCCATCCATCGACATAAGTTTGACCTCTACCACGAAGTGTCCCCATAGAGCACATAAGTTTGACCTCTACCACGAAGTGTCCCCATAGAGCTCAAGGTGCATGACGATGGGATTGAAGCCTTTGATTATAGTGTGAAACTCTTTGCTTCCTGTTACTTACCCAACACGTATTGTTAAAAATGATGCTAACATTGTTATGATTATATTTATGTTTATAATAACATTAACACTTTATTATGTAGTATAGGCGATACTAGAAGAACCCCATCATCTATAGCTTGATCTCTTCAATAAGCAAATTTTTATTTTCAATCTAAAGATAAAATCAGTTCATAACAAAGAAACGAGGCATCATTGCCACCAATATGAAGGGAACTTGTTTTTTTTATGATGAATAGTATTTTACAAATGTTAGAAATAGTAAAGTACTTCCTATGATAACCTTTAATTCTATCCAATTACATCCAAACATACATGATGAATATAACCTCATTCATCATCCATTTCTCTTGGTATATAAGGAGACACCTAACCTTAGAAGATCACCTTCTACTCTAGCAACATGTTGAAGAGGAGTTATACTTACTAACAAAAAAAAAAAAAAAATTAACATTTTATATTGTTGAACCTTAAAAGACAGGGTGATATATTTATTTTTTCAAACAATACATTGTTAAAACAAACATATTAAAATCCTTGAGAAAAGTAAGAATGTGATAAATATTTTTTAAAATTTTAAAAATAAAGAAAATATCCTTATTTTTTTAAGGACAATGTTAAAACAAACCTATTAGACTCCTTTAAAAAACAAGTAAGAATATAAAAAATATTCTTCAAAAATTAGAAAATAAAGGGAAGAGGGAGTGGTTCATTAGCAACAACCAAACCACACCACAAAGAGAAGAGGTAGAAGAGGTGTGATGAGGTGTACATATTAAAATTGAGAGTGGAGTTCAACTAATGCAAAGTATAAAGGGTGGCACAACTGGTGACCACACTTCTAGAGGGCATAGCAACAAAATGCCTTTCCTATGATGCGAACTCAAGTCACGGAAATGAAAAGTCAATGACATACTGTTGGAGTTGAAATATCCCATAAGGATAATTGTTAACTCAAAATAAAAATCATTCGTTGTTAAACAAAAATAATATAAATTAAATATTATTTTAAAAAATAAAAAATATATATATTATTATAATTAACGAGTACATTTATTAGAAGGTAAAGGTATTAATAAAAATGTAGGGAAGGGCATTTATCATTTATAGTGGAAATGGAAAGCAAGTTGTTATTAAAGAAGGAGGAAATTTCAACGTGACGTGGGAGAAATAAACCACTGAATTAGAAGCATCCACACGCAAGGCAGCTGAAAATGTTTTGTACCACACGAGCAAGGCGGGAAG
The DNA here is from genome assembly GCA_028583015.1 of Wollemia nobilis. NCBI lineage: Eukaryota > Viridiplantae > Streptophyta > Pinopsida > Araucariales > Araucariaceae > Wollemia > Wollemia nobilis. Next base: position 893,787 of record JAQPPZ010016822.1, read on the forward strand.
AAGTAAGGGCATTTATCATCTTAAAGAAGTTAGACATACAAATTTATCCTTAAGTTATCAATATTTGACCTTATTTTCTAATAAATAATCAATATAGATCTTTCTTTCACGTAAACATACTTATAATAAATAGTGATATCTTGCACGAATGTTCACTAATGGTAAAGATAAAAATGACCAACCCTTATAAATTAATGTATAATTCAACCAATTGTAAAATAAAAGTTCAGTAACCCATTAATGCATTTCGCTATATAATTCTTATAAAAAGGTTGAACTTGACTATAAAAACCTATCAAGGCTATGCAATCCATGACCTTGATAATATGATCTACCTTTAATGTGTATGGTTATTGTTTCTTGGATGTAGTAAGTTTATATAAAAAATATCATCTCAATTGCTATTTAAAATAACCTAGGGTTTTCATAATGAGTCAAATGTTCCATCGATGATATGAAAGTTATTGTAAAAATATGTACACCATTTGTGCTAACTTTTGCCATTAAACTTGGTAAAATATTTTGGCATAGGCATGTATTTAGTTATATTTTTATAATGCCGAAGTGTTTAGAAGTAAAAATATGTACAACATTTGTGCCAATTTTTGGCATTAAGCTTGGTAAAATATTTTAGCATAGGCATGCATTTAGTTATGTTTTTATAATGCCTAAGCGTTTAGAATTGGGATAACCTATTAAAAAATTTATAAAAAATATAAATCCAAAAATTTTAAACAATTGTTGGGAGGAAGTGCAAGCTAAGAGGAAGTGTGAGCCAAGATTCAGTCATGGCAGAAGAGTGGCAGGTTCATTCAAAGTGCATCAATGCTTCAAACCCTTAACACAAATGTGTGGAACATTATTTCCAAAAAATTATTGAAACGAAGGAACGCCAAGAAAAAGAAGATATGGGGCTATTATGAGCCAAGAGGGAGTGCAAGTCAGCAGTGAGTGCAATGCAAGAGAGAGTGGAAGATGAGAGGGAGTGCAAGCCAAGAGGGAGTGCAAGCTAATAGCGGGCCCCATTAGCTAGTATGGAAGGAAAGTCATATTTGAAAGTCCTAATGGGAAGTTAGGATACCCTAGTTGGAAGTATGGAGGTCCAAGTTGGAGATAAGTAGAAGAGTGAATACATGGCAAGTTTGATCCAAGTAGCAAATGCTATGCCATATGTGAGTATTAAGGATGATATGATTGAGCATGATATAATGGTTCTTAAAAGTAGAGGATTAATAAGGAAGTTCTATAGATCATGCCCAGGGTTTTTGGAGATTCAAAATTGAATCAAGTAGAAGTGGGTATTAAATTCAAATTACTTAGTGAATTTTCTTTCTAAAAGTTTTTTCCTCATCTTTTCCAGTTCAAAAATTACGGATAAAATAATGGTTGGTGGTCCATGGTTTAGCGGAAGAGATGCACTTTATTTGAGACCATGGACTGAAATTATTGAAACATAAACTATTAAGAAGCTTCTAATATGGGTTAGGCTTTTTTGTCCTCCATATTAGCTTATAAATAAGGATGTTTTGAAGAGTATTGGAAATACACTAGGGGAATTCATCAAGGAAGGACTAACTACTAAGGAGTGAAAACATGCTATATATACTCAAATATGTGTTGTTATGGATATTTTAAGACCTTTTCCACAATCCATTAAGATTAAATCCAAATCAAGAGAATGAGATCAACAAGTAGATTAATAAATTATCACATTTTGTTGCCACAATTATTATGAGACTGGGGACATGGCAAGCATTTACAAAGTGAAAACTATGAAGAAAGAGATAAAAAATTCTAGCCATGATATAAAATTCAAGAGGAAGCAAGGAAATCATACAGTAATAGAATCTAGATCATATCAAGGATATTCCACTTTGAAAGAAGAGGTAAAGAAATCCTATCTATAGTATCGTTTGGCAAGTTCAAAAGGAAATAAAGGTGCAAACAAAGATGTGGAGAGAAACCCTAAAAATAAATATGGAAAAAGAGGTCAAGTTTATTCTAGGTAAATCATCTTAATTTTCCTCAACTAGTATAGAATCCTCTCCAGGTACTAAAAGTGAAACATGTGAAGATGTTATCCCTTGCACTTTTAGGTTTCAAGACCAGTATAATAAATAAATGAGGATGGAGGAAACCCATAAAAATTTAGGTTTTTTTAGGGCATAATAAGAAGGTAATTGCTACATAAGAGCATCCTTGCACTTTATGATTTCTACGACAACATAAATAAGATTGGGCTTTTGAGGTTATTCCTTGCACTTCAGGTCCTTCAAAACAAGGCAAACCTAAATATGATAAATCTTAATATGAACAATATGAGAAGATTGAAGAGATTGATGAAGATGCAAGTCATGCTAGGAATGAAAAAAAGAGAGGAAGACCCAATAAACAAAAACAAAGGGAAAAAAAACCTAGAGGGATATTGATATAGGAAAACAAAATCAAATATCATAAGTGCTAACAAGAAGGGCTAAACCCACAAATAAAAGCAAAAAATAACAATGAAAATAATATCTTGGATTATTAGGGGAATGAATAAAATCCTAAAAAAAGGTATTAAGAAATTGTGAGGTTGTTATAAACAAGATATTTATAGATATAGAAGTTGGGCAACAAATATCTTAGTCATTCACGATGTTGAATTTCATCTTGATAGAAATTAAATTTCGAAAGGCATCTGACATAAAAGGAGTTGATTGTGAAAACTGAGCAGTTTGAGGAAGATGAAGAATATCTTTTATAGAAAGGTAAATGAATAATATATTTGATAGAAAGGTAAATTTGGATATGCTTTAATTAACTTGTTAGACATGTAATGAGAGAAATGTAGTGTTTTGTTTTTGTAATGGGAGTGCCCCCAATAGAAGCCACACATAGCTTATTAAAAAATACTTAACAATTGGTCAATCAATTGGTTGCTAATAAGACTAAGACAATATACATTCTTATAAATAAGTTGAAGACCCATTCCCATTCAATTTGGATAAATAGGACAATAAAGTCACTTATATTCTAAATAAATTTTGTGTCAAAGTTTTTAAAGATACCCAAAAATGTCTTAAATTCTCCTTCTTCATATAGTTTTTATGAATAAAATAAATATATTCACCTTACTTTTTCATTGTGTATTCCTATAATCCTAAGGGAGATTACATATTCATCAATATTTGGCAAGGTAAATAATAAAGAGAGTATTGAGAGCTTAATGTTGGTGAACATATTCCTTATGATCAGAGATATTGCTAGTTTTTGGATAAATGTGCTTGGTGCATTCTAATACTACATTCAAGTGATTTAAGTATCTATAAACATTGAGGTTTCAACTATCTCATAGTTTTTATCTTATACTTTTATTTAGAAATACATATTTACCAAAGCATCATAGTTTTCCATAACTATCATTGTGGAAATAATATCAACTAGCCTAGACTAAATAATGAAAGATTCTCTTGGCATATACTTATATTTTATTATTTTTTGCTAACATTAATTAAGAGATCTTAGAAAATTTCATAGGAGACATAAGACCAAATGAAGATATATAAGATTTAAAAGCAATTAATAATGAGTTTGAGAGGATTTTTGAGCGTGATCCGAATGAGTGTCTCTTTGTTTGACCATGGCAACAAATTGCGATAAGGGAGGCACGAACCACATCGTGCACTTTGACGTTACGACTAGCGTGATCAGGTCCCATGTGAAACCAAATGGAGTAGAAAGATTGGCCTCGTCCAGTCAAACTATCGGGTCAAATGAAGACATTGAGGGGGAAGCCACCTAGGGAAAACCTTTCAACGGTGGACGAACCTACGGGAAACCCTCATTCGCAGATCTGTTGCAAAATAAGAAAAGAACAAAATCAAGTGCTACAAGCGAGTTTGTCACCCAAGGATGTGATTTTTTATACCCCAAAAGCCTCATGGAAGGATATGCGTCTCGTTACACTTACTCCCTGGTGGGGAAATTTATAAGAGGTCACCCAGACATGGATGCAATTTGTAGATGGGCCGCATCCAAATGGAAGAATTTTGGGAGCATGGACCTGTTGACAATGACTCGAGGCTTCTTTATGATTCAGCTCAACACCTAGAAAGATTTCGAGCACATCCTATTCAGAGGACCATGGCTTTTCAAGAGACAAAACCTGTTCTTGAAGAAGTGGCAGCCAAACTTCGACCCAAATTCTCAGAACATCAACTAAGCCCTGATCTGGGTATGGATTTCGAACCTCCCAACTCATTTTTTCTATGAATACGCCCTTCAAGGCCTAGCCAGGGCCATCGAGGACCTAGTGGCTATCGACCCAGCCACTTGAGCAAGGACACACTTAACCCAGGCACGCATATGTATCAATGTGAACCTGGAAAGCCAACTCTCGGAGTACCTAAACCTCATATATGGGGATTTCAAGTGGAGGAAACCATTGATTTATGAGAATAAGCTGGCATATTGTCCAAACTATTAGGTGCAAGGCCACTTGCAATCCCAGTGCCCTAATCTCAAAAACCCTAATACGAGCAACGAGGCCACATATCGATTAGAGTAGATACCAAAGCGAGTTGCAGATAATCATACTATGACCACTAGATTCCAAACCTGACTGCAGCTGAATGTGTAGTCTCAAAAGGCAAGTGCTTCTGTCTCTACTACTAATAAATTTGATGTTCTTAAAGATTTTGGTCTTTTTGAGAAAGTGGAGGAAGGAGAAATCCCTATTAAATCTAACCTTATACCTAATCCTTAGCCCCACCAGGGACCTGTACCTAGCACTTCCCACCAGGTGTCCATGTCTACCCCTCCCCCAAGGAATTCACCTCATCCGTCTCCCACTCTGTCCCCCCGAAGCCCTCCCCCAAAGTCCCCCACCTCGCTGTCCTCCCCTACGTAGTCCTTTCCCCCCGAAGTCGACGACCTCGACCAACCTTCCCTCGATCAATGGAGACCTAAGCAAACTCACAGTTTTAGAAAATCCCAGATGGATGTTGGAGGAGACAGGAAAAAAGGCAGACCTTCGAATCTTGAAAGAAGGAACCGTGATACAACGGAAGACATAGCCAATGGGACTTAAAAAACTCTATTTTAGGAGAGTGGAAACAATACCAAGAAGAAAACCCGAAGACCCAAACCCCTTGCACAACAAGGAAAATGGGGCAAGAGAATCCTCAAAAATGAGAGTCCTCTCCTAGAATACGAGAGGGTTGAATGGGGCAGCAAAGCAGAGATTGGCTGCAACCATGAGGAGAGAACATAATCCAACTATTCTCCTCCTTTAGTAAACTAAACTTAATGATGAATTATCTTCCAAAGTTGCTAAAAAGATTTAGAAAAACTATGATTTTGTCCATATCCCATCCTTCGGTTCGTCAGACAGTCTTCTGTGCCTATGGAACCCTACTAAACTACAAGGCAACATCATCTCCGAATAGGACAAGTTAAGTAACATTATGTTCCACGACCTTAGTTCCCAGGTCTCATGGGTTATGACCAATGTGTATGCCCCTAAATCTTCCTAGGGTAGAAAGGCATTGTGGAAGATGCTAACCCAGATGAGGTAAGCTTTTTGAGATATCCTATGTATCCTAGAAGGGGACTTCAACTCACCCCTGCATTGCTTAGATAAGAAGTGAGGAACCACTATCACCCACAAAAAAATAGAGGACCTAAGACACTTCATAGACTCCAACGTCCTCATGGATGTCCAGATGCAAAGGTCCTTGTTCACTTGGAGCAACGAGAGAAAATCTCGGCTGCTATGGGCAAAGCTATTGAAAAAATCCAGAAACAGTTTCTGTGGTCAGGAACTGACAACCACAAAAAGTTCCACCTGGTTGCATGGGATAAAGTATGCTCCCCAAAAATCAGGGAGGCCTTGGAATGTGGCGCATCAATGTCACCAATCAAGCCCTCCTGGCTAAGCAAGCATGGAAGGTCGTCTCAAATGCTAGCCTCGAGTGGGTGAACATTGTCAAGATAAAATATCTACAACAACAATCCTTTCTGCAGATGGATACCCCCTGCAAATGCTCTCATTTTTGGAAATCTATTTCCCTCACCCAACAACTCATGCACCAGGGATCTTGGTGGCAGTTGGGAAACAATAAAAATATCAACTTATAGAAGGACGCTTGGGCTAGAAAAGACCCCCTCATTTGTGATTCCAAGTTGACTACAATCAAGCACCTGTCTGACAAGTATGGGTTTCGCGTAGCAAATTTTATCTCCTTGAGCCAGGGCATCCAAGAGTGGAAAAGGTTTCAGTTTAAAATCAAGAAAGATGCAATAGCTTATGCGGTGTTAGATATCCAAGCGATCATGAGGGTAAAATTCATCCCCTAAACCTAGAAAGAGGATGAGTGATGCTGGAAAGGCACATGCAATGGAAAGTTTTCAGTCAAATCCACCTCCCAGCTCATTGAAAAAACATCAAAGGAGACAACACTGACAGTGGCCAGACTTTAGCCAGGAGTGTGTGGCTCAAGGTCCTAATCCCAAAAATTTCCCACTTTTACTGGACTACAGTTCACAATAATATTCTCACCACCGATAATATAATACGCAGAGGGATCATTATCCCCAACTGATGCTACCTGTGTAGGCAAGCTTGGGAATCGACCCAACATATTCTTATGGACTGTCCCTTCACCAGTAGTATTTTTTCCCTAGTGATCAACAAGTTTTAGGTTTGTTTGGTCCGACCAAATACTGTCAAGGATATGTTCATCCAATGGCCCAACACTTTCAAAAACCCTAGACTCAACTTCCTCTAGAAATCCCTAGTCCACCATACTGCTTGGCAGATATGGTTGGAACATAATATCTGTGTTTTAGTGATAACCCTAGGGACCATGAAGCGGTCGCAGCAAGAGCCATTGCCTTTGCCATTGAAAACAACAGTCTGATCCCTTGTCCAAAAATTCCCAAGGCTAGGGTTGAAGGGTATTTGTTTGCTTCCCTAAGGATTCCCCTAGACTACAGTAAGGCCAAGGAATCCCATGTGGGTAGATTCACAGCTAAGTGGGTCTCCCCCGTAGGGATGGCTGAAGGCCAATTTTAACGAAGCCTCTAAAGGTAACCCAGGGAAAGCAGGAGCTGGTGGAGTCATTAGGGACCACAAAGGAAAGCTCATTTGAGCATTTACTAAAAACTTGGGCACCCAAACCGATAACTATGTATAATCCAAAGCTCTCTGGAGGAGTATTGACATCTGTAAAACCATGGCCAACCCTATCATATTTGAATGCGATTTTGTAGTTATCGTGGGGCTCATACAAAATAATAGCACAAGGGAAAAAAACATCCAGAACATCATCCAAGAGTGCCAAAAAGTCCTCAGCAACAACCTTCAAAACCAGATCAATAACATGTTCAGAGAAGCTAATCAAGTGGTCGATGTGCTTGCCAACATAACCATTCTCCAACCCACTTTGACGGTCTGGGAGGATAGCTTCCTGTGTGAGATCCTCGAGAAAGTCAAACATGATGTAGAAAATCTTACCAACAAGTAGCCTCAGCTATGTGCTTAACGATATTTTTTTAATACCAAAAAGGGGTGAGTTCAGTCACCTGCACTACAACAACTCCAAAAATAATGGTGGATTTAGCTACCCCAACAATGTCTTATTGACACCAAAGGCCCTTTGTAACCTCAAAGGTGGCTATAGCCACCCCGCTAAGGGGTTTTCTTCCCCTAGGGTGTTTTTCAACACTATGCTCCACCATTTTTGAGATGCCTACATCATTAGCCCAGGTTTCTAGTATTCCTTGACATCACCAGTGATGATGAAGATTACCAGGAAGAGAGTCAGGATGATGGCCAGGAGGAACGCCAGGAAGAAACCCAAAAGGACTGCTAGAGGGATCCCTAGGAAGACTGCATGGCTCAGGATATGTTGTGTATAGTTGCTCTCAGCCACATCAATGATGCTGTCAAGAATTTTTAGACAACGACAAACGTACTTCATGAAGGTGATAATCTCATGTCAAGCGCCATTGAAGAGCTTAAGAGACTACTTGCCATCCTTAAGACCCTCCTGCCCAGCGGGGACAATGACAAGCATGAGAGGAAAAGCAAATCCCAGAAGTCTGGTATGTGAGCTACATGATGGGTCAGGATCCAGGGGCTACTATTTTTTCTATTTCTATCATGTTGTGTGACTCTAAGTTTTGAACTGCTTTAGGAAGGGCACCTTCGAGGGTGCCACTTGAACCTTTTTGGTTGTTTGTGTTCCTTTTTGGGTATAACTCTGATATGGGACTATGGGCCATTTGGCCATAGCTGAACCTTATGTAAAAAGAGGTAGGACCCTTCAACCTGTAAAGTAATTAAAATTACTTTTACCTACCAAAAAAAAATAACGAGTTTAGAGAAATTTACAATAATCAATATTACCAATAGTTAAAATAATTTAGCTACTTATGATGTATAAGGGACCTTATTTTTAGGTCACTATTGAAGCTTCAATAAATTTTGGAGAGGCATTTGAAGAATGCAAATAGACTAGAAATGAATGTAAATCTATTGAGTTTTGAAACAAGGTAATACAATATTTTGAATATCATATAGCCTTTGAAGACAAGGCATTTTTGTTGGTAAGTCTCGATAGACTAGTCTAGGATTGTAAAAGGATTTGGATCCTTTCAAAAACATAGATTTTACCCTAATAAATAAAATAGTTAGAACAATTTAGAAAATATGGTATAGATGTGGGCCATAGAGAGTAACAAAGAGTGAGTTTAGAAATATTACTTGGTGCCTAAAATGTGCATTACCTATTTTACAAATAAATAATACAAAGTGATAGAGGAAATAATAAAACTAATTTATTACATATATAAACAAGCAAACAAAATAGACACAAGATATGATTATGATGTTCTTGTATACCAAAGATATCACTAATTATTAAAGAATTGTCACCAATTCATACATGGAAGATGCTATTGTACCTAGGCATATGTATTTGATAACATATTGTATAGGGGTATTTTTGATAATTGACATGGGCTACACATAACCCAAGGTTGATCATATTATTATATTAATTAAAATTAGAGGGATGAGGGTTTAGTAGTTGGATCCCTAAAATAGAATTAGAAAGTTGTATATTTAATAAGAGATTGTCATTGTAAGCATCATTGTTTATATCAAGTATTCTCTTGTAATTGTCTTTGCCTAAGGAGTGGCCTCTCATCTTGGGAGATCTTGTGGAGTTATTCATTTCTTAAGAAGTATTATTGGCGTTGTCATATCTTAACGATATTATATATCTTTATCTCATCATGTTGATTGTTACTTCAGATAAATATTTGTGGATGGATGATTTGTTATTTTTTTATATGGTGAATAATTTATTTTAATGAGAATAAATTTTCATACCTAATGGTATCAAAGCAATGATTATGGCAAAGTGATAATTAATTTTATGGTTAGTACAATTTTGACAATTTTTTTCTAAAAAATATTTTATTTTTTGGGAGCTATATCTTTGTGTAAAATTATCCAATTCAAACTATTCTTGAATTATTTAAGGATGTGAAAGGCATTTGTTAACCATCTATGTTTGGTTCAGTTGGCCACCTAATTTGCACCTTTGCACATTCCAAACACTTGATTGTTTCCAAGATATTGAGGTAGATTTCTACATGTATGAAGATCTTCTTGGCTTCCTACCGAGGCCTATGAATGTACTATTAGTTGACTTTGAGGCCGAATAACATGCAAATTGTAAGAAAAATATATCCACCCCAAACTTTAACACGTTTCTTCCCTCGCATGTTGAGAACTAATTTGAAATGGCAAAGTGTGTCACCCATGTTTTGTGTCCCTAAAATGTTATTACATATCTCTATATGACCTTTCATCCCCTCTTGGATCGCTCATTCAAATTTGTCTAGGCATTTGGATACATACCCCCAAAGACCGTCTCTAGGTTTGTTCTAAACTTTGTTTTTCTTCATCTATAATATTTATGAGTTGTTGGGAAAAATCCCTCTCCCAAACATTGAGTCCCTCCTGTTGGACTCCCAAATTTGTCATAAAATTTTCCCCTCTATTTCCTTCTCTATAGATGTGAACAAACTCCACCCTTTCTAAGACTTTGATCTTCTATCTTACCCCTTCTATCAAACCAATGATGCTCTAGCTTACCTCCAAATTCTCTTGCAAAATTTTAATTATAATTAAAGAATTGTCTTCTAAGATCAAGTTCTTGACTTGTAAGTATGACAATAGATTGATGCCTATAAATAGAGCTCTATCCTCCACAAAATGGTTGGACTAATCCCCTAGGGCTTCTATGTAATCCAATACTATATCACCTCTTTCATCCCTAAATATACCTCCAGTCCTTGCCAATATCGGTTTCCCTTTGGCAGCCCCATCGAAGTTCGATTTAAGACAATTTAAAGGGAGGTTCCACTTAATCTAATTTGTTGCTATAGAGCTTTCATTCTATGGTTTCTACACTATCAATTTACAATCTTGGAGTTCTCCAAGGCTAAAGAGATTGCTCTATTAGCCGTGGAGAGACTATCTCATTTATTGTCTTTGAAAATATGATTACTATGTTCTTTCCATAATCCCCCTAGGGTATGAGCTATACTAAATTCCCATAAATTTTTAAGTCTCTTGCATTTCAAGGGAGCTTCGCACTGAAGGCAAAGATCTGGTAGGCATTTAGGCATAACCCAAGACACTTGAAATTTGTTTAAGATCCTCATTAGCACCTCCTATGAAAAAAAGGTACTCTAAAAAAAGGTGGTTAACATCTTCCTCCATGTTCTCATAAAGACTACACCTGTTAGGGAATTAAAAGTCTCTTTTTATAATATTATCCATTGTTAGTATTCTATTTTAGACAGAATATGTGTATATAAATAAGGGACATTGACATTGTTAGTGAAAAAGCAATGATTATGGCAAAGTGAGAATTAATTTTGTGGTTAGTACAATTTTGACAATTTTTTTCTAAAAAATATTTTATTTTTTGGGAGCTATATCTTTGTGTAAAATTGTCCAATTCAAACTATTCTTGAATTATTTGTTTAAAATTTGAAGAGCTTCAAAATTAGTGTCATATGAAGGAATCCAAGTAGTATTAAAGGAGATATGATCTTGTTAAGTTAGCCATGAACAAGGGTAGTGACGATTTGTCAAATCATGTTTTTTTAACAAAAAATAAAATTTGAGATATCTATCATTTGGGGTAAGCAAATCATCAATTGTTTTTTTGGGTTTAATTATTTATGTGGAATTTTAGCTTCAAATCATTGGGAGATATATATTTTTTGTAAAACCCTAGTTCAAATTGTCTTTTCTTGATGGGGTATAAACCCATGGAATTAAATCCTTTTTTTGGAAGATAAAATATTGATGTGAGAGAGTGGTTGAAAGTATTAAAATCTAAATTTAATGAAATTAACTTGATGTGATACACCTTTTATGGTTTTTTATCTAGGAAAGCTTTAAAATGGGTAAATGTTTTAGATAGGGTAAATCCCATATGCATTTGGAAACAAATGGAATAAACATAGTTTAGTAGATGGGAGTTTATTCAATTTCAATTACAAAGAAAGCTAGGTATTTGTATGAGAGAGCTTCAGGGAAAGGATAAAAATATAGATAGTCTAATGGATATTATCAAAGACTTTCAAAATAAACTACAAAGGATTCAAAATGAGAGAAATGAAATAAAAAGAGAGTGGGAATTTTTCAAGAAATAGAATGAAGACTATGAAAAAGAAATAAATTGCTCGAGGAGAAAGATATTAGATTAAGGAATATTTTTAGAAGAATGAAGAATCCACATCCTTGGATTTACAAAATCAAGAGAAGGATCAAAAGGATTTAAATTCATCTCAAAATTTTATTTTATAGGTTCATGGATGCATTTAGAAGGAAAAGGTTATCATTTTCATTAACCTTGAAGTAGATATATTTTTATTAATAATGCTTTGGCTAAGAGGTTGTAGGTTCAAGTAACAAAAATTAAGAACATACAACTTAAGGGTGAGAATGTTTAGATTTTTGAAGATATGAAGATCACCATGGATAAATATGCTTTACAGTCAAATTTTCCTGCTATTATGGTAAATGATGTGGATATTGTTCTTGGTTATCCTTGGTTGGATTCTTTAGGTACCATTAACATTAATGTGCAAAATAAGTTTATGAAATTATGGTATAGGGAGAAGAAGATAACACTATAGGATATTTATCAGCTTAAGGATCAAGGAGCAAGGGAGAAGCAAGAAGCAATTATGGTAGGGGACCAAGTTAAGGAACCAATAGAGAAATCAAAAGTTGAATCTATAGCAACAATAATAGAGTCCATGGAAGAAGCAACAAAAAATTCCAAGGAATCTATATTAAAGGTGCACAAGGATGCACCAAAATAAGGGCACAATAGAGAATAGCATAAGGAAGAATTTAAAATAGAAGAACAAAATGCTAAAGAACTCAAAAAATAGAATGTCGGGTTAAGGTTGTAGCATATTACCACCCACACCACCATGAGCAATAACAATATTGAAGGAATGGCTTAGGGTATCAATATTATTATGGATCTACATGGAATTAGAAATGCATTAAGTATGATAGTATTTGGCAGAAAAAAACATAGTAATTATAGATTTTATAGTGGTGCAACAACATTAGGGAACAATAGGATCAGGTGATTGAAATATCATAGTAGAGATAGAATCATAGAGCCAACATATCACTTATGAATATTTAAGTGGTACAATGGCAAGTTGGCATCATCGAAGACCACCATCAATCAAGATTTCACTTGGATATATGGATGATCAAGATTGATAGCAGTTGTCAACATTTCTTAGAAGATCATATTATTTAGTTTCTTCTCATGTTTCGAGGATGAAATATCGAGGATGAATATTTGTAAGGAGGGTGGAATGCTATGGTACCTATGAATAGGTAGTTTATGGGGATATGATATTATATTGTATAAAGGTATTATGGATAGTTGGCATCGACCACACATAATCCAAGAGTTTTTAATATTATTATAATATATTATAATAATGAGTGGGATGAGGATTTAGTAGTCGACTTCCCAAAGTAGAATTAGAAGATGGGTATATAAATAAGGGATATTGTCATTGTAATCATCATCATTCATATCAAGTATTCTCTTGTAATTGTATTTTCCAATATAGTGGCCTCTAATCTTGGGAGATCTTGTGGAGTTATTCCTTAAGAAGTAATGTTGACATTGCCCCACCTTAATGGTATTATCTATCTCTATCTCATTGTATGTATTGTTACTATGGATAAATATTTATGGGTGGATGATTTATTATTTTTGCATACAATGAATGATTTATTTTAATGAGAATAAATTTTCATGACATAAGAGGATACAAAATGGTATATAAATATACCTTTAGTAAAAAGTTATGAATAAAAATAACTATCAATAAAATATATTATTATTTAATATAAAACCACCTATTGGTTAACACTCAAAAATTGGTTCTTTTGTCATAAAAATTATCCTATTCCTATCCTTCCATATGTGCGAAATGATGACTATTGGAACTGAAAACCATATTTTCCTAATAAGGTGTTTTTTCTTTAGTCCCCATTTGTACATTTAGCCCCAATTGGTTGGGTAATTTTATGAGTTGAAGGTTCCTGATAGTTCTGATCGCAACTACTAGTTAATTTTAATCCAAATTTTCTACTTTTGTACATTGAAAGAATATATGTGATATTGTTTCATTGTTCTTAAGACACCTATGGAAATATGAGGTCCCATGATATTCCTCTTAAGGAAAATGTATCTAGTAAGAATATTGTTTTGAAGCACCAACCAAAGAAAGGTTTGAAGTTTGGATAAAACCTTATAATTTCATACCTTAACCATGGTTGAGTTTTGACCCTATTATTGTAATAACACCTCTTGTCTAACTATGTAAACACTTGACCCACTCATAGAGCCCCATATAAGTTGATCTGGAATTTAGAGAGATATTTTAATTCCTTCAGTTTGGATGTGTAGTTGTCTGCATGAGTCTTGGTCAAGATGTGGTAGGGGTGGATCTTTTACACATTAAATTAAGCTTACAAGAGAGTTAAACCCAACTATTGTAGGTATTATTTTATTTATAGGAAACAATTCTTAATGATTGGAGGTCCTCCCAAGACTAGATCATCCTATATATTAATTTGTTTACCATCCCCCAGAAGCCAAGAGTTATGATTTAATATAAAATCTCTAGCTTCCACAATATGTTTTCAAATTGAGGAGGAGCCTACTATGCCACTATTTATGAGATAGATCCCATTAAATTTGTTCAGATATTTGTATTTTAAGGTTTTCTTCCATGGAGATTCTAATGGAGTGAGAAGATTCTAGCTTAGCACTTAGTGCCTTGCTAACCAATTGTTGTTTTCTAAATTTCTAGGCCTCCCTACTCCTTTGGCTTGGTATTAGTCTCCTAATTAACCAATTGGATTTTTTTCCTATGTGATTGCCTTTCCTCTTGCCATAGAAAAGTTTTTAACATTGCATCTAACTTTTGAAAGATATATAAGAGTGCATGATACACCAAAAATTGATATCTAGGAATATTTTCTAATATTGATTTTATTAAATTAACTCTTCCATCCAAACTCAACCAACCATTGATATACTATTGTATTCTCCTTGACATCTTTTTCTAGAATTATATTCCAAGTTTCCTATTTTTTTATAGAATCCCATAGGAACGCCTAGGTAGTTAAAGGTATCATAACACCCAAGTTTCCAAGTTTCCTATTTTTTTACTAATCTAGTGATATAATAACAAAAACATGATCAGAGTCCTTTAATGTAAACATTTTATTTAAAGTAAGTATTACAATTTTTAATAAAAAAACAAAACTTAAAGTCGTTATAGGTTGTCATGTTTTTTTTTTATTCATGTTCCCCCATAGTTTATGCTTGAGTAAAACAAAAATTGATTGCATTTTATGATGAGAGCCTTTTGATTGAGTTTATGCTTGAGTAAGACAATACTTATTTTTTATTCATTTCCATTTATAAAATTGATTGCGTTTATGATGAGAGCCTTCTGGTAATTCATACAAGAAAAACTAGTATGTAATTATTGGTAAATTATCATGTTATTTAAAGACATTACATACCCAACCTCTTCTGATCCTTTATTGCATGGTGTTAAAGATGTCCCATACTACCCAGGTGTTGTAGGTGAGTTGGAGAGGAGAGGGGAATCCTCAAAGGGAGGTCCCAGGTTTGGATCCCCACCCTACCAAAAACTTGAATTGGTTATCCAAAATCCAATTGATAATGTTGGCTCAGACAGGGCCGAGCGCGACTCCCGGGTGACTTTGATGTTGTAGAACCCCCTGGTCATGGTCTCTCAGACCAAGGCGGCCACACAAGGGGTTTTTCGCTTTAAAAAAAAAAATGTCCCATACTATTTTATATAAAGTTTGATACATCTAGTAGTTTCAAATGATTGTAACATATTGTTCATAAATTCATTTGTATAAATTCAAAATTTTCCCATGCAAATAGACTGCAACTACCAAGAAAACATGTCGTTATATAGACTGAAATGTATTCTTTAAAATGAATAAAATATAGCTTAAATTTTTTTATCTCTCTTTGGGTAACTCATTAGTGTACAAGGGCATTTATAAATTAGCTTAAGAATCTTGTTATCTTCGTTGCTCTTTTATAGGACCCATGGGATTAGAACCTTTGCTTGCGGTGTGAAAATCTTTCCTCTCCACAATTTACCCCAAACACGTTAGGATTAAAAAATATTAGTGTTGATAATAGAAAAAGATCATAAAGAACTTGAAGGTGAGGTTTGAATCTATAAAAAAAGTATAGTTGGTCTTGGATCCATAGCCACTTAACCATTGGTCCATCCATCGACATAAGTTTGACCTTTACCAGGAATTGTCCCCATAGAGCTCAAGGTGCATGATGGTAGGATCGAAGCCTTTGATTACAGTGTGAAACTCTTTGCTTCTCGTTACTTGCCCCCAACATGTATTGGTAAAAATGATGCTAACATTGTTATGATTATGTTTATGAGTCCATAAGCATAGCCTATTTTCATCTTAGAGTAATAACATAAAATAAAAGTATAAAACATGAGTGGCATAGATGATAGGAAGCTTATGGTAATTTTGGAGCCTTTGGAGATTTTGTAGCCTTTGAAGATTCGATGCCCTTGGATATTTTGATGCCTCTAGACAACCCTAGAACATTGTGTGATTTTGGAGTTTTTGGGTTTCAATTTTTTTCGATGATTATGTTACCCTTTGCACCTCTAACACCCTTAGTATATTGTTGCAATTTTTGGATTTTATGAATTTGCTTTGTTGTGTGTTCCTCCTTTTTGGATAACAATCTTGTGACCTCTAAGTTCCTTGTTGGATAATTATTCTTTGCAAATTTGAATATAAATATATAACTTATTTTCTTAAAAAAAATGGAAACATCAACATATCTAAAGGAAAGGAAATATTATAGGATATAAACTAGCATATAATGTTATCAACTTGATATTTATAATATCTAGGTAATGGGTATTCTATTTCGTTGAAAATAATATCAAAGAATTGATATAAAAAAAGTAGTGGCCAAAGAGTAAGACATTTAATAATTTATTATCGAAGTGATCCAATGTAGAAGTCACATATATGATTCTTAAAAGAAATGCCATGGGAAAACTAGTTAATGTGGTTTCTAAAATAACAAAGAAAAAATATCTACACCAACTTAAAATTATTTGAAACAATGATAAACAACTATGTGGAGTCTAGTACACTTATCAAAGGAATCAAGTCTACTATACAAAACTGACGGACATATATTTTTTTATTTTTATATAAGTCCTTAATAGCCCTATCCAAGATATATTAGTTTGTGTTACATTATAACTATATTATACATTTGAAAACCATATTATCATAGGTTGCTTTATTAAAGAAGTGTCCATCATAACAAGGGTTCTATTGTAGCAGGCACAAGAGGAGTAGGAAAGGCGATATACGAGGGTTTTGTTGCAGCAAAATACCCTAAGGATACAAATAGGAGAGATTCTAACCCTTTGGATCTAGGAGGAGCAAATCCGGATTCGACAACAATAGAAAGGTCAAAGGGAGGTGCTTCTTGGGCTCAAGTTTTGAAGAGGTCAAAATTCATAAGAAGATGATTTTTTTTGTCTTTAGATAGGGATGAAAAGGGTTTTACTCTTAAAGTCCCAAAAATTTTGGCTGACAAAGTGATTCAAAAAAGAAAAAGTTCTTTGTCAAGAAATTTTTGGGTAATAAACCATATTTAGATACAATAAGGAAGTGGGTCTGATATAAATGGAAACTTATAGGGCAGGAAGCAATGGTGGCATTGCCTAAGAATTTTTTGCTGTTTAACTTTGTGAATCTAGAGGATATGTCAAAGGGTTTGTTGGGGCCCATGTTTTGCTGGGAGGCTAAGGAAATGGAAAACTTGACAACCAGATGGTGCAAATTCTCAAAGATAGTACTTGTTTCAACTCTACTAAAAATTTATATGGTAGATGTAGAAAAAGTAGTAGGGCTAGTTATTGGTACTATTTTGGTAATTGCACTTTTGGTTAGAAAGGGCTGTATTATTTAAAAAATACAGAATTTAATTTGCAAGATAAGTTGTTCTTTCATGCATAGATTGATTCATTTGTTATTCTTGGATTTATAGGAGTTGTAAAAGGGAAGGAAACCCTTTCAAAAACATATTATTTACCAATAGCAAAAAAAAATCGCTAATCACATTACCAAATTGAATGTCTTAGTTCTTGAACCTAAGCATCCAAAACGGGATCACAATGTACCAATCAACTAACCTCCTTATGGATAGAAGAGAGATACATTTTGATTTAAAGGGATTTAGATTGTTCTTAATATTTTCAATAAAAATGAATGTGAAGATTGGATAAACAATAGCATTATGCTTGATGTCCATTAACTATAATACACATAGTATGTCAAAATATAGTATTGCAAATAATTTATCCAATCACAATAAAGAGATTTTATTTTTCAATGAAAATGATATAAATGATTTGACAAAGAATACTAGTGGATCAAGGGGGAAAAAGGGTATACATGAAATATTTGATAGAAATACAAGATATAAATGATGTGTGGAAATTTTGCAAATATGGTCTAACAAAAAATCATTTTTTTTGATATTTTTATAAGAGCATTATCCTAATTGTATCCAAACATGATGAATATAACCTAATGCATCGTCCATTTCTCTTTCTCATATAAGAAGACACCTAACCTTAGAAGATCACCTTCTACTCTAGCAACATGTTGAAGAGAAGTTATACTTAAAAAAAAAAAGTTTTAACATTTTATATTGTTGAACTTTAAAAGACATAAGGATACATTTATTTTTTTGTAAACAATACATTGTTAAAACAAACATATTAGACTCCTTGATAGATAGATAAATAGGTATTAACGTGAACGGAATTCCAATCATGGAATATGCCACTAGACTTGCATCATCACATTAACGAGGTTAGAATGAGAAAAATATTCTTTAAAAATTAGAAAATAAAAGTAATATATTTATTGTTTTTAACAATACAATGTTAAAACGAACATATCAAACTCCTAAAAAAAAGTAAGAATGTGAGAAATATTCTTTTAAAATTAGAAAATAAAGGGAATATGGAGTGGTTCATATGCTAGTGTTGATTAACGACAACCAAACCACACCACAAAGAGAAGAGGTGTGGTGCAGGTGTATATGCTAGAATTGATATTAGAGTTCAAATAATGCGAAGTAGAAGAGGTGGTACAACTAGCGGCCACACTTCCCAATGGTATAGCAACAAAGGGCTCTTAGATCATCAAAATGAAATGCCAACGACCTACCATTGAAGTTGGAGTTGGAATGTCATGCAAGAATGATCCTTAACTCAAAATAAAATTAATTCGTTTTATATTCATTCATTGTTGAACAAAATAAACATAAACTCATATTATTATTATAATTAAGAGAGTCTTTAACTTACATTAACCGTACATTTATTGATCATGTGAAAGATTTAGAAGGTAAAGGTATTAATAAAAACGTAGGTAAGTGCATTTATCATTTATCTATGGTGGAAATTGAAAGCAAGTTGTTGTTAAATACGGAGGAAATTTCAACGTAACATGGGAGAAATAAACCACTAAATTAGAAACATCCACATGCAAGGAAGCTAAAAATTTTTTGTACCACATGAGCAAGGCAGGAAGAAGTAAGGGCCTACATATACAGAAAAGCGAGTATTACTAAGCACGACCTTACTTGAACAAGATCTTTTCTATAGGTTGAACAACTTGGTCTACGTATCAAACATAGACAAGCACCAAAGTCTAGAGGAAGAAGGATGGCATCAAGACCTTACCCACTCCAAGGAGTCACTACTCAAATAAGTAAAAAAAAATTCTAAATTGTGGGACATAGTTGAAGAGTTGCAAACACCCTCTTGTAAGATCCAATGCTTGAAATTACTTAGGATGTCTTCTTATCAAAGATAATAGTTAAGATATTTACTAAATGACATGAAGATACTCAAATCAAGGGTTTCCAACATTATTCCCATCATTCCAGGGTTTTATGAAGTGTTATGCATTCAAAAAATCTTTTCTTATCAAAGATAATAGTTAAGATATTTACTAAATGAGATGAAGATACTCAAATCAAGGGTGCATTCAAAAAATATTTTCTTATCAAAGATAATAGTTAAGATTTTTACTAAATGAGATGAAGATACTCAAATCAAGGGTTTCCAACATTATTCCCATCATTCCAGGGTTTTATGAAGTGTTGTGCATTCAAAAATTCTTTGCATTGATGCACATACTAGCCCAGATTTGATTATAAATTTTTCTTTGAAAAACATTATTGTTGTTAATTGTTTGGCAAGGGTTGATGATCTTCCATTGATGATAATGGTTTTTAATGATATTGTAGTATGTAAGGCTTTGATTGGTGAAGGGAGTGGTATATGTGTTATGTCATTCTTGATAGATAAACTCAAGATTCCTAAAGAAAATGTCATCTTTATTAGAAGTTTTTGCTTTGCTTATAATGGTTGACCACAAGATCCTATGGGTTACATTTGGTTGTTAATTTTAGCTAGGATTAAATAAGTAAGAATATAATTTATGATATTTCTTTTTTAAACCAACTATAACATGCTATTATATAGACCTTGAACTAGTAAGATGAGATCCATAACTTCCTTTGCTTGTTAAGTGGTTAACTATGTCTATGGTGATAATATTTTCACTATAGATGGAGAATTAGATCTTTGGGGGCCTCATCCTCGAAACCATAAAAGTTGTTTAATTCCTTCCATGGATGAGACACAAAAAGTTATATTTTATTGATATGAACCACAATGGACTTCTAGAAGGATGTTATACAAGGGGCAATTTAAATTTTGCTTGAAATACCCCCAAGATAGGTATGAATTAAATGATGATCAACCTAATATGGATGCTATTACTTCCATTCCTCGGTAGACAAATGATAAATTTCCATTATTGTTGAATCCTAAGAAGAGAGAAGATCCTATTTTTCTATCAATAATTGGTCATATTAAGCTAAGCTCACGAGTATGCTACCAAATTGAAACAAGTAATAGTTTGTATGGATAATGAAAACATGGGAGAAGGAAGTTGATAGTGATATGTGTAATAATTTTAATCAAGCCTTTAACATTGAACTTGAGAATGCAACTTCTACTACTACTATTTTTGAGGTGGGTGTTGGGCATTATCAAGTAGATTCAAAGAAAGTTCCTATTTTAAATGATAATGATAGTCATATTGATATATATATTTATGAAATTGCTTATGGAAAAAGAATTAGTTTATTTTCTTGTTTAATACTTAGAAATAATTAACATAATCTCTACAAAACTAGGTTAGATAAGCATAGAAAACTTAATGTTTCTATTATCTCTATATCAAAATCTTTAAAAATTCTAAATCAAGCATGAATTATTCCTTTGCCTATGAATTTAATAAGGGTTGAAATTTAATAGTTTCAAAATTGCTATGAAAATAATCCATTGGTTGTTCTATCTCTAAAAAATTTAATTGTTGCATTATTTTTCATTGTCTTGAACCACACCCCACTATTGGACTATCCACTCTTGAAGTTTCTCCAACAGGAATCAATATCACCTCCTAAAACATCAAACCTAGTCATATGTTATTTTTCTATCTTTTTGCACCTATTCCTGCTAGCTTAGTAGTCCTTGTTGATTGTATGACCTAAAACTCTTATTATGACTAGACTATTTAATATTTTAGATTAATTTTTTTGTCTAGCCAAGATCACCTCTTAATGTGTTGATCCAAGTCTTTTCTATTTTTAGCAAAACAATGAATATCTAGGAGTTCACTACTACCCATGATAGTGTATTTCTAAATTTTGAAATATTTTTCTAATTAGAAAGGTCATCTAACAAGTGGTTTGATAGTTTTATTGATACTACACCTTCTTGTCTAGAAATAAACTTAATTGAAGCTAAGTTTTCTCCTAAGTTAAAAACCAAGGTTGTCATTGATGTTATGATAAATAATTACAAGCAATTAGAACCATACCTTGGTCTCACATCTCTATGTTTCTTAATTTTTAGTCTCATGCTCAAATCCTCTCTTGTCTTAATGGAAAGAGTAAGGAAGTTGAAACAACCATTAGAATCCCCAAAAATGTCCTCTTTCTCCCATTATTACCTAATGAAGAAGACATTCTAAATTTATTATAAGCGAAGGATAAAAGGATCCCTCTATAGTACCATAATAGAGAGTTTCCTCAAAATCCTAATCCTGGTTGGAGGAGGCATAAGTGGTTTGATTCTGTTTGCTACGTCAAGATTAGCTTTAAATTAGATAACAATCCCCTTGATACAGACCATTTTAAACAAGGTAACATTATGAATGTTGAACCTAGTTGACATTGACATAAGCCCCCTTGAGCAACCATGCATAGCACAAATTATGGCTAGCCTATCTAAGAAAGAATAACTTATCTTTACTACCTTGCCTAAGGAGTATAAATATATATTTTCTTAGGAATATATTACCATGCCTAGAGTGGATGAGGATTTGATCATCCATAACATTTGTACCTTTGAAGATGCCACTCCTTTCAGATAAAAGCAAAGAAAGTTATCTCCTCTCATTCAAGACCTACACAAAACTGAAATATAGAAGTTGTTAGATGTCAACTTTATTAGACCTATTCATTTTTTAGGATAGGTTTCTAACATTGTGCTTGTGAAGAAGAAAGAAAAGAATGTTATCTAGATTTTTTGTGACTTTAAAAATATCAACCTTTCCTATCCTTAGGATAACTTTTCTTTGTCCTCTATTTATGTGATTATCAATTCTACCATAGGGTGTGAAAATTTTCCCCTTATGGATGGCTATTCAAGGTATAACCAATACAAATTACCCCTAAGGACCAAGTTAAAACAAATTTTACTACATCCTGGGGCACATTTTGCTATGTTGTCATGCCAATTGGATTGAAAATGTTGGAGCTACTTGTCAATGGGCCATGACAACCATATTTCATAACTTGATTGGAAAGATAGGGGAGTATTATGTGGATTATATCTTGGGTAATTCTAAAAGATAGAATAATTACCCAACTTACCTTTGTGTCATATTTTAGTGAGTACATCACTATGAGGTTAGGATTAACCCTAAGAAATGTGTGTTTGGTGTTAATAGTAGCTAGATTTTAGAATTCATGGTGTCTTATAGGGCTATATATATTGATCATGCAATCAAAGTCAAGGCTATAAATGCTATACCTTCCTCTTGAACTGTTAAAGATATAAAATTCTTCTTGGGAAATATTGGATCCATTAGAAAATTTATTCTTGAGTTAGCTTTCAAAGCTTATTCATTTAATCACTTACTTAAAAGACACAATGTTCAAATAAGATGAAATTTGTAACAAGGTCTTTCTTGAATTCAGGAAATTTCTATTGCCCCCCAACTCTTTGCTAACTTAACCCAGGTAAACCATTTTTCCTATATATATTGGCTACTCAAGTTTCCTTTAGAGTGGTCCTTATCCAACGAGATGATAATAATGAGTATATAATATATTATATTAAACAAACAATTCTTCTTATAGAAAATTAGTCCAGTCACATGGAGAAATACTATCTAGCTATCTACTTTGCATGTAAGAAACTAAGACATTACATGTTGTATCAAACAACTTATGTGGTCAAAAAAACTATCTTAGACACATGCTACAAAAACCTTAGATCTGTAGTGACACCTAATATAAAAAATGGATCACAATAATTCAAGAATTTGATCTCAATATCATAACACAAAGGGCTATGAAAGCTTAGGTGATTTTTGATTATTTGGTAACAACTCTTGACCCAACATAACAACCCTAAAAGGAGGCATTATGTGATGAGGACATAATGGTTGTTTTTTGTGTGTCTCATAATGTTGTCATATTTCCTTCCTCCATTATCTCTAATCTAATTCAAGAGTTTATTCCTTATGATCTTACTAACTAGGAAAAGGCTCTCTTTTAGTCTTGTGAGGCTATCAAGAGGTATCATGAATTCAAAGCCAAAGATAAGTCTGATACACCTTCTACTTCTTAAGAATTTGATTAAGACTTTCATCTTGACACATGTTTTCTTCACTTTAATGGAGCAAAGAATGACTTTGGGGTAGGATTTTATATATTTCTTAATTTTCCAATGGGCCTAACTATTCCCATGGCCTTTTGCATAATTTTTCTAGCATTACTAACAATGCTATAGAACACGAGGCTTTAATCTTAGGGATCTATGTATTTTAAGCACATTAGAGTGTTAGGAAACTCTCAAGTTATGGTCATTAGATCTCTAGTGAGTATGATGCCAAAGTGACTTCATGTAAATTCATACCACATAAAAACATTACTAAAATAATTTTTATAATAAAGGTTCATGATGAACCTATAATTTCTTTCACTAAATACCCAATGGATGTGTATATTGTTAGAAATTTATTATATCATGTAATATAGTTAGGTGAGATATTTGGGATCCAAATGGGTGGTTGATAGTTAGTTATCCAAACCAACAACCTCACATTCATTGAATATATACTAATGAAAATTTGTCCAACATGTGGTATCAAAGCACTCATCGTTCCTGGAGCATGCAAAATAAAATGTCAATATTATGAAGTGTTTATCAACAATTATTAGGAGATGTTACTTGGAGGAAGGCCAGGCTAAGAGGAGTTACAAACAAACAAGTTGAAAGAGGTTCAAAAATTGCTACAATCTACAAAGAAGAAGAATGTGCCATTTAGAAATATGATTCTTCACCAACACAAAATATTTGTTAAAGGTTAAAAGAATGTTGCTCTCAAATATTGAATGTGTTGAGAATCTAAAAAGGAGCAGACACAAGTTTGAGAAAGGAGGAGACCTTGTTGATTAAAAAAGCTCATTTTTTATTCTAGTTGATGTTTGTAAGTATTGCAAGTATTAATTTAATCTTGGAGTTATAAGGAAATCCAAGAAAAATTTAGTTCATGATAAAAGAGTTATAATTATGAAATTTGATTGTTTCCATCCATTATCTTTAAAAGGAAACCTAGGAAATCTATAAAAGAGTTAGTCCAAATAGGAGGACAAAGAGAGCTATAAAATTATCTTTAAAAGGAAACCTAGGAAAGTTTTGTGAAAATTATTCTTGGCTATGATCTAGTTTGACCTAACAGTATATTTAATATTTTTTATCGTAGTGATCCAATGTAGAAGTCAAATATATGATTCTTAAAAAGAATACCATGGGAAAACTAGTTAATGTGGTTTCTAAAATAACAAAGAATAAAATATCTACACCAGCTAAAAAGTATATGAAACTTCGATAAACAACAATGTGGAGTCTAGCACACTTATCAAAGGAATCAAGTCTTCCATCAAAATATGATGGAATTCTATTTTTTTTATATGTAAGTCTTGAATAGCCCCCCCATGGTATATTAGTTTGTGTTACATTATAACTACATTATACATTTGAAAACCATATTATCAAAGGTTGCTTTATTAAGGGAGTGCCCATCATAATGAAGGCGTTTGAGATTGGATTGCACTCATGTTATTGCATCCCACCTATCATTCATCCATAATTACTTCTTATAATTGCTTAAAAATACGTATAATATATATTACTAAGAAAACTATAGAATTATTTCATCGCACTGCATCGACAAGTAGACAAAGGAATTCTTTGACTTACCTTCAAGATTCCAATGGATAGGTGATGGACACCATACTAGCTATGAAACATGGAACAAATATATTTTTTTATAATATTTTTACTGCACCTGCTATCCCTAATATTGCAATGCAAGAAGAGATACTTAACTGTATTCTCCAGATTATTTCAATTGAGCAAAACCAAGCCCTTTTTAGACCAGTGGATAAATATGAGGTGAGAAGCATAGTTGTTAGCATGAAATCAGGGAAATCTTCAGGACTCGATGGTTTTCTAATTGAGTTCTTTAGGATTTCTAGGATGTCATAGGAGAGGATTTAACCCAGGCTGTTGAAGAATCTTGTTCAAAAAGAACTATAATTTGGGTTCTAAATCGTACTTTCCTCACTTTGATTCCTAGTGTAGGAAAAGCCGCCAACCTTGGATATTTTCACCCGATTGCTCTCTACAATGTGACCTATAAGATCATCACTAAGTTGATAGCTGAAAGTCTTAAAAATATTATGGAAAACATAATATCCCAAGAATAAGGAGGATTTTTGGAGGGGCATCAAATTCTAGATGGAGTTATTCTAGCCCAGGAGGTTATCCATTCTATGCGAGCATTCGGTCGAAGAGGCATGTTTATTAAATTAGATATGTCTAAGGCTTATGATAGAGTCCCTTGGTAGTTTTTGGATTAAATGCTTGAGAAATTTGGCTTCTCTTACGAGTGGAGCTAGTGGATCATGAGTTTTGTCTCGACGATTTCCTTCTCTGTTCTCATCAACGACTCTCCCTCGATCCCTTTCCATGTCTCCAGGGGTATTCATCAAGGAGATCCTATTTTTCCATATATATTTATTTTTCTAGCAGAAGGATTGGGCAGATTCCTTCAAAGAAATAAGCATCAAGGTATTTTGGAAGGTGTGCAATTAGGTGAGGAGATGTTAACTCATATTAAATTTGTGGATGATATAGGTGTCTTTGGGGAGGTCAAAATTTAAGAGGCTAGAACATTGAAAGATATTTTAAAAATCTACATGTATGCTACTGGTTAAAAGATGAATACGACCAAATCCAAGGTTGTTTTCTTTAATATAGATAAAATAATCTAGGATCATATTCTAATTATTTTGAGCTTTGCCCAAGGTACCCTTCCACTTGATTACCTAGGGATTCCCCTTCATTTTAAGAGCCTAAGGGCAACTGATTGGAAAAATTTAATGGATAAAATCACTGCTAAATTTAATCATTGGACTCACCACTGGCTTACCTTTGGAAGAAGAATGGCTCTCATCCAATCGGTGATCCAAGCCATGCCTATTTATAAATTCTCCATCCTAGATACCCCTATGAGAGTCCTCAAATATTTGGATTCACTTATGAGAAAAAATTTGTGGGATGGCCCAAGGATGGGTAAGAAGTAGGCTTTGGTTAGTTGGGATAAAATATGTTAGTCTAAATCTTGAGGGAGCCTTGGTTTTCATAAAGAAGCTTTAAACAATCAAGATCTTTCTGGGAAGCTTTACTGGAGATGGATATCCAACAAGGAGGATTTCTTTAGTAGAGATCACTAGTAAGTATTTGGGTTCTATCCCTCATCAAAAAGCTGGTCACATTCCTCTAAGGGGACCTGGCTCTATTATTTGGAAGGTCCTGAAAGCTAGTGTACAATTGGTAAAATCTAGACTTTTCTGGAAACTAGGTAAAGGAGACAAATCTAACTCTTGGAGTAATTATTGGGACCAAAATCCCCCCTTAATCTATGAGTTTCTAGAGTTGTAGCCCTTACAACAAAGCCTTGAGGGTAGAGGATGGATAAATATGGTTTGATACATTACTTCCCGATAAATTGGATATTTCTCTTTCTTTCGGTGGAAGAGATTAGAAAAATGGCCTATGCATATCCCTCTTCATCAAAGTATTCTTATTGATAAGATCCTCAAGCAAAGGTGCTTTACAGGGAAAAAGGAAGAGGATAGGATTGATTGGGGCCTTGGTACTCTAGGTGTCTTCACTATTCGTGATGGTTATAATGCTTTGCTCCCTTCGTTGATCCTCCAGGATGCCCCATGAGATAGAGTTTGGGTGGCTAAGGGTTGTCTTAAAATTAATTTCTTTGCTAGGGAAGTTATGTATAGGAGTTGTCTCACCTATGATAATCTTATGAAGAGAGGTTTTTATGGCCCTTCCAACTGCATCATGTGTAACTCCCAAGAGGAGACACTTGATCATCTGCTTTTCCAGTGTGCATTTGCAAGAGAGTTGTGAAAAATGTGGTTAGACCTCTTTAAGGTTCACCTAAACTTTTAGGTGACTCTTTCTAATATCTGGGAGATTTAGAAATGCAAAAAATTCAAGAATACCTCCATTCAGATAGGCTAGTCCCTAGGCCCAAGCTTCATTTGGTGGCACATTTGGTTGGAAAGAAATTTTAGAATTTTGAGATAGGAGTTCAGTCCAATGGAGTTGGTTTGGCATAAAATTGTTACCAAGATTTTTGAAACTATCAAAGATCACTTTAGGGATAAGAAAACTTATGTAAATGAGGGGACTTCGAAGCCACGAAATTTGGGACCATGAAAGCTCCCTCCTCTAGGTTGGGAAAATATTAATTTTGATTGTGTAGCTAAGGATAACCCGGGAGCTGCAGACATTGGTTTTCTCAAAAGATATTTCATGGGAAAGATCCTCCATTATGAGCTAGAGGGTCTTGGAAGGGATACTAACAATGAAGTTGAAGGCCTGGCTATCAGAAAAGGTTCTCTCAATGCTTGGGATAATGAGGTTAGAAAGATCATAGTTGAGTTTGATTCATAAATTATTGTGGGGCTTTTGGATGCTATTAGAAAATTTAGGCCAAAGGCTTGGAGGATAAGAAACATTTTGAGCCAAATTAAGTCTATTTGGTAGTATTTCGAGGATGTCATCCCCGTCTATGTTGATATATAAAATAATGCAGTGGTTGACTTTTTGGCTAAACATGGCAGTGAAAGTATGGTTGGATACATGTTGAATTCTAATCAAGATAAGGACACTTATGAATGGCGGGAGGTGAACCAAATGGTTCTTAAAATTGACCAGCAAAGACTTAGCTAAGGATGAGGATAGGTCCTGAGTCCACTAAGTCTTGTGGATCAATGGAGGATGAACAATTATTTGTTTGGTTTTTTGCTACCTTTTGTAGCACTCTTTGGCCCTTTTTTGGGATAGCACGGGTAGTGTTCGCATGATTGTCAAGCTTTCTAGGTTTCTTAGGATTAGTGTAAAATAGAAATGGGAACATGTTCAAATTTTTTGCTCTGTAGATGGTACTCAATTTTTTTTTATTTTTGGAGATGCTAATCAATGTTTTATTTGGATAGTGGCAGACCTATGACTGTAATTTGATTCTTGTTCTATCAATATAATTTTTTTACCTTTTAAAAAAAAGAAAACTATAGAATGACATGCACATTAGTCCAATATAGTGCTAGGATTGTATCATTTTGTAAAGGATTCAATTGTTATTTTGGCATTCTTTAATGGAATATCTTTACACAATAATTTATAAATTTGATTCTAGTTTCCATATTTTCAAGTGGATATTGTTAAAAGTGATCATGTTGGAGTGCAATAAGATCTTGTTATGTGTCTAGTGTTACATAAAACACATGAAGTAGTCCTAACATTCATGTACCGTATAAGGTGACTTTTGTTCACAACATGGAGTCAATAAAATATATAAAGTTATAATTAAATAAAATAAGTATATATATATAAAAGGTCAACAAGTGGTATATTTTGTTTTGGAGTTGATAATTATATGTAAACATCATAACAAGTAAAATATGATAAATAACATTTCTTATAGCAAACATATAATTAACAGTATAGAATAAAAACTAGAATATATATTTTTACTTATCTAGTGATATAATAACTAAAACATGATCAGAGTCCTTTTATGTAAACATTTATTTTTATAGAAAGTATTACAATTAAAAAAAGCATAACTTAAATGGTTGTGTTTTTTTATTTATTTATACCGCGTATAGTTTATGCTTGAGTAAGACAATGTTCCATTTATAAAATTGATTTCATTTATGATAAGAGCATTTTGGTAATGCACATAAGAAAAGCTAATATGAACCTATCCGTCTCGTTAACATTGACCCGGTGTGAGATGGGGACTGTTGGCTACACAGGGTTCGTACCATCATCATCGGTTTGGCATGCACTTAGAGAAGTCAGATCAGACTACTGCCTATGCTAGGTTGGGCAGACTTCTGCCTATGCTAGGTTGGGCATGCCCCCAAGGTTTGAACCCTGCGCTAGCAATTACTAAAAATAGTGGATTTTCCAACTCTCCTATGTACAAAAAAAAGAAAAGCTAATATGTAATTGTCTGTAAATTATTATACTATTACATATACAACCTTTTTTGATCCTTTTTTGCATGGTTTTAAAGATTCCCCAAACTATTTTATATAGAGTTTGATACATCTTGTAGTTTCAAACAATTGTAACATATTGTTCATAAATTCATTTGTATAAATTCACATTGTGTCCATGCAAATGGCCTGTAACTACCAAGAAAACATGTCGTAATATAGACTAAAGTGTATTCTTTAAAATGAATAAAACTTAACTAAATAATTTTTCATAACTCTTTGGGTAACTCGTTAGTGTACAAGGGATTTCATAGAGTAGCTTAAGAATGTTGTTGTCTTCGTCACTCTTTAGTAGGACCCATGGGATTAGAACATTAGCTTGCAATGGGAAACTCTTTCATCTCCACCATTTAAGTCAAACACGTTAGGATTAAAAAAAATATTAACGTTGACAATAAGGAAAGATCATAAAGAACTTGAAGGTGAGGTAATATAGACTAAAGTGTATTCTTTAAAATGAATAAAATTTAACTAAATAATTTTTCATAACTCTTTGGGTAACTCGTTAGTGTACAAGGGATTTCATAGAGTAGCTTAAGAATGTTGTTGTCTTCGTCACTCTTTAGTAGGACCCATGGGATTAGAACCTTAGCTTGCAATGGGAAACTCTTTCATCTCCACCATTTAAGTCAAACACGTTAGGATTAAAAAAAATATTAACGTTGACAATAAGGAAAGATCATAAAGAACTTGAAGGTGAGGTAATATAGACTAAAGTGTATTCTTTAAAATGAATAAAATTTAACTAAATAAGTTTTCATAACTCTTTGGGTAACTCGTTAGTGTACAAGGGATTTCATAGAGTAGCTTAAGAATGTTGTTGTCTTCGTCACTCTTTAGTAGGACCCATGGGATTAGAACCTTAGCTTGCAATAAGAAACTCTTTCATCTCCACCATTTAAGTCAAACACGTTAGGATTAAAAAAAATATTAACCTTGACAATAAGGAAAGATCATAAAGAACTTGAAAGTGAGGTAATATAGACTAAAGTGTCCCATGACCTCTACCATGAAGTGTCCCCATAGAGCACATAAGTTTGACCTCTACCACGAAGTTTCCCCATAGAGCTCAAGGTGCATGACGATGAGATTGAAGCCTTTGATTATAGTGTGAAACTCTTTGCTTCCTGTTACTTACCAACACGTATTGTTAAAAATGATGCTAACATTGTTATGATTATGTTTATGTTTATAATAACATTAGCACTTTATTATGTAGTATAGGCGAGACTAGAAGAACCCCATCATCTATAGCTTGATCTCTTCAATAAGCAAATTTTTATTCTCGAATACTGAGGCTCCTTTCTAAGGACTTGCTCTAGGTCAGGAGCCTCAGTATTCACGCTCTGGCCAGAGCGTTCAAACGGATATATCTTTTATTTTTTTAATAATATCAATAAATAAATAATTTCAAAATCCTTTAAGTGCTTCATTAAGTTTATGATTTTATATTTTTAATTTTTATACTAATTTAAGATTGAAAGATTCCATTAATTTCTTTCTTATTTGTGCCATTTTGTAACTTATGAATTCTTAAATAATATATTCATCTTTATTTTTATTTCTTATTTATGTATTAGCATCACTTCCTATTAACATTTTATAATATATCCTTTTTTGCCCGTGAATACCCCTTCCACACGTCTCTATTTAATTAATTTATTATTTTTTTAATAATATTTATTAATTTATTCAATTTTTTTTAATAATATTTAATAAATGTAGTTATATTCATTTATAACTTTTGTTTAAAGCATCAATGATTTTGTTATAAATAATTTAATGTAATGATTCATTTAAATTTTTTTGTATCATATTGTTTGTTTTAGATTTTTTTATTGCAAGTCATCAACCAAAACAAAACAAACATAAAATTTGACATAAGTTTAACAAAATCTCAACACAAGTTTTATGACATGATATGAGAACATGACTTAATAATAAAAAAGATAAAAAAAGTTTTAATTTTGTTATCTAATATTTATAGAAATTTTTTAAGATTTATTACATCAAATTTTATGTAGAAATGCATCTACTTTTTCATAATATTTATTGCAATAGAAAAAACACTTTTCAATTCTATGTTACCTTTCTTTCACGTAGGAGTGAGGAGTGCTCAAGGAGGCATGTGACCATAGGTCATAGGTTCTCTTATATTACAAATAATGCCAACATTTAAGCTAATTGAGATGAAAATCTTGTTATCATCCAAGCCATTAATATATTAACATAACCTAAATGGATAAAGAAGAATGATGAGGAATTAAATAAAAATAATTTACTTCCAAGTCCAAGTGGATTAAAGGATAACTTATTTGTAAATTATAAAAGAAGATAAGATGAGCACTGGGGCGCAACACAACGGTTCAAGCTTTGGTTCTTCTTCGAGAGGTCCAAGGTTTGGACCTCGACGTGGACAAGTGTGTGAGGAGGTGGGTGTGTGTGGTGGCTTTGTATTAAATTACCTATTGATAAGTATAGCTTGGGTCATGGTTGAGAGGAGACTGCTCAACCCTATACAATAACCAAAAAAAAAATGTCAATATACAATGGCATGTAATAATGTTTAGGATGTAAGGAGTCCATAACATAAAGAATTATCATACTTATTACACAACCTAAAGCATTATTTTATACGATCTTAAAGAAGTTAGACATACAAAATTATCCTTAAGTTATCAATATTTGACCTTATTTTCTAATAAATAATCAACATAGACCTTTCTTTCACGTAAACATACTTGTAATAAATAGTGATATCTTGTAAACATACTTATAATAAATAGTGATATCTTGCACGTATGTTCACTAATGGTAAAGATAAAAATGACCAACCCTTATAGATTAATGTATAATTCAACCAATTGTAAAATAAAAGTTCATTGACTCATTAATGCATTTCACTATATAATTCTTATAAAAAGGTTGAACTTGACTATAAAAACCTATCAAGGCTATGCAATCCATTACCTTGATAGGGAGGGCATATGATCTACCTTTAATGTGTATGGTTATTGTTTCTTGGATGTAGTAAGTTTATATAAAAATTATTATCTCAATTGCTAGGTAAAATAACCTAAGGTTTTCATCATGAGTCAAATGTTCCATCGTTGATATGAAAGTTATTGTAAAAATATGTACACCATTTGTGCTAACTTTTGCCATTAAACTTGGTAAAATATTTTGGCATAGGCATGTATTTAGTTATATTTTTATAATGCCGAAGTGTTTAGAAGTAAAAATATGTACAACATTTGTGCCAATTTTTGGCATTAAGCTTGGTAAAATATTTTAGCATAGGCATGCATTTAGTTATGTTTTTATAATGCCTAAGCGTTTAGAATTGGGATAACATATTAAAAAAGATATAGAAAATTTAAATCCAAAATTTTTGAACAATTGATCCAAAATTTTTGAACAATTGTTGGGAGGAAGTGCGAGCCAATATTCAGTCATGGCAGAAGAGTGGCAGGTTCATTCAAAGTTCATCAATGCTTCAAACCCTTAACACAAATGCGTGGAACATTATTTTCGAAAAATTATTGAAACAAAGGAACGTCAAGCAAAAGAAGAGATGGGGCTATTATGAGCCAAGAGGGAGTGCAAGTCAGGAGTGAGTGCAAGACAAGAGAGAGTGGAATATGAGAGCGAGTGCAAGCCAAGAGGGAGTGCAAGCTAATAACAGGCCCCATTAGCTAGTATGGAAGGAAAGTCATGTTTGAAAGCCCTAATGGGAAATTAGGATACCCTAGTTGGAAGTATGGAGGTCCAAGTTGGAGATAAGTAGAAGAGTGAATACATGGCAAGTTTGATCCAAGTAGCAAATGTTATGCCATAAGTGAGTATTAAGGATGATATGATTGAGCATGATATAATGGTTCTTAAAAGTAGAGGATTAATAAGGAAGTTCTATAGATAATGGCCAGGGTTTTTGGAGATTTAAAATTGGATCAAGTAGAAGTGGGTATTAAATTCAAATTACTTAGTGAATTTTCTTTCTAAAAGTTTTTTCCTCATCATCTTTTCCAGTTCAAAAATTACGGATAAAATAATAGTTGGTGGTCCATGGTTTAGCAGAAGAGATGCACTTTATTTGAGACCATGGACTGAAATTTTTCTATTGAAACATAAACTATTAAGAAGCTTCTAATATGGGTTAGGCTTTTTGGTCGTCCATATTAGCTTATAAATAAGGATGTTTTGAAGAGTATTGAAAATACACTAGGGGAATTCATCAGGGAAGGACTAACTACTAAGGAGCGAAAGCATGCTATATATACTCAAATATGTGTTGTTATGGATATTTTAAGAACTTTTCCACAATCCATTAAGATTAAATCCAAATCAAGAGAATGAGATCAACAAGTAGATTAATAAATTATCACATTTTTTGAAAACTATGAAGAAAGAGATAAAAATTCTAGCCATGATATAAAATTGAAGAGGAAGCAAGGAAATCATACAGTAATAGAATCTAGATCATATCAAGGATATTCCACTTTGAAAGAAGAGGTAAAAAAATCCTATCTACAGTATCGTTTGGCAAGTTCAAAAGGAAATAAAGGTGCAAACAAAGATGTGGAGAGAAACCCTAAAAATAAATATGGCAAAAGAGGTCAAGTTTATTCTAGGTAAATCATTTTAATTTGACTCAAGTAGTATAGAGTCCTCTCCAGGTACTAAAAGTGAAACATGTGAAAATGTTATCCCTTGCACTTTTAGGTTTCAAGAGCAGTATAATAAATAAACAAGGATGGAGGAAACCCATAAAAATTTAGGTTTTTTTAGGGCAGAATAAGAAGGTAATTGCTACATAAGAGCATCCTTGCACTTTATGATTTCTAGGGCAACATAAACAAGTTTGTGCTTTTGAGGTTATTCCTTGCACTTTAGATCCTTAAAAACAAGGCAAACCTAAAGATGATAAATCTTAATATGAACAATATGAGAAGATTGAAGAGATTGAAGAAGATGCAAGTAATGCTGGGAATGAAAAAAAGAGAGGAAGACCCAATAAAAAAAAACAAAGAGAAAAAAAAAACCAGAGGGATATTGATATAGGAAAACAAAATCAAATATCATAAGTGCTAACAAGAAGGGCTAAACCCACAAATAAAAGCAAAAAATAACAATGAAAATAATATCTTGGATTATTAGGGGAATGAATAAAATCCTAAAAAAAGGTATTAAGAAATTGTGAGGTTGTTATAAACAAGATATTTATAGATATAGAAGTTGGGCAACAAATATCTTAGTCATTCACGATGTTGAATTTCATCTTGATAGAAATTAAATTTCGGAAGGCATCTGACATAAAAGGAGTTGATTGTGAAAACTTAGCAGTTTGAGGAAGATGAAGAATATCTTTGATAGAAAGGTAAATGAAGAATATATTTGATAGAAAGGTAAATTTGGATATGCTTTAATTAACTTGTTAGAAATGTAATGAGAGAAATGTAATGTTTTGTTTTTGTAATAGGAGTGGCTCCCAATAGAAGCCACACATAGCTTATTAAAAAATACTTAACAATTGGTCAATCAATTGGTTGCTAATAAGACTAAGACAATATACATTCTTATAAATAAGTTGAAGACCCATTCCCATTCAATTTGGCTTAATAGGACAATAAATTCACTTATATTCTAAATAAATTTTGTGTCAAAGTTTTTAAAGATACCCAAAAATGTCTTAAATTCTCCTTCTTCATATAGTTTTTATGAATAAAATAAATATATTCACCTTACTTTTTTCATTGTGTATTCCTATAATCCTAAGGGAGATTACATCTTCATCAATATTTGGCAAGGTAAATAATAAAGAGAGTATTGAGAGCTTAATGTTGGTGAACATATTCCTTATGATCGAAGATATTGCTAGTTTTTGGATAAATGTGCTTGGTGCATTCTAATACTACATTCAAGTGATTTAAGTATCTGTAAACATTGAGGATTCAACTATCTCATAGTTTTTATCTTATACTTTTATTTAGAAATACATATTTACCAAAGCATCATATTTTTCCATAACTATCATTGTGGAAATAATATCAACTAGCCTAGACTAAATAATGAAAGATTCTCTTGGCATATACTTATATTTTATTATTTTTTTGCTAACATTAATTAAGGGATATTAGCAAATTTTATAGGAGACATAACACCAAATGAAGATATATAAGATTTAAAAGCAATTAATAATGAGTTTAGAGAGGATTTTTGAGCGTGATCCGAATGAGTGTCTCTTGGTTTGACCATGGCGATAACTTGCGAGAAGGGAGGCACGAACCACGTCGTGCACTTCGACGTTAAAACTAGTGCACTCAAGTCCCACATGAAACCAAATGGAGCAGAAATATTGGTCTCGACCAGTCAGACTATCGGGTCAAATGAAGACATTGAGGGGGAAGTCACCCAGGGAAAACCTTTCAACAACGGATGAACCTATGGGAAACCCTAATTCACACATTTGTTGCAGAATAAGCAAAGAAAAAAATCAAGTGCTGCAAGCGAGTTTTTCATCCAAGGATGTGATTTTTTATGCCCCAAAAGCATCATGGAAGGATATGCGTCTCGTGACACTTACTCCCTGGTGGGGAAATTTATAAGAGGTCACCCAGACATGGATGCAATTCGTAGATGGGTCGCGTCCAAATGGAAGACTCTGGGGAGCATGGAGCTGTCGACAATGACTCGAGGCTTCTTTATGATTCATCTCAACACCCAGGAAGGTGTCGAGCACATCCTATTCATAGGACTATGGTTTTTAGGGAGACAAAACCTATTCTTGTAAAAGTTGCAGCCGAACTTCGACCCAAATTCTCAGAACATCAACTACGCCCTGATTTAGGTATGGATTTTGAACCTCCCAGCTCATTTTTATATGAAGACGCCCTTCAAGTCCTAGCCAAGGCCATCGGGGACCTAGTGGCTATCAACCCAGCCACTCGAGCAAGGACATGCTTAACCCAGACACGCATTTGTATCAATGTGAACCTGAAAAGCCAACTCTCGGAGTACCTGAACCTCATATATGGGGATTTCAAGTGGATGTAGCCATTTATTTATGAGAACAAGCTGGCATACTGTCCAAATTTCCAGGTGCAAGGCCACCTACAATCCCAATGCCCTAAGTTCAAAAACCCTAATACGAGCAACAAGGCCACAGATTGATTGGAGCAGATGCCCAAGCAAGTTGCAAAAAATCGTATTATGACCACTAGATTCGAAACACGACTGTAGCTGAATGCACAATCTCAAAAGGCAAGTGCTTCTATCTCTACTACTAATAAATTTGATGTTCTTAAATATTTTGGTTTTTCTAAGAAAGTGGAGGAAGGAGAAATCCCTATTAAATCTGACTTGATACCTAACCCAAAGCTCCACCAGGGCCCTGTGCCCAACACTTCCCACCAGGTGTCCATGTCTGCCCCTCCCCCGAGGCATTCCCATCATCCGTCTCCCACTCTGTCCCCTCGAAGCCCTCCCCCAAATTACCCCACCTCGCTGTCCTCCACTACACAGTCCTTTCCCCCCAAAGTCAGGGGTCCCAAGCTTACCAACCTTCTATGACCCAATTAATTTCGACAGCGACTACCTCAACCAACATTCCCTCGATCAATGGAGCCCTAAGAAAACTCATAGTTTTAAAAAATCCCAGATGGATTTTGGAGGAGACAGGAAAAAAGGTAGACCTTCAGATATTGAAAGAAGGAACCACGATACAACGAAATACATAGCCAATGGGACTCAAAAAACTCTATTACAGGAGAGTGGAAATAGTACCAAGGAGGAAACCCGAAGACCCAAACCCCTTGCACAACAAGGAAAATGGGGTAAGAGAATCCCCAAAAATTCTAAATGAGAGTCCTCTCATGGAATACGAGAGGGTTAAATGGGGCAGCCAAGCAGAGATTGATTGTAACCATGAGGAGAGAACATAACCCAGCTATTTTCCTCCTTTAAGAAACTAAATTAATGATGAATTGTCTTCCAAAATGGCTAAAAAGATTTGAAAAAACTATGATTTTGTCCATATCCTAGCATCTACTTCATCAGACAGTCTTCTGTGCCTATGGAACCCTACTAAACTACAAGGTAGCATCATATTTGGACATGATAGGTTAAGTAACATTCTGTTGCATGACCTTAGTTCCCAGGTCTCGTGGGTTACTACCAATGTGTATGCCCCTAACTCTTCCCAAGGCAGAAAGGCATTGTGGAAGATGCTAACCCAGATGAGGTAAGCTTTCGAAGATATCGCGTGGATCCTAGAAGGGGACTTCAACTCACCTCTGCATTGCTTGAATAAGAAGGGAGGAACCACGATCACCCACAGGCAAATAGAGGACCTAAGACACTTCATAGACTCCAAATCCCTCATGGATGTCCAGATGCAGGGGTCCCTGTTCACTTGGAGCAATAATAGAAAAGGTAACAATATTATTCAGGAGTGCCTTGATCGAGTCTTGTTATCCCAGGAAGCCCTCCCGCTCTTCAGGGATGCTAGTTTGCAAGCCCTCCCTAAAATTGGGTCTGACCACAACCCTCTCTTGCTAGAAACTGATACAAAATATCAGTTCAATACCTCCTTTAGGTTCGAGTCAATGTGGACCCAACACCCCGATCTCAGAAATCAGATCAATGTGAACGATTTAGAAGGTAAAGGTATTAATAAAAATGTAGGTAAGTGCATTTATCATTTATAATGGAAATGGAAAGAAAGTTGTTGTTAAATACGGAGGAAATTTCAACGTAACATGGGAGAAATAAACCACTGAATTAGAAACATGCACACGCAAGGTAGCTGAAAATGTTTTGTACCACATGAGCAAGGCAGGACGAAGTAAGGGCCTATATATAAAGAAAAGTGAGTATTATTACGCACTACCTTACTTTAACAGGATGTTGTACAACTTGGTCTACGTATCAAACATAGACAAGCACCAAAGTCAAGAGGAAGAAAGATGGATCGGAGGCCAGAGTGCGAACACTGAGGCTCCTTTCCAAGGGCTTGCTCTTGGTTAGTAACCTCTCGATGGCCGTCCCGTCTGCGCATTCGAGCCAGTCGATGAAGGCCTTAGAGCGTTCTGACGGATATATCCTTTTTTGCCCGTGAATCCCCCATTTTCAATTTAATCAAGACTTTAACATTGAAATGGAGAATGCAACTTCTACTACTACTATTTTTGAGGTGGGTGTTGGGCATTATCAAGTAGATTCAAAAGAAGTTCCTATTTTAAATGATAATGATAGTCATATTGATATATATATATATATATATATATATATATATATATATATATATATATATATATATATATATATATATATATATATTTATTTATAAAATTACTTTTGGAAAAAGAATTAGTTTATTTTCTTGTTGAATACTTAGAAATAATGAACATAATCTCTACAAAACCAGGTTAGATAAGCATAGAAAACTTAATGTTTCTATTATCTCTATATCAAAATCTTTAAAAATTCTAAATCAAGCATGAATTATTCCTTTTCCTATGAATTTAATAAGGGTTGAAATTTAATAGTTTCAAAATTGCTATGAAAATAATCCATTGGTTGTTCTATCTCTAAAAAATTTAATTGTTGCATTATTTTCATTGTCTTGAACCATACCCCACTATTGGACTATCCACTCTTGAAGTTTCTCCAACAGGAATCAATATCACCTCCTAAAACATCAAACCTAGTCATATGTGATTTTTCTATCTTTTTGCACCTATTCCTACTAGCTTAGTAGTCCTTGTTGATTGTATGACCTAAAACTCTTATTATGACTAGACTATTTAAAATTTTAGATTATTTTTTTTGTGTAGCCAAGATCACCTCTTAATGTGTTGATCCTAGTCTTTTCTATTTTTAGCAAAACAATGAATATCTAGGAGTTCACTACTACCCATGATAGTGTATTTCTAAATTTTGAAATATTTTTCTAATTAGAAAGGTCATCTAACAAGTGGTTTGATAGTTTTATTGATACTACACCTTTTTGTCTAGAAATAAACTTAATTGAAGCTAAGTTTTCTCCTAAGTTAAAAACCAAGGTTGTCATTGATGTTATGATAAATATTTACAAGCAATTAGAACCATACCTTGGTCTCACATCCCTATGTTTCTTAATTTTTAGTCTCATGCTCAAATCCTCTCTTGTCTTAATGGAAATGGTAAGGAAGTTGAAACAACCATTAGAATCCCCAAAAATGTCCTCTTTCTCCCATTATTACCTAACGAAGAAGACATTCTAAATTTATTATAAGCGAAGGATAAAAGGATCCCTCTATAGTACCATAATAGAGAGTTTCCTCAAAATCCTAATCCTGGTTGGAGGAGGCATAAGTGGTTTGATTATGTTTGCTATGTAAAGATTAGCTTTAAATTAGATAACGTTCCCCTTGATCCATACCATTTCAAACAAGGTAACATTATGAATGTTGAACCTAGTCGACATTGACATAAGCCCCCTTGAGAAACCATGCATAGCACAAATTATGGCTAGCCTATCTAAGAAAGAATAACTTATCTTTACTACCTTGCCTAAGGAGTATAAATATATATTTTCTTAGGAATATATTACCATGCCTAGAATGGATGAGGATTTGATCATCCATAACATTTCTACCTTTGAAGATGCCACTCCTTTTAGACAAAAGCAAAGAAAGTTATCTCCTCTCATTCAAGACCTATACAAAACTGAAATATAGAAGTTGTTAGATGTCAACTTTATTAGACCTATTCATTTTTTAGGATAGGTTTCTAACATTGTGCTTGTGAAGAAGAAAGAAAAAAATGTTATCTAGATTTTTTGTGACTTTAAAAATATCAACCTTTCCTATCCTTAGGATAACTTTTCTTTGTCCTCTATTTATGTGATTATCAATTCTACCATAGGGTGTGAAAATTTTCCCCTTATGGATGGCTATTCAAGGTATAGCCAATACAGATTACCCCTAAGGACCAAGTTAAAACAAATTTTACTACATCTTGGGGCACATTTTTCTATGTTGTCATGCCAATTGGATTGAAAATGTTGGAGCTACTTGTCAATGGGCCATGACAACCATCTTTCATAACTTGATTGGAAAGATAGGGGAGTATTATGTGGATTATATCTTGGGTAATTCTAAAAGATAGAATAACTACCCAACTTACCTTTGTGTCATATTTTAGTGAGTACATCACTATGAGGTTAGGATTAACCCTAAGAAATGTGTGTTTTGTGTTACTAGTAGCTAGATTTTAGAATTCATGGTGTCTTATAGGGCTATATCTATTGATCATGCAATCAAAATCAAGGCTATAAATGCTATACCTCCCTCTTGAAATGTTAAAGATATAAAATCCTTTTTGGGAAATCTTGGAGCCATTAGAAAATTTATTCTTGAGTTAGCTTTCAAAGCTTATTCATTTAATCACTTTCTTAAAAGACACAGTTTTCAAATAAGATGAAATTTGTAACAAGGTCTTTCTTGAATTCAAGAAATTTCTATTGGCCCCCAACTCTTTGCTAACTTAACCCAGGTAAACCATTTTTCCTATATATATTGGCTACTCAAGTTTCCTTTAGAGTGGTCCTTATCCAACAAGATGATAATAATGAGTATATATTATATTATATTAAACAAACAATTCTT
Organism: Wollemia nobilis; assembly: GCA_028583015.1. NCBI lineage: Eukaryota > Viridiplantae > Streptophyta > Pinopsida > Araucariales > Araucariaceae > Wollemia > Wollemia nobilis. The sequence continues at coordinate 935,143 of JAQPPZ010016822.1, forward strand.
CTTAAAGAAAATTAGTCTAGTCACATGGAGAAATACTATCTAGCTATGTACTTTGCATGTAAGAAACTAAGACATTACATGTTGTATCAGACAACTTATGTGGTTATAAAAACTATCTTAGACACATGCTACAAAAACCTTACATCTGTAATGACACCTAATATAAAAAATGGATCGCAATAATTCAAGAATTTGATCTCAATATCATAACACAAAGGGCTATGAAAGCTTAGGTGATTTTTGATTAGTTGGTAACTACTCTTGACCCAACATAACAACCCTAAAAGGAGGCATTATGTGATGAGGACATAATGGTTGTTTTTTGTGTGTCTCATAATGTTGTCATATTTCCTTCCTCCATTATCTCTAATCTAATTCAAGAGTTTGTTCCTTATGATCTTACTAACTAGGAAAAGGCTCTCTTGTAGTCTTGTGAGGCTATCAAGAGGTATCATGAAGTCAAAGCCAAAGATAAGTCTTATACACCTTCTACTTCTTAAGAATTTGATTAAGAATTTCATCTTGACACATGTTTTCTTCAGTTTTATGGAGCAAAGAATGACTTTGGGGTAGGATTTTATATATTTCTCAATTTTCCAATGGGCCTAACTATTCCCATGGCCTTTTGCGTAATTTTTCTAGCATTAATAACAATGCTATAGAACATGAGGCTTTAATCTTAGGGATCCTAACCATTGAATGTATGTATTTTAAGCACATTAGAGTGTTAGGAAACTCTCAAGTTATGGTCATTAGATCTCTAGTGAGTATGATGCCAAAGTGCTTCATGTAAATTCATACCATATAAAAACATTACTAAAATAATTTTTATAATAAAATTTCATGATGAACCTATGATTTCTTTCACTAAATACCCAATGGATGTGTATATTGTTAGAAATTTATTATATCATGTAATATAGTTAGGTGAGATATTTGGGATCCAAATGGGTAGTTGATAGTTAGTTATCCAAACCAACCACCTCACATTCATTGAATATATTCATATTTTTACTAATGAAAATTTGTCCAACGCGTGGTATCAAAGCACTCATCGTTCCTGGAGCATGCAAAATAAAATGTCAATATTATGAAGTGTTTATCAACAATTATTAGGAGATGTTACTTGGAGTAAGGCCAGGCTAAGAGGAGTTACAAACAAACAATTTGAAAGAAGTTCAAAAATTGCTACAATCTACAAAGAAGAAGAATGTGCCATTTAGAAATATGATTCTTCACCAACACAAAATATTTGTTAAAGGTTAAAAGAATGTTGCTCTCAAATATTGAATGTGTTGAGAATCTAAAAAGGAGCAGACACAAGTTTGAGAAAGGAGGAGACCTTGTTGATTAAAAAAGCTCCTTTTTTATTCTAGTTGATGTTTGTAAGTATTGCAAGTATTTATTTAATCTTGGAGTTATAAGGACATCCAAGAAGAATTTAGTTCATGATAAAAGAGTTATAATTATGAAATTTGATTTTTTCCATCCATTAAAAAAATATGCTATTATCTGGTACAATATATCGTTTGTCTAAAAATTAAAATGAGCCACATGAAGCATCACACTAGAGTTTGAACACATTTGTAATCATCCACACTATGAAATGCTTTAGTTCAAAATCAATTTAGGGAAAAAGCAATAATGTTGCAGAACTGATAGGCTATAAAATGGGATAAAAATTGGCTTAGGAACAAGACATTAAACAACTCCATGTGTATGGCGATTCAATACTTGTGATATTTGCCCTATTTGGAAGGGATTTATCATCAATCCAACTATAAATAGTTTAGATAAGACTAAGAGAACAAAGAAAAAGTTTGAATATATACAATACTCCCACATTGGAAGGAGGCATAATATGGTGGTTGATCACCTTGCAAATGAGGCTATATGCATAACCTATTTGCATCTCAAAGTAATAAGACAAAAGAAAAGCAAACAACAAAAGTGGCATATATGATAGGAAGCATATTGTAATTTTGGACAACACCGAAAATTGCATGATTTTGGAGCTTTTGGTGTTTCATTTTTTCTCGATGATTATGGTACCCTTTGAATCTCTAGCACCCTTAGTATATTATAACACTTTTTGGAGTATTTGAATTTACTTTGTTGTCTATTCCTCCTTTTGGATAGCAATCTTGTGGCCTCCAAGTTACTTGTTGGATAAATATTCTTTGCAAATTTGAATGTCAATATATAACTCCTTTTCTTTTTAAAAAATGGAAATATCAACATATCTAAAGGTAAGGAAATTTTATTGGACATAAATTAGCAAATTGTGTTATCAACTTGATATTTATAATATCTAGGTAATGAATATTCTATTTCATTGAAAATAAAATCAAAGAATTGATAAAAAAAAAAGTAGTGTCCAAAGAGGAGGACAAAGAAAGCTATAAAATTATCTTTAAAAGGAAACCTAGGAAATTTTTGTGAAAATTCTTCTTGGCTACGATCTAGTTTGACCTAACAGTATATTTAATATTTTTTATCATAGTGATCCAATGTAGAAGTCACATATATGATTCTTAAAAAGAATACCATGGGAAAACTAGCTAATGTGGTTTCTAAAATAACAAAGAATAAAATATCTACACCAGATAAAAAGTATATGAAACTTCGATAAACAAAAATGTGGAGTCTAGCACACTTATCAAAGGAATCAAGTCTTCCATCAAAATATGATGGAATTCTATTTTTTTTATATAGAAGTCTTGAATAGCCCTCCCATGGTATATTAGTTTGTGTTACATTATAACTGCATTATACATTTGAAAACCATATTATCAAAGGTTGCTTTATTAATGGAGTGCCCTCCATAATGTAGGGGTTTGAGATTGGATTGCACTCATGTTATTGCATCCCATCTATCATTCATCCATAATTACTTCTTATAATTGCTTAAAAATACGTATAATATATATTACTAAGAAAACTATAGAATTCTTTCATCTCTCTGCATCGACAAGTAGACAAAGGAATTCTTTGACTTACCTTCAAGATTCCAATCGATAGGTGATGGACACCATATTAGGTATGAAACATGCAACAAATATTTTTTTTTTATAATCTTTTTACTACACCTACTATCCCTAATATTGCAATGCAAGAAGAGATACTTAACTGTATCCTCCAGATTATTTCAATTGAGCAAAACCAAGCCCTTTTTAGACCAATGGATAAATATGAGGTGAGGAGCATAGTTGTTAGCATGAAATAAGGGAAATATTCAGGACTCGATGGTTTTCTAATTGAGTTCTTTAAGGCTTTCTAGGATGTCATAGGAGAGGATTTAACCCAGGCTGTTGAAGAATCTTGTTCAAACAGAACTATAATTTGGGTTCTAAATCATACTTTCCTCACTTTGATTCCTAGAGTAGGAAAAGCCGTCAGCCTTGGAAATTTTTTTCTGATTGCTCTCCACAATGTGACCTATAAGATGATCACTAAGTTGATAGTTGAAAGGCTTAAAACGATTATGGACAACATAATATTCTAGGAACAAGGAGGATTTGTGGAGGGGCATCAAATTTTGGATGGAGTTATTCTACACCAGGAGGTTATCCATTCTATGCAGCATTTTGGTCGAAGAGGCATGTTTATTAAATTAGATATGTCTAAGGCTTATGATAGAGTCCCTTGGTAGTTTTTGGATTAAATGCTTGAGAAATTTGGCTTCTCTCACGAGTGGAGATAGTGGATCATGAGTTGTGTCTCGATGATTTCCTTCTCTGTTCTCATCAACGACTCTCCCTCGATCCCTTTCCATGTCTCCAGGGGTATTCATCAAGGAGATCCTATTTTTCCATATATATTTATTTTTCTAGCAGAAGGATTGGGCAGATTCCTTCAAAGAAATAAGCATAAAGGTGTTTTGGAAGGTGTGCAATTAGGTGAGGAGATGTTAACTCATATTAAATTTGTGGATGATATAGGTCTCTTTGGGGAGGCCAACATTTAAGAGGCTAGAACATTGAAAGATATTTTAAAAACCTACATGTATGCTACTCATTAAAAGGTGAATACAACCAAATCCAAGGTTGTTTTATTTAATACGGATAAAAGTATCCAGGATCATATTCTAATCATTTTGAGCTTTACCCAAGGTACCTTCCCACTTGATTACTAGGGCTTCCCCTTCATTTTAAGAGCCTAAGGGCAGCTGATTAGAAAAATTTAATGGATAAAATCACTGCTAAATTTAATCATTGGACTCACCACTGGCTTACCTTTGGAGGAAGAATGGCTCTCATCCAATCGGTGATCCAAGCCATGCCTATTTATAAATTCTCCATCCTAGATACCCCTATGCGAGTCCTCAAATATTTGGATTCACTTACGAGAAAAAAATTGTGGGATGGCCCAAGGATGGGTAAGAAGTAGGCTTTGGTTAGTTGGGATAAAAAATGTTAGTCTAAAGCTTGAGGGAGCCTTGGTTTTCGTAAAGAAGCTTTAAACAATCAAGATCTTTCTGGGAAGCTTTATTGGAGATGGATATCCAACAAGGAAAATTTCTTCAGTAGAGATCACTAGTAAGTATTTGGGTTCTATCCCTCATCAAAAATCTGGTCACATTCCTCTAAGGGGACCTGGCTCTATTATTTGGAAGGTCCTAAAAGCTAGTGTACAATTGGTAAAATCTAGACTTTTTTGGAAACTAGGTAAAGGAGACAAAGCTAACTCTTGGAGTAATTCTTGGGACCAAAATCCCCCCTTAATCTATGAGTTTCTAGAGTTGTAGCCCTTACAACAAAGCCTTGAGGGTAGAGGATGGATAAATATGGTTTGATACATTACTTCTCGACAAATTGGATATTTATCTTTCTTTCGATGGAAGAGATTAGAAAAATGGCCTATGCATATCCCTCTTCATCAAAGGATTCTTATTGATAAGATCATCAAGCAAAGGTGCTTTACAGGAAAAAAGGAAGAGGATAGGATTTATTGGGGCCTTGGTACTTTAGGTGTCTTCACTATTCGTGATGGTTATAATCCTTTGCTTCCTTCGTTGATCCTGCAGGATGCCCCATGAGATAGAGTTTGGGTGGCTAAGGGTTGGATTAAAATTAATTTCTTTACTTGGGAAGTGATGTATAGGAGTTGTCTCACCTATGATAATCTTATGAAGAGAGGTTTTTATGGCCCTTCCAACTGCATCATGTGTAACTCCCAAGAGGAGGCACTTGATCATCTACTTTTCCAATGTGCATTTGCAAGAGAGTTGTGAAAAGGGTGGTTAGACCTCTTTAAGGTCCACCTAAAATTTCAGGTGACTCTTTCTAATATCTGGGAGATTTAGAAATGCAAAAAAATCAAGAATACCTCCTGTTGAGTGGTATTTTCACCCAGTTGTGAAAACACACTCTCCGATAGGATTTGGGTTCTAAATCCTCTCGCTTGCAAAGAAATTAAACAAGTAACTTCTCCAAGGTTCCTGCTATGTTAGCATTTTGCATCTGTGTATTAATGATCTCAAATGAAGATATTCAATTAAAATGCTTGGAACACCTTAGTGGTTGCAAGTAACTGAAAACAAGGGGCACTGTGGTTTATTTTACTGTGAAACTTTAATGATTGTTCATTGAACCCTAATAAAGCAAATGTGATTTGGTCCCTATATGACCATGCTGTAACTTCAAAATGGAAATTTATGAAATGTCATAAAATATAACCCCTTCAATGAAATTGGAATTTTATGAAGGGAATATCATCATCTGCTCATGAATGAAAAACAAAACTGAAAAATGAAATTCTGCCCTGAAATGGAAATATTCTATTTTCAGACTTTGAAATTTTTAGTTTTTATTTTTTATTTTAATGCCTGTAAATGAAAATAAAGTGCAAGAAAAAAAAATGAAAATAAAATGCAAAAGAAAAATGAAATGCATTCAGGGTGATGCAATCCTATTTTGACAAAACCGAAGCTAATGAGGTTTCCATGCATGCAACCTAACTTATTGAACCTGCAAAACACGCACAATCCAGATAAGTTAAGTGCTGGTCTCTAGGGTTTTGACTGTATTTTTAGATTTAGACATTCGCATGAAGCAACCAAGAGAACTTGCATTAAACTTCACCTATAAGCCTAGAAATCTGAAAGGGGAAAATAAAACAATTAAATCTTGCATGCAGAAAATGACTCCTTCTTTCTTGCCAATGAGGTGCAACTCTCTGAATTTTTTGTATTAAAAATTGGTCAATATACAACAACAGAACTTCTAGTTTTCTCAAAACCAGAAAAAGGGGAAGAAAAACACTCCCAAGCAGGCCCAGAATGGCTTCTCGCCTTCGGCACTGCAACTCTGCCCGCAGCGGTTTTTGACCCCCGTACCAATCTGTGCCTCTGCATTTTATACTTGCTGGCAAATTGCTTCTCCTTCCACGATGGTTCATTTCATTTCCCAGATTGCATCGTTTCGTATTCCCCGTCTCATCATTATCTTTGACTTTCTATTCGATGTCTTAAACGTTTAATCTTCTCGGTGAACTGTAATGCTTCTATAACCCTTACACCTTTATGCCACGTGTTCCACGCTTCTCTGCATGTTCCATAACTACCCCCTATAAATCATGACAAAAAATAGCATGTCACGATATCGCGACGTTTTTCTACATGCAACTTTGCTCTTCTACCTATATCACGAAAACGAGACATGTCACGAAATCGTGACATTTTTTGGCCAACAACCTTGTCCGCCACCATGCACAACGAAAATGAGACATGTCACGAAATCGTGACATTTTTATGTCAACAGCCTTGTTCATCCTCATGCATAGCGAAAATGATACATGTCACGAAATCGTGACATTTTTATGCTATCGGGCCATGTGGATGCAACCTGTCACGAAATCGCGATGTTTTTCTCTATCGCTGGGTTTTGTTGCACTTAGCCGCAAAAATGTGACATGTCACGAAATCGTGACACTTTTCTCTTTTGCACCATCTTGCTGTTTTCTGTCGCAAAATCACGACACTTTTCTATTCCATACTTTCGCTTTCATCATGAAATCATGACACTTTTCTCTTTTCACCACCTCACTGCTTTATGTCATGAAATCGTGACACTTTTCTATTTCGTACTACTTGGTTGCTTTCTGTCATGAAATCGTGACACTTTTCTCTTCGGCACAACCTCGCTGCTTTTTGTCACGAAATCACGACGCTTTTCTCTTCATCTCTTGACTCCACTACATGTCATGAAATCATGACATATTTTCTATTTTGTACCATTCTTCTTCTTGAGCCTGAAAACGCGACATGTCGCGATATCACGACAACTTTATGTCTTGCTCTGTTTGACTGTTTTGACCGTGATTTCATGACATGTCGTGATATCGTGACAATTTTCTTTTGCTTTCTCTCTCCTCTTTGAACCGCGATTTCACAACACGTCGCGATATCGTGACATTTTATCTTCATGATGCATTCTGCTGCTCTTAACCGCGAAAACGTGACATGTCGCGAAATCATGACAACTTTTCATTATTTCGTTTGTCTAAGCCGCGAAAATACGACCTGTTGCGATATCACGACACTTTTCCGTTCCACTACAACAACACGTCGTGATATCGTGACAACTTTATTTTTCTTAGTAGCAACATGTCGCGATATCGCGACACTTTTTCATTTTTTGCCGCGATGGAGCAACATGTCGCGATATCGCGACACCTTTTCTTTTTTCAGCAGTGACAGAGCAACACTCGCGAAATCGTGACAACTTTCTTTGAAAGCATGCAAAAAAGGTGGGTCCCCAATTTTGGGGTGTGTTGTGGATCAGCCACAACAAATGGTGACTCTATTGTCAAATGCTCCCGAGCATTTTGGTGAGAACCCAACCTGAAATATACAAGCTTAGATACAGGCGTCAGCACATAAAAGATAAACAAATACCGATAGATCAAAAATACATGAAACATCAGAATCATTAAGTATCATCTCGGTGTGTGCAATGTGTTTTCATTCCCTATCATTTGAACTTGATCAACATTCCATTGTCAGTTTCACTTATGATTTGTATGCAAGGCTATGAATGATTTGTGCAGGATTTGATGTATGATGAAGATGCTAGAGATGTAACAACCTGCTTTATAAATGCTCAAACCTTCTAATATCATGGACAAACATATTAAAGATGTCAAACCCTCTTAGGACCAAATATATGTCTACTAAATTAATTCATTAGATCCCAAAGTTGGTTATGTGTCACTACCATCTTGAACCCATGTGCAAGTGTAAGTGAAATCAGAACTTTGGGGAATAGGATTCCCAACCTAAGCGAGATGGGAATTTAACCCTATCCTTACTATTCGGATTTGGAGTTCATTACCTCATCTTGAACAAAATGATTTAACTCGTTATGGATGAAATGGCTAGGCTAGTCTATCCATATGAGCAATCCATGGTCTTGCTTTTAGACAAGACATGTTGCCACGCATGAGCATACTTAACCCCATAATCCATGACTTGGCTTCATTCATTCTCTTTTCTCTTTTTTTTTTTTCTTGGACCTTTGGGATGACTACCCATCCTTGCTAGGGACATGTAGTACGATCCCTCCAATCCAATATTAAGATGAAATGGAAAATATTATCTTTTATCTCTTGGACCTTGGGGATGACTACCCATCCTGGCTAGGGACATGTAGTACGATCCTTCCAATCCAAGATTTAGATGAAAATGGGAAATATTAATTTTATTTCTTGGACCTTGGGGATGACTACCCATCCTTTGCAGAGGACATGTAGTACGATCCTTCCAATCCAAGATTTATGATGAAATGAGACATAGGAGCTTTGGGGAATCAGATTCTCAACCTAGGCGAGATGAGAATTATGCCCTATCCTTACTACTCCATGTGGGTCAAATCAGAGCTTTGGGGAATTGGATCCTCAACCTAAGTTCGATGAGGATTTAATCCTATCCTTACTACTCCGATTTTAGACTTTAAGCTTGATGGAAGTGGTAAAAACCACTGTTTTAAGGATTATGTTGCATGATAGGACAGACATGAAATATTCTTTTCACCTCACCTTTTCATCCAAGTATGGTTTTGACCATTTTGCTCAAGATTCCTTTTTAATGTGCATGGAATGTGCTTGGTTCAAGATAGTTCGGGCATCAGTTCCCAACCTTAGGATCTTTTATTTATATGTTATGAAGTAACCCTAAGAGGATTCGACACCTTCTCAATGATTGCATATGAAATGAAAATGTAACTGAGATGACATGTATATGCAATGAGGAATGTGACATGAGATATGAATGCACTGCTTCTTTTGGAATGTGGATGGAATATATCATCTACTTTACCATAATGTGTAAAACTGACAACTTCATGCATCACAAGATTCAAACGATATTACTTAAAATGTTTGTGTTACTTGTGGAGCTTCTACAACACAATTCCAATGTTTCATATTCTCCTAATCTTAGGCATAAGTTGACATCTCAATTTTTTTTTTTTTTTATAAAAACAAACCAAAAATGTCCAAAGGACCAACACACAACTTAAATCCAAATCCAAATAGCAATCCCTAAAAGGAAACTTGAAAACACAAACCAAAACCAAAAATCAAAACCTATATACAAATGTACAATATAATACAAGATGATGCAAAGCTTGGATTATCACTTTCCTGGATCCCAAACATGATTAGAACATTTCAACAAAAATATAACATGATATGCATGCCAAATGTTGTGGGAATCCAACACAAACAAGACTAGACCAAACAATGCAACCCACTTCAACTTTCCTCTCTCACCCCACCAATTAAATTCAGTTCCATTAATATTCTCATAGGTGAGATTCAAATTTTCAAATTGATTAGACAATGATTGATTTTCAATTTTATCATGTCTATTCTTTAAAATGTAAATTTCATAATTCCCTCCTTGATTTAGAATTAGGCTATCTTTTTCAAATATGCAATTTTGTAAGTAGGAGCCTATTTCTACAAATTTCAAAGCCAAATCATTTTCCAAATTTGTAGGCCAATCAAATTTGTGCAACAATTTACAAGCATCTAGGATATTTACTAAATTAGGATCATTAAAAGTTTTTATCCTAGATTCAATTAGTAATTGTTGATGAATTTTATTTAACAATTCAAGTGCATCAACTTCTTTTTCATTCATTAAAACAATGTTATCAAAGGTGTGATTAGAAATCATACCTTGTTTTTCATTCACCTTTAATGACATTTCACCATAAACATCATTCAAATTCAAAACATGGTCATGCAAATTCTCACCTAAATCTTGGATGCTTGAACACAAAAGGTTAGATTCTACCTTTTGAACATTTTTATTTACCAAAATTTGGTGGGGATTTGCAATTTCCTCTTTTACCTCATGGTCTTCATACTCTTCATTGATTACTTGTTCATCAAACATACCAAAATTGGGCACCCAATTGAAAACATGCCCATCCTTTTCAACCCTCAAATGTTTTTGGTCAAAGTGTATGTCCCATGACTCATCTTGATGATCACTTATTTGAGTTGCTTCCAATTGATCAATCTCTTTGTCATTTGGTTCTAATTCTTTGTTCACTATCCATGGTATCTCTTCATGTGAGGTGGAAGTTTCAACATCCTGCATATCAAGTGAAATATGAGTTTCATCTATAGGGGTGTGAGAAAAGAATGCATTATCATATCTCCCCCAACCATTATAAAAATTATCATCCAAATCCATGGAATGAAATTCCATGATGTTTGTGGCATGATCTTTTGATTCATTCATAAATTCTTTTCCTTCTTTGTCCTTGGCAATAGGATCATTATAATCTTCCAAAATTTGATGAGATTTGAAACCCTCTTCCAAAACATCCTCAAATTGTATAGGAGTTGTAATATCTTCCTTTGAGTAGGCGATTATGTTGTCCTGTATATCAATTGGCACCCAAGTTTCATTAGTAGTTTTGGATTGAGTGTAGTCTTCCCACTTCTTCCAAGCATCATAATAATCATCTTTCAAAATCAAGTGGTGACGTTCAACTACTTCTTCAACATCTTCCAATTCATCAATGTGTTTCTCATCAAATTCATCTTCACCTTCCTTAGATGGTTCAATTATTTCCAAAAGTGGGTTATTTCTTGAATTCAAATTTATAAGGCTATCATCGTCCAAATTAGTAACCCATGATTCAATTTTATCATAATTTGGAGGGTGAAGAATTTCTTGATCTTTAATTTTACACATCTCATCAATAGTATCTTCCAAGAACAAGTGGTGAAACTCTATCATGTCTTCAAATTCATTTATTGGTTTTTCTCCAATTTCACTTTCAACCACTTCATTCAATTCTATGGTAGGTTCCATCCTATCACATATTTCAAACATTGTTGAATTTAGAACCCCTTCATCCAGATAATCATGTATCTCTATGAATGAGATCATTTCTGCATAATCCTCACTAGTGGATGTTGGCTTATCAATTTGCACCTCCTCGTGGACTACATCTAAGGTGGTTGTAAGATTTGGATATTCAAATTCATCCCCTTGATCATTTACCTTAGATATCATTGGAGTGGAGGGTGCTATATTTGATGGTTGGTGTAGGTTGGCATCAATATCTTTAGAAGGACAATCTCTCATGTGAACATGTTGTGCCTTTTCTTCTTCAAGACCTTGTCGTTCTATCTCTTCTAAGATCTCATGGATTTTCTCTAGAGACAAGCCACCCAGTTTTTCCTCAATGAATGAAGCAAGTGTGGGGTGTATGGCTCCTAGGTATACTTCCATGGCTTCCTCTTCTAATGTGTTAAAATTTTCCCACATTTGGGAGTGCAACTCACGAAATCTTCCATTGAATTGACTCAAGGATTCATTAGGCTCCTTACATATGGAGGTAAACTGATTTTTCAGGATTTCTAAGTCAACCTGATTACCAAAATGGTAAAGATAGGCTGCTTCTAGTTGTATCCAAGAAGTCCTAACCTCCATGGGTAGTTGGCTATACCAAAAGAATGGTTTATCATCCAAAATGTATGCAAATAACTTACAAGCCACCTCCTCATAGAAAACCTGGAATTGACATAATGTATCCTTGTAGACATGCAGTTTTTGCAAGTATCCTAGTGGCACCTCTTGATTAAAACACCGTAAAAAATCCAATAACATTTTAGGAATTTGATAGGGTACCACAGGTATAGACAAACCCTTATAATGATCCTCCATCATTGATACCATTCTCTCTCTTAGAGACACTATTTCAGCTCTCAGGGATACCATTTGCTCCTCAAGTGTTGCCATTAGTGAAACTCAAAATGTAACTTTAGAACCAAATCTGTTGAATATTCAACCTGCAAGGTATAAAAAAAATCAAGTTAGCATCAACTAAGAGATGTATTCATTAAAATCAAATGAAAGTAACTGTATGGAAACAACACTTCGTTAGTCAAGACCAAAATTTTCAAAATTAAATCAAATCACTTTATTTCTGTATGAACAATCAAAATGTGTTGCAAGGCTCTTAAGCAATTCTAAGCATTTAAAATCATAATGAAATAAACCGTTTCATGCCCTCCTTCTAGCACCAATCTGTTGAGTGGTGTTAGAAGACTAAAGATAACAATCAGTAGGGCATGAAATATACAAAAATTTTAAATCTCACTAAAATAAACCCATCCAGCCCTCCTTCTAGCGCCAATCTGTTGAGTGGTATTTTCACCCAGTTGTGAAAACACACTCTCCGATAGGATTTGGGTTCTAAATCCTCTGCTTGCAAAGAAATTAAACAAGTAACTTCTCCAAGGTTCCTGCTATGTTAGCATTTTGCATCTCGTGTATTAATGATCTCAAATGAAGATATTCAATTAAAATGCATGGAACACCTTAGTGGTTGCAAGTAATCGAAAACAAGGGGCAATGGTGGTTTATTTTACTGTGAAACTTTAATGATTGTTCATTGAACCCTAATAAAGCAAATGTGATTTGGTCCCTATATGACCATGTTGTAACTTCAAAATGGAAATTTATGAAATGTCATAAAATATAACCCCTTCAATGAAATTGGAATTTTATGAAGGGAATATCATCATCTGCTCATGAATGAAAAACAAAACTGAAAATGAAATTCTGGCCCTGAAATGGAAATATTCTATTTTCAGACTTTGAAATTTTTAGTTTTTTATTTTAATGCCTGTAAATGAAAATAAAGTGCAAGAAAAAAAAATGAAAATAAAATGCAAAAGAAAAATGAAATGCATTCAGGGTGATGCAATCCTATTCTGACAAAACCGAAGCTAATGAGGTTTCCATGCATGCAACCTAACTTATTGAACCTGCAAAACACGCACAATCCAGATAAGTTAAGTGCTGGTCTCTAGGGTTTTGACTGTAATTTCAGATTTAGACATTCGCATGAAGCAACCAAGAGAACTTGCATTAAACTTCACCTATAAGCCTAGAAATCTGAAAGGGGAAAATAAAACAATTAAATCTTGCATGCAGAAAATAACTCCTTCTTTCTTGCCAATGAGGTGCAACTCTCTGAATTTTTTGTATTAAAAATTGGTCAATATACAACAACAGAACTTCTAGTTTTCTCAAAACCAGAAAAAGGGGAAGAAAAACACTCCAAAGCAAGCCCGAATGGCTTCTCGCCTTCGGCACTGCAACTCGCTCGCAGCGGTTTTCGACCTCCGTACCAATCTGTGCCTCTGCGTTTTATACTTGCTGGCAAATTGCTTCTCCTTCCACGACGGTTCGTTTCGTTTCCCAGATTGCATCATTTCGTATTCCCCGTCTCATCGTTATCTTTGACTTTCTGTTCGATGTCTTAAACGTTTAATATTCTCGATGAACTGTAATGCTTCTGTAACCCTTACACCTTTATGCCACGTGTTCCGCGCTTCTCTGCATGTTCCGTAACTGCCCCTTGTAAATCATGACCAAAAATAGCATGTCACGATATCGCGACATGTTTTTCTGCATGCAGCTTTGCTCTTCTACTTGTACAGCGAAAATGAGACATGTCACGAAATCGTGACATTTTTATGCCTACAACCTTGTCCGCCACCATGCACAGCGAAAATGAGACATGTCGTGAAATCGCGACATTTTCTTGTCAACAGCCTTGTTCATCCTCATGCATCGCGAAAATGATACATGTCACGATATCGCGACATTTTTCTGCTATCGGGCCGTGTGGGTGCAACCTGTCGCGAAATCGCGACGTTTTTCTCTATCGTTGGGTTTTGTTGCACTTAGCCGCGAAAACGTGACATGTCGCGAAATCGTGACACTTTTCTCTTTCGCACCATCTTGTTGCTTTCTGTCGCGAAATCGCGACACTTTTCTATTTCGTACTGCTTGGCTGCTTTTTGTCGTGAAATCGTGACGCTTTTTCGTTTCGGCACCACCTCACTGCTTTCTGTCACAAAATCGTGACACTTTTCTATTCCGTACTGCTTGGCTGCTTTCTGTCGCAAAATTGCGACACTTTTCTCTTCAGCACCACCTCGCTGCTTTCTGTCACGAAATCGCGACGCTTTTCTCCTTCGGACTGCTCTCGTTGTACTTGGCCGCGAAAACGTGACATGTCGCGAAATCGTGACATATTTTCCTTCCATACCATCTTGCTTCTTGGAGCCGCGAAAACACGACAGGTCGCGATATCGCGACAACTTTGATGTCTTGCTCTGTTTGACTATTTTGACCGCGATTTCATGACATGTCACGATATCACGACACTTTTCTTTTTGTCTCTCTCTCCTTTATGAATCGCGATTTCACAACGCGTCGCGATATCACGACATTTTCTCTTCATGATGCATTCTGCTGCTCTTAACCGCGAAAACGCGACATGTCGCGAAATCGCGACAATTTTTCATTTTGCTGCATTCTGTTTGTCTAAGCCACGAAAATGCGACCTGTCGTGATATCGTGACACTTTTTCGTTCCACTGCAACAACACGTCACGATATCGCGACAAATTTCTTTTTTCTGAGCAGCAACGTGTCGCGATATCGCGACACTTTTTCATTTTCTATCGCGATGGAGCAACATGTCGCAATATCACGACACCTTTTCTTTTCTCAACAGCGATAGAGCAACACGTTGCGAAATCACAACTTTTATTTCTCAGCAATGACAGCGCAACACGTCGCGAAATCGTGACAACTTTCGTTTCTGAGCAGCGACAGTGTAACACATCGCAAAATTGCGACAACTTTCATTTTTGGCCACGACGGAGCGACATGTCGCGATATCGCGACATTTTTTTTTCTTGCTATATTTTGCTCTTTCCTTTGATTTTTAGCATCTGGGCTACTGCAGTTTTCTTTGAAAGAATGCAAAAAAGGTGGGTCCCCAATTTTGGGGTTTCAGATAGGCTAGTCCCTAGGCCCAAGCTTCATCTGGTGGCACATTTGGTTGCAAAGAAATTTTAGAATTTTGAGAGAGGAGTTCAGTCCAATGGAGTTGGTTTGGCATAAAATTGTTACCAAGATTTTTGAAACTATCAAAGCTCACTTTAGGGATAAGAAAACTTATGTGAATGAGGGGACTTCCAAGCCACAGAAGTTGGGACCATGAAAGCCCCCTCCTCTAGGTTGGGAAAATATTAATTTTGATTGTGCAGCTAAGGATAACTCGGGAGCTGCAGACATTGGTTTTCTCAAAAGATATTTCACGAGAAAGATCCTCCATTAGGAGCTAGAGGGTCTTGGAAGGGATACTAACAATGAAGTTGAAGGCCTGGCTATCAGAAAAGGTTCTCTCAATGCTTGGGAGAATGAGGTTAGAAAGATCATAGTTGAGTTTGATTCATAAATTATTGTGGGGCTTTTGGATGCTATTAGAAAATTTAGGTCAAAGGCTTGGAGGATAAGAAACATTTTGAGCCAAATTAAGTCTATTTGGTAGTATTTCGAGGATGTCATCCCCGTCTATGTTGATATATAAAATAATGCAGTGGTTGACTTTTTGGCTAAACATGGCAGTGAAAGTATGGTTGGATACATGTTGAATTCTAATCAAGATAAGGACACTTATGAATGGCGGGAGGTGAACCAAATGGTTCTTATTGACCAGCAAAGACTTAGCTAAGGATGAGGATAGGTCCTGAGTCCACTGAGTCTTGTGGATCAATGGAGGACGAGCAATTATTTGTTGGGTTTTTTGCTACCTCTTGTAGCACTCTTTGGCCCTTTTTTGGGATAACACGAGTAGTGTTCACAGGACTGTCAAGCTTTCTAGGTTTCTTAGGATTAGTGTAAAACAGAAATGGGAACATGTTCAAATTTTTTGCTCTGTAGATGGTACTCAATTTTTTGTTATTTTTGGAGATGTTAATCCATGTTTTATTTGGATTTTAGGGCTTGCCAAAAGTCGCAGACCTATGACTGTAATTTGATTCTTGTTCTATCAATATAATTTTTTACCTTTAAAAAAAAATAAAACTATAGAATGACATGCACATTAGTCCAATATAGTGCTAGGATTGTATCATTTTGTAAAGGATTCAATTGTTACTTTGGTATTCTTTAATGGAATATCTTTACACAATAATTTATAAATTTGATTCTAGTTTCCATATTTTCAAGTGGATATTGTTAAAAGTGATCATGTTGGAGTGCAATAAGAACTTGTTATGTTTCTAGTGGTACATAAAACACATGAAGTAGTCCTAACATTCATGTACCTTATAAGGTGACTTTTGTTCACAACATGGAGTCAATAAAATATATAAAGTTATAATTAAAAAAATAGTTATATATATATATATATATATAAAAGGTCAACAAGTGGTATATTTTGTTTTGGTTGTTAGGAGTTGATAACTATATGTAAATATCATAACAAGTAAAATATGATAAATAACATTTTTTATAGCAAACATATAATTAACAGTATAGAATAAAAACTACAATATATATTTTTACTTATCTAGTGATATAATAACTAAAACATGATCAGAGTCCTTTTATGTAAACATTTATTTTTATAGAAAATATTACAATTAAAAAAAAAGCATAACTTAAAGTTGTTAGAGATGGTTGTGTTTTTTTTATTTATGCCCTGTGTAGTTTATGCTTGAGTAAGACAATGTTCCATTTATAAAATTGATTTCATTTATGATAAGAGCCTTTTGGTAATGCACATAAGAAAAGCTAATATGAACCTATTTGTCTCGTTAACATTGACCCAGTGTGAGATGGGGACTGTTGGTTACACAGGGTTCGTACCGTCATCATCAATTTGGCACGCACTCAGAGAAGTCAGATCAGACTACTGCCTATGCTAGGTTGGGCATGCCCGCGAGGTTTGAACCCTGCGCTAGCAATTACTAAAAATAGCAGATTTTCCAACTCTCCTATGTACAAAAAAAAAGAAAAGCTAATATGTAATTGTCTGTAAATTATTATACTATTACATATACAACCTTTTTTTATCCTTTGTTGCATGGTTTTAAAGATTCCCCAAACTATTTTATATAGAGTTTGATACATCTTGTAGTTTCAAATAATTGTAACATATTGTTCATAAATTCATTTGTATAAATTCACATTGTTTCCATGCAAATGACCTGTAACTACCAAGAAAACATGTCGTAATATAGACTAAAGTGTATTCTTTAAAATGAATAAAACTTAACTAAATATTTTTTCATAACTCTTTGGGTAACTCGTTAGTGTACAAGGGATTTCATAGAGTAGCTTAAGAATATTGTTGTCTTCCTCACTCTTTAGTAGGACCCATGGGATTAGAACCTTAGCTTGCAATGAGAAACTCTTTCATCTCCACCACTTAAGTCAAACACCTTAGGATTAAAAAAAATATTAACGTTGACAATAAGGAAAGATCATAAAGAACTTGAAGGTGAGGTAATATAGACTAAAGTGTATTCTTTAAAATGAATAAAATTTAACTAAATAATTTTTCATAACTCTTTGGGTAACTGGTTAGTGTACAAAGGATTTCATAGAGTAGCTTAAGAATGTTGTTGTCTTCGTCACTCTTTAGTAGGACCCATGGGATTAGAACCTTAGCTTGCAATGGGAAACTCTTTCATCTCCACCATTTACCCCAAACACGTTAGGATTTAAAAAATATTAACGTTGACAATAAGGAAATATCATAAAGAACTTGAAGGTGAGGTTTGAATCTATAAAATGTGTATAGTTGATCTTGGGTCTATAGCCACTTAACCATTGGTCCATCCATCGACATAAGTTTGACCTCTACCACGAAGTGTTCCCATAGAGAACATAAGTTTGACATCTACCACGAAGTGTCCCCATAGAGCTCAAGGTGCATGACGATGGGATTGAAGCCTTTGATTTACTTACCCAACACGTATTGTTAAAAATGATGCTAACATTGTTAGCGACAACCAAACCACACCACAAAGAGAAGAGGTGGAAGAGGTGTGATGCAGGTGTACATATTAAAATTGAGAGTGGAGTTCAACTAATGCAAAGTATAAAGGGTGGCACAACTGGTGACCACACTTCTGGAGGGGTATAGCAACAAAAGGCCTTTCCTATGATGCGAACTCAAGTCACGGAAATGAAAAGTCAATGACATACTGTTGGAGTTGAAATATCCCCATAAGGATAGTTGTTAACTCAAAATAAAAATCATTAGTTGTTAAACAAAATTAACATAAATTAAATATTATTTTAAAAAATTAAAAATATATATATTATTATAATTAACGAGTACATTTATTGATCATGTGAACGATTTAGAAGGTGCAGGTATTAATAAAAATGTAGAGAAGGGCATTTATCATTTATCGTGGAAATGGAAAGCAAGTTGTTGTTAAAGACGGAGGAAATTTCAACGTAACGTCGGAGAAATAAACCACACGCAAGGCAAGAGCTGAAAATGTTTTGTACCACACGAGCAAGGCGGGAAGAAGTAAGGGCCTACATATAAAGAAAAGCGAGTACCATAAAGCACGACCTTACTTGAACAGGATCTGTTCTATAGGTTGTACAACTTGGTCTACGTATCAAACATAGACAAGCACCAAAGTCCGGAGGAAGAAAGATGGCTCTGAGGCCAGAGCGCGAATGCCGAGGCTCCTTTCCAAGGACTTGCTCTTGGTCAGAAGCCTCTCGATGACCGTCCCGTCTGCGCATTCGTGCCAGTCGGTGAAGGCCTCAGAGCGTTCTGACGGATATATCTTTTTTTGCCCGTGAATCCTCCCTTCTCAATTTAATTTAATTCTTTTATTTTTTTAATAATATCAATAAATAAATAATTTCTTTTTTTGCCCGTGAATCCCCCTTCTCAATTTAATTTAATTTTTTTATTTCTTTAATAATAACAATAAATAAATAATTTCAAAATCCTTTCGAGTGCTTAATTTTATTTTTTTAATAATATCAATAAATAAATAATTTCAAAATCTTTTCGAGTGCTTCATTAAGTTTATGATTTTATATTTTTAAATTTTATACTAATTTAGGATTGAAAGATTCCATTAATTCCTTTCTTATTTGTGCCATTTTTATAACTTATGAATTCTTAAATAATATCTTCATCTTTATTTTTATTTCTTATTTATTTATTAGCATCACTTCCTATTAACATTTTATAATATATCGTTTTTTTGCCCGTGAATACCCCTTCCACACTTCTCTATTTAATTAATTTATTATTTTTTTAATAATATTTATTAATTTATTCAATTTTTTTTAATAATATTTAATAAATGTAGTTATATTCATTTATAACTTTTGTTTAAAGCATCAATGATTTTGTTATAAATAATTTAATGTAATGATTCATTTAAATTTTATTGTATCATATTAGTTGTCAAGTTTGTTTTAGATTTTTTTATTGCAAGTCATCAACCAAAACAAAACAAACATAAAATTTGACATAAGTTTAACAAAATCTCAACACAAGTTTTATGACATGATATGAGAGCATGACTTGATAATAAAAAAGATAAAAAAAAGTTTTAATTTTGTTATCTAATATTTATAGAAAGTTTATAAGATTTATTACATCAAATTTTATGCAGAAATGCATCTACTTTTTCATAATATTTATTGCAATAGAAAAAACACTTTTCAATTCTATGTTACCTGTCTTTCACATAATAAAAGTTCATGATAAAAAAGAAGTGAGGAGTGCTCAAGGAGGCATGTGACCATAGGTCATAGGTTCTCTTATATTACAAATAATGCCAACATTTAAGCTAATTGAGATGAAAATCTTGTTATCATCCAAGCCATTAATATATTAACATAACCTAAATGGATAAAGAAGAATGATGAGGAATTAAATAAAAATAAATTACTTCCAAGTCCAAGTGGATTAAAGGATAACTTATTTGTAAATTATAAAAGAAGATAAGATGAGCACCTGGGGCGCAGCACAACGCTTCGAGCTTTGGTTCTTCTTCGAGAGGTCCAAGGTTTGGACCTCGGCGTGGACAAGTGTGTGAGGGGGTGGGTGTGTGGTGGCTTTGTATTAAATTCCCTATTGATAAGTATAGCTTGGGTCATGGTTGAGAGGAGACTGCTCAACCCTATACGTCGATCATAAGGGTTTCTCACAATAACCAAATAAAAAAAAAATGTCAATATACAATGACATGTAATAATGTTTAGGATGTAAGGAGTCCATAACATAAAGAATTATCATACTTATTACACAACCTAAAGCATTATTTTATACAATCTTAAAGAAGTTAGACATACAAAATTATCCTTAAGCTATCAATATTTGACCTTATTTTCTAATAAATAATCAACATAGACCTTTCTTTCACGTAAACATACTTATAATAAATAGTGATATCTTGCACGTATGTTCACTAATGGTAAAGATAAAAATGACCAACCCTTATAGATTAAAGTATAATTCAACCAATTGTAAAATAAAAGTTCATTGACTCATTAATGCATTTCACTATATAATTCTTATAAAAAGGTTGAACTTGACTATAAAAACCTATCAAGGCTATGCAATCCATTACCTTGATAGGGAGGGCATATGATCTACCTTTAATGTGTATGGTTATTGTTTCTTGGATGTAGTAAGTTTATATAAAAATTATCATCTCAATTGCTATTTAAAATAACCTAGGGTTTTCATCATGAGTCAAATGTTCCATCGTTGATATGAAAGTTATTGTAAAAAGATGTACACTTGTGATAACTTTTGCCATTAAACTTGGTAAAATATTTTGGCATAGGCATGTATTTAGTTATATTTTTTAAATGCCGAAGTGTTTAGAAGTAAAAATATGTACAACATTTGTGCCAATTTTTGGCATTAAGCTTGATAAAATATTTTAGCATAGGCATGCATTTAGTTATATTTTTATAATGCCTAAGCGTTTAGAATTGGGATAACATATTAAAAAAGATATAGAAAATATAAATCCAAAATTTTTGAACAATTGTTGGGAGGAAGTGCAAGCTAAGAGGAAGTGTGAGCCAAGATTCAGTCATGGCAGAAGAGTGGCAGGTTCATTCAAAGTGCATCAATGCTTCAAACCCTTAACACAAATGCGTGGAACGTTATTTCCAAAAAAAAATTGAAACGAAGGAACGTCAAGCAAAAGAAGAGATGGGGATATTATGAGCCAAGAGGGAGTGCAAGTCAGGAGTGAGTGCAAGGCAAGAGAGAGTGGAAGATGAGAGTGAGTGCAAGCCAAGAGGGAGTGCCCCCAATAGAAGCCACACATAGCTTATTAAAAAATACTTAACAATTGGTCAATCAATTGGTTGCTAATAAGACTAAGACAATATACATTCTTATAAATAAGTTGAAGACCCATTCCCATTCAATTTGGATAAATAGGACAATAAAGTCACTTATACTCTAAATAAATTTTGTGTCAAAGTTTTTAAAGATACCCAATAATGTCTTAAATTCTCCTTCTTCATATAGTTTTTATGAATAAAATAAATATATCCACCTTACTTTTTCATTGTGTATTCCTATAATCCTAAGGGAGATTACATCTTCATCAATATTTGGCAAGGTAAATAATAAAGAGAGTATTGAGAGCTTAATGTTGGTGAACATATTCCTTATGATCAAAGATATTGCTAGTTTTTGGATAAATGTGCTTGGTGCATTCTAATACTATATTCAAGTGATTTAAGTATCTATAAACATTGAGGTTTCAACTATCTCATAGTTTTTATCTTATACTTTTATGTAGAAATACATATTTACCAAAGCATCATAGTTTTCCATAACTATCATTGTGGAAATAATATCAACTAGCCTAGACTAAATAATGAAAGATTCTCTTGGCATATACTTATATTTTATTATTTTTTGCTAACATTAATTAAGGGATCTTAGCAAATTTCATAGGAGACATAACACCAAATGAGGATATATAAGATTTAAAAACAATTAATAATGAGTTTAGAGAGTATTTTTGAGCGCGATCTGAATGAGTGTCGCTTGGTTTGACCATGGTGACAACTTGCACGAAGGGAGGCACGAACCACGCCTTGCACTTTGATGTTACGAATAGCGCGATCAGGTCCCATGTGAAACCAAATGGAGTAGAAAGATTGGCCTCGGTCAGTCAGACTATCAGGTCAAATGAAGACATTGAGGGGGAAGCCACCCAAGGAAAACCTTTCAACGATGGACGAACCTACGGGAAACCCTCATTCGTAGATCTATTGCAGAATAAGCAAAGAACAAAATCGAGTGTTGCAAGCGAGTTTGTCACCCAAGGATGTGATGTTTTATGCCCCAAAAGCCTCATGGAAGGATATGCATCTCGTGACACTTACTCCCTGGTGGGGAAATTTATAGGAGGTCACCCAGACATGGATGCAATTCGCAGATGGGCTGCGTCCAAATGGAAGACTCTGGGGAGCATGGAGTTGTCGACAATGACTCGGGGCTTCTTTATGATTCAGCTCAACACCCAGGAAGATGTCGAGCGCATCCTATCTAGAGGACCATGGTTTTTCGGGAGATGAAGCCTGTTCTTGAAGAAGTGGCAGCCGAACTTCGACCCAAATTCTCAGAACATCAACTACGCCCCGATCTGGGTATGGATTCTGAACCTCCCAACTCATTTTTTCTATGAATATGCCCTTCAAGGCCTAGCCAAGGCCATCGGGGACCTAGTGGCTATCGACCCAACCACTCGAGCAAGGACACGCTTAACCCAAGCACGCATCTGTGTCAATGTGAACCTGGAAAGCCAACTCCTGGAGTACCTGAACCTCATATATGGGGATTTCAAGTGGAGGCAACCATTGATTTATGAGAACAAGTCGGCATACTATCCAGACTGCCAGGTGCAAGGCCACCTGCAATCCCAGTGCCCTAAGCTCAAAAACCCTAATACGGGCAACCAGGCCACGGATCGATCGGAGTAGATGCCCAGGCGAGTTGCAGAAAATCGCACGATGACCACTAGATTCCAAACCTGGTTGCAGTCGAATGCGCAGTCTCAAAATGCAAGTGCTTCTGTCTCTACTACTAATAAATTTGATGTTCTTAAAGATTTTGGTCTTTCTGAGGAAGGGGAGGAAGGGGAAATCCCTATTAAATCTGACCTGATGCCTAACCCTGAGCCCCACCAGGGCCCTGTGCCCAGCCCTGCCCACCAGGTGTCCATGTCTGCCCCTCCCCCGAGGCATTCACCTCATCTGTCTCCCACTCAGTCCCCCCGAAGCCCTCCCCCAAAGTCCCCCACCTCATTGTCCTCCCCTACGCAGTCCTTTCCCCCTAAAGTCGGGGGTCCCAACCTCACCAACCTTCTATGACCCAGTCAATTCTGACAGCGACGACCTCGACCAACCTTCCCCCGATCAATGGAGCCCTAAGAAAACTCGCAGTTTTAGAAAATCCCAGATGGATGTTGGAGGAGACAGGAAAAAAGGCAGACCTTCGGATCTTGAAAGAAGGAACCGCGATACAACGGAAGACATAGCCAATGGGACTCAAAAAACTCTATTCCAGGAGAGTGGAAACAGTACCAAGGAGGAAACCCGAAGACCCAAACCCCCTGCACAACAAGGAAAAGGGGGCAAGAGAATCCCCAAAAATTCTAAATGAGAGTCCTCTCCTGGAATGCGAGAGGGTTGAATGGGGCAGCCAAGCAGAGATTGGCTGCAACCATGAGGAGAGAACATAACCCAACTATTTTCCTCCTTCAAGAAACTAAACTTAATGATGAATTGTCTTCCAAAGTCGCTAAAAATATTTGGAAAAACTATGATTTTGTCCATATCCCAGCCTTCGGTTCGTCAGGCGGTCTTCTGTGCCTATGGAACCCTACTAAACTACAAGGCAACATCATCTCTGGATAGGACAGGTTAAGTAACATTCTGTTCCACGACCTCAGTTCCCAGGTCTCGTGGGTTATGACCAATGTGTATGCCCCTAACTCTTCCTAGGGTAGAAAGGCATTGTGGAACATGCTAACCCATATGAGGTAAGCTTTCGGAGATATCCCATGGATCCTAGCAGGGGACTTCAACTCACCCCTGCATTGCTCGGATAAGAAGGGAGGAACCACGATCACCCACAGGGAAATAGAGGACCTAAGACACTTCATAGACTCCAACGCCCTCATGGATGTCCAGATGCAGGGGTCCCTATTCACTTGGAGCAACAAGAGAAAAGGTAACAACCTTATTCAGGAGTGCCTTGACCGAGTCTTGTTATCCCAGGAAGCCCTCCCGCTCTTTGGGGATGCTAGTTTGCTAGCCCTCCCTAAAATTGGGTCTGACCACAACCCTCTCTTGCTAGAAACTGATACAAAATCTCAGTTCAAGACCCCCTTCAGGTTCGAGTCAATGTGGACCCAACACCCCGATCTCAAAAATCAGATCACTTTGTGGTGGAAGAGAAAATTCTCGGGAACAACCACCAACCAGTTAATGCAGAAACTCAGGTTTATTAAAGGAAATTTGAAAATATGGAATAAGGAAACCTTTGGAAACATCTTCGAAGCCAAGAACCAGGTCAAGACCAGAATTAACCAGATTGAGGATAGTTTTCAGAAGGGAGTAGGTAATGACGATCTCCGTGATGAAGAAAGAGGGTTGTTGGCTGATTACCATAACATCCTCAGCAAGGAGGAAACCTTTTGGCGCCAAAATTCTAGACAATTGTGGCTCAGGGAAGGGGATTCTAATTCCAAGTTCTTCCACATCTCCACCCTTAGGCATAGGGGTGCCAACAAGATTAAAATCCTGGTCAAGCAGGATGGGTCTTCTACTTTGGACATACACCAGATCAGGGAGGAAGCGGTCAACCACTTTAGAAGTCTCCTAGACCCCCCATCTCCCAGTCCCCCTCATCCAGGGAAGCTTTGATTGCTAATATCCCCACCATCATTCCCCAGGATACCAATGACTTCCTCCTAAGACCCCTCACCCACAAGGAAATCCATCAAGCTCTATTTTCCATGAATTCGGACAAAGCTCCCGGTCCAGATGGGTTCCCTCCCATATTTTTCCAAACCTTCTGGGACATTGTGGGTTCGGACTTGTGCAACTCCATCATTGAAATGCAGTCTTCCAAAGCCATTCCCAGAGATGTCAACTCCACCTTCCTGGCCTTGATCCCCAAAGGTGATAATCCCTAGTCCCTCTCGGACTACCGCCCCATAAGCCTGTGCAACGTCACCTATAAGATCCTGTCCAAAGCCTTGGCCAACCGGTTGTCTAGCATCCTCCCCTCCATTATTGACCCCTACCAAGGGAGCACTGTCAAAGGCCACAACATCCTTGATGGTGTCATCACTATGCATGAGTTGATCCACTCTGCCCATGTCTCCAAGTCTGCTACTTTTTTCCTCAAACTGGACATGAACAAAGCTTTTGACAGGGTCAACAGGGACTTCCTCACCCAAATCCTCCTCAAGTTTGGGTTCCATGAATCTTGGGTTAATCTGATTTATAAGTGCATCTCTTCCTCCTGGTTCTCGGTCTTGGTGAACGGTTTCGTTGCTAGTTACTTCCCAAGCTCCAAAGGTCTCAGACAGGGCGACCCGTTGTCCCCCATTCTCTTCATCATTTTTGTGGAGAGCCTGGGAAGAGCCATCAAGATTGCCTATTCCAATAATATGATTTCGGGCATCAAAGTTGCCTCTGGTCTCACGCCCTCCACCCATCAACAATTCGTGGATGATACCTTGTTGGCAACCAAAGCCTTTGTTTCTGATGCCAAAAGTATCAAAACCATCCTCAACCTCTATGAAGAGGCTGTAGGTCAGAAAATCAATTACATCAAAAGCAAGTTGTACTTCATTAACACCCCCTCCAAAAGACAACGCAAGATTGCTAGAATCCTAGGATGCTCCATTGCTGATTTCTCGACCACGTACTTGGGCCTTCCCATGTTCAAAGGAAGGCCCCTCAAAGACATGTGGAGTAATGTCACTGATAAGATTCACAAGAAGCTTTCGGGATGGAAAGGTGCCCTCCTCTCCAGCACGGGTAAGGCGACCTTAGTTAAAGCTATTTTACAGAGCATTCCCACCTTCTTCCTGTCTGTCTTCAAAATCTTGGCTGCTGTGGGTGAAGCTATTGAAAAAATCCAGAAACAATTTATGTGGTCGGGAACTGACAACCAAAAAAAGTTCCACCTGGTTGCATGGGACAAAGTATGCTCCCCCAAATATCAGGGAGGCCTGGGAATGTGGCGCATCAATGTCACCAATCAAGCCCTCCTGGCTAAGCAAGCATGGAAGGTCATCTCAAATGCTAACCTCAAGTGGGTGAACATTGTCAAGAGAAAATATCTACAACAACAATCCTTTCTGCAGATGGATACCCCCCACAACTGCTCTCATTTTTGGAAATCTATTTCCCTCACCCAACAACTCATGCACCAGGGCTCTTGGTGGCAGTTGGGAGATGACAAAAATATCAACTTCTGGAAGGATGCTTGGGCTAGAAAAGACCCCCTCATTTGTGATCCCAAGTTGACTACAGTCAAGCACCTGTCTAACAACAAGTATGGGTCTCGCATAGCAGATTTCATCTCCTCGAGCTAGGGCATCCAAGAGTGGAAAAGGTTTCAGTTTAGAATCAAGAACGATGCAATAGCTGATGCGATGTCAGATATCCAAGCGATCATGAGGGTAAAATTCATCCCCCAAACCCAGAAAGAGGACGAGCGATGCTGGAAAGGCACAAGCGATGGAAATTTCTCAGTCAAATCCGCCTCCCAACTCATCAAAAAAACATCAAAGGAGACAACACTAATAGTGGCCAGACTTTAGCCAGGAGTGTGTGGCTCAAGGTCCTAATCCCAAAAATCACCCACTTTTGTTGGACTACAGTTCACAATAATATTCTCACCATCGATAATCTAATGCGCAGAGGGATCATTGTCCCCAACAGATGCTACCTATGTAGGCAAGCCTGGGAATCGACCCAACATATTCTTATGGACTGTCCCTTCACCAACAGTATTTTTTCCTAGTGATCAGCAAGTTTTAGGTTTGTTTGGTCCGGCCAAAGACTATCAAGGATATGTTCATCCAATGGCCCAACACTTTCAAAAACCCCAGACTCAACTTCCTCTAGAAATCCCTGGTCCACCATACTGCCTGGCAGATATGGTTGGAACGCAACAATCGTATTTTTAGTGATAACCCTAGGGACCATGAAGCGGTCACGGCAAGAGCCATTGCCTTTGCCATTGAAAACAATAGTCTGATCCCTTGTCCAAAAATTCCCAAGGCTGGGGTTGAAGGGTATTTGTTTGCTTCCCTAAGGATTCCCCTAGACTACAGCAAGGCCAAGGAATCCCATGTGGGCAGAGTCACAGCTAAGTGGGTCCCCCCCCGTAGGGATGGCTGAAGGCCAATTTTGACGGAGCCTCTAAAGGCAACCCAGGGAAAGCAGGAGCAGGTGGAGTCATCAGGGACCACAATGGAAAGCTCATTCGAGCATTTGCTAAAAACTTGGGCACCCAAACCAATAACTATGCAGAAGCCAGAGCTCTCTGGAGGAGTATTGACATCTGCAAAACCATGGCCAACCCTATCATCTTCGAAGGTGATTCTGTAGTTATCATGGGGCTCATCCAAAATAATAGCATAGGGGGGAAAACATCCAGAACATCATCCAGGAGTGCCAAAAAGTCCTCAACAACAACCGTCAAAACCAGATCAATCACGTGTTCAGAGAAGCTAATCAAGTGGTCGATGTGCTTGCCAACATAGCCATTCTCCAACCCACTTTGACGGTCTGGGAAGATAGCTTCCCATGTGAGATCCTCGAGAAATTCAAACATGATGCGAAAAATCTTACCAACAAGTAGCCTCGGCTACGTGCTTAACGATATTTTTTTAATACCAAAAAGGGGTGAGTTCAGTCACCCGCACTACAACTCCAACAACAACGATGGCTTTAGCTACCCCAACGGTGTCTTCTTGACACCAAAGGCCCTTCGTAACCTCAAAGGTGGCTATAGCCACCCCACTAAGGGGTTTTATTCCCCTAGGGTGTTTGTCAACACCATGTTCCACCATTTCTGAGATGCCTACATTATTAGCCTAGGTTTCTAGTGTTCCCTAACACCACTAGTGATGATGAAGATTACCAGGAAGAGAGTCAGGATGATGACCAGGAGGAACGCCAGGAAGAAACCTAGAAATACTACCAGAGGGATCACTAGGAATACTGCATGGCTTAGGATATGTTGCGTACAATTGCTCTCAACTGCATCAATAATGTTGTCAAAAAATTTTAGACAACGACAAACGTACTTCATGAAGGTGATAATCTCATGTAAAGCGCCACTAAAGAGCTTAAGAGACTACTTGCCATCCTTAAGATCCTCCTGCCCAGCAGGGACAATGACAAGCATGAAAGGAAAAGCAAATCACAGAAGTCTGGGATGTGAGCTAGATGATGGGTCAGGATCCAAGGTCTGCTATTTTTTCTATTTCTATCATGTTGTGTGACTCTAAGTTTTAGACTACTTCAGGAAGGGCACCTTCGAGGGTGCCACTTGAACCTTTTTGGTTGTTTGTGTTCCTTTTTGGGTATAACTCTGATATGGGACTATGGGCCATTTGGCCATAGCTGAACCTTATGTAAAAAGGGGCGGGACCCTTCAACCCGTAAAGTAAATAAAACTACTTTTACCTACCAAAAAAAATAATGAGTTTAGAGAAATTTACAATAATCAATATTACCAATAGTTAAAACAATTTAGCTACCTATGATGTATAAGGGACCTTATTTTTAGGTCACTATTGAAGCTTCAATAAATGTTGGAGAGGCATCTGAAGAATGCAAATAGACTAGAAATGAATGTAAATCTATTGAGTTTTGAAACAAGGTAATACAATATTTTGAATATCATATAGCCTTTGAAGACAAGGCATTTTGGTTGGTAAGTCTGGACAGACTAGTCTAGGATTGTAAAAGGGTTTGGATCCTTTCAAAAACATAGATTTTACCCTAATAAATAAAATAGTTAGAACAATTTAGAAAATATGGTATAGATGTGGGCAATAGAGAGTAACAAAGAGTGAGTTTAGAAATATTACTTGGAGCCTAAAATGTGCATTACCTATTTTACAAATAAATAATACAAAGTGATAGAGGAAATAATAAAACTAATATATTACATATATAAACAAGCAAACAAAATAGACACAAGATATGATTATGATGTTCTTGTATACTAAAGATATCACTAATGATTAGAGAATTGTCACCAATTGATACATGGAAGATGCTATTGTGCCTAGGCATAGGTATATGATAACATATTGTATAGGGGTATTTTTGATAATTGACATGGGCTACACATAACCCAAGGTTGATCATATTATTATATTAATTAAAATTAGAGGGATGAGGGTTTAGTAGTTGGCTCCCTAAAATAGAATTAGAAAGTTGTATATTTAATAAGAGATTGTCATTGTAACCATCATTGTTTATATCAAGTATTCTCTTGTAATTGTCTTTGCATAAGGAGTGGCCTCTCATCTTGGGAGATCTTGGGGAGTTATTCATTTCTTAAGAAGTATTATTGGTGTTGTCATATCTTAACGATATTATATATCTTTATCTCATCATGTTGATTGTTACTTCAGATAAATATTTGTGGATGGATGATTTGTTATTTTTTTATATGGTGAATAATTTATGTTAATGAGAATAAATTTTCATACCTAATGGTATCAAAGAAATGATTATGGCAAAGTGAGAATTAATTTTGTGGTTAGTACAATTTTGACAATTTTTTTTCTAAAAAATATTTTATTTTTTGGGAGCTATATCTTTGTGTAAAATTATCCAATTCAAACTATTCTTGAATTAGTTAAGGATGTGAAAGGCATTTGTTAACCATCTCTGTTTGGTTCATTTGGCCACCTAATTTGCACCTTTGCACATTCCAAACACTTGATTATTTCCAAGATACTGAGGTAGATTTCTACATGTATGAAGATCTGCTTGGCTTCCTCCAGAGGCCTATGGATGTAATATTGGTTGACTTTGAGGCCGAATAACATGCAAATTATAAGAAAAATAGATCCAACCCAAAATTTAACACGTTTCTTCCCTCACATGTTGAGAACTAATTTGAAATGGCAAAGTGTGTCATCCATGTTTTGTGTACCTAACATGTTATTACATCTCTCTATATGACCTTTCATCCCCTCTTGGATCGCTCATTCAAATTTGTCTAGGAATTTGGATACATACCCCCAAAGACCATCTCTATGTTTGTTCTAAAATTTGTTTTTCTTCATCTATAATATTTATGAGTTGTTGGGAAAATCCCTCTCCTAAACATCAAGTCTCCCCTGTTGAACTCCAAAATTTGTCTTAAAATTTTCCCCTCTATTTCCTTCTCTATATATGTGAACAAACTTCACCCTTTCTAAGACTTTGATCTTCTATCTTACCCCTTCTATCAAACCAATGATGCTCTAGCTTACCTCCAAATTCCCTTGCACAATTTTAATTATAATTAAATAATTGTCTTCTAGGATCAAGTTCTTGACTTGTAAGTATGACAACAGTTTGATGCCTATAAATATAGCTCTATCCTCTACAAAATGGTTGGACTAATACCCTAGGGCTTCTATGTATTCCAATACTATATCACCTCTTTCATCCCTAAATATACCTCCAGTCCTTGCCAATCTCGGGTTCCCTTTGGTAGCCCCATCAAAGTTTGATTTAAGACAATTTAAAGGGAGGTTCCACTTAATCTAATTTGTTGCTATGGAGCTTTCATTTTATGGTTTCTACACTCTCAATTTACAATCTTGGAGTTCTCCAAGGCTAAAGAGATTGCTATATTAGCCGTGGAGAGACTATCTCATTTATTGTCTTTGAAAATATGATTACTGTGTTCTTTCCATAATCCCCATAGGGTATGAGGTATACTAAATTCCCATAAATTTTTAAGTCTCTTGCATTTCAAGGGAGATTCGCACTGAAGGCAAAGATCTGTAGGCATTTAAGCATAACCCAAGACACTTGAAATTTGTTTAAGATTCTCATTAGCACCTCCTATGAAAAAAGGGCACTCTAAAAAAAGGTGGTTAACATCTTCCTCCATGTTCTCATAAAGACTACACCTGTTAGGGAATTGAAAGCCTCTTTTTATAATATTATCCATTGTTAGTATTCTATTTTAGACAGAATATGGGTATATAAATAAGGGACATTGACATTGTTAGTGAAAAAGCAATGATTATGGCAAAGTGAGAATTAATTTTGTGGTTAGTACAATTTTGACAATTTTTTTCTAAAAAATATTTTATTTTTTGGGAGCTATATCTTTGTGTAAAATTGTCCAATTCAAACTATTCTTGAATTATTTGTTTAAAATTTGAAGAGCTTCAAAATGAGTGTCATATGAAGGAATCCAAGTAGTATTAAAGGAGATATGATCTTGTTAAGTTAGCCATGAACAAGGGTAGTGACGATTTGTCAAATCATGTTTTTTTAACAAAAAATAAAATTTGAGATATCTATCATTTGGGGTAAGCAAATCATCAATTGTTTTTTTTTGGTTTAATTATTTATGTGGAATTTTAGCTTCAAATCATTGGGAGATATATATTTTTTGTAAAACCCTATTTCAAATTGTCTTTTCTTGATGGGGTATAAATCCATGGAATTAAATCCTTTTTTTGGAAGATAAAATATTGATGTGAGAGAGTGGTTGAAAGTATTAAAATCTAAATTTCATGAAATGAACTTGATGTGATATACATTTTATGGTTTTTTATCTAGGAAAGCTTTAAAATGGGTAAATTTTTTTGATAGGGTAAATCCCATATGCATTTGGAAACAAATGGAATAAGCATAGTTTAGTAGATGGGAGTTTAGTCAATTTCAATTACAAAGAAAGCTAGGTATTTGTATGAGAGATCTTGAGGGAAAGGATAAAAATATAGATAGTCTGATCGATATTATCAAAGACTTTAAAAAGAAACTACAAAGGATTCAAAATGAGAGAAACGAAATAATAAGAGAGAGGGAATTTTTCAAGAAATAGAATGAAGACTATGAAAAAGAAATAAATTGCTCGAGAAGAAAGAGATTAGATTAAGGAAGATTGTTAGAAGAATGAAGAATCCACATCCTTGGATTTACAAAATCAAGATAAGGATCAAAAGGATTTAAATTCATCTCAAAATTTTATTTTATAGGTTCATGGATGCATTTAGAAGGAAAAGTTTATCATTTTCATTAACCTTGAAGTAGATATATTTTTATTAATAATGCTTTGGCTAAGAGGTTGTAGGTTCAAGTAACAAAAATTAAGAACATACAACTTAAGGGTGAGAATGTTTAGATTTTTGAAGATATGAAGACCACCATTGATAAATATGCTTTACAGTCAAATTTTCCTGCTATTATGGTAAATGATGTAGATATTGTTCTTGGTTATCCTTGGTTGGATTCTTTAGGTACCATTAACATTAATGTGCAAAATAAGTTTATGAAATTATGGTATAGGGAGAAGAAGATAACACTATAGGATATTTATCAACTTAAGGAGCAAGGAGCAAGGGAGAAGCAAGAAGCAAGTATGGTAGGGGAACAAGTTAAGGAACCAATAGAGGAATCAAAAGTTGAATCTATAGCAACAATAATAGAGTCCATGGAAGAAGCAACAAAAAATTCCAAGGAATCTATATTAAAGGTGCATAAGGATGCAACAAAATAAGGGCACAATAGAGAATAGCATAAGGAAGAATTTAAAATAGAAGAACAAAATGCTAAAGAATTCAAAAAATAGAATGTCGGGTTAAGGTTGTAGCATATTACCACCCACACCACCATGAGCAGTAACAATATTGAAGGAATGGCTTAGGGTAATAATATTATTATGGATCTACATGGAATTAGAAAGGCATTAAGTATGATAGTATTTGGCAGAAAAAAAATAGTAATTATAGATTTTATAGTGGTGCAACAACATTAGGGAACAATAGGATCAGTTGATTGAAATATCATAGTAGAGAAATAGAATCATAGAGCCAACATAGCACTTATGGATATTTAAGTGGTACAATGGCAAGTTGGCATCATCGAAGACCACCATCAATTAAGATTTCCCTTTGATAGATGGATGATCAATATTGATAGCAGTTTTTAACATTTCATATAAGATCATATTATTTAGTTTCTTCTCATGTTTCGAGGATGAAATATCGAGGATGAATATTTGTGAGGGTGGAATGCTATGGTACCTATGAATAGGTAGTATATGGGGATATGATATTATATTGTATAAAGGTATTATGGATTGTTGGCATCGACCACACATAATCCAAGAGTTGATTATATTATTATAATATATTATAATAATAAGTGGGATGAGGATTTAGTAGTCGACTTCCCAAAGTAGAATTAGAAGATGGGTATATAAATAAGGGATATTGTCATTGTAATCATCATCATTCATATCAAGTATTCTCTTGTAATTGTCTTTTCCAATATAGTGGCCTCTAATCTTGGGAGATCTTGTGGAGTTATTCCTTAAGAAGTATTGTTGACATTGCCCTACCTTAAGGGTATTATCTATCTCTATCTCATTGTATGTATTGTTACTATGGATACATATTTATGGATGGATGATTTATTATTTTTGCATATGATGAATGATTTATTTTAATGAGAATAAATTTTCATAACTTAAGAGGATACAAAACGGTATATAAAGAATATATGTGATATTGTTTCATTGTTCTTAAGACACCTATGGAAATATGACGTCCCATGATATTCCTCTTAAGGAAAATGTATCTCGTAAGAATATTGTTTTGAAGCACCAACCAAAGAAGGGTTTGAAGTTTGGATAAAACCTTATAATTCCATACCTTAACCATGGTTGAGTTTTGACCCTATTATTGTAACAACACCTCTTGTATAACTATGTAAACACTTGACTAAGGGTTGGCTTAAAATTAATTTCTTTACTTGGGAAGTGATGTATACGAGTTGTACCACCTATGATAATCTTATGAAGAGAGGTTTTTATGGCCCTTCCAA
Organism: Wollemia nobilis; assembly: GCA_028583015.1. Taxonomy (NCBI): domain Eukaryota; kingdom Viridiplantae; phylum Streptophyta; class Pinopsida; order Araucariales; family Araucariaceae; genus Wollemia; species Wollemia nobilis. The sequence goes on from JAQPPZ010016822.1 coordinate 969,604, forward strand.
CTGCATCATGTGTAACTCCCAAGAGGAGACACTTGATCATCTGCTTTTCCAGTGTGCATTTGCAAGAGAGTTGTGAAAAATGTGGTTAGACCTCTTTAAGGTCCACCTAAACTTTCAGGTGACTCTTTCTAATATCTGGGAGATTTAGAAATGCAAAAAAATCAAGAATACCTCCATTCAGATAGGCTAGTCCCTAGGCCCAAGCTTCATCTGGCGGCACATTTGGTTGGAAAGAAATTTTAGAATTTTGAGAGAGGAGTTTAGTCCAATGGAGTTAGTTTGGCATAAAATTGTTACCAAGATTTTTGAAACTATCAAAGATCACTTTAGGGATAAGAAAACTTATGTAAATGAGGGGAATTCCAAGCCACAAAAGTTGGGACCATGAAAGCCCCCTCCTCTAGTTTGGGAAAATATTAATTTTGATTGTGCAGCTAAGGATAACCCGGGAGCTGCAGACATTGGTTTTCTCAAAATATATTTCACGGGAAAGATCCTCCAGTAGGAGCTAGAGGGTCTTGGAAGGGATACTAACAATGAAGTTGAAGGCCTGGCTATCAGAAAAGGTTCTCTCAATTCTTGGGAGAATGAAGTTAGAAAGATCATAGTTGAGTTTGATTCATAAATTATTGTGGGGCTATTGGATGCTATTAGACAATGTAGGCCAAAGGCTTGGAGGATAAGAAACATTTTGAGCCAAATTAAGTCTATTTGGTAGTATTTCGAGGATGTCATCCCCATCTATGTTGATATATAAAATTATGCAGTGGTTGACTTTTTGGCTAAACATGGCAGTGAAAGTCTAGTTGGATACATGTTGAATTCTAATGAAGATAAGGACACTTATGAATGGCAGGAGGTGAACCAAATGGTTCTTAAAATTGACCAGCAAAGACTTAGCTAAGGATGAGGATAGGTCCTGAGTCCACTGAGTCTTGTGGATCAATGGAGGATGAACAATTATTTGTTGGGTTTTTTGCTACCTCTTGTAGCACTCTTTGGCCCTTTTTTGGGATAGCACGGGTAGTGTTCGTGAGACTGTCAAGCTTTCTACGTTTCTTAGGATTAGTGTAAAACAGAAATGGGAACATGTTCAAATTTTTTGCTCTATAGATGGTACTCAATTTTTTGTTATTTTTGGAGATGTTAATCCATGTTTTATTTGGATTTTAGGGCTTGCCAAAAGTGGCAGACCTATGACTGTAATTTGATTCTTTTTCTATCAATATAATTTTTTACCTTTTAAAAAAAAGAAAACTATAGAATGACATGCACATTAGTCCAATATAGTGCTAGAATTATATCATTTTGTAAAGGATTCAATTGTTACTTTGACATTCTTTAATGGAATATCTTTACACAATAATTTATAAATTTGATTCTAGTTTCCATATTTTCAAGTGGATATTGTTATGTTGGAGTGCAATAAGATCTTGTTATGTGTCTAGTGTTACATAAAACACATGAAGTAGTCCTAACTTTCATGTACCTTATAAGGTGACTTTTGTTCACAACATGTAGTCAATAAAATATATAAAGTTATAATTAAATAAAATAGGTTTATATATATATATAAGGTCAACCAATGGTATATTTTATTTTGATTCTTAGGAGTTGATAACTATATGTAAACATCATAACAAGTAAAATATGATAAATAACATTTCTTATAGCAAACATATAATTACCAGTATAGAATAAAAACTACAATATATATTTTTACTTATCTAGTGATATAAAAACTAAAACATGATCAGAGTCCTTTTATGTAAACATTTATTTTTACAGAAAGTATTACAACTAAAAAAAGCATAACTTAAAGTTGTTAGAGATGGTTGTTTTTTTATTTATTTATGCCCCATGTAGTTTATGCTTGAGTAAGACAATGTTCTATTTATAAAATGTATTTCATTTATGATAAGAGCCTTTTGGTAATGCATATAAGAAAAGCTAATATGAACCTATCCGTCTCGTTAACATTGACCCGATGTGATATGGGGACTGCTGGTTACACAGGGTTTATACCATCATCATCGGTTTGACACGCACTCAGAGAAGTTAGATCAGACTACTGCCTATGCTAGGTTGGGCATGCCCGCGAGGTTTGAACCCTGCGCTGGCAATTACTAAAAATAGTAGCTTTTCCAACTCTCCTATGTACAAAAAAAAAAAAAACTAATATGTAATTGTCTGTAAATTATTATACTATTACATATACAACCTTTTTTTATCCTTTGTTGCATGGTTTTAAAGATTCCGCAAACTAATTTATATAGAGTTTGATACATCTTGTAGTTTCAAATAATTGTAACATATTGTTCATAAATTCATTTGTATAAATTCACATTGTTTCCATGCAAATGGCCTGTAACTACCAAGAAAACGTGTCGTAATATAGACTAAAGTGTATTCTTTAAAATGAATAAAATTTAACTAAATAATTTTTCTTAACTCTTTGGGTAACTCGTTAGTGTACAAGGGATTTCATAGAGTAGCTTAAGAATCTTGTTGTCTTCATCACTCTTTAGTAGGACCCATGGGATTAGAAACTTAGTTTGCAATGAGAAACTCTTTCATCTCCACCACTTAACTCAAACACGTTAGGATTAAAAAAAATATTAACGTTGACAATAAGGAAAGATCATAAAGAACTTGAAGGTGAGGTTTGAATCTATAAAATATGTATAGTTGATATTGGGTCTATAGCCACTTAACCATTGGTCCATCCATCGACATAAGTTTGACCTCTACCACGAAGTGTCCCCATAGAGCTCAAGGTGCATGATGATGGGATTGAAGCCTTTTATTATAGTGTGAAACTCTTTGCTTCCTATTACTTACCCAACAAGTATTGCTAAAAATGATACTAACATTGTTATGATTATGTTTATGTTTACAATAACATTAGTACTTTATTATGTAGTATAGGCGAGACTAGAATAACCCCATCATCTAAAGCTTGATCTCTTCAATAAGCAAATTTTTATTCTCAATCTAAAGATAAAATCAATTCATAACAAAGAAACGAGGCATCATTGCCACCAATATGAAGTGAACTTGTTTTTTATGATGAATAATATTTTACAAATGTTAAAAATAGTAAAGTACTTCCTATGACAACTTTTAATTCTATCCAATTACATCCAAACATACATGATGAATATAACCTCATGCATCATCCATTTATCTTACGTATATAAAGAGACACCTAACCTTAGAAGATCACCTTCTACTCTAGCAATATGTTGAAGAGGAGTTATACTTCCTAACCAAAAAAAAAAATTAACATTTTATATTGTTGAACTTTAAAAGACATGGTGATATATTTATTTTTTCAAAAAATACATTGTTAAAACAAACATATTAGAATCCTTGAGAAAAGTATGAATGTGATAAATATTTTTTAAAATTTTGAAAATAAAGAAAATCTGTTTATTTTTTTAAGGACAATGTTAAAACAAACATATTAGACTCCTTTAAAAAACAAATAAGAATATAAAAAATATTCTTCAAAAATTAGAAAATAAAGGGAAGAGGGAGTGGTTCATTAGCGACAACCAAACCACACCACAAAGAGAAGAGGTGGAAGAGGTGTGATGCAGGTGTACATATTAAAATTGATATTGGAGTTCAACTAATGCAAAGTATAAAAGGTGGCACAACTGGTGACCACACTTCTGGAGGGTATAGCAACAAAAGGCCTTTCCCATGATGCGAACTCAAGTCACGGAAATGAAACGTCAATGACATACAATTGGAGTTGAAATATCCCCATAAAGATAGTTAACTCAAAATAAAAATCATTCGTTGTTAAAGCATCAATGATTTTGTTATAAATAATTTTTTATCAATAATTTAATGTAACGATTCATTTAAATTTTATTGTATCATATTATTTGTCAAGTTTGTTTTAGATTTTTTTATTGCAAGTTATCAACCAAAACAAAACAAACATAAAATTTGACATAAGTTTAATAAAATCTCAACACAAGTTTTATGACATGGTATGAGAGCATGACTTGATAATAAAAAAGATAAAAAAAGTTTTAATTTTGTTATCTAATATTTATAGAAACTTTATAAGATTTATTACATCAAATTTTATGTAGAAATGCATCTACTTTTTCATAATATTTATTGCAATAGAAAAAACACTTTTCAATTCTATGTTGCCTTTCCTTCACGTAATAAAAGTTCATGATAAAAAAGCAGTGCTCAAGAAGACATGTGACCATAGGTCATAGTTTCTCTTATATTACAAATAATGCCAACATTTAAGCTAATTGAGATGAAAATCTTGTTATCATCCAAGCCATTAATATATTAACATAACCTAAATGGATAAAGAAATGATGAGGGATTAAATAAAAATAAATTACTTCCAAGTCCATGTGGATTAAAGGATAATTTATTTGTAAATTATAAAAGAAGATAAGATGAGCACCTGGGGTACAACACAACGGTTCGAGCTTTGGTTCTTCTTCGAGAGGTCCAAGGTTCAAACCTCGATGTGGATGAGTGTGTGAGGGGGTGGGTGTGTGGTGGCTTTGTATTTAATTCCCTATTGATAAGTATAGCTTGGGTCATGGTTGGGAGGAGACTGCTCAACCCTATATGTTGATCATAAGGGTTTCTCACAATAACCAAATAAAAAAAAATGTCAATATACAATGACATGTAGTAATGTTTAGGATGTAAGGAGTCCATAACATAAAGAATTATCATACTTATTACACAAACTAAAGCATTATTTTATATGATATTAAAGAAGTTATACATACAAAATTATCCTTAAGCTATCAATGTTTGACCTTATTTTCTAATAAATAGTCAACATAGACCTTTATTTCACGTAAACATACTTATAATAAATAGTGATATCTTGCACGTATGTTCACTAATGGTAAAGATAAAAATGACCAACCCTTATGGATTAATGTATAATTCAACCAATTGTAAAATAAAAGTTCAGTGAATCATTAATGCATTTCACTCTATAATTCTTATAAAAAGGTTGAACTTGACTATAAAAACCTATCAAGGCTATGCAATCCATTACCTTGATAGGGAGGGCATATGATCTACCTTTAATGTGTATGTTTATTGTTTATTGGATGTAGTAAGTTTATATAAAAATTATCATCTCAATTGATATTTAAAATAACCTAGGGTTTTCATCATGAGTCAAATGTTCCATCGTTGATATGAAAGTTATTGTAAAAAGATGTATGCCATTTGTTCTATATTTTCCCATTAAAATTGGTAAAATATTTTGGCATAGGCATGTATTTAGTTATATTTTTATAATTTCGAAGTGTTTAGAAGTAAAAATATGTACAACATTTGTGCCAATTTTTGGCATTAAGCTTGGTAAAATATTTTAGCATAGGCATGCATTTAGTTATGTTTTTATAATGCCTAAGCGTTTAGAAGGATAACATATTAAAAAAGATATAGAAAATATAAATCCAAAAATTTTGAACAATTGTTGGGGAAGTGCAAGCTAAGAGGAAGTGTGAGCCAAGATTCAGTCATGGCAGAAGAGTGGCAGATTCATTCAAAGTGCATCAATGCTTCAAACCCTTAACACAAATACATGGAACATTATTTCCAAAAAAATATTGAAATGAAGGAACGCCAAGAAAAAGAAGAGATGGGGCTATTATGAGCCAAGAGGGAGTGCAAGTCAGGAGTGAGTGCAAGGCAAGAGAGAGTGGAAGATGAGAGCGAGTGCAAGCCAAGAGGGAGTGCAAGCTAATAGCAGGCCCCATTAGCTAGTATGGAAGGAAATTCATGTTTGAAAGCCCTAATGGGAAATTAGGATACCCTAGTTGGAAGTATGGAGGTCCAAGTTGGAGATATGTAGAAGAGTGAATACATTGCAAGTTTGATCCAAGTAGCAAATGTTATGCCATAAGTGAGTATTAAGGATGATATTATTGAGCATGATATAATGGTTCTTAAAAGTAGAGGATTAATAAGGAAGTTCTATAGATCATGGCCAGTGTTTTTAGAGATTCAAAATTGGATCAAGTAGAAGTGGGTATTAAATTCAAATTACTCAGTGAATTTTTTTTCTAAAAGTCTTTTCCTCATCATCTTTTCCAGTTCAAAAATTACGGATAAAATAATGGTTGGTGGTCCATGGTTTAGTGGAAGAGATGCACTTTATTTGAGACCATGGACTGAAATTTTTCTATTGAAACATAAACTATTAAGAAGCTTCTAATATGGGTTAGGCTTTTTGGTCCTCCATATTAGCTTATAAATAAGGATGTTTTGAAGAGTATTGGAAATACACTAGGGGAATTCATCAAGGAAGGACTAACTACTAAGGAGCAAAAGCATGCTATATATACTCAAATATGTGTTGTTATGGATATTTTAAAACCTTTTCCACAATCCATTAAAATTAAATCCAAATCAAGAGAATGAGATCAACAAGTAGATTAATAAATTATCACATTTTGTTGCCACAATTATTATGAGACTGGGGACATGGCAAGCATTTGCAAAGTGAAAACTATGAAGAAAGAGATAAAAAATTCTAGCCATGATATAAAATTCAAGAGGAAGCAAGGAAATCATACAGTAATAGAATCTAGATCATATCAAGGATATTCCACTTTGAAATAAGAGGTAAAGAAATCCTATCTACAGTATCATTTGGCAAGTTCAAAAGGAAATAAAGGTGCAAACAAAGATATGGAGAGAAACCCTAAAAATAGATATGGTAAAAGAGGTCAAGTTCATTCTAGGTAAATCATCTTAATTTTCCTCAACTAGTATAGAATCCTCTCCAGGTACTAAAAGTGAAACATGTGAAGATGTTATCCCTTGCACTTTTAGGTTTTAAGAGCAGTATAATAAATAAATGAGGATGGAGGAAACCCATGAAAATTTAGGTTTTTTTAGGGCAGAATAAGAAGGTAATTGCTACATAAGAGCATCCTTGCACTTTATGATTTCTAGGGCAACATAAACAAGATTGTGCTTTTGAGGTTATTCCTTGCACTTCAGATCCTTCAAAACAAGGCAAACCTAAAGATGGTAAATCTTAATATGAACAATATGAGAAGATTGAAGAGACTGATGAAGATGCAAGTAATGCTGGGAATGAAAAAAAGAGAGGAAGACCCAATAAAAAAAAACAAAGGGAAAAAAAACCAAAGGGATATTGATATAGGAAAACAAAATCAAATATCATAAATGCTAACAAGAAGGGCTAAACCCACAAATAAAAGCAAAAAATAACAATGAAAATCTTGGATTATTAGGGAAATGAATAAAATCCTAAAAAAAGGTATTAAGAAATTTTGAGGTTGTTATAAACAAGATATTTATAGATATAGAAGTTGGGCAACAAATATCTTAGTCATTCGCGATGTTGAATTTCATCTTGATAGAAATTAAATTTCGGAAGGCATCTGACATAAAAGGAGTTGATTGTGAAAACATAGCAGTTTGAGGAAGATGAAGAATATCTTTGATAGAAAGGTAAATGAAGAATATATTGATAGAAAGGTAAAGTTGGATATGCTTTAATTAAATTGTTAGAAATGTAATGAGAGAAATGTAGTGTTTTGTTTTTGTAATGGGAGTGGCCCCCAATAGAAGCCACACATAGCTTATTATAAAATACTTAACAATTGGTCAATCAATTGGTTGCTAATAAGACTAAGACAATATACATTCTTATAAATAATTTGAACACCCATTCCCATTCAATTTGGATAAATAGGACAATAAAGTCACCTATATTCTAAATAAATTTTGTGTCAAAGTTTTTAAAGATACCCAACAATGTCTTAAATTATCCTTCTTCATATAGTTTTCATGAATAAAATAAATATATTCACCTTACTTTTTCATTGTGTATTCCTATAATCCTAAGGGAGATTACATCTTCATCAATATTTGGCAAGGTAAATAATAAAGAGAGTATTGAGAGCTTAATGTTGGTGAACATATTCCTTATGATCAGAGATATTGCTAGTTTTTGGATAAATGTTCTTGGTGCATTCTAATACTACATTCAAGTGATTTAAGTATCTGTAAACATTGAGGTTTCAACTATCTCATAGTTTTTATCTTATACTTTTATTTAGAAATACATATTTACCAAAGCATCATAGTTTTCCATAACTATCATTGTGGAAATAATATCAACTAGGCTGGACTAAATAATGAAATATTCTCTTGGCATATACTTATATTTTATTATTTTTTGCTAACATTAATGAAGGGATCTTAGCAAATTTCATAGGAGACATAACACCAAATGAAGATATATAAGATTTAAAAGCAATTAATAATGAGTTTAGAGAGGATTTTTGAGCGCAATCTGAATGAGTGTCGCTTGGTTTGACCATGGCGGCAACTTGCGAGAAGGGAGGCACGAAACACACCGTGCACTTCAATGTTATGACTAGCATGCTAAGGTCCCATGTGAAACCAAATGGAGTAGAAATATTGGCCTCAGCCAGTCAGACTATTAGGTGAAATGAAGATATTGAGGGGGAAGCCACCCAGGGAAAACCTTTCAACGACGGACGAACCTATGGGAAACCCTCATTCGTAGATCTGTTGTAGAATAAGAAAAGAACAAAATTGAGTGCTGCAAGTGAGTTTGTCACCCAAGGATGTGATTTTTTATGCCCCAAAAGACTCATGGAAGGATATGCGTCTCGTGACACTTACTCCCTGGTGGGGAAATTTATAAGAGGGCATCCAAACATGGATGTAATTCGTAGATGGGCCACGTCCAAATGGAAGACTCTAGGGAGCATGGAGATGTTGACAATGACTCAAGGCTTCTTTATGATTCAACTCAAAACACAGGAAGATGTCAAGCACATCTTATTCAAAGGACCATGGTTTTTTGGGAGATGAAACCTGTTCTTGAAGAAGTGGTAGCCAAACTTCGACCCAAATTCTTAGAACATCAACTATGCCCCAATCTGGGTACGGATTCTGAACCTCCTAGATCATTTTTCTATGAATACGCCCTTCAAGGACTAGCCAAGGCCATCAGGGACCTAGTGGCTATCGACCCAGCCACTCGAGCAAAGACACGCTTAACCCAGGCACGCATATGTATCAATGTGAACCTAGAAAGCCAACTCTCGGAGTACTTGAACCTCATTTATAGGGATTTCAGATGGAGGCAACCATTGATTTATGAGAAAAAGTTGGCATACTGTCCAAACTGCCAGGTGTAAGGCCACCCACAATCCCAGTGCCATAATCTCAAAAACCCTAGTATGAGCAACGAGGCCATGGATCGATTGGAGTAGATGCCCAGGCGAGTTGCAAATAATCGTATGATGACCACTAGATTCCAAACCTAGTTGTAATTGAATGTGCAGTCTCAAAATGCAAGTGCTTCTGTCTCTACTACTAATAAATTTGATGTTCTTAAAGATTTTGGTCTTTTTGAGAAAGTGGAGGAAGGAGAAATCCCTATTAAATATGACCTGATACCTAACCTTGAGCCCCACTAGGGACCTGTACCTAGAACTTCCCACCAGGTGTCCATGTCTGCCCAACCCCTGAGGCATTCACCTCGTCTGTCTCCCACTTAGTCCCCCTGAAGCCCTCCCCCAAAGTCCTCCACCTCACTGTCCTCCCCTATGAAGTCCTTTCCCCTCTAAGTCAGGGGTCCCAACCTAACCAACCTTCTATGACCCAATTAATTTTGACAACGACGACCTCGACAAACCTTCCCTCTATCAATGGAGACCTAAGCAAATTCATAGTTTCAAAAAATCCCAAATATATGTTGGAGGATACAGGAAAAAAGGTAGACCTTGGGATCTTGAAAGAAGAAACCATGATACAACGGAAGACATAGCCAATGGGACTCAAAAAACTCTATTCCAAGAAAGTGGAAAAAGTACCAAGGAGGAAACCTGAAGACCCAAACCCCTTGCACAACAAGGAAAAGGGGGCAAGAGAATCCCCAAAAATTATAAATGAGAGTCCTCTCCTGGAATACGAGAGGGTTGAATGGGGCAGCCAAGCAGAGATTGGCTACAACCATGAGGAGAGAACATAACCCAACTATTTTCCTCCTTCAATAAACTAAACTTAACAATGAATTGTCTTCCAAAGTTGGTAAAAGGATCTAGAAAAACTGTGATTTTGTCCATATCCCAGCCTTCGGTTTTTTAGACAGTCTTCTGTGCCTATGGAACCCTACTAAAATACAAGGCAACATCATATCTAGACAGGACAGTTTAAGTAACATTTTGTTCCATGACCTCCATGTCTCGTGGGTTATGACCAATGTGTATGCCCCTAACTCTTACCAGGGCAAAAAGGCATTGTGGAAGATGCTAACCCAGATGAGGTAAGCTTTTGGAGATATCTCATGGATCCTAGAAGGGGACTTCAACTCACCCCTGCATTGCTCAGATAAGAAGGGAGGAATCACTATCACCCACAGGAAAAAAGAGGACCTAAGACACTTCATAGGCTCCAACGCCCTCATGGATGTCCAGATGCAAGGGTAACTACTCACTTGGAGGAACAAGAGAAAAGGTAACAATCTTATTCAAGAGTGCCTTGATCGAGTCTTGTTATCCTAGGAAGCCCTCCCGCTCTTTGGGGATGCTAGTTTGCTAGCCCTCCCTAAAATTGGGTCTGACCACAACCCTCTCTTGCTAGAAACTGATACAAAATATAAGTTCAATATCTCCTTCAGGTTTGAGTCAATGTGGACCCAACACATCGATCTCAGAAATCATATCACTTTATGGTGGAAGAGAAAATTCCCAGGAATAGCCACCAACCAGTTAATGTAGAAACTCAAGTTTATAAAAGGAAATTTAAAAATCTGGAATAAGGAAACCTTTGGAAACATCTTCAAAGCCAAGAACCAGGTCAAGACCAGAATTAACCAGATTGAGGACAGTTTTCATATTCTTCACAAGCACAATGTTAGAAACCTATCCTAAAAAATGAATAGGTCTAATAAAGTTGACATCTAACAACTTCTATATTTCAATTTTGTATAGGTCTTGAATGAGAGGAGATAACTTTCTTTGTTTTTTTTTGAAAGGAGTGGTATCTTCAAAGGTATAAATGTTATGGATGATCAAATCCCCATCCACTCTAGGCATGGTAATATATTCCTAAGAAAATATATATTTATACTCCTTAGGCAAGGTAGTAAAGATAACTTATTCTTTCTTAGATAGGCTAGCCATAATTTGTGATATGCATGGTTGCTCAAGGGGGCTTATGTCAATGTCGACTAGGTTCAACATTCATAATGTTACCTTGTTTAAAATGGTCTGGATCAAGGGGAATGTTATCTAATTTAAAGCTAATATTGACGTAGCAAACATAATCAAACCACTTATGCCTCCTCCAACTAGGATTAGAATTTTGAGGAAACTCTCTATTATGGTACTATAGAGGGATCCTTTTATCCTTGGCTTATAATAAATTTAGAATGTCTTCTTCATTAGGTAATAATGGGAGAAAGAGGACATTTTTGGGGATTCTAATGGTTGTTTCAACTTCCTTACCCTTTCCATTAAGACAAGAGAGGATTTGAGCATGAGACTAAAAATTAAGAAACATAGGGATGTGAGACCAAGGTATGGTTCTAATTGCTTGTAAATATTTATCATAACATCAATGACAACCTTGGTTCTTAAATTAGGAGAAAACTTAGCTTCAATTAAGTTTATTTCTAGATAAGAAGGTGTAGTATCAATAAAACTATCAAACCACTTGTTAGATGACCTTTCTAATTAGAAAAATATTTCAAAATTTAGAAATACACTATCATGGGTAGTAGTGAACTCCTAGATATTCATTATTTTGCTAAAAATAGAAAAGACCAGGATAAACACATTAAGAAGTTATCTTGGCTACACAAAAAAAATAATCTTAATATTAAATAGTCTAGTCATAATAAGAGTTTTAGGTCATACAATCAACAAGGACTACTAAGCTAGTAGGAATAGGTGCAAAAAGATAGGAAAATCACATATGACTAGGTTTGATGTTTTAGGAGGTGATATTGATTCCTGTTGGAGAAAATTCAAGAGTGGATAGTCCAATAGTGGGGTATGGTTCAAGACAATGAAAAATAATGCAACAATTAAATTTTTGTTGCAGAATTAATGCATTTCACTATATAATTCTTATAAAAAGGTTGAATTTGACTATAAAAACCTATCAAGGCTATGCAATCCATTACCTTGATAGGGAGGGCATATGATCTACCTTTAGTGTGTATGGTTATTGTTTCTTGGATGTAGTAAGTTTATATAAAAATTATCATCTCAATTGCTATTTAAAATAACCTAGGGTTTTCATCATGAGTCAAATGTTCCATCGTTGATATGAAAGTTATTGTAAAAAGATGCATACCATTTGTGCTAACTTTTGCCATTAAACTTGGTATAATATTTTGGCATAGACATGTATTTAGTTATATTTTTATAATGCCAAAGTTTTTAGAAGTAAAAATGTGTACAACACTTGTGCCAATTTTTGGCATTAAGCTTGGTAAAATATTTTAGCATAGCATGCATTTAGTTATGTTTTTATAATGCCTAAGTGTTTAGAATTGGGATAACATATTAAAAAAGATATAGAAAATATAAATCCAAAAATTTTGAACAATTGTTGGGAGGAAGTGCAAGCTAAGAGGAAGTGTGGACTAGTGGGATGAGGAGAAGGTAAGGAATATGGTGGGAGCGGCAGCAGGAGCACGGGTTGGAGCAGAAGCGGACGCAGGGCTGGGATCGGATCCAAAGCATGGCACAGGTTATTGGGCCCGGGCTCTGTCCAGCAGATCCATGGCGGGGTCGAAAGGGGGTTACTCGCTTGAGCTGGATGGTGGGTTTGGTGGGGTCGAGATCCTGGGCTCGCGCCCCCAGCCCGACCTCGATGCGATGGATAGCCTCGGGAAGAAGCCCCCCGATCCTAGGCAAGGGCTTGCCCTGGGAGGGTCTAAACCCTCCTACCAACAAATTTTTGTGGGCTCCCGGACCCCTGCTCGGGCCCTAGGCATAGGTATTTCCCTTCAAGGCACCCACATTTCCATCCAGGAGGAGGTTTATTCATCCCTATTTTCTGAATATTTGTCTTCCTTGGTTGGGAAGTTCCTCGGTGGGCGCCCATACATGGAGACTATCCACAGATGGGCGGCTACCAAATGGAAGGTCTCTGGGCATATCTAGTTGGTTGCCCTATCCAAAGGCTTCTTCATTATTAAACTCAACAACAACGAGGATGTTGAGAAGATCCTTTCGGGTGGGCCCTGGTTCTTGGGTCACAAAAGTCTTTTTCTCAGACGTTATGGTGCAGATTTTCACCCCAGCACCCAAAGCATCAACTTTGCCCCAATCTGGGTTTGCCTCCTAGACCTTCCCTTTCATCTGTGGCGTGAAGACATCCTAAAGCTCATTGCCTAGTCGGTTGGAGACCTGGTGGCCTTTGATCTCGTGACCAAGGATGGCTCTCACATGGTGCATGCCAGGTTCTGTGCTAACGCCAATCTCAAATCTGAGCTCCCCTCCTCGGTTACCATCTCTTCTAGGTCCTTCTTCTGGCATCAAACCCTAATCTACAAAAATAAACCTACTTTTTGCACCTCTTGCAGCACTCAAGGCCACCTCCCTCACCAATGCCCGACATCTAGAAAGGCTGAAGGCCCTAATCCCAAACCCCCTCACAGATCTGGTTGGGCCCTGTCTTAGGATCCCCCTCGTCTCGACCCTAGTGCTTCCCACAAGGAGGTCTCCCCGTCGGGCCCAAATCTCCCCCTTGGCTGGCCCAGTTCGAAGGGCGACCTTTCCCAGATTCCTATTCTCAACGACCCCTCCGAGGACTTGATCCTAGACTCCCCCCCACTTCCCATTCTGGCTCCTTCCCCTTAAGCCCCGGTTGCTATCGGGACCCTCTCCTCCCCCCCACCCCCGTCTGGCCCTGGCCCCCCAGGCATCCTTCTCGAAACCTACCCCCTTGGTGTGTGGATCTGAGCGATTTGATGACGAGACCGAAGCCAACTCTTTGTCCGATCCTGATGAAGTCAACCCCAAAATGACCTGAAGCAGGTCCTTTGCCATAGATTTTGGTAGCAAATTTAAATGAGGGCGTCCCACCCTGTGCGAACAACGGTCAAGGATCACGGAGGACGACATAGCTAATGGCTCCCAGAATACGCTCTTTGACGTTGGCATGAGCTCTCGTAAGGCGGACGACGCCCGATCTAAACCCCCCGCTCAGGCAGGAAATGGGGGCAGGCGACCCCACAAGGGTGCCAAATGAAGCTCATATCCTAGAACATCAAGGGACTCAATGGGGTCCCCAAGAAAAGGATCCTCGATCAAATCCACAAGGACCACCACCCGTCCTTCATCCTCCTCTAGGAGACCAAGATAGATGACGCCACTGCCCGGAGGATAGCCCATGCTACCTGGTGCAACTGCGAGTTCCTCTCCACCCTCGCAGCTGGCTCAGTCGGGGGCCTTATGTGCATGTGGGACCCCCGGTATTATGAGGGAAGGCTCATTTCTTTGTCGCCCAAGATTATGAACATTCTGGTCCACTGCCTCAATTCAAAGTGATCGTGGATTCTGTCCAACATCTACGCCCCCAACAGTCCCATTGAGAAAGCAAGGCTTTGGTAGGAAATTAGCTCGATGAGAGAATCTTTTGCTCCCTTGCCCTGGATCCTGTCCGAGGACTTCAACAGCCCCCTATTTTCCTCTGACAAGTGTGGGGGCTCGGAGGTCAGGACCAAAAGCATGGATGACTTTGGGGCCTTTACCACCCTCAAAAAGCTCATGGACGTCAGCTTGAACGGAGCCTGATTCACGTGGTCCAACAAAAGAGCAGGACCCAGCCACATTCAGGTCAGATTGGATAGAGTCTTCTTGTCCAAGGAAGCCCTCCCCATTTTTGTTGATGCCTCCTTGTTAGCCCTCCCCAAAATCAGGTCTGACCATAGACCCCTCCTCCTCAAAACTGATCATCGCCCCCCGAGGAGGCCCTTTCAATTTGAGTCCATGTGGCTGCACCACCCCGACCTTCGGGCCCAGGTCGGCTGCTGGTGGGCTCCCCCAGTCCCTGGTCACCCCACTAAGCAAGTCTTCCACAAGTTGAGATGCATCAAATAGCACCTTAAGGCATGGAACAAGGAAGTGTTTGGTAACATCTTCGAAAGCAAGGAGGTTATCCAAAAAAAACTTGAAGAGATTGAGTCCAGATTCCAAGCAGGCTCCCAAGAGCCGGGGCTCAGGGAAGAGGAACGCATTGCCCTCAATGAGTACCACAATATCCTAGCCAGGGAAGAAACCTTTTGGAGGTAGAAGTCATGCACTCTGTGGATCCAATATGGCGATGCAAACACCAAGTTATTTCACACATCGACCCTTCAAAATAGGGGTTCCAACAGAATTGCCGAGCTGGTTGATAGCAATGGTAGAACCATCAATAAGGAGGAGGACATCCATGCTGAGGCAGTCCAATTATTTCAAGAGATCCTAGGTGACGGACCTCCTATGTCCTCAGAGGCGGATGATTCCCTTCTAGATCACATCCCGTTGTCTATCCCGGCCATGGCAAATGCAAAGCTGGTGCAGGCCCTGTCTGACTCTAAAATCCAAGCTGCCACCTTTTCCATGAAGGCTGAGGTGGCCCCGAGCCCGGATGGGTTTCCTCCCTGCTTCTTCTAGTATTTTTGGGACATCGTTGGTCATGATGTGTGCGCTGCCATCCGGGACCTATAGTTTTCCAGATCCATCCCCAGAGGCATTAACACCACCTTCATAGCCCTGATCTCGAAGACTCAGGCAACCAGATCCCTATCAGACTTCTGCCCCATCAGCTTGTGCAACGTCCTCTACAAAATCTTGACTAAAGCCATGACCACCCACCTCAAAGACATCCTCCCCCTGATCATTGCCCCCTATTAGGGAAGTTCAGTCAAAGGTAGGCTGATAACAGACGGGGTCATCATCATGCACGAGGCCATTCACTCAGCTGTCCTATCCAAAAAGGCTCATTTCTTGCTCAAGCTTGATATGAATAAGGCCTTTTATAGGGTCGATTGGAGCTTCCTGTCCAAGGTCCTCCTCAAATTTGGGTTCCACCCTTCCTGGGTCCAACTCATCAACAAGTGTGTGTCCTCCCCCTGGTTCTCAATCCTCGTCAATGGATCCCCGACCGGGTTCTTCCCCAGTTCCAGAGGCCTCCGCCAAGGTGATCCCCTATCCTTGATTCTCTTCATTATCCTGGCTGAGGCCCTGGGGTGAACCATTTCAAATGCTATGGCTCAAGGTCTTATCTTGGGCATCAAGCCGACGCAGGGCCTCCCCCCCGTGTCCCATCAGCAGTTTGTGGACGACACCATCCTTGCCTCCTCGACCTCAGTCCCTCAAGCCAAGGTCCTCAAGAACATCCTGACCCTGTATGATAAGGCGACTGGGTAGAAAATCAACCTTCGAAAAAGCAAGATTTACTTCATCAACATCCCATTGGCTAGGCAAATCAAAATTGGGCGGATCTTGGGATGCTCCCCCATCTCCCTCCCCTCTTCCTACCTCGGGCTTCCTCTATTCATAGGGGCATCTTCCAAGGCATTGTGGAATGGGGTGATTGAGCGAATCCAAAGGAAACTTGCCCCCTGGAAAGGCCACCTTCTCTCGCAGGCCGGCAGAGCCACCCTCTTGGCGTTTGTCCTCCAAAGCATACCGATATACTTCATGTCTGTCTTCAGAATTCTGGCCTCCATTGCTACCCTCATTGAGAAAATTCAGAAATGCTTTCTCTGGTTGGGCTACGAGGACAAGAAAAGGATTCCCCTGGTCTCCTAGCCCCTGGTCTATCACCCCAAAGGAGAGGGAGGGATCGGGCTTAGACGGGTGGTTCCCATGAACAAGGCCCTTCTGTCCAAACATGCCTGGAAGGTTCACACCAATACCTCCGACGAATGGGTTTGCATTGTGCGTAGGAAGTACTGCCACAACCACCCCTTCCTCAATGACACCTAGCCCCGTGATGGATCTGCCTTCTAGAAGTCCTTGCTTTCCACCAGAGATATTGTTCAGCAAGGGACCAGATGGATTCTTGGAGATGGAGCCAAGATTGACTTCTAGGAAGACATATGGATTCTCAACGATGCCCTGAGCCTGGATAGGGAGCTCCTCCTCCTCAAACCTGGGCTTACGGACCGAGGCCCTAGAGCGTCTAACTACATGACCCAGTTCCAGGGGTGGACCATCTGGAAACCCATCCTGAACCCCAGGTTCCCACTTCAAGCTACCAGACTTCAGCGCATCCTCAGTGTGACTGTCATCCCATCTTTCGGAGATAGTGACAGATGCATGTGGCATGGCTCTCCCAACGACATTTTTTTAGTCAAGTCTACTTACCACATTTAGATAACCCCGAGAGCGACCACCTTCCCGACCCAGTAGGTCTAGGCCAAGAATTTGATCCCCAAAATCAGCCATTTCGTTTGGGTGGCCATTCAAAATAGAATCCTCATGATCAAAAATCTGATCAAGAGGGGCTTCTAGATCCCCAACAGATGCTTCCTCTGTCGTGCCGCTTGGGAGTCAACCAATCACCTTTTCATAAATTGTTCTTTCTCCTCCGAAGTCCTGGGCCTCATCCTCTCCCATTTCTTCGTTTAGTGGGCGGCCCCCAATTCCATTTCTAATCTCTTGTCACAGTGGCCCACCCCCTTTGCCCACCCCTTTCTTTGCTTCCTCTGGAAGGCCTGCCTTCCTCATATGCTCTGGAAAATATGGCTCAAACATAATAGGCGAGCCTTTTCCTCCCCGGCCTGCTCCCCCTAGTGGTTAGCGACCAAAGCAGTCTCCTTTGCCATCGAGAATTCCTGCTTCATTCCCCCTTCTGTGGAGCCCCGATGATTGAATGAAGCCTCCCTGCTTTCCTCCCTCGGCATTCAGCTTTCCCACCTGCTCCCCCTCCCGCCCCCTCTTGATGCTCCCTAACCAGGTGGACTCCCCCCCTTGGTTGGCTTAAGCTCAATTTCGACGGCACCTCCAAAGGCAACCCCGAGGCCTCTAGGGCAGGCAGGGTCATCAGAGACTGTTACGGGAATCTGGTCACAGCATTCGCGGTTCCGCTGGGCAAACAAACCAAAAATTTTGCCGAAGCTGTCGGCCTGCTCAGTGGGCTCTCGGCTCTCAAGGGCTCCCCCCTGAAAATCATCATCGAAGGTGATTCCCAAGTCATAATCAAAGCCGCCAACAGGCCTGATTCCTGCTCCTGGCGATTCCATAATTCCATCCAGGAGGCCCTCTTCATTCTTCAAGGCTTCCCCGATCATGCCTTTCAACACGTGTTTAGAGAAGGTAACAGGGCTACTGATTTCATGGCAAATCTAGCCATTATCGCTAAAGATTTCACCACCTGGTCCTCGCACTTCCCTGCAGGCCTAGTTCAAATTGTGATGCAGGATCATTCCAACCATGCTGTCAAAACTGGTGTCTAGGCTTCCCCGTGACAGGGCACCGAAGTCCCCTCAGCGTGCGCTTCTGAGGCTCAAGGATTCTCGCCCCCGTGTTGACTCGTCGGCTAGCCACCCTGTCCACAATGGGATCATCTCGATCCCCATCATGGCGGCACGTGTCCCTTGCCTTTTTAGATGCCTGCATTGGCCAGTTGGTAGCTCTGGCAGTCCCAATTCTCTATGAATGCTGTACCCCCCTGTCCTTCCCACTTCGATCGCTGTGACTATAGATTCTCGTGCCCTAACCCGATCACGGTCCAGTCTAGTGCGGTTCTCTCTTGACGTTCCCCCGCTCAGAGTTAGGCATCTGGCACTTTGGCAGTGACCCATTCCCTTCCTCATGTGTCAGTAGTCTGACGCACCCCCTCAGCCCTTTCCCCTTCGTGTCACCTCCAACCGCGTGTGCCCCTTTCCAAAGTCGGCGGCGCTCCCCATCCAAAGCCCCCCGCACGACTTTTATACCCCCCTCGCTGTCCCATCCCTCTGTCATGCTCTCCCTCCCCTGCTCCTTCTCCCCTGGTCTGGCTCTCTCTGCCCCCTCTGTCCCCGCCCTGTCAGCTCGGCCCCCATGGCTTCTAAAACCGTCTTCCTGGAGCCTTCTACCCTTGAGTTGAGCGATCCCGCCCGCTTATTTTTTGATGCTAAAAAATTCACCCCTTTTTTAGTAAATTCATAGGCCATGAGGATGAAATCACCCAGGGTTTCATGGCTATGTGGAATGAAGGTGAAGTTACGCTCAAGGGCCTCCATTTCAAAGTCTCCAAGGAGTTCCTCACGAAGGTCACTGGCCTCCACCATGAAGAGAAAGGACGCGTAGTCAGGCATGACAAACACAACTGGGAATAGGAGCTCTCTCACTTCCTAGAGCATCAGTGGGACAAAGCAAACCTACTCCGCTCTCACCTCCCTGCGCCTTTTGACGAAGCCATCATCCTGGTAATGCAATACATTACCTACGATGATCCATAGCAGTGCCTGTTTAGCTTTCATTTAAGCTACTTTAATCATCTTCAAGGAGCAACCCTCATCAGCACTCCGCATTTCCTCTTCTACTCCCTGGGTTTGACCATTGATCGTGCTCGCAGGAATCATTCTTGACCCATGCACCAAGGGCTCATGGTTGTCCTTTATAGGCATGCCCTGGCAAACCAACCCCAGTTGCACAGCATTCCCCCCCTCTCATCTGTGCCACCCCCTGAAGAAGTCAATTCTTTCGTAGCCTCCCTTGCCACCAAGGGCTCCCCCTCTCTTGATGATTCCTCTTCTCTGAAGCGACGTAGGCCAACCCACAAATGTAGGACTTCGAGCAAGGGCCTAGGTGGGGCCTCGCCTCCTGGATCTAGCCACAAAAGGGTGTCCCCTGGGTCTAGCTGGGCTACGGGGAGCTCCAAGAAAGCTAAATCAGAGGTCTCGAAACCCATCGTGATCAGCTCCAAGTCTGACGACAAATTGTAGAACCTGGCGCTAAGAGGCCTCCTGGAAACAGCGATCGGATCCCTCAACACTGCTGCCCAAGCTGCTTCTTATGCCGCCAAGGCTTTTTCTGAGCTTTGTCGCAAGCTGGAGGATAGCTCTTCCAAGGACCATCACCAGTCCGAGTGGTTTGAGGACGTCTCAGGGACTAGTTAGCTGGGCCCATCTGGCCTTTGATGGCCTAAATGTTTTTGGTTTTTGTCGTTGCTGTTTTCTTTGAAGACTCACGGATCTGTAAGGTTTTTTTGTGGAATATCATTTTTTGTAGTCATCAAGGCCCCCGGGGCTGGGCCGTTTTTTTTGTTTTCCTTTTAATGCTTCGGCTATTACTGTAATTAAGGTTTTGGGATCCTTTTCAAAAAATCCGCTATAAATAATATGTTACCTATCAAAAAAAAAGAGGAAGTGTGAGCCAAGATTCAGTCATGGCAAAAGAGTGGCAGATTCATTCAAAGTGCATCAATGCTTCAAACCCTTAACACAAATACGTGGAACATTACTCCCAAAAAATTATTGAAACGAAGGAACATCAAGAAAAAGAAGAGATGGGGCTATTATGAGCCAAGAGGGAGTGCAAGTCAGGAATGAGTGCAAGGCAAGAGAGAGTGGAAGATGAGAGCGAGTGCAAGCCAAGAGGGAGTGCAAGCTAAGAGCGGGCCCCATTAGCTGGTATGGAAGGAAAGTCATGTTTGAAAGCCCTAATGGGAAATTAGGATACCCTAGTTGGAAGTATGGAGGTCCAAGTTGGAGATATGTAGAAGAGTGAATACATTGCAAGTTTGATCCAAGTAGCAAATGTTATGCCATAAGTGAGTATTAAGGATGATATGATTGAGCATGATATAATGGTTCTTAAAAGTAGATGATTAATAAGGAAGTTCTATAGATCATGGCCAAGGTTTTTGGAGATTCAAAATTGGATCAAGTAGAAGTGGGTATTAAATTCAAATTACTCAATGAATTTTCTTTCTAAATTTTTTTTCCTCATCATCTTTTCCAGTTCAAAAATTACGGATAAAATAATGGTTGGTGGTCCATGGTTTAGCGGAAGAGATGCACTTTATTTGAGACCATGGACTGAAATTTTTCTATTGAAACATAAACTATTAAGAAGCTTCTAATATGGGTTAGGCTTTTTGGTCCTCCATATTAGCTTATAAATAAGGATGTTTTGAAGAATATTGGAAATACCCTAGGGGAATTCATCAAGGAAGGACTAACTACTAAGGAGCGAAAGCATGCTATATATACTCGAATATGTGTTGTTATGGATATTTTAAAACCTTTTCCACAATCCATTAAGATTAAATCTAAATCAAGAGAATGAGATCAACAAGTAGATTAATAAATTATCACATTTTGTTGCCACAATTATTATGAGATTGGGGACATGACAAGCATTTACAAAGTGAAAACTATGAAGAAAGAGATCCTTCAAAAAATGCAAACCTAAACATGATAAATCTTGATATGAACAATATGAGAAGATTGAAGAGATTGATGAAGATGCAATTAATGCTGGGAATGAAAAAAAAAGAGGAAGACCCAATAAACAAAAACAAAGAGAAAAAAAAAACCAGAGGGATATTGATATAGGAAAACAAAATCAAATATCATAAGTGCTAACAAGAAGGGCTAAACCCACAAATAAAAGCAAAAAATAACAATGAAAATAATATCTTGGATTATTAGGGGAATGAATAAAATCCTAAAAAAAGGAATTAAGAAATTGTGAGGTTGTTATAAACAAGATATTTATAGATATAGAAGTTGGACAACAAATATCTTAGTCATTCGCGATGTTGAATTTCATCTTGATAGAAATTAAATTTCGAAAAGCATCTGACATAAAAGGAGATGATTGTGAAATCTTAGCAGTTTGAGGAAGATGAAGAATATCTTTGATATAAAGGTAAATGAAGAATATATTTGATAGAAAGGAAAAGTTGGATATGCTTTAATTAACTTGTTAGAAATGTAATGAGAGAAATGTAATGTTTTGTTTTTGTAATGGGAGTGGCCCCCAATAGAAGCCACACATAGCTTATTAAAAAATACTTAACAATTGGTCAATCAATTGGTTGCTAATAAGACTAAGACAATATACATTCTTATAAATAAGTTGAAGACCCATTCCCATTCAATTTGTCTTAATAGGACAATAAAGTCACTTATATTCTAAATAAATTTTGTGTCAAAGTTTTTAAAGATACCCAAAAATGTCTTAAATTCTCCTTCTTCATATAGTTTTTATGAATAAAATAAATATATTCACCTTACTTTTTTCATTGTGTATTCCTATAATCCTAAGGGAGATTACATATTCATCAATATTTGGCAAGGCAAATAATAAAGAAAGTATTGAGAGCTTAATGTTGGTGAACATATTCCTTATGATCAAAGATATTGCTAGTTTTTGGATAAATGTGCTTGGTGCATTCTAATACTACATTCAAGTGATTTAAGTATCTGTAAACATTGAGGTTTCAACTATCTCATAGTTTTTATCTTATAATTTTATTTAGAAACACATATTTACCAAAGCATCATAGTTTTCCATAACTATCATTGTGGAAATAATATCAAGTAGCCTAGTCTAAATAATGAAAGATTATCTTGGCATTTACTTATATTTTATTATTTTTTGCTAACATTAATTAAGGGATATTAGCAAATTTTATAGGAGACATAACACCAAATGAAGATAATTAAGATTTAAAAGCAATTAATAATGAGTTTAGAGAGGATTTTTTAGCACGATCTGAATGAGTGTCACTTGGTTTGACCATGGCGACAACTTGCAAGAAGGGAGGCACGAACCATGTCATGCGCTTTGACGTTACGACTAGCGCTCTTAGGTCCCACGTGAAACCAAATGGAGTGGAAATATTGGCCTCAACAAGTCAAACTATCGGGTCAAATGAAGACATTGAGGGGGAATCCACCCAGGGAAAACCTTTCAACGACGGACGAACCTACGAGAAACCCTCATTCGCACATCTATTACAAAATAAGCAAAGAACAAAATTGAGTGCTGCAAGTGAGTTTGTCACCCAAGGATTCTAATTCCAAGTTCTTCCACATCTCCACCCTTAGGCACATGGGTACAAACAAGATTAAAATCCTAGTCAAGCAGGATGGGTCTTCTACTTTGGACATGCACCAGATCAAGGAGGAAGCGATCAGCCACTTTAGAAGTCTCCTATACCCTCGCATATCCCATTCCCCCTCATCTAGGGAAGCTTTGATTGCTAATATCCCCACCATAATTCCTAAGGATACCAACGACTTCCTCCTAATACCCCTCACCCATAAGGAAATCCATCAAGCTCTGTTTTCCATAAATTTGGAAAAAGATCCCGATCCAGATGGGTTCCCTCCTAGATTTTTTAAACCTTCTGGGACATTGTGGGTTCATACTTGTGCAACTCCATCATTGAAATTAATTCTTCCAAAGCCATTCTCAGAGATGTCAACTCTACCTTCTTGGCCCTGATCCCCAAAGGTGATAATCCCCAGTCCCTCTCGGACTATCGCCCCATAAGCCTATGCAACATCACCTATAAGATCATGTCCAAAGCCTTGGCCAACCGATTTTCTAGCATCCTCCCCTCCATTATTGATCCCTTCTAAGGGAGCACTATCAAAGGCCATAACATCATTGATGGTGTCATCACTATGCATGAGTTGATCCACTCTACCCATGTCTCCAAGTCTGCTACTTTTTTCTTCAAACTGGAAATGAACAAAGCTTTTGATAGGGTCAAGAGGGACTTTCTCATCCAAATACTCCTCAAGTTTAGGGTCCATGAATCTTAGGTTAATCTGATTTATAAGTGCATCTCTTCCTCCTGGTTCTCGATCTTGGTGAACTATTCTACTACTGGTTACTTCCCAAGCTCTAGAGGTCTCAGACAAGGTGACCCATTGTCCCCAATTATCTTCATTATTTTTGCGGAGAGCCTGGGAAGATCCATCAAGATTACCTATTCCAATAATCTGATTTTGGGTATCAAGGTTGCCTCTGGTCTCACACCCTCAACTCATCAGCAATTCGTGAACGATACCTTGTTGGCAACCAAAGCCTTTATTTTTTACAGTAAAAGTATCAAAACCATCCTAAACCTCTATGAAGAGGCTACAGGTCAAAAAATCAATTACTTCAAAAGCAATTTTTACTTCATTAACACCCCCTTAAAAATACAATGCAAGATCGCTAGAATTCTAGGGTGCTCCATTGCTGATTTCTTGACCACGTACTTGGACCTTCCCATGTTCAAAGGAAGGCCTATAAAAGACATGTGGAGTAATGTCACTGATAATATTCATAAGAATCTTTCAAGATGGAAAGGATCCCTCCTCTCTAGCATGGGTAAGGCGACCTTAGTTAAAGTTATTTTACAGAGTATTCCCACCTTCTTCCTTTCTGTCTTCAAAATCTCGGCTACTGTGGGCAAAGCTATTAAAAAATCTAAAAATGATTTCTATGGTTAGGAACTAACAACCAAAAAAAGTTCCACCTGGTTGCATGGGATAAAGTATGCTCCCCCAAAGATCAGGGATGCCTGGGAATGTGGCGCATCAATGTCACCAATCAAGCCCTCCTGGCTAAGCAAGCATGAAAGGTCGTCTCAAATGCTAACATCGAGTGGATAAACATTGTCAAGATAAAATATCTACAACAACAATCCTTTCTGCATATGGATACCCCCCGCAAATGCTCTCATTTTTGGAAATCTATTTTCCTCACCCAATAACTCATGCACTAGGGATCTTGGTGGCAGTTGGAAATCAACAAAAAGATCAACTTCTGGAAGGATGCTTGGGCTAGAAAAGACCCCCTCATTTGTGATCCCAAGTTGACTACAGTCAAGAACCTGTCTAACAACAAGTATCGGTCCCGCGTTGCATATTTTATCTCCTCAATCTAGGGCATCCAAGAGTGGAAAAGGTTTTAGTTTAAAATCAAGAACGATGCAATAGTTGATGCGATGTTAGATATCCAAGTGATCATGAGGGTAAACGTCATACCCCAAATCTAGAAAGAGGACTAGCGATGCTGGAAAGGCACATGCAATGGAAATTTTTCAGTCAAATCCGCATCCCAACTCATAAAAAAAAACATCAAAGGAGACAACATTGATAGTGGCCAGAATTTAGCTAGGAGTGTGTGGCTCAAGGTCCTAATCCCAAAAATCACCCACTTTTGTTGAACTGTAGTTCACAATAATATTCTCACCACTGAAAATCTAATGCATAGAGGGATCATTGTCCCCAACAGATGCTACCTGGTGTAGGCAAGCCTGGGAATCGACCCAAAATATTCTTATGTACTATCCCTTCACCAACAGTATTTTTTCCCTAGTGATAAGCAAGTTTCAGGTTTGTTTGGTCTGGCAAAATATTGTCAAGGATATGTTCATCCAATGGCCCAACACTTTCAAAAACCCTAGACTCAACTTCCTCTGGAAATCCCTGGTCCACCATACTACTTGGCATATATGGTTGGAATGTGATATTTGTGTTTTAGTGATAATCCTAGGGACCATGAAGCAGTCACGACAAGATCCATTGCCTTTGCAATTGAAAACAATAGTCTGATCCCCTGTCCAAAAATTCCCAAGGCTTGGGTTGAAGGGTATTTGTTTTCTTACCTAAGGATTCCCCTCGACTATAGCAATGCCAAGGAATCCCATGTGGGCAGAGTCACAGCTAAGTGGGCCCCCCCCGCAGGGATGGCTGAAGGCCAATTTTGATGGAGCCTCTAAATGTAACCCAGGGAAAGCAAGAGCTGGTGGAGTCATCAAGGACCACAAAGGAAAGCTCATTCGAGCATTTACTAAAAACTTGGGCACCCAAACCAATAACTACGTAGAATCTAGAGCTCTCTGGAGGAGTATTGAAATTTGAAAAACCATGGCCAACCCTATCATCTTCAAAGGTGATTTTTTAGTTATCGTGGGGCTCATCCAAAAAAATAACATAGGGGGGAAAAAATCCAGAACATCATCTAGGAGTGCCAAAAAGTCCTCAGCAACAACCGTCAAAACCAGATCAATCACGTATTTAGAGAAGCTAATCAAGTGGTCGATGTGCTTACCAACATAGCCATTCTCCAACCCACTTTGACGGTCTGGGAGGATAGATTCTCATGTGAGATCCTCGAAAAATTCAAACATGATGCAGAAAATCTTACCAAAAAGTAGCCTCAGCTACGTGGTATTTTTTAATACCAAAAAGGGGTGAGTTTAGTCACCTGCACTACAACAACTTCAAGAACAACAGTGGCTTTAGCTACCCCAATGGTGTATTCTTGACACCAAAGGCCCTTCGTAAACTCAAAGGTGGCTATAGCCACCCCACTAAGGGGTTTTCTTCCCCTAGGATGTTTGTCAACACCATGCTCCACCATTTATGAGATGCCTGCATCATTAGCCCAGGTTTTTGGTGTTCCTTGACATCACCAGTGATGATGAATATTGCCAGGAAGAGAGTCGGGATGATGGCCAGGAGGAACACTAGGAAGAAACCTAGAAGTACTGCCATAGGGATCACTAGGAAGACTGCATGGCTCAGGATATGCTGCATACAGTTGCTCTCAGTAGCATCAATGATGTTGTCGGGCATTTTCAGATAGCAGTGAACGTACTTTGTGAAGGTGGAAATATCATGTCAAGCGCCACTGAAGAGCATAAGATACTACTTGCCATCCTTAATACCCTCCTACCCAGCAAGGACAATGACAAGCATGAGGGGAAAAGCAAAGACCAAAAGTCTGGGATGTAAGCTAGATGATGGGTCAGGATCCAGGGGCTACTGTTTTTTCTATTTCTATCATGTTGTGTGACTCTAAGTTTCGAACTGCTTCAGGAAGTGCAGTGGCATCTTCGAGGTTGCCACTTGAACCTTTTTGGATGTTTGTGTTCCTTTTTGGGTATAACTCTGATATGGTACTGTGGGCCGTTTGGCCATAGCTGAACCTTATGTAAAAAGGGGCAGGACCCTTCAACCTGTAAAGTAATTAAAACTACTTTTACCTGCCAAAAAAAATAATGAGTTTAGAGAATTTACAATAATCAATATTACCAATAGTTAAAACAATTTAGCTACCTATGGTGTATAAGGGACCTTATTTTTAGGTCACTATTGAAGCTTCAATAAATTTTGGAGAGGCATCTGAAGAATGCAAATAGACTAGAAATGAATGTAAATTTATTGAGTTTTGAAACAAGGTAATACAATATTTTGAATATCATATAGCCTTTGAAGACAAGGCATTTTGGTTGGTAAGTCTGGACAGACTAGTCTAGGATTGTAAAAGGGTTTGGATCCTTTCAAAAACATAGATTTTACCCTAATAAATAAAATAGTTAGAAAAATTTGGAAAATATGGTATAGATGTGGGCCATAGAGAGTAACAAAGAGTGAGTTTAGAAATATTACTTGGTGCCTAAAATGTGCATTACCTATTTTACAAATAAATAATACAAAGTGATAGAGGAAATAATAAAACTAATATATTACATATATAAACAAGCAAACAAAATAGACACAGATATGATTATGATGTTCTTGTATACCAAAGATATCACTAATGATTAAAGAATTGTCACCAATTGATACATGGAAGATGCTATTGTACCTAGGCATAGGTATATGATAACATATTGTATAGGGGTATTTTTGATAGTTGACATGGGCTACACATAACCCAAGGTTGATCATATTATTATATTAATTAAAATTAGAGGGATGAGGGTTTAGTAGTTGGCTCCCTAAAATAGAATTAGAAAGTTGTATATTTAATAAGAGATTGTCATTGTAACCATCATTGTTTATATCAAGTATTCTCTTGTAATTGTCTTTGCCTAAGGAGTGGCCTCTCATCTTGGGAGATCTTGTGGAGTTATTCGTTTCTTAAGAAGTATTATTGGTGTTGTCATATCTTAACGATATTATATATCTTTATCTCATTATGTTGATTGTTACTTCAGATAAATATTTGTGGATGGATGATTTGTTATTTTTTTATATGGTGAATAATTTATGCTAAAGAGAATAAATTTTCATACCTAATGGTATCAAAGCAATGATTATGGCAAAGTGAGAATTAATTTTGTGGTTAGTACAATTTTGACAATTTTTTTCTAAAAAATATTTTATTTCTGGGAGCTATATCTTTGTGTAAAATTATCCAATTCAAACTATGCTTGAATTATTTAAGCATGTGAAAGGCATTTGTTAACCATATCTATTTGGTTCAGTTGGCCACCTAATTTGAACCTTTGCACATTCCAAACACTTGATTGATTCCAAGATACTGAGGTAGATTTCTACATGTATGAAGATATGCTTGGCTTCCTCCTGAAGCCTATGGATGTACTATTGGTTGACTTTGAGGCCGAATAACATGCAAATTGTAAGAAAAATAGATCCAACCCAAACTTTAACACGTTTCTTCCCTCACATGTTGAGAACTAATTTGAAATGGTAGTGTGTCACCCATGTTTTGTGTCCTTAACATGTTATTACATCTCTCTATATGACCTTTCATCCCCTCTTGGATCGCTCATTCAAATTTGTGTAGGCATTTGGATACATACCCCCAAAGACCGTCTCTATGTTTTTTCTAAAATTTATTTTTCTTCATCTATAATATTTATGAGTTGTTGGGAAAAATCCCTCTCCTAAACATCAAGTCCCCCCTTTTGAAATCCCAAATTTATCATAAAATTTTCCCCTCTATTTCCTTCTCTATAGATGTGAAAAAACTTCACCCTTTATAAGACTTTGATCTTCTATCTTACCCCTTCTATCAAACCAATAATGCTTTAGCTTGCCTCCAAATTCTCTTTTACAATTTTAATTATAATTAAAGAATTGTCTTCTAGGATCAATTTCTTGACTTGTAAGTATGACAACATATTGATGCCTATAAACAGAGCTATATCCTCCATAAAATGATTGGACTAATCCCCTAGGGCTTCTATATAATCCAATACTATATCACCTCTTTCATCCCTAAATATACCTCCAGTCCTTGCCAATCTCGGGTTCCCTTTGGCAGCCCCATCGAAGTTCGATTTAAGACAATTTAAAGGGAGGTTCCACTTAATCTAATTTTTTGCTATGGAGCTTTCATTTTATGGTTTCTACACTCTCAATTTATAATCTTGGAGCTCTCCAAGGTTAAAGAGATTGCTCTATTAGCCGTGGAGAGACTATCTCATTTCTTGTCTTTAAAAATATGATTACTGTGTTCTTTCCATAATCCCCATAGGGTATGAGGTATAATAAATTCCCATAAATTTTCAAATCTCTTGCATTTCAAGGGAGCTTCACACTGAAGGCAAATATCTGGTAGGCATTTAGGCATAACCTAAGACACTTGAAATTTGTTTAAGATTCTCATTAGCACCTCCTATGAAAAAAGGGCACTCTAAAAAAAAGTGGTCAACATCTTCCTCCATGTTCTCATAAAGACTACACCTGTTAGGGAATTAAAAGTATCTTTTTATAATATTATCCATTGTTAGTATTCTATTTTAGACAGAATATGGGTATATAAATAAGGGACATTGACATTTTTAGTGAAAAAGCAATGATTATGGCAAAGTGAGAATGAATTTTATGGTGAGTACAATTTTGACAATTTTTTTCTAAAAAATATTTTATTTTTTGGGAGCTATATCTTTGTGTAAAATTGTCCAATTCAAACTATTCTTGCATTATTTGTTTAAAATTTTAAGAGTTTCAAAATGAGTGTCATATAAAGGAATCCAATTAGTATTAAAGGATATATGATCTTGTTAAATTAGCCATGAACAAGGGCAGTGACGATTTGTCAAATCATGTTTTTTTAATAAAAATAAAATTTGAGATATCTATCATTTGGGGTAAGCAAATCATCAATTGTTTTTTTTGGTTTAATTATTTATGTGGAATTTAGCTTCAAATCATTGGGAGATATATATTTTTTGTAAAACCCTAGTTCAAATTGTCTTTTCTTGATGGGGTATAAACCCATGGAATTAAATCCTTTTTTTGGAAGATAAAATATTGATGTGAGAGAGTGGTTGAAAGTATTAAAATCTAAATTTAATAAAATGAACTTGATGTGATATACCTTTTATGGTTTTTTATCTATAAAAGCTTTAAAATGGGTAAATTTTTTTGATAGGATAAATCCCATATGCATTTGGAAACAAATGGAATAAGCATAGTTTAGTAGATGGGAGTTTATTCAATTTAAATTACAAAGAAATCTAGGTATTTGTATGAGAGAGCTTGAGGGAAAGGATAAAAATATAGATATTCTGATGGATATTATCAAAGACTTTCAAAAGAAACTACAAAGGATTCAAAATGAGAGAAACAAAATAATAAGAGAGTGGGAATTTTTCAAGAAATAGAATGAAGACTATGAAAAATAAATAAATTGCTCAAGGAGAAAGAGATTACATTAAGGAAGATTGTTAGAAGAATGAAGAATCCACATCCTTGGATTTACAAAATCAAGAGAAGGATCAAAAGGATTTAAATTCATCTTAAAATTTTATTTTATAGGTTCATGGATGCATTTAGAAGGAAAAGGTTATAATTTTCATTAACCTTGAAGTAGATATATTTTTATTAATAATGATTTGGCTAAGAGGTTGTAGGTTCAAGTAACAAAAATTAAGAACATACAACTTAAGTGTTAGGATCCTGCTATAAAATAAACTCAAATAACACACTCTCACACAATTGCTTGGAAATAAACTCACATAAACATCATATTAATATTTAGAACAAATTACACATTATAACAAAAATTTGCATAAAGGAACAATCTCACATTCAGATAGAATCACGGGCCTCTTCGAGGGGGCAACCTCCTTCAACACTTCATTAATTTGCAAAATATCAATACATTGGTGCCTTCTCGGGTATTTAAAGAGTTCCCTTCCATGGTTGGATTACATGCAAAATGCCACCTGGATTACATGCATAATGCCACCTGAATTACATGCATAGTGCCACTCGAATTACATGCACAATGCCACTCGAATTACATGCACAAGGCCACCTTACATAACCTATCTACCATGTGTTACATAAAAAGGGTGCCATTTGTCATAGGCACTATATAAGCTAAAACTTAGAACATTACAAAATATTAATCATGGGTACTACCCACGTTATTTAGGAATTATTACATCATAGAAGTTATTACATTAAGGGTTAGGATGGGATCCTAACATGTCCTTCCCCTTGAAGAAGCTTTGTCCTCAAAGCTGAAATGAGAAAACTGTTGCTGGAGTTGGTGGAGAGATTCTTATGTAGCATCTTCAAGTTGAAGCCCACACCACTGAACCAAGATCTCTGTAATTGTACGGTTGCGAAGAGTGTGAGTTCGATGATCCAACAACTGCTCAGGTTCAAGTAATATGGAGCCTTCTTCATCCAATTCGGGAAGTGTGGATTGAACCTGTACTTGTGTGCCCACAAATTTCTTGAGAGCAGAAACATGAAAAATCGGATGAAGCTTGGAAGTAGGTGGGAGCGCCAATTTGTAAGTTGTGGGGCCAATCCGTTGTAGAACCTAGTAAGGTCCATAGAATTTTATAGCAAGCTTCTGGTACCTACGAAGTTGTAGGTATGATTGTTTGTATGGCTACAAGCGAAGGAAGACCATATCACCTACATCAAAACTATGCTCAGAACGATGCTGATCAGCCTGTTGGCGCATCCGATTCTGGGCCATGTTCAAATTCTACTTTAGTTGGCGAAGGACCTGGGTGTTGACTCAGAGTGTTGTCGATGGCCTAGACCTTGGAGCTGCCAGGAATGTAAGAGGAAGGCGTAGGTGGAAGGCGCCCATAGACTGCTTCAAATGGTGTGAGTTTGGTTGCGGTATGATAGGAAGTGTTGTACCACCATTCAGCCAAGGATAGCCATCTGGCCCATTGAGTGGGATTATCTGAGACAAAGCAGTGAAGGTAAGTTTCCAAGCATTTAT
Organism: Wollemia nobilis; assembly: GCA_028583015.1. Lineage (NCBI taxonomy): Eukaryota > Viridiplantae > Streptophyta > Pinopsida > Araucariales > Araucariaceae > Wollemia > Wollemia nobilis. Next base: position 1,001,586 of record JAQPPZ010016822.1, read on the forward strand.
TAACAATTTTTTTTGACCATCCATTTGCGGATGGTAGGATGAACTCATTTTGAGTCGAGTCCCCTGCAACTTAAACAACTCTTGCCAAAAATGACTAGTGAAGATGGGATCACAATCAGATACAATGGAGGTGGGCATGCCATGAAGGTGAAATATGGAGTCAAGAAAAATTTGTGCAACAATGGATGTTGTATAAGGATGGGCAAGGGCACAAAAGTGATCATATTTTGAAAGGCGGTCCACTACCACAAAAATAATTGACTTACCTCCAGATTTAGGGAGCCCTTCTATAAAGTCCATGGAAATGTCGGTCCAAACCTAATCCGGGATAGGCAATGGCTGAAGAGTTCCCGGAGAGCGCACTATTTCACCTTTCATCCTTTGACATGTGTCATAGGTAGCAACAAAAGAGCAGATGTCTCGTTTCATACCTTTCCAAAAGAAGGTGCGCTTGAGTCGCTCATATGTTTTAAGGAACCCTAAATGGATTGCAAAGGGAGTGGCATGCAATTCCTTCATTAGGAGCTCTTGAAGTGGGGACTTATGAGGTAGAACCAGACATTGATGGTAGCACAGATCATGGCCATTACAATTATATCCTGGTGCAAAATCTGGATCATCCATTAGTGAGGCTATCAAAGCTTGCAAATCTGCATCCTGACGTGCTTCTTGATGCAAGGAATCAATCCATTGGGGAAGTGGTGCTGAGATGGCACACAACATACTTACGGTCTCCATTTGGCAAGAAAGAGCATCAGCCACAATATTCTCCTTTTCCTTTTTGTAGGTGATATCATAATCATATCCCATGAGTTTAGACACCCAGTTTTGTTGGTCAGGTATGGCAACTCTTTGTTCTAGAAAATATTTGAGACTTTGATGGTCGGTTTTTATGGAGAAGTGACGCCCAATGAGGTAAGGTCACCAATGTGTGACTGCATGCAATATGGCTAACATTTCCTTAGCATATGTGGATTTCTCCATATTATGATCAGAGAGTACCTTACTAGTAAAAGCCACATGTCGTCCTTCTTGCATCAATACTGCCCCAATACCATGACCAAAAGCATCACTTTCAATGAAAAATGGTTTAGAGAAATATGGCATGGCTAAGACGGGAGTGGTGGTCATAGCATGCTTGAGTTCAATGAAGGCTTGTTCAGTAGGCCCTGTCCAAGTGAAGGAATATTTTTTCAACATGGATGTGAGGGGGGCAACTATCTTCCCATAATTGTAGACAAATTTATGATAATATCCTGTAAGCCTTAAAAATACTCGAAGTCCCTTGAGGTTGCAAGGTTTTGGCCACTCTTGAACTGCTTGGATCTTCTTAGGATCAACCTTGACACCATCCTATGAGACAATGTGTCCCAGATACTCTACTTCAATAAGGCCAAAGGAACACTTGGACCTTTTGGAAAAAAGGTTATGGGTGACCAATAGCTATAAAGTTTGATCCACATGATTGAGGTGCTCTTCCCATGTGTGGATGTAAATCAAGATGTCATCGAAGAACACAAGGATGAACTTCCATAGAAATGGCCAAAATATGTTGTTCATAAGACTTTGGAATGTAGAAGGAGCATTTATGAGACCAAATGGCATTACCAAGAATTCATAATGACCTTCATGAGTGTGAAAGGCAGTTTTGGGGATGTCCTCATCCTTGAGCCGGATCTAATGGTAGCCAGAGCGGAGATCAAGCTTGGTGAAATACATGGTCCCGTGTAGTTCATCGAGTAGTTCATAAACCACTGGAATAGGAAATTTATCCTTGACTATAGTCTTATTGAGTTCTCGATAGTCAATACATAGGTTCCATGAGCCATATTTCTTGGGAACAAGTAGGACAGGCGAGGAGTAGGGGCTAGTACTAGGTCGGATGACACCAGCCTTGAGTAATTCCTGTACCAATTTTTCTAGTTCTAATTTCATGGCATGAGGGTACCTGTATGGCTTGATATTTGGTGGTGCACTACCTGAAATCAATGGGATAGCATGGTTGTAAGAGCGATGTGGTGGTAGTGTAGTTGTTTCTGCAAAGACAACATCATGTTTGTGTAGAACTAGTTGCAGGTCTGATGGAATTTTGGCCATTAGTGAAGTGGGTGGTTGGATGGAGAAGAGTTGTGCAATGACCCCACGTTTTGATTTCTTTAGCACTTTATCCATATGATTGGAACTAATGAGATGAGGTGTTCCTGCAGGGGAGCCCTTGAGTAAATGTGTTTGTCCATTTTGGGATAATTGCATCTAGAGTTCTACAAAGTTCCAACTGATAGTGCCCAACATACTCAACCATTGAGACCCCAAAACCATATGACATCCTCTCAACTGGAGGGTAAACATGTCCTGCTTGAGTTCATAGTCCCCTATCCTGATCTTGACATTGTGGCATTTTCCTTTACAATTTAATGTTCCCCCATTGGCTACCATGACTTTGAATGAATTACAAGTGTGGATATAGCAATTTTCCTGCTTAGAAACTCTAGGATCAATGAAGTTGTGTGTGCTGCCTAAATAAATAAGGATGGTAAGATGTTGGCCCTTGAAAAATACCACAACTTTTATGGTTTGTGGAGTGGTAATGCCTACAAGAGAATGGACTGAAATATCTGCATCAAACCCTTGTGTATCTTCTTCATGTGGAGAAGGTGTTTCAAGGGGTCCTCATCCTCATCACTTTGGTCAGTGTTAGCAGGTTCCTCAACATCTATCAAGAACAGTCTTTTGTTTGCACACTTATGTCCTTTAAAAAACTTTTCATCACAATTATAACATAAGACTTGGGCACGACGTGCATCCATCTCCTCTATAGTCAGTCGCTTGGGTGTAGTAGGTTTACTATCCACTAAATTTTGGGCATGAAAAGGAAATGAAGGTCGGTTTGGAGAAAACCATGGGGGGCGCCTTTGGTTTGAGAGTTTAGATTCAGCATGATGGGCCAAAATGATAGCTTCCATCATTGAATGTGGTTTCAACATCTTTACTTCAGCTTGGATATCCCCTTTTAGCCCACTGATAAAACAACTCATGAAGAAGCCTTCCGTCAATCCTCTTGTCTTATTGGCCAATTTTTCAAATTGAGTTTGGTAATCATGGACTGAGGATGTTTTTTGTAGTTTTGTCAAGGCCCCTGTGAAGTCCTCATACTCACTAGGCCCAAAATAGGTCAGTAGTTGGGACTCAAATTCCTCCCAAGAGAGATTTGGGTTGGAATTACGTAACCATTGGAACCAGTGTAGAGCCTTAGATTCCAAATTGAAGGAAGCCATCTGAACTCGATGATATATGGGAACATTATGAAGTCTAAAGAATTGATCAACCCTACATAACCACCCATCAACATCATTCCCATTAAATTGAGGGAAGTCCAATTTTGGCATTTTAAAGTATGGGTCATTGTCATTCCTTACAGAGTTTTCAGCTTGGTGTTCTATTTTGAGTGGTCCCTTATGTAACTTGCCACCCATATTTATCATTGTTTCTTCTAAGCGAGCGCTAGTGGCCTCATGATCTAGATGAAGACCTTAGACCTCTTCCCTTATGGAGAAAATTGTCAATTTCAAATTCTCAATGGCTTTGGTTAAGGAGTCCATCTGTTCTAGCTCTTTTTGATGTCCACGGGTACCCTGGGCCATTTTGGAACCTTTTGTGACCAGTTACTAAAATTAGAATTGGGTTTCAAGACTTCCTATTTTTAGTAAGGGTCCAAAAAAGTGCTTGGGTGCTATATATAAAAACGATCAGTTCGAAGAGGTGGTCACAATGAGCTATATCCCACAACACTACTTTTGGGCACCCTAGACTTTTTTTTTTTATCTACTGTTTTGTTGAGTCTAACAGTGTTTACAGTTTTTGATTTTGAGCTATAGTGCAAAATTTGGGTACTAGAGCACTATCTATAATTGGTCTCTGGTCACTCGCTCACTATTTTGCTCAGCCTGGACAGTCTCTCGACATCGCTTACCTCACTAGTCTAAAGATTCTCTCGTATTCAGTAGGTTACTTGTTATGACAGCTTCTGTTCTAAAACCGCACTCTCCGACTCGACTATGCTCGACTCGAATGACCTCACTTATATCGCCTACTCGTAAATTTGATTGTTATTCTCTAGACTGTCAACTTAACTGTCACCCTCATATTTTATCCCGAATCCATGCAATGTATGTTATTTTTTTGGTAGAGGATTCCTTTCTTATATGCTCACTTTTGGGAATTTGGAATGCAGGTTTACAAATAGGAAGTTTCGATTTGTGATTTTGTTGTAGGTTGAAGTTTTAATAGAACTAGGGTATGCTAAGTAAAGGAGTATGTAACACCCATAGGCCCTACCGCAGTGACGAACAATAGTGCTCGGACCAATATTTCAGGCCACTACCCAAGGAGGATTCCACACATACCCTTGAGCACACTATCTGCCTCTCTGATAGTATGGGAGGGTAATCGTCGAGGATGCTGTGTCCCATGGACTATGGATGATACAAGGCTAAGAAGCTTCCTACTAGATAAAATTTTGTTAACTCTAGAATGGTCTCCCGATACACCCGAAGATGCGTGGGAGCTCAAGTCTATGCGCGAGTTCTATCTGAGACCTGGGTATTGGAGCCTGATCGCCCCTCACTTCACTAGATGTTGTATGGGCTATAAAGCTTAGCCAATAATGACAGATCCTTCATGATATTTTAAAATCCTCGGCACAGGGTTTCTACCTACTCAACTAAAAAGGACTATTTTTCTTTTTTTGACTGGTATTTGTCTTTCTTTTTTTATAATAAAAAAAAAATTACATGAAAATAATAGAGGATTATACCTAACATGCAAGAATCATTACTGTTGTAGCAGAACTTGGCCCTGGAAAGCGCTCTAATACCACTTGTTAGGATCCTTATATAAAATAAACTCAAATAACACACTCTCACACAATTTCTTGGAAATAAACTCACATAAACATCATATTAATATTCAGAACAATTTACACATTATAACAAAAATTTGCATAAAGGAACAATCTCACAATCAGATAGAATTACAAGCCTCTTCGAGGGGGCAACCTCCTTCAACACTTCATTAATTTGCAAAAGATCAATACATTGGTGCCTTCTCGGGTATTTAAAGAGTTCCCTTCCATGGTTGTCTTGCATGCAAAATGCCACCTGTATTACATGCATAATGCCACCAGAATTACATGCATAGTGCCGCTCGAATTACTTGCACAATGCCACTCAAATTACATGCACAAGGCCACCTTACATAACCTATCTACCATGTGTTACATAAAAATGGTGCCATTTGTCATAGACACTATATAAGCTAAAACTTAGAACATTACAAAATATTAATCATGGGTACTACCCACGTTATTTAGGAATTATTACATCATAGAAGTTATTACATTAAGGGTTAGGATGGGATCCTAACATTAAGGGTGAAAATTTTTAGATTTTTGAAGATATGAAGATCACCATGGATAAATATGCTTTACAGTCAAATTTTCTTGCTATTATGGTAAATTATGTGGATATTGTTCTTGGTTATCCTTGGTTGGATTCTTTAGGTACCATTAACATTAATGTGTAAAATACGTTTATGAAATTATGGTATAGGGAGAATAAGATAACACTATAGGATATTTCTCACCTTAAGGAGCAAGGAGCAAGGGAGAAGCAAGAAGCAATTATGGTAGGGGAACAAGTTAAGGAACCAATAGAGGAATCAAAAGTTGAATCTATAGCAACAATAATAGAGTCCATGGAAGAAACAACAAAAATTACAAGGAATCTCTATTAAAGGTGCACAAGGATGCACCAAAATAAGGGCACAATAGAGAATAGCATAAGGAAGAATTTAAAATAGAAGAACAAAATGCTAAAGAATTCAAAAAATAGAATATCGGGTTAAGGTTGTAGCATATTACCACCCACACCACCATGAGAAGTAACAATATTGAAGGAATGGCTTAGGGTATCAATATTATTATGGATCTACATGGAATTAGAAAGGCATTAAGTATGATAGTATTTGGTAGAAAATAACATAGTAATTATAGATTTTATAGTGGTGCAACAACATTAGGGAACAATAGGATATATTGATTGAAATATCATAGTAGAGAAATAGAATCATAGAGCCAACATAGCACTTATGGATATTTAAGCGGTACAATGGCAAGTTGGCATCATCGAAGACCACCATCAATCAAGATTTCACTTAGATAGATGGATGATCAAGATTGATACCAGTTGTCAACATTGCTTAGAAGATCATATTATTTAGTTTCTTCTCATGTTTTGAGGATGAAATATCAAGGATGAATATTTGTAAGGAGGGTGGAATGCTATGGTACCTATGAATAGGTAGTATATAGGGATATGATATTATATTGTATAAAGGTATTATGGATAGTTGGCATCGACCACACATAATACAAGAGTTGATTGTATTATTATAATATATTATAACAATAAGTGGGATGAGGATTTAGTAATCGACTTCCCAAAGTAGAATTAGAATATGGGTATATAAATAAGGGATATTGTCATTGTAATCATCATCATTCATATCAAGTATTCTCTTGTAATTGTCTTTTCCAATAGAGTGGCCTCTAATATTGGGAGATCTTGTGGAGTTATTCCTTAAGAAGTATTGTTGGCATTGCCCTACCTTAAGGATATTATCTATCTCTATCTCATTGTATGTATTGTTACTATGGATAAATATTTATGGGTGGATGATTTATTATTTTTGCATATGATGAATGATTTATTTTAATGAGAATAAATTTTCATAACATAAGAGGATACAAAACGGTATATAAATATACCTTTAGTAAAAAAATTATGAATAACTATCAATAAAATATATTATTATTTAATATGAAACCACCTATTGGTTAACACTCAAAAATTGGTTCTTTTGTCATAAAAATTATCCTATTCCTATCCTTCCATATGTGCGAAATGATGACTATTAGAACTGAATACCATATTTTCCTGATAAGGTGTTTTTTCTTTAGTCCCCATTTGTACATTTAGCCCCAATTGGTTGGATAATTTTATGAGTTGCAGGTTCCTGATAGTTCTGATCGCAACTACTAGTTTATTTTAATCCAAATTTTAACTACTTTTGTACATTGAAAGAATATATGTGATACTGTTTCATTGTTCTTAAGACACCTATGGAAATATGAGGTCCCATGATATTCCTCTTAAGGAAAATATATCTAGTAATAATCTTGTTTTGAAGCACCAACCAAAGAAAGGTTTTAAGTTTAGAGAAAACCTTATAATTCCATACCTTAGCCATGGTTGATTTTTGACCCTATTATTGTAATAACACCTCTTGTCTAACTATGTAAACACTTGACCCACTAATAGAGCCCGATATAAGTTGATATGGAATTTAGAGAGATATTTTAATTCCTTCAGTTTGGATGTGCAGTTGTCTCCATGAGTCTTGGTGAAGATGTGGTAGGGGTGGATCTCTTTCCCAAACAATTAAGCTTACAAGAGAGTTAACACCCAACTATTTTAGGTATTATTTTATTTATATGAAATAATTCTTAATGATTGGAGGTCCTCCCAAGACTAGATCATCCTATATATTAATTTGTTTACCATCCCCTAGAATCCAAGAGTTATGATTTAATATAATATCTCTAGCTTCCACAATATTTTTTCAAATTGAGGAGGAGCCTACTATGCCACTATTTATGAGCTAGATCCAATTAAAGTTGTTCAGATATTTATATTTTAAGGTTTTCTTCCATGGAGATTCTAATGGAGTGAGTAGATTCTAGCTTAGCACTTAGTACCTTGCTAACAATTGTTGTTTTTAAAATTCCTAGGCCTCCCTACTCCTTTGGCTTGGTATTAGTCTCCTAATTAACCAATTGGATTTTTTTCATATGCGATTGCCTTCCCCCTTGCCATAGAAAATTTTTTAACATTGCATCTAACTTTTGAAAGATATATAAGGGTGCATGATACACCAACAATTGATATCTAGGAAGATTTTCTAATATTGATTTTATCAAATTAACTCTTCCATCCAAACTCAACCAACCATTGCTATACTATTGTATTCTTCTTGACATATTTTATAGAATTATATTCCAATTTTCCTATTTTTTTATAGAATCCCATAGGAACGCCTAGGTAGTTAAAGGTATCATAACACCCAAGTTTCCAAGTTTCCTATTTTTTTACTTATCTAGTGATATAATAACAAAAACATGATCAGAGTCCTTTGATGTAAACATTTTATTTAAAGTAAGTATTACAATTTTTAATAAAAAATAAAACTTAAAGTCGTTAAAGGTTGTTGTGTTTTTTTTTATTCAAGTTCCCCCGTAGTTTATGCTTAAGTAAAAAAAAAATTGATTGCATTTTATGATGAGAGCCTTTTGGTAATGCATACAAGAAAAACTAGTATGTAATTATTGATAAATTATCATGTTATTTAAAGGCATTACATACCCAACCTATTTTGATCCTTTATTGCATGGTGTTAAATATGTCCCATACTACCCAGGTGTTGTAGGTGAGTTGGAGAGGAGAGGGGAATCCTCCAAGGGAGGTCCCAGGTTCTGATCTCCACCCTACCAAAAAGTTGAATTGGTTATCCAAAATCCAATAGATAATGTTGGCACGGGCAGGGTCGGGCACGACTCCCGAGTGACTTTGATGGTGTATAACCCCCTGGTTGTGGTCTCTCAGACCAAGGCAACCACACAAGGGGTTTTTCTCTTTAAAAAAAAAGATGTCCCATACTATTTTATATAGAGTTTGATACATCTAGTAGTTTCAAATGATTGTAACATATTGTTCATAAATTTATTTGTATAAATTCAAACTTTTCCCATGCAAATAGACTGCAACTACCAAGAAAACATGTCGTTATATAGACTAAAATGTATTATTTAAAATGAATATGTTGAAGATTTTTTCATAACTCTCTTTGGGTAACTCGTTAGCATACAAGGGTATTCATAAAGTAGCTTAATAATATTATTGTCTTCCTCACTCTTTAGTGGGACCAATGGGATTAGAACCTTAGCTTGTAGTGTGAAACTCTTTACTCTCCACCATTTACCCCAAACACATTAGGATTTAAAAAATATTAACGCTGACAATAGGAAAATATGATAAAGAACTTGAAGGTTAGGTTTGACTCTATAAATTATGTATAGTTGATCTTGGATCCATAGTCACTTAACCATTGGTCCATCCATCAACATAAGTTCGACCTCTACCATGAAGTGTCCCCATACAGCTCAAGATGCATGATGATGGAATCGAAGCCTTTGATTATAGTGTGAAACTCTTTACTTCTCGTTACTTCCCCAACATGTATTGGTAAAAATGATGCTAACATTGTTATGAATATGTTTATGAGTCCATAAGCATAGCCTATTTGCATCTTAGAGTAATAAGATAAAATAAAAGTATAAACATGAGTGGAATAGATGATAGGAAGCTTATGGTAATTGTGGAGCCTTTGGAGATTTTGTAGCCTTTAAATATTTGACGCCCCTGGAGATTTTGATGCCTCTAGACAACCCTAGAACATTGTGTGATTTTGGAGTTTTTGGGTGTCAATTTTTCTCGATGATTATGGTACCCTTTGCACCTCTAGCACCCTTAGTATATTGTTGCACTTTTTGGATTTTATGAATTTACTTTGTTGATCGTTCCTCCTTTTTGGATAACAATCTTGTGATCTCTAAGTTCCTTGTTGGATAATTATTCTTTGGAAATTTGAATATCAATATATAACTTATTTTCTTAAAAAAAATGGAAACATCAACATATCTAAAGGAAAGGAAATATTATAGGATATAAACTATCAAATAATGTTATCAGCTTGATATTTATAATATCTAGGTAATGGGTATTCTATTTCATTGAAAATAATATCAAAGAATTGATATAAAAAAGTAGTGGCCAGAGAGTAAGACATTTAATAATTTTTTATCGAAGCAATCCAATGTAGAAGTCACATATATGATCCTTAAAAAGAATACCATGGGAAAATTAGTTATGTGATTTCTAAAATAACAAAGAAAAAATATCTACACCAACTTAAAATTATTCGAAACAATGATAAACAACTATGTGGAGTCTAGCACACTTATCAAAGGAATCAAGTCTACTATACAAAAATGACAGACATATATATTTTTATTTTTATGTAAGTCCTTAATAGCCCTATCCAAGATATATTGGTTTGTGTTACATTATACTTGTATTATACATTTGAAAACCATATTATCATAGGTTGCTTTATTAAGGAAGTGTCCATAATAACAAGGGTTCTATTGTAGTAGGCACAAGAGGAGTAGGAAAGGCGATATACGAGGGTTTTGCTGTAGCAAAATCCCCTAAGGATACGAATAGGAGAGATTCTAACCCTTTGGATCTAGGGGGAGTAAATTTGGATTTGGCAACAATAGAAAGGTCAAAGGGAGGTGCTTCTTGGGCTCAAGTTTTGAAGAGGTCAAAATTAATAAGAAGATAGATTTTTTTGTCTTTAGATAGGGATGAAAAGGGTTTTACTCTTAAAGTCCCAAAAATTTTGGCTAACAAAGTGATTCAAAAAGGAAAATGTTCTTTGTCAAGAAATTTTTGGGTAATAAACTATATGTAGATACAATAAGGAAGTAGGTCTGATATAAATGGAAACTTATAGGGCAGGAAGTAATGGTGGCTTTGCCTAAGAATTTTTTGTTGTTTAACTTTGTGAATCTAGAGGATATGTCAAAGGGTTTGTTGGGGCCCATGTTTTGCTAGGAGGCTAAGGAAATGGAAAAACTTAACAACTAGATGGTGCAAATTCTCAAAGATAGTACTTGTTTCAACTCTAATAAAAATTTAGATGGTAGATGTAGAAATAGTAGTAGGGCTAGTTATTGGTACTATTTTGGTCATTGCACTTTTGGTCAGAAAAGGCTGTATTATTTAAAAAATACATAATTTAATTTGCAAGATAAGTTGTTCTTTCATGCCTAGATTGATTCATTTGTTATTCTTGGATTTATAGGAGTTGTAAAATGGAAGGGCACCCTTTCAAAACCATATTATTTACCAATAGCAAAAAAAAAGTCACTAATCGCATTACCAAATTGAATGTCTTAGTTCTTGAACCTAGACATCCAAAACGGGATCACAATGTACAAATCAACTAACCTCCTTATGGATAGAAGAGAGATACATTTTTATTTAAAGGGATTTAGATTGTTCTTAATATTTTCAATAAAAATGAATGTGAATATTGGATAAACAATAGAGTTATGCTTGATGTCCATTAACTATAATACACATAAATATGTCAAAATTTTTATCATATATGTATAAGAAAGAAATAGTATCGCAAATAATTTATCCAATCACAATAAAGAGATTTTATTTTCAATGAAAATGATATAAAGGATTTGACAAAGAATACTAGTGGATCAAGGGGGAAAAAGGGTATACATGAAATATTTGATAGAAATACAAGATATAAATGATTTGTGGAAATTTTGCGTAGATACGGTCTAACGACAAATCAAATTTTTTGATATTTTTATAAGAGCATTATCCTAACATATGGAACTATAACATTTTTTACATATAAAAGATATTGCATTTAAAAATATTGCATCAATTGCACTTTGGTATCATTTTGTAAAAGATTCAATTGTCACTTTGGCATCCTTTAATACAATAACTTTAAATAATAATTTATAAATTTGATTTTACTTTCTATATTTTCAAGTGGATATTGTTAAAAGTGATCATGTTGGAGTACAATAAGATCTTGTTATGTGTCTAATGTTACTTAAAAAACATGAAGTTGTCCTAACATTCATGTGCCTTCTAAAGCGACTTTTTTTCACAATATGGAGTCAATAAATATATAAAGTTGTAATTAATTAAAATAGGTTAGATATATTTTGTCTTTGATTCTTAGGAGTTGATAGTTATATATAGACATCATAACAACTGAAATATGATTAATAATAGTTAGTATAGCAAACATATAATTAAAGACATAGAATAAAAACTACAATAGATATTTTTACATATCTAGTGATATAATAACTAAAACATGATCAAAGTCCTTTGATGTAAACATTTATTTTTATAGTAAGTATTACAAATTTTAATGAAAACAAAACTTAAAATCGTTAGAGATTGTTGTATTTTTTTATTCATGTTCCCCCGTAGTTTATGCTTGAGTAACACAACGTTCCATTTATAAAATTGATTGCATTTATGATGAAAACCTTTTGGTAATGCATATAAGAAAAGCTAATATGTAATTATCGATAAATTATCATGTTATTTAAAGGCATTACATATCCAACCTCTTTTGATCCTTTATTTCATGGTTTTAAAGATGCCCCACACTATTTTATATAGAGTTTGATATATCTAGTTGTTTCAAACAATTGTAACATATTGTTCATAAATTTATTTGCATAAATTCATATTTTTCCCATGTAAATGGACTGCAACTACCAAGAAAACATGTTGTAATATAGACTGAAATGTATTCTTTAAAATGAATAAAATTTAGCTGAATTTTTTTTTATAACTCTCTTTGGGTAACTCATTAGCATACAAGGACATTCATAAAGTAGCTTAAGAATCTTGTTGTCTTCCTCGCTCTTTAATAGGAATCATGGGATTAGAACCTTCGCTTGTGGTGTAAATATCTTTCCTCTCCACCATTTACCCCAAACACGTTAGGATTAAAAAAATATTAGTATTGACAAGAGGGAAAGATCATACAAAACTTAAAGGTGAGGTTTGAATCTATAAAATGTGTATAGTTGGTCTTGGATCCATAGCCACTTAACCATTGGTCCATCCATTTATATAAGTTCAGCCTTTACCACGAAGTTTCCCCATAGAGCTCAAGGTGCATGATGGTGGTATTGAAGCCTTTGATTATAGTGTGAAACTCTTTGCTTCTTGTTACTTGCCCAAAACATATTGGTAAAAATGATGCTAACATTGTTATGATTATGTTATGATAACATTAATACTTTATTATATAGTTTAGGTGGGACTAGAAGGGTCTCCGCCATCTAAATTTTGGTCTCTTCTACCTTAGGGGGTCCCACCGTGATCACCATTTGTGAAGACAAAAATGCAACACCAAATAACAAGATATAAATTGAACTCAAAAGACAATATTGCACAATGAATAATTTTATATTAATGGGGGAGCCTCAAAACTCCATTGTTACAATAAGAATATTTGAATCCTTTGATATAGATTTTACAATAGCTAGGGTTCTCTGAAACCCTAGCAAACAACGCTGGTGGTATCTTTAGAACACGTTCTTGCTCCCAACAGAAGTGAGTGGGCTTCTGATTATCCGATGTCGGGCCACTCCAACTTAAGCAGTTATCCAATGCTAGTGTAATGCTACTAGATCTACACACAAGAAAATAGAAAATGAGTTAGTAATAACAATGAGGGATCCATAGTGTGAGACCCTCAAAAATCAAGACTAAACCCTAGCTATGCAATAAAAACATGTGAACGAATGCTAACAAAACAATAAAATATAACGACTTTGATTTACCTTGCTTATCTATCATTCTTTGATATGATGTAATATGTTGCTATGGATTTTTGTGGTGATACCCTAGAGTCACCCAAGAGCTAGTAGGACTATAGAACTTCGATGTAAAATGCCCGCAGGTGCTAGACAGTTGTAAAAAATTCCCATGGACTCTCAGGAATGGTGGAAGGCACCCAAAGGTTCTTGGTAGCAGAGAGGAAGTGCTTGGAGGTGTTAAAAATTGATAGAGAGTGTTTTAGGGTGTTCGACGACTAAAGGGAAAGTCTACAAAAGCAGATTTGGCTTTTCTAGGATTATGGCGAGCGAGGATGGAAGGTGAAAGTACTTGAATACTCTAGGGAACTCGGAGGCAAACCTCAACTTAGGATTCAGGGCTTGGGACTTGGGGAAAATTTAGGATTCAATATTTGAGCCATCAACATGGCTCCTATTAATAATCCAACCTAGGGCATGCTAGGGTTTCAATGATACTAATTGTGTGGCTGAGATAAAATCATATCGGAGGGTGGATATTAATCTAGGGTGTGGCATGGATTGATATGGATGGATGTATAGGATTAAGTTAAAATAGATGGTTAGGATTTATTCACATATATAATATTTAGCTTTATTAAATATATATAAAATATAATATTAAAATATTAATATTAAACATATATTTAATAAATATGCCTAGATATATATAAATAAATGGGAAATATGATGGGAAGACCTGAATGGATGACAAGTGGCTAGGTTTTGGTGTCTACAAAATATATATATATATATATATATATATATATATATATATATATATATCCCCCAAGAGGGTTTTTCCCTTGTTATTATCTTATTTTGTGTTTGCATCTTTATTTTATTAGTTACGATGATTCTCTCCATTATTGCTTGATATGGATAGGAAGTACATTAGATGGATATGAAGAATCATTTCTAAATAGGGATCTTTAAGAGGAAATATACATGTAGTAGCCAACTAATTTTAAGCATAAGGGACCTACTCCATTAGTTTATCATCTAACTATGTCCTTGTATGGTGGATTGGATGAAGAACTTATCTCCTACCAAGAATGTTGAGTTAGTTGAATCTGCACTTTTTGCCTTGTAGTTATTGCTATCATACCAACCATATTATCATAGGGAGGTGGCACATTACAATATGACACTTGATTAGTTGCTTGCTAACCATACTTATGTAGGGGATCTTCGAAGATTCCCATGGCTTGATTAATTGTGGGTGCTTGTTGAGTAGGATATAGTCGGTTCAAATTTGTGCCACCCAACATTTTATCATATTCCATTCATTTTACATACATTCATTTCTATCACATCTACACATTTATCAATTCACACATATATGCTACATTCATATATTCCCTGAATATTTTGGGAGCAGGATCATCCTGTATCTTTGTTTCTCTATAAAGTGCCCCTTTGTGCTTTGTAAAATGCCCTCTCTCTCTCTCACTTCTTCCATAATTCTAGGGTGTGAATTAGTGGTATCAAATACTCTAGTCTCATTAACAAAATTCATTCATCATTTATGTAGAAATATCAAACATCCATCCACAAATAATTATGCATAAAAATAATCTATAGAAATATATATATATATATATATATATTTCTATATATATATATAAACCCTGTTAATGCTTTAATTAAATATAATACATCCAAAGTATGATGTTGGTCTTGTTGTCATTAGTATGGTTGTTTATATATATTTATATACATAAACCTATTTTATTTAATTACAACTTTATATATTTTATTGACTCCATATTGTGAACAAAAGTCACCTTAGAAGGCACATGAATGTTAGGACTACTTCATGTGTTTCAAGTAACATTAGACACATACCAATATGTTATTGCACTCCAACATGATCACTTTTAACAATATCCACTTGAAAATATGAAAAGTAAAATCTAAATTATAAATTATTATGTAAAGTTATTCTATTAAAAAATATCAAAGTGATAATTGAATCCTCTACAAAATGATACAATCCTAGTACTATATTGGACTAATGTGCATGGCATTCTATAGTTATTCTATATTTTTCTTAGTAATATGTATTATAGGTATTTTTAATTATGATGGGATAGCGTGGGGGTGCATACATGCACCTATCCCTTCTTATTTTGATTATCTCTATCATATTATTTCATCTTGTTCTCTTTGTTTTGCTTCTATACTCTTTTGCATATGATTGTTATGAATGCATGCTTTAGTATGTTCTTGAAAACTAATTGAAAATCCAACATGGTATCATAGCAAATGCGAAGTAGTACCATTTGATTATGCAAGATAATTACTCTTCATTGATGATTTGAGGAGAAAAATTGAATGAAAATACCCTTTATTTTGGAGGGAATGTTCATTTTTATTTTAATTCAAAAGCATCCCTAAATATTTGTTCAATACTTCATCCTAGGGTTTTGTGAGAAATTAAACCATTAATTATAACCTATGAGTCTCCTAAAATTAATATTTTTACTTTCAAATTTTGAATTATTTTTACTTTAAAAATGTAATACTTACTATAAAAAAACGTTTACATCAAAGAACTCCATATTAACTATATTAAGTTTTTATTTCATACCTTTAATTATATTTTTGCTATATTAATTGTTATTAATCATATTTTAATTGTTATGATGTCTACATATAGTTTTTTTTTGTTACATAGGAGAGTTGGTCACAACCACACATATAGTTATCAACTCCTAAGAATCAAAGACAGATTATACCACTGGTTGACCTCTTATATATATAATATATAAACCTATTTTATTTAATTACAACTTTATATATTCTATTGACTCCATTTTGTGAACAAAAGTTACCTTAGAAAGCACATGAATGTTAGGACTATTTCATGTGTTTTAAGTAACATTAAACACATAACAAGATCTTATTGTACTCCAACATGATCACTTTTAACAATATCCACTTGAAAATATAGAAAGTAAAATCAAATTTATAAATTATTATGTAAATTTATTCTATTAAATAATATCAAAGTGACAATTGAATCCTTTACAAAATGATACAATCCTAGTGCTACATTCGACTAATGTGCACGACATTCCATAGTTATTCTATATTTTCTTAGTAATATGTATTATAGGCATTTCAAATCAGTATTTTTAAATGCAAAGTCTTTTATAAAAAAAAATTATTAGTTCCATATATTAGGATAATGCTCTCATAAAAATATCAAAATATTTTATTTTTTGTTAGACCATATCTAAGCAAAATTTCCACAAATCATTTCTATCTTGTCTTTCTATCAAATATTTCATGTAAACTCCTTTTTCCCCTCGATCCACTAATATTCTTTGTCAAATCCTTTATATCATTTTCATTGAAAAATAAAATTTCTCTATTGTGATTGGATAAATTATCTATGATACTATTTCTTTCTTATACATATATTCTAAAAATTTTGAGATATTGTGTGTATTATAGTTAATGGACATCAAGCATAATGTTATTGTTTATCTAATATCCACATCCATTTTTATTGAAAACATTAAGAACAATCTAAATCCCTTCAAATAAAAATGTATCTCTCTTCTATCCATAAGGATGTTAGTTGATTGGTGCCTTGCGATCCCATTTTGGATGCCTAGGTTCAAGGACTAAGACATTCAATTTGGTAATGTGATTAACAATTTTTTTGCTATTGGTGAATAATAGGGTTTTGAAAGGGGTCCTTCCCATTTACAACTCTTGTAAATCAAAGAATAACAAATGAATCAATCTAGAAATAAAAGAAAAACTTATCTTACAAATCAAATTTTGTATTTTTTGAATAATAAAACCTTTTCTAACCAAAAGTGCAATGACCAAAACAGTACCAATAACCTGTCCTATTGCTTTTTCTACATCTACCATCTAAATTTTTAGTAGATTTGAAACAAGTACTATCTTCGAGATTTTGCACCATCTAGTTATCAAGTTTTTCCATTTCCTTAACCTCCTAGCAACAAAATGCAACTATATCTTACAATAAATTATTAAATTTAGTTTACAAATCCTATTTCAACACTCCTTTGTTAGCCATTAAGTCAGTTGCACCATTACCCTATCTAAAAATATGAACAAATTCTAAACCATCTAAAATTTGAAAAGCATCCCTAAAAATTTGTTCAACACTCCTCCTGGTTTTGTGAGAATTTAAACCATTAATGAACATTTATACGCTTTTACGACATTGTATACATCTTGGAACCATAAATATCTATAGTTTACCATTTTCAATCATCTCATAGAGGGTGTCATGAATACACCACATTAACTCAAAATGAAATGGAATATTCTTAGGCAAATTTCCCATTAAAATTTCCAAGAGAAGCGAAGAGTGATCAAAAGCCACCCTAGGAAGAGCCTTGAGAGAAAAATTATTAAAGAAATCCATCCAAGTTTGGAATACCAGAAACCTATCCAACCGACATTGAATAAGGTTTGAGCTCAATATTCTATTTGACTAATTATATTTGACCTGTTTCAAATCAACATCTAACAATTGGTAATTCAAAATAAACTCATTAGATTCAACCATACATTCAAAAAAAATCTTGAACACCCTCTTTTATAATCACTAAGATAAAGAGCTAAATTAAAATCACCACTAAGATAAGGTGTTTTTTATTTAGTCCATATTTGTACATTTAGCCCCAATTGGTTGGGTAATTTTATGATTTGAAGGTTTTTTATTGTTCTGATCGCAACTACTAGTTCATTTTAATTTAAATTTTAACTACTTTTGTAAATTTAAAGAATAGATGTAATATTTCTTCATTGTTCTTAAGAAACCTATGGAAATATGGGGTCCCATGATATTCCTATTAAGAAAAATGTATCTAGTAAGATTCTTGTTTTGAAGCACCAACCAAAGAAAGGTTTGAAGTTTTGAGGAAACCTTGTAATTCCATACCTTAGCCATTGTTGAGTTCTTACCCTATTGTTGTAATAACACCTCTTGTCCAACTGTGTAAACACCTAACCCAGTAATAAATCCCTATATAAGTTGATCTGGAATTTAGAGAGAAATTTTAATTCCTTCAGTTTCGATGTGCAGTTGTCTCCATGAGTCTTGATCAAGATGTGGTAGGGGTGGATATCTTACCCATTCAATTAAGCTTACAAGAGATTTAACACCCAACTATTGTAGGTCTTATTTTATTTATGGAAAATAATTCTTAATGATTGGAGGTCCTCCCAAGACTAGATCATCATATATATTAATTTGTTTACAATCCCCAAGAATCCAAGAGTTATGATTTAATATAATATATTTAGCTTCCACAATATGTTTTCAAATTGAGGAGGATCCTGCTATGTCACTATTTATGAGCTTGATCCCATTAAATTTGTTCAAATATTTGTATTTTAAGGTTTGCTTCCATGGATATTCTAATGGAGTGAGTAGATTCTATCTTAGCACTTAGTGCCTTGCTAACAATTGTTGTTTTTCTAATTCCTAGGCATCCCTACTCCTTTGGCTTGGTATTAGTCTCCCAATTGACCAATTAGATTTTTTTCCTATGTGATTGCCTTCCCCCTTGCCATAGGTAAGTTCTTAACATTGCATCTAAATTTTGCAAGATATATAAAGGTGCATGATATACCAACAATTGATATATAAGAAGAGTTTCTAATATTAATTTTATTAAATTAACTCTTCCAGCCAAACTCAAACAACCATTGCTATAGTATTGTATTCTCCTTGACATATTTTCTAGAATTATATTCCAAGTTTCCTATTTTTTTATGGAATCCCATAGGAACGCCTAGGTAGTTAAAGGTATCATGACACCCAAGTTTCCAAGTTTCCTATTTTTTTTTACTTATGTAGTGATATGATAACTAGAACATGATCAAAGTCCTTTGATGTAAATATTTTTTTTATAGTAAGTATTACAATTTTTAATAAAAAACAAAACTTAAAATCGTTAGAGGTTGTGTTTTTTTTATTCATGTTCCCCCATAGTTTATGCTTGAGTAAAACAAAAATTGATTATATTTTATGATGAGAGCCTGTTGGTAATGCATACAAGAATAATAATATGTAATTATTGATAAATTATCATGTTATTTAAAGTTATTAAATATCCAACCTCTTTTGATCCTTTATTGCATGGTTTTAAAGATGCCCCATACTATTTTATATAGAGTTGATACATCTAGTAGTTTCAAATAATTGTAACATATTTTTCATAAATTCATTTGTATTAATTCAAACTTTTCACATGCAAATGGACTGCAACTACAAGAAAACATGTCGTAATATAGACTGGAATGTATTCTTTAAAATGAATAAAATTTAGTTGAAGAATTTTTCATTAATATCTTTGGTTAACTCGTTAGCATACAAGGGCATTCATAAAGTAGCTTAACAATCTTGTTTTCTTCCTCGCTCTTTAGTGGGACCCATGGGATTAGAACCTTAGCTTGCGGTATAAAACTCTGTCCTCTCCATTATTTACCTCAAACACGTTAGGATTTAAAAAATATTAACGCTAACAATAGGGGAAGATCATAAAGAACTTGAAGGTGAGGTTTGACTCTATAAAATATGTATAGTTGATCTTGGATCCATAGCCACTTAACCATTGGTCCATCCATTGATATAAGTTCAACCTCTACAACAAAGTGTCCCCATACAACTCAAGGTGCATGATGGTGGGATCAAAACCTTTGATTACAGTGTGAAACTATTTGCTTCTTGTTACTTGCACAACACGTATTGATAAAAATTATTCTAACATTGTTATGATTATGTTTATGAGTCCATGAGCATAGCCTATTTTCATCTTATAGTAATAATACAAAAGAAAAGTATAAAACATGAGTGGCATAGATGATAGAAAGCTTATGGTAATTTTGGAGCATTTGGAGATTTTGTAGCCTTTGAAGATTCAACACCCCTCGAGATTTTGATGCCTCTAGACAACCCTAGAACATTGTGTGAATTTGAAATTTTTGGGTTTCAATTTTTCTCGATGATTATGGTACACTTTGCACCTCTAGCACCCTTAGTATACTGTTGCACTTTTTGGATTTTATGAATTTACTTTTTTGCTTGTTCCTAATTTTTGGATAACAATCTTGTGACCTCTAAGTTCCTTGTTGGATAATTATTCTTTGCAAATTTGAATATCTAACGAGTTTATTTTGAATTGCCAATTGTTATATGTTGATTTGGAATAAGGTAAAATATACTTAGTCAAATAGAAGATTGAGATCAAACCTTATTCAATGTCGATTGGATAGGTTTCTCGTTACCCAAACTTGGATGAATTTCATTAATAATTTTGGTAGTATAAGGGTTAAAAATATGAGCTACAACAAATTTTGCAGCTTATTGAGCAACAAATTTAAAATTATGGCCATTATGATTTTTTGCATAGGGAAGAAAAAAAGTTGCTTAGTGATTTTCATAATATTTTAGTGCAGGAAGAGATCTATTGAAAGCAAAAATCAAGGGTTCAATGGCTTAAAGAAGGAGATCATAATACAAATTTCTTTCATTTGACTATAGGAAAGCATAGGGTAGCAAATATAATTAGATTTTTAAGAGCAAAAAATGGAAGATTATTGTTGGAGCAGGAAGATATTAAAAGAAAAATTAGATCTTTATGAGAATCTTCTAGCGATGGAAGAAGCAACAATGGAAGATGAAGTAGATTTGGTTCTTCAAAATATTTCATCCATTTTGAATTATGAAATGAATAGTATGTTGGCTGTGCCTTTTACAGATGAGATTTTTGGGACTGTTTCAGGCGTGGCAAAAGGTAAGGTTTTGAGCCCTGATGGGTTTTTCAATTGTTTTTCAGGTTTATTGGTAAATAGTGTAGCAAGATGTTTGTGCATCGTTAAGAAAATTCTAAGAGAAAGAAACTTTGCTAAAGGAATGGAATGCAAATTATTTAGTTTTGATTTTGAAGAAAAAAGGAGCAGATATGCTTAGATATTTTTAACCTACTAGTTTATGCAATTCAATTTATAAGATTTTGACAAAATGGATTTTTCCAACGATGACAAATTTTGGATGGGATGATTACTATTCATGAGGCTTTCCACTCGATGGACAAAAGAGGCTTTGTAGGGATTTTGTTGAAGCTTTATATGAATAAGGCCTATGATGGAGTCTCGTGGTCTTTCTTGGATAAGATTTTGGTAAGATTTAGTTTTGGAGAAATTTGGGGAAGATGGATATATTTATGCATATCTACTCCTCAATTTTTAGTTATAGTCAATGGATAGCCTACTGGTTTTTTTGCTAGTAAGCATGGATTTAGATAGGAAGATCCAATTTCTCCTTATTTATTTATTATTATGGATGAAGCTTTAGGAAGAAGCTTACAAAGGGCAAAGAAGCACTTTTTTTGAAGGGGATAAAACCAGCTTTGAATATTTTGGCTATAACTCACCGAAAATTTGTAGATAACACTATCATTATGGGAGAAGCCTCAGTTTTTGAAGCCGATCAAATTATGGAAATTCTAAAAATTTATGAAGGAGCATAGTTACGAAAGGTGAATTTACAAAAAGCAAACTTTATTTTGTTAACACTCCAAGGGAAAGACAAGAAGGAATATCAGGGATTTTTTATTGTCAAAGAAGAGTTACCTTCCTTTTATCTAGGGATGCCCTTATTTCTAGGGATGCCTTTTTTTGAAATGTGAGAATTACTCTTTTGGATCAGATTTATGGAATGGTATCAAGAACTCTCACTCCTTGATAACTAAGGGGGTGATATGACAATTTGCTAAAGGAAATAAGGCTTAATTTTGGGAATATTATTGGGCAAGTAGTTAACCTTTAAACCAAATGGAGGATTTTAATCAAATAGTATAATTGTTGATGCTCAAAAATGGAAGATCAATTGATGAGTATTTAGAAAATATACCTTAAGGTAGAGCTTGGAATATTCTTTCTCTAGAAGATTAGAATGTGCAGGAGCAGCAGCAGATTGATAAGTTGAATTTTATCTTGAGACAAAAATTTGTTTTGGGGGAAATGCTAAGGGGGTGTTTTTAGTCAAATTAGCTTGGATTGTCTTAAGAGGAGGTATAGTCAATATTCATGATGTTAATAGAGTTTGGATCAAGAATTTGATTCTCAATATTACTTTTCTTTTGTGATTGGCATTTTAAAATAAGATATTAACAATCGATAATATACAAATAAGAGGTTTTCAAATGGAAAATAGGTGTAGTCTTTACGATATGGAAGAGAAATCTACGGATTACCTATTTCTCCATTGCTCTTTTTCTTCAACTGGTTCAGTCTTCTACACTTTATGACTTATGGGAGAGTTGGAATATGAACTTTCAAAGTAAAATAATGTTTAAGATTTGGCATCTACTATTACCTCATTTCTTATGATAGGTTTGGTTGAAAATAAATAATATACTTTTTAAGACCTTTCATAAATAAGTTACTTCTTTGGTAAACACAATTAAAATAACAATAGTGAAGAATCTGCAATTAGAAGACTATGGAGTTTTAGTAGAATCTCCCTTGGAGTGTGAGATAGATTGTGGTTGGGGCTTACCTCAAGTTTGAATAATTAATCCTATGGGAAGTGCTTCCTTGAGAGCTCAAACTAAATGACAACCTCCCCTTGAAGGATTTATTAAGTTAAATTTTGATGGGGCTTCTAAGATAAATCTGGGTAAAGTTAGTGGAGGAGGAGTATTTAGGGATAATAAAGGATTTATTCTTTGTTGTTATGCAAAATTCTACAATATCTTGTCCAATAATCAAGATGAAGCTAGAGCAATGATAACAAGTTTGAAAATAATTCAAATTTTGAAAGTTAAAAGATTAATTTTAGGAGACTCATAGATTATCATTAATGGTTTAAATTATTGCAAAACCATGAGGAAGTGTTGAACATATTTTTAGGGATGTTTTTCAAATTTTATATGGTTTAGAATTTATTTAAATTGTTCATATTTTTATAAAGGGTAATGGTGCAACTGACTTAATGGCTAACAAAGGAGTGTTGAAACAAGATTTGCAAACTAAATTTAATAATTTCTCGTAAGATATAGGTGCATTTTGTTGCTAGGAGGCTAAGGAAATGGCAAAACTTGACAACCAAATGGTGCAAATTCTCAAAGATAGTACTTGTTTCAACTCTACTAAAAATTTAGATGGTAGATGTAGAAAAAGCAGTAGGGCGGGTTATTAGTACTATTTTGGTCATTGCACTTTTGGTCAAAAAAGTTGTTCTTTCATGCCTAGATTGATTCATTTGTTATTCTTGGATTTATAGGAGTTGTAAAAGGGAATGGCACCATTTCAAAACCATATTATTTACCAATAGCAAAAAAAATGTTGCTAATCATATTACCAAATTGAATGTCTTAGTTCTTGAACCTAGGCATCCAAAACGGGATCACAATGTACCAATCAACTAACCTCCTTATGGATAAAAGAGAGATACATTTTGATTTAAGGGATTTAGATTGTTCTTAATATTCTCAATAAAAATGAATGTGAAGATTGGATAAACAATAGCATTATGCTTGATGTCCATTAACTATAATACACATAGTATGTCAAAAATTTTAGCATATATGTATATGAAAGAAATAGTATTGCAAATAATTTATCCAATCACAATAAAGAGATTTTATTTTTCATTAAAAATGATATAAAGGATTTGAAAAATAATACTAGTGGATCAAGGGGCGAAATGGGTATACATGAAATATTTGATAGAAATACAAGATATAAATTATCTGTGGAAATTTTGCTTAGATATGGTCTAACAACAAATCAAAATTTTTGATATTTTTATAAGAGCATTATCCTAACATATGGAACTATAACATTTTTTACATATAAAAGATATTGCATTTAAAAAGATTGCATCAATCGTAGTTTGGTATCATTTTGTAAAGGATTCAATTGTCACTTTGGCATCCTTTAATACAATAACTTTAAATAATAATTTATAAATTTGATTTTACTTTCTATATTTTCAAGTGGATATTGTTAAAAGTGATCATGTTGGAGTACAATAAGATCTTGTTATGTGTCTAATGTTACTTAAAACACATGAAGTTGTCCTAACATTCATGTGCCTTCTAAAGCAAATTTTTTTCACAATATGGAGTCAATAAATATATAAAGTTGTAATTAATTAAAATAGGTCAAATATATTTTGTCTTTGATTCTTAGAAGTTGATAGTTATATATAGACATTATAACAACTGAAATATGATTAATAATAGTTAGTATAGCAAACATATAATTAAAGACAGAATAAAAACTACAATAGATATTTTACATATCTTGTGATATAATAACTAAAACATGATTAGAGTCCTTTGATGTAAACATTTCTTTTTATAGTAAGTATTACAAATTTTAATGAAAAAAAAAAACTTAAAGTCATTAGAGATTGTTGTGTTTTTTTATTCATGTTCCCTTGTAGTTTATGCTTGAGTAATAGAACATTCCATTTATAAAATTGATTGCATTTATGATGAAAACCTTTTGGTAATGCATATAAGAAAATATAATATGTAATTGTCGATAAATTATCATGCTATTTAAAGGTATTACATATCCAACCTCTTTTGATCCTTTATTGCATGGTTTTAAAGATGCCCCACACTATTTTATATAGATTTTGATATATCTAGTAGTTTCAAACAATTGTAACATATTGTTCATAAATTTATTTGTATAAATTCACATTTTTCCCATGCAAATGGACTGCAACTACCAAGAAAATATGTTGTAATATAGACTGAAATGTATTCTTTAAAATGAATAAAATTTAGCTGAATTTGTTTTTATAACTCTCTTTGGGTAACTCATTAGCGTACAAGGACATTCATAAAGCAGCTTAAGAATTTTGTTGTCTTCCTCACTCTTTAGTAGGACCCATGGGATTAGAACCTTCGCTTGTGGTGTGAATCTCTTTCCTCTCCACCATTTACCCCAAACACGTTAGGATTAAAAAATATTAGTATTGACAATAGGGAAAGATCATAAAGAACTTGAAGGTGAGGTTTGAATCTATAAAATATGTATAGTTGGTCTTGGATCCATAGCCACTTAACCATTGGTCCATCCATCGACATAAGTTCGACCTTTACCACGAAGTATCCCCGTAGAGCTCAAGGTGCATGATGGTGGGATCGAAGCCTTTGATTATAGTGTGAAACTCTTTGCTTCTTGTTACTTGCCCAACACATATTGGTAAAAATGATGCTAATATTGTTATGATTATGTTATGATAACATTAATACTTTATTAAGAAGTTTAGGTGGGACTAGAAGGATCTCCGCCATATAAAGTTTGGTCTCTTCAATAAGCAAGTTTTTATTCTAAAACTAAAGATAAAATCAATTCATAACAAAAATATGAGGCATCATTGCCACCAATGTGAAGTGAACTTGTTTTTATGAGGAATAGTATTTTACAAATGTTAGAAATGGTAAAATACTACATGTGACAACCTTGAACTCTATCCAATTGTATCCAAACATGATGAAAATAACCTAAGGCATCGTCCATTTCTATTTCTCATATAAAAAGACACCTAACCTTAGAATATCACCTTCTACTCTAGCAACATGTTGAAGAGAAGTTATACTTACAAAAATAAAAATAAAAAATATTTAACATTTTATATTGTTGAACTTTAAAAGACATAAGGATACATTTATTTATTTTAAACAATACATTGTTAAAACAAACATATTAGACTCCTTGATAGATAGATAAATAGGTATTAACGTGGATGGAATTCCAATCATGAAATATGCCACTAGACTTGCATCATCACATTAACAGGTTAGAATGAGAAAAATATTCTTTAAAAATTAGAAAATAAAAGTAATATATTTATTTTTTTAAATAATACAATGTTAAAACGAACATATCAAACTCCTAAAAAAAAGTAAGAATGTGAGAAATATTCTTTAAAAATTAAAAAATAAAGGAAAGATGGAGTGGTTCATATGCTAGTGTTGATTAACGATAACCAAACCACACCACAAAGAAAAGATGTGTGGTGTGGTGCAAGTGTATATGCTAGAATTGAAATTAGATTTCAAATAATGTGAATTAGAAGAGGTGTGGTGCAGGTGTATATGCTAGAATTGAAATTAGAGTTTAAATAATACGAAGTACAATGGGTGGTACAACTAGCGGCCACACTTCCCAATGGTATAGCAACAAATGGCTCTTAGATCATCAAAATTAAATGCCAATGACCTACCATTGGAGTTGAAGTTGGAGTTGGAATGTTATGCAAGGGTGATCCTTAATTCAAAATAAAAATAATCCGTTTTATATTCATTCAACAAAATAAACATAAACTAATATTATTATTATAATTGAGTCTTTAACTTACATTAACCATACATTTATTGATCATGTGAACGATTTAGAAGGTAAAGGTATTAATAAAAATGTAGGTAAGGGCATTTATCATTTATCGTGGAAATGGAAATTAAGTTGTTAAATACGGAGGAAATTTCAACGTAACATGGGAGAAATAAACCACTGAATTAGAAGCATCCACACGTAAGGTAGCTGAAAATGTTTTGTACCACATGAGCAAGGCAGGAAGAAGTAAGGGCCTACATATAAAGAAAAGTGAGTACTACAAAGCACAACATTATTTCCAAAAAATTATTGAAGCGAAGGAACGTCAAGAAAAATAAGAGATGGGGTTATTATGAGCCAAGAGGAAGTGCAAGTCAGGAATGAGTGCAAGGCAGGAGAGAGTGGAAGATGAGAGCTAGTGCAATCCAAGAGGGAGTGCAAGCTAATAGCAGGCCCCTTTAGCTAGTATGGAAGGAAAGTCATGTTTGAAATCTCTAATGGAAAATTAGGATACCCTAGTTGGAAGTATGGAGGTCCAAGTTGGAGATAAGTAGAAGAGTGAATACATTGCAAGTTTGATCCAAGTAGCAAATGGTATGCCAGAAGTGAGTATTAAGGATGATATGATTGAGCATGATATAATGGTTCTTAAAAGTAGAGGATTAATAAGGAAGTTCTATAGATCATGGCCAGGGTTTTGGGAGATTCAAAATTGGATCAAGTAGAAGTGGGTATTAAATTCAAATTACTCAGTGAATTTTCTTTCTAAATTTTTTTCCTCATCATCTTTTCCAGTTCAAAAATTACAGATAAAATAATGGTTGGTGGTCCATGGTTTAGCGGAAGAGATGCACTTTATTTGAGGCCATGGACTGAAATTTTTCTATTGAAACATAAACTATTAAGAAGCTTCTAATATGGGTTAGGCTTTTTGGTCCTCCATATTAGCTTATAAATAAGGATGTTTTGAAGATTATTGGAAATACACTAGGGGAATTCATCAAGGAAGGACTAACTACTAAGGAGTGAAAGCATGCTATATATACTCGAATATGTGTTATGGATATTTTAGGACCTTTTCCACAATCCATTAAGATTAAATCCAAATCAAGAGAATGGGATCAACACGTAGATTAATAAATTATCACATTTTGTTGCCATAATTATTATGACATTGGGGACATGGCAAGAATTTGCAAAGTGAAAACTATGAAGAAAGATATAAAATATTCTAGCCATGATATAAACTTCAAGAGGAAGCAAGGAAATCATATAGTAATAGAATCTAGAACAGATCAAGGATATTCCACTTTGAAAGAAGAGGTAAAGAAATCCTATCTACAGTATCGTTTGGAAAGTTCAAAAGGAAATAAAGGTGCAAACAAAGATGTGGAGAGAAACCCTAAAAATAAATATGGTAAAAGAGGTCAAGTTTATTCTAGGTAAATCATCTTAATTTTCCTCTAGTATAGAATCCTCTCCAGGTACTAAAAGTGAAACAAGAGAAGATGTTATCCCTTGCACTTTTAGGTTTCAAGAGTAGTATAATAAAGAAATGAGGATGGAGGAAACCCATAAAAAATTAGGTTTTTTAAGGGTAAAATAAGAAGGTAATTGCTACATAAGAGCATCCTTGCACTTTATGATTTCTAGGGCAACATAAACAATATTGTGCTTTTGAGGTTATTCCTTGCACTTTAGATCCTTCAAAACAAGGCAAACCTAAAGATGATAAATATTAATATGAACAGTATGAGAAGATTGAAGAGATTGATGAAGATGAATGAAAAAAAGAGAGGAAAACCCAATAAGCAAAAACAAAGAGAAAAATAAACCCAAAGGGATATTGATATGGAAAAACAAAAGCAAATATCACAAATGCTAACAAGAAGTGGGGCTAAACCCATAAATAAATAAAAAATAACAATAAAAATAATATCTTGAAATATTAGGAGAATGAATAACAACCCTAAAAATAGGTATTAAAAAATTGTGAGGTTTTTATAGGTAAAATATTTATAAATATAGAAGTTGGGTAAAAAATATTTTAGCATTAAGAGTGTTGAATTTTATCTTGATAAAAGTAAGTTTCGGAAGGCATCTGATATAAAAGGAGTTGATTGTGGAAACTTAGCAGTTTGAGGAAGATGAAGAATATATTTGATAGAAAGGCAAATGAAGAATATATTTGATAGAAAGGTAAATTTGGATATGCTTTAATTAACTTGTTAGAAATGTAACGAGAGCAATCTAGTGTTTTTTTTCTGTAATGGAAGTGGCCCCCAATAGACGCCGCACACAACTTATTAAAAAAAAAATTAAAAAGCTTGGAATAAGTGGTCAATTAATTGTTTGCTAATAAGACTAAGCCAATATATATTATTCCTATCTATAAACATGGATTTCATGAATAGGAATATTTAAAGGTCTAAATAAGTTGAATATCCTTTCCCATTCAATTTGGCATAGTAGGACAATAAAGTCACTTATATTCTAAATAAAATTTCTCTCAAAGTTTTTCAAGATATCCAAAAATGTCTTAAATTCTCCTTCTTCATATAGTTTTTATGAATAAAATAAATATATTCACCTTACTTTCTTTGCATTGTGTATTCCTATAATCCTAAGGGAGATTACATCTTCATCAATATTTGGCAAGGTAAATAATGAAGAGAGTATTGAGAGCCTAATTTTGGTGAAGATATTCCTTATGATAAAAGATATTGCTAGTTTTGGATAAATGTGCTTGGTGCATTCTAATACTATATTCAAGTGATTTAAGTATCTTCAAACATTGATTCTTCAAGTATCTCATAGTTTTTATCTTATATTTTTATTTAGGACTACATATTTACCAAAGCATCGTAGTTTTCCATAACTATCATTATGTTAATAATATCAACTAGCCTAGACTAAATAATAAAATATTCTCTTGGCATATACTTATATTTTATCATTTTTTTCTAACATTAATTAAGGGATCTTAGCAAATTTCATAGGATACATAACACCAAATGAAGATCTATAAGATTTAAAAGCAATTAATAATCAATTTAGATAAATTTACAATAATCAATATTACCAATAGTTAAAACAATTTAGCCATCTATGATGTATAAGGGACCTAATTTTTAGGTCACTATTGAAGCTTTTGAAGAAATGTTGGAGAGGCATTTGAATAATGTAAATAGACTATAAATGAATGTAAATCTATTGAGTTTTGAAACAAGGTAACACAATATTTTGAATATTCTATAGCCTTTGAAGACAAAGCATTTTGGTTGGTAAGTCTAGACAAACTAGTCTAGGAATGTAAAAGGGTTTAGACTCTTTCCAAAACATAGATTTTACCCTAATAAATAAAATAGTTAGAACAATTTATAAAATATGGTATAGATGTAGGCCATAGAGAGTAACAATGAGTGAGTTTAAAAATATTACTTGGTGCCTAAAATGTGCATTACCTATTTTAAAAATAAATAATACAAATTTATAGAGGAAAGAATAAAACTAATATGTTACATATATAAAAAAGCAAACAAAATAGACACAAGATATGATTATGATGTTCTTGTATACCAAAGATATCACCAATGATTAAATAATGGTCATCGTTTGATACATAGAAGATGCTATTGTACCTAGGCATACGTATATGATATTATATTGTATAGGGGTATTTTGGATAGTTGACATGGGCTACACATAACCCAAGATTTATCATATTATTATATTATATTATAATTAGAGGGATGAGGTTTTAGTAGTTGGCTTCCTAAAATAGAATTAGAAAGTGGGTATATAAAGAAGAGATATTGTCATTGTAATCATCATCATTTATATCAAGTATTCTCTTGTAATTATATTTGCCTAAGGAGTGGCCTCATATTGGGAGATCCTGTGGAGTTATTCATTCCTTAAGAAGTATTATTGTTGGTGTCCTACCTTAACGATATTATATATATTTATCTCATCACGTTGATTGCTACTACAAGTAATTTTTTGTGGATGGATGATTTGTTATTTTTATACATGGTGAATGATTTATGTTAATGAAAATAAAGTTTCATACCAATGGATGATTTGTTATTTTTATATAAGGTGAATAATTTTTGTTAATGAGAATAAATTTTCATACCTAATGGTATCAAAGCAATGATTAAGGCAAATTCGGAATTAATTTTGTGGTTTGTAGAATTTTGACATTTTTTTCTAAAAAACTTCTTATTTTTTGGGAGCTATATCTTTGTGTAAAATTGTCCAATTCAAACAATTCTTGCATCATTTGTTTAAAATTTGAAGAAATTCAAAATGAGTGTCATATGAAGGAATCCAATTACTATTAATGGATATATGATCCTGTGAAGTTAGCCATATATAACAAGGGTAGTGACGATTTTTCAAATCATGTATTTTTTACAAAAAATAAAAATTGAGATATTTATCATATAGGGTAAGAAAATCATCAATTGTTTTTTTGGGATAATTATTTGTGGAATATTAGCTTCAAATCATTGGGAGTTATATGTTTTTGTAGAACGCTAGTTTGCATCATCTTTTCTTGATGGGGTATAAGCCCATGGAGTTAAACCTTTTTTTTGGAAGATAAAATATTGATGGGAGAGAGTGGTTGAAAGTATTAAAATCTAAATTTAATAAAATGAACTTGATGTGATATATATTTTATGGTTTTTATTTGGGAAAGCTTTAAAATGGATAAAAAAAATTGATAGGGTAAATCTCATATGCACTTGGAAACAAATGGAATAAGCATAGTTTAGCATATGAGAACTTATTCAATTTCAATTACAAAGAAAGATATTTGTATGAGAGAGCTTGAGGGAAAGGATAAAAATATAGATAGTTTGATGGATGTTATCAAAGACTATGAAAAGAAACTATAAAGGATTCAAATGAGAGAAATAAAATAAAAAGAAAGTGGGGATTTTTCAAGAAATAGAATGAAGATTATGAAAAATAAATAAATTACTCAAGGAGGAGAAAGAGGAAAATGTTAAGGAATATTGTGAGAAGAATGAAGAAGCCACATTTTTGGATTTACAAAATCAAGAGAAGGATCAAAAGGATCTAAATTCATCTAGAAATTTTATTTTTTGGGTTCATGGATGCATTTAGAGGGAAA
Organism: Wollemia nobilis; assembly: GCA_028583015.1. Taxonomy (NCBI): domain Eukaryota; kingdom Viridiplantae; phylum Streptophyta; class Pinopsida; order Araucariales; family Araucariaceae; genus Wollemia; species Wollemia nobilis. The sequence goes on from JAQPPZ010016822.1 coordinate 1,033,679, forward strand.
AGGTTATTATTTTCACTAACCCCAGCAGTAGACATAATTTTATTAATAATGCTTTGGGTAAGAGGCTGCAGGTTCAAGTAACAAAAATTAAGAACATACAACTTAAGGGTGAGAATGTTTAGATTTTTGAATATTTGAAGATCACCATCGATAAATATGCTTTACATTCAAAATTCTCGCTATTATGGTGGATGATGTGGATATTGTTCTTGGTTATCCTCAGTTGGATTCTTTAGGTACCATTAACATTAATGTGCAAAAGAAGTTTATGAAATTATGGTATAGGAAAAAGAAGATAACACTATAGGATATTTCTCAGCTTAAGAAGCAATGATCCAAGGAGAAGCAAGAAGCAATTATGGTAGGGGAACAAGTTAAGGAACCAATAGAGGAATCAAAAGTTGAATCTATAGCAACAATAGTAGAGTACATGGAAGAAGCAATAAAAAAGTGTAAGGAATCTCTGTTAGAAGTGCACAAGGATGCACCAGAGTTGGTGAAGGTGGTGTTTTGTAAATAATAAATATAAAATTTTCCTCTCAAAATTATATGGAACTTCATCTAACAACTATGTAGAGGCTAAGACACTTCTTACAGGAATTAAAATGCAATAGAAAAAGGATGGAAAAATATTTCAATTTAGGGGGATTCAAAAATTATCATTTATGCTATCAACAAAAATGGATGTGGAAATTGGATAAAAAATAATATTATTACTAATGTTCATCATCTATTATTGGAAGCAATCTCTTGGAAATGTGAGCATATCTATAGATAAGGAAATTGGGTAGCAGATAATTTAGCCAATCATAGTGTTGATCTTCATCTTGGTGAAATTCAAATTTTGGAAGGCAACTAGCCAAGTGAAATTTATCTCTTAATGAAAACGATGTCAAGGAGATGATTGTGGAAATATAGCACTTTGAGGAATATGAATAATATATTTGATAGAAAATGAAATGAAAAATACTTGTGATAAAAAGGTATGCTAGATATGGTTTAATTGACCTAATAAAAAATGTAATAGTTTGGTATTTTGATGGGAGTGGCCCCCAATAGAAGCGACATATTAATAAAAAAATGTTATTATAAAGTAATGATGATAATTTAGATAAAGATCTAGCATTTATGGCCCATGGGCTCAAAAATCATTAACTTAGTAATAATCACCTAGAAAAGAAAGCATTTATTATTTGAAATTCAAACCTTTCTTATGTTGCATTTCTAAGTCAAATAATTTAGAATTTTTCTATGACTTGATCATGGAGATTATATTGGCTAAGAAAGAATTGGAAGATAAAGGGCAACATATGTTACATAATTCAATAATTTGATCTTCAATATCAAAACTATAAAGTCAAATCATGGTAATGGATTGTGCTAGCTAATGATAGTTAATTATGAAATTTATTGAGACCAAAAACTATTATTGCTTTGATATCAAATCACATATCATGGTATTTAGATGTGGTTCATTATTTAAATTACAAATTTGACCATCAAATCTCAATATTAGATACAAATATAAGCTAAGATAAAATGTTATTAATTTCATGTTAATTTATTAAATCTTACAAAAAAAATACGTATGGGATAATTCTTACGTGGCTTATCTCAAAATATATTCCAACTACTTTAAAAGAGTATCATCATGAGATATGTGATGGACATGTTGTGACATATAATATTGATTGTTCAATCCTAAGAGTTAGAAAATTGTCTACCCATTTCATGGATATACATCAAAAAATCTAAAAATATGTGATGGACATGTTGTGACATATAATATTGATTGTTCAATCCTAAGAGTTAGAAAATTGTCTACCCATTTCATGGATATACATCAAAAAATCTAAAAGTTTCTCCCATAATAAAATTTTATCATAAGCGAATGGGATACAATAATTCCACTCAATCCTATTGTTGTTGATGCCCCATTTCATCTACAAAAAAATCATTATTTCATTCATACAAGGTTCAATCAAATTCATGCAAATTTTACTTCAAATTATTACTTTACTAGGTGGATCAAAGCTATTCTAATGAAATATTACAAGATAATAACCATAATTAATTTCTTTGTAATTCAAATGATGTCAAGAGTTAGGGATGCTTTCAAAATTTATTTCTAATAATGCCTCCTTTTGTGAAGTTTTTGAAACTTCATAGATGATAACCTCACATTATTATTTATAAGAAAATGAACCCATTGAGACATCTACTAATAATATCATTAAATATCAAAGAAGATCACTAAATACAATCAATACTCTTGGCATCTAAACATCTATTTTGCTTTGAATATTTTAAAAGTTGTTACGAGATATGCTTTTGTTACCCCTCCATTTATTTTGATGTATTGAAAGAGGCAATGTTCCCATATACCTAGCTTCTATAGACATCAATATGCTTCAAGATCTACATCTCATTCAAGCATAATATTACAAAATATTAAAGTTGGAAGAATAAAGAAAATAAAATTGAGTACATTTTTAAAGAAAAAAATTCATGTCATAAAAGTTTAACATGTAATTGAAGGATAAAAATTCAAGGTTGGTGATTTGGAAATATGCTTTTGGTACCCCTCCATTTATTCTAATGTATTTAAAGAGACAATATTCCCACATACCTACCTTCTAATAGACATCTATATGCTTCAAGATTTAGATCTCATTCAAGCATGATATTACAGGTTATTTAAGTTGGAAGAATATAGAAAATTTAAAGTATAAAAGTTATGTCAAAAAAATTTAAAATCAGGTTAAAGGATAAAATTTAAGGTTGGTCATTTGATTTTCCTATGAGAAAAAAAATAAGACCTAGTGCACATTCAAATTTTGAATTATTATGGCTTAGATCATCCTAAGTTTATTGAATAGGACAAAAATCATTTTTAAATATCTCATGTTAATTGTTTTGCACTTACCTATACCTTATAATAAGTAGCATATTAAATATTTATATTCTTAAAAAGCTCTCGATTTGTAATAACTCACACATAATAATGTCATTATGACAATTTTTCAAAGTTTTTTAAAGTTCTTTTTTAACCATTTATTCTTTGAATTAATTTATATCTTTACTATTTTAAAAATAAAATACCATTTCTTAAATCCTTGAGTTCATTTCCTTACATTAGGTGGAGAGTGGTAAACTTGAGTTTAGGCATCGATTCTATTAATTCTAGAAATCTTAATGGATAAGACATTGATTAATGCATCATAGTAAGGATGATTGGTCCCCAAATGAATCCAAAAGGGTAATATAAAAAAACACCTTTTACAAAATTTTAAAATGACTAAAAAATAAATTACCTTAAGAGCTCAAGAATTAAAAATTTTAAGCTGAACTTCCAAAGTTAGACTTTTATTTATTATAAAGATCTGAAATAAGTAACATAGTTAAAAGTACTTTTTTTTTTGTGGAAAACATCCCAGAAGGGATGCCACTTTCGGGTAAGACCCAAGGAGGCAGGGGTATCCATTCCACCAAAATCGCCCAGGACTCGAACCTGGCCTACCACCTTTGACATACTCAAGGAGCAAACAAACACACAAAAACAATTTAAAAATAAATAAATAAATAACAATAAAAATAATAAAATAAAATAAAAAACATGCTCCTTGAGTGTGTCAAAAATAAAAGCACAACCAAACACACACACAATAAGATAAAAAAAAACCACAACACGAACCACATAGAAAAAACACAAGAACAACATAACAAAACACAAACATGACAAAAAACAACAGAACACTACAAAGACAACCAAAAAAAACATGAAAAATAAACACAACCAAAACCTAAAAAATAAAATAAAAAATAAAAACAACCAACAACAAACAATAAACAAAAACAAAAAACATAGAAAACACTCACACATAAAAACATGAATTAACACAAACAAACAGAAACACAAGAACAAGAAAAACAAAAACACAAGAACAATAACAAAAAACACAAAACAACAAAAAAACACAAAAACAAAACAAAAAAAACACACACCTTAAAAAACTAAACAAAAAAATAAAAAAATAAAAAAAAATTGAACATAACAATGACCTTTCTAGACCAGAAGACTTTTAAGGCAAGAATCAACAGAGGAAACAAAAGAAAGAATAGTTTGAGCTAGGGAACTAAAATAACTTGATCGAACCAAAGAGAAGCAAAAATAAAGCAAGAAGAAACTAGGTACCTTCAGAACTAGAGCCATCCAAAGAAATGATAGAAAGAAGAGCTTCCCTTATTTGTGAAGCCCACCATCTAGGAGGGTGGCCATAACAAGTAAGATCACCTTTGTCCAAAGCCCAATTAGCTAAAGCATCAACACTCTTGTTTTGATCTCTGACCACATGATTGTAATCAACTTTCAAAAATCCCATCTGGATTAATTGAATCTTCTCAATAATTATTTTTATTCTCCAATCAACCTTATGATTCTTAGAAGGAGTCTTCAAAATATTAATCATGAGTTGAGAGTCAGACTCAACTAACACCTTTTCCCATCCAACCTTAGTAGCCTCTTGAAGGCCTTTGAGGATACCATACCCCTCAACAAGGTTATTGGAAAGAATACCCAAATTCTCAGCAAAAGTAAAAACCAGGGAGCCATCTGAAAGTCTACCAATTCCTCCCGCACTAGCTTTTCTAGGGTTCCCTCTAGAGGCTCCATCAGTATTGACTTTTCCAAAATCCTTAGGAGGAGGTTGCCAATTTCTTGTCCTATCCATCTTACAAATACTCACATTCCCTTTAAGTTGGTTGCCCTTAGAAGATTTAATCTTCAATATTTGCATCACTTGATCCCATATTTGGTGGGAGTTTTGGGGGTGATTAAGGAGTTGATGGACTGATTCAACTAAGTTGGCTATGGTATTTTGCCAAATATAGTGAATATCCTTCCTATCTTGATTAAAAATTTAGTTGTTCCTTTCATTCCAAATATTCCAAAGAAGAATGGTAGAACCCATCCAAACTAACTACCTAATAAAATGATCAACACCCTCTTGATTAGGCCAATCCCTCCAAAGTTGTTCAAAAGTAAAAAAATTGGACCATTGTAAGCCAAGTAAAGTGGCCATTCTCCTCCATAGCTCAGAGGCTAAAGTACACTCAATAAAAATATGGTTGAGAGTTTCTACATTCTCTCCACACATTTCACATCTAAAAGGGCCATGAAAACCACGCTTCATAAGTTGCTCACCAAGTAAGCACCCTACGATGCAATAAAAGCCAAGTAAAGAACCTCACCTTAGGCCAGAGATTTTGAGCCCACAACTGAGAAAATATGTCAGAATATTGGTTGGGATTATTATGGCATAAGGTCAAATAACCTTGAGCAACTGAATACTCACCCTTAGTAGTGTTGTTCCATCCAAAACAATCTTTTTCATGGGACCAAGAGAGAGATCTCATATGAAGGATGCCTTGGATATCTTGTCTTTGCCTTTCTAGGATTTGAATAGGCCAGTCCTCAATAGGGATCCAATATCTACCAACCTTTGAATTACCAGTATGGTACCGATAGTAATTAGCCACCTTTATCCAGTTAGCTCGGTGAAGCTCCTCCATCCAAGGCCTCCAATCGAGAAACTGAGTTATCAAAGGCTTGTGACCATCCCAAGAATCTATCCAAAAATTTTCTTGTTGACCATTATGAATGATCCAAAATAAATTTTTCTTTATCAAATCCTCACCAGTCTTAAGAACTGCTAAAATGGGAGAACCTTTGGTAGGAAGTTGATAGCGAACAAGGTCTTCAAGACTTTTGTTCTCAACATATTTAGCACGGAGATTATTGGCCCAAAGAGCATTGGGGTTATGCAACATCCTCCAATATAATTTAGAAGCTAAAGCTTTGTTGTTATTAATAGAAGACCAGAATCCTAACCCCCTTCATTCTTAGGAAGACATAAAGTGTCCCATTTCACCAAGGCCCATTTTCTTTTCTCCTTAGTACCACTCCAAAGGAATCGATGACTGATTTGATCCAGTTCTCGAAGAACAACCTTTGGGATATTCAACATGAAAGAAACATAAATAGGAATAGCTTGAAGGACTGATTTTACCAAGGTGATTCTACCCCCAGAAGAAAGCCACCTGTTGGTCCACTTTCCAATTTTCTTCTTGACTTTGTCCAACAACCAATTCCAATATTTATTTTTTGCCTTTGAATATTTATGGGAATACCTAAATAAGTGATCGGAAGGGAGGTCTTATTATATATTAATTTATCCAAGACCATGGATTCCTGTCTAGAAGAGCAGTGAAAGAAAATAACTTTAGATTTGTCTTCATTGATCAACTGCCTAGTAGCCTTAGAAAAATAGCTAATGATTTGCTTAATATTAGAAGCTTCCTTAACTGTAGCTTTACCTAAAAGAGTAGAGTCATCAACAAATTGAAGATGAGAGATAGGTCTAGCTCCATGAGCAATGGTAACTCCCTCAAGGGTTTTTTTTCCCTCTTTTTGGTTATAGTCCTACCCAAGCATTCAACAAGAATGATGAATAAATAAGGGGATAGCGGGTCACCTTGCCTAATACCTCTGGAAGCTGGGAATGACTGAGAAGGCCTACCATTGATAAGAACTAAGTAGGAAACTGAAGAGATACATCCCATAATCCAATCCATCCAATCCTTAGAGAAACCAAATTGCCTCAAAACTTTGATAAGGAAGTGCCAATCCACTCTGTCATAAGCTTTGGATAAGTCTAACCGAATGAACATGGAAGGAGATTTTTGCATATCCATGGAATGGATGGCTTCCTGAGCAAGAACTATCTCATCTACTATTTGATGCCCTTCCACATAACCCCCTTGCTCAGGGGAAATAATCTTATGCAAAAGAGGCTTCAACCTTTCTGCCATGATCTTAGTAATGATTTTGAGAAGAACATTACATAAAGCAATAGGTCTAAAAGTTGAGATATGATCAACCTCTTGAGATTTTGGAACAAGAGTAATATAAGTTTTATTGATAACCTTCAAAATTTCTTTGGCTTTCCTGGCTTCTTCCACCACCTCTAATAAATCAGCATGAAGGATATCCCAGAACTCTTGGTAGAACTCAATGGGAAAACCATCAGGACCTGGGGTTTTCCCTTTTTGCATTTTAAAAACTACTTGTTGAAGCTCATTGATAGTAATAGGAGCAGTCAAAATAGAGTTCTCCTCAGAAGTGATAAGAGAAGGGATTGCTTGAAGAACATTTTGTTGAGAAGTTGAGTCAAGAGGAGTAGCAACAAAAATATTGGAAAAGTAATCGACAACAATAGAGTTCATGCCATCCCAAGTATAGACAACATCTCCAGAATCTGATTTTAGGGAAGAAATAAAGTTGTGAGATCTTCGAGCTAGAAGAGATTTGTGGAAGAAATTTGTGTTTCGATCTCCTTCTTTGAGCCATTGAATTCTAGATTTTTGCTTCCATAAGAGTTCTTCTCTTTTTTCCCATTCCTCTAACCGAGTTGTGAGTTTAATTTCATCTGCACTTCTATTCTCTCGTGAGGCCATCTAAATGGATTTTCTTATTCAAATTTTCAAGTTGAGCAATAACTTCATGTTTTTTTATGAACATCCCCAAACTCCTTCCAGTTCCAAGTCTTGATTTTGGATTTAATGTATTGCAATATTTTGGCAAAATAGAACATCTTAGTCCCATGCCTAGGCTTACCTTCCTTCCACCATTGTTGCACATGAGGTCTAAAGGAACTGTCTCTGAGCCACATTAATTGAAAACGAAAAGGAGAGAAACTCACATTGGTTTTCCACATTTCCACCATGACTGGCCAATGATCCGAACCAACATTGTTAAGAGTCTTCACTTTAGGAATGTGACCATGGATTAAGAAATTTTTAGAGAGCAAAAACCTATCCAATCTCTCCATTATACAAGCTAAGCCTTGCCTTCTGTTAGACCAAGTCATAAGGCCATTATCTGGTTGGATGTCCACAAGATGGAGGTTTGCAATATATTCGCTCATGAGGTCAGTGCTTTTGTCCAAATTTCTATTTCCCCCATTTTCTCATCCAGAGAGAGGATGGTATTGAAATCTCCTCCGATCAAGATCCAAGCTTCAGGAAAATGAGAGATAATATGAGTTATATCCTTCCACTGTCTTCTTTTTTCCTCCAAAGCAGTCGGAGCATAAACAGTAATGCAGAGCATAATTTGGTTGGAATGTCTACTTTGAATAGCTATAGCCAACAGACCCCAACTGCCAACCATATGGTGAATAACTACCTCTTTTGGGTCCCAAAGACAAGCAATGCCACCAGAAGTCCCCTGGGAACCGAGGGAAACCACTTTTCCAGCTGGCCAAATTTTACTGGCAATTGAGTCCATATCCTCCATTGACATCTTTGTTTCTTGAAGGAAAACAAGATGTGGATGATTTATCTGAATCATTCTTCTAATTTCATTTTGTTTTGAAAGACTCCCTTTGAGTCCTCTAATATTCCAAGTGATGATCTTCATTAATACCAGGGCTAAAAAAGTTGGGAAGGGCATTAATCTTACCTTCCTCTACAAGCTTTTCACCTTCTTTTACCATATGATATTGATTGGTCTTGTGACCTGCCTTTTTATTAGAATCCATCTTCAATTTTTTTCCTTATTTCTTGACTTACTCCAATTGAATCTGAGATGGCTTCTAACCTTGAAGAATGCTCGTACACAACCAAAATTTTACTAGAGGGTTCAATAGAGTCTATATTGGGACCTGTATTATTTGAAGTTTTGACATTTAAAAGATTGTTTTTCTTGTGTAAATTTTCTCCTTTTTTCTATTGAAAACCTTTGATTTGTTGGTTTGTCTCTGAGTTCTTCCCTTCATCTTTAAATTGTGTTTCTAAGATTTTTGTTTCCATTATTTCCTCTTCCTCACTTGGGACATCATTTGTGGAAAGGATTTCAAACATATTAGCAGATGACTTTGATTGATCCTTCATAACTGGTTTTTTCTGAGTGTTCTTCTTCTTAGGCATTTGGAAACCTGCTGAGTTTATATCTTCTTTCTTTTGATCAGGAATTTTATTTGGGCAAGCACTAGCCAAATGACCATATTCATGGCAAATTCTACAATGAAAAGGAATGTTCTCATAGTCCACTACTTGCTCCCAAGTGTCTTCCCCAAATTGTAATGTGATCTTTTTAGGTAGGGGTTTGTCAAAATCCATTAAAACACAAATTCGAGCATAAATAATATGTTCAAAATTTTGAGTACAATCAACAATCATCATAAAAGTTCCTAAAGAGTTTCCAATTGAAGAAAAAATAGTAGGATTCCAAAATTCAATAGGGAGGCCAAAGAGTCTAACCCACACGGGAGCTATAGAAGGCATCTCTTCTTCGGCTTTAAATTTAGTATGCCAGGGCTTCATGAAAAGCCCTACCCTTCCAAAAACCAGGGACCCCCTTGAAAAGTTTTCTCTCTATCTTCATTATTAGCAAATAAAACAAGAAAATAACCATTTGGATAAATAGAGATTTGTAACTCACCTTTAGTTTTCCAGATTTTTGCAGCCCAGAATTTGAAAGTAGATAGGCTTGAATGAAAACCCATGAACCGACAAATTAGTCCTCTTTTTTCCAAATCTTCAATGCCAATCTGAATGTTACCCATATCAAGCTTAACAATAGGAGTTCCATCAACTGCTTTAAGACATCCTGACTCCATTTTCCTAGGATCAATCTTAGGCATTCTTAGAGGTTTATGGGAAGCCCTAAGATTAATATTAGCATTGGGCTGAGGCTGTCCACCATGGAGGGCATCCCTAAAATTCATTTTTGGGGCTGAGTCTTCAAAATTCTTACCCTTGACAAGGGTTTTCATAGTAGAATTATTTTGTGGGTGCACCTTAGCACTAGATTCACTTGAGATCTGAGCCATTTTTTGATCAACTGCTTGAAACTTGTTTTGTGATCTCTTTAATCCTTGCCCTAGACGTCGTGGAAAGGTATGGTTTTCACTTTTCTTTTGTGCAGCAAATTGGAAGTCGTTGTCACTCAAGTTCACAACATGATCTATTGAAAGATAGATTTCTAACCCATCTTGGATCCCCTGCAACATATCCTGCTAAAATATTGAGCATAAACCACAAAAATATTGGCCTCTAGGGCCCGAAGGCCCTAAAAACCAACCTCTGGAGCTGCTTGCACTCAACCCAGATGAAACCCTCGCACAATCGCTTGCCAAAAATCTCGTTCACACATAGGGATGTGCTAGGATCTGTGTTGCTCCAAATGATCTAAAAATTGGTGGAGATGTTCTAGGGTTTTTCAGGCATCTACCCTCAAAATTTTAGCTCAATCCGAGTCCGGATGAGTGAGATATGGCCGAAACAATCTGAGTTTGAATGAGAGAAATATGGCCAAAATAAGTTCGACAGTTTGGGCAGTCTTATGAAAAATGTCCCTCCTCAAATTGTGTTCATTGTTGTTAAAAGTACTTTAATCCTACAATACTATAGGTATGTTTTCCATAAATATCATTTAATGCTTAGTTAAGTTTATCCTACGACATCTTCCACATACCTATAGTAGGAACATGGATCAAGGAGAAAAAAGAATGATCCTACCCCATGTGTAAGTGTCTTTTTGCTTACAACTCATACCATATGTAAGTATTTTTTAAAATCCTTAAATTTCGACATAGGATTCCCTTCTTGCAAATAATAGAAGTATTAGATCAAGATAAAATTAATAAAATCATCCATATATAGACATATTTTTTGTCCCATATCCATGGCATTGATCTGCATTGTAAATTATTATCGATACTTAATTAAAGTTATCACATCATTATTTTAATTATTTCTTACATACCTTATTAATGTCCATGTCTCTCTTAGATTTCGTAGTAGTTTCCAAAAATAAATGGAATCAACACATTACCTAGTATTTCTAAAAAATAAATATACTCAAAGAAATGTACATAGTATATGGGAATGCCCATAGACACCAAATAATATCACTATCAAATAATATAATTACATTCCAACCTATTATAAAATGGTTGGTATAAGGGTGTATTTATACTCAAATACAAGTTACTATTTGATCAAGGTTAAGTGACCAATATTTAGGTTTAGAATAATAAAATACTATGAAAATAACATACTCAAGTTTTACAAGGGTTTGAATGGCTTATATCTACAAAACAATACAAAATTCAATCATGGCCTCAAAATAATATTAACCACCACATATTTCAACATCACCCCTTAAGTTGAATGAAGGACACATAGAGAGATATTTATTTTTCATACCCCTTAAGGGTCACTCTTCCACAGCAAGTAGCTCCTACATGTGCACAAAATAACCTCGAGCATGACCTTGGTTCAAATATTTATTATCTACTTTGTTGAATCCATAAAAACAAGACCAATAATCTCATGTGAATGAATCTATCTCATAAGATGCATCCAAATATCAATGTGCTTATTTTAATAATGAAATACGAGATTATGAACAAGTTGGATGATGCTATATATGAAAGAGTGTTTGGAAAACTTTGAGTAATGTCAATACCCTCCAAAATCATAAGCATTTGGAAAATATGCTTGGCTTTCTTATTGGCAACATAATATTTAGCTTCTACAAAATATAAAGATATGTTAGATTAGCAACTAGAACACTAATAAATAGGATCAAATCCCATATAACACAAATATTATGGTGGATATTCGCTCATCCAAATCATTGGCCATATCAGTATCTAAAAATCCTATTAAATTTAAAGGAAAACTAAGTAATGAGTGAAGAACACAAGCTTATACTGAGAGGAGGGGGTGAACAAGTATAAGACCACTTTTTACTTTTCTTTCCCAATCAATATTATGCAATGTATAGATAGCAATATCAACAATAGTAATCAAAGCAATGCACAAATCACCACACACAATAGAGACACCAATTTTACGTGGTTCACCCAATGTGGGCTACTCCACGGAGAAAATATTTCACTAAAATTTTCTCAATCAATATCTTGGGAATCCTTTCCCTATTACAATGTTTATGGATCTCTATCCAAAGGAGACACCAATCCCCTAATCAAGTTCATGGATCTCTATCCATAGGAGAACTCCTTTCTCCTTAGCTCTGACTGGTGATCTTCTAGAAGAACTGTTTCCCCCACTACTCTGGCTAATGGATCTCTATCCACTGAAGACTCCTGTCCTCACTGCCCTGGCTAATGGATCTCTATCCACTAGAGACTATCATCCTCTATACTCTATCACCTCCAAAGCTCTATCTCAAATCTGTACTAAACACAGTCCTTTGGTCTAGCACAAATCTGCTCAATCTCTGTCTCTGGTCTGGCACAAACCTATCCTCAAATCTACACCAAACTCCCTAATCTAAACACAGTCCTTCGATCTAGCACAAATATGTCCTCAATATCTATCCTCTAATCTGCACTAAACATAGTCCTTCGGTCTAGCACAAATCTATCCTCAATATCTGTCCTCAAGCCTTAGCACAAAGCTTGACTCAATCACAAATCAACTCTGCTAGATCTACCCCAAACCTTAACTCAAGGTTTGAACAAATCAATCAATCAACTCTGCTCACAAGTCTACTCAAAGACTTATCTCAAATCTGCCTTGTAAGCTTCCACAAAAGCTCACACTAATCTGTCCACAAGTCCTCTCTAGAACTTGTCCAAATCTGCTCTACAAGTCCTCACTAGAACTTGTCCAAATATGCTCAATAAGTCCTCACTAGGACTTATCCAAATCTACTCAATAAGTCCTCACTAGAACTTACCTCAAATCTACTCAACAAGTCCACACAAACTTTCCAATATCATAGAAACATAAAGAGAATTTTTAGAGACTCAATATGCTTCACATTCATCACAATACTCAATCACTTTCAATCACTCTCATAGAAACATAAAGAGAATTGTTAGAGACTCAATATGCTTCACATTCACCTCAATACTCAATCACTTTCAATCACTCTTTTGAAACATATAGAGAATTGTTAGAGACTCAATATGCTTCACATTCACAAACTCTCAATCACTTCCAATATCTCTTTTATCACATAAACATATAGAGAATTGTTAGAGACTCAATATGTTTCACACTCATCAATACTCAACCTCTTTCTCAAATCAATTCAGAATATAGAACAATTTGTTTCATAGAACTTGAGCTATCACTTTACACATCCACTTGACTAGGCTCAACCAAATCTACTCAACCAATCACTTCAATGAAATAATCCTTGCTCACAAACCCTAGTCCAAGCATATGAACACTCACTCAAAATATTTCCAACAATGCTTATCAACCAATCTCACATAACAATGATACTCATGATATTTGCAAACCCTAATTCAAGTTCTTCACTCAATCAATGGCTTCAACAACAATGCTTATAAAACAATCTCACATAACAATGATACTCATGATCTTTTCAAACCCTAATTCAAGTTCCTCACTTAACCAATGGCTTCAACAACAATGCTTATCAAACAAGGTTTTATCAACAACTCTTTATTCCAGAAAACCTTGAAGCATTAATTCAAAACACACTCAACAAGGAAACCTAATTAAGTCCTTTTCACTCCAAAGTTGTTTTCTAGAAAACCAACCAATCAACTCAATCAAGGAAGAATATGCCCATACATTTTTCTTTGATGTAGAATGATCTTCAAAAGCCTAGATCAATTATCACAACTTTCTTTGCCAAGTACAAAGGGTTAGATGACAAGAATTATCACCCTAACACTTTTCACAAAACACAATGATAAATCAAATCCCAAATACACCTTATTGCTCCATATCAAAAATAAATTTCAACATCATAATTTTCATCAAAAATCCTCTTATAAAATATAACACAACTTCTACTTATAACTCCTTTCTTAAATTGCACTTATCAAATAAATCAATTTCTCTTTCCTAAGGTAAAAATAATGTTACCCTAGCAACATTCACTATTTACCACTTAGGTAAATAAAATAATTTATTTACACCTTATCCCTCCACACAACTTTGGCAAAAGCAATAATTAAAAATAAAATTATAAAAACCTTTTTCTGCCCTCTCCACAAATTGCGGGATTCGAACTTGCACCACTTGCCCTACAACAACGCCTTGGCCATAGCTTCCACACCGTGTGAGCCAAGCGCTCACCTTGCACACCTAAAGTGCAATAAGTGCTTTATTATCTCCACCTTTCCTTAGAGCCTATTGGCTCCCTCTTCACCTTCTCCCACGTAGCGCTTCGAAGGTGCTTCCCTCATAAAATATTGCACGAGCCTTTGCACGATGTTCACAGAAATTATGGTGCTTCTTTTCACAAAATATTGCATGAGCCTTTTTCATGGAGTTCTCGAAGATTATTCGAATGCCAATCTTTGGGATTTGGCTAAGGTATAAATACCTTTACCCTTCCATTCCATGCACGTCGACGGAGGTGAGTTTATGGAGGTCGGCGCTAAGGTTTTTGCATTTAAATATTTTAATTTATAAATCATTTAAATTCTTTAGAATTTAAATTTTATAAATTAATATTTAAATCTCTTAGCTTTATTAAAAGCCTTCTTAGGTTTTAATCAAAAACCTTTTATTTTTGCCCACCATGGTTTTAATAAAAACCTTTATGTTGCCCACCATGGTTTTAATAAAAACCTTTGTTTTGCTTCTCATAATATTAAAAAGAATATTATGAAGCCCTTTTTCATCAACCTCTAACATTGCTTATTTTGACCTTTTGACATCAGTGGTAGCTCACTTCTTGGCATCAATGACAACTTCATGCCTTGACATCAATGACAACTTTATGGACTCAAAATGTCCAACAATCTCCCCCTTTGTCATTGATGGTAACCCAAAAACTTTTTACCAAATCCTTGACCTTTTTATTGTTCTGCTCCCCTTGGGACATTGCTCCCCCTAACTCAATGCTCTCCCCCTTACTCAAATACCAAATCTCTCCCCCTTACTCAAATCTCTCCCCCTTTGACATCAATGGCAAAGGGTCACCTTTGGGGCTCGGGGCTAAGAATGAGTCTCTTAGCTTAGCCCCTCCCCCACCTCCTCTTGAGGTGGTTAATTCTAGGGTGGGAGTATTTCTACTCCCAGAAAGCACTAGTCTTTACCTTTATCCTCTTTCCTTCTCATCTGATCCTTCTGATTTCTTTGATTGTTCCAATTTTTATCCATATCCATGTCCATATTCCTGTTCCTGTTTATATCCATATTCCTATTTTTGTTCTGTTTATGTTCCTGTTCTTGTTCATGCTTGATTCTGGAATGTCTGCTCTACACCACTTTGTTGTGTGTCCATCATTATTGCACTTATAACACTTAATGTTATTATTCCTTGGAGGTCCAAATATCTTAGGATTTCTCCTAGTGAAGCCATATCCTTTTCTGTCATGAACCCTGCAATTCATTGCCTTGTGACCAAACTGATTACATGAGTAGCAATACCCATGGAAAAGTTGTTTGTTCCCATATTCCTGTCTTTCATGTGTCCTGCACTGTGAAGCCATGTGCCCAAATCTGTGACATGAGAAACATCTTCCATTGAAACTTCCTTGTCTTGACCTCATTGGTCTCTTAGTCTCTCTTAACCTATTCTGATTGTTGTTCCATATGTTTCTTCTTTGTGCATTGTTCCTTTCCTTGTTGAAATTTTTGTTGTCCAACTCATCCTCAGAAGTCTCACTTTCTCTTACACTATCTTCTTCTGAAGTTTCTTCTTCTTTAGAACTTGAGGTTGACTCTTCTTCTTGTTTCTTTTGAGCTTGTTCAAAACCAAGACCTATTTTATTTGTTGACCTTCTTTGTACCTTGATCATTTTATCCACAATCTTTGAACTCTTTCCAAACTTGTGTAGCTTATTCTTGGACTTTTCTAAATCTTCCCTTAGTAGAGCTACTTCTTGTTCTAACTTTTCACATTCTAAGACCTTTGCTTCTAGCTTATCCTTGAACTTCTTTGTCTTAGCCTTTGATTTGTCTAGATCCTCTATAAGCATTCTTCTCTCTTCATCACATTCTTGAAACTGAAATTCTAGTTTAGAGTTTTGCTTTCTTACCCTTTTTATTGTGTCAAGAGCATAAATAAGTTCTGCCTTAAGATCATATCCTTCTTTATCTGATTCTTCCTCTATTTGTTTACCTTTGATAACATCTTCATTCTTTTTTACTTTTTCTATAGGTCACCTTCTTCTTCTTCTAGTGCCATTAGAAGATTCTCTTTTGGTCCTACTAGTGCATCCTCATATTCATCATCACTAAAACTGAAACCATTCCTTGTACAACTATCTTCAAGATGTCCAAAATTACCACATCTAAAGCACTTGAGAATTATTGGTGTCCTTTTCTTAACTTGTTCTTTTTCTTCAATCATAAATAGGACTTCATATTTATCATTATCTGAAAAACTATTATCACTATCACTTGAGTACTTACTTGCCTTGTTTGCATAGTAGCTCCTCTTTTGTCTTTGAAAGAACTTCTTTCCTTGTCTACCTTGTCCATCCTTACCTTTCTTTTGGTGCCTGTATCTTTCTGATTCCCTGTTCCTGTGATCCTGTTTTTCTTCATCATTGTTATTTTTAGCTTCTTGACAATCAGTTGCATAGTGACCATACTTTCCACAATTGAAACATCTAACAAATTTTGTATCTTTAAATCTTCTTGAATCCTTATTCCTTCTACCATAATTAGCTTCTTCATCACTGGATGACTCATTGCTTGAATCTGACTTCTTACCCTTTGTCTTCTTAATAGCTTTGAATGTTGCTTCCTTCTGGGGATTAGGTTCCTCTTTTGTTCTTAACTCAAAGGTTGTAAGAATACCAAGCAACATATCTCTTGTCAAAGAATCACCATCCTTTGATTCTTCTATAGCAGAAATATTTTCACTAAATATTTTTGGAAGAGATCTTAAGACCTTATCACAAACATCTGACTCTTCAACATTAAGTCCAAGTCCTTGCATAGCATTAACAACCTCATCAATCCGAAGTAGATAAGTACTAATGTTTTCCTCATCCTTCATTCTTAACTCTTCAAATTGTCCTTTGAGATTTTGTATCTTTGCTTTCTTGACACTTTTATCTCCTTCATATATACTTTGCAACTTATCCCAAATTCCTTTTGCATCTTTACAATGCATAACTTTTATGGACTCTATTCTATGCAAACCTCTCAAAATTGCATTCATTGCTTTTGAATTGTAATTTTGTAGAAGCTTACCTTCCTTATCTGTAGGTGGATCAACTGGTGGTATGTATCCATTTTCAACTGCTTCCCAAATTTCATTGCCAAGTGCCATCAGGTAAATCTTCATTCTCATACTCCAATATATATAATCACTTCCATCAAATACTGGTGTTGAATTATCTGATGATCCATTCTTAGAATCCATTGTGTTCTTGAAAGCTTTTCCTTCAAGCTATTAAACTCTTCTGAAGGAACCCGCTCTGATACCAATTGAAGAACACAAGCTTATACTGAGAGGGGGGTGAACAGTATAAGACCACTTTTTACTTTTCTTTCCCAATCAATATTATGCAATGTATAGATAGCAAATATCAATAACAATAATCAAAGCAATGCACAAATCACCACACACAATAGAGACACCAATTTTACATGGTTCACCCAATGTGGGCTACTCCACAGAGAAAATATTTTACTAAAATTTTCTCAATCAATCTCTTGGGAATCCTTTCCCTATTACAATGTTTATGGATCTCTATCCAAAGGAGACACCAATCCCCTAATCAAGTTCATGGATCTCTATCCACAGGAGAACTCCTTTCTCCTTAGCTCTAGTTGGTGATCTTCTAGAAGAACTATTGCCCCCACTACTCTAGCTAATGGATCTCTATCCACTGAAGACTCCTATCCTCACTACCCTGGCTTAATGGATCTCTATCCACTAGAGACTGTCATCCTCTATACTCTATCACCTCCAAAGCTCTATCTCAAATCTATACTAAACATAGTCCTTCGGTCTAGCACAAATCTGCTCAATCTTTATCTCTGGTCTAGCACAAACTTGTCCTCAAATCTACACCAAACTCTATCCTCAAATCTATACTAAACATAGTCCTTTGGTCTAGCACAAATATATCCTCAATATTTATCCACTATACTAAACATATCAGCACAACTCTCAATCTATCCTCCACTAAACATATCCTTAGATCTAGCACAAATCTATCCTCAATATCTGTCCTCAAGCCTTAACACAAATCTTGACTCAATCACAAATCAACACTGCTAGATCTACCCCAAACCTTAACCCAAGGTTTGAACAAATCAATCAATCAACTATGCTCACAAGTCTACTCAAATACTTGTCTCAAATATACCTTGTAAGCTTCCACAAAATCTCACACTAATCTATCCACAAGTCCTCTCTAGAACTTGTCCAATTCTCATAGAAACATAAAGATAATTTTTAGAGACTCAATATGCTTCACATTCATCACAATACTCAATCACTTTCAATCACTCTTTTAGAAACATATAGAGAATTGTTAGAGACTCAATATGCTTCACATTCACCTCAATGCTCAATTACTTTCAATCACCTTTTTAGAAACATATAGAGAATTGTTAGAGACTCAATATGCTTCACATTCACAAACTCTCAATCACTTTCAATATCTCTTTTATCACAGAAACATATAGAGAATTGTTAGAGACTCAATATGTTTCACACTCATCAATACTCAACCTCTTTCTCAAATCAATTCAGAATATAGAACAATTTGTTTCATAGAACTTGAGCTATCACTTCACACACCCACTTGACTAGGCTCAACCAAATCTACTCAACCAATCACTTCAATGAAATAGTCCTTGCTCACAAACCCTAGTCCAAGCATATGAACACTCACTCAAAATATTTCCAACAATGCTTATCAACCAATCTCACATAACAATGATACTCATGTTCTTTGCAAACCCTAGTTCAAGTTCTTCACTCAATCAATGGCTTCAACAACAATGCTTATAAAACAATCTCACATAACAATGATACTCATGATCTTTTCAAACCCTAATTCAAGTTCCTCACTTAACCAATGGCTTCAACAACAATGCTTATCAAACAAGGTTTTATCAACAACTCTTTATTCCAGAAAACCTTGAAGCATTAATTCAAAACACACTCAACAAGGAAACCTAATTAAGTCCTTTTCACTCCAAAGTTGTTTTCCAGAAAACCAACCAATCAACTCAATCAAGGAAGAATATGCCCATACCTTTTTCTTTGATGTAGAATGATCTTCAAAAGCCTAGATCAATTATCACAACTTTCTTTGCCAAGTACAAAGGGTTAGATGACAAGAATTATCACCCAAACACTTTTCACAAAACACAATGATAAATCAAATCCCAAATACACCTTATTGCTCCATCTCAAAAATAAATTTCAACATCATAATTTTCATCAAAAATCCTCTTATAAAATATAACACAACTTCTACTTATAACTCCTTTCTTAAATTGCACTTATCAAATAAATCAATTTCTCTTTCCTAAGGTAAAAATAATGTTACCCTAGCAACATTCACTATTTACCACTTAGGTAAATAAAACAATTTATTTACACCTTATCCCTCCACACAACTTTGGCAAAAGCAATAATTAAAAATAAAAATTATAAAAACCTTTTTCTGCCCTCTCCGTGAATTGTGGGATTCGAACTTGCACCACTTGCCCTATAGTAGCACCTTGGCCGTGGCTTCCATGCCGTGTGAGCCAAGCACTCACCTTGCACACCTAAAGCGCAATAAGTGCTTTGTTATCTCCACCTTGCCTTAGAGCCTATTGGCTCTCTCTTCGCCTTCTCCCACATAGTGCTTCGAAGGTGCTTCCCTCCTAAAATATTGCACAAGCCTTTGCACGATGTTCACATAAATTATGGTGCTTATTTTCATGAAATATTGCATGAACCTTTTTCATGGAGTTCTCAGAGATTATTCGAATGCCAATATTTGGGATTTGGCTAAGGTATAAATACCTTTACCCTTCCATTCCATGCACGTCGATGGAGGTGAGTTTATGGAGGTCAGCGCTAAGGTTTTTGCATTTAAATATTTTAATTTATAAATCATTTAAATTCTTTAGAATTTAAATTTTATAAATTAATATTTAAATCTCTTAGCTTTATTAAAATCCTTCTTAGGTTTTAATCAAAAACCTTTTATTTTTTCCACCATGGTTTTAATAAAAAACCTTTTATTTTGACCACCATGGTTTTAATAAAAACCTTTGTTTTGCTTCACATAATATTAAAAAGAATATTATGAAGCCCTTTTTCATCAACCTCTGACATTGCTTATTTTGACCTTTTGACATCAGTGGTAGCTTATTCCTTGACATCAATGACAACTTCATGCCTTGACATCAATGACAACTTTATGGACTCAAAATGTCCAACAATGAGTTTGCATCTAATATGTCCCTTTGATGTACCTATGAATCCTCTTGGCCATAGTCTAGTGACTCTCTTGGGGGATGTACATATACTTGGAACAATAGTTGATAGTAAAGGATATATCAGGTCATGTGTAATATAAAGAATTCCTCCCATATCCATCAAAGAAGTTGTACAATCATCCCCAAGCTTCAGTCTTGAGGTGAAAGGATTCCAAAATGATTTGCAATCCTCCATCCTAAAATGATTAAGATAATCTAGTGCATACTTAAACTATGAAATAATGATTCCAAAATCTATTTCATCAATATGAATCCCAAAAAAATAGTGCAATAACCCTAAACTTTTCATCCCAAAGATATAATAAAGCCATGATTTTATGTCCTCAATCAAGATAATAGATATTTCTATAATGTGAAGATCATCAACATAGAGAACAATAACCAAAAGTCTCCCGATCTTGATGTTTGACATAAATATCGTGTTTAGCCTCATATCGTTGAAACCTACAACTAAGAAAAAAGTGAACCTTCTCATACTAAGAATGGGGTGTCTACTTAAGTCCATTTAAGGACCTAGTTAAATAAGTAGGTCCCTCAATCTTAAAACCAAGTGGCTACTACATATGAATCTCCTTATGAATCTTGACATGCAAGAATGCACTCTTCACATTCATCTAATGTACCTTCCATCCAAATGAGGTTGCTATAGATGTTGGAATTCAAAATACTTTCTAGAATGAATAAAAGCAATCCATTCACTCAAATATTATACAAAAAGTGAAAAGAAGAACATAAAAGAGAGAGATATGGTGGACACTCATAGGTGCCATAAATAATCACTATATTCATAGATAAAATTACATAAACACTCCAATAACTAAATGAGGAGTGTGAGGGGTATTTATACCAATACAAAAACCTCAAATACATAATAAAATTTAACCTTAGTCTACATAAAAAGAGGGATTTAGATTGATTACAAGTTATAAAGTCCATTTAACCATAGTCCATAAGGCTTACATAATAAAATATTATAATTAATTAATACATTGTACAATGAAATGCCCGTAGGCCTATATAGTGCATCATACAATGTCAACCTTAGCATTGAATCATATTATTATTTCAACACCCCTCATAATCTAAGCTAACGAGCCAAGGAGAGAATATATTAGTGATAATAATACCTTTCCTCCATAGTGGATGCTCTAATGGGCCTCTATAGTTGAGACATGTCCTTTAGAATATCCCTCATCATTTGGAAGACATTCATCGATCTTTAGAAACTCAACTTCAATCATTTGTAATTTTAGCAAATAGTTCTTTATTATATGTCCCTCCCTATTACAATATTTACAAGTGGTGTTTGACTTCTTTGAAGACTTAGCCTAAGCCTTGATCCCCTAGGTCTTAGACTTCTTAAAGTTGAATTTCTTTGTGTGAGCCTGTATTTGTGGAGCCCTACCATAATTTTGCATTACGATCTAAAAGTAAACTAGGAAAGAAAAAATGATCAAGAGTAAGTACTCTGAGATTTTAAGAACATAGAAATCATATGAACCATTAGTTTTAACATCTGAAAAGAGGGAGAAATATTAGCAAGGTCAATCTTCATTCATTCTATATCTTATTTTCTTTTGCATCTAGAATATACAATATCTGCCCTTAATACCTTGAATCTCATAAAATAGTCCTCAACATTATTAAACTCAAGCATTTTAAGAGGGGAAAGCTCTAATTCCAAGTGACTTACTTTAGTAGTATTTAATTTCTCAAAAAACTCATGCAATTTTGACCATACCTTGATAGGGTCACTCTTCTCTTTGATGTGGAAAATTAACTATGGTTCAATCAACAAGGAAAATAGACCAAAAGCTTCTTCTTCTCTTTGATGGCAAGTTTCTTTGTAACAACTATTTTATCCTTTTAAAATATGCACCATAGGTTCTTATGGCATAGAAATCCAAAAATTTGAGTTGAATAATTACTATAGTTTAATCTATTAAGATAAATATCTAAGACCTTAAGATCCATCTTACACAACCCAACCCCTAACACCACAACAAGTTTGTGAACTAATGCCATTAGTATATAGGGATCAAAAAACTATACAATTTGAAAAAAAGGCTCAAAATGCTTAAACAAAAGTTATGGCCTTTAGAATTTTTTCTATAATGGTTCCCAAATATATAAAAATTAAAGATCCAATCATTAAAGAGAAGAAAACCAATTGCTTCCTACCACTTGGAGATCCATGATTCCCTAGTGCCTTCCACTTATTGCTCACCACATTAGCACCTCTAAACCTGTGTAACTATTACACTTAGCCTTCTCCAATTTGTCAAGTTGGTATTAATATAATAAAATTGGTTTGATGTACCATGAAAGAAGGTTATATAAGCCACCATGTTTATTGAATATCCATTATGATCAATAGATATTACCATGGTTGGGACTCAAACTTGGGTCTCATGAATGTTTAATGCCTTGGTATAACCAAGATAGCCAACTTACATTTGAGAATATCAATGCCTTGACATATGCATTACCTTCGCTTCCTAGAAAAGTGATAAAATAATGTCACAAAATGTGTCTTCTAGGGATTTTATCTAAGGACCTCAAATTCATTGATCTAGCAATTGGTGTCGATGACTGGTGGCTTCTAGATTTTCTAATATGGTTGGGCTAATAACTTACATAATTGATTGGGATACATGGCCCATTGGTATCCATTCCACAATGCCTTCATTAATAATTCTATATAGAGTGCCTTCCAACTCTTATTATCTACCTTGGTATATCCACTACACTCTACACATGGTGTCTACTCTTCATGAAGAGTAGCATTAGTGTCACAAGTTGAATCAGTTTTTAACATGGTTAGGGCACACACAAATACTACACATGCCAAAATAAAGGTGCTAATACTTATTTTAAATTTTAAACTATTATACTTTATTTTGTTTCTAATTGGTCTTGGACAAGATTCAAGGAGGATCTTAAAGATAAAATTAAGTTTTTATGCAAATATGCAGCATACCTTGAATAGAGGAAAGAAGTTTTCTTCTATGCTTCTTATGCTGAAAAAACTTATGAACCTTTGAAGATAAATTCATCCAAGGTTTTAGAAGAATAATCAAAGCCTCTGAATAAAATCCTTGCATGACCAAGTAAAGCTACTCCTTACCTACTTTGATACCATATTAGAATTCATAATACTTTCTAAAAATTGATAAAAGTAATCCATCCACTCAAATCTAAGTTGTAATCTTACTGTAGTGGTAAGGGTTTTGGTATCTCTTTGGGAGGTCAAAGATTCAAAACCCTCTCAATATGAGGGAATAAATACCTCTCATAAAAAAATATGTACACTCATTTAAAAAATCCATCCACACAAACCTTATACAAAAAGCAAAAAGAACAAAATAGAGAGATATGGAGGGCACCCATAGGCATCACAAATAATCACTATATATGTAGATAAAATTACACAACACTATAATAATTAAATGAGTGTGAGGGGGTATTTATACCAATACTAAAACCCCAAATACATAATAAAATTTAACCTAAGTTGACATAACAATAGGGAATTATGTTAATTACAAGTATTAAATTGGGTTTAACCATAACAAGGTTTACCATAGTCCATAGGGCTTACATAATAAACTATTATAATAAATTAATACATTGTACAATGAAATATCCCTAGGCCTATCCAATGCATCATAAAATGTCAATATTGACCATGAATCAGATTATAATTTCAATAATATAGAGAATCATCCTAACATAATCTATCCTAGAAACTAGAGAAAACATCTCATTATAATCAGTGTTCTCCTATTGAGATAATTTCTTAGCAATAAGGCACACCTTATGCTTCTTCACCTAGCCATCCAAAATATGCTTAGTCTTGTAGGCCCATTTGCATCCAACCATATTCTTCCCTTCTAGAAGAAGAACAAGCTCCAATACCATATTGTTATTATAGAAATTGACGAAGCAATTATTCATTCTGATTGATATCAATATAAAGGTTACAATGTGGTTATGAGTTGGTTTATCTAACCAACTTGGTGGTTAATAAACCAACCTAGAGAGCGCCTACGAGCGCTATTCTTTTGCTTTGCTAATAATGTAATGTATATAACATATATGCTAACATCCCCCCTTATTACATTATTGGCAAATTCCAATAGTATCTCAAAAATTTTTCATATTTGATACGCCCAAGTGCTTTGGTAAAGATATCGGCAACTTGCGCATCAGTAGGAATGTATTGAAGTTGTATATGGTGCTTGGGAACTTCATCTCGAATAAAATGACATCTGGTATCAACATGTTTGGTACGTTCATGAAAATTTGGATTTTTGACAAGATTCAAAACACCTTGATTGTCGCAAAACAAATGAAGAGGAAGATTCTTTGGAAGGCCCATGTTTGTAAGAATGCGACTTAACCACATTATCTCGCAGACTGCTTCACTGGCTGCACGATATTCTGCTTCTGTAGAAGATAAAGCAACCACATGCTGCTTCTTACTGTGCCATGAGATAGGTCCAGATCCTAGATGAAAAACATATCCAGAAGTGGATTTACGATCATCAATAGATCCAGCATAATCCGAGTCTGTGTATCCTAGTAAGAAAAACTTATTATTCTTTCTATATTCCAGACCATAATTTGTACTACCACGAACATAATGAAGAACTCTTTTTGCTGCTTTCCAGTGACTCATCTTAGGCTCTTGCATGAACCTTGAAAGATATCCCATAGCAAAACTGAGATCTGGCCTGGTATTTGTCAGATATAGGAGACTCCCAATCAACTGGCGATAGAGAGTACCATCTACCTGAGGTGATTCATCATATCATGATAACTTAAGTCCTTGCTCCATTGGAGTTGCTTTTGACTTACAGTTAGTCATCCGATATTTTTCTACTAAAGTCTTGGCATATTTCTTTTGTGTTACTCTAATATGAAATTTTTGCTGAGTAACTTCTAAACCAAGACAATAGTGCAGAAGTCCTAGATCTGTCATTTCAAATGATTGCTTCAAATCATTTTTCACTAAGTCAATCATTCTTTTCGAGCTTCCTGTTATGATCAGATCGTCTACATAAAGTACAAGGATCACTATATCAGAACCATTTTTCTTAATA
The DNA here is from genome assembly GCA_028583015.1 of Wollemia nobilis. NCBI lineage: Eukaryota > Viridiplantae > Streptophyta > Pinopsida > Araucariales > Araucariaceae > Wollemia > Wollemia nobilis. The sequence goes on from JAQPPZ010016822.1 coordinate 1,059,274, forward strand.
TAGAGATTTGCATCTGAAGGACTTCTTTTGAATTCATGCTGCACAAGGTGACTGTCTATCTTGATATACCAAGCTCGAGGAGCTTGTTTTAGTCCATACAAGGATTTGATCAACTTGCATACTTTTTGTTCTTGCCCCTCGACCACGAACCCTTCTGGTTGAGTCATGTATACTTCTTCTTGTAAGTCACCATTCAAGAAGGCACTTTTAACATCCATCTGATGCAACTTCCACCCAAACTGAGCTCCCATGGCACAAAGTACTCGAATGGTAGTCATTTTTGCAGTGGGGGCAAAAGTCTCTTCATAGTCTATGCCTTCTTTCTGAGCATATCCCTTCGCAACAAGTCGGGCTTTATGCTTATCAATAGATCCATCTGCCTTATACTTCACTTTGAACACCCATTTGCAGCCTATGGGTTTCTTTCCTGTTGGCAGATCGACTAACTTCCAAGTATTATTTTTAAGGAGAGACTTATGTTCTACATCCATGGCCTCTTTCCACTATGGTTTATCAAGTGCAGATTGAACCGTTGTGGGTTCATTTGCATTCAATGTAGACATATAAATCTTTTCTCCATCCTCATCTTCTTCTCTATCATTTTCTGTACCCACTGACAAATCATCAAAGTGTTGACAAAGTTCGTCAACCTCTGAAGTAGATTCCTCTGCTCTCATCTGTTGAGTCATACTACGAGTACATGGCCTATCGAGAGATAGATCTGGAAGGGATTTCAACTTAGCATCTCTCAAAGTGCTAGTATACCATTTTGGAACTTTCTGTTGTTGTTGTGGAAGTTGAACCTCCTTCTTAGGTTCTTCTTCATCTAGGTATACAGCTGTGGATGTGTCTTTTGATGTGAAGGCTTCATCAAATACAACATCTCTACTTACATGTGTCTTCTTGGTCTTAGGATCAATCAATCGATAACCTTTTGAGTACTCATCATAGCCAAGAAAGATACACTGTAGGGTTTTCTCATCCAGCTTCCTCCTTTTCTGTTTTGGAATGTGCATGAATGCTTTACATCCAAACACCCTTAGATGAGAAATGGAAGGTTTCTTACCACTCCACGCTCCTTGTGGTGTTTTCCCTTGTAGAGCTCTAGTGGGTGCTCTATTTAGGAGGTATAATGTTGTGTTTACTGCTTCTGCCCAATATTGATCCTCAAGATGTGCTCCCTTTAGCATACATCGAACCATTTCCATAATGGAACGATTTCTTCTTTCTGCAACTCCATTCTGTTGAGGTGTATAGGTTGTAGTCAATTGTCTTTTGATCCCATGTTTCTTAAGAAACTCTGAAAACTCTTCAGAGGTGTATTCCCCCCTCGATCTGAGCGGAGGGTTTTTATCAAACAACTCGACTCCTTCTCAACAAGTTTCTTGAATTGTTGAAAGTAGAGAAATGCTTCTGATTTCAACTGAAGAAAGAAAACCCACATCTTTCATGAGTAATCATCAACGAATAGTTGAAAATACTTTTTCCCACCATAGCTGGTTGGCATAGGACCACACAGATCGGTATGTACCAGCTCTAAAGGGTTTGTAGCTCGAGAGGAGCTAGCTTCAAAAGGTACTCGGTGTTGCTTCCCTGCTAAGCAATCTGAGCAAACTGGTAAGATAGATGAGAGTGGTGGAAGACCTTTCACCATCCCATATTTGTGTAATTCAAGCAAATATCCAGAACTGAGGTGCCCATAACGTCGATGCCAGAGAGAGGTGGCCTCCTTTGTAGTTGCAGCCAGAGCAACATGAGGAGTTGAAAGTGCATCGAGAATGAACAAGCCATGTTTGTAGGATCCGGTTGCAACATGTTTACCACTGTGGGTGATAAAACATCTCTTCTTGCCTTTGACAACTCGAAACACGACATCCATGTTTCTATCCAACATTTGTGTGACTGAAAGCAGATTATTGGCTAAGCCTGGAACATAGAGAACCTTCTCAATTTGACAATTACCATCAGGAAGGGACACAAAAATATCCCCTTCTCCCTTTACTTGATATACTTGATTGTCAGCAATTGTGACTGGCTTACCCTCTTTCTCCACAAAAGTATCAAACCATGATTTGTCCCCAGTCATGTGTTTGCTAGCTCCTGAATCAATATACCATACAACATCTATCTGGGAAGACGAAGTATGGGTCATGAGCACCTTGTGTGCTCTTTCAGAGTCAAAATCTGAATCGGACCCAGGAGAATCTGAGTCTGAGTTGGAGTCAGCATAAGCAACATGGCCTTTAGATTGCTTATGCTTATTGTATTTCTGCTTGTTCTTGCCCTTCTTCTGAGGACCTCTATCATTTAGTTGCTTGTTTTTGAACCAACACCTGTTGGTGTCATGGTTATTCATATCACAAATTTTGCAATATTTTGTATCTTTTTGCTGATTTTGCTTCCCTTTTCCTTTGGAAGAAGCACCCCCTTTTTGAAACTGACCTTGCTTTTTACCACTTTGTTGTGTGGAAAGAGCATTATCTAGCACATCATCTTTTTGGACCTGAGTTGCCTCCTCAGTCTGAAGCAAGTTTACCAGCTCCACAAATGATACTTGTCTACCAGAAACATTGAGAGAAGTGATCAACATCTTGTAGGAATTTGGCAATGCTCTCAAGATGATAGAGTTCAAGATATCATCATCCACTGGTTTTCCCATGGCATTCAATTTGGCTTTCAAGTCAGCCACTCTGCAAAGGAATATATCAACTGTTTCCCCAGAATTCATACTGAGATTATGTAGTTGAGTTTGAAGGTGTAGAATAGTGGATTGATTCTTTCCTTCATATACTGTGATCAAGGCATCCCAAGCTATCTTACTAGTTTTTGCATCACAAATATGAGGTTGCACCTCATCTGTAGTAGCAAGCAAGATAAACACGAGACTCTTCTTGTCTTTCTTATCCCAAGCATCTTGATCTGTTCCTGTTGTCTGAGGGCATTTTGTAGTGCCAGTCACTACATCCCATAAATATTCCAACTGAAGTATGGCTTTCATCTTTGTTTTCCATGGAACAAAGTTATGACCTTTCAACAATTGTGAATCTGAGAGATACTTATGAATTGTGGCCATTATGAAGGTTCCTTATATCACCAATTGGTCTCCCTTTCTTTATACCTGCCAGATATTTATATTGTAACCATTCAATATATACCCGCCCTTACGTGAGGGAAACTATAGGTATATATGAACAATATACTACTCAATATGTACTCGCCCTTACGTGAGGGAGACTATAAGTACATATGAGAAGCACAATATATTGAACATAGGCGATACTGAAAGGGCATCGTGTTGTTAATGACACCTACCATAGAAAGTTTTATTTCGCATGCATGGGGCGTAACTTCCCCTAAACACTTTGGAAAAAACTTTCGTCAGGATTTACGCCTAACAACAATCACGATGTGGGTATGAAATGGGGAAAAAAAACTGGTTTGCCTTATTTCTCCCCGATGATTTATAGAGAACAAGCTCAGACGTCATTGTTGCAGCTATATTAGGCGGCGAATACAGTAGTCCAAAGCACGACAACATTACCTGTAAGTGTGGACCAGAGGTATCTCAAATACCGAACGTTGTTGTGCAATAAATTGCACAAATAGGGTATAAATTTGGGGTCTTATATTTTGTTTAATTTATGATTGTGAATGCAAGAAAATAGAATATTTAAATGCAAAAGAAACAATCATAAATGCCCACAAATTTTAGCACCTATTACAAATCTAGCAATTATTCTGCCAAATGGTTTGATTTCCCCCCTTTATCTGACAATTTTGCAAATGAATCATGTGAAAAACTGAGATCTCCCCCCTTCGAATTGCAAAATAGACAAGGAGTGGAAAAAAAATACCTGAAAACCCCAAAAAAAAATTTGGAGCCTTCAAGGCGTCATTGGACTGCACAGGCGTCAAATGACCACTTTTGGGCGTCAACTGTGCTTTTCGGGCGTCAACTGTGCTTTTCGGGCGTCAACAAGGCACGACGGAGCGTCAAATATGCCACCCACCGTCACAATCTATGCGGGGCATCAAAAAATCTTACCCGTCGTCACAGTGCACGCAGGGCATCAAAAAATCTTCCCCGAAGGGACTTGAAACCGCAACCTACCGCCGAACAATCATCGCGCTTACCACGTGAGCCAGAGGGCCCGATGAGAACAAGCGGGGACCAGGTATGTATTAGCAGCTTTGGGGCCGAAGAAGGGAGAAAAAAATTTAATCCCACATGGCCTATGCGGCCACTATGGGAGTTCTTTAAAACTTTTGAAAGCTACTATAGCTTTCGGTTGCCTTCGGGCAACCACCCCGCCCTTTTGCCTCCACAACCGTCGAACCACGTCCCCGATCCGCTCTGTCTATGTCCTCGATCTACGTGTTCCCTCTTTCCCTCCCTCCTCTACTCCCCTCCTCCCCCCCCCATCTACGTCCTCATGTTCCCTCCTTGCATGCCTCACATGTTTATCCGCATGTCCTCTGTCCTCTGTCTATCATCCGTTAGGGTCCTCCAGTCTCGTGTCTGCGTTCATCAGTCTCGCGTCCGTCAGGGTCCTCCAGTCGCGTTGGCTGGTAGTCTTGTCTGCGTCCGTAGCTCTGATGCCATATAGAAATTGATGAAGCACTTATTCATTCTGATTGATATCAATATAAAGGTTACAATGTGGTTATGAGTTGGTTTATCTAACCAACTTGGTGGTTAATAAACCAACCTAGAGAGCGCCTACGAGCGCTATTCTTTTGCTTTGCTAATAATGTAATGTATATAACATATATGCTAACAGTTATTCAAGGCCTTTGCTCAAAATTTGTGCTCCATCCCCTTGGTATGAATCATACACCATGATATTTATATGATAACATTTTCTTCCTTTCAGCCACACCATTCTATTCAAGAGTATAGTGAATAGTCCTCTAATATGATATTCCATGAAGAGTCAAAAAATCATGAAAGGCATTGCTCATGTACTCACCTTCACCATCTAACCTAAGACACTTTATTATCCTATCCAATTTATTTTCTACAAGAGCCTTGAAATTCTTGAATCTCTTAAAAACCTCACCTTAATGTTAATAGTATACAACCATATATATCTAAAGAAGTCATCGATAAAAATAAGGAAGTACCTATTTCTATAAAGGGATGGTATACTCATAGGTCCACAAACATTACTTTGTATGATCTCCAAGGGGTGATTATCCCATCTTATAGTCCCTTTTGGAAAATTTTCCTTGTGATTCTTATCAATAATTTATCCCTCACATGCATGAATCAAAGGGGATATGTGTGGAAGTCTAGTGGCCACCTAGTGATGACTCATATATCTCAATGATCGATAGATTAGATTCATAAGCCTATGATTCCACCTTTGGCTCTCACCATTTGTATGTGTAACCATAGCCATAAATTATTTCTTCCTAGGAATGAAATAGTAGGAGTTGACCTTTCTTCCAACTTATACATTTGGTATGTATCATCACAACAAGCAAAAGCAACAGTTTTAAATCCATTATCCCCAATGATCAGACCAAAATTTTATTCATACAAGTAATGTAATAAATAGACAAGATATCAAGGATATTATTAGGAACATGAAGTACCTCATCAAAAGAAGAATATCTAATTTTGATCTCTCCACCTCCTACAACCTACAAAGAAGAGTCATTTCCAATGACAACATGCTCTCCTAAATGTGGTTTTTTGTACCCTTCAAGGAGGTGTTTATTCTCTATCATGTGCCTTATTGCTCCTAAATTTGTAATCCACTCATCAAAAGAAGTATATTTCTAGTATGTTGAATGAACATATACATGTTCCTATGAGTTATATCCATCAAATTTTTCCTCACCCTATGCATAGTAGAGAGCAACATTAACACCTCTTTTTTTTCTACTTCTTCAAGCTTCTTGATGTGAATCTAGTAGAATTCTACATTATGCCCTTCTTTTTTGTAATACTCACATTTTGGATTCTTGAAGGGCTTCTTGGGATTTTTTTTTTTTGTCTTCTTGTTATTTTGAGCTTTTGCATTCACTTATTTTGGATGAGCCTGATTTATCATAGATATACCCTTACACCTTTATCCTCAATCATAATGATGTAAAAAGTACTTGAAAATCTCATCAATTACTGGTGGAGGTGAATTAGGGAATTACACTCAAATCATCTCAAATACAACTATATCATATGTATCTAAAACATGTTGAAGACTCTAAAAAGTAGTCTAATATTTATCTTCTTATCCACAAGTTGTTGAGCTTATCTTCACACATTTGATATTCTTATTGGATTCCATATATCTTCTTTTAATTTTTTGAAATGACTAATGTACTCATCAATAGAATCAAAATATTCCATAGACAAAGTAGTAATCTTAACCTCCAACCTATTGATTTGTGTAGAATAAATACATTCTAAAACTTATCAAGCAACTCCTTTAAGATTTGTGGTGTTTTTGACATAGGTGTCATAGATCTTGTCAATATGAAGAGCTATAAAACTAAGAGTCTCATCATTCTTATCCCCTTAAAAAAAATTATTTCTTTAGAAACAACAATTCGAGGTTCCTCATTCACATGTTTGAATAACATTTTACTCTAAAGCAAAGCTTTAATCTTAATTTCCTAGGTATCATAGTTTGGGTCATTCAACAAAGGTACATGTTAATCCATAATTATATTGTCAAAATACAAAATATTGTATGTAACTAGAAATAACACCACCAATATAGAGATGTCAAAAAAATATTTGATTTGAAAAAAGGGATCAAAAAAAATTTGTATGCAAAATTTTGGTCTAAAAACACACAAAATACCTCGAACATCTTTGAAAATTTTAAGAAAGTTTTAGTATATCCAATGAATGGGAGATTGTGTGTCACTATATGAGTGGCTAAAGGGATGCCATTAATGCAATGATTGGAAAATGTATTGATAAATCATGTGTCCCCACTTGTCGTGATCAGGGACTACCACCTATGTGCTAACTATGCAAGCCATTGGATAGGGTACTGATGAACCGGACTACACAATTTTTCATATTTTGATCTGCTTTGTAATCTATAAACTAGACTATACCATTTGTCACTCTTTAATTCACCCGTGCTTTATCAAGTCTACTATTGATTGTGCAATTGTATGATCACATGATTTTATGAGATAGCAAAATATGATTGGTCAAAACCCTTTTTATACATGTCACCTAGAAATATTTTTACCATGTTAGTTGATATGTTGGCCCTTACTACATCATTTTTCACATCATCCACCACATTAGTTGTATGGACCACTATCACATCAACTACCATATCATCAATAAAAACTACCATGTTATTGGGTACCATGTTAGTAGGTATGTGTATAAACATGGTAATGTCATTGGGTGCCATGTAATCAAGCAATGGTATGCCATATAATCTTTCCACATCATCATATTTTATTTTAAAATAGTTTGGCATGTGCGGATCCTTGAACCTTTGACCTCCTCTAAAGCCAAGCACCTTAAACAAGCCTCTACTAGCTACTAAGGTAGAGGCACCTTTAAGGTAAAATTCACTTGTGTTCTTTTTAACTTCTTTCCATCATCTAAACGCCTTCCAAATCACTTACATGCATTACCTCAATGCATGTTATGTTGATATCCATGTGCACATGTGCCAAATATTTGCCACCTCCTTCCTTCAAGTAAATATTCCATGGTTTAAAATCCAATTTTTTTAATTTTAGAGGGAAACAAAAGAAACATTCAATGTGTAAAAAATAATACCTAGTATAAAATTGGGAATAAGTGTTGAACTAAGACCCCTAAAATTCTGCAAAGAATCCAAAAATATTGATGGTTTATTCACATATGCCACATTTTCTCTACACAACCATTTTTTTGAATGTAACCAATCAAGAAATCCTCTCACACCTATTCAAGAAAAATCATTGTTGGTCCATTTTAGCAACTTTTTCAAGAAGCTCGAAGGTCTTTACCATGCACAAAAGCCTTCCAATCACTTTTTTAGGACTAGGGGTCTATCAAAAGATGTTCAACCTTTTATTTTCTTCATTTATGACATCCAAGTAATGTATCCTCTCATCTATGCTATTATTGGACACAAAAGACCAAAAGAGAAAAGGAAATGGACTTTTTTAAAATTTGGTAAAAGACATGACATTCTTAAGAACCTCAAAAAAATCAATCCTAAAACTAAGGCACCCATTTAGTCAAAAATCTAAATTTTAATAAAGGATTAAGTGTCAATGAGAGGAATTAAAGAACTGTTGGACCAAAATCCGTCATACCTGTAGATAGGTGTTGTGCCTTGGATTTTAGTCAAAGTATAAAATTGGATGAAATGAGATTGTTCTTTGTTTCAACCTTCGGAGAAGGCTGACTTCTTGAATGGATTGTATGTTTTAAAGGAAAAGTGTTAAAAAGGAGCAAGGGTGAGAGAAATATATTGAAAAATGGATGGGATATAGTGTAAAATAATTGTATCTCACTAAGTAATATGTCAACCAACCAATTACATGATACTTAACAGACCAACCATTATCAACTACAACTATATACTCATTCAATTTAAACAAGTACTTTAATCATTCGAAGGACTTAAATTGTTAGTAATCTAGTAGGCGATCCAAACAATAAAATTTGCTTTAATAGAATAGAATAACAATTAAGTGTAATATAAATGACTTAAAGCAAAGCATACATAAAAACCTTACAATTATACAATAATGGAGGCCAAACAACTATCACTTCATTGATCAACAACAATATTAAAAAGCAATACCAAGCAAATACTAAAGAGCCAATGTTTGTAATGGAGGTCTCATGGTGTCATGACCCTCCCTTGGTAAACTTTTTCATATGATAGAATTATGAATTGATATGTTGTTTTAATGATAGATTAAATGGCTATATGATGATTAGTTATTATAAATGTTTGTTTTATTTAATAATATGATGCTACTAATGGATTTGCATGATTGTAGGACTAGGTATCCTCGTGGGTGGGCAAAATATTGACCACCAAGAATGAGGTGTCCCATGATAGAAAAAGGGAAATGATGGCAATGATAGTCAAAACTATCTAACGGTAATATCTTAGACGCATGATGTCCACATATAGGTATATTTCATGCATTTGCATTTTGTGATATCATTCATGCATTTTATGTGCTTGAGATTGAAGGTCTTCATTGCCTGAACAATCCATCCATTATAGAAGTTGATAACCTAGAAGTCATCGTAAAGGTCTTATGCATATTGGATAAGAAAATTTGGGAACAACGATGAAATAACCATCACCATTTGATTGCTATATATATGTCCATTGCATTTAACATATGGTAGTTTCTTGCGGTTTTAGATTACTTTAGATGAATATAAAGTAATATGGAATAATAAATATTGCTTATAAGAAAATGTTAATAAAATAAAATAATTAATACTTTATGTTATAAGCTTTCTTACAATTGCTAATGAAATTATATTAATAAATCATACTTATTAATATATTTTACTTTCTGAGATGATTTTAAAGATTTATGATTTTAATATTAGTAAAAATATTTATTAATATTAAAGCAAAAAATAATGTTTTAAACACCCATTCTCTCATACACTCACCCACACAGTAATTTGAACCTTGGACCTCCCAAAAAAGAGTCAAAGCCTGAACCATTGAACAATTGTGCTATCCCCATGGGACACCTTGTTATTTTTCTTATTATGTTAGGTTTGAATTACTCTTCAGTTAGATATTTTAACTTTTAATTTATTGTAGATTAAATGTATTTCATTTTAGTTTAAAATGAAATTAATTTTATTGTCTTTAATTTAAGATAGATTAAAAGGAATTAGTCTTTAGATTAAATACATTTCATTTTAGTTTAAATGAAATTGATTTTAATATGTGTTTGATCTCAGGTATATTAAGGGGAATTAATCTTTAGACTAAATGCAGTTTATTTTAGTTTAAAATGGAAATTGATTTTATTATGTGTTTAATCTAAGGTAGATTAAGGGAGTTAATATTTAGATTAAATGCATTTCATTTTAGTTTAAAATAAAATTGATTTTATTATGTGTTTAATCTAAGGGATATTAGAAAGGAATTAATATTTAGATTAAATAAAATTCAATTTAATAGATATTTATTGTGTTTGAGCTATTTTTGTTTGAAATGAATTATGGGGTTTTTTTTGTTGTTTTATGGAAAGGAATGATGGGATTCCTTTAGAAAATTATGGATTCCTTTATATTAAATTATGGAAGGAATTTATAGGGTTCCTTTATGTTTGTTTATGTTTGTATTTATGTTTGGAAAAAGAATTGTGGGTTTTTTTTAGAATAAGAAATTAGGGTTCTTATTTACTCGTATGTTTGGGAATGTGGAATTCTTGAGAGGTTATTTCGAGTACGAAATTGAAGGGCAAGGGAGTATGGGATTCCTTGATTTCTTATATAATGATATGCATAGATATATTGTGGAAATATATTAATGATATGCATAGATGTATTGTGGAAATATATTGTTTGTATGCATAGATATATTGTGGAAATATATTGTTTGTATGCATAGATATATTGTGGAAATATATTATTTGTATGCATAGATATATTGTGGAAATATATCGTTGAGATGCATAGATATATTGTGGAAATATATTATTGAGATGCATAAATATATTGTGGGAATATATTGCTTGTTTTCTTGAGAAAAAGGAAAGCATTGAATGTTTAAGTGGACGTGGAGTCCATCTATAGGGAAGAACTAGGAAGGTCTTCCTTGTATACTAGTTTATTTTAAAGCATGGAAAAATAAATTGGACGTGGAGTCCATTTGGGTGAAGAAATTTATGGGGTTTCTTCATGGGATTGTTTTAAAATAAAGTAGAAAGATAAAGGATCATTTCTACATGAATACTTGATGGACCAAGTATGTAACTTGTTTATATTCTTTATGCTTTGTTTTCTTTGCATTCAAATCATATAGAAATGCATTGCTAAGCTTTGGAAAGAGATAGGAATGAGTTTGAAAATATTTGTGGAAAATATGTTTGGAAAGAAGTATGGGCTTCTTTATGCTTGTGTTTTCTATGCATCATTGAAAATTAATCATATAGGAATGCATTTCTAATATTTGGAAAGAAGAAAATAGTTAGTAAATATTAAAGAAATAAATTGACTTCTTGGACATGGGATCCTTGGAGTAGGAGAAACTTATGGGGGTTTCAATTTCATATTTTTGGAAAAATACTTAAGAAAGGATTCTTAAGTACTTTGTATTGGTGAATGACAAGGTAATTATGGGGTTCCCATACTGTTTTGTAAAGTGAATTATGGATATTCATGTTTAGAGACATAAGAATCATAGGATTCTTATGTAATAACTTGGGTTTATTGAAAAGAAGGAATAAGATATTCCTTTATTTTGTTGTAACAAATGATTGTTAGAATTGAGAAGTAAAAATAGCTATTTCAAGGCTGGATTTTTCCCGAAAGATATTCCTAGGATAAAATATGTGCTATGCATGTATCCTTTATGGATCTTGTTTTAAATTATTTTATGCATGAAAGTATCTAGCTGATTATTTGAGTTGCTATAAATTGTATATGAAGAGAAAATGGATTTGTATACTTAATCATGTCATGCTTATATAATTGAAACACTTATGCTTTGATAGAGTAAGATGAATGTTAAGTATTTCTTTGCAATAGAGTAAGACTTATGTAAGTGTAATATACAAAAAAAGAGAAGTTGAGCAAAAAAGAATCTAATGCTCAATTTACTTTGGGGTTTTGAATTTTTCCTTAAGAGGATTATCTATAGGAAACCGGCCTAGTTAGACCCTAAGGGATAGTACCATGACTAAGGGAATTATGGTGTGACAATCCCTTAGGATTGCAATGGGCGCTTCGATAATGAACCATCAAAGTAAGACTTAAGGTGAGATAATCCTAGGTCCCATTGTAACTAGATTTTTGTGATGGAACCTCGATAGATGGTGAGGTATCCATGTGAGAGATTTCATGCGAATGATAGTCATAGGAACCCAATTGACTATGGGAAAACCTATGAGGGATGTCATTTGGTGTGACAGTCACTAGAAATCCTAATTGACTATTAGGCAACCAAGTGAGAGATGTCACATGGGTGATAGTCACCTCAATTAACAATTAGGAGGATGGTTTAATTGAGCACAATAGTTTTACACATGGTGTAGTGGGTAAAACTATAAGAAGCTTAATGCCTTGGTACTAGTAGTAAAGATATGAGAACTAGTAGTGGAATTGACATCCTTCTTGACATAATGGGATAGGGTTAATCCTATGCTATGGTCAAAATGTCCTTCAAAGGAATTTAAGGAAATGGGGGAACCATGTGAAGGCATCCTTTAAGTTGTATGGGTAATTTACAAGATGAACCCTAGAGTCTCTATAGGAGATTGGCCCCTCTTGTCCACTTGAGGGATGCTACAACATCTGGAACTCAAACAGTGGATGCAAGCTTATGTTGAATCTATTTGGTACATCTTGGAGAACCTTGTAAATCATTATCCTATTAAAAAATATATCTCTCCTAGGTTGGTTAGATTTGGATTGTTACACATGGCTCATTTATAGGTTGTGTATTGAATCTTGCAATGTAAGATTTACAATCAGTTAAAAAATTGTTAAAAAGATATATTGGCAAAAATGTTCTATAATTCAAGGTAGTCAACTTAGATATCATTCTACATTTGAATTTGAATTTAATTTAATTATTTCAACAAGTAGTTGTATGATTTCAACTACTTGATCTACAAGTAGTTGTATGATTTCAACTATCATTTTCATTCTCTAGTGTCAGTAACTAGATCCAATTGGTGAGAAACATGGTCATTACATGTTTGAGAGTAATATTTCTTGAGTTATTGAAAAAAACTAGGATCTTTGTTTTATCTACAAAGTTGTTATGGAATAAAACCATGACTTTAGCTTAATGATATCATCCTTAGACATGTTTTAGCTTTGTCTTCCCCATATTATATGTTGTTTTCTTTGTTTGCACAATCTTGAGCTCTAGCTTGGAGGTGTTGACGTCATTGTCGAGACATGCCCAATTTTGTGCATCTTAGTATCATGCATTGACTTGGAATACTTTTCTTACACAATATAGGGTTCTTCTTCCTAGCGCTTTCCTTTTTTTAAGTAATCATGGCTCTATGCAGGTCAGTTTTATGCATCATACCTTTAGCTTCAACTATCATCATGATTCAAGTTTTATGCAATCATGGTTTCATATAATGAACTTTTCACGTTACTAAAACTCAGTGTCATCATGTTGGAATTATCATTAGGAAGTGATTAGTTGTATGCAATGGTTACCTTACCTTTTAACTATCGTACAATCCCAATTTTATGCATTGATACTTCATGGTCTTGTGCTTCGATGTGGTTGTGTTGATGTCACTTTTTAAAGGTACCTAGTCTTGGACATCATGGCTTTGAGAATTTAGCCTTGCATATTTCTAGGTAAAATAAGCTTTGCATTGACTTTGTTGCTAATGTAATCCTAGTTTTAAGCATCCTAGTTATATGCAACCTTGAAACTTTTAGAAATACTTTTCGATCTTTTGTAAAAAAAAATCCAATTCTTTGAAATTCAAATGAGGTCATGAATTTGACCTGCATTCTTGGTGACTCATAAGATTTTTTGCTTGCAAAAATGAATCCAGATAGCCTTACTTTTGGATCATAAAATTGTGAATAATATGAGCCAAATGAGCTAGAAAATAAGCTAAGGAAAGGAAGAGTGAATATGGCAAAATGTAAAATTAATATCATAAGAAATAAGAAAGTTAGGGATTATAGAAAGTGGAAGACGAGATGATGAAGAGATATATATAGGTAGATGGAATAAGTAGTGGTATAAAGGGGAATAACTAAAAATATGAGGGATAAACAATACCATATGTGATATTATTTATAAGAAGTGTAAAATACAAAAATGGGGGAAGATAAGGAATTTGGAGTTAATGGAGCAATGTACATGTGGGTAGAAAAGTAAGAGGCAGCATAAATGGAAGTCAAGGAAGAAAATATGGAGAGATGGTGCAAGTGGACACATAAAATATGGTATCCCCAAAGAAAAACCTACCTCCATGAGCATACTCCACCGTAGCCAAAAGTTGCTTTAGGTCTAGGCAAGATGCCTTAGGCGAGTATTCCAAGTGCTTGTAGGCCAGAATTTACCATTATTATATCTTTTTTTTCTTTTTTTATGTAGTTGTACAATAACCTCTTCTATTTGTCACTTGTAGTAGTGCAATGCTTCAATCTTATCTTAGAACTCATGACTGCACTAAAGAGTATTTTTCTTGAAGTTTGGATCCATAGTAGCTTTATATAGAGCTCAAGTGGTAGTTCTACTAGCTAATGCTTTCTAAAATGATTGCATGATGCTTTCTTCTTACTTGGCTTATTTTTCAAAAAATCCAAAGCTTATGTGAATTGTTTATTCACATGCTTTATTTGATGTCTTCATGTCAACTAAGCTCTTTTATCTTGATTATTTTGTGTTTTATTTGCATCACCAATGGATCAGGATGTCATGTGTCTCATCTCACACATGCTTTGGTAGCTTGAATCATGTCATGCTATGATGTCTGAGTACATATGTTTATTCTTTCTATCATCCATTGGGCTACGAAGTTGAGGAAGGAATGATGGAGGGAAAGAAATGGTGGATGATGATACATGAAAGTTAATTAATGGAATGAATGGATGTGGGTAGAGGAATAAGGTTGTTCTCTTTTTCTATGCCTTCCTTACATTTATTCCCAGACAATGACTATAACGGATTGACACATCAGGTATTTTTGGGTGTTGATTTATCTTTTCTCTGCTCCTAAGGAGTTTTTATCTTTGAACATGTGTGTTAGCCATGAACAATGTTTCTAAGCAAGACTAGTAGCTAGGCTCCATATTTATAATCATCAATCCTTCTAGTGTGGCTTGCAGAGTTTTAGAAAGCTTATTCATCATCAGCTCATGTTTTATTTAATTTGTTCTTATTGACCCATGTCATCCTCTCATCAACTCTTCTTGATTTTCTAGCCATGAGTATTGAAGCTTGTGATATTTTAATATTAATAGATACTCACAATTGATGGCTAAACATGACTATTCTTCTAAGAAAACTTTCTACGGGTTGTCATCGTGCCATTATTTTTTCCATGTTGGGTTTAATTTTCTTTTTGTACGATCACTTATTTCCACCTATATATCATAGGCATATTTCCTTTTAAGAGTTGCTTTTAGCTATCCATATTCTTCAATATAGATGAGGTTTAGAACTTGATTACATATTCTAACTATCTTCTTGATACAAGGAATAATCATGTGACTTTGATCCTAGTTCAAGCATCCTCTTATTTGTACCAAAAAATTCTTAGACAAACTCATGTTGAAAAGAGGAGGCACATCCATAACCACAATATTTTGTACCACCATTAGATCTAAGCATCCATGTATCATCATTGGAAAAAATTTAGAAGACCCACTGCTTTTGCATATCTCTCCTTTAATTGGAATTTCTTAGATTCCATTGGACTGATGGTCAATCCCATACCTTTACAAATTTCTAGCAGCATAATTATGATTTCATCTTCTGGATCTACTAAAAAATTGTGTAGTATGCATCTCCTTAGAGAAATATATAGATAAAATGGAGTGGACCGAATTTTCTACATACCTAAGGATGATGTCCTCATTGCTAGACTTGATGGGATATCATTTTTCTTTGATTCTTCAAGAGATAACTCGACTAGGTCTACCCTTTCGACCACTAATAGATATTTTCTTAGATCTAGAATAGACTTTGTAGGGACCTTCTTGATTCCTCCTAGAACTTCCTATGTTGTGGCAGGAACTTTGAATAAATATTGAAACTGATTTACTGCTTTGATCCTCTATTTCTGAGTCATAGACAAAAAATACCTCTTAGATAGTTCAATCTTTTGAAACTCAATAGCTTTTTCTTTAAAATTGCTACCAAGGCATGTGATTGCATTTCTTTTTTTCCACTTCGTATGATTGGATTTCAAATATATTCATATTTATATACCACTTCTTGTTGGTTTTAAAATGGAGTTGTTCTTTCTTAGAATAATCATTCTAACATTGAGGTAAAAGTGACCTCCTCTTCCATCGTTTATTTTTGGGTACATATGATGTATGCATCTTCTATCAGCCTAGATACCACTATGCAATGGAGGGTTGCATATAGTCAAGATTTTTGCTATCTCTTGTATTATATCACTAGGATGTTGCTTAACTTCATCTTATATGGCATGTTCATCTTGAGATCTTGTCTTAGACTAAGAGAGTTACTCCTCCATCTTTCTAACATCTTCAACCAATTTTTAGATCATCACTCTCAATTCTTTCTCTATTTGGGATTGAACTACCTATGTAGTGGGAATTTAACTGACTATAGATGTATGGGATAGTTGTGACCAAGACTCTTTATGATATGATGTATAAGACGTATTTGAGAAGGGTCAGGCAGGTAAATGATGCTTCTAGGAGGGATTTTTCCTGTTGTGATGAGCATATTTTTGGCTATTATGGCTTCTTGAAAAACCTATGGAAACTTTCTCTCTTTAGACTACTAGATTAGGATATTTATGACTATAGTAAAGGTATGCTTGGGTGTGGGAAGGCTAAAATTCTTGGGATATTCTCTTCCAAGTTCTTTTAAATCAAACAATAAAGTCAAATATGATTTCTTGGGAGGCTCTTCAAATGGATGAAAAATGAGTAAGTAACAGGAATGGGTCTCCAATATCATAAAATTTAGTAATAAGAGCCTCAACCAATTTAGCCCAAGTACTATTGCTCTTATATTATAATGATCTATACCATAATAATACTTTGCCATTGGAAAATTGAACAAGTAATCTAGTCATTACATATTCAAAGAAAATATCGTATATAGTTACTAAAGAAGTTATATCTTGACAATGCTCATAAGTTGTTTTTACATTGTTGTCATAACTAGAAAGGATTTTTAGGAAATATAATGTTATTTCATGAAGGATTGGGACGTTGAGAGGATCGGTATCATATCAAGCTAGGTAAAATTGTTTGGCAAAGAGAATGAGATCCAACCTATTCCTAGATAATTCTAAGTTTGACCTTCAGGGGATTTGCTAGATGAACATACATTCTCTACAAATGAGATCAAGACTATTCATCAAATATTAAATTCTTTGGAAAAGTGAGATAAAATAATGATATTGGTCTCGTTGGGTATGCCAAAAACTACTATACTGTTGGACCAAAATCTACTATACCTGCAAATAGACGTTGCACCCTAGATTTTAGCTAAAGTATAAAATTAGATGAAACAATATTACTCTCTGTTTAAACCTTCAGAGAAGGTTGACTCCTTGAAATGATTGTATTTTTGAAATAAAAAGGGTTAGAAAGGAGTAAAGGTGAGAGAAATATATTGAAAAGTGGATGGGATATAGTGTAATAGCATTATATTTCACCAAGTAATATGCCAACAAATAAATTATATGATACTTAACAAACTAGCCATTATCAACTACAATTTCATATTCATTCAATTTAAACAAGTGCTTTAATCATTTCAAGGACTTAAATAATTAGTAATCCAATAGGTGATCCAAAAAATAGAATTTACATTAACATAATAGAATAACAATTAGGTGTAACAGAAATGACTTAAATAAAAGCATATATAAAACATTACAATTGCACAGTAATGGAGGCCAAACAACTATCACTTTATTGATCAGTAGCAATATTACAAACCAATATCAGGAAAGGACTATAGAGTCGATGTTTGTAATGGAGGTCTCATGGCTCATTTATAGGTTACATATTGATTCTTATAGCATAAGATTTACAATCAGTTAGAAACTTGTTAAAAATACAGATTGGAAGAAATATTCGAGAATCTAAGGTAGTTGGTTCAGATCTCATCCTGTATTTGAATTTGAATTTAATTTTATTATGGCTTGTTGATCTACAACTATCTTTTGCAAGTAATTGTATGATTACAACTATTATTTTCATGTTCTAGTATCATTAAATAGACCAATTGGTGAGCATTATGGTCATTACAGGTCTATAGAGATCTTATAGAAAAAACCATGACTTTGACTTGATGACATCATCCTTGGATGCATTTTGGATTTGTTCACCCCATATTATTTGTTGCTTTTTTGTTTGCACAATCTCAGGATCTAGCTTGAAGGTACTAATGTCATGGCCAAGACATGCCCATTTTTGTGCGTTGTGATGTCATGCATTGACTTGGAATATTGATGCAGGAGCATCCGGTGACAGTGTGGGCAATCTCGCATCCTTCAAAATTTTCTTCAAGTACTTGTATTTTGAATTACATTAATTCATTCCCGAGAGGGGAAGTTGTGCGAAGCAGAAGGGGGAAGTTTGTAAATTTTGTGCGTAAATTGAGTTGGGGTCGTGAAATCGTGACCTCAAAAGGCTTGGCGGGGCTTGAGCCAGTTTTGTCGCGATATCGCGACGTCGCGATATCGCGACCGTAGTCCAAAGCAGAGGAGGAGAGCTTCAGGCATCGCGATATCGCGACGTCACGATATCGCGACGTCGTGATATCATGACATTATCATTTGGCATTGAAGGGGGAACCTTAGACGTCATGATATCGCAACGTCGTGATATCGCGACGTCACGATATCACGACGATCTTCGAAGGCAAAGCGGAGGAAGGAGTCCTGTCGCGATATCGCGGCCAGTGTGAAGCCACCACGTGGCAGAGTCTTAAGGTGGCCCAAAAGCAAACACAAAATAGAAGGCGTAGCGAAGACTTCGATAAGAGGAGGCACAGTTAAAGGGGGAAGGGGGTCGCAAAATTGTGACATGTCGTGATTTCGCGACCCCAAGGGACTTTGGCATGTTGAAGACGCAGTTTGTCGCGATATCGCGGCCAGTAAAGGGGCGACACGTGGCGGTCGTGAAGGGGACACGTGGCGGTCGTGAAGGGCACGTGGGTCAAATTTATGGCAACAGGGGGAGAGGCTTGGAGAGATGTGCACGCGGACGGTTACGCGTATGCAAATCAAGTGGAAGGTCACGTAAATTGTGAAGGGAGGTGTCGGCCGCGAATTCTTGTTTGTTATTATTCGAGTTTAATAACATTTACAGGTGTTGGCTTTATGAAGGGGGATAGCAGTACGGAGGACAGGGAGAACGAAGCGGCCGATGCAGGGAGGCCATCAATGCAAGCTCTGTAGGAGATCGGGCAGATGGCATTTATGACAAAATTTTGAAAACCGGGAAGGAGGGAAAATTTGAACTGGGGAAATCTTGTTTGGTGGGGCATTGATTGCTGGGAGGACCGGGGGACCTCGTTAAAGAGACGGAATTTTTGTTTTCAGAGGAGGACGGTGGACGGAAGAACAGAGTAGAGAAAGAAAAATACCAGAGCATCTCTGGTCTTGTAAGCCTGCGGGCATTTTGCTTTTGGTGAAATGTAATTTTTTTTTCGAAGCTTTTAATGAAAATTTGGAATTTGTAAGTTGTGGGTTCTTCCCGTCTCCGTCAAGTGGTATCAGAGCCCGTAGCTCCTGAGCGTACAACAGACCACCGAAAGAGAGAGGCAGTTGTACCAGGACGTGTGGGAGGGCTTGAGTTCAGAGAAGATGCCTCCGAGAAGAAACCCGATGGGTGGCAGAGGCATGGCAGCGAAAGATTTTTGGGCTTTGTAGCGGCAAGTCCAGGCCCTGCAAGAAGAGCTACGCAGAGGACGTGAGCCGAGAAGGGATGCAGACAGTGAGGATGAAGTGGAAGAGGAGAATGAGTTTGAAGAAGAGGAGGAAGATGTAGACCCGGCACAGGCCCGGCTATACAAGGCCATATCCCAGATCGGGAAGAGGCCGAAGTTAGAGGTTCCCACGTATTCCGAGAACTTGAACCCAGAGGAATTGATAGACTGGGTGAATGAATTAGAAGAATACTTCGAATACGAAGAAGTTGAAGACCCTAACCGGGTCAGATTTGCTAAGACCCGACTGAAGGGTCATGCTAGCATCTAGTGGAAGGGGGTGTAGCTGGAGAGAAACCGAAGAGGAAAGGAGAGAATAACGAGGTGGGACAGAATGGTGGAGAAGTTAAAAAGATAGTTTATCCCCATTGACTATGAACTGGATCTACTACGAAAAATGCAAAGCTTGAGGCAGATGAACAGGACAGTTCAAGAATACACGGAGGAATTCTATAAAATCTCCATCAAAACCGGGCATTTGGAAGCTAGCAAGGAAAAAGTGGCCCGTTACATCAATGGGTTGAGACCGAGTGTGCAGGAGGAGTTGAGCTTGGTTCGGGTAAGCACCATCGAAGACGCTTACCAGTTTGCTTTAAAGGTGGAAGAAAAGTTGAACCGAAGGTTTGAAAGCAAGCCAAAAGTGAAAGAACCGGGAGGAAAGAACGGTGGAAAGAAAGAAGGAAAGGAAGAGGAGAGCAGCAGCCGAGGTCAGAAAGAAGAAGAGGAAGACCCAAAACCGCAAGTTCAGAATGATAACTACCCGAGAGGAAGGGGTAGATCTAGTCACGGGAATGAAAGAGGAGTATTCCATGGAACATGTTTCCACTGTGGAGAAGAAGGGCATCGTGCATTTGAGTGCCCACAACACCGAGAAAGAGTAAACAAGAAGCAGGTGGGTCCTGCCAGAGCGGTTGTGGTAGTTGAGGATGTTGATTCAGAGCATTCTGAAGAAGCTGAAAAGGGAGAAGCCATGATTGTGAGAAGGACCATGCTGGTGGATGAAGACAAATCTGAGCAGAGGAGAAGCCTGTTCCACACCCGATGCAAGAGTGCAGGCAAAGTTTGCAATGTGATCATCGACAATGGAAGTACAGACAACTTAGTTTTCGAGGAGATGGTTACTAAGTTGCAGTTGGAGAGAAGGAGACACCCGCATCCATATCGGATTGCGTGGTTGCGGAAGGACCACAGAGCTTGGGTTCGGGAACGAGTGCTTAGTCACGTTCAGTATTGGGAGATACCAGGATGAAGTCCTGTGTGATGTATTTCCCATGGATGCATGCCATTTGTTGTTGGGCAGGCCATGGCAATTTGATCAGAGTGCGGTACATGATGGCCGTGCAAATACTTATTCCTTGGTGAAAGGTGGAGTGTGGCACAAGTTGAAGCCATTGCAGACGAAAGATGAAAAGGTGTGTAGCAATGCCAGAATTTGTCTGGTAGAGGGCAGAAAATCTTGCCCAGAAGCGGGATTTGAGCGAATTGTAAAGGTTGTTGAGTGTTCGAAGATATTACAAGGGATGCAGACCGAACGGCTTAGAAGTGAAGGTCACTTCTCTTGTTACCCGGGAATATGATGCAGGAGCATCCGGTGACAGTGTGGGCAATCTCGCATCCTTCAAAATTTTCTTCAAGTACTTGTATTTTGAATTACATTAATTCATTCCCGGGAGGGGAAGTTGTGCGAAGCAGAAGGGGGAAGTTTGTAAAGTTTGTGCGTAAATTGAGTTGGGGTCGCGAAATCGCGACCTCAAAAGGCTTGGCGGGGCTTGAGCCAGTTTTGTCGCGATATCGCGACCGTAGTCCAAAGCAGAGGAGGAGAGCTTCAGGCGTCGCGATATCGCGACGTTATCATTTGGCATTGAAGGGGGGAACCTTAGACGTCACGATATCGCAACGTCGCGATATCACGACGGTCTTCGAAGGCAAAGCGGAGGAAGGAGTCCTGTCGCGATATCGCGGCCAGTGTGAAGCCGCCACGTGGCAGAGTCTTAAGGTGGCCCAAAAGCAAACACAAAACAGAAGGCGTAGCGAAGACTTCGATAAGAGGAGGCACAGTTAAAGGGGGAATGGGGTCGCGAAATCGTGACATGTCACGATTTCGTGACCCCAAGGGACTTTGGCATGTTGAAGACACAGTTTGTCGTGATATCGCGGCCAGTAAAGGGGCGACACGTGGCGGTCGTGAAGGGGACACGTGGCGGTCGTGAAGGGCACGTGGGTCAAATTTATGGCAACAGGGGGAGAGGCTTGGAGAGATGTGCACACGGACGGTTACGCGTATGCAAATCAAGTGGAAGGTCACGTAAATTGTGAAGGGAGGTGTCGGCCATGAATTCTTGTTTGTTATTATTCGAGTTTAATAACATTTACAGGTGTTGGCTTTATGAAGGGGGATAGCAGTACGGAGGACAGGGAGAACGAAGCGGCCGATGCAGGGAGGCCATCAATGCAAGCTCTGTAGGAGATCGGGCAGATGGCATTTATGACAGAATTTTGAAAACCGGGAAGGAGGGAAAATTTGAACTGGGGAAATCTTGTTTGGTGGGGCATTGATTGCTGGGAGGACCGGGGGACCTCGTTAAAGAGACGGAATTTTTGTTTTCAGAGGAGGACGGTGGACGGAAGAACAGAGTAGAGAAAGAAAAATACCAGAGCATCTCTGGTCTTGTAAGCCTGCGGGCATTTTGCTTTTGGTGAAATGTAATTTTTTTTGAAGCTTTTAATGAAAATTTGGAATTTGTAAGTTGTGGGTTCTTCCCGTCTCCGTCAAATATTTTGCTTGCATGATACTAGGCTCTTCTTCCTAGTGCTTGCCTTTATTAAAGTAATCGTAGCTTTTTGCATCCCAGTTTTGTGTATTGTACCTCCAGATTCAACTATTATTGCGATTCTGATTTCATGCAATGAATTTTTACATTATCAAAACATGATGGCATCATGTTGGTGTTGTCTCTAGGAAGGGCTCATTTTTTTATAGTGGTTACCTTACCTTTTGAATTCCATGCAATATCTTTTTTTTGCATTGATCCTTCATGGTCTCGTGCTCTTATGTTGTTGTATTGGCATCACTTCCTCAAGGCACCCAATCTTGGACATTGTGATTTGAGAATTTTATCTTGTGCATCTCAAGTGGAATAATATTTGTCCTAAATTTGTCACTGAAGTAATCTTGATTTTGAGTATGTTGGTTCTATGCAGCCTCGAAGCTTTTAAAAACACTTTGTCGATCTTTTGCAAAAGGAAACATATTTTTTAATTCAAATAAAGTCATGAATTTGACCTACAAGAACTTGTAAATGATTTTTTTGGAGCAAATCTATTGAATCCAATGAGATCCTTATAATCCAAATCCACCCAGGGTTTTACCAAAAGATCCTTCTTCTAGCTTTATCATGAGATTACAAAAATCTTCTTGGATGCTTCAAACATAGTTGCCCTTAGGATATGTCGTAAAATTCAATTTGCTAACAACAATTAATTGAATAATGAAGATTCACACTTACTCTGGTACCATGTTAGATTTCATAAAAGTTTTCAAAATGCATGGAATCAACATATTACCTCATATTGTTGAAAAAATACACACAAAGCAATACAAATAATATATACGATGTCCATAGACACCAAATAATCTCGCTATCAAAGAATAGAATTACACCCTAAACCATTATAAAATGGTTGGTATGATGGGGTATTTATACCCAAATACAAGTTACCTTTAGGTCAAGGTTAAGTAATCGACCTTTAGGTTTAAAATAATAAAATATTACAAAAATACCTTTTAAGGTTTACAAGAGTCCAAAGGGCTTATATGTATAATAAAATACAAAAGTGGGTTGTGGCCTAAAGATAATCTTGACCACCACATATTCCAATAATCTTAACCTTTAATATGCATACTTGACATCAAATGGTTGATCTCAACTAGAGAAATACCTCAACTTTGAAGGAGGCCTAGTTTCAAATCTTTCCAAGGGATGCATGCATAATTGTCAAAATTACTATTGTAATATACTATGCGGTTATGATGTAATATAGATGGGGTCTATTTGGATCACATATAATCACTTAAAAAAATTAGGCACATACTTGACATCTTGCTAAGGATTTACAAAAATAATTAATTGCACCTCACTTTACACTATCAAGTGAAGTAAAAGCATCTCTACAACTTTAGGAATATTATCTATATAGTCAAGCTTACAAATGCAAATTGCATTCCTTAACTTGTTTATGCATATTTAGAATTTCATAATACAATGAACACCTTTGTTTCTTCATAATATTAAATGTCTTATTTACAATAATGTTTTTTGGGATTTCAAACACTTCTTATGGTAGGGTTTACCTTTATTTTTTCTCCTTCATAAAAACCTTGTATATAGTCATCAAACCATTTAATTAAGGTTCTACCACAAGTAGCAACTTACCCATTTAAAAGGTAAAAAATATTTAAAATAATCCTTCCCTAATTTCTTGCATTACATATTATTAAGAATTATCTTTATCTTTTGTTTTTTAGAAAATATGTTTTGAATGTGGTATAATATTGAAACATGTGGAATTTCTATATCAGTTCCTTACTATTCATTACTATTGTAACTCCTTTTTATGAATAATCCTAGAACAATCAGTTTTTCTCTTATAAACCTATGCAAAGGAGCCTCTTGTAGGCAATACAGCCTTAATCTCAAACCAAATGTTGCTTCTTCTATTTGTGACATGCATACAAGTTAGTTCACTTAATACTTGAGAGATTTGTGTTTGTATATAATTAGATTTATGTGTAGAAACACACATGTTTTACCATTATTTACCACTCTTATCCTCCATAACTGCCAAACTTGGATCAAGACTTAAGTGTTTTAAGCCTTTCATTATTACAAGTATTTTTCCTTTAAAAAAAATTATTTCATACATCAAACAAGAACCTAGATTAATCCTTGTTTTTTTCTCTTAGCAACCAATACCATTAGCATATTTTTCTATTTTCCTAAGTGTTGGTCACATTTGGTTAAACTTATAAAATTCTTCTAGCTCAATTCAATTACTTTTCAGTCTAGAATGGACAAGAATAAAAACATGGTGATGGTCATCATAGACTATTATGCTTTGATATAGGATGT
This sequence comes from Wollemia nobilis, assembly GCA_028583015.1. NCBI lineage: Eukaryota > Viridiplantae > Streptophyta > Pinopsida > Araucariales > Araucariaceae > Wollemia > Wollemia nobilis. The sequence goes on from JAQPPZ010016822.1 coordinate 1,084,220, forward strand.
GCTCTTAAGGAAGAAATACAAGAAGATGAAAACAATTAGGGTAGTTCAAGCATTAGTGTTTGAAGTTATTTTCACTTAATCAAAGCTAGTGCTAGTGGGTATTAAATACTTCGATCTAAAAAGCGACAATATGTTTGATGATAAAGATAAGATGGTCATCAATGTTAGGCCCTCAATGGTGTCTTTATAATTCAAATTTTCAAATCTCGATGAAGATATGGTTCCCCTTACTAAGACTTGGAGTGAATCATAGTGGGATAGAAAGAAAGGTGAATATAATTCTTTTATCAATAACAAACTAGTCGAAGGAGGCATAAAAATATTTTACAATTGTCTTAAAGTATGATAAGAAAAAATATCGATAATATCATTAATTACATAGTCATGAAGCCAATTTAGTAAGAAAAGAGTCTTCAACTTGTTCAAAATTTGGATGTTTATGCTCATAAAATTCATGCTTGTAAACAAGAACATATGTTGGGATGATCTCATTGATAGTTGCTTGAGCAATTATTTCACGTTCTTGAATCTAAAACATTTTATATGACTTCATATATTTTTGTATATTCTTTAAAATGACTTCCTAGTTATAAAAAATTAGGTATTAACAAATAAAGATAAAAGAAATGCTTGTTTCAGAATACTCATTGGTATAATTAGTATAATCATTTTTAATTTACTTATTATTATTTTGTAAATCAAGCAGGTCATTCTTTTGTAATGAAAACACAATATTAAGTGATGGAATATTTGAATGGTAATAAAACATAAGCTTTTTTAAGGTAGCAACAAAGATTTTTTTAATGTATTTTATTATATACAAGAATCAATATTTGTATATACTAGAATTTTTAGGGTAAAAGCAAACCATATGTCATCACTATCATAATAATGAATATGATAGTTTTGATACAATTTTGTAGGGAAATGATGTCTTTCAACAAACATAATCTAGAAAAACACGTTAAAGAGTTGATGACTTTTCTCTTTACCATTGGAGAGCCTACATGCAAGGCCTCATGAGATATTGGAAATGATGAGGATGATTTTAAAAAAATATTTCTTAAGGATCTCAAAGAATATTTCAGGCCTAACTATAATGGGAATTTGAATTTTAATTAAGGTTGAGCTACTAGAAGATTAGGTTATCCTAGATACACAAAGAAGAAAGGTGTGTTACAACTGTATTAGGAAAAATTTAAGTGAAGAGGATTCACCCAATCAAGAAACTAAAAGTGATAGCTCAAGAGAATAGGAAATTGATGAATGGAACACCCCCAAAGAACAATGAAGGTGATTTTAAAAATTTCTAATACCACTAAAAGTAAAAAAAAGGAGTATATAGATCAAATGGCACAAGACCAATTACTAAAAAATTTGGGCTTTCAAAGTGGGTCCTAGGGTTCAAGTCTTGCCAAGTATATTCAGAATTCTGAATCTAATTTGGTGTAATATCATTATGTGAATTTTTGAAATACTACGATAATGTGATCATGATGTAATACATTTGGGGCTCTTTTCAATCCCATATAACCAAGTAAAAGAATGAAGCATATAAGAAATCTTCCTATCCTGATTAAGAAGCTCAATAAAATAATAAAATTCAAATCATTGTTGAGGTTATCCCACTTCCTAATCCAAACAATGTACCTTCAATAATATTTAGTCTCTTATAAATCTCTTCACACCATAAAAGCAAGAAAAGTTACTCCTAACAAGGAAAGCAATTCATTGAGCTAATTTGACTCGTGAGATTTTTAAAAGTGTTGACAAAAAGGACTTTTGTACAAAACAAGATTGTAAACAAAATAATAGGATGGAATGAATATAAAGATAATTGAGACAATGATGATACCAAAAAAAGGAAGAGTATGAACCCACCTTCAATGGCTATGAAAAAGAAAACCAAAAAATATGGAGACAAGGTGCTCCATACAAAACACCTAATGATGCCAATGAAAAGAGCCCAATGCTAGTGAAGGGAAATTTTGAGATCAATATTTAGCAATTTTTTAAGGCTAATAAAGGACACATGAATTTCACTAAGAAACTGGTCATGGAAGAACTTGAATAGATAAGTTATTAACTAATAACTTATCTAATCAAGTTCTTCCATGAGAAATTTCAAACATGATTGATAAAGTAAAAAATAAAACGCATAAATATGATGTGCACTATGATAAAAGAATAAAAGGTCCAATTTTCAAACAAATTGTCTCAAAAGAATGACTCTTTATTAGTAAGAAAATCAACAAGACTATAAAGTCATTTGCTATGAACTACTTCGATTAGACTAACAAGGAATTATAAGCCTCATCCATTTGTTTGTTGATTTAGCAAAGGAAAGTATGCAATAGATGGAGGAGACTTAGTAAAGAAATTTTTAGATATGAAAAGAGTACCATCCCATTTTATTGGAGCACAAAAGAAACAAGGAGGAAAAACTCAAAATTCAAGATCTATAAACATTCACCAAGCAGCTCAACCAACATTTGGAAAAGAAAAATTTAATTTAGATTTTGCTAGAACATCGAAAACTAAAGCATGCCATGTTAATAAGGACTCTAGTGAAATATCAATTATGAAGAGATTCAAAATTTGGTTGTTATAAACAAGATAATGATCCAATGTGTCCAAGAACTTCATGAGAAATTAAAGCAATCTTTAAGGGATGTTTAAAGAGCTTATAGTGATCTTGTTTATATGGTAAAGCTTTCAATAAAACTAGAGAGAATGCTAGATGTACGCTTTCAATAAAATTAGAGAGACTATTAGAAGAGGCATAGGAGTTTGAATCATGCATATCAAAATCATTGATATGTTTATTTCTTTTAAAAAATAATGGAAGACAATAAATATTAATTGTTATGAAGTGTATATATTTGTGTTGAATGGTACATAGAATATTCATTATTGTTTAAATTTTAGTCATAGTATCATTCGCAGTGTTATTGGGCCTAACGATCAGGATTTTGGAACTTTGAATAGGGAATCTAAGGTTTGAATCCAAAAGGGGGTATGTTTTTCCACCATAGTCAGAGGATAATATACAAACTAAGTGAATCATGGTTGGATAAACACATGTTAGGTAAACAATATGATCCATGAGGATTTTCTCATATGGCCTTTGGCTTGGTGGATATGAAAAACTAATTTCCTTTCCTTTATTGGGTTAAATTTTGGATACAATAATATTTTTAAGAAAATTAAAAATGAAATTAGTAAAGAGATGAAAAATCATGGAATGGAAGCCTCCTACAATTTAATAATTACAACAATAATAGAATGAGAAAATTATTATTTTTAAGTTGAACATTTTTTGCCTTATAAGATGTAAGCGCGTTACAAGCATGTGTATCAAGGCATATAATAGAGAAGCTAAATGACAAAAGTGCACAATATTGACTACAAATTATGAAAGAATCACATGTTAGAGAGAGAGAGAGAGAGAGAGAGAGATGAGTTTGTGAATTATAAAAACTTGTCCAAAGTTGCACAAATTTTGTAAATTTTTGATAAAATCTACTTTGAAAGTGATATTAATTAAGTCTATAACTATACAATAGTAAATTATTTAGTTACAAACCTTAAGCAAAGTAAGTTATTATTGACACCTTAACCAATGGAACATAAAACTTGGTAGAATAGTTTTGTAAACTTAGCCTTTGTCTTTGTTGAAAACCATGTCAATCAATCCCCAAATTATGCTTGTGGCCCAATGGAAAAATATGTACCAAAATTTTTTAGGGGTGTCTCCTTTATCTTAATGTCTTATTAATGTGGATCCTTCTTTCCTCTTTCAACATGAAAATAACATGAATTTTTTTCATTATCTCTTAAATTAAAAATAGTTTCTTATTTAGCTTCACTTGAGCTATATGTGATCCTCATGGATTGAGGAGATAAAATTATTTATTATAAAAATTGTGAACATGCATTTATATTAAAAAAAATCAAATCTAAATTCATGTTAAATTAAGGGAATTTTATAAGGTAATTTTTTTAAGTAAATTTTTAAACTTTTTAGCTTATAATGCTCTTCCTATGCCTTTTAGGTTTTCAAAGTCCATAATTATAATGCTCTCCCTAGGTTTTTTAGGTTTTCAAAGTCCATGATAGTAATATAAGACTTTTTAAACATTCCACTGAATCAAAATACACTTGTTTGTATAAACTACCAAAAATGCAAAATAAATGTTGAAAAAAGAACCTCCATTAAATATTTAAAAAAGCAAACAAATAAGAACATATTTTCCATGAAGAAGATATTATGGATCTTTTAGATGTACCTTGTGTGAGAAGGATTTAGAAACATCATACCATTCACTTTACTTCTTCATTGCCCCTTTGCTCACACCGTTTGGGGTTATTTTTTTAAATATGAAATTATATTGAGCAACTCCATCAACATTGAAAGAGTTGATGAAATGTTGGATTAATTTATTCAATACTCAAGTATTATGTATTCTATGGAGGTTTTACCTTGCCATTATTTGTTGGAATTCATGGTTTGAAAGGAATAATATAATTTTTTTAAATTAATCGTAAAATCATACCCAATTTTGGAACTGTATTATTACCTCTTACAAAATATCTACAAATATGGTGTTCATCATGGGAAGTCTCAAGTGGAGAAAAAAATGCTAATAACTTGGCTATAGGATTTGAACATACATGGAAGAGTCATCTATGATAATGGAATTAAAACAAAGGCTATACTTCGATCTCAGGTAAAATATAAATTTTTTAAAATTGGGTTTATCAAAATTAGTTTTGATGTTGCTTCTAAATAAAATTTAGGAAAAGCTAATGGTGGTGGTGTTTATAGAAATAGTGATGGCAAAATTCTCTTCACATACTCAAAATCATATGTAACTTCAACTAACAACCATGTAGAGGCTAGGGCACTTCTTATAGGGACTAAAATTTCAATACAAAAATGATGGAAATTATTTCAATTGAGGGAGATTCATAAATTGTTACCAATGCTATTAACAAAAATGGATGATGGGACTGGATAAAAAATAATATTATTGTTGATGTTTATCACCTATTACTAGAGGTAATCTCTTGTAAGTGTGAGCATATTTATAGAGAAGGAAATCATGTAGCAAATAATTTAGCCAATCACAGTATTGATCATCTTGGTGAAAATTAAATTTTAAAAGGCAACTCGCCAAGTAAGAGTTTCTCTATTAATAAAAATAATGTCAAGGAGTTGATTGTGGAAACATAGCACTTCCATGAATTTAATAATATATTTAATTTAAAAAAAAAATGAAAAACAATTATGATAAAAAATCATGTTGGATATGGTTTAATTAAAATAACCACAAATGTAATATATTTTTATTTAATATTGTGATAAAAAAACATGTTGGAGATGGTTTGATAAGAATAGCCCCCAATAGAAGCCACATATAACTTCTTCTTTTTCTATGTAATACTTCTTATACACATCCACCATGGGGATTGAACCCGGGTCACATCACCGATAATGCAAGTGGCATCCTTGTCGGTAGACCACACTCACGGGGATGAAGCCACATATAACTTATTAAAAAATAAATAAAGAACATATTTTCTATAACTATTGTCTACAACAAGGGTTAACTTTCAACTTTGTTGATGGTTTTGTTGAAATAGAACTTCAATTTAGGTTAGTGTGGAAGATCCAAAAATTATGGATCTAGAGCGAAGCTGGTTTTGCCTCGACACCTAGGGTTTTTCAATTTTATAGGTTTCTCCTTCATGCAAAGTATTGTGTGTAGGTTGTGGAGCGGTCTATGGTTACCGATGAGGGCCCTTTTGGACCCCCTCCCCTAAGAGATCATTTGCAGATACGGTTAAATGAAAATAGGACATGGAGGATGTCTTATTTAGATACTTAGCCCTTCATTCTATCTTCTATACAGTGGTCAAGAATCCAAAATAATAATCTTTCTAGGCAAGGATTAATGGATACCTCTCCCAAGCAACACTCCTTTATAAACTGGTGATAGATCAAGCCCTAGTGGTGAATAACATTATCTATAGGAGTAATCATTACATAATTTTTAAGTTCATCAGCATAAGATCATCTTTACAATTTATGTCCTCTTGGATCTAAAAATATTGGGAGCCCCTTGAGGACACCTCAATCTCTCTCATTAGCAATGGCTATTATATAGTGATTTTTTCTTCTCAAATAGATAGAGATAAAGCCTTTGAGTCAGGGAGGAGAACATATGGTGTTGTGAGCCTTTTTTTTCAGTCTTGAAACTGGGATTTATCCCTCAAATGGAACCCTTTGTGGTGGTTGTTTGGGTTTGTCTTTATGTCCTACCCATGGAATACTATTGTGAACCAGATTTTGAGAAATTGGGCAACTTCTTGGGGTGCTATTTATGATTTACTAGGGACACCATAAGGAGAGATTGATGTTTATACCTGTGTAACATCCCCACTATTTGATTACTATTTTATTGGAATAATATGATACTATTGGAGGTGTTTGTGTTTGTAGGTGCAGGTTTTCCATTCGGTAGCAAGTGTGTTGGATGATAAGATCACCCACCCCTGGCAGAGATAGTGGTTGGAAGCATCAAGTAAGGTGGTATATGATGTTGTGCTTGAAAGCATCGTGGCTCGTGGGTACATGGAAGCCCACTAAAAATTTTCATATAGGTCATTCTGCCTGCTACTGCATCTTGTGCATAAGCCTACTTGTGAAAATTGATTTTTTTTTCTTTTAAAGAGTGAAATTGTAGTGATGTCTCTCTTTATAACATAAAAAGGAAAAATTATTATATATTTCTTTAATGATAAATAAATAAAATCATTATAGAAAATATTAATAAATAGTATAAGTATATATAAATAAATAAATAATAATATGAATAAGTAAGAATATATATGTATTCATATATAAATAAACATTAATTAGTGAAATAATAAAATAATTATACGGGAAGAGATGATTAAATGATTTTTCTTCTTCAACAATACCATCTGGCAGTCAATTGAGCAAATCCCTTGCATGATTTAGTGATTTAGTGTTAAGTGTCACCATAAGAATCACATGAGCTCTCTATATAACAAGGTAAAGAGGTCCATTATGGAACAGAAGGGGGGTAATCCAGAAAAATATTAACTATGTGTGTGTTTCACTTATGAATTATCTTCTTGTTGCATAGCGGAAGCTTGGCAACCAGCTAGTGAACATCATCCGCTCACTTTCAGGTTGGCTTTCATCAATCTTCTGGTTTATTGCTTGGTGTGTTGCATGTGTGTGAATTTTTGTAGTGATTTATGGATGAAATGATTATCTCTTTTGCGATTGTAGTCAGTTGGGTTGTGTTTTTAGTTGAGTACTTTAATGTGATAAATATAAGAGCACTAGTTTTCTAATGGATGCTACTAATTAAAATATAGAAATATTAATTTGCGGTGAATATAATGACTTGATTAAATCTTGTATATTAAGAAACTATCTAATATCCTTTTATGACATTAGTAGTGGTTGAGCATGAGTTTATACTTGATGGAGATTCATTATTTAGTGTGCATTGGTTGGTCACTACATTTTGGTTTTCATAAACTTATATTGCATCCATTCTAGGGCCAAACTGACCCAAATTTATTTTCAACCTCGTCAATCTTTGCATGATTGTGAGCCTAAGGAGGCATCACTGTATTGAACGTTGCCTTGATAGCAATGGAGATATTTGGCTGTATAGAGCAATTTTTGGTATGCGCTGATATTCACAATATTCATCTTCTTTTTAAAAAATAATTATGTTTTACTTTGTGAAAGAAAGAATGTAATTTTCAAAGTTGTGTATTCTGAATAGCAAGTCACTCCGTTATTAGCAAGATTATTAAGTCTAATGAATACAATTATTTTGTTTGTTTATAATTTATATAATTTTGAACATTGGATGAAATTTTATTCATCTCTTCATTAAATATTAATGAGGCCACCCTAAGATTAGTTTTTGACAAACAAGAAATTCTATATAATGATGTTTAGCCGATGGATGATCTTCAATATCGTTTCCAAATGTAAATGTTTACATTTTCCTATCCAATTATGAATTAAAATCATTGATGTATAGTTTAAAAACACTTGTACTTGAGTCTTCTTTTGCAATAATAGAGAAGTAGGATCCTTATATTTTTATAGAGTCTCTCGGATACACACTTTAATACAGTAGCAAACGTCAACATCTAGACTCTCAATTTTTGATTTCTATGTTTATTATTTAGGTATGACTATATAATACGAAAACCATAGTTATAATACCAACGTTCGAATATCAATGCACAAATCACACAAATCAAAGACGTAAAATTTGTTGTAAATTGTTTATCACTGATAACATAATCATAATAGTTTTCATTCAAACAAGGTAAACTTTTAGTGTTGTTTGTCGTATACATCTTTGTGTTTGAAATGTTAAAGAGAGTACAGATATGTCTTGTTTATATAAAAATTAAGAGAGATGTCAAAATTATAGGTTGGTCTGATATGATTTTGTGGAAGGATTATGTTTCCTTAAAACTATTATTATCCCTTAAATAAAAGGATGTTACACTTCAGTCTTGAGTTGTCTTATGATTCAATGCATTTCTTTTAATGTTCTTTGGAATAATTTTATCTTTTAGCATGGTAATTTGATATTCTACCATAAGATTTAATTTTCTGTAGAATTTCTTAACATGTCCTTATACGTTGATTAAACACTACAAAGCCTCAGACTTTATTGGAGATCTTGGGCATAGTTAGATAGAAGAGAAGATAATTTGATGATTTTATATACAAATTATTCAAAACATGGATGGTAGAACTATTAGACTCTCTCTGGTCTATAGAGTCGGAAATTCTAAATAATGTATTCATAGGCATTAAGGCTAAACTAGTTGAATACCTATAAGTATTAAATTTATTTTCATTTAAGTTATAACATTTGGTAGGTTGTATTACAACTCAACATAAAGTAACCTTGCTTTCTATATAATGGTCTCTTTGAGACACGTTATAATATTTCTTTATATTCTATAGTAACTTATAGAACTATAGACTTAGGAAATGCTAATATCTGAATAAACGATATAGGGAAAGTTTATAAATTAAAAATGTTTTAAATGTTATTTCAATATTTATTAGGATATTGTATAAATATATTTTTTTTTAAACATGGTTTAAAAAATCAATATTGTTGAATACTTGGAAATGGATGTATACTTAATATTGAGGACATAATACATTTATTTTGGAAGCTCTAACCTTTGAATAAGTCTATGATCATTAGTATGATAAAGCTTTTTCTTAAGTATAAGCTAAAAGTAATAGATTCAGTTGTTATAATTTCATGTGGGTACTTTATATTGAAGTGAAACATTTCTTAAATTTGCTTAAAGTATGGTTGAATATTTTAATATTATAAATGTAAATTTCATTTTTGGGTATGTTTTTATGGATAAGAGGAGACTATTCATTCTTGTTATTGACAACATTATACAAGTAAATCAGTTGCACATCAAACTTCTGGATATGTCCAAGAACAATCTTAGCAATCGAGAAGGGTCTATAGTGGGAATAAAATAGCCATCATGAATATGATATCATCAAGAAGTATGTACATATACCCAAATCTAGTAGCTCACATAGGTGACTATTGTGAATCGGGGACAACCATTCTCTAGAATTTTGAAAGGATCAGTGGATCCCATGCTATCGAGAGTAACAAACGATGGAATGGGATATCATTCTAGGTTTTTGTATGAAGTAGTACGTGAGGTTTCTCATGATTCATAAACTAGTGCAGAATTGCCAATAAAAATCAATATTAGAGAGCTAGTCCTTAAGGTTGGAAGGTTCAGCGGTAGATGGTATGGGCAACATTACCTTCAACTGGGGAATGGTTTGAGACACCTAGTCTGAAAGCCAAAGTATTGGCAAACCCTGATGACACCATAGATGAAGTTCAATAATTAGGCACTCGCATAGCCACGCTACCTTGAGCATAGACCTAAATATTTAATCATGAGTTGATAATTGGATCAGTGGACCATTGGGATAGGATCTAGTCCTCCATGCTACAATACGGGGAAAGTAGCGTGTCCACCCTTCTAGGTGATATGGGCCTTGGAAGGGCAACCCCTCATAGGGAACTTAGGATTTGACTAAGGAGATGATGGGTCTCATTTATGGCAAATCTATAGCAGGAAGTTGACCAATCCTAAGGACTTGAGATTTCGTTTGTAGTGGTATAAAATATTGAAGTGTGAACATCTATGCCTAAGTACTAATACATAGTTTCTTCTTGCTTTTTTTTTTTTGCTTCTCTTTGGTTCATTCAATTTTTTTTAGTTCCCTGGCTCATTATATTCTTTATTTTGTTTCCTCTGTTGATTCTTGCATTAATAGTCTTCTGGTCTAGATAGGTCATTGTTATGTTCAATTTTTCTTTTCTTTTTTCTTTTTGTTTTTTTTTGTTTAGTTTTTTAAAGTGGGTGGGTTCTTTTGTTTTGTTTTGTTTTTGTGTTCTTTGTGTTTTTTTTTGTTGTTCATGTGTTTTTGTTGTTTTGTTTTTGTTTTATGTTTTTTGCTATTGTTCTTGTGTTTTTTTCGTTCTTGTTCTTGGGTTTCTCTTTGTTTGTGTTATTTTGTGTTTTTATGTGTGAGTGTTTTCTATGTTTTTTGTTTTTTTTTATAGTCTGTTGTTGGTTGTTTTTTATTTTTATTTTTTTTTATTTTTTAGGTTTTGTTTGTGTTTATTTTTCATGTTTTTTTTGGGTTATGTCTTTGTAGTGTTCTGTTGTTTTTATCTTGTTTGTGTTTTGTTATGTGGTTCTTGTGTTTTTCTATATGGTTTGTGTTGTGGTTTCTTTTATATTATTGTGCGTGTTTGGTTGTGCTTTTGTTTTTGACACACTCAAGGAGCATGTTTTTAATTTTATTTTATTATTTTTGTTGTATTTACTTATTTTTAAATTGGTTTTGTGTGTTTGTTTGCTCCTTGAGTATGTCAAAGGTGGTAGGTCAGGTCCGAGTCCTGGGCATTTTTTACGAAATGGATACCCCTGCCTCCTTGGGTCTTACCCAAAAGTGGCATCCCTTTTGGGATGTTTTCCACAAATAAAAAAAAAAGAACTAATACAAATTTGGGTGTGCATACATCATTTTGAGACAATTATGTTTAATCAAATCCAAATTTTGAATTTAAGTCCTGAGGAAGGGACCTCAAGAAGAATAAATGCTAATTTGTAAGAAGAGATTGCAAAAGTATCACGGAAGGGACTAAGACAACTCGTGAGGGAGTCAAAACGAATATAAATAGTTGAAGTGCCACAACATATTATAAGAAAATAACATGAACCAATAGCAACAAGGGCTGCCTAGAATGATGAGAACATGACAAAAATGATTTAGTTAATGCAAGAATAACTGAATCAACAAAGGGAGAAAATGGAGATCCAAAGGGCTCAAATGAGTGAGCACATGGATCGGTAAAGAGCATAGATGGCTCAATAGTAGGATATTATTACTCAACAATAAAAGGTCATCAAAATCCTAATAAAGAGTAAGGATATGGAAATAGTAAGTAAATTTCCTGAAGGATCTTCGAGAAGGGAGGTTGGTGTAGAATTGCAGAAAGAAATTAAGAAGTTGGATATATTTGAGTTTGATGGAAAGGTAGATGGTGAAGTAGCTATCAATTTGTTGAGTGAAGTTGAGGAGTACTTCTCAATCCAACCCCTTTATGTAGAATCCAAAACTACTTGGGCAGTGGCATATTTAACAGGTCCATGATTGGTGGACCACCTATAAGAAAACTAGTCAGAAGGAAATCGTTGACATCCCATGGGATGTATTTGAGAAATAATTTAAGGATTGATTTATTATGCTACAATTCTACATTGATAAGTATGTCAAATTCACCAACTTGCACCAGGAGAATATGTCAGTAATTGAATATTATCAAAGATTTGTCCAACTTTTGAAATATGCTCCAGAATATGATAAGCATGAGGAATTCAAAGCCCACAAATTTATAATGGGTTTACATCCCAGAATTAGGACTCCTGTTGGTCAAGGTAAGCCCAAATATTTGACAACTTTTGATGTAGCTCGCTATGAAGAAGTGAGCCAAAAAAATAAAAAGGTTTACTACCAAAAATTTGAAAAAGAACCTAAGAAAATAAAATACCCAAAGCCAGTTAAGAGTAAAGATCAATGTAAAAAGAATAGGAATGGTGGTCATTATAGGGGACACAATAGGAATATAGGTAAGTTCTAAGGTAATAAAAGATAGACGGACAAGAGAAATTATCAAGAGAAAGTTGTGCCAAGAACTACATATCAATAAAATGGAAAGAATGTTAACCAAAACAAATAATAAGGGTCTAAATGTGTGCTTTGTATGTGGAGATCTGGATCATTATGCAATTCAATGTTCATAGAGATCTAATAAGAGGAATCCAACAGAATAAGCCCCACATAGGATCTATGCCGCCACAAGTAATTCTAATCTTTTAGGTCAAGCCACTCCATTTATCATAAAAGGAAAATTAGGCAAGAAATATGTTTGTAATTTGATAGATAGTGGTGCAATTGATATATTTATATGGTGTGAATATCTCAAAGTGTGAACATGATGCCTAAGTACTAATACAAAGTTAGGTGTGCATACATCATTTTGAGACAATTATGTTTAATCAAGTCAAAATTTTGAATTTGTGTTTTGACAACCAAGAGAGTTAGACCTGGGTTGTTACAGTTGGTATCAGAGCTTAGGTTGTAAAAACCCTAGGTTTTTTATGTAAATTGTTAAATTGGCATAGCTCTTTTGTCACTAGGAATGGCAGGGACCTCGAGAAGAACAATTGCTAATCTGTAAGAAGAGATTGCAGAAGTCCCGAGGAAGGGACTAAGATAACTCGTGAGGAAGTCAAAACAAATATAAATAGTCGAAGTGCCTTGGCATATTATAAGAAAATAAAAAGAACCAATAGCAACAAGGGCTGCCCAAAATGATGAGAACATGACAAAAATTATTCAGTTAATGCAAGAACAACTGAATCAGCAAAGGGATCAAATGGAGATCCAAATGACTTAAATGAGTGATCACATGGATCAGAAAAGAGCATAGATGGCTCAACAATAGGATATTATTACTCAACAACAAATGGTCATCTAAAATTTGACAAAGAGTAAGAATAGAGAAAGAGTAAGTGAATTTCCTGAGGGATATTCAAGAAGGAAGGTTGACATAGAATTACAGAAAGAAATTAAGAAGTTGGATAGATTTAAGTTTGATGGAAATGGAGACGGTGAAGCAACTATAAATTGGTTGAGTGAAGTTGAGGGATACTTCTCAATCCAACCCCTTTATGCAGAATCCAAAACTACATGGGTAGTGGCGCATTTGACAGGTCTAGCCAGAGATTGGTGGACCATCTACAAGAAAACTAGTCAGAAGGAAGGCACTGAAATCCCATGGGATGTATTTGAAAAAGAATTTAAGGATTGATTCCTTATGCCACAATTCTACATTGAGAAGTACGTCGAATTCACCAACTTGCACCAACAGAATATGTCAATAATTGAATATTATCAAATATTTGTCCAAATTTTGAAATATGCTCCAGAATATGATAAGCATGAGGAATTCAAAGCCCACAAATTTATAATAGGTTTACATCCTAGAATTGGAACTCCTGTTGGTCGGGGTAAGCCCAAAGATTTGACAACTTTTGATGTGGCTCGCTATGAAGAAGTGAGCCAAAAAAATAAAAAGGTTTACTACCAAAAATTTGAAAAAGAAGAACCTAAGAAAATAAAATACCCAGAGCCAGTTAAGGGTAAATATCAATGTAAAAAGAATAGGAAGGGTGGTCATTACAGGGGAGACAATAGGAACAGAGGGAATTTCTAGGGTAATAAAGGACATACATACAAGAGGAATTATCAAGAGAAAGTTGTGCCAAGAACTACATATCAAGAAAAGGGAAAGAATGTTAACCAGAACAGAGAAGAGGATAAGCAAAATAATAAGGGTCCTAATGTGTGCTTTGTATGTGGAGCTTTGGATCATTATGCAATTTAATGTCCACAGATATTTCATAAGAGGAATTCAACAAAAGAAGCCCCACATAGGATCTATGCCACCATAGGTAATTCTAATATTTTAGGGTAAGCCACTTCATTTCTGATAAAAGAAAATTTAGGCAAGAAAGATGTTCATATTATGTTCTCTTCCCTGACTTCAAGAAGAGAATATGAATTTTCCATTGAGCTTTTACTAGGAGCATCACCTGTAGCCAAATCTCCTTACATAATGACTCCCCTAGATATACAAGAACTCAAAATCCAACTTCATCATTTACTCAAAAAAGGGCATATTAAGCCTAGTGTCTCACCCTGGGGAGCACCAGTTATATTTGTGAATAAGAAGGATGGATATTTGAGATTGTGTATTGATTATAGAATGCTCAATAAAATGATGGTGAAGAATAAATATTCTTTGCCAAGAATTGATTATCTATTTGATCAACTAAGAGGAGCGACTATCTTTTCAAAAATTGACCTTAGGTCAAGATACCACCAATTGAGAATCAAGGAATAAAATACCTACAAGACTACTTTTAGAACTCGATAAGGGTATTATGAGTTCATAGTGTTGCCTTTTGGATTAAAAAATGCTCTAGCTGCTTTCATGAAATTAATGAACAGTGTATTTAGAGAGCATTTAAATCAATTTTTATTGATATTCCTGGATGATATTATAATCTATTCTCGAAGTAAAGATGAACATGACCAACAAATGAGAATATTTCTAAAAATTCTCAAAATAAATCAATTGTATGAAAAATTATCTAAATATGAGTTTTATACTCCACAAGTTTAGTATTTGGGGCACATAGTCTCAGCCGATGGGATAGCAGTTGATCCTAAAAAGATAGAAGCTATGGTAGATTGGCCAGCCTCCACCAATGTTACTAAAGTGAGAAGTTTTATGGGAATGGTTGGATATTATTAGTGATTTGTAAAGGGATTGTCAAAGATAGTCTTTCTTATCACCAATCTGCAAAGAAATGGAAAAGGATTCAAATGGACTGCTTAGTGTGAAGAGGCATTTAGAGTCCTTAAGTAAAAGTTGACAACTGCACCTATCCTTCAAATCCCAGATTCCACCAAACCATTTAGAGTTTGTATAGAAGGACTAGAAGGTGTCCTCTTGCAAAATGAGGTTGTTGTAGCATACGAATCTAGAAAACTTAGGAAACATGAGATCAACTATGCGACACATGATTTAGAGTTAGCGACAGAAGTCCATGCTCTTAAACTTTGATAATACTACATGTTGGGTAAACCTTTTGAGTTAAAACCCGATCATCATAGTTTGAGGTATATCTTCACTCAGCCTTTACTAAATGCTAGACAGCGAAGATGGATGAAATTCTTGGCCAAATATGATTTTGAGATTGAATATATAAAGGGGAAATAAAATAAGTTGGTAGATGCTCTTAGCCATAGGAGACACATAGTTGCTTTATCATGATGCCAATATGGGCTAAAAGACCAAATTAAAGAGTTGCAAAAAAATGATTAATTATATAACCAATATCATGTTAGGGTCAAGCAAGAACCAAATCAGCATACAAATTTCAAATTCAAGGGGGATCTGGTATTCTTCATAGATCGAATAATAGTACCCAATGATGAAGGGATAAAAAGAACAATTTTTCAAGAAGCACATTGTGCTCCATACTCTGCTCACCCAGGTGTGGTTAAAATGAGGGAGAATTTGAAAAAGGACTTCTACTGGCCTAGAATGAAGAAATATGTGGTTCATTTTGTTGCTAAGTGTCTAGAATGCCAAAAATTCAAAGCTGAGCATCAAAATCAAGGGGGATAACTACACTCATTTGAAATTCTAGAGCAAAAATGGCAAGTAATTTCTATGGATTTTATAGTTGGTCTTCCCAAAACTCGATTCCAACATGATGTGATCCTTGTTGTGGTGGATAAATTAACTAAGGTGGCACATTTTATACTAGGCAATATTCATGATGATGCCCCTACTATAGCACAAAATTTTGCTCGAGAAATTGTGAGGTTGCATGGTTTCCCTGAAATAATCATCTCGAATAGATATTCACGATTTACATTTGAATTTTAGCAAGCTTTGCACCGAGCATGGGGTACAAAGCTTAATATCAACATAGCCTATCATCTTGATATGGATGGACAGACAAAGAGGGTCAATCAATTTTTGGAGGATATGTTATGTATGTATTGTATGGACCACCAAAATAAGTGGGAAGGTTCTCTGGAATTTGCATATAACAATAGCTATCATACCACATTGGGCATGGCCCCTTTTGAAGCCCTATATGGGCACAGGTGTAGAACACCATTAATGTGGGATAATTTGGATGATCAAGAAATGATCGGTCCTAATGTTGTAAAGAGAATGGAGGTCCAATTAAAATAAATTTGCCACTAACTTTATGAAGCCATGGACCATTAGAAGAGCTATGCTAACTTAAAAAGAACTCCTCGAGAGTTTACTATTGGCGATAAGGTCTTTCTAAGAGTTAAACCGACCAAAAGTTCCATCAATTCTACCAAACTTAACCCCATATTTGTCGGTCCATTTGAGATCATTGCAAAAATTAATCCTGTAGCATATAAACTTGCTTTGCCACCTAAATTGTCTAATATCCATAATGTTTTCCATGTGTCTCTTCTCTGTAAATATGTGGCTGACTCATCCCATATACTAGATGTTTCTCATTTGCAGACATCATACCCACAACTCATTAAGGTTCGACCTATCAAAATTTTGGGATATAGAACAAAACAGTTGAGAAAAATATCCATTGACCAGTGTAGAGTTCAGTGGGATCTCTACTCAGAAAAGAATGTAACATGGGAAGATGTGGCAAAAATGAAAACACAATTTCCATTTTTATTTGAAAACTGACATTTATATGGATATTTGAATATTTGATATGATAATACTTGTATATTTTAGATTTATGATTCATGCTATGATATATTGATGATTATAATGAATGCAACTTTTGATATAATGCATAACTTATGGTTGGTTGTATGCATATGTATGTTCAAGTATTTTGAAACCTGCAAAAATATGTCGACTAACACAGGGACTGTATTCAATTTTGATAGGGGAGAATGTAACATCCCCACTATTAGATTACTATTTTATTGGAAGAATATGATATTGCTAGAGGTTTTTGTGTTTACAAGTGTAGGTTTTCCATTCAATAGCAAGTGTGTTGGACAAGAATATCACCCGCCCTTGGTGGATATAGTGGTTGGAAGCATCAGGTAAGGTGAGATAAAATGTTGTGCTTGAAAGCACCTTGGCCCGTGCGTACATGAAAGCCCACTAAAATTTTTCATATAGGTCATTCAACCTGCTGTTGCATCTTGTGCATAAGCTTGCTTGCGAAAATTGAATGTTTTTATTTTAAAGAGTGAAATTGTAGTGATGTCTCTCTTTATAGCATAAAAAGGAAATAATTATTATATATTTCTTAAATGATAAATAAATAAATAAAATTCATTATAAAAAATATTAAAAAATAGTATAAATATATATAAATAAAAAATATATAATAATAATAATATGAATAAGTAAGAATATATACGTATTCATATATAAATAAACATTAATTAGTGAAATAATAAAATAATTATACAGGAAGAGATGACTAAGTGATTTTCCTTGTATATTAAGCAACTATCCAATGTCCTTGTATGATATTAGCAGTTGTTGGGCATGAATTTTAATTGATGCAGATTCATTGTTTAGTGTGCATTGGCTGGCCGTTGCATTTTTTTTTCATAAACTTATATTGCATCCATTCTAGGGCCAAGCTGACCCAAATTTACTTTCAACCTCGTCAATATTTTCCTATTCGTGAGCCTAAGGAGGCATCGTTGTCTTGAATGTTGCCTTTATAGCAATGAAGATATTTAGTTGTACAGAGCAATTTTTGGCCTGCATTGACATTCACAGTATTCATCTTCCTTTTTAAAAAAATTATGTTTTACTTTGTGAAAGAAAGAATGTAATTTTCAAAGTTGTGTGTTCTGAATAGCAAGTCATTCCATTATTAGAAATATTATTAAGTCTGTTGAATACAATTATTTTGTTTGTTTATAATTTATAGAATTTTAAACATTAGATGAAATTTTATTCATCTCTTCATTAAATATTAATGGGGCCACCCTAAGATTATTTTTTTGACAAGCAAGTAATTCTATATAATGATGTTTAGCCGATGGATGATCTTCAATGTCGTTTCCAAATGTAAATATTTACATTTTCCTATCCAGTTATGAATTAAAATCATTGATGTATAGTTTAAAAACTTTTAAACTTGAGTTTTCTTTTGCAATAATAGAGAAGTAAGGTCCTTATATTTTGATAAAGAGTCTCTCGAATACACACTTTAATACAATAGCAAACGTCAGCATCTAGACTCCCAATTTTTTATTTCTATGTTTATTAATTAGGTATGACCATATAATGAGAAAACCATATTTAGAATGTTGGCGTCCGGATATCAATGCACCGATCATGCAAATCAAAGACGTGAACTCTGTTGTAAATTATTTATCACGGACAACATAACCATAATAGTTTTCGTTCAAACAAGGTAAACTTTTGTTGTTTGCCGTATACATCTTTGCGTTTGAAATGTTAAAGAGAGTGCAGATATGTCTTGTTTATATAAAACTTAAGAGTGTTGTCAAAATTATAGGTTGGTCTGATATGACTTGGAAGGATTATGTTTCCTTAAAACTATTACTGTCCCTTAAAAAAAAGGATGTTATACTTCAGTCTTGAGTTGTCTTATGATTTGATACCTTTATTTTAATGTTCTTCGAAAGAATTTTCTCTTTTAGCATGGTAATTTGACATTTTTCCATAAGATTTATTTTTCTATAGAATTGCTTAACATGTCCTTATGCGTTGATTAAACACTACAAAACCTCAAAATTTATTGGAGATCTTGGGCATAGTTAGATAGAACATAAGATAATTTGACGATTTTATATATAAATTTTTAAAAACATGGATAGTAGAACTATTAGACTCTCTCTGGTCTATAGAGTCAAAAATTTTAAATAATGTATTTGTAGGCATTAAGGCTAAACTAGTTAAATACCTATAAATATTAAATTTCTTTGCATTTAAATTATAACATTTGGTAGGTTGTATTACAATTCAACATAAAGTAACCTTGGTTTCTATATAATGGTCTCTTTGAGACACTTTATAATATTTCTTTAGCTTCTATAGTAACTTCTAGAACTATAGACTTAGGAAATGCTAATATCTGAATAAATTATATAGGAAAAGTTTATAAATTAAAAACGTTTTAAATATTATTTCATTATTCATTAGGATATTGTATAAATATTTTTTTTTTAAAACATGGTTTGGAAAATCCAGATTGTTGAATACTTGGAAATGGATGTATACTTAATATTGAGGACATAATACATTTATTTTGGAAGCTCTAACCTTTGAATGAGTCTATGATCATTAGTATGATAAAAAAAATTATTAAGAATGAGCTAAAAGTAATAGATTCAGTTGTTATAATTTCATGTGGATACTTTATATTGAAGTGAAACATTTCTTTAATTTGCTTAAAGTATGGTAGAATATTTTAATATTATAGATGTAAATTTCATTTTTGGGTATGCTTTTATGGATAAGAGAAGACTATTCATTCTTTTTTTTGCCAACATTATATAAGTAAATCAGTTGCACATCAAATTTTTGGATATGTCCAAGAACAAACTTAGCGACCGAGAAGGGTCTATAATGGGAATAAAATAACCATCACGAATATGATGCCATCAAGAAGGATGTGCATCTACCCAAATCCAGTAGCTCATAGAGGTGACTGTTGTGAATCGGGGACAACCATTCTCTAGAATTTTTATAAGGACCGGTGGATCCCATGCTATCAAGAGTAGCGAATGATGGAATGGGACATCATTCTAGGTTGTCATACAAAGTAGTACGTGAGGGTTCTCATGAATCATAAACCAGTTGAAAAATTTCCAATAGAACTCAAGACTAGAGAGTTGGTCCTTGGGGTTGGAAGGTCCAACGATAGA
This sequence comes from Wollemia nobilis, assembly GCA_028583015.1. Lineage (NCBI taxonomy): Eukaryota > Viridiplantae > Streptophyta > Pinopsida > Araucariales > Araucariaceae > Wollemia > Wollemia nobilis. Next base: position 1,104,381 of record JAQPPZ010016822.1, read on the forward strand.
TGGTATGGGCAGCATTACCATCAACTAGAGAATGATCTGAGACACATGGTATAGAAGCCAGAGTATTGATGGACCCCAATGACACCTCAGATGAAGGTAAATAATCAAGCATTAGTCATGCTAACTCGAGCATGGGCCTAAAGGTTTAATCATGAATTGATAATTACGTCAATAGACCATTGGGATAGGATCTAGTCCTCCATGCTACGAGATGGGGAAAGTAGTGTGTCCACCCTTCAAGGTGATATGGGCCCTAGAATAGTAATCCCTTGTTGGGAACTCAGAACTTGAGTAAGGAGAGAATGGATCTCATGTATGACAAATCTATAGCGAGAAGTTGGCCAGTCCAAAGCACTTGATATTTCATCTACAGTGGTATAAGATCTCAAAGTGTGAACATATATACCTAAGTACTAATACAAAGTTGGGTGTGCATACATCATTAGAGATAATTATATTTAATCAAATCAAAATTTTGAATTTGTGTTTTGACAGCTAGGAGAGTTAGACCTGGGTTGCTACAACCTAAATTTGTGTGGCTATGGATCTCAACCAACCTCTCCCAACTCAAATAGAAATTAACATAGTGGAATTAAAATGGATCCAATAAGTGGACTATCAGGTAATCTCATTTTTATGTACGATCTAATACAAACACAGTCATCTAGCCCACTTTTTCCTAGAGGGAATCACAAAGAGCCTCATCCCTCTAAAGGAAATTGTCACCAATAGTAATTTTATTGAGAAGGAAGCAAAGGATCGGCTCATAGCTTCAAATGTTAATCCCCCTAAGGAGGGTTTTGAAGATCCAAAGAGAAAGAATAAAAATATTAAGCCAACATGCTCTAACCAGTAGGCAAAGAGAAATATCAATAGGTATAAAATTCTTAACTCTCTACTGGATATGAAGGAGAAGACCACCATAATGCATGAACCTGAGAAGGGTAACCTTCCTCTTTTTAGAGTTGAATAAACTACCCATAATATTTCTTTGCATTCATATTTTGGGGCTAATCACTTAGCACTGATAGATCTAGAGAACCAAACCCTTGTAATGTTTGTGGTGGATAGTGGTGTTTCAATGAAAGATAGAGATAAGGACAAAGAGAAACCCAACCTTGGGATTCAAGCAGAGAAAAGGTTAAAAACTCTTAACCCAAAAGTGCAAGAAGATAATCAAACCAGGAGAAGCTAGCTAATGAGGGAGACCAGCTAGTTAACCAAAGAAAGGTCAAGTAGATTAACACTTACTGAATCCTGGTTCCCAATGATTGTCCAATTAGCGACCCCAGGATGCATGCACCGCTCTCTCTTTTACGCTACTTGCAATGTATTAAGAACCCAAGATGAAATAGAAGACAATGAAAAGCATATAACATGGAAATAACAAATATGGATCCCTTTATTCGTATTGAAACCCGATTTCATGTCGGTCCCTCTTAGGGATACCCATTTCGATACAATAAGGTTACAGATAGGTAAAGAGTACCTCTTTTGCGAAGAGGTGGTGCGCTTTCAAAAAGCTTCCCAATTTCACACAGAAATGTATGAGGGATTACAGATGCCTCCTTCTCCAAGTCTGTTTCCTAGAGGGATCCCTTTTGCTCTTGTATGTTGCAGACTCCGTCCGATGAACATATGGCCCTGTAAGCAATGAAACAACAACACACACTTAGATGTCCAAGAATGCCTCCCTGGATGAGGTTGTTAGTACTGAATATAACAAATGAAATCAAGTGCAAATTAGACTAATGTTATGAATGCGAATGAATGAAATGATGCTATGCTAATGATATGCTAAAATAATGAATCTAATGTCTAGAACCCTAAGCTAAGCCTACGGGCCACTGTCCAAGATAGTGGTCGCTAAAGTGATTCTTGTCCTCTTTGCTCCAAAGCTATGGATCAAAGCTTGTATCTAATGTTGAAATAATGGTTGCTATGCTCTCTAATCTATCAGGGCTTCACCATACACATGATCTCCAAGGGAACTCTCCAAGTCTCGAAAGCTCTCCTTAATGACCAAGATTGATAAAATATGTATATATGATCCCCCTTGATAAAATATGTCTATTTTGGTGCTCTTAGCCTTGCATCTTTTATAGTGTGAAACCTTAGGTCTATGTCCAAGCCCTAGGAATGAATTTCTCATACGTAGTGCAAGTTAGCATGAGAGGCTTTTTATCTTTTCTATGTTTGGAGGTGAGTTAACTGAAATATAAGTGCCAACTTGAGTCTCCTATGTGAACTGGTCATTAGCATGAGAATATTTTGTCCTTTGTTTATGTTTGGAATCTAGTTAACTAAATTCTAAATGTAAACTCAAGTCTCCTATGTTAACTGGTCATGAAAGGGAATGCAAAGTTACTCCCGCTTACATTTATTACATGCAGACTGCCACTTCAACCGTGATTAGGCCTGTTTGTCGGCAAAACTGCTTCTAGGGTTTAGTCGTTGTCATCAGCAGTGACTAAGATCTAGTCATCATCTGCAACGGCTAAGGTATGGTTGCTCTAGGCTTGAGTGGCTAGGATCTGGCCACTTTTGGCTTGAGCGGTTAGGCTTGGTTTGAAAAGGCCCCAAATGAGTGGTGAGAACCATTATTAATGTTTGGAAAGTCTAAGATTATGTTATATGATCTTATAAATGTGTCTATGTGAGTAGCTCCCATAATCATGACACAATTTAGGTGTCTACAGATGTCCCTTTTTGTGACGCGCTGTGGAAAACACAACACTGAGAAAAAATGTAGACTAATCTATTTGTAGGGTGTATGGTGATCAATGGTCTTATCAACGTTGGATGGCCTAATCATGCAAGATGGAATGCATCCCTTGAATCATTGCCTCAATGTTCAAAGGACTTAGCTCGGTGGCTTGGGCATGTTAAATTGTACTCATTCCTCAAACTCAATCGGGTAGCTTCAACTGCTACAACAATTTCGATCGGTAGGAGAGCTACAATTGAAGATGTCATGTCTACTTATGTTCCCAGAAAACAAGAGAAATTTGTGATTGTTGTATGCAATGATTCATAGGACGAACATGATTTTGTTATGATTGAGTGATATTTTGTTGATTTTGATTATGATTATGTTGAATTTTTGAACTACTTCCTCACACAATGGATTGGTGAAGAAATGACAATGAATGAAGCGACAAGTCGCTTGACCAATATGACTAATCTGGTTCCTTTCTATCATTTGTTGTTTTTAATAGGCAATCTCACATCCAAGTGTGATTCCAATTGTTTATGATAATCATCTATCCCTATCCCGAGGAGCGGTCCGGCTATCAATAGCCTTCTTAGAGATTTAGGATGAGTGATTCAATTTATGTTCATATTGTATCACTTTGGCTTAATGTTTTTGGTATCATAGGGAAATTAAGATGATCCCTTCGCACCCGTGGAGTAGTCCGACCACCTTGGTCTTCTTTGAGATTGAAGGGTGGCACATCATAATTCCAAAATTAAAATGCTTTTGCCCCAAGTGGCCTTATGGTAACCTACCCATCTCATCGAAATGCATGGAGTGTGAATCGCTGCAATCGCTGAGTAGATAGAGCAAGTGACTAGGTACGAGGCTTGCTTGAGATTAATATTTTATGTGATTTTTTTGTTATTTTGATCATTAAGATGAATTCAATTCATCAAAATGGGTTTATTTAATATTTTTGTTATCCCTCCATGGAAGGAATTTCCTTGTTTTTACCTATGGAGCAGGCCGCTATCAGGTCCAACGACTTCTAATTTTTTGCCTAATGTCGTTGTCGCCTTGAGTAGCCATGAAGTAAGGGCCGCTGACGTCAGCAGCGGCCAAGGCATAATTTGAAAATATAAAAAACATAATTTTAGGGTTTTGACCTGTCACTTTCATTGTTGTCAATCCACTTTTCAGAGCTCTGATGAGATAGCGAAAGTTGCAATTTTTGAAGCTACCTGCGTCGAGAACATGGTTGCACAGGGTGAGGCATCAACTGCTGGAGGATCCAGAGCTTCTCAGGTATTTTGTTTTTTAAACCCTAATCTCTTTTTCTTTTTTGGGTAAAACTAAACCTCACTAATTAATTGGCAAATGAACCTCACTAAACCTGTTGGTAACGAAAGAAATTCGTAGTTAGGCTTAGTTCAAGTTTTTTAAGTGGTGGGTTGGTTCCCATTTTGTTCTTTTCCAAAAAAAAATAAATTTTATGGCCTAGGGTTCATGGGTTTTCCGTGTTACCCTTCATCCACTATCGCTTAGAGCGGTGGCAATTTTGCCGCTATCGTTCAGAGTGGCGGTAATTTGATCGTTGTCGCTCAGAGCGGCTAAGTTTGAACTTCAACGGTCAGAATTTAACCATTGGGATTTGGTTGCTGCTGTCTCCAATGGCCAGATTTTGGCCGCTGTAGGTGACAACGGCTAATCCCCTTAGCCAATTTTGCACAACTTTTTTGCTTTTTATTTTTTATTTTTGAGATATTTTTTGATTTTTTTGAAATTTTTGAACTACTCTTTAGCCTGTATTGCACTTGTAGTTATGTTTTATATTTCTTTTGCTTTGCTTAGAGCCTTACTGCTTGAGCTCAGGACCCGAGGCTCATGAGTGACCTCCTACCTCTTCTGAATGACATGGATTGGAGGTGGCTTAAGGCTCGTGGGCTCCAGTATGTTACCAGACTACCTCACATTATGTCGAACCAGGCTTACCTTATGACTTTGGCCCATCGTTGGGACCTTCGAACTAATACCTTCCACCTCCCGACCAGCGAGATGACCATCATGCCAGAGGATGTGTACAGGATCTTCCAGATCCCTTTTGATGGGGTGGCTATTATTTCTTCGACCACTAATGCTAAGGTGGTCGTCTTCACTCGAGTTTTTAGGAGGAATTCTGAGGATACTCTCAAGGACAACAAGTCTGGAGGAGTGTCTATCATCCACTAGTACTGGGAGCATGTTTTCATAGCGAGGCATGTGGTGCTGCTAATGGTCATCAATAATGTCATTATCCCAAATTGCTTAGGCTTGAGGTTCCCTTGGAATCTCCTTGCGATGGTCCAGGACCTTATGGACAACAAGGAGCCTATCATATATGCATGGGGTAGGTCTCTATTGGCTCAGTGTTATGATAAGTTGTACCACATCCGTCGGAGGGGTTGCATAAGCATTGCCTGTAGTTGGATTCTACAGATCTGGGGATGGGAGCACATCAGGGTAGATTACCCTAAGGGGCTTCCTATTGATATCATAGTTGTGGACAAGAGGATGCAGTGCTATGGTTCTATATGGGCCAGAGAAAGAGAGGAGCGCAAGAGCCATACTTTTGTAGGGGAGCTGACTCATTACACTAATACTTTCATTGGACTCCGGGATGGAGATGTCATATGGTACCCGTATCATGAGTGTCCTCCTTAGGATGACCTTGACAGCTTTACTGCTAGGATGTGATGTGAGTGATGGCTCATTGATCACAAGTTCAACATCCGGGAGCACTTCTTCTACTCTCGGGTTCTTCATCAGTACAGGTTGCATCAGGATGTGCCACTGGTACTATTTATTTATATAGGTGCATTAGAGCAGAGAGACCTCCCTTCCCAATAGGTTACAAAGCTAGCTGATAAGGAGGATGCCCCAGCTATTGATCCTGGAGTAGTTGGTGGAGTCACAAAGGCATTTACGTGGTTGTGGGGCGACCTGATGTGGTACGGTGAGGGTAATCTGGGTTGAGAGGATGATGGTAGAGATGGGGAAGATCCAACAGGGCGCAGGGTTCATGCTAGGACTATGGTGTGGGGCCAACAGGCAGAGCAGGTAGTAGTGGAGGAGCATGAGGCTCTTGAGGAGGCGAAGGAGGAGATGGATCCTGAGGAGAGATATTCTCCTCTCAAGGCATAGCTACATGATGTGGATATCGAGCTCCAATCAGCCAAGATACAGGTATAGCAGTGCGACGCTATCATAGCTCATAGGGATACTACTATAGCACAGCTTTCAAACCAGATATAGGCTTTATAGGCTGCTATGGGAGGATCTCCTAGATGCAAGTCATTATTGCTCCTCCTACTCCCAAGGATCCTTTGAGGGCTCGATAATGAGATACATCATTTGCAGGGTTTACTGGATGAGAGTGATGTTTAGATTGCTGAGAACGTAGCCCATATTGCTACTCTCTCGAGGCATATCAGGAAGCTAGGAGCCATCCCTAGGGAGAGAGGGGCTACAGGTGGGTCACAGGTCAGTAAGATCTCTACAACAGGGCAGCCTTCCATCTGGCCTGGTCATGGGGCTCGGACTTGTACTGAGATACCGATAGGGTCCAACTCGCACCATTCTTCTAGAGATCCGTCCACAGGGGGTGGTGCTTCAGTGGGTGCAGACCCAGTATTTGATTTATGGTTCACTTGGTTTTGATTGATTTTTGAGGTCGACTGACCTATATGACTTTCGCTCATGGGCCTTTTTGTAAATCCATGGACTTGACACATATACTTTTATGATATCTTTGCATTATGACTCATTATGTGTCTCGTTTATTGCTCATGTTTTTGTTGTTATTTTATTTTTTGATGTGATGTGATGATGACATTATGATGATTTGATGTATATGTTAGATGATAGATGATATTGTAGATGTTTATATGGATGTGTAGATGCTTATATGATTTGATGATATGATGTGATGTATCTTGATGATGAATGATGATTGTATACAAATGACTATTGCCTATGATGTGCTTTATGATGTAATGATGGACGATTAATGACTTGTGTTTGTGGATGCGATGTTATTGTTAAATGCATGTTTAATTTTGTTTTAATTGTATGCATCTAACTTATGTGATGGGATGGTATAAACGAACCTGTATGCTCTAATCACTTAAAATATAAGGAATGCATATGACATTGATAATATTAATGGGTGATACCATAGAAAGTAAAAAAATAATCATGGATTTAAATAATCACTCTTATCATTAGAATTGATTAAGTATTCATATATGAGATGTAATGGTATGTGATGTATTTTCTTGATAAGTTTCTGTAAATTAAAATATATAAAGTAGTCAGTGGTCGTCTATATACTATTTCTAATATATATGCGGTATTTGTCCTACTATGTTGATACCCCCTAATTTATAGAATCTAATAAATAAAATTATGGTGTGAATGATGATATGATTTGTTGCTATGTAAGAATTTTTTGGGCTTTTCGGAGATTCAAATACTCTAGTTACCCTATCACCAGCTATCTACTGACGACTTAGACTTTTGAAAAGTAAGGCTTTTACCATGGACCTGATTTTTCATGATCTTTGTGTGTGCAAGTGATTGTATATTGTGAGATAGAACTCAAGCATTTCCTTCGATGTCAGGCGGGATTATTTCAGCCCATTGCTAAGATCAGGGATTCTCAAGTGTTCGTCTCGTCCTAAGTTGGACTTAGTTGGACTATACCACTAGGTAATATTGGGTTACCTAAGCTAGCTCATCCACATTCAAACATTGGTCTACACAAATGCATGAAGCAATTGTGATAGACATATCGTCATGCGTAAGGATCTCTCCTTTTGATTTTGTACAATGCTGAGAATTCCAGGGATTCAAGCTTTATTCCTTTTTTTGGCTTCTTTTTGGATTTGGATATTTGCTCATATGTAGTGATGAAAATCACTTTATATTTTTGATTGATTTTTTTCTTTGAGCGAGGTTTTTGTAGTGATGATAATCACTGTTTATTTTTCTCATATGTAGTGATGAAAATCATTGTTTATTTTTTAATGATTTTTCTTTGAGCGAGGTTTTTTTTTTATTTCTGATTTGTGTATCGGATTATTGTTTTGAAATCTAGACTATATGTTTGGCCTTTTGAATATGTACTTTGCTTCAAGATTTTGCTTATTTTTATTTAAGCAAGGGATTTGATAGGGCAAAGCTTGTCCTTTTTCCAATTCTCAGTACCTTTAAACCGGTTGCACATGGGGATAAGCAAGGAAAATCCTTTTCACTTAAGGTAACCTAGACCGCTTTTGCAGCTTTAATCTTTTCCTCGTACCAACTAGAAATTTAGTGTTTCAATTAGTGACGGGATCTTGAATATCCAAGGCATTATCACGACTAGACCTTACCTTCTACTAATCAAAGTTGTTTTCCAAAAAATTTGATAAGATCACTAGGTGTGTTTGATTAACCGAAAAACCTTAGTATATTATGTATAGCAACAAATAATGGTTGTGTTGAAAAACACAATTACACACATGTGTTAATGGAGGTATGGATTTGAATTATTTGTGCGACAAACTGTGGCATCACTTTTAAAGCTCTCATGACATATCAATTGTAGTGGATATGAAAATGCAATGCAATGATGTGGATACAAGATGTGAGATGCAATTGTTTTTGTATTTTTTATTTTTATGTTGTTTTTGTATTTTTTGTTTGATTTTGATCAAAGGGCTTATTATGCCTTTGGGGCTTTTTTATTTTTGACCAAGTAGCATGAAGTACCCTTGGAGATTTTTGATTTTGACCAAGTGGCATGAAGTACCCTTGGAGCATTTTGATTGAAGTTGACCAAGCGATTTGTATACCCTTGGAGATTTTTGAATTGATTTTGACCAAGCGGCTTGAATGCCCTTGGAGCATTTTGATTTGATTGGAATTGACCAAGTGGTTTGAATACACTTGGAGCATTTTGAATTGATTTTGACCAAGCGGGATGAATTACCCTTAGAGCCTTTGATTATTTTTTGAAATTTTATGTTTTTATGATTTGTTTGTGTTTTTGACCTATTTGAATTTTTTGAATTTTTTGACATATTTGAATGTTTTTGTATTTGTTATGTGTAGAATGCCTTTAATTGAATGATATTGAGAGTTTCAGGATCCTCAAAACCATCTAATGATATAAGATGATATGCTCCAGGCCCAACTCTTTGTGAAATCATGTATGGGCCTATCCAGTTTATCGTGAACTTATCTCATAGATGCGGCGGCAGATTCAAATTTTGCTAGTTTTATTTGAGGACTAGATCTCCAGCCTTAAATTCCCTTAAGTGGACTTTACTATTGTAATCTTGCGCAAGGCGATCCTGGTAAACACAAATATTCTCTAAAGCATTGACCCGGCATTCATAAAGAAGCATCAACTGATCAAGGCGGTCTTGCCGTGCGGTATCATCGTCTATGAAATCCTTTAATGCTATGCATAGAATCAAAATTTCCAGCTCTAGTGGCATGATGGCCTTAGTGCCATATACTAGTGAAAATGGTGTTTCCCCAATGGGCATCCGTATACTAGTCTTGTATGCCCATAGTGCAAGAGGCAACTGCATGTGCCAATCCTTGTGATTGTCTTGCACCGTCTTCCTCAAGATGGAGACTATTGTTTTGTTCGAGGCTTCTGCTTTCCCGTTTGCTTGCGGATAATAAGGCATTGAAAAATTGTTCTGAATATGGTATTTGTTCATTAAAGTAAGCACATTTTTGTTTTTGAAAGATGGCCCATTATCCGATATTATCTTAGAAGGGACCCAAAATGACTTATGATATTGTGGAGTATAAACTCCACAATCCTTAGTCTAGTTGTTGATGTTAAGGGGATCGCTTCCATCCATTTAGTGAAGTATTTTGTGGCTGTTATGATGAATGTGTGTCAACATGAGGACGGGGGTGAGATCTTCCCAATCAAGTCTAGTCCCCATTACGAGAATGGCCATGCTGCCTGGATGGGTTGCAAGGCTTGCGATGGCAAGTGCATTAGATTTGCATGATGCTGGCACTTATTACATTTCTTGACATATTCGTAGCAGTCCTTTTCCATGGTGGGTTAATAGTAACCCATTCTCAATATGCTCTTAATGATGGCCATGCCACTGAAATGCCCTCCATATGTTCCATCGTGAGCTTGTGAAATTTCCCAGGATGCTTCATGGGGCTCAAGACAACGGAGTAATCCTCCATCATATCCTCATCTGTAGAGGATTTCTCCTAGCAAGATGTATCTTGTTGCTTTCTGTTTGAACGTTTGCCTTTAAGTATGTGATAAACCTTGAGGAACTATTCCAATTTTTAGGAAATCTCGCATTTGGGAAAGCCAATCCTGATAAGCCATGGCTTCTATAGAAAATACGGCTTTCTTTTCCTGTATTTCTGAACTAGTGAACACGGATTGAGGAACAACTCTATGGTGTATGGTTGCACCACACTCCACAGATCCTTGGGAAATCAAAGACCCCCAAGCTGTCATTTGCAAGAAATCTTTGGCTGTGAAGGACCAATTCTGATTTGGCTCGATGTTGATCATGTTAACTGATTTTTTATTGTTAAAAGCTTCACGACGTATTGCTGAGTGCGAAAGCATTTTCACGTGAACGGTTGTAAAATTAGTAGACGAATTCTAAGTGATTAAGGATCCCAAAGAGGCCATGGTATCTAAAAATATATTTGATGTACGAGGTATTGCCTCGATGTCATACCATTCCAGTCGGGCTAGGTATGTTTCAACAAGTTCCTTGTAAGTCTTCAGGAGTGGGCACCTGCATTGAAATAGTCCTTTGACCTAGTTTACTATGAGCAAGAAGTCACCAAAGATATTCAGTATTTTAATGCCCATTGCTACGGCCGTTTGGAGTCCCAAGATCAATGCTTCATATTTTGTATTGTTGTTTGTGCAAGGGAAGTATATTTTGAGTGATAAAGGCAATGGAGCACCTTGTAGTGAGATGAAGACAATCCCTACTTTGCCCCCTTGTTCACACTTTGAACCATCGAAGAACAATGGCATGTCTCTTTTTTTCTTAGGTTCTTCGAGTTCTGGCGGATTTGATAATGCAAAGACCGCATCATCAGGCAATTCTATGGTGAGAGGCTTGATGTCCTGAAGAGGTGTCTCTCCTAATTGATCTACTATGACTTGTCCCTTGATGGACTTTTGGCTTATGAACTCTAGATCAAATTTTTTCAATAGCATGATCCACTTTGCGATACGTGTATTGTGATATGTCTTGCTCATCATGTACTACAAAGGATTTTGTTTTGATATGACATAGGTCGTATGGCTCAACATGTAGTATTGCAACTTTCGAGCTGCAAAGACCACTACTAAACACAACTTTTTGACATACTCATATCCTGGATCATAACTCACCAAGGTGTGACTAATGTAATATATGGCTTGCTCTTTGTCTTGTGCATTCTTTTGGGCTAACATGGTGCCCAATACAAAATCGATAGTTGATATATATAGTAAAAATGGTATGTCTGGCCTTGGTGGAGCCAATACTGGCAGTGTTGCCAGATAGTTTTGATCTCTGCAAATGCTTGATGGCATTCTTCATCCCAATGAAAGGGGACCTCCTTGCGTAGCAACCGATTCATAGGTCGGTATTTGTTTGATAATTGTGTGATGAATATTTTTATGGATGCTATCTTGCCTTGTAGGCTCCTCAATTCCCTAATGTTGGTAGGGGCGGCCATTTCCAATATAGCCTTTACCTTTGCAAGATCTACTTTGATGCCTCTCTTGGATACGATGAATCCCAAAAGCTTTCTAGAAGTTACGTCAAATATGCACTTCTTAGGATTCAATCGGACATTGTGTTCTATGAGGTGATCAAAGACTTGTTTAAGGACTTCAGCATGCTCTTGCCACAATAGGGACTTGGCCAGTAAGTCATCCATGTAATCCTCTACGATATTATGCATATATTCATGGAATATGTATGTCACGGCCTGCTTATATGTAGCACCAGCATTTTTGAGACCGAATGGCATCACTTTGTAACAGAATGTTCCCCACGGAGTAATGAAAGTAGTTTGATGTTGATTTTTGGGCTTAATCTGGATCTGGTTGTATCTAAAAAAACCATCCATTAGGGAGAGCATCTCACGACCTATGGTTGCATTTACAATATCGTCTATGTTTGGCAATAGGAATGAATCCTTTGGTGTTACCCTATTTAAATCTCTGAAGTCCGTGTAGATATGGACTCTTCCATCAAGTTTCTCCATGGGTACCATGTTTGACACCCACTTAGGGTATTCTATAGGAATTATGAATACTGCATCCAGTAGTTTTTGCAATTCGTTCTTCACCATCAAAGCGACGGTTGGATGCATTTTCCTCAGCTTTTGCTTGACTAACTTCTTCATGGGATCCAATGAAAGGTTGTGAATGACTAAATTTGGATATATCCCTGGCATGTCTTTGTAAGTCCAAGCAAAAATATTTGGCCTCTCTTTGAGGAGAGGAATTAGGATGGCTTATTCCTCTGGAGATAGACTTTCTCTAAACTTGACTTTTCTTGGTTGGGTAGGATCATCGTTGATGTCCACCTCGAAATTCACTTCTATAGCCATATGTGACCCCTCCTCTATCTAATGATGCGTGGGTATCAAATGAATGTCATCAACAATATTTATAGCACCTACTGACTTAGGTTTAAAACCAACATGGAAGACGTCATACGCACAACCTGAGGCAAAATGGAATAGTTGTAACATCTCTTTGTTGGAGAAGAGGTCTTCAGGATCTATGGGCGAGTTAGCGCGATCCCAATAAATAGCCTCTAAATCAAGATGCAATGATTTTGTAGGATCTCATTGGATTATGAAGTGGAGTGGTCAAATCAATGGATATCATGTTGATGGATGGTATGAAATCTCCAGGACCACATGGGTGCAATCTTATCTCAAGGGTTTTCCTTCCATAATTATGATGAGGTTTTGGAGGAATAGGAATTTCTATATCTGGCCCATGAGTAAGGCGGATAATAGGATTATTGGGCTCTAATCGCTCTCTGAATGTAGGCAGAGGGGGATTGACCATCTGGTGAATGGCAGCTAGGTCTACAGGTCTCCCCAAAAATCGTAGATGAGGGTCTATAGCACAGAGTGTCGCTTCTCTCTCTACTAGCTCGTTGACTTATCACAAGTGTTGAGGTCCAAGATAAGCCATCTCGGTCTCATCCTCAAATTCATCATCACTTATCCAAAAATTGTTAGCATTTGTATGCGGCCCTAAGACAAGGGACTCATGTCTTGGCCCTAAGTAGTCCATCTCCGTTTCATCTTCATATTCTTCCTCACTTATGAAGAATCCATTTGCATTTGTCTCTTGCCCCAAAGTCAGGGGTTGATGGCTCAGGCCTAAGTAGGCTCTTTCTATCGAGTCTTCTGATTCATAGTTACTTTCATCTGATGTATACACACTCTCATCGTGGATGGACCATGTAAATCTTTGTAAATAGTGGGGCCCCTCGTAGGCTGAGCCAAGTTGTGCTTCATCATCACTTGCTTCATATCCATTCTCCTCATCCCACGAGTTCTACCTTATTGGGGTGGAATCAATTGAGATGTTTGGATGATAAATTTTTGGTGGCGGTATGTTCACCGTGGCCACTTGTCTGTTGCTCAAATTTCTTGTTCTTAGGGGATGATAAGGAATAAATTTGATGTCTTCTCCTAACCCTAAGCTTAACCTATCCAATGCCACTGCAAGAGAGTCATCTTGACCTCCGATATAATAGCCTAACCTAAACCTATCAAAGGGAATCTGATATTATGGCTCGTATGGCCGCCTGTGCCCCTGCTCATATATACCAAGGCCATAGCCATGCTAATGGCAATGATCAAAGTATATTAGAGCAAACTCAATATTAGAGAGGTAATGAATATTGATAGTGAATAATTCATCACTATCCTCTTCTATGTCTGTAGACTTATGGGCGCAGTCCAGGTCGGCATAGACAAAATTGGTTTGGTTGGGATGGATTCCAAGTGGAACCACTATTCCCACTAGTGGCCTCAAGTCCTTAGGTCTTCCCATGTTTTGTGTAGACTCGATAATAGGCATAAAGGTAATGTTTTGTACAAGGTACTCCCCTATGCCTGTGCTTGCCAAGTGTATTGATGCATGCGATGTGGATGACCCTATGGATGATACTGGTGAAGCGAGGTGGTAATCACTATCTTCATCTTGATCTTGAAGATCTTCCTCTTCCATAGGACTTGGTATTTTAGCAATGGCTACGGTTGGAAATTCCTTGGGCCTTTATTCTTTTACTAAGGGCGCATTTATCTTCTGATTGTATTTCAATTTTTACGTTGATGGTACTTTAGAAGCATTGACTACTTTGAGTGCACCAAGAGGTGTTGATTTGCATGGGTCTTTTCTTACCATTTTGTCTTTGTTATCCATTTGTGTGGTTGAGGATGAAGGCACTACGTATAGGTGGGTAGAAGGGATTACAAATTATTTGGAATGTCCACCTGATGGACATATTTAAAAGGCTCTTCATCGGCCAGAACCACATAGACTTTGTTTTCATGCACATACTTGACACACTAGTGCAGGATTGAAGGCACACACTTCATGGCCCTTATCCAAGGATGCCCTAAGAGGATGTTGTACTGCATATCTCCTTCCAAGACATGACACATCACAAGGATCGTCTTGAGTTCCCACAGTATTGCATAAAGCATCATTAAAAGCTCTCAATGTGTAAGCTCCTAGAACGATATTGGACTTGGGTATCTTGAGGTGCTCTATTGTTGTTGTAATGATGTTTATTGATGAACCTGTGTTGACCAAGATCCTCTTAAAATGTAATTTGTTGATTGTTGCTACAATGTTTGGCGGAGGGTCTGGTAAGGCAGCAGGTACTGTCTTAATCTCATAATCATAGAATTGAATTACAGGTTCCTGGCATTCTTGTACTTGTCCCACAAAGTGATTGAATGCATTCGCATCTTGTGGTTGGAGCTCAATTATCCTTAAAATTTCCATTAGAGTCTCCCTATGCTTTGGGGACTGTTGTATGAGCTTGTAGATGGATAACTTAGTTGGAGTCATTTGTAGGTTTTACTCCAATCTACTCTGGATAGTTACCATAGGTCGTGTTGGTGGACCTGGAAGGTTGTCTTACCTTTGCCAAGGTGCGACTAGGACGTTCATGGGATCTACAGGCGGTTGCGGTTGACAATACCGCCTAGTCCTTGTTGCTATGTTAACAATATCAACCATCCCAACGTATCCGTGGGTAGGTATATTAGCTCGAACCTGATTGACTTGGACCCCTTGCTCTCCAGGGGACTCATGATTGGGAAATGGGTTTCTGTATATGCCCATGTATCTGTTATCGAGAGCCAGTGGGTTGTCAACTTTGAGTTCTCCTACCTCAATCATGTTTTTCACTTGATGCTTAAACCCAACCCAAGCCTCAATGTCATGCCCCGGTATCTTGTGATAAGAGTAAAATTTATCTTCCCTATATCTTTTTGGCTTATGATGGTTGGGATCTATAAGATGTATATCAAGAAATCTAATTCTCATGGCCTCACTCAACTAATTAAATATTGATTGCATTGACTCTATCAGAGGCATGAAATAACGAGGCAGATTGTGTTCTCTGTTTCTCCCCTGATTGTTTCTTTGGTCGTAATTGGCTAGCGGGGGATGTGCTTGATAATTCTGGGGTTGTTTTGCACCCCCATCCTTGGGTGTAGCCAATACGACTTGATTGACTAGAGCAGGGTTGCCCTGCTTCTGTTTGTACTTGTCATTCTTACCATTCTTGTTCCACTCATTTTTGTTTTAGAGTTTAATGGTTCCCTCATCTACTTTTATTTCTTCGATGAGCTTGGCCTGTGCCAAATATTCTTCAAACAAATGATACTTTTGAAGTTGTAGCAAGAGGGAGATGTGTTTAGAGCAAATTTTGGTGAACATGCGAATGATTTCTTCTGTGGGAATGAAGAATGATAATTTCTCCATCTATTCCCATAATCCATTACTGGCTCATCATTATATTGTTTCAAGTTGACCATGTCTGAAAGGTTCACCTTCTTCTTAGCACCAAAGGAGAAACACTTTAAGAATATGTTTACTAGTTGTTCAAAATTTGTTATGCTATGTTTAGGTAGTTGGTTGAACCATTGAGTGGTAGCACCTAAAAATGTCATTATGAATGTTCTTAGCATGAGAGCGTCATTATCTTCAAGATGAAAACAGGTGTTGATAAAATTGGTGACATGCTCTTGTGCATCCTCTTCACCCTTAAACTTTTCTAACCTAGGCATCTCAAAGTGCTTAGGATATGGAGGGCTAGGGATTTATGGGCACAAAGGTTGGTTGTGTATTTTGCTCAAAGTTGGCGAGTTTTTGTCTACCTCTTGTTTCTCAATGGATTTCATCTTTTCAGCAAGCACTTGAAATACCTTTGATGCATGGATTTCTTCCTGTTGTAAGCCTACTCGTAGTGGTAATGGAGGTATCTCTCTATCCATTTGATTTGTTTCCTTTTCCTCCCTCCTATGAGGGGACTCAGGATTGTGATCTTGGTTTGTTGTGTTTGCCCTCTCCCCACTAGTCGAATTTTGTTCATGATTTGGCGGGGAATTTCGTTGTGGGCTATCTTGTCTAGTGTGCCTCTCCTTAGGCGAGTCAGCGCATCTAGTTATTTGGTGGTCACCACAATTTGTCTGTAAATTTTTAAGAGCTAGCCGCTCAGCCTGCTCTCTTAAGTGTTGCTCATGTTGGCACAAGAGTCTTTCTCTTTGTTTATCCTATTCGAGCTAGCTCTCGCTCCTTACATAATGCATTTTCTAACCGCCTAATTTGGTCAGTTTGCACTATTACAAAAGACCCATGTTTATCTGACTCTGTTCTTGTTGTCTTGACTCGCAGATTCCTTGAGGAGGTTTCTGTTGTACCTGTACTCTTGCTAGCTAATGTGACTTGTTCAGTGTACTATTGAGTATCCCTACGATCAGATTCCATGCATCTACTACGGGGCCACTCTGAGGTACACCCAGACTGAGAGATGTGTTTAGAAGTCACAGTTCATGAGCTTCTAGATGCAGAGTTCTCGGTAGCTACAGTTCTTTGAGTTGGTCGTGTAGGAAACCAATCCAACCCGTCTAGTTGTCTTGTTTTCCATGGCTGGTCCCGTGGGGTGCCATTCACTCTTATGAGGTCATAGTATACGGGAATATTTCCTTTTGTGTGAAGGGTTTCTTCTATATGATTCCCATGACTATATGTAGCTCTAGTTTTTTTTCCTTCAGTGGGCATACCTGTTTCATATGTTTCTTGTGAATCTTGAGGTGTTGTGACTCTTGCTTGTCTTCTTGATGAAGAGGGCTTTGTGGTGATATGTTTTCTCCATGTGGATGGAGATGTAGTAGTCTTGTCATCCCTATGTGAAGAATGAGTTTTAGAACCTTCTTTATGTCCATGTGAGGAGGAAGCCTTTGAAGCCTCCTCACGTCTTTGAGATGTTTTTGTGTGTTTATAGGAGGCCCTTGAGGTCTCCTCATGTCTCCTTGATGAGGATAACTGTGAAGCCTATTTTTGTTTATGTGACTTTGTTCCATGATGTGGTTCCGTAGTTGGGGTTTCTCGAGGAGATCCCCCAAGGGTTGAGTTATCACCCCTTAGGCTTGTGGAGCTACGTCTCATGGTCTTATGGGTAGGTCATTCAATGTTACTATGACTCTGCCTATGGGTATGAGTTGCTTCAATCTCTCCCTCGATATCAGACCGAGGGTGTTTACTTCTTGTTTTTACAATGTTGTCTATGAATTGATATTTTGAGTTGCAATTTAGGAATAGCCACACAATACCAAACAAATATTTATCTTGATTATCATTTTAAGTGTGCCCTAAAATATTTGGTGTGTTTTGATGTGTTGTTCTTTTGATTTCTTGCTCTTGTTCTTGGATTAATAATGAGAAGACTCATCCATAGTGACAATCAAGTACACCCGTGCCAAACATGGTTTTCTCAAAAGAAGCTAGGGTACACCGTTGAAGACCCAGTGCGGGGTTCGTCTAGATATTCCACTTTGAACCAATGATTGTTCCAACAATGGGATACAGTTTGAGCACAAGTAACTTAGTGTCACTATAAGTAAGTTTCTCAATCCGTTTCTAGGAATATCTAGGGGGCAAACCAGTGGAAGGAGATGAATTCCAATGTCACTAGACTGAATTGAGGGTTGGTGATGAAATCCAACTCCCTAATGTTTAAATGATACGTGCATGTGTGGTCATTTTAAGTGTAACATAAAGTGCATCATATAGCAGCAATGAGTCTTTCCTATATGTCTAAGTTCAAAAATACATTTCAATATTTAGAAATATGCATGAACTACTATGATTTGTATGAGTGCACTTTATTTCGTGCATCTATGGCCTCTAGCAGGGCCTCAAAGCAAGCAAAAAACATACAATGTCTAGCACGTTGGACTCTAGGGCAAACTTTTCAGGCATAAGTCATTTTTCCTAGCAACGTCTAGTGGGAATCTAAAAGAAGATCTAAGATATGCAAAATGCTTAATTCTTTCTCCTTTTATTCTTTCAATTCCCAAACATAAATGTGCTTTAAGTTCTCTGTTTTAGACACACAGAAGTAGATAGAAAGCTGTAAAATATCATATTAGATGTACCAACCTTTGATCCAGCTCAGAGAGTCATTGTTTTGACCTCTACTGCACTCCAATTCTGGTCGTTGTTGACCACAGCGGCTGGTTCTTGGCTGCTATTAGTGGAAGCGGCTAAAGCTCTATTGGCCACTGTAGCTCAGAGCGGTTGATTTTTGGCCACTATAGCTCAGAGCGGCTAGACCTACACACAAAAATAAGTTAGTATTCCAGCAAAAAATGAAAAATTAGTGGAGGTCCCACTGTGATCATCATCTGTAGCAACCCCGGGATGCACGCACCGCTCTCTATTTTACGCTACTTGCAATGTATTAAGAACCCAAGATGAAATGGAAGACAATGAAAAGCATATAACACAAAAATAACAAAGATGGATCTCTTTATTCATATTGAAACCTGGTTACATGTTGGTCCCTCTTAGGGATACCCATTTCAATACAATAAGGTTACAAATAGGTAAAGAGTGCCTCTTTCGCGAAGAGGTGGTGCGCTTTCAAAAAGCTTCCCAATTTCACACACATAAATGTATGAGGGCTTACAGATGCCTCCTTCTCCAAGTCTGTTTCCTAGAGGGATCCCTTTTGCTCTCATATGTTGCAGACTCCGTCCGATGAACTTGTGGCCCTGTAAGCAATGAAACAACAACACACACTTAGATGTCCGGGAATGCCTCCCCGGATGAGGTTGTTAGTACTGAATATAACAAATGAAATCAAGTGCAAATTAGACTAATGTTATGAATGCGAACGAATGAAATGATGCTATGTTAATGATATGCTAAAATAATGAATCTAATGTCTAGAACCCTAAGCTAAGCCTACGGGCCACTATCCAAGACAACGATCGCTAAAGTGATTTTCGTCCTCTTTGCTCCAAAGCTATGGATAAAATCTTGTATCCGATGTTGAAATAATGGTTGTTATGCTCTCCAATCTGTCAGGGCTTCGTCGTACACATGATCTCCAAGGGAACTCTCCAAGTCTCGAAAGCTCTCCTCAATGACCAAGATTGATAAAAGATGTATATATGATCCCCCTTGATAAAAGATGTCTCTTTTTGTGCTCTTAGGCTTGCACCTTTTATAGTGTGAAACCCTAGGTCTATGTCCAAGCCCTAGAAATGAATTTCTCATGCATAGTGCAAGTTAGCATGAGAGGATTTTTGTCTTTTCTATGTTTGGAGGCTAGTTAACTAAAATATAACTACCAACTTGAGTCTCCTATGTGAACTGGTCATTAGCATGAGAAGGTTTTGTCCTTTGTTTATGTTTGAAAGCTAGTTAACTAAAGTCTAAATGCAAACTCAAGTCTCCTATGTGAACTGGTCATGAAATGGAATGCAAAGTTACTCCCACTCACCTTTATTGCATGCAAACTGCTACTTCCACCCGTGATTAGGCATGTTTGTCGATAAAACTGCTTCTAGGGTTTAGTCGTTGTCATCTGCAGCGACTAAGATCTGGCCATTGTTGTCTGCAGCGGCTAAGGTTTGGCCGCTCTAGGCTTGAGCAGCTAGGATCTTGTCACTCTTGTCTTGAGCGACTAGGCTTGGATGGCTTGAAAAGGCCCCAAATGAGTGGTGAGAACCATTGTTAATGCTTGGAAAGTCCAATATTATGTCATATGATCTTATGAATGTGTCTATGTAAGCAGCTCCCCTAAGCATGACACAATTTAGGTGTCTACAGTCCAATATTGAAATATAAGAGGTATAAACACCATATCTCATCAAATTATTATTTAGAGTTTAATTAAAAATCACCATTCTAATTTTATTCTCCTTCAAGAGACTAAAGTTTCCATTCAAATGATGGATGACATTGTTAAAAAAATTAGAGACAGGTTGAGCACATGGTGGTTGGATCCCAAGGGGTTTTAGGGGGAGTAGTGACTTTATGGAATCCTCTTCTCTGGATGACTTTAGATCACTTTATTTGTTGGGGTATCCTCACTTCTCTCTTCAAGAGCAAGAACTCCAGGGAGATTCTATTGGTTTCTAATTTCTACAGTGCTACAAATTTTATGGAGCAACATAACCAATGGTCAGTTTTACAAGCTAGTAGAATTGGTAAAGAGGAAGTGAGATGGATAATGATAGGGGATTTCAATGCTAAACTTGATCTCAAGAATTAAGAATGGGGAAATCCTTCTTTGTACCAGGGGAATATATTTATGATGTCCAAATTCAACTAACTCAATTTAATTGATGTCTAGCATACGGGGTCTCCGCATACATGGACAAAACAAGTAGGTCTGGCAAGTAGGAAATTCATGCTTGACAATTTTTTTATTTTTGAAGATGTCTTTCTTTGTTGGTCTTTTAGGATGGAGATTCTTAATCACACTAACCCTGATCACTTTTCGATTCTTTTGGAATGGAAGTTCGGCCACAATTCCCCCGTAGACCTTTTTATTTTGATTTTTTTGGCTGGAAAAGGAGGATCTGAAGGAAAAGAATCCCCTTCTAGTGGGAGAAGGGTCACCCTTCCCATGAGAGAGCTATGTATGTTTTTCCAAACAAATCCATCATGTCAAATCTTATCTCAAATTTTGAAAAAGAAGTAGTAAATCTAATTTTCAACCCCAAAAGGTTCCTTTGTTGGAAAATATGGAGGAGTTGACCACCCGCTTCAGGACTAGATCAATCACCGAGGACCTAAAATATGAATATGAACTAGTCATAAAAGAATTATATTCCATAGACAATCAAGAGGAAATCTATTGGAAACAAAGAGCAAGGAATACTTGGTTGTTGGAGGGGGATCGAAATATGAGTTTGTTCCATTGCTCTGCCTTGGTAAGTAGATAAAGGAATTATTTTCCTTGCCTTGAGAACTCCAATGGTTGGGTGATGGACACCATACCCAATATGCAACAAGCAGCAAATAATTTATTTGAAAATACTTTATTTCCCCTACTCTCCCTAATATTGTAGTGCAACAAGAGATACTTAAATATATCCCCAAGATTATTTCAATCGAGCAAAACCAAGCCCTTTTTAGTCCAATGGATAAATATGAGGTGAGGAGCATAGTTTTTAGCATGTAATTAAGGTAATCTTCAAGGCTCGATGGTTTTCCAATTGAATTTTGTTAGGATTTTTGAGATGTCATAGATGAAGATTTAACCAAGGCGGTTGATGAATCTCTTTCAAACATAACTATGCTTTGGGCTTTCAACCATATGTTACTCGCTTTGATTCCTAAATTGGGACAATACTTTAGCCTTCGATATTGTTGTTCGATTGCTCTCTCCAATGTGACCTACAAGATAATCACTAAGCTAATGGTTGAAAGGCTTAAGAATATTATAGAAAACATAACCTCCTAGACAAGGAGTATTTGTGGAGGGGCATCAAATTCTTGATGGGGTTATTCTAGCCAAGGAGGCTATCCACTCAATGTAGCATTCTGGTCAAAGAGGTATGTTTATTAAACTAGATATGTCTAAGGCTTATGATAGAGTCCCTTGGCAATTTTTGGATCAAATGCTTGAGAAATTTAGCTTCTCTTAGGAGTGGAGAGAGTGGATCATGAGTTGTCTCGACAATTTCCTTCTCTGTTCTCATCAACGGCTTCCCCTCGACCTCTTCCCATGCTTCCAAGGGTATTCATCAAGGAGATCCTCTTTCCTCATTTCTTTTTATTATTCTAGCAAAAGGATTAGGCAGATTCCTTCAAAAAAATAAGTAACAAGGACTTTTGGTAGGTGTGCAACTAAGTGAGGAGACACTAACTCACCTTCAATTTAATGATGATGCAGGTATTTTTAGAGAAGCTAGCATTCAGGGGGTTAAAACGCTCAAAGCCATCTTAAAAACCTACATGGATGCTACTAGCCAGCAGGTGAATGCAATTGTTTTATTCAATAAGAAAAAAGAATTCGGGATCATATTCTATCCATTTTGAGCTTTGCCCAAGGCACCCTTCCACTTGATTACCTGGGGATTCTCATTCATTTCAAGAATCTAAGGGTGGCTAATTGGAAATATTTAATGGATAGAATCGTTGCTAAATTTAATCATTGGACTCACCATTGGATTACTTTTAAAGGAAGAATGGTTCTCATCTAATTGGTGATCCAAGCCATGCCTGTTTATAAATTCTTCATCCTAACCGCCCCAATGAGAGTCCTTGAGAGTTGGATTCACTTATGATAATTTTTTTGTGGGATGACCCAAGGATGGGAAAGAAGTGGGCTCTTGTTAATTGGGATAAAATATGTCATCCTAAAGCTCGAGGGGGCCTTAGTTTTATTAAAGCAAATTTAAACAATCAAGCTCTTGTCGGGAAGCTCTATTGGAGATGGATCTCCAACCAGGAGGCTTTCTCCAGCAAATCCATCACTAGCAAGTATTTGTATTATGTCCCCCATCAAGAAGTTGGCCACATTCGTCTAAGGGGCCCTGGATCCATTATTTGGAAGGTCTTGAAAGCTGGCGAACAATTGATTAAATTTGGACTTTTCTAGAAAGTGTGTAAAGGAGACAAAGCTAAATTTTGGACTAATTCTTGGGACCAACATCCCCCCTTAATCTATGAGTTTCCTAAGTTGTAGCCCTTGCAACAAAACCTCAAAGGTAGAGGGTGGATTAAGATTGGTTCCTAAATTACTTCCAGACATATTGGAGATTTCTCTTTCAGTGGAAGAGGTTGGAAGAATGGCATGTTCCTATCCCTCTTCATCAAAATCTTTTTATTGATAACATCCTCAAACAAAGTTGTCTTACGAGGAAAGAGAAAGAGGATATGATTGCATGGGACCTTGGCAGTCTAGGTGTCTTCACTATCCATGATGGTTATAATGATTTGCTCCCTCATCCGTTTATCTTGCGGGATGCCCCCTAGGATATAGTTTGGGTGGCTAAGGGCTGGCCTAAAATAAATTTCTTTACTTGGGAAATGATGCATAGGAACTATCTCACCTATGATAACCTTATGAAGAGAGAATGTTATGGCCCCTCAAATTGCATCATGTGTAATTCCTAGAAGGAGACAATTGATCAATTGGGATAAAATATGTCATCCTAAAGCTCGAGGGGGCTTTGGTTTTTTTAAAGAAACTTTAAACAATCAAGCTCTTTTCGAGAAGCTCTATTGGATATGGATCTCCAACCAGGAGGCTTTCTCCAGCAAATTCATCACTAGCAAGTATTTGGATTCTATCCCCCATAAAGAAGTTGGCTATACTCCTCTAAGGGGCCCTGGCTCTGATATTTGGAAGGTCCTGAAAGTTGGCGAACAATTGATTAAATTTGGACTTTTATGGAAGGTGTGTTAAGGAGACAAAGCTAAATTTTGGACTAATTATTGGGATAAACATCCCCCCTTAAGCTATGAGTTCCTTGATTTGTAGCCCTTGCAACAAAGCCTCGAAGGTAGAGGGTGGATTAAGATGGTTTCCTACATTACTTCCAAACATATTGGAGATTTCTATTTTAGTGGAAAAGGTCTGAAGAATGGCATGTTCCTATCCCTCTTCATAAAAAGCTTCTTATTGATAACATCCTCAAACAAAGGTATCTTACGAGGAAAGAGGAAGAGGATGGGATCACCTAGGGCCTTGGCAGTCTAGGTGTCTTCACTACCCCTAATGGTTATAATGCTTTGCTCCCTCCTCCGTTGATCCTACGGGATGCCCCTTGGGATAGATTTTGGGTAGCTAAGGGATGGCCTAAATAAATTTATTTGCTTGGGAAGTGATGCATAGGAATTGTCTCACCTATGATAACCTTATGAAGAGAGCATTTTATGGTCCCTCCAATTGCATCATGTGTAATTCCTACGAGGGGACGCTTGATCAATTGGGATAAAATATGTCATCCTAAATCTCAAGGGGGGCTTGGTTTTCTTAAAGCAATTTTAAACAATAAAGCTCTTGTCAAGAAGCTCTATTGGAGATGGATCTCCAACTAGGCTTTCTCCAAAAAATTCATCACTAGCAAATATTTGGATTATGTCCCCAATCAAGAAGTTGGCCACACTCCTCTAAGAGGCCTTAGCTCCGTTATTTGGAAGGTCCTGGAAGCTGGCGAACAATTTATTAAATTTTGACTTTTTTGGAAAGTATGTAAAGGATACAAAGCTAAATTTTGGACTAATTATCAGGACCAACATCCCCCCTTAATCTATGAGTTCCCTATGTTGCAACCCTTGCAACAAAGCCTCAAAGGTAGAGAGTGGATTAAGATGGCTTCCTACATTACTTCTAGATAGATTGGAGATTTCTCTTTCAGTGGAAGAGGTTGGAAGAATGGCATGTTCCTATCCATCTTCATAAAAAGCTTCTTATTGATAACATCCTCAAACAAAGGTGTCTTACGAGAAAAGAGAAAGAGGATAGGATCGCTTAGGGCCTTGGTAGTCTAGGTGTCTTCACTGTCCATGATGGTTAAAATGCTTTGCTCCCTCCTCCGTTGATCCTGCGGGATGCCCCTTGGGATAGAGTTTGGGTGGCTAAGGGTTGGCCTGAAATAAATTTCTTTGCTTGGTAAGTGATGCATAGGAACTGTCTCACCTATGATAACCTTATAAAGAGAGCATTTTATGGCCCCTCCAATTGCATCATGTGTAATTCCTAGGAGGAGACGCTTGATCTTCTATTTTTCCAATGTGAATTTTCCAGAGAGTTGTGGAAAAAGTGGTTAGACCTCTTTAAGCCTCACCTAAACTTTCAAGTGACTCTTGCTAATATCTGGGAGATCTAGAAAAGTAGAAAGTTCAAGAATATCTCCATTCAGTTGTGTTGGTCCCTATGCTTAAGTTTCATCTGGTGGCACATTTGGCTGGAAAGATAATCCATAATTTTTAGAGAGGAGTTCACTCCAATGGAGTTGGTTTGGCATAAAATTGTTACCAAGGTTTATGGAACTGTCAAAGCTCACCTTAGGGACCAAAAAACCTAGGAGAATGAGTTGACTCCCAACTCACAAAAGTTGGGATCATGGCAACCCCCTCCCTCGAGTTGGGAAAAGATCAATTATGATGATGCAACTAAGATAACTCGGGGTTGCAAGCATTGATTTTCTCATAATAGATCTCAAGGGGAAGATCCTTCATTGGGATTTGGAGGATCTTGGAAGGGCTACTAACAATGAATTTGAAGGGTTAGCTATCAAACAAGATTCTTTCAATGCTTTGGAGAATGGGATTAGAAAGATCATAGTTGAGTCTGACTCATAAATTATGGTGGATTTTATTAGAAATTTCAGACCAAAGGCTTGGAGGATAAGAAACATTGTGAGCCAAATTAAGTCCATATGGCAGCACTTTGAGGATGTCATTATGATCTATGTTGATAGACAAAATAATGCAACGGTTAACTTTTTGGCTAAACATGGTAGTGAAAGTTCGATTGGATGCATGTTGAATTCTAATTAGAATAGGGACACTTCTGAATGGCGAAAGGTGAACCAAATGGTTTTTTGTTTGGTAAACAAAGACTTATGTAAGGATGAGGATAGATCCAAAGTCAACTGAGCCTTGTGGTAATAGTTGTTGGTTGCATTTTTTGTTGCCTCTTGCAGCACTCTTTAGCCCCTTTTGGGACAACATTAGTAATGTTTGCAAGATTGTCAAGCCTGCTAGGTTACATCATATTAGCATAAAGCAAATGAGGGATCAGGCTAAGAGTCTATGCTCTTTAGATAGTACTCAGTTTTTTATTATTTTTAGAGATGTTAATTTGAGTTTTATTCAGATTTTAGGGCTGGCAAGAGTGGCAAACCTCTTAATATAATTTGATTCTAGTCCTTGCCTGTCAGTAAAGTTTTTAACCTTCTCAAAAAAAAACTTTCAACTTTGTTTAAATTTCAACAAAATCTTATCAAACTGTAATTGTGATTGCTCATCATTTGCATTTGGTTTTTTATGTTTATTGCATACTTTTCTCTTGCACTGGCTTCAAGAATTATTGATTTACCTATTGGAGATCATTATGGTATTCTTTTTAAGTCATTAATAGGACTAATAACCATAAAAACTTAATTTGCATAACCATATTAAAAAATGTATTGTTGAGTCATCTTTAAAATGTATTGTTAAATACACTTATGAAAAATTTATTGTTAAAGTACATTTTTATGAAAAATGTATTGTTAAAGTCCCAACGAAGACAATGCAATGGTTAGGGCTTTGGCTTCTCTTTGAAAAGTCCAAGGTACAAACGTGTGTAATGGTATACATTGTGTGTTAAAAAATATATTAAATGTATTGTTAAGTACACTTATTCAAGTCTGTTAATGCAGAAGCAGGTGCACACAACTAATCAAGCCGATAACACGAAGCTTCTTTTTCTTCAAAAGATATATATCTTAAACTTTACTATGTTTTAAGTTCAAAAAAATCTCCCAGTAATAGAACTAAATCAATAACTACAAGGATCAACATAGATACTACCTTACTTCAAACAAAACTAATCTACCTCTAGTGAAAGAGGATTGTCTAAAAAGGTCTCAACTTCTAGAGTGAAAGAGGATTGTCTAAAAAGGTCTCAACTTCTAGAGCTTCTGCCATGATGCTGCTAAATATTATTCCAAATAAGGCCATGATTATAACCAGCATCAGTCTAGATAATAATTGACTTCAACAAAACCAAAATCAAGTCTAGAGAAGGGGGCTGCTTATACTTGCTTCAACAAAACCAAGTCTAAAAAAAGAGGGGTTGCTTATACTTTCTTCATGCTTACCGCCAAAGGTCCTAACTTTACCTCTTCTAATGAATCAAAAGGTTGAGGGTCTTGGTCCTTAAACTTCTTCCTTGACTTCCTTTTTTTATTGTGAATGTCAGCAATTCCTCAAATTATTCATTTTGACATTAAAAAAAAAAAAATTGCATTACTTTTTTTAAATTGATTTAAAATATTCAGATTTATTTACAGATTGAAACCTTCATTTTTATTGTGAATGTCAGCAATTCCTTAAATTATTTATTTTAGTACAAAATAATGTTGGAATTGAAACTGACATTATGTTTCAAGCCAGAATGATGTGTCCAGAATCTGGAAAGTTTTAGATCTTAGTTATTTTAAGCATTTGTTTGGGTTTGGGTTTGGTTTGGTTTGTTAGGCATGAGAATATTTTCTCAACCGCTTATGCCTATTCTGGTTCTGTTCCAAGAATCTATATATTGTAATGTTTTTCTCGTCAATAATCAGAACATTGAAGTTCTCATGTGGTATCAGAGCTAATCAGATCTACTAGGTTTGAGAAAGCGTGTGGGTGCATTGCAGCAATCAAGTGAAAATCGGCCTTGATCGATCTACAGCTCCATGCTGCTAAATCCCAAACCCGTGCCAGATCTATAACTGGCATGAGACTGTAACTGGCTGCAACAAGGAGGTTTGCATTCGTATGCGTCTGTAATCTGAACGTAACCGAGGGATATCGAAACAATCTGAAAGTCAACAAATTGTTGGTTTCACACAGCGATCTCATATGGACTCAGTGCTACCCTGCTAGAGTTGCTACAACCTGACGGTGGAATTGGTAGAGAGGAAGGACGGAGAAAAGTTGTCTGCCAAAGTTGGACCTGTTGGACGTGGATTTAGGGCGCATTAAATTTCGTCGCTAAATCTGAGGAAGAGTTATGTGGCTCTTTTGACCCCGGAGCGGAGAAGAACAAGAGTTTTTTTATCAGAGCAGCCAAATTGCCGAAAGGCGACGCATAGGGAACTGGAGCAGGGGACAATGTTGCAGCCTTTGTGAAATCTTGAGTGAATACAGAGTGACATTGTTGGAGTTGTCTCACAAAATCTGTGAGAACAAGGAGGCCCACAGTTTAAAACTGTGGATGGTATTGGCATTTGGCGTCGACCAATTTTAGGCCAAAATCAACCAACGACAGGAGAGGGCTCGATTACAGCCTAGCCTGAGATGAAAGAGCAGTCGGAGAATCTGTGTCGACATCAGTGCAGATTGCGAAGTTAAAGCGGTTCAACATCAAGAAGCAAGACTGCAAGGTAAAGCTACAAGGGTCAGAGCAGGGGCGCAAGGGCCAATTGTCCATCGATGTCGAGGTTTTCGAGGTCATATCGTCACTGTTTGTGGTGGAGGTTCACAAGATCGGGGGAAACATGCAGCTGCATCCGGGTTTGAAGGACATCGTCTGGACCTGACAAGAGGACACAATAGATAAAAAAATAAAAAATAAACACAAAGATGGCACTAATTTTCATGCTTTGGATCTTTTGAAAAAAAGATATGCTTGTAAGTGAAGCAAAGAAAAAAGAAAAAGAAACATAGAGCAATTGGCGCATGAAGCCCTGTAAAGAAAGATTCAAACCCGATTTGAAGTGTGGAATTTGGTCATTCATATAAATAAAATTGTGAGAGGGTGGCGGCCCTTAGCACTTCGAAGTGTTGGAAGCAGAGATTTGTGCACAAATCCTCTTGAAATCGAAGCGGCCCTTGAAAGTTTTACAATTCCTAATTTACTTGCCAAACAATTTGTAAGGGCTCTGTGAGTTCGATGAAAAAGGCCTTCAAGCGGTCTAAGTCCCCAGTAAAAGAGATCGAGAAGAGTATTAAAGAAATAAACCAAGACGAGAGGTTGAAGAATAGGAGGGGTCCGGTGAAGATTGAATACACTTTGTTGTATGTAGAACTATGGCCACCATGTATGCAGAATTAAAAGTTCCAAAATTTGATGGAGAAGATTATATTTTCTGGAATATCAAAATGAAGACATTTTTGATGGTAAAAGGACTGTGGGACATCATTCTTGATGGGTATTCAGAACCAGTAGATTGGAGCATTCTTGAAGGAGAAGAAAGAAGATTGAAGAAAGAAGCTCAACATGAAAATTGTTTGGCTCTCTTAGATATCAGAAAAGGTATGAAGAAAAATATTTTTCCACTCATAGTAAGTTGTAGAACAACTTCTAATGCATGGAAAATATTAAAAGATGTTTTTGGGTGTGATAAAACTCATGAGAATGTTTGTGAGCTAGTGTATGACAATCTAGAAGATTGTATGAGCAAGGGGGAGCCTTGTTCTTATGAAGAGTCTTGTGAAACTCTCATGGAAGAGAGTAGTAATATGTGTATTGATGAGTTTCTTTCTGCTGAAGAGAAAGAAGAAATTGTAAATGTGTCTTGTTTAGAAAACATACACATTGTACCTGACTTTGTTGATGCAGAATGTGAAGAATGTCTCCTTGAGGGGACAATTGTTGAAGAGGAGATACAATCTCCAGATTTTGATGTTGGAACATGTCTCATGGAGGAGGCATCAAATCAGAAATTTGTTGAAGAGGAAACTATTCTCATGGAGGAGAATGTTGAAGACAAAGAGCATGATGATGTTTGTTTTACAAAAACAAACCCAAAAATTGTAAATGATGGAGCAACATTTTTCATGGAAGAATGTTGGCTTGCATATGTTGAAGATCATTCAGCAGGGATGGATGATTGTTTTTTTAAAAAAGCAAATTTAAATGAAGATGAAGAAGAAACACTCACATTGGAGTGTTGTTTGCTTGAAGACCATTCACATGGAGTGGATGGATATTTTGAAAATCACTCATCAGGAGTGAATGATGCTTGTCTTGTTAAGAAGGCAAATACGTCAAAGACAAATAAGATACAAAGGAGAAAGTTCACTCATATGGAGTGAACATTGACAAGGCTCAAGTTATGTGGGATGTTGATCCACATGAAAAGATTGATGAAGAGGAGATGGAAGCTATAAGCTTCTTGTTTGGAGATCACTCATCAAGAGTGAAGGATGTGTTGTGTGAAGAAAAGAACACACAAGACTATCTCATTTGGGAGATGGAAAATGAAATAGCAAATGAGATAGAGAAAGAAAAAGAAAATGATGAGATTGATGTGTTTCATGTTGTAATGAGAATGGAGCCATCAATGGAGAAAGATGAAATTCACTCACATGGAGTGATAAAATTGAAAAATGAGAGTTGTCTTGTAGAGACAACATTATGTGAAGAGGTACCATGGAAGTATCTTGCTTTGGATGAAGAGATGGTTGCTTATGAAGCAACAACAAAAGAAAGAAGATGGCATTCTACTCAATACTTCAAACATGTTTTCTTGTTTGATGATTTGTTTACTAATGATTTCTTGAGTAGATGTTTTGAAGACAGTTTTGGGACTCCTGTTGTGCATAAGGAAGAAGAAGAATGCCTTACCGAGGTATCATTCCAAAGCAAAGTCAGATTTGAAGATTATCTCATGGAGACAACCTTGCAGAAGAATCTTCTTAGAGTGAAGACAATGATGTGTAACTTGGGTCTTTTGAACTCAAGTAAAAATGATAATTTGTATGATGTAATTTCTTTCAAGAAGGAATCATGTGAAGTAGTAATAGGGAGTGACTATTTGTGTGAGGAGCAACACTTGGTTGCATATGTAATAGGTCATTTCATGGCCATGTTTGTGTTGAAATTTGTGAGAGAGTAGTATGGTTTAATCATCTACATGAGATGATCAATGATTGTAAAAACTCAAGGGAAGTTTCATCAGGTGAAGAATGGTTTAAAAACCATAATGGGATTATGGAACAATGGTTCAAAGACCATTGCAAGAATGTGAGAGAGTGGTTGTTGAAAACCACAATTGAAGAGACTTTTGATGAAGGGGGAGCTGATCATCAAAAGGAGGCACTCAATTATAATTTGCAGAAGAAAACACAAATAATGGAGGATAGCCTACAAGAGAAGTGTGGTGAGTGCCAATGTCAATTACAAAACTGGAAGAAACGTAAAAGAAGATCATTCAAATAGTTTGTGATGCTTCAGAACTCATGGAATGAGTCCCCTCAGCATCAAGGGGGAGAATGTTGGAATTGAAACTGACATTCTATTTCACAGTCAAAATGATCTGTGTCCAAAATCTGGAAAGTTTGATTTGGTTTGTTAGGCATAAGAATATTTTCTCAACCGCTTATGCCTATTCTGGTTCTGTTCCAAGAATCTATATATTGTAATGTTTTTCTCTTCAATAATCAGAACATTGAAGTTCTCAAATAATAAATAAAAATTGCTTTACTTTTTTGAGTATTAAGTTATATTTTCAGATTGAAACCTTCATTTTGAATGTGCATATTAAAACCTTTTGCTTTCCACCTCTTTCCACGAACCTAACTTCCTCTCCCTTTCTCAAGGCTTTCTAACACAAGCTATTTTCTCTTAAAACAGTTTTGTTCACCTACTATTACCGTACAAACAGCCCAACCCTATAATCACTGTCAACATCTTAGGTGTAAAACAAAGTTCTCACAATCGAAGAGTATTTTCCATAAGTTCCTAAACAGTGATTAGCGTCTACACAACATGAAACTACATATCTTGAAAAGAGAATGCACAAGAATATATTCCCCTCTTTTGCTTAAATATTTGGATTTCCATTATCTCATGCAGTAAATGCCCATAGCATATTACCAAATATAAGTGTATATATTGCACATTTTTATAACTTCTTATTTAAGCCCGCAAATAACAATACCTAGAATCTAGGATATCCATAATAACATAAGCAGAGACAACTATTATAAATACAACGGGAGAACAATCGAATAGTCATGCCTCAAAAATAATAAATCTAAAATTCGATTTTTCTGCTTCTGTATTCATTAACATCAAACTTCAACAATGGAATTAGGACACAACAGCCATATAACGCCCCAAAGATATATTTCTCGTTTAAATGAAGAGCCACAGCGTCAGAGTGCTATCCTAAATATGCCCAGTTCACATCCAGTTGTGTCCAAACGCCTAGACTACATCATAAACTTCACCGGTGCTGGAATGGTGCATTATAGAGATTGATGTGTTCTAGTGCGGTTTTAAGGTCCTCAGTGCATTGTGGTCGTGAAGGAAAATAATACAATTACTCAAAGCACTGCTACAAAGTTGCCCCTAGTTATAACATTATCTAACATTCAGTTTCTACTTCAGTATCTCACATTTGTGGGCAAGAAATACGGGGTTCAGGCTGACATGGGCTTCAACTTCTCAAAGAGGACAAAGAAGGGACAGATAAGGGGTTATAATCAAAGGTGGCAAAATTAATAGCACTACAAATTTAATTTCAGAAATTGGTACCTCCTTGGTTTTTGTTCAAAAGGTACCGTAAAAATGACTTAAAAAACCTTTTCACACACAGTAAATCTTAGTTTACCCAGAAGTGCAAAGCATTTTTTAAATTTTTAAGGCTCCAACCTTTCACACTTTGCAAGTTAAGCCGGTGGCAGCACCCTTCTACTGCTAACATTACATCTGTCCAGACTTTATTCTGAATGACAAGGGCTGGAAATCTCCTTGGTTTTTGTTCAAAAGGTACCTTAAAAATGGCTTAAAAACCTTTTCACACACAGTACTTCCTAGTTTACCCAGAAGTGCAAGGCATTTTTTTAAGGCTCCAACCTTTCACACTTTGAAAGTTGAGCCGGACAATCATATTCCCACACAATGATAGGATCTCCCATCTTTGTTCTCTCAAAGAAGTACGGTAAGAAGCGCTTCATTTTCATATGCCCTCTCTACTATCAGACCCAGGAGTATCATGGTTTGCATGAAGACAAGGGAGATTATCTTCCCTATTTCTTTCATTATGGGAATATCATGGTTTGCATGAAGACAAAAGATTTTCATCCCTATTTTATCTTCCCTATTTATCTCATTATGGGAGTAAGGATGGTTTGCATGAAAAAAGATGTTCTTCCTATCTTCTTCATGAGGTTATTAATTTTAGCACTTTCTTTGGCGGTGTGGAACACTTGAATATCAAGGAATCGTACTTTATTTGTAAAGTTATTACCATATGACATTTTCTTTTAGCTGGTGTATTCTCTAAGTCCCATTTGCTCGTTTTTGTCATTGATATTAATTTTGCTTTGGAAGAATAAAGATGGCATCCACCAGTGCACAATTAAATCATGGCTTTATATGTAAAATTAGAACCCCTCCAATCAAACATGTGTATGAAAAATCTCAAAACATATACTAGACATGGAGGCAAGGCCTCATTTGCTTGGGCATTATTGACTCTCATAATGCAGATCAAACATAACAACACCAGACTAACCCTCCGATTTGCCTATCAAATATGTGTATGAAAATTCTCAAAACATATACTAGACGTAGAGGCAAGGCCTCATTTCCTTGGGCATTATTGACTCTAAAAATGCAGATCAAACATAACAACACCAGACAAACCCTCCAACTTGCATTTTTGTGTATATTTAATTACCTCTAAAAGGGACGGCCCCTTTTCCTAGGTTGGAACGGTTGAACTCAAACCTTAAGATGATGTAACATTAGGGGTGCTCATCCTGCAAGCAAACTTAACCAATTTGGGAATCAAGTATGGGCTAGAAATGGTAAACTCTGACCAATCTACCACTTTTGACAGCACAACCCACCCAACATGCAGTTTTGCATATTTATCTATATGGATGGTATTCTTTTACACACTTCCACAGTTTAAATCTTCTGGATATCTTTCCCCCATGATGCACACACATTAAATGGCTGATAATATGAATCTGTTGTAACAAAATAATGGCAATAACAAAATCCAGAAAGGAACAAGCGAACTTAACTAGGCAAACTTGGGAACCGAAAATGGGCTAGCAATGGTAAACTGGTACTCTTTTACACACCTCTAGACATTAAATCTTCAAGATATAATCCCCCCATGATGAACAGACGTTAAATAGCTTATGATCTAAAACTGTATTAACAAAAAAAATGCCAGTAGCAAAATACACAATGGAAACATGGCATCACACCCCAAAAACATAAAACAAAGAACTGAAATAGAATTTGTTCTTATGATAGTTCTAAAAAACAATGTAAATCTTAACATACGTAAAACTATGTCAATCTATCCTACATAGTCCCGCAACACCTCTTTACACAAACTACTTATAGCTTTAAAGATAATGCATATGCTACTGGAAGATGGGACACAGTTTGTCTTCCAATGGTTAGTAGTGTATCTAAATAGTCCTGCAATATTTCTTTAAACAAATTATATACCATTAATATTATATATTTACATAGAGGCTAGTGGAAGATGGGGCATGGTTTGTCTTCCCATGGGTTCAAAAAGGTTCTGTCAGACCCACCATTAAGCCTTGGGGAGGGAGTGAGTTTTGAAAATGATTTTTCTACAAGTTCTTTTTTCCCTTATTCTTATTGGTTGGGACCCATGTAGAGCGTGAGTGAGTTTTGAAACTTAAAGGTTACTAGGAAAATGTCTCTACCGTTAGTTTTTTTTATTTTGTTCCCTTTTGTTGTTGGTAGGGACCAATGCTGAGCATCACCCTGAGAAATTCTTCATTCTGTTTTTTTTTTATTTTGTTCCCTTTTGTTGTTGGTTGGGACCCATGTTGAGCATCACCCTGAGAAATCCTTCATTCTAAAAATAAGGATTGAAAACCTCCTTTGAAAAAACGGATACCTACTTTTGCTTCCAGAATAGACTTTCCACAAGGGGAGACATTGGCTATGCCTTCACAACAAAGATCTAAACAAACATTTAATATTATAACACCTATATTAAAGAAGCACTAGCATTGCTAAAGTCCCCATTCCCATGTGAAAGCTTGTCCCCATGAATCTATTCCTATGAACAGCTAGATCCTGAGAAATCAAACCGCATCAACCTAACGTGTTGCTATGCTGCAACAAGATTATCTTGCTCTCAATCATTCAGGATACCCCTACCATCTATAACTGTAATGTAAAATATTCAAGCAGGTTACTATCAAAGACTAAACTAACCAAAACAATCTGTTCAAAACTGTGACATCTATAAATTGTAAAATTCAGCATTTTTTATTAGATACGAGGACACTAACATGATATACAGTTATAATATTCAGAAGTCCAAATATTTAAGTCAGAAACAATAAGCCCTCTTGTGCTGCAAAATTGTATGACACAAATCAAAATTAAATATTCTAGCAAGTGCCTGGCAGAATAAGATCATATGCAAAAGGAAATGCCATACACAGCAAGTGTAAGTGAAAAACCAGTTATATATTTGAATATATTTTCCATTCGATGAGCATAGAGATTCCTTATATACACTTGCCACTAAGTCTTAAATTTTGATAGTTTGCTTCTTTACAGAAGAAGGTATTCCTCAAGCAAATTCAACCAAACCAAACCAACAGCATCCATGTCAAATCAATAGTAGAGACAAATCCGTGTGCATGGAATGCCTATCACTTTGGATAAAGAATGTCATAATGTCCAGGTCGATACAGGAGGACAACATAAGGCTCAACTGTCTCCAAGCCCTTGTCTTTTAACAAACAACTGGAAGGTATAAAGTCATGATGATTAATTTCCGTCTTACCAGCATCACATGAACTTCGGTCAAGGTACATAACACGAACTGGCACCCCCAGTGCATCAGATAATGCAGCAATATGGATATGATCACTTTCTTCCCCCATAGGTTCCACAGATGTTTTGCAGAACTGCAGCCAGCACGAAAAAAAAAAAAACAAATTAAATGGAGTGATAACCATCACCATTGAATAAATCAATATATAAGATAGTTAGCTAGGGGACAAGAGGTTATTTATTACCTGGTCTACAGAGGGACAGTTTCCACCAACTATAAAAGGTTCAAAAAACTCGGCCCTTCGACGAATTTCACCAGATGTAACAAATCTTAAAAACATCACAACTGCAGACCACAAAACAAAACAAATGCTTTTGGTAAGGGAAGACAACAGAACTCCTTACAAAGGATATGGTTGTCCTTAAAAATTCACTTACTGTAGTCTGAAGTTGATGGATCTCGACTTTTCTCAAGAAGAGCATCAGTACTGCAGAGTCCAAAACAAATAATCAGGTTCCTGAGTGACAATAAAGACAACTAACTAAACAAACTAAACAACCTTCAAAGAGGAACTAGATTTTCTACTAAACTGACAATAAAGACAACTAGCCAAACAACGTTTTGACAGTAACTAGACTTTCTACTAAACTGACAACGAAGACGACTAGCAAAACAAAGTTTAGACAGGAACTAGACTTTCTACTGAACTGAACATTAAACACATTATCTGAGCAAACATATGAAGCATGATAATCTTAACTAGAAACAACCTTCTTCTACACTAAGCAGCATGCATCATATAATCGGTACTATCAATTACTGCTAAAAGAAAATCCTATCTATGCTCTCTCATTGAACAGTAGCATGTAACAAAACATCAAGTGAGGAATTAAAAGGATGTACACAAACAGTAAAGAATGCCAGTCAAATGGTATAAAATATTACCTCGTAGTTGAGCCACTGCCTGGAAGCACACTCTCCAGCTGTTCCACAAATATCTGAGCAATTTTCAAAGGTGCAAATTAATAGATGTCAATTTACAAGATTTCAAATGAAGAGATATATCAAGAGTACGTTTAGTACAATGAAGACAATATTAGCAATAAATATAATTAAGCCACCCATATCTGAAATAATAATGTAGCTTCTACAACTTGAATGGACCTAACAGTGAAAGTTTTGGGTTCTCCAAATAGTTCATATCCGAAGGGGGTTGTATGTCCTATAGGGATAGGGCAAGTGCTTCCTTGCATGCTTAGTGGACCTAGGAAAGTACATGGTGGTCTGATACATGCCAAGCTCTTGGACCTTAAAAGTTGACAAAGCAACTACACATACCGTAAGGATTGAACAATCCACTTCATAAAGCATGGTCAAAGTAATAACTCATTTCTAGCATCTTAACAAGTCCACTTCACCA
The DNA here is from genome assembly GCA_028583015.1 of Wollemia nobilis. Lineage (NCBI taxonomy): Eukaryota > Viridiplantae > Streptophyta > Pinopsida > Araucariales > Araucariaceae > Wollemia > Wollemia nobilis. The sequence continues at coordinate 1,141,538 of JAQPPZ010016822.1, forward strand.
AGAATTAAAACAGAAGAGTTCATTGAAAAGACAAAGGGACAAATTCAGTGAATTTAACCAACTTACTTTGAGAAATATATGAACAAACTCAGTGCATTTAACCAACTTACTTTAAAAAGACATGAACAAACTCAGCACATTTAACAAACTAACTTCAAAAAGACTTGAACAAGAACTTACTGATAAAAATGGAAGAAGAAAACTCTATAATAATCAAGAAATAATAAATTAACACAAATGTGTATAATACTAAACTCAGTAATACTTACTCCAAGAAAACTATTAATCAGTATTTTAACATCTATGACCATTGAAACATGTTACATAAGTAGAAAGACACTCAACTATACACATTTCGGCCAGTCATTAAAAAAATAAAGGCATTATCTAGAGACTAAACGACATGTTTTTCTTTCTCCTTTATCTTGTTTTTCATTTTGTTCCTTTTTTTTTTGTCGTAAAGATTGTCTGACAGTCACAGCACCAAGTGCACCACCTACCAGTAGGTGTGCCTTGGGTGCATTTCATACCTGTACCTGAGACCCCACTATAAGTGCAAGCCAATATGGCTGCGTTCAAGCACCCAGCCAACATAATATTTCAGACACAACGCAAGATTGGTAAGCTTGATAATGCATAACATTTAATAACATTTGGACATGTCAACTTTGAAGACTTTATAATTATCCATATATCACTATCAAACATGGACTTCATCCTTCAGCACTTCACAGTTTCTTTACAAAGTTAAAGTGGCAAATGGAGCTTACTTGAAAAAAGTCTTCAAAAGTGAACTCTTGATATCCTAGGTCCAGGAGGGTTTTCTTGCATTGTTCGATGTTTTTCAATACATGCGCCACCTCTGCTTCGTCTTTTGCATCCAATATATGCTCCTAATCCGTAACCTCAACATTCCTGCTATTAGTTGAAATGATTGTATGATGTCTCCCTACCCCTACCCCATTAAATACATGTGTTTGCCTACCCCTACCCCATTAAATACATGTGTTTGCCTACCCCTACCCCTACCCCATTAAATACATGAAAAATTCAATCCCAAAAACTTCCATAGAAGCCAAAACTTTACACAAAATTAATTCATTTCCCCTATTACCAGGTATGAAAACATAAAAGAGCGAAAGAAACAATTTCCATCACCACGCGTGCGTCGAATTTCCCCATATTTCTCACTCAGAACCTGCACATTTAATTGTCATCAGATTTGGAACATCATCACTCAAGATCAAGAAATAAGAATACAAATTTTCAAATAAAAATAAAACATAAAATATTACACCTCAATTTTAGCCCTTAAAATTGGACTCCCTGCTTCATACTCAGCTGCCAACACAGAAAGAGGCTCCTGTAATGAGGTCAGGACAAAGCATATTAAGGAAATTAAATTGCAGCCAATTGTACTATACTTTTAAATCTAAATGGGAAGAAAATCAAATTTACTTCCTTTTCCCAAGCTTCCATCACTACTTTCCCACTTATGTTCTCTAGAAAGACCAAAAATTCAATTAATGAAGAAAGAGAACGTTGTACTAATATTAATATAATCTGGATATCAAAACAATTCAACCTCCACAAGCAAGGAATAACAAAAGGGTAGTTATTTGAAAGAACCATGTCAATGGAACACTCATATCAATATTAAAGATCAGCAAGAATTTGGCTCAAGCACATAAGGAATGAGTGCCTTACCAGCAATTTAAATATTTTATAAGTCAAAAAGAACTAAACAACAATTGACAGGTCCTTTACCTGTCACAAGAAAATCTATTTCTTCTGCAGAGTAACAAGGAGCTACAGATATCAAATGGCATTAGCTCAACTGATTAAATTCCTCAACATACAAAGAGGAGACCCAAGTTCAAATCGTGCCAAACGATACATGGATAATATCCAAGCTTCTTTGTAATACCACTATGTGGTGGGGCCCGTTTCAATCCCATATAACCAATTGAAAAAAAAACAGCTACAGATACAACAGTTTCAAAATAAATGTGGTCTCCTAAATTTTAGATGTTACATAACAAACTATAATTCTTCTTTTTCACTCTCTTTTACCAGATGAAGTCAGTAGAAAAGATAGATCCATAATAGGACAGGAGGTTCAATGATAACTGCCAACTGAAGATGTTAAAAGTAAAATATTATTGAAATACCCACATCACTTCACAACTGGGTGTACAGGTCATAATATCCGTGTTTATTTCACAATAAGGCTCGAATATCAGATAGTCATAATATCAAATAGTCAGGATAGTGACTTCGGTATCATTGTATCAAACAACGATGCATTTTAAACTACTACCCTCAACCACAGACAAGTTTCTGAAATGTAAACAAAAAGGAAAAAGGATATAAATATGAGTAATATCATATAGTCAGGATAATGACTTGAGACGCTGCCCAGTAGCTGGTATCAAACAGGAATGCATTTTAAACTACTACCCTCAACCATAGACAAAAGTTTCTAAAATGTGAACAAAAAAGAAAAGGAACTGTGCAGTTGCTAATATGATAGGTCAAGACAAACATAAATAAATATATAAATAAATAATACTCTGCAACCTGTCACATTACTCAAAAGATCAATGGCCTGTGGTTTACTAGCAAGTTAAAAGTGCTTACCACACAAACTGTTCGGGTTCAAATCCAAACAGGGTAAGGTTTTGGCAAGTCTTGGTAAACTTCACTGCAGTCAAAATTTGCTTATAGTACCTCAGGGTTAGAGGGATTGACAAGACTCATCCTTGGGTCATGCAGGGGGGTCCCAACACACCCAAAGTGCATGCTGACTTGGTTGTGGGCTAAAAATTTACAATGAACTTTATCTTTATAAAAGAGAGCCTATTCCCAGAAAATAGGCATATAATGCCATGACTTTCAAACAGAATCATAATTCTTCATTCTTGATTCCCTAAAACCCCAGACAAAGTTTATGCTAGTGTCAATAAACTATTAAAGAGGTATTATCAGGCATCTCTTCTCAAAAACATCATTTCCAAAGTATTTTGAACAGGTTCATACTGTGGTAGACCTTGATTGCAGAAACGTTATATTATGCGTAAGAATTTTGCATTTGTCTCACTGGACCATCCATGATCATAGTGACATTTCTTCTAGAAAGTCAAAATCAGATGCAGTCACCAAATGCCAAGCAGGCATGTCCCAACAAATGGGAGGAAGCAACCAACTTACAGTTTTAATAAATGAACTAATTAATACCTTATCTCGCAATCATATTACAAGGAAAAACAACAATCAAGAAAATGGCCACAGCAAATGACAGTTTGGCATAAGGATTACAAAAATCTTAGGCATTGGGATTCTCCTAAATGATATGAATATCAGTTAAGAGTTGAATATTGAATGTAGTTATCTCCAGTGTCTCCTCTCCTCATGTAGGCAAGCAAGTTAACCATGATAATTAACCATGATAGAAAAGAGTAGGATGGCATCTCTTTAAGGGAAAGAGAATAACTGAAAACACTGTGACAATTCCTTTGGCCAAAAATTGAGCAAGGACTCAAAGTCTCAAACAATACAAAGAGCAAAAACCCAAAAAAATACAAAGAAAAACACAAATAAAATTATATAATTCCCACAACATCCTTAGGTAATGAAGTTAATTTATGGTTAAACAAAAAAGAACAAAATCTAGAAGCAAAATTATTTCAGATTTTTCATTGTACAATATCAAACCTATTACCACAGAAGTCATATAAATGGAAATCATCAAGCATTTTACACATAAAAATTATTAAATTATTATGGTTTGAGTATTGAATGATATTTTCCTACCTGATCCAAAAAGATCAGATGCCTGACACCAAAAAGGGATGATGAAATTAGCTACAATGTGTTTGACCAGACATTGTAATATGTCCATACTACACATTAGTTTCTACATGCTGTGATACTGTCATCTGCTTGTAGACCTCAGCATATGTTCATAAACATTGAGAAGCACATATGCCAGTAAATATTGATCTAAGATCCTTAGAATTTCAGACTTATCAAAGAAAGCACCAAAGCAGTTTCTTCCCAATCAGCCCAGGTGAAAAATCACTGAAGTTACAAGCAAATTTCAAAGGATCTAGGATTCATCAAAGTTAGGCATTTTTACGAAAATTTGGCTATATAGAAGTTACATGAATCAAGATAATTCATGTATCATAATGTTTTTATTTCTTTGTTTATGTTTATTTCCAGTTTTCAAGATAGAGCCCATCAAAAATCACATAGTTCAAGAAATCGGTCCTTGATCCTTTTTGCTCATGTAATCCAATAAGCAAATAGGATTCTCATAGACTCTCACAGACATCAAAGAATCCTATAACAATGTCTTGGGTTTAAGAAAGATCAAATAGAACAGGTTTACATGGAGAATTTTAAATACTTTGAAAATGCAGGCTAGCAAAAATAATCTGATGAGCATCTATTTGAATGATATACAGCAATTTGACATGAACTAATAAAATTAAGTAATTAATTATATGTAATATATCAGAGCCAAAAAGAGTTATGATTTAGGTGTTTCACTTAAAACAAGGAGACAGCAGAAGGAGGATTCAGCCTGGCTAGTAGATAGAGTAAAAAGGAAAATAGAAAAATGGACTGATCGATGGCTATCATCAGGGGGAAGAGTAACCCTGGTTAAATCAGTCCCCCTACAGTCTACACCAAGGTTCCACGAGCCTGGGGGACGGGGGGACGGGTTTCCGGGGACGGCGGGGGGACGGCAGGTCGATTTTAGGGGACGGCTCGGGGACGGCTGGTATAATACTATAAAAAATGAAATTTTTTAGAAATTTAGAATAATCTACACATTCAAAATTCTACACCCAACAAAAATGATATTTCATATTACTAATCAATTATGTAAGTGCAGCCATTCATATTCAGATTAGTTACTAACACATAAGTGCAGCCATAATTGAGTCATTTAACATTTTCATGTTCATATTAGTTACTAATTTGCAGCCATTTAATTGTTTCAAGTTCAACAACTATAACTTGAAGGTTCAGCCAAGGATATCAAGTGCAAACAATGTTCAAACAGTCATCATTTTAAGTAATAACAGTCATCATTTTTTCAGCCACCAATGTTCAAACAAAGACTGTCATGTTTAAAAATTTTCAGTCACTAACTGTTCAAATATGACAGCAATAAGAAATTTGAAATAGTCATAAGACCTCACAACGATAGGTTTAGACTTTTTGGTGAAACCAAATGCCAATTGGCTCCTCTTAGCAGTAAATATCCTATTTTTGGTTGCATTTTTCCATAAGAGGTCCAATCCATTCCTTGGGCAGCTTTGATTCTGGTTTATTCTTCATAGCAGCTCTCTAATATGATATTCATAGCTACATCTCTGCTCTTTATGGGGTCTCTTTCTTGTACAGGTTCAAAAATATTTATGTATGTTGCTTCATAGAAGCTTCAAGAGAATTAGAGCTAATGTATGTACATTATCAATAATTTGTAATGATGTCATTATGACATAGTAGAAACTATTAATTAATTCAATATATGTAATTTATATTGCAGTTCAGTTTATATTATCATTTTAATATCATTTAATGTTGGGAAAATGATGTATTTAGTCTGTATCATGTTAAATTGGGTGTCAAGAAGATATATAGTATATACATTATATTAATTTTATAAATTTAGTTAGATTGCTATTAAATTTATATAAACTTCTATTGTACAATGGTTAAACTGATCAAAATTTAATTTAGTTTAGACATTATATTTTCTTGGTTGGTAAATCTGTCACAGGTTGGGGTAACCTTTGGCTTAGCTTCTGTGACTGTCTCTTTTGCCAAATGTACTTAGGACTTGCATTTGGTCACATTTGTTGGGGTATGCAGCACCTAGGCTTAAAATGAAATGATTTTTAATTATGTGCACGAGACGAAGAATCTATTGCACCATAACTTTAAAAGCTCTAGCAAATACAAGTTTTACAAAATATGATGCATAGAGCTCTACTACTCTCTTTTGGAGGGTGGTTGTTTTAATGTTGATTATAATTAAAAATTCCTGTCTTTTTCAGTATCATTAGTTCGAAATGTTTTGACATGGAGTGAACTTATAGAATATCGGCATATCTAACTCAAATGGTATTGCAAACAAAAAATGTTTCCCAACCAATTCTTCATATCTAATTCTCCATTTCTGCATCTATGTGGCAGTGAATAGAGTGGCCTCTATCCATCTTGAACCCTCTTCACTATGCATGTTTCCCAACCAAGCCTATTTGGAATTTCTAGTCAACGTTGCCTATTTGGAAGTTCAAGCCAACGTTTTTGTATTCTCTTACAAAACAAATTTTCTCTATTAAATTGCAGGTCTAATAGCCTGCTGATTTTCAAAGGGAAAACACAATGGTTCTAGTTTTATCGATATTCACTTGCATTTCCACTTCTTTGAAAAATATTCTCAGGGCTTAAATTTTTTTTTTTTTTTCCCCTTTGGTGGGGACGCCCAGCCGTGGGGGACGGCTGGGCCCCATGGGGGACGCCCAGACTGTCCCTAGGGACGGCTGGGCGTCCTCGGGGACGGCTGGGCACCTTAAAAAGGTTCCCAACCGTCCCCGGGGACGGCCCGGGCGTCCCCCATGGGGCCCAGCCGTCCCCGGGGACGGCTGGGCGTCCCCAGGGACGCCCCAAAAAGGGGGACGTCCCGGGGACGGGAGGCCACAGGCCTCAGCCGTCCCGGGGACGTTTCCCAGCCGTCCCCCAAAAAGGGGGACGGGGGAAACGTCCCCCTTGCCGTCCCCCCGTCCTGGGGGACGTGGGAAACGGGGGGACGCGTCCCCGTGGAACACTGGTCTACACCTATCTATGTCTCCATGGTTTTGAACATTCCCAAGGCAGTGATGAGAGAGCTGGATCAAATAAATCATTGGTTCCTTCGGAAAGGTACTGAGGAGGAAGGGAAATGGGTGCCCGTGCAGTGGGAAGCTTTATGCCTACACAAACATGAAGGAAGGCTAGGATTCAGACCAGCAGTCAAGAACAATAAGGCATTAGCAGCTAAGCTGTATTGTAGGCTGTTGAACAACCCCAATGCGCTATGGGCCCAAAATCTGAGAGCTATATCTGCCGAAAATAAAATTCCAGCAAACATTATTCACCACCAACTCCCTAGCAGAGGATCCCCCATCTTGGTAGTTTTGAGGACAGGAGAGGAGCTGATAAAGAAGAAGATCTTTTGAATAATTCACAACAGTCAACACGCGAATTTTTTCCAGACTCTTGGGACAGGCACCAACCATGGGTGGTTCAATTTCCAGAATGGAGACCTTTCGTGGAGCGGTTACAGGTTTCACATGTAGGTACTAGACCGGAAATTCAGAAGTTGGGAGAAACTGAGTCCTCATTCAAATCCCGGAGAGGCAAAAGATGGATACCCAACGAACTTCAAATGAGATCACTTTCATTGTCTCAAGCGCGGATTCCCTTGGATGAGAAAACATGGGTCGGGGGAGTATTCAGTAGCACAAGGATATGCAGGCCTATGCCAAAGCGATCCTAACCCACTTCGAGACTTATTCAAACAAATATGGGCACAGAAGTTGTGGCTTTAGGTGAGATTCTTCATTTGGCTACTTCTGCATAAAAGGGTTCTAATAGGGGAACAACTTATGAAAAGAGGTAGTCATGGTCCACGCTCTGCCACTTATTTATTGAGTGTCCTGTAGCCTCAAAGCTGTGAAAGATAATGGCTACCTTAATTGGTATTAATTGGTCTAACTTTACCACCCTAGAGCATATGTGGAGGGAATGGACTACACAGGATGGAATAAACCAGTATGTTAGGCAGATAGTATGGGTAGGAACTACTCTCCTACCTTGAAACATATGGAAAGAAAGGAACAACCACATCTTCAAACACGAGTCTCTGGACATCTACTATGTTTGGCAAAAGACCAAAGCCAACATAACAAAAATAGTCCAGCATATGCTGAAGTATCCCCAGGAACCCCACCTACGGTGGGAACAGATTGTGACCATGACCAAACTAAAAATTGCCCCTATTGCTGGTAAACAACAAATGGCGACCATAAGGTACTCGAAAGTAGTCAGAAAAGGAAAGTGGCAGGATCCCCTAGAGGATTAGGGGAAAATTTAACACAGATGGAACCTCACATAATTATCTTATCCAAAAATATCCCAAACCCATAAACAGTAAAGTTGATGAAACAGACAAAATTCAAGCTAATGCTTCAAAGTTACATAACTTAACAACTTCGCCTCAATTCAAACAACATTTTGAAAACCAAATTATCAGTACTCAAACAGGAATCTAATAATTATAGTAAACCACACCATATGCTTGAGAGCATTTATAATTGAGAGCAGAAACTTTTGTCTCCTGATGCTGAACAAATGCCATTATTGCTTCATGCACACCAAGCAACGACTTCGCCTCCTTTTGGACAACATTTTGAAAATAAAATTATTGGTAGCCAGACAAGAATCTAACAATCAGTATGAAACAGTCCAATGGTGGCTGTATCAAATTCTGATGTGTGGTGTCCATGCAAGGGACATAATAAATATAGTAAACTACAATAATATATGCTTGAGAGCAGAAACTTTTCTTCAAAAAAATCCTAAAAGACAAGTTAGAGTTTTCAGAAAACCTTAAAAACTTCAATCAAGTATGTTGCCCCATATAGCTGTTCCTTCAAAAGAACTACTTCATTTTTGGAACAAACCATCAAAAGAAAATCACAAATGGACCAAATGTTAAGGAATGAGAGAAAGAATGGATTTTGTTGGTGAATATATATTTTGAACTAATCCTTCCTGACTGTAGAAGTTCACTAGGGCAATAAAACATGATCGCTGCAATGCAGGTTTCCTTTGGGAAAACACAACTTTGCAATCCTCATTGTGGGGGATCAAAGACGGGTCTTCTAGATCGAGTAATGAAGATCCACACTTTTGGTACCATGTTGAAATTCCAATAAATTCGAGAACAAATGAAATCAAACACATTACTCAACAAAGCAAAGCATATCACTCGGAGAAAAACCAGATATGAAAGGTGCCCTTAGACACCAATCATCTCCCTAAAGAAAAAAGAATCTTCTCCAACATAGAATACAAGAGGAGATATAAATATCAACCCATAATACAAGTTAGCCAATGTCACATGTAAAGGCCCCAAAGGGTAAATACGATGGTCACAATACAAAGATCATCATGACCTCAGGAGAACATTAACACTTATTTCAAAATTTACTAGATTCTTCACCATTTTGAACACACTTTGATAATTATAGTGGAGTGGAGTTGGTCTTACTTGATCCATATGTAGATCATACACCAATGCTGTAATTAAACTACCTTGCAACCTGCACTACCTATTGCTTTGTATTATGCTTCAATAAATGACAAGCCAATTGTGTGTTTTAGCTTGCTTTGCTAAAAGTCTTAATCAAAGAGCAAAAATGGACCTAAAAGTAAATTTTTAATCATGAGACGATCTGTCTAACTCAATCTACCTCAATGTGTCCATTCAGCAGATTGTTCATACAAAATACCAAAGTCAAGAGTTCCTTTGATGTATTTGAGAATGCAGTTTGCAACCTGCCAAATTTTTTGGGAAGTCACAAGATAAATTACACTGCCAACCAAATAACAATACATTGATTCATTAACCATATATGAATAAGTGTGAGCTAACAATTTCAACCCATTGATTCATTAACCATATATGAATAAGTGTGAGCTAACAATTTCAACCTGACTTCCATAGGCATGGATATAGATTACAATCAAACATTCAAAAAAAATTCAAAAGCCTTTGGGCATATTTTCTTTAAAATACAAAGATAGGATGCTCAAGTTGCCAAAGTTCTACACCTAAGTAGTGCAGCCAACCTAGACCGGCCATCACTGTTTGTTTTAACATAAAGATTAGGATCAGAGAAAATCATTTAAATCTTGCATTTTTTAAGACAATGATCAATTTTGATACACCAAGCTTACGAAGCCTACCTAAGTTTGTACAAAGACTTGATCAACATACAAACCAGATGCTCTTTACCTGCAAATTAAAACCCTTGATGTGACATTTATACCTCTTCTTCAAATCAACATTCAAGACAGCACTCTCGACATCTGATATACCTTTCATCCAAGTTGTGCTGCAGAGGAGAGAACTACTCAAAAGGTTACCATCTTTGCAATAAGGGCAAACATTTCTTCATTACTGAGTCCTTCCAAGAATGCTTTGGCGAGGTAGCATATGCTTAGAACTCATAAATCAAACAATCTAATCTGCATTTTTACCTGTAAACAATGTACAACCAATGGGTTTCTTCAAGGAGATATTCTGATAATTCCCATGTTTTGTTTTTCTCTACAAGATTATATTCTGTCTTCAGTTCATAAACCTGCAAAATCAAAACAAAATTTGCTTGCTCAAAACCTTGCATAGGCTCTTTTTCTGCTTGTTCAGATTGGCTACCCACTACTATTTTCTCTTCCCAGTCATCCTTCATGGTTTGTTTGTACCATTTTGATTGTAGCCATACTTTAAGTGCTTACCTTTGTCCCCCTCTACTATCGCTGGTGTGCTTTACTTGGACAAAACTTCATCCCCCTTTGCACAAGTTTACCTCCTTTATGGAGAGGAATTCCAAGGAATTCCATCCTTGCTTGAACTTCCATTCACATCTTATTCTTCATCAATTTCTAATGTTTTCCAGGTCTGATTCCAATTTCACTCCACCACCAACACCTGATTCCTATTTCACCCCACCACCAAAACTTGCTAAAATATTGTCGGTGGTTTTATAACATCTTTGAAAAGAAAGGCATCTTCTCATGTAATATAATATCTTTGCTAAGAGCAATCTCATTAGTAGAGACATCAAGTTAGCGTGTATTAGGATGCTTGTCTGCCAACAAACATATACTTTGTGTTTTTTCATCTAATTTCTCTTATTTTTAGGAATTAATGCAAAGGCAACAATCAAAAACTGCCAACAAACATATACTTTGTGTTTTTTCATCTAGTTTACTTCTCTTATTTTTAGGAATTAATGCAAAGGCAACAATCAAAAACACTACTAAAACAGATGACTGATGGTTTCCTTCCAATCTAAGCTTCTTCATGGGTGTGATGCTCTACAAAGCTATACACTCCTATTGAGAATTAGACAGCTATATAAATTGCTTCTGCCCAATAAGGATACAAAACATTCAGATTGCACACCATACGCCTTACCATATACATGACTGGCATGTTTCTCCTTTCCACCACTCTATTTTTTTGTGGAGTATACAGAGTTGGATATTGTCTATGTATGACTTCATGTTTACAGAAAAATTGAAAAACTTTTTCAGGCAAACTTTCCATCTGTCCACAAAGATCTTGATGTTCTTGCCAAGTTGTCCCTCCACAAAAGCCTTGAATGCTACAAACTATTCAAGACATTCAAATTTGTACTTCAAGAACTCCAACATCAGATTTGCACTTCACAAATTATAAGACTACGACATTCAGATTTGCACTTCAAAAACTATAAGACATTCAGATTTGCACTTCAAAAACTATAAGACATTCAGATTTGCACATCAAAAACTACAAGACATAAGATTTTGTACTTCAACCAGTCTACCCACATCTTTCTGTAACATTCATATACCGACATTGAAAAGCACTTGACTCCAAAAAACAAAAGGCTTGTTTATTGGACCACATCAATCGACATGTCTGAGATCCAAGACACCCTGCACACGTCATGTCTTAGCACTATTTTAAATGATTGTCTACTTTGCTTGCCAATTTGATAACAAGCACATGCATTAGTACACTCTTGAATAAATGGCAATGCTTGTACCATGTGATGTGTATGCAGGACTAAATATATGATTGAGGTGTCCAAACTTCTTGTACCAAAGTGTAATATTCTTCTCTTCTGCTACCAATTCAAATAAATTTTCCAGTTATGGACAAACTTCTAAATATCTTCCCACCAACACTAAGAACAATTACTTTATTGTTATGGGCATACATCACCTTGCATCTTATTATGCTATAACAACTTACTACAAGTTGGGGTTTCATGGTGCTCTCACTACCTGACAAGAGATATTTGTTCATGTCTAGGACATAGGATACATCGCCAAATCCTTCAACAAAGTACAGCATACCATCTCTTAAAGAAACAAATTCATCCTTGGTAATCTTCAACAAAATTACATACCAATCTTGAATAAATTGCAATGCTTGTGCAGGACTGAAAATTAATTATGATTGAGATGTCCATACCTCTTGAGCCAAAGTGCAATTTGTTTTCTTTTGCTACCAAAGCAAATTTATTTTCCAATTTGGGACCAACTTCTACAATCTTTCCCAAACAACGCTGAGAACAATTAATTTATTGTTATGCACATCCATCACCTTGCATCTTATGCTACAAAACATTATTGCAAGTTGGGGATTCTTGGCAATCTCACTAACTGACAAGAGACTTTTGTGCATGTCTAGGACATTGAAGCTGTATGTGACAACATTATTTAAAGGGATCCTTCAACAAAGTACATCCTACCATCTTTCAAAGAAACAAATTCATCCTTGGTTATCTTCAACAAAATTTATTTGCCACATGTATAGTGTTTGGTTGCTCCTCAGTTGAAATAACACATAATGAATTTTGTTAATGATTCTTGAATTGTTTTTTAATGGTTTACATGAGATTAAAACAGGCCTCACCCGTATTACATCATCACTACATAGCGGTATTATAACAAAGCTTGGATATTACCCATGTAATATTTTTCAAGATTCGAACCTCGGTCTCCTCCTTGAAATGTTGAGGAATCTAACCGATTGAGCTAACGCCACTTGATAATGGTCCTTGAATTGTTACAAATGCAACTTTTTTCTTCTTTTTCTATCTCATCAACATTACTTTGATCCTTGCTTGTTCGCTTTAATATTTAGCTTTTTGCAATCCCTCTTGTAATGTACAAATTTTGCAACAAAAACATATCACTTCATTTATGATTATCAGATGTATTAGCAGAGTGCTTTAATTTTTAGATTTTTTTGCAATCCTTCTTTTCTTATTTTTCTATCTCATCAACATTACTTGATTCTTGCTTGTTCGCTTTGATATTTAGCTTTTTGCAATCCCTCTTGTAATGTCCAAGTTTTGCAACAAAAACATATCACTTCATTTATGATTATCAGATGTATTATAAGAGTCCTTTGATTTTTAGTTTTTTGCAATCTCTCTTGTAATGTACAAGTTATCAGTTGTATTACCAGAGTCCTTTGGAATTCTGATTGCCTTTGCCTTCTAATTTTATGATTAACAGATATATTACCAGAGTGATATGGAATTCTGATTGTTTTTGCCTTTTATTTAGCACTGAATGCACCTTTAGTGCTTTCTAAAAATGACCCTTCAATCTAGTGTCAATCTAGCTTTTCTCCTTCTCCACTCCTGTAATAGCATATAAATCTTTACAAATTTGAGTCTGACATTCAAAAAGCAAAGTTGATGAAAGAAGCATAAGATGGAGGCAAACCAAGCATACAAAGGCAACCATATCTTCATCATAGACTATTTTCTGAATAATTGACCATTGATCTTGTAGATCTTTCAGATGCATTAAATACTTTGAGATGACTGCACCTTGCAACTGAGATGAAATAAAAAGGATTTTCAAGTACAGATCACCTCGAGCCTTGGGCCTTTAACAATTGTTCTTCAAATGTGTTCCAAGTGTCGCAACATGATTAAAACTGCATACTTCACAAATCATTTCATCTACCACTAATAACATCAAAGGCATTAAAGCCTCTTCATGTATTTTGTTATAACCATCAACATCCATCGATCTTTACTCTTTTCCAAGCGTAATGTTAACCACAATACTCATAAATGGTAAGTATCTCATGACTCAAAATGTTGTAATTTCTCAAGGTAATTTCTAAGAATGGAAAAACTAAAGTTATAATTTCCCCCTGTTATTTTCTAAGAATGGAAAAGTAGTCTTCGTATTTGTCATGCTCCCAACAATGGCCTCCTATGACTAGCAATGGCGCACACAGCTTTGTTAAGAGCAAAATATTTTCAAATTTCAAATAATGAACCTCCACATTGCTATGATTCAAACGACTTTCAAACAATTGACCTCCAATCTGCTCCAATCTAAGGAATTGAATAAAGATAAAGAACTTTGCTCCACGTTGAACCTCATTCCACTGTGCTTCATCGAGCAAACATTGTCTATCAATTAAGGGATCCCTCATGCACTCCCTGTTAATTTCTTAGCATGGAAAAATAAGTCTTTGTATTTGTCATGCTCCCAACAATGGCCTCCTATGACTAGCAATAGCAAACTCAGCTTTGTTAAGATACAAACTACTTTGCAATGATTCAAATGACTCTTTCATTTCGAACAATTGACCCCCAATCTGCTTAAAGATAAAGGACATTTGCTCCTGAATCTCATAAACAGTGTCTATCAATTGAGGGAACCATCATGCAAACAGACCTTCAATCCTCCAATCGCCTGCAACCACTTAGTTGCTTGATGCCCTAAGCTCTAAAACTTTGATCTTTTGTTGATCCAACTTCCAATCCCTTGACAACGCACTTGTTGCCTCAAGATCTCAAAGCAACCACACCATACTTGATAAAAAAATTGATTATGCAAAAATGGTCATGCAAAGCACACTAGCAAACGTCTAATCCATTGCACACATGCATTCAGAAGACATCTCCAAGCACAACCCACAACCCCCTTGTAAACAAAAAGAATACTCTACCACTCAGTTATTAGCCCTTTCTAAGCAGAAATAAGCTAAAGGTTCTTTTTAAATCCAACATTTAAGACAATATTTGGCACATCATGCACACTGACTTGAATGCGTTGAAAAAAACAAACAAACTACAAAGAGAATGACTCTAGGAGAAATAGATTTTGCAGAAGCTAAGAATAGTTTGCAAGCTTCTATAAGAATATCGCTTCCTAATAATACAACTCACATATCAAAGGTAGATTGAATAAGGTCGTAACTCTATAACCCTCAAATATCATAAATCCCCATTTACTTTGCTTTGGGAATATATGAATCTTTTACATATAATAGTGGATTGGATTTAAAGATAATCACTTTCAGGGGTAATTAGAGTGTGTGCGCTACTTATAAGATATTTAAATTCATGTCATCTGAAAATATTAACTTCCTCCTCTATCTGAATCCGCAAGGGAGTGGGGTTGTACACCATACTACGATATGGGTCAATAAACATTTGGATAACCACATCATCCAAAATGGCCTATGACCTTGGGGACACTAAAAACTTCTTTACTTTTGTTGGTAACACCCTAGGTAAGTGGAAAAGCATAAATTTGCTAAAGCCAAAGTTACCAACAAGGTGAAGAGTATGATCAAATGGCATAAGCTCAACCAGTTATTTACCTAGACTTTCAAGGAAGAGACCCAAATTTAAATATTGCTAGCTAATATGTTGTAATACCACTATGTGGTCACGATGTTGTATAGGTGGTGGCATTTGTTTCAATCCTATATAACCAATTTTAAAAAATAAAAATAAAAACAAGTAGAATAAATGCATAACTTCGAAACAAATTTCTTGTCAAATATATGAGCTTGAAAGTTGTAACACCAAAAAACACAAGGGCACAATGAAATTTGTTCCACTCAAGAAACTATTCCCATCGAACCAATTAATTTGATGACAAACCACTAGGCTAGGGAAAGTAAACAGAAAAACATGAAAAAAGAGATGCATCAAAGCAACAATATATTGAGCTAAATCAATGAATAGCATGAACTCCACCAGTTAAACTCCTTATCTTTCATCTTAGCCAAATTGTTTCAATCTTCCATCTTTCATCCATAATTGCCAAATTATTGTAGTACTATTATGTGGTCATGAAGTAATACAGGTAGGGTTTGTTTCAATACCATATATATATATATAGAGAGAGAGAGAGAGAGAGCTAAATCATCCCAAACTTTTGCTAATACAATATTTAAAAACAAAAGAATCCTAATCAATGAAACCAAGTTACCACAAACTAACAACAGAGCCAAGAAACTAATCAAAGATCGTACAAGACAAAATCCACGAGGTTACAAATTTGTGGTCAAACCTACAGTTTGACCCCAAAAAAAGTACAAATAATAAATTGAGTGTTTATCTTCATCGAGCTAAGCCTGAGTGGTCAAAATGGGTTGTCTTCCACTAGAAAGGTTTAGTTCAAAGTCTCCACAAGCACAGAGGCCCATGTGTATGTTTGTATAGGGATTTTGATCTCAACTACTTGACCCCGACAGCTAGACTGGCTGGTTGTGATATTTACCACAATTTGTGGGGACCATGTTAGAAAGTTGTCATTTGTTATCTTGAATTGTCATTTGTAATCTTGAAATCCTTGTAAAAGAGAAATTTGGCACCAAGGTAATAAACCCCTCAATAAAATAGCAATTTAAAGCTTGTACACTCAACCAAAAAAAAAAGAGCTTGAGAAACAAAACTTCCACTTGAACAATCTGTGCCAATATTTATATAAAATCCACAACGTGAGAATACTTAATGCAAGGAACACCTAACAGCGCAATTCTTAATAGTAGTAATACTGCTTTTAGAATCTACTGAGCTGACAAGAATAAAAAAGCTTCAAATAACAAGATACTCCATAACGAGTAAATCAAACAATCAGTCAAAACTATTACAAGCACGTTCACTATATACTAAGGACACTGGCATAATTGTGCATGCAGAATGGACGACAAATCAGACAATTCAAAATTTTGAAACTAAAAGTCAATTGATCATATCTTTCCCAGTAATACCTCATTAATTATTACAAGGTTAAATTAACAGGCTTAAAAATCATGAAATTATTAGTTAAACAATAAGCCTCCCACAAGATAGAGAGATCAAAAACCCAAAAACCTAATCCCAATAAGCCATTTGTAACTTTAACAGCAAACAAAATATTCACGAGCATACCAAGTATAATCCATCAACCAAATCTATGCTAGTACTAGGTCAAGATTACTCAAAGTAGTACAAACCATACCAACAAGTGTTAACATCATCTTGTCTCACTGCACTCCAAACCATTTATCACAACCACATCAATATTTATTTGTAGCATAATTGTCGTAAGAAACACAAGCTAGACCCCATGCTTCAATTTCATATGGCAAGAAATTCATTCCATTTCAGACAGCCCATTTCTTGGACTCTCGTTGTGTTTCTTGATGAGCAAGGGCATTTCTTGAAATGGTCCATAAGTCGAACATGTTCTGGCAGGTTGTTACAAGTGGTTTCAGTAAGTTTCCTACTTTTTCCACCTGAACTTATTACTTCATAGATGTATGTGAAATTGTGACTCATGGTTTAAATAAATCTAACGTCTCAACTTTTTGGTCTGTATGATGGAGAGATATGACATTAAAAATTTGCATCTACGTTAGTTCCTTTACATTAAGAAGAGGCAAAAAATGTTTTCCTAAAAAAATATCCCAAGTTCTTTTTTCTTTAAAATACCATTTCAATTATGTTTCCAAAATTCCCACTTGTGACAACTTAGAAAAGAATTAATTAGGAAAAACCAAGGTGTTATAGATGCGCAGGTTTGTGGATATGGGACACCACAATACAAACATCCAAATTTGGCATATGCGCAAGCTAAGGTGCATAGGGGTATGCAGGGTGTGATGATGCAAGGATATAGGGTACTTGGGGTGTGGGTTGAAAGTACTTATGCATTGTCAAAAATTCAAAATATCCAATGTGAAAAACAGCCATAAATGTTATCTAAAAAAGACCAAGTCTATTTTCCTTTAGATTGCCCTTTCCATGTTGCCCATTTCCCACATATGACAACTTATAAAAGAAAAGAGTAAATTAAGAACAACCAAAGTTGTATGGGTATGCAAGTTCTTGGATACATCGGGTGCAGATATGGGATACCCAATACAAACATCTTCTGGTATACAGGTGTGAGGGCTTGTAGGTGGTGTGACGGCGTGCAGGGTGGGTCTGCGAGGTGTGAAGGTGCATATTAAAAGTAACAATGCACTCTCAAAATGTTCTTGCATTGAAGTGTGTCATTAAGGTGTTGGTGCCTCCCTTGCCAACCTGTTAAGAACCTTGATGCATATAAATTATCCGACATGCAGAAATATGAATTAAATCAACGATAAGAATTAATCCACATAAGAGCTAATACACTTCGGGCACCAAGAAAACTTGTTAAAAAAAATCGTTCCTCATTCCACAATATCCTCCAAGATAAGAGTCACTCCATGAGGAAAAACAACTGGAATAAAAACTAGTGTGGATGATGATTTACAATTACCAGCTCCTTCATCATCTAATGTTAAAATCTATAACCCTAACCCTTCATCATCTAATGTTAAAGCTTATAACCCTAACCTGAAACAACTCCCTCTTATAATATAATATCTCAAAAATTTTGTCCTATGAAGGATAACATAGTGGTGAGTCTTTGGGTTTTCATTTTGGAGACCCAAGTTCAAACCCCAGTACAAGGGGGTTGGGATCACTTTCAAAAAAAACATTTTTGTGTCTACCCTAATATTTTTGTGTCTACCCTAATATTTTTGTGTCGTAGTGATATATCTTTGGGTTTTATCCAAGAGACCCAAGTTCAAACACCGATACAACGGGATGAGGACCCCTTTTCCCTAATATTTTTGTGTCGTAGTGGTATATCTTTGGGTTTTATCCAAGAGACCCAAGTTCAAACAGTAGTGGTATATCTTTGGGTTTTATCCAAGAGACCAAGTTCAAACAGTAGTGGTATATCTTTGGGTTTTATCCAAGAGACCCAAGTTCAAACACCGATACAGGATGAGGACCCCTTTACCCTTTATATTTTTGTGTCGTAGTGGTATATCTTTGGGTTTTATCCAAGAGACCCAAGTTCAAACGGTAGTGGTATATCTTTGGGTTTTATCCAAGAGACCCAAGTTCAAACAGTAGTGGTATATCTTTGGGTTTTATCCAAGAGACCCAAGTTCAAACGGTAGTGGTATATCTTTGGGTTTTATCCAAGAGACCCAAGTTCAAACAGTAGTGGTATATCTTTGGGTTTTATCCAAGAGACCCAAGTTCAAACACCGATACAACGGGATGAGGACCCCTTTCAAAAATCCGCTCTTTACCCCAACATTTTTGTCCCACGAGGGATACAGTAGTGGTATGTCATGAGAGATACTGTAGTGGTATGTCTTTGGGTTATCATAAAAAAAAACCCAAGTTCAAACTTTGTCACGTGAGTCGTAAGTCTTTGGGTTTTCATCTAGGAGACCCAAGTTCAAACTCCCATAACAAGAGGACTAAGACCACTTTAAAAAAAAAACCACACTTCACCCCAACATTTTTGTCTGTGAGGGATACCTTGGTGGTATGTCTTTGAGTTTTCATCTAGGAGACCCAACTTCAAATGCTAAGTATAAGGGGATTGGGCCCTTTCCAAAACTCATGCTATACCCTAAAATTTTGAAGCATGAAAGGGATAAGCCAGTTGGTAGCAATCGAGTGATTGTCAAGTCCTATTGACTTTGCTATGATAGACCAGTTGGTAACCGTCAAGTGCTTGCATTGTTAAGGGCTTTTTCTATGTTTCCTCCTAACAATTCATTTCTTAGCATTTCGTTAAGACTTGTATTAAATGTAACAACCACCCTAACCACCTAAGAACACACCTTGTCTCCCTGGCATGTAATTTTTAACTAAACACAAATATAGAATACAGTCTAACTTACAAATAACGAGATCTACATTCCCAATAATCTTTACCTCCAGCTAAGAATATAGAATACAGTCTAATTTACAAATAACGAGATCTACATTCCCAATAATCTTTACCTCCAGCTTCCAATTTGGTGTTCTATCAAAAAGAGCTTACTCTACCACCTATACATCAATGTCAACCAAGATGATAGTTGAGAAATCAATATATCAATCCCAGTGGCGGGTCAGAAGGCGCATTCAGGGGGAAAATATAAAAAATCTCTATCCTCGTCTTATACTTTCTACCAATTTAGACCGATTTTCTAACCAAACATTCCCTAGTACATAAACTGAGCAAAATAAACATAGTATTCCCTTTTCCTAGCCTTTCGTCCAGCTATACATGCAGTATGACGAGGAAATCACTGCAAGAACGGACAAATTCTTATAACAACAACAACTCGCAAAGTCATCCTCCACCTAAATTCCATTGCACAACAAAAGCCACCGCAACATTCCTCATAAATCTTACAAGCCCAACAGGACATGCGCTAAAGATTACAAGAAAACACCGGCTATGTTAAGATCTTACCCAAACAAGCATCCAGCTAAACAGACCCTCAAACTTCCCAAGGTATTAAAAAAAAGAAAAAAAATCCACTCCATTAGAAAGTTTTTTTTTATTAATCTAAAAAGAACAAATAAAACACAACACATAACCGAGACCCGAGCTCAAATTCAAGATCAGCAGAAACACATTACACTGAAATTTAACCGAGACTTAAAATCTTGCTACCCGGAGGTCGCAAGATCAAACCCCTACAAAGCTGAAAGGGTTAATTTATTTATAATTCGTGTATTGATCTTGGGCCTACCTTGTCGCCAAGGAAGGGTACTTTCCCAGCTTGCTCGGCCTGGATATCGTTTTGCTGCCTCATTATTTCATCGTCCGTCGGCTCTGGCCGCTGCACCTCACAACCACCCTCGCCCGCATTGCCGGCGTCCATTTTTCTCAACAAGCACAAAGATTTACGCCCGGATTCACTGCTGCTGCTAGTCCTTCTCCTTTCTTGTGAATTCTGAAATTGCAGTCCTCAAAAGACACTGCGATCATCTATTTATAGATATTTTAGCTAAATATTTTATCTCTTTGTTTGCAATCAAGATTTAATATTTAACGGGTCTTTCGCGTTCCAAATTCTAAGAGTAGAAACAATTTGATGGAGAAGGCGAAGGGTCTCTCCCTCATGGAAATTATGTTTCCCCTTTAGGGTTAGTTTTCCACACATCCCAATATGCAGGTGCAGATGTACCTGATATTCCCTATTACCTATCCTATTATGGGAGTAAATTAAACCTGATATTCCCTATTACCTATCCTATTATGGGAGTAAATTAAACCTGATATTCCCTATTACCTATCCTATTATGGGAGTAAATTAAATGAATTAAAGGTGTGCTGTACACAACATCAACGCTAATGATGGACTCCTATATTCGTGGAGCAAAGCTGGATGGTTTGATACGGGAAGGGAAAAAGAAACAAAACTTTAGTTATTCGGGTCAGAGACTCGTGAACTCTTGGGACCTGTCGCCTCGGTGGTGGAGCCCAAAAACAAATTTTCATTAAAGATGTTTGCTTATTTTTATTTTTGAAATTAAATGATAACACTCTTGGCAGATACGAGATCAAACTTGGACATTATTACTATAAATCTTAGCCCACTAGGACATTGGATAGAATAATGATATGGTCACACTTTTTCTATAAAAAGAGAGCATTGGATCTAACTCAAACGTTGTCACTGTAAACCTTAGGCTATTGGTTCGAACCCAAACATTGTCACTATAAACCTTGGCTTGTTAGGCAAGGTGAAGTCAATGGATCCTGCCCATCCAAAGCCTTAAACCAAGACAGCCAACTAGCAAGCAGACCACAATTACCAACCAACCTCGACCATTTTAGGGACTCTTTAAAGAGAGTCCAAAACCCTTACCATTGCATTGTCCTTATCTACTATTAAATCATAGGACTTAGTTGTCCTTATGCACTATTAAATGATAGGATTTTAATTATGATAAGGAGGCTAAGAGTTTTAATATAAGACATGGTATAGTGTGCACCTTTTCTTACTTTGAATTCAAACCTTGCAGCTTTTTATTTAAAGTTCGAAAGTTTAGTAGCATCTAAAATTTTCAAGGTTTAATTGTTCAACAAAATCAAATAGCTCTATGTCCTTTTATACTTTTGGAGTGTTCAAAAGGATTTTTTTTTTTTTTTTTTTTTTAAGTTTTATTAATAAGTTTCGTTTTAGAGTACATTACTAAAAAAAAATAGTGGTTGTAACCAACTCTTCTTTGTACTTAAAAAAAATGTTTTAGAGTATCTTCATATTGTTCCAGAGAGGACAATGCAGCATAATGATTCGGGTTGTGGTTCTTTTTCGAGAGGTCCAAGGTTCAAACCGCATCGTGGACGAGTGTGTGAGAGGGTAGTTGTGTGTTAAATTCCTTATTGATAAGCATAGTTCTCGACTTATGAGGATTCATGGTTGGGAAGAGACTGCTCAGCCCTGTGCGCTGGTTGTAGGGGTTTCTCACACTAACTAGATAAAAAAAAAAGACTATCCCCAAGGGCTAAGTGGATTGGTAAGTGTAGGTGTGGCTAGGCACTTATCAAGAAGAGACCTAGTGTCAAACCTTGGGGGGAAGTCAACCCTTTGCAAAGGTAGTAGTCTGCTCCGAATCCTCTGAGTGTGCGCTAGACCGACAACAACGATATGAACCTCAAGCGACCGGTGGTCCCCATCTCACGTCGGGTCAACAAGAATGAGATTGATAGGTTTGTTGGGAGCAATCCTTGTGGTTTGAACCCTGTGCTTGTCAGTTACTAAAAATAGTGGTTGTAACCAACTCTCCTATGTAACAAAAAAAAAAATCTTCATATACAATGACAATGTGTTGGAAGTAGCCCCAAGGGCTAGGTGGATTGGTAGGTACGTGTCTGGCTAAGCACTTACCAAGAAAAGACCTGGGTTCAAACCTTAGGGTGTCAATTTGCAAAGGTAGTAGTTTGCTCCAAATCCTTTGAGTGCACGTCAGATCGACGACAACGATACGAATCCTGAGCAATCGGTGGTCTCCCCTTCACGTCGGGTCAACAACAACGAGTTGGAATAGGCTTGTTGGGAGCAATCCGTATGGTTTGAACAATGTGCTTATCAGGTACTAAAAATAGTGTGGTTGTAACCAACTCCTTATGTATCTAAAAAAAGATAATGTATTGGAAGTATTACATTATTAGATACCTTAATAATATTACAAATCTGATCTGAATCCTAAGCAATCGGTGGTCTTCCTTCATGTCGGGTCAACAACATCGAGGCCGAATAGGTTTGGTGGGAGCAGTCAGTGGTTTGAACCATGTGCTTGTCAATTACTAAAAATAGTGTGGTTGTGACCAACTCTCCTATGTAACCATAAAAAAATATTACAAATATTGTATAAATAGTTTAGAGTGTGATTAATTTTTTTTTTGTGTGATTAATATTTAAGTATATAGTAGATGTCATGTAAATAAGTGTGAAGTTATGTAAGTGAAATGTCATGTAAATAAGGATGGAGTTAAGAGTTAAGTAAGAGTTTCTCATTTAGTATGTGCAATCATTAGAGTCTTTGTTCTTATGTGGATATGTAGAGTCAATAAAAAAACTTATTATTCTAAGATATTTCTCTTATGATAAATATGAAGTATTAAATCTCTTGTGTGTTTAAGGAGATGAAAAGTTTGTGTAAGTGAAAAGGTCAAGAATTTTATGAATGTGAATAGTTTTATATCTATGTGTATATTGAAGACAAAGCATTGTAATAAATGATCGAAGAACAAGCATTGCAAATACATTGTATTTGCATTTCTTGAGTTAATAGATATCAATAATATTTTGTGAGTTTCTTTCATTGTGTGAATATTTGTTATTTGATATATTGTGAGATCCTATGAGGAGAGTATTGGATTGCTAACATAATATCCTTATAGGTTCCATATTCCATGATAAAATGTTTTTCAATCTCCACTACTCCTACTATGCAAAAGACACATTCGTTTTGACCATACCTCTTGAGGAATTATCCACCTTATAGTTTCACAATTGAGATGGTGTGAACTATATCTTAGTTGGGATATAAGCATTTTTTTCCTTCCATTTGATATTTGCATCTATGTACTTCTTTTGGTTGTGTTCATAGTTTGGGTTGAACTTGTTGACATATAATTGTGTTATCCATCCTAAATTTTTAGTCCACGTGATAAGTTTGAATTTTTCTTTACCTGATGTTTAATTTCTTTGTAGGAGTTTGGCTATGAAAATTAATGCTCTTTTTTTCCATCCATTTGTTGTTTTATTTCATCCATATGCCTTTTCTTCTATTCATTATTTCTTTAATTACTCGTTTTGGCAACCTATTATCTTCTATTCTTTGTAATTTCTTTAGGTACACCAATAGATTGATCATTACTTCTGCTTCTAGTGAAAAAGTTCTTATTCCAACAAGTAAAATCTCATATAGGTGATACTTTAATTCTAAAATTATTTTTAATTAGTTGCTTTTGAATTATTTCTATTTGTCTCCATTTAAAATGTGATGTATTACTAGCTCACACCTCACACCCCTATATCACCACTAGAATAACTTCTTCTTTTTTGGTAGTGTGATAAATCCCTATGACCAACGCATAGGGTTGAGCAATCTTCTCCCAACCATGACCCCTCGTAAAGTCGAGAGCTACACTTATTAATAGGGAATTTAACACAACCATCACACACCCACCCCCTCACACACTCGCCCACACTACGGTTTGAACATTGGACCTCCCAAAGAAGAGACAAAGCCCAAATCGTTGCGTTGTCCCCCTTGGGACCCACTAGAATAACTAATAACCCAAAAAGATGATAATGGTTTTCTAATCTTACAACTCTATTTTTTTGACCTTATTTAGCAATAACTAGAGTGCCCTCCATCCTACTTGTATTCATTTCATCCTGTGTATTAGCCAGTTGAATTTACTTTGAAAATGTAACCTAAGGTATTTGTCTTCTATTACTACCTTTGAAGGATTTCCTTCAAATAAAATATATTGTTGTTTTTGCTTTTTTCAAGTAGAGAAGACCATAATTTTAGTCTAGTTGGTGTTTACCTGCATCCCAACTTTTGTACAAAAATGCTCTAAAGTATTTAAATGTTCTTTTAAACTTTCAAGTGTCTTGAAAATCAAGATGAGGTTATCGGCATAAAGAAGAAGTTTCACTCCATAATTAGCCAATTGTATTCCCTCTCCTCCTATACTTTCCACCTATTCCTCTAATTTGTCAATGTAAAGGTCAAATAGAGTAGGTGACAATGGACAACCATGTTTCACCTCAATATTACTCCTAAAACACTCTAATAGTCCTTCTACAGTTCTAATTTTTTCCACCACTTGTTCATAAAATCTACGTACAACTACTGTATAGTTGGTTGGTACACCAATTTCTTCCATTCTTTTCCATAATTTACCTCTAGGTATTGTGTCAAAAGCCTTTTTAAGTCCACAAACAACAATGAATTTCCCCTTTTCCATTCTATATCCTCTTTATTAGGTGCCTTAAAGTAATGCAGTGATCTATTGTCGAGTGCTTCAGTCTAAATCCTCCTTACCCTATTGTCCTCTTTCATTGATTTGTTGCCCACTTATTGGTTTTGCTTTATACTATGCTACCAAACAATTTTGCAAAAATAGGATTAATCATGATGGTGTGGTAATATGAAGGATTGTTGTTGTCTCCATTTCCATGCAATAGTATGACTAGGTGTTGGTCACGAATCTGCCACAGGAAAGGATTTTCTAAAAACTATGCACCCTAGACCCGGCCAACATTGAAAGGCTGGGAGAAAGAGATGTCTCCCAGACCAATCTCCAGAGAGGGCTGGTTCCCTTACTAAAACTAAGTTTGATTTCAGATTAAAGTTGCTGGAAAGGAATTATAAATGTGCAGAAAGAAACAGGAAATACATGGAAAGAGATGGGAAATATAGCCGTAGGCCGAATTTGTTAGATCGGGAAAGAAACTCAGCAAGAATTAAACCTCAAGTGTATAAACAACATATAATAATAGAATACAACATAATCCACTTACGACCTTGCGCAGACAACCTCCAGTATGGCATTCCAGAACTCACTTTCTTTTAAGCAATATTCAAACTCAAATGCAGAATTTGAATCTAACAACAGATTGGAAAGACGAGCATAACTGAGAAATACATGGAATAGAAGGAAATCATTACATAGAAAGACGCTTGCAAAATCAGAGGCCAAATATTTCTTATTTACGCAAAGAACTTGAATGTTTCCAGCAAAATGTCTCTCAAACTCCCGATCCCTTTTTCTGAGATCTACATTGATTTATATAGAAGTCTTGCTTCTTTACAACATTAAAAATATGCAACGGACCTCCTCGAGATCTACAAAAATATGCAACAGAAACAAGGAAATGATCCCCTTAAACCAACCTCGAAATAAGGAGTCGGTCGTCTTCATTAAATGGTCATTCTTGAAAATATGCTTGAACCGTTAGAAAAACCACGAACAACCGCTTTGAATAATGGAAATCTTTAATTCTGATGGCTTGGACACGTTCTTCTACCTTGCTCGCATCGGAAAGCAGCAAAACATTTAATTCTGGAGTGCTTTTAATCATCGAAAATCACAAAACTTCATCGGACCGTTTGAACTGCTTTCTGGCGCGAAACTGTAACAGGTCGCGAAAACGCGACATGTCACGAAATCGTGACGTCTTTCTGCTCCGTACGCTTTTGCACTTTGGAACCGTGAAAATCATCCATGTCACGAAATCGTGACGTATTCGGCTCCTTTGTCTCCTTCGCTACCTTGAACCGCGAAAACGTGACGCGTCGCGAAATCGCGACGTTCCGTACCATTATGCTCTTTCTCTGCTCTGTTTCCGCGAAAATGTGACAATGCACGATTTCGCTACATTCTTCATCCATTTTGTTCTCTTCACTGCTTCAAACCGCGAAAACATGACACTATGCGATTTCGCTACATCTTTCTTTCTACTTTAATCTTCTCTTCTAATCCAAAATCCGACATTCACGATTTCGCTACCATTTCATCCATCCCCAAAAAGACATCTCTACTCACATAATGCCTTCATCAAATCCACTTTCTACTAGCTTTATCTCACACAACATGTCACGAAATCGTGACGCACTCTCTTTCTTGCCCTCATCCCACTTTAAAAATGTCACATAAATCACTACGTATTTATGCCTTAAGCCTTTTGTTTCAACTGCACCGCGACCACGCAACACGTAGCGATTTCGCTACGTCTTTCGCCTTTGTGCCGTGCTCAATATTTTGTCGCGATATCGCTACCAAGTTTATTGCCATCACCCTCTACTGAGTTATGTCATGATTTCGTGACCTTTTCTAACATTATGCTCCTGCCATCTTAAGTCGCAAAACGTGACATGTCATGATTTCGCGACGATTTTGCCATGCTTCCCTCATTGACCATTTTGACCATGAAAATCCAACACGTCGCGATATCGCGACGGTTTTACCCCCTTGCTGCTGTTGACTGTTGACCATGATTTTTTGACACGTCACGAAATCGCGACAACTTTGCATTTGATTTCTCTCTCCTCAACCGACCCGCGATAACGTGACATGTCGCGATATCACGACGGTTTTCAACTTTGGCTCTCCATGCTATTTTTTGTCATGATTTCACGACAGTCTTCGGACTTAGGCTTTTTTTGCATCAAAACCTGTATAGGAGTGAGAATTTCAACATCTTATGCATGAATAATCAATAATCAACATAATGTGGCAAAAATGCCAACATTCTTGGTGGCTCATGGGGTATACAGTTCTACTGTATGCACGAATCCCAGGCCTGAATCCATTGGGCAACAGAGTCAAGAAAAACTGAGAACAGAAAGCTGGCTGATGGGGTACATCTCGATGGACTGCTGCAACAACTCTTGCTGAATGACTGAAACTTCAAGTAAATCTATATTTGGCTTAGCTGACCATGGAATGGAAATGATAAATGATGGAATAATGGAATGGAGGGAGTGATGTGGTAGATACAGTAACAGAGTGCTTCTGTGCTACCAGCTGCTATGAAAGGGAAATGGAAGTGAATGGAATAAACAGAATGATGACCAGCAAATGTGTAGGCTGTGGAATGAGAATGGAATGGGGAAATGAACTATGGATAAATGCTTAAAACAACAATGTAGTTAGAAGAAAAGGAAAAGAAGAACCGAGAATATTAGAAAAGGGGAAAAGAAACAACAGTAGTGGCTTGATTACTTGCAGAAGAAAAAGGAGTAGGAGAAGGAGGGAATGAAGAGGGGAAGGGAAGAAATAAAGAGGAAGCCACTAACTACTGGGAAAGAAGAAGAAAAAAGAAAGAAATACGTACCTATGGGCTCGCATGCAAAAAGAGCCGAAGTGGACAGAGGAAAACAATACTTTTTTTTTTTTTGTTTCTTTTTTTTTTTTTGCTATATACAAGGTGATACTGGACTGACAGTTCATGAAGTGTAGGCTTTCAGATGAAAGTCGTTCACCGAAATAGGAAGTGGGCTGCCATCCAAATCTTCTAGATGAAATGAATTTGCTGCACCAGCACTGACAATGCGGAAGGGACCCTCCCACAGAGCATCAAACTTCTTGTGCTTCCCAGGCTTGGCTTTCTTTTCATTCCATTTCAGGACCAAATCACCCACCTTAAGTGGACGATCAGTGGAATTTTTATGGAACCATTTTGAAATAACCTGTGTATGCTTAGCAAACTCCTCATAAGCCAAGGAACGTTGCTCTTCCAACTGTAACAACTGAGCCAACCGCATATCCATGGAATCTACATCTGTTTCATCATCCTGAAATCCCTGCAACTGCTGCAATACTGGCAACTCTAGATGAACAGGCAACCTTGCCTCCTTTCCATATACCAGGGCGTATGGTGAAGTCTTGATAGACTTCTTGATTGAAATCCTATCTGCCCATAAAGCTTGATTCAATAGAAGGTGCCATGATCTCTTGTTATCCCCCAAAGACCTCTTTAAAATCTGGAGCAAATTTTTGTTTGTGGACTCTGCCAAGCCATTTCCCTGAGGGTAATAGTTAGAGGATGTCTTCAAGAAAACACCATACTTATTTGCAAATTCAGCTAGCTCAGCTCCAATGAATGGAGTTCCATTGTCTGTAATAATAGCATCAGGAATGCCAAAACGTGTAATCAGCCCTTCAATGAAAGAAATCACCACATTTTGATTTGCAACCTTGGTTGGAATAGCTTCAGACCACCTCGTAAAATAATCTGTAGCTGTCAAAATATACTTGTGTCCAGCTGAAGAATTCGGATCAATAATCCCAATAAAGTCCAATCCCCACTGCTGAAAAGGTGCTTCAACCTGAATTGGATGCAGGGGCAATGATGCATTTCTAACCCTTCCTGTATACCTCTGACATTTGTCACATGCTTGGGCAATCCTGAAAGCATCTGTGAACAAGGTTGGCCAATAATAACCAGCCCGAATAATTTTTAAAGCCATTGGTCTACCTGCATAGTGTCCTCCTGATATGCCAGAATGAAACTCCTCCAGGAGTCTAGCCTTCTCTGATTCCTTGACACACCTTAAAAGAATGCCATCAATGTTCTTAAAAAACAATCCTTCGGGCAGCAACACATACCTGAGAGCTTGCAGACGAAACCTTCTCCGTTGTGAGGCATTTAACTGTGAAGGGCATCTACCAGTTGTGAAATAGTCAATGAGGTCATCTGCCCAATCTTGTTCTTGTACTAAGAGGTTCACCAGACTGTTATCTCTAGCAGAATCATCTACTTGATAATCAACTATTTCAGATGCTGCAGTCTTTGCTAAATGCTGGCATAAGGCTTTACCCCGCACTAGCTTGGCCGGATGAATCTCAACATCAAATTCTTGAATTTTGGTGACCCAACCTGCGCGTTTATCACCCATCTCACCCTGAATGATGAAATTCCTTACATCGGGATGAATAACATAGATGACTGTCCTACTCTGAGATATGAAATGCTTGAATTTTTTAAGAGACTTCATAACAGCATACACCTATTTTTCAATGAAATTATACTTTGCCTCATGAGGTAAGATAATCTGACTAAGGAAAGCAATGGGTCTTTCATTCCCATCATCTCCTTTCTATGTGAGCACTGCGGCATAGCTTTCATCTTCCCCAACTGCATACAGAATGAAATCTTTTGAATAATCTGGATTAATTAATACAGGAGCCTGCGCTATTCTGTCCTTAATTTCCTGGAATGCCTCCTTCCTCTGAGTTGTCCATTTAAATTCTGCATCCTTCTTCAACAACTCAGTCATGGGCTTGACAACCTGGGCAAAATCAGAAATGAACTTCCTGATAAAATTAATCTGTCCAAAGAAAGACTGTAGCTCTTTCTTGTTGGCAGGGAGCGAAAGTTTCTTCAATGCTTCTACTCGAGATGGATCAATTGCCAAACCATCTTCTGAAATAACATGCCCCAAGAGTTTACCTTCCTTCACTGCAAACACCGACTTCTTTGGATTAATGGAAATACCAAACTCTCTACATTTTCCAAAGATTTGCCTCAGATGCGAACCGTGATCTTCCCGTCTATGTGAAAAGACAGTCATATCATCAAGATAAATAACAATAATCTTGTTCAAGAGTTCCTCGAATGCAATGTCCATGGCTCTCTGGAACGTAGCCCCAACATTTGATAATCCGAAAGGCATTCGCTGATAAGCAAAAGTGCCCCACTTAGTTGTGAATGTTGTCTTGTACTGGTCCTCATCCCTAACCCAAATCTGGTTATATCCAGAGAATCCGTCCAGCAATGAGAAACGTTGAGCCCTAGCCACAACATGCGATATCTGATCAATACGAGGCAAGGGATAGTGATCTTTCAGAGATGCACGGTTCAGATTTCGAAAATCTACACACAGTCGTATGTCTCCATTTTTCTTTCGAACCGGGACCAGATTAGCAACCCAAGTCGAGTGCTTAACCGGGTATATAATCTTGGCCTGCAGCATTTTCACAAGTTCGGCCCTCATTAGAGTCTCAATCTTTGGATTCACTGGTCGTTGCTTTTGCCTGAAGGGTCTGACACCTTCTTCCAACTCAATAGTATGCTGAACAATCTGTTTATTATATCCCCTTAGATCCTCATAACTCCAGGCCACAATATCAAAAAATTCTTGACACAGTTGCCTGATTTCTTGCAGTTCATCAGGAGTAGAATCAGTCCCAATCTTAATGACCTTATTGGGTTCCAACTGCAACTCCATGTACTCTTTCTTATCAATCTCAATCCGATGTTTCTTGGACCGATCATGCTGATCAAACAAACTTTCTAGAGTGATAAGACCCTTCGAAATATGATTATTCCATAACTGAATTAGACCTTCGGCTTCTTCGTGCTCCAAGGTTCTTCCTTCGATGGTGGCAGCTTCTTGAATCAAAAAGTTAACAATTTGCTCATCACTCTCGAAGACCTGCCAGAAAGTATCTTTGTCTGGGACACTAGGCCTGTACACCATCCTTACTGTCTTTGGTTTCTTGACTACCTGCTCAATGGGAGAAAAATTTGCTCCAAGAGATGCTAGGAGATCTGCATGCTTATTCAGCTCTCGAGAAATGGCCTGAATATTCAGAGCTGTGAAAAACTCAAACAGGTCCCAAACTTGGTTGCGGTATGCTTTGAGATAATGCTGCTTGGAAATACACCTGTTTGTTACTTGGTTTACAATCAGCTCAGAATCACCAAAAATCTGCAACTGTTCGATTCCCAACTTCCTTGCCTTTTTCAAGCCTAAGCATAATGCTTCGTACTCGGCAGCATTGTTAGTACAATTCCAAGTAAGACGGTATGAATATGTTCTTTGTAAACCAGAGGGAGAAATCAAAACAATACCTGCTCCTGCACCATTTTTGCATCTAGCCCCATCAAAATATAACTTCCATAGTTGATCCGTGACAGAGTTCTGATCATCTTGGTTAGGAAATACCTGCCTTGTGCCATCCTCGGGTTTTGTGATAGAATAACAACCGATTTCGGTCTCCAGCATAGCATTGAAATCAAGCATGGAAAACCCGTCTTCCAACTGAAGCTCATCTAAAACCTCATTCATCAAATCAGAACCCTCTAACTCTTCGGTTAGCATGTTAACAGACTGCATGGTCTTTCCTGCTTCTTCCAGCTTCTCTATATGAAAAGAGGAAGGTTTTTCATTCTGAATCCTGAGTCTTTTTCCTTTGAAAGGGATTTCCAAGTGGGAATAATCTAGTGCAAGGTAACCTCCCAACTTTGCAGTAAACTCTCTGGATAAGCACATACTAAAATAGGGTTCTAGATCTACCACAACAATCTCTTGAATGACTGTAATCTGAGGCATAGTGTGTAAAACAATCGGGACATCCTTGATTACACCCACCATTTTCATAGGAGTACCATCTAACTGCAAGACTCCAGGGCTACTTCGTGTGTATTCCATACCCATAACTTCGCAAACTGCCTTTGGCATGACAGTTGTAGCGGCTCCAGAGTCGATCATGCAGTTATGCACGATCCAACCCTCTATTTGCAGTGATAGATAAAATAGGGGTGGTCTATTTTTACCAGTGATAGAAGTGGTTAAGGCCTGAGCATAAATTGTCTGGGTAGAACCCTTTTCACTATCCTTCATAGATTTTAAAGATTCTTGCAATAAATCTACCTGCCCAGGCAATTGCAATGCATCATAAAGACTAACCTTAGCTGGGGTCTTCTTCAGTTCTTCGACAATGTTGTATGCAACCGTAGCAGATTCCTTCTTTTCAATGGGGTGATCATATCTGTTTCGATACTGTTGAGTGGCTTCTACTCTCAGCCTCTTTGTCAATGAAGGGTACTTCAGCTTTTCTCTAGCTTGCTCCTCTGCTTCTGATCTTGCCTGTGCAGTTGCGGCCTTTTCTTGTACTCTGTGTGAAGCAGGATCTTTCGATAAAATAGGTGCATCGAGCTTTGATGCTTGCACAGGAGTTTTCACTATTTTCTTCAAATCAGTTGGCACTTTTAATGGCTCTAACTCAGCAGGATCTACTGTAACAGGCTTCTTTCCAGTCCTTGTGAGAACCGAAACTTGCTCTTCGGATGGAACCATTAAGCTATAACCTGGTTCAGATATCATATTGACTTGCCCTCCCGAAGAACTAGCAGCCAATGTCTGCACATAATTCAAATGAACCATGCAAGTGTCTTCTCCATGGGGATCATTGCATGTCGAACACCAATATGTTCTTTCAGCAAGGACTGCATCTTCATTTGCCAAAATAATCAGGTTCTTCTCGGGTGCTTTGCTTGTTGAAGCAGCTTGTTCTCTAGTAATCGGCGGAGGTTGAAATCTCCTAGGCTGGAAATCTCGCTCAGCTTGCTTCCTTTCAATAAGCGTGATCTTATTACCCATTGCTCTTATTGCAGAATTGGCAGATTTTACCTCTTGCAAGAGTGTTGTATAAGGATCAAGATTTACAGGTGCAGGAGGTGCTGGTAAGGGCAAAGGTGCTGGTGGTGCCGGTAATGCTGGGAATGAAGTGGAAGCAGGGAATGGCAGAATGCTGGGTGCAGGCAACTGGGGATTTGCTGAAGTGGACAGCTGAGGAACTGGGATAGGTGCAATTTGAGGAGCACTGGAATTCCATGATGGGACAGGGTACATAGAAGACATAGATTGCAAAAAAGAACTAGGATATAAATGTTGTGGAATATCAGGTAAAATGGGCATTGCTACCTTTGGGGGAAGCCTGCCGATTGCAATCAAGTCTGCCTCCGCCTTTTGTGCTTGCTCGAACAGTTTCAAGAAAGTCATCACATTGGACTGCCTGATCGCCAAGCCAATGTCTGTATTGAACGCTCGAAGGTAGTAAAACGTAGCTTGCTCAGGGGTAGGGCGAAGTCCTTCAGGCACTCGCTGCCAGCTTCTGGTGAAACGAACATTGAAATCTGCTATTGCCTCCTGCGGGTGCCTCTGGATTGCATTAAACTGGTGCAACAATGAAAATGGGTCAGCCTGTTCATGAAAATTCTTAACTAACAGTTCTCCTAGCTGATCCCAGGATGCAATAGTGCCTGGTTGCAGAGATCGATACCAGTACAACAATTTTCCTCTCAAGGATAACACTAATAACTTCACCATCACATCTTCATCTGTTATATCATGAATGGCTGCCAGAGAAGCTACATCATGAATATGTTCGTATGCAGTCTTTCCCGTACCATCATAGGTTGGCAATGCTTTCAAAGCAGCCTAGGGAACTGGATTTTGAGCCTGCAAATTCAAGGCCCCTGAGCTGTTCCATGCTGAAAACTGTCGGGGTGGAGGATACTGGGCCATTGGAACTAGT
This sequence comes from Wollemia nobilis, assembly GCA_028583015.1. NCBI lineage: Eukaryota > Viridiplantae > Streptophyta > Pinopsida > Araucariales > Araucariaceae > Wollemia > Wollemia nobilis. Next base: position 1,175,816 of record JAQPPZ010016822.1, read on the forward strand.
GTATGTAACTGAGAAGATGGAAAACTAGTAACAATACCAGGGATTTGTGTGGATATGGCAGATGATGCAAGCGATGGGGAAACCAACCTAGAGTGTTCACCTCTTTTTGTGCTGTCAAGTTCAAAAAACTCAACAAGATCTTCAACTTTTTTAGACTTTGATCTCGTGATCATGAAGTACAGCTTTCACTGCATCCACGTTCAGAGATTTCTGGGTACTGCAGAGTCACCAAATGTTCTAACTTTACGGCATGAAGGCGAACATTAAACCTTCAATACTATGGGATCTTTCTGAGACAGAAACAGTCTGTCCCACTGGGCGTGCCAAAAACTGTTGGTCACGAATCTGCCACAGGAAAGGATTTTCTAAAAACTATGCACCCTAGACCCGGCCAACATTGAAAGGCTGGGAGAAAGAGATGTCTCCCAGACCAATCTCCAGAGAGGGCTGGTTCCCTTACTAAAACTAAGTTTGATTTCAGATTAAAGTTGCTGGAAAGGAATTATAAATGTGCAGAAAGAAACAGGAAATACATGGAAAGAGATGGGAAATATAGCCGTAGGCCGAATTTGTTAGATCGGGAAAGAAACTCAGCAAGAATTAAACCTCAAGTGTATAAACAACATATAATAATAGAATACAGCATAATCCACTTACGACCTTGCGCAGACAACCTCCAGTATGGCATTCCAGAACTCACTTTCTTTTAAGCAATATTCAAACTCAAATGCAGAATTTGAATCTAACAACAGATTGGAAAGACGAGCATAACTAAGAAATACATGGAATAGAAGGAAATCATTACACATAAAGACGCTTGCAAAATCAGAGGCCAAATATTTCTTATTTATGCAAAAAACTTGAATGTTTCCAACAAAATGTCTCTCAAACTCCCGATCCCTTTTTCTGAGATCTACATTGATTTATATAGAAGTCTTGCTTCTTTACAACATTAAAAATATGCAACGGACCTCCTCGAGATCTACAAAAATATGCAACAAAAACAAGGAAATCATCCCCTTAAACCAGCCTCGAAACAAGGAGTCGATCGTCTTCATTAAATGGTCATTCTTGAAATATGCTTGAACCGTTAGAAAAACCATGAACAACAGCTTTGAATAATGGAAATCTTTAATTCTGATGGCTTGGACACGTTCTTCTACCTTGCTCGCATCGAAAAGCAGCAAAACATTTAATTCTGGAGTGCTTTTAATCATCGAAAATCGCAAAACTTCATCGGACCGTTTGAACCGCTTTCTGGCATGAAACTGTAATAGGTCACGAAAACGTGACATGTCACGAAATCGTGACGTCTTTCTGCTCCGTACACTTTTCACTTTGAAACCAGAAAATCATCCATGTCACGAAATCGTGACGTATTCGGCTCCTTTATCTCCTTCGCTACCTTGAACCGTGAAAACGTGACGCGTCGTGAAATCGTGACGTTTCGTACAATTATGCTCTTTCTCTGCTCTGTTTCCATGAAAATGTGACAATGCATGATTTCGCTACATTCTTCATCCTTTGTTCTTTACTGCTTCAAACCGTGAAAACATGACACTGCACGATTTCGCTACATCTTTCTTAAAACAAGTTATGAAATCGCTACACTATCTCCCAACTTCTCAATCTTCTCTTCTAAGTCACAAAATCCGACATGTCGCGATTTCGCTACAATTTTCATCCATTATACGGTCCTGCTTCTAACCCTGAAAACGTGACATTCTTCCTCAAGTATTCTTCAATCTCCATCATGTCGAAATCTTCTCCTCTAATCTACCATTTTTGCACTTGTCCTTCTTCCCCATTGTCGCAAATCGCGACGTTTCTTGCTTCTAGGCTTTATCTCCACAATGTCGCGAAATCGTGATGCCAACTTCTTTCTTGCCCTCATCTTAAAAATGTCGCGAAATCGCTACATGTTTTATGCCTTAAGTCTTTTGTTTCAACTACGTCGCGACCACGCAACACGTCGCGATTTCGCTACGTCTTTCGCCTTTTGTGCCGTGTTCAATATTCTGTCGCGATATCGCTACAAAGTTTATTGCCATCACCCTTTGTTGAGTTATGTCACGATTTCGTGACCTTTTCTAACATTCTGCTCCATGGCCATTGTAAGTCGCAAAAATGTGACATGTCACGATTTCACTACAATTTTGCTGCGCTGCCCTCATTGACCACTTTGACCGTGATTATCCGACACGTCGCGATATCGCGACGGTTTTACCCCCTGCTGCCGTTGACTGCGTTGACCGTGATTTTTTGACACGTCGCGAAATCGTGACAACTTTGCGTTTGATTTCTCTCTCCTCAACCGACCCGCGATAACGCGACATGTCGCGATATCGCGACGGTTTTCAACTTTGGCTCTCCATGCTATTTTTTGTCGCGATTTCGTGACAGTCTTCGGACTTAGGCGTTTTTTGCATCAAAACCTGTATAGGAGTGAGAATTTCAACATCTTATGCATGAATAATCAATAATCAACATAATGTGGCAAAAATGCCAACGCTAGGTTGGTTATCCATTCTAGTGGAAAAGCCTCCTTTAATGATGTCATCAAAAATATTTTAAATTTGATGCTAAGATGTCAACCCCACACTTGAAATGTTCAGCTTGCAAACCATCTATATCTTGAGCTTTACATATTGTTATTTTCTTAACGCCCTCCTTCACATCTTTTAGAAAAAAAGTTTCTTAGTTGTGTCAATTATAGAAGAGGTTTTTTTTCTTGTTTTATCTCATATAATTGCTTAGCACACTATAACCATTGTTAGCTTGTGATTTTTTTTTGTGTACCTTTTGTTTTGTTGTAGCTCTTTTCAAAATTGAATTGGGCTATGCCTTACAAAATATATTGACTCTTTTTGCCTTGCTCTTATGTATTCTTCCTTTTTTATTTTCATTAGTTGTTTATATATCTTGCTATTTATTTTCTCTTTCCTAGTTCTTTCAAGGTTTTTCTTATTGCTTTGCATTTTTCATCATACCATAAATTTATAGGGAAGCTTTCATGTTTTCTTTTATTGGGTTTTAAATTTTTGCATGATTCCAAGGCTTATCTGATTATATCCATCAGTTTACCTTTATTAGAAGTATAAGTTTGAAAAATATATGTCATTTTTCTTTCCTTGCTTCGCATAATCTCCTTGAGTGATGTTTTAAATGTTTTCTTGTTTTTCTTTATCATAGATATGTTTCCTATTTTATTTCTTTCAGTTACATGAAGGTGTTCTTCTTGCCCAGTTTCTTGCATTTGGATCTTTATGTACATTACATTGTGATCAGATTTTAGCTCCATGGGAATTGCTTCAATTTTTAGATGTTTTATCTTTGAAATGAAAGTTTTGTGAGCAAATAGCATAATCATCTACATTGTGTCCATTATGTGTTTGATAAGTATATTTTCATATTTTTGTTACATATTTATGTCATTGTAGATGATCAATCCCTCTATGCTACATAGTTTAAAAAGTTCTTCATAATTTGTGATGGGTCTTGGGTTGACATTTGATGACCTTAACCAACAATAATCCACCTCTTCTTCTAGCCATAGAGGATTATTATCTATGCCTTCATTGATATTTAAAGAGATTGCTTGTCTATTTGTTGTCCTAGCATTAAAGTCACCCACTAAAACCACATGTCCAAGCCTATTGTATTTTGTGATATCTTTTGCCAATGCCATATATAGATCCTCATGATCTAAACCATGTTTCTTATAAAAATTTGATTATTGTGGAGAAAAATGTCAATCTACGATGCTAATCATAATTTCATTATCTATGATTCTAATCCATATATATTGTTTATTTGGGTCTTCTTTCTCAACCTATATGAATCTAACCCAAGACCCTTTTATTAGTATTGTTACTCCATGTCCTTTTCCATTTTTTGTTGCTTCATTTCATTCTAATATATTTTTGTATCCTTTACAATTTGGAATCTTGCATCCATAATTTTTATGTGTTTTTATTAGTACAATTACATCATTTACTTTACTTATGAGCCCTAGACCAATACCTCCTCTCCATGGGTATCCACGATAATACCAACTCACCAATGTTAAGTGTTCCCTATAGACCCCAATTTCCTATTTATTTTGATTTGTTCTATTTATATTGCATGTTTTCCCATTTTTCAACCATGCATTTTTACTCTCACTCCTTGTTGTCTTTATATTTTCCCATTCTACCCTCTTCTCTTCTTGTTACATAGGAGTAAAATCATCATCCAAGTAAAAATGTGACCTCCGTAGTTATCCTCTATTTCAAAGAATTTGTTGAACATTATGACTCATATTGGTCTAGCTCTCATGTCTTCCCTTACTTTTCCTAGTCTACGTGCTTGATGAATTTGTTCATTAATTGTAATCACCTAAAATCCATATTATTACTAATTTTTATGCAACCTTATGCTAAATAGACAAACCAAATTCTCATGCATCTTTAGACACATTGTCTAGTTTTTACCCCAAAATAAGATGCATCATTCAAAATAACATTGTCACATTATAATTATGGCGAGGGTGATACAGTGGTCCTCGGTTGTCTTATCATTTTACTATCTTTTCAATTTATATTATTGAAATAAGTTTCATCTATATCAATATTCTTTTTGTTTTTTATCAAAAATAAAATCCTTTATTAAGTTGGTTGTGTTTTCTTGTTCTCTATGCTCTTTTATTCTCTTAATGTTGATTTTTATTGACCTATTGTTATGAACCTATTTTTTTATTGCCTAAACATTATTCATATTTACTGGAATAACAACATTCATATATAACTCCTCCTTGCTCACTGATAAAAATTATTACAATTTATAAAAACAACCACAATGAATAATAGATGAACACAATCAATGTAAATTGCTCAGATGTTCTCAATTTATATTTCAAACCCTTGAGGTAGGGCAACACCGTACAATACTCCTTATTGGAAGGAAGCCATTCCTTATAATATCTCAACTTGAGAAAAATTACAATATTCTTCTGTTCATATTTTCTCCATGATTCTTTACCTCTATTTATAATGCCTAACTACCCACCACACCCACTTATCAATGCATGTGGGATAATTACATCTAATTTAATATTATAATATTTATTCAATATTATAATATTAAATATTTATCTTGGGTACCTAACATTACAATATTATAATATTAAATACTTATATTGGGTACTTAACATTCCATCCCCATTACAAAATGTTTCGTCCTCGAAACATAAGAAGAGACTAAACAATATGATCTTTTGAGCTTTGTTGTGAACTGGTACCGATCTTGATCATCCATCCATCCCATTGAAACTTTGATTGGTGGTGGTCTTTGTTGATGTTGATATACCCTTCTACCATTTGAATTTTTAGAAGTAATCCTTTGGTTCCATGTATTGGAAGCATATTTCTATTGGCAATAAATATCACTATTTTTCATCCATACTTGTTTGCATTTACCACTTGAGTATTCAAGATTGCTTTGTTGGATCCACGCTTTTGTTGCCCTATTATGGTAACTCAAATGATGGGTCCATTTGTTCCTTGATGCTATTGCACCACTCTAAAAATCAAAGTCACTATGCTTTCTTTTCCAAAATATGTCATAGTTGTTGCCCTTCTAATTCCATGTAGAACCATAATATTGTTTCCCAAAGCCATGCCTCCAAGATTGTTTCTACTCCTAGTGGTATGGGTGACAATATGTTGCAACCTTAACCTGATGTTTTGTTATCTTAAATTGTTTAATATTTTGTTCTTTTCTTTTATGCTCCTTTGTCATGCTCTCATCTTTTGGTTTGTCCTTGGACTCTGCTTTTGCTTCTTCTTTGATTTTTGCTACTGCCTCCTCCTTTACCTCTATTTCAGGTTCTTTTGCTTCTTCTTCAAATTGTTTCAAATTTCTTTGATCTTGGATATAGTTTCTTGGAACCTTATTGTTTTTTTAGAGGTTATTATTGTTTCTAGAGATTCAACTTTTGATTCTTTTATTGGTTTTTCAACTTGTTCCCCTACTAAAATTGCTTCTTATTTTTCCTTGGATTATTGTCTTTTACATTGGAAAATATCTTGTACTATTATTTTATTTTTCCTATACCAAAATTTCATGAACTTTTTTTTTTATATTAATTTTAACAGTACCCAAAAAATTTAACCAAGGATATCCAAGAACAATATCTGCATCATCCATCTCAATAGCATAAAAATTTGAGTGTAAAATATATTTGTCCATGGTGATTTTTAAATCTTCAAAAACTTGAACATTTGCACCCTCAAGTTGTATGTCTTTTATTTTTTTTGTTTGAACCTGCAACCTCTTAGCCAAAGATATATTAATGACATTGTATCTGCTGCTAGGGTTTATAGAAATAATAACATTTTCATCTGGATGCAACCATAAACCTGTAAAATAGAATTTGAACAATTCCCTATGACCACTCTTTGACTTATCTGATATCAATAATGTGGTTCTTTCAACTTGCATGTTGCCATCTGCATTTTTCCTTTCACCATATTTATTCATTTTTTGTTGTTCCTCTTAAAGCCTATTTACCTCTTCTAACAACTTCATATTTTCAAAATTTTCCACACAACCTTTGGTGTTTTCTTCAATTTGTATACTATCATCCTTCTCTTTTTCTTTTGTCGAGATTTTACACATTATATGCCCCTTTATTTCATCTATCAACTTTTTAATATTTTTAATTTTTTCTACATAGTCTTTGGTGTTTCCTTCAATCAGTATACTATCATCCTTCTCTTTTTCATTTGTAAAGTTTTTGCAAATTATCTGCATGTTTATTTCTTCTACATAGTGTTTGGTATGCATGTTTATTTTGTTTATTTCTTTTGTATATTTTGGTAAACACAAACATTTTTTAACATTGTTCAACTTATCTGACATTCAAGTTGTGCTTCTTTTAATATGTATACTCTCAACCTTATTTTTTCTTCTGATAACTTAATTTTTTTTAACTCTCTTTTTTAGTTCCATTTGTTCATCTGGGGTTTTGACTACCATTTTTCCAAACACCCATTTGATTAAGAATGCATCTTCAAATTCCTCTTGTGTGTATTTATACTAATGGGTAAATCAAAAGTTTATAAACCATAATGCAACTGCCCCATCGAGAGAATAAAAAATCTTATCTTTCCATTCAAAATTATTTAAAGACTTAAAAATCCTCCACCACCCCTTAGCATCATCATTCCTTCCAATGAATACTAGTAAATCCATGACCTCAAATTCAAAAAATCTAAAACTTATTTTTTTTTTAAACACTAACTTTCAAATTGCTTGGACTATGACCAAAATGTGGATTCTCTCTCTCTCTCTCTCTCTCTCTCTCTCTCTCTCTCTCTCTCTCTCTCTCTCTCTCTTTATTTTTAAAACAAACTATCACTTTTAGATTGCTTTAAAGTTGCAATTATGATTTTTAAACTGTTACCAAACTGCAAACCCCTTTTTTTTAACTGCCACCAAATTATGAACTGAGTATTTTGGAACTGCTACCAAACTACAACTGCTACTCCATGGAGTTCTACCAAACTATAAGTTGCTACTTTGTAGATCTCTTTATTTTTTTAACACTGATAACAACTTCCTCTACAAACTATTTATTTTATTTTTATTTTTTCTTTTACTGTGATTAAACTGCAGACTCCTATCTCTATTTTTTAAACAATTACCACTTTTAGATTGTTGGTAGACTACAAATTGTTTGCTTTGCTGAAGTTGTGGAACTATAGACTCTTGTTGAAGTTGTTGTTGATGGTTGTATGACACTTCTATGAAAATTTTGGTAATGAAATCGACCCTAGAATTTGGCTTCCTAGTGACTTAAGGTAAATATCATTGGACACAAAGGTTATCTAAGTGAGTACCACTCTCTAATTTCCAACAATATTTTCCTAAGAATAATTGTTGAGAAACCAACCACGATTTTACCTCTAAATGACAACTATTTGTATACTCTCATAGGGTAAAAATACTACTAACAGTGTGTGGGGTCGTTGAGGTAGGGCAACACCGTACAATGCTCCTTATTGGAAAGAAGCCACTCACAATATTTCAACTTCAGATAAATTACAATATTCTTCTCTTCATATCTTCTCCATGATTCTTTGCCTCTATTTATAATGCCTAACTACCCACCACTCCCACTTATCAATGCATGTGGGATAATTACATCTAATATAATATTATAATATTAAATATTTATCTTGGGTACCTAAAATTACAATATTATAATATTAAATACTTATATCGGGTAATTAACACCTATTTTGTCTTTCCTTTTCTTCTAACAATTACATTTTGATTTATTTCTCTATTAAATATCTTTGTTCCTTTGGCTTGATTGTTGGATTTCTTACCACTGATCTAGTCTCTAATTTATTTTGCAGTTATGTTTGTAATTGTTACCTTAATTTATTTTATTTGTAATAGATTATCTTCATTTTCTTTTACTTTGTTAATTTGCAAATCAATTTGAAGATGAGATATGTTTATAGAATCATTACTACTACACAAGCCCATGGTGGCAAAGGATTTTAGTTCTATTAGTGATATCTCCAACTAATTGATTTGAATAAAAATTGTTTTAAAATTATTTTTTGTTGTTTTATGATGAGGAATTTTTGTTCCCTTATGATTACGATCAATTCCAACATCTCATTTTGCAAGGAACATATGCACTCTTCTAGAACTATTAGTCTATCATGAGATGAGCTAGTACCAGCTAATATATTCAAGTTAATCTCACATATTTTTCCTTAATCTCCTTTATGTTGTGGGTTTGTCATTACTTGATTCAACCTTTCTTAACAAATGTACTAGAATGTTTAGGATTTTTGTTTTTCAAACCCTATCCTTGGCCCCACCAAGTGTATTTATTCAACTTTTAGACTTTTGGACCATAAAATAAAAATAACAAGAGAAGAAAAATAAGGTATTTAGGTTTTAAGGCTTTCTTGGTTTTGATTTTGCCTTTTGTGTGCACTTACCTTCATTTGCATTATGATCTTGCTAGAAATAACCTTTGCATACACACGCAAAACTATCAGTTACACCTATGTCTATCAACTACATTAGAAATTTACCTCTACCATTTTGATCGATCTCTATCTTTGGAATATGTCTCCACTACTTGAATCTACCTTTGTCTCCCTACTTTTGTCTCAACCTCTACCTTTGGAATCTACCTCAACCATTTAGATTTGACTTTGCTCCCTCCCTTCATCTATGCCTCTCGACCTCTTTACCTCTACCTCTATCTCTTTGTCTATGCCTTTTCTTATACCTCTACCTATGTCTCTTTGCCTTTACTTCTACCTCTATCTCTTTGCCTATGCCTTTGCTTATACCTCTACCTCTGTCTCTTTGCCTTTGCCTCTACCTTTGTTGTGATTGCTTTGCAAATATTTGTTTTATCTTATGAAATTTTAGTAATTAGATAATGATAAACCAAGGGGCTGGAGTCAATCAACATGACAATATTGTAACTAAAATATAGTAAAGATAGGGATTTGAAATCTATCTTGGATGCTTAAAGTGTAAAACAATGTGGATATTACTTTTTGGAAGGGGGTAGACATATGTAAGACAAATAAGCCTTTATAGACAAATAGTTAAAAATAAAACATTAAAGTTAATGTGGCTTTTAATGTTTACAAATCTATAAATCATATGAAATGATGTCTTTGGTATCGAGTCAAATGTACTTTTTCCATTGAATAATTTTTTTGTGACAATACATGTAAAGTGAAACTTTTGAACTAGGGAATTATCATGACTTCTAATTTAATGATGTATCTTGATTCTAGCTTCAACAAAGTTAAAAGGGAGTGTCAATAACTCCTTCCAAGCTCCAGATTAAGGTTGCTCCTCACTATCCCTGCGGAATACTCTTACATTAATCTACACTAATTGCATGAAAAGTAAGGCATGAAAAATAAACATACATAAAATATTAAGGGTGTGATAAATTCAAATTAATACGGGTTTAAATCATAGTAAGAAAGTGTGTATGATCAATCAACACATGAGAATTTGAATAATCTCAATATTCTTCTCATTCATTGAGTATGATATTATTTAAATGAATGATAAGATGGGCAAAAGAGTAATGTTTCAATCATCACACACTTGACAAACCAAGAGGATAATGCCACTGATGGAATGCCTAAGTACTTGGTAATTTTTTAACAATCTCATAAGCTCAAAGCACTCTAAATTCTTATGGCTAAAATATGAATACAATGGAGCTCTAGACTCCTATTTATGATTGGATTTTACCCCTAAGTTACCTAGGATGAGAAACTATTACTGAAGTAAAAGTAAAGATACTACCAAGGCATTATAGGAACATAAGGAACTTTGAATTTCACTAGCTCTAAAAACATATTGCTTTCTTATTTTTTTTCCTCTTTCTATTTTCATAGTATATAAATAAGTCTATTTAGTTTTGCACCAAAAAAAGATTCACTTTAATCCAAGTTTTTTCAATAACAAAAATTATCTTCGTAATCTAAGGATAAGTCGTTATTAGAACAAAGGATAATAATCTAGAAATTCACTTCCCAAAAGGATAGACTAATTGATTGGTAACATATTTGTTGGAGTTGAACTGGAGACATAAAAATAAACGAACATTAAGTTATCAATCTTTTATGTATTAGAAAAAAAACTAAAAAATTATTAAAATTTTGTGTTTGATTTTAGTAGTAGTCTTTAAATATTTTTATATACAACTTTTTTTTAGACATGTATTTAGATTTACCTTATTCCCATAAATCGCAAAGGGTAACCGGTTTATAAGATCAAAACTACTTATAATTTAATTTTTAATATATATATATATATATATATATTGAAATTGCTATCAAATTCATATTAGCCAAAATCTTAAGGGAAAAAATGCAATATAAAGGTAGGCCATGATTTGGGTGCCTACATCCAAGCCAAAACACCTAACAACATCAAAACCATGATAAAATTTCCTCTAGTAAGGACAAAGCAAAAATATGAGCATTCATAGGGCCACGTAGGGCATCCAACACCAGAAATAAGCACATTGGAGACCACACATAGACACCCAACTGTTGTATTACAATATGAGGTCATGAAGGACCAACATAGAGGAGAACTGAGAAATATTATGACACTCAAGACACCCAACTACAAGCATTGGAAGTGAACAACCACACAAATGATCCCCTGGTGACCCATGCTAAAAAATGAGATATCTCCAGTGGCTATTATGGGGATGAAAAAACATGTCATCATCAAAACTCAAAAATATGTGCTGACATAAAATCGAATGACTAGAAATTGTTGGGTTACTCCCTCTAATGGAAAACCTGCACACTATCTGCTAAGAAGAGACTACTGCACTACCAAAACAAAAACTATAAGGGAGCAACCATGTTAGGAAAACATTTGCTAAGGAGACACGTTTAAGTGAGTCTGCTCCACCTCATGCTACGATGGGAGCCTAATATGAAGACTGGAATGAGTGTTATTGGCTTCTAATTTTGCTTGACCCAAATGCTTCATCAACTGTGTCTAATTATACATAACTAAGCTATGTTGCTCAGTTAATTCACCTACCATATTTTATAATCTATAATGACCATCTGATCTATGAGCTGAGGTCTCACAGATACACCTCTTTAGAGCTATGATTTCTTATTGTAGTGCTTTCTCCTTATGGGTGCAACTTGTTGACTCAACCTACAATTGACATTTTATAATAGTAAATATGTTAGCTACTGAGATATTAGGGATATCTTCTTGGTCAATTTTAAAAATATCATTGAGTCTTCCATATATGAAATATAATAGTTGCCTTGGTAATGGAGAGAAGAAATATTTGATTGGGCATCATATTGATCCCTAATAAGGCTTGATATTTTGTCATAGGTAATGGTAAGGGATAAAGCAACAGATGCGCTTCACACCAAATACGGTGGGCACGACCACAGTTCCATAATAGATATTGTATTGTCTCTTCCAAACCATAAAAGGGTAATCACCTTACCCTTGGTCCATTCATTTTAGTCTGCTCCGAGTAGGTAGACCTTGAAGGAATACATTCCAAAGAAGAATCTAGAACTTTCCTTGAATTGGGGCAGAGTTGATAAGCTTGAAGGTTCTTACCCAAGTGGTCCAACTGAGCTCTAAGTTCCATTTTTTATTGAGCATATCTGCAAATTGTTGATAGTTCATAGGAAGCAGGGCTTGGTACCAAAACTTAAGGATTGGCTACTCAAAGTCATGATTGTCAAACCATTTCCAATGAGACCAACAGGGACTAGCTTCTAGTGGAGAAGATAGAGGCTAGGGCACATGGGAGGCGATGGAAAGGATACACATAATCACTGCTTTATCAATAGGATAGAGGCAAAATTTTGACTGGATTTGCTTCCAATTTTTCCATGATGATTGAGGAAAACCCCAAATGTCACCCACCAAAATTAATCCCCTTTTGAAGAGTCACCTAGTAGGAAACCAAGGATTTATGCCAAGAGGTTGTGCATCAAGGATGAGGAGGGGTGACCACCATAAGTTGTGCTGGAGGAAATTTGTGGGGCCTTACTCTGGAGGTGTCTGCCATAAAATAAATTGATGCACTTGTTGCCAGGCTTTCCAAATCCCTTTGAGAATATTACAACCTTCTATAGAGAAATAAGGGGCTTGTAAAAGAACATTAGTGTATGACATATTTTCCCAAATTTTACCATCCACCCAGGGTTTTTTCAAACGCTCCCTCACCAACACCTTCTATGGATCATTACCTATGATCACCCTTTGCATCCATTTAGTTGCGAGTGCATAGCCCTATGCTTAAAGGTTGGGGATTCCTAGCCCACTACATGAAACTGATCTGCAACAATTGCTCTAGGAGACCATTGGGAGGCCTCGTTTGGCTAGATTTTTTACCTAAAAAAACTCTCAAAGCATATTGTTCATATTATCATACCCAACCTTACTAGGAGTCAAAAGAGAAGAGAAGTAAACATGGAAGGGGGTTAAAAAATTTCTAGTAACCTGGATTTTAGTTGCTTGAGACATTTCCAAAGATTTCTAATATTCCAAATTTTTGGTAAATTTGTCCATACACCAATCCCACATAGATTTGGGTGAAAGGTCAACACCAAAAGGAAAGCCCAAATACTTAGAGATTTCTCCTCTTTGCACCCACTTCCATGTTGTGGGTATCCAATCTAGCTTATCATCAAATCCAAATGGAATAACAGAGTTCTTAGAATCTTGGATTCTTTCACAAGAGGCCCTACAGAAGGTGTGAATTATCTCAAGGATGTTCGTAATATTTTGCTGATCTGCCAAAGAAAAAACATATAATCATTTACGAAGTGAGAGTTGATAATCTAGAAGCCATTCAAAAGGGGGTACCTCTTACCTCTCCTCTTTAATTACAGATTCCAATATATAACCAAGGGCATAAGCTATAATTACAAATAGATAGGGAGCTAATGGATAGCCTTGTCTAACTGATATTTCCATAGGAATTGAGTAAAGTAATGAGATGCCAATCAACAAGCAAATGTAGCTTTTGTTTTTAGGAATGAGCCTGATCAATCCTTGATTAGTGGCCTCCCCAAGGCCTCCAAAAGTAATAACCTCCTCACACATCTGTAGAAAATCAACTCCTATAGTCTCCCACATGGTCTTAAAAAATTCACTCAAAAGCCCATAAATGCTTGGAGCTTTTTTATTTTCCAAAGAAAGGAGGGCAGAATGAAGTTCATCTTGTGAAAGAGGTTTGTCCAGCAATGCTCTATCTTCCTCAAATACTTTGGGAGATATGCACTATTTGCAACATTCTCTAAAAAAGTCAACTTCTGTGTTGGGCCCTTCACCTTTGGAAAGGGCTACAAAATGATCTTGGATGAAGGATGGGAGGTCCTCCAACTAAATTTGTAGGTTAGATATAGGATTTTTAATAACCTATATCCTCTTTGATCTATTCTTCTTATTAATGGCATGAAAGAAAAATTTAGAATTTCTATCACCCTCACGAATCCATTGAAGACATGCCCTAATTTGTGCCCCATGGCCTTTATAAACTTGGAGTTGCCTTAAATCTGCATGTTTTTCACCCAACTACTTTTAAGAAGGGAAGCTACTAATATTTTGGCTGAGGTGGTGGCTAAGTTGGTCAACTTCCTGCTCTAATTATTTCTCTTTTTTCCTACGAATAGAGGCTAGGATTTTTCCAAAACCTCAAAGGTAATCCACTGTTCTTTTGATGGCTTCCTCCCACCACATAATCCACCCTCTCCCTCTCGAGGGCCTTGGGAAGAGATTCCACACTTTCTTGATTCCATTAACACAATATTTGTGCTTGAGCAAGGAAGTATTTAACTTGAAAGGCAAATTGTTTTTGGGTTTCTTTATGGGGGTGCACCCAATACTTAAGGTAATGGGGATATGATATGAGGTTACCACTGAATAGATTGGATGAGACAAATCATTTTGGAGTATATCAATATTTTCTACTAGATAGCAGTGGTCCATTATTGTTATTTTGAGAGCATCCCCACATTGTGCATTACTCCAAGTAAACCAAGCCCCATGATTTTCAGCACTCTTGTTCCAATTGGGATCATAAATATTCCAAGCCCTTCTAAACCTAGATCATGATCTAGCCTCTTCTAGATGTTTTAGTGGAGTGCCACCCCCTAATATGTCTTCCTCTCACTCTACCATATTGAAGTCCCCTCCTATTATCTAATCTAATCTAAGTAAATTGAAGCACATGCAATCCCGGAGGGCTGCCCTTCTAGTTGCATCATTGGGTGCATAAACAACTGCAATACCCAATTTCTTGCCACCAAACATTATTGTACACCACACTACTCTATGCATTGGATCCTCTCTTGATAATAAAATAGAGTCCCACAACTCTTGAGAGAGGCATAGGATAGCCCCCTCCCTTCATCATGACTCATACATAAGGTCCTCCAACCCCCCATAGGGTCTTAAGGGCATTCTTTAGTCTAAAACCTAAAATTTTGACTTCTTTCAATAGTAAAATCTATGGGTAAACTCTCTTGATGACTGTACGGATAACAAAACACCACCTTCGTAGCGTGATGCCACACACATTTAAGACACGAATCTTGCAAACATTAATCTGACATATTGTTAACTAAAGCACCATAGGCATTTTGGGTGGGTACAAATTGCATATAATCATGCGGAGTACATGTTCCCTTAGACTGACGTGTGGCTAAGGAGGTATTGTTGGAGTAAGATTTGGTGGGCTTATGGATCCATTCCTTATTGTAGATACCTAAAACACATCATATTGAGGAGGCTACTCATATGGACACCTCTTTAGGTTATATGATTGATCTTGGCCCTTTCCAAGATCCAAAAGTGGTTTTACCTACTCAATTAGGGTAGGCTACTCTTGTTCAACTATAGCCACTGATGAAATCAATGATAGCCTTTGCCATCGTTGACGATCAGAGCGACTACAAGAAGCTATTGATGATGATAGTGACTAGATTCATAGTTGTGCCTATCGATAGCAGCTAACCCTATAATAAACTTGGGGCCCCAAGTCGAGTAAAATCAATTGCATCCAACAAATTTGCAACAATTTTGGTAAATTGAAGCCTCCAGAAGCTTCGCCTCAATGACCCTAGACCAACCAAATCTCTTTCTTGGCTTCCTAGGGAAGCTATAATGAGGAATTTGGGAGTCTACTTAAGACCTCAAATTTACAAGCAAATCTTGGATAATTGATGAACTTTTAGTGTAACAAAGTGCTGCCACTTTGTGATCAAAGAGTACAATATCTCACAACTAAAACGGTGCTATTGAAATTACACTATGACACCTACCTATCCATCAATGGAGACTGCCAAAGTTTGAAGAATCACTTCCACCATTGTGTAACTACAAATTCATCATGAAGTTGAGCTCATTCTCACATTAAGTCATTCTACAAGAACACACCAAGAATGTCAATCCATTCAACAGAGAAATTGATCGACATAAGGCCTAGGATTCAAAGGACAGAGCTCCTTTCCTGTGATCGCTATTTTTAACAGCAACCCGCAGGTGCCATCGTTAACATCGATAGTGGTTAACAAAGCCAACTGCTCTGATCATCAATGACTATGGGGTGATGTGATTTCTCCTTTGTTTTAGCATTAGATTAGATTTTCAGCATTTCAATTTGATTTCTTAACATAAATTAATCAGTTTATATTTTATCTTTACACACTTTTCTTTGTCTTTCAAGTATTCTTTTCAATATTTTCATGCATTTCATTGCTTCTTTACCTATTTTCTTCATATTTTGCAATAATCATGAAATGGCCTCATCTTGAGAGGTTGCACTCTTGCTATTGATGTTTTGTATGTTTCCTTGTGCATAGGTTCAGGTCTTATCAAGAGCATAATACCTTCAAGATCATCCTCAATAGCATCCTAAAGTGGAGGTTATCAAAGTAATCCCTCCTATAATTAGTTTGTGGGGATTCTAAAGATCTATTGAAGACACCTACCATATGAATTATGGATTGTAATATGTATCAAAACGGTTAATCCCTTAGAGGAATATCTTGTAACCTTGATGTAAAGAATGATTTTCAAATATGAATAAATATGGGCACCATTTCTTGCATTTCTTTCTCTTTGCATTGGTTATATGATGTATCTTGTTAATTTGATTACATATTGCCTTAGGTGTTAGATTTTTAGCATCTTTCAGTGGTGATCACGTGCGGGACCTTCCCAATTTCGGTTGCTAATACATTTTTATTTGTATTTTTTGTAGGTACAACCGCTCTAAGCAACAACAACTAATAGTTGTCGCTCTGAGCGATATTAGCTAGCACCATAGTCGTCTTGATCATTAGTGACTGTGAGAAAAACATAGAGATAAGAGTGCAACAACATATTTAGGCTTAGGCTACACCTGTAAGTAGCATTAAAACCCTTATTCTACTGTGTATGATTGAAAAGGTTTCAGTATACCATTAATTAGCAAACATAGAAAAATATTAAGGTAAATTTATTAGATTTTCTTTGTTTGTTGTTAGTTGCTGCTGGGAATAACAACTTTTGTTGTTAGCCGCCCTAAAAGCCAGTAGCTAATATTCTAGATGTGCTTGTATATAATGGCTAAGACTGTTGCCTATTGTTCATAAAAGCGACCACTATTAAATTATTTGTAGGGTTTGCTTGATCTGGAGCCTAATTAAAGGCTAACTCATTTTAGTTGCATTTGCATTTTCTGAATCTGAAATGTCTATTACATGCATAAATTTTTGAATTTAAAATATATTTTAATTGCATGTAGTTGAACGATCATCGTATGTTGTTTGATGCATTTTTACTTTATGCTTGAAATAAAATGAACAATTCACACACCATGTTTCAAGTGTAAACATCAGTTGAGTTGGGCTCTCACATCCAACCAATTGATCAAGACCAATGGTGGATGTCATTACCACTTGGTTGGCTTGCTTATTGAGAGTTTTTCATTACCCGACCATGGCCAAGGCTGATCCAAGATCCATCGAAGCTTGGGAAAATAGCATGTACTCTTCTTTGGAAGGTATATCACTACCCCGACAGATTGGGTGAGGATCGGTAGAACCTATGTCCCCTATCGATTATGGGTTTCATATCCATAGTATGATGGGATTCACGATCCAAATGTCAGAACCAGATACGTGTGTATAGGCCTATAGGTGAAATCCTTAAACAAATCAAGTATTACATCAACATATTCAAACACGTGTAAGAAGTTGGAACTATATACAACAAATCAAAAACACACCATCCAGTTCCTAGGAAACACAAAGAAAAATTAAAAAATAGATAATCATTTTTTGTATACTTTATATGTTTCTTAAAATTTATATATGAGATAATTCATAAGGAATTATCACTATAAGGAGCCAAACTCAGTTTATGGTTGGGACGGTGCCAAATGTACCAGAAAACACAAATAACACTAGAGTTAGTCCACTTACACAAAATATACTTAAACGATGTTCAAGTAGCCTTAGAGGAGACAACTCTACACACAGGAGATCTCATCGAGAAACCCCACCTAGGAGACCCAATCCAGGATATTCTCTGTTAGTCTCACAATGACACTGAGAGGGGGGGGTGTGAATCAGTGTGGCTCTTTATAACTTAAAAACTTCAACTCTTAAAGCCAAAACAATGAAAACTTAAAACCACATAAAGCAAATGTAACAAGAGAGCATCACACAACACAAGATGTAACGAGGTTCACCAGTTTTGGCTACTCCTCAAAAATTACTGCTTAGACTCCCGTCCAAATCTAGCCTTTGCAAAATATCAATTTTACAATCAATTTACCAAGACCCACCGGAAGGAGCACCAACCCCTGATTTATCTGCACCAACGTAAAGGAGCACCAACCCCTAATTTATCTGCACCAACAGAAAGGAGCACCAACCCCTAATTTATCTGCACCAACAGAAAGGAGCACCAACCCCTAATTCCAAGCACCAACTTGGACTACAATTTTGAAACTATATTTTTGACATAAAGATGCCTTCGCTTATACAAGACCCTGACTAGTCTATTGCTAACCCAACCTCTCTCGCTATTCACCAAAACACCACACACACTTGTGGATCTGCTTACTGCACTTTTGCTGCCCTATTATAGACCCCTTTGTTGCGCTTCTTTATTGCACTCTTACGACTCTCACGGCTCTGCTTAACGCTCTCTTTTGACACTCTTCCTGCCCTCCTTTTTGCAGCACTTTTTCTCACCTTTAGCCATGCACTCACACTCTATATCAACAACTTTTTCTCTCTACACAACCCCCTCTAATTCTCCACGTAGACCTCCTTTTATAACAATCCTTTTGCTTTGTAACTCCAGTTATAATGCCTTCTTTCATTTCTCATACGCCACTTGTCAATTGTAACGCCTTTTATATGTAACTCCTTTTGTATATATATAGAGTAGGCATTACGTTACATGCAACAAATTGACACATAGACCTTTACCATGACTGTTCGTCTTCTTGGTCATGACTGTTCGTATTCTCCTTAGTGACTGTTCACTTTCTTTTTCGTGCATGCATGCATTTTCATTGTAACTGCACCTGTAACTGACGTAATGACTTCAGTTAACTCTTCTTATTTTATCTGCATGAATTTCTTCTACAACTGCACCTGTAACTGTCATATAACTTCAGTTAACTATCACATATCTTATTTCGGTTGGGTTCTCTTCTTGCTCGTGCCAATGTGACCTGTCACGAAATCGTGACACTTCTACCTCTTTGTCCTTTTCTTAGCTTTCATCCACGAAAACACAACATGTCATGATATCGCGACACTTTCACCTCCTTGCTACTCTTCTCGGCTTCAACCAACGAAAACACAACATGTCGCGATATCGCGACACTTTTGCCTCCTTGCTACTCTTCTCGGCTTCAACCAACAAAAACACAACATGTCGCGATATCGCGACACTTTCGCCTTCTTACTTTCTCTCTCCTCCTTTAGTCACGAAAATGTGACATGTCGCGATATCGTGACACTTTCTTTCCTTTGCTCTTTCTCTTGCCTTCGGTTCGTGAAAACTCGACATGTCGCAATATCGCAACACTTTTTCTCCTTAGCTATTTCTCTTGCCTTCGGGTCGTGAAAACCCGACATGTCGCGATATCGCGACACTTTTTCTCTCGGACTCTCTCTCTTGCAACATGTCACGAAATCGTGACACTTTTTCTCTCGGAATATTTCTCCTACAACATGTCGCAAAATCGTGACACTTTTTCTCTCGAACTCTCTCTCCTGCAACATGTCGCGAAATCGCGACACTTTTTCTTTCGAACTCTCTTTCCTGCAACATGTCGCGAAATTGTGACACTTTTTCTTTCGGACTCTCTCTCCTGCAACATGTCGCGAAATTGTGACACTTTTTCTTTCGGACTCTCTCTCCTGCAACATGTCGTGAAATCGTGACACTTTTTTGTCCGTACAATCTTCCTTGCAATATGTCACGAAATCACGACACTTTTTCATCTGTACAATCTTCCTTGCAATATGTCATGAAATCACGACACTTTTCATCCGTACAACCTTCCTTGCAATATGTCGCAAAATCGTGACACTTTTTCGTCTTGCCTTTCTCCTTTCAAACATGTCACGAAATCGTGACAGTTTTGCTTGCTTGCGCTATTTCTCTGAACATGTCACGAAATCATGATAGTTTTGCTTGTTTGTGCTTTCTCTTCGAACATGTCACAAAATCGTGAAAGTTTTGCCTGCTTGCGCTTTTTCTCTGAACATGTCGTGAAATCGCGACAGTTTTGCCTGCTTGCACTTTTTCTCCGAACATGTCGCGATATCGCGACAGTTTTCCTTTCTTGCTCTTTCTCTTCAAACATGTCGCGATATCGCGACAATTTTTATTTCTTCTCAACATGTCACGATATTGCGACAGTTTTTATTTCTTGCGCTTTCTCTTCGAACATGTCGCGATATCGCGACAGTTTTTCTTTCTTGCTCAACATGTCGCGATATCGCGATAGTTTTCTTACTTGTCTTTTTCTTTGATCTTTTGCATATGGGCCACTCCAATCTTTTGGAAAATCACTGTACATTCTCTGAAGAATCTCTTGACTCCTGTTTCACTGCATCAACCGATCTGTCTGACTGTGTTGACAACAATGACAATATTGTTACTGCACCTTGCTCAACAACACCTTGCTCAACATTCTCATGATATAAATGGGGGTGTTTCAAGACCCCAATCATCACATGATGGTGATAGAAAAAACTTGTCCAAGAATGAGGCGATTAGAGCGGCTTCATACCCATATATATTCATTGCATCCACACACACATCAGAGGATGGTGTAGGTATTATGCCCTTACCTAGTTAGAGTGACGAGGGTAATCCACTTGATAGACCTTAGAGAAGTAGGACATTTGGTCATAGGGACATATATCACGATCGTACTCCTCATGGGTCAACTAGGTTCGATGAGGAGTACATTGTAGATGAAGGAATTAAAACCCAGTTGCATACTACCTTTACCCGTGGTGAGTGTTCCAAGTGTCTAGGTACTTCAACTACCCCATCCACTCATGATGTTACCCAATACAAGGTTGAGCATGGTGCCAACGTAACCTCGATTGATTGAGGGAAGAGGGTTGCCAACCTTGTTCCACAATTTGAGATAAATAGAACCCCTCGTACAAAGCTACTAATCCAAAGACCCTACATAGTAGATTGATCTGATCAAACACATAGGTCAAATGCAATTCGAAGAGAACATATACTCCAATATCAATTAGAGCATGTGCACATGGAGCACGAGCATTTAGAGCAAGAAGTCACAGATCAACAAAGGTTGTTTTGCCAACATTTGTATGAGTACCACTTAAGAGAGCAACGTGTTCTTGAACAAAAGGAACAAGAAGAGCGATCAAACAAATTAGCTCGAGTAGAACTACCCCCATCTATTGAGTACATGTAGTGACACAATGAGAAACACTCTATATCTCACCATGAGCTACTGACCAGGAAAGAGGGTACTCATCCTCACTACACATCTCAACATACTTCTAGGAAACAACAATGTCTAGTGCTTAATCAGCCTGAGCATGATCAATATGAAGAATCAGAGCGAGATGATCAGGAACAACAATATCTTGAACCATCATCTATAGACATGGTCGACGACTACAATCGACCACCTCGATCCCAAAGAAATCTACCACCTCCTACTACAAGAAGATCTCTTTAGGAGGAAAAGATCATCTCTTCTCAGGCTTAAAGAGTGCTCACCGAGTGGATCAAATCCCTCAAGAAACAAGGTATGACTTATCAAAACCCTAATTTGAGCAAGATTCATAACAAACCCCTTTGTCCTTCGATACCAAGTCCAGCGTATCTTGAGCACTTTAAGATGCACAATTTGGATAAGTTCTGTGGCGATGAGGATGCATAGGAGCACGTAATGAGCTTTATGAATCTGTGCTTCCAATTACAAGACCATGATGCCTTGTTGTTATGAACCTTCATAATTACCCTTTCGAGAGCTACCCTTGAGTGGTATAACCAACTCCCAAGGCATAGTATCACTAACTTTGAATAGTTAGCGAATGCATTTATAGAATGCTTCTCCTTTGGTATTAGGAAGAAAGCAAACCTTTTTGACTTGTCAAGTTTACATCAATATGACGATGAACCGATTATGGACTATGGGAATCGATGGCAGAATATTATGTCAAAACTTCCATTCACCATTACCACATCTGAACTAACTTGGATGTTTACCAAAATTTGTGCCAAACATATATCGTTGTTGCTTTAGCTACAATAATACACAACATTCGAGAAGGCTTTGGCACAAGCCAAAGTTATTGAAGACATAAAATTCCAAGAAGGAGATTTAAAGCTCTGTACAAAAAAGGACTGGAATAACAAGAACACACAAAATCAACAACATCAAGCCAAACCTATGCTTGTAAACCAAGTTGTGTTGAATATTCCAAAACCAGACAAGATCCAACAACAAATAAACTACCAGGCTCAACCTCCCCCTACGCAATACAATTAGCGCAATAAAAACTAGGCACAAAAACGATAACGCCAAACACCTCATAACTACACGCCATTACCAGAATCTTTGGTGTCACTTTTCAACCGCCTATGCGAGGCTAAGGCTCTAATTTTTCCTGAAATACACACCTAGATCCTAATTACCAAAAACCTAGAGGGTACAGGGAGGATTTATATTGCACATATCATAGGCAAAACGACCATGATATTCAGGATTGTACCACATTCAAAAATGTGGTGCAAGATATGTTATATAAAAATGATTTACAAATATATAACCCCTTTGCCATCG
Organism: Wollemia nobilis; assembly: GCA_028583015.1. Taxonomy (NCBI): domain Eukaryota; kingdom Viridiplantae; phylum Streptophyta; class Pinopsida; order Araucariales; family Araucariaceae; genus Wollemia; species Wollemia nobilis. The sequence goes on from JAQPPZ010016822.1 coordinate 1,198,716, forward strand.
ATAATCAACATATCAAAATATTCAAAAATCCTCTACCTAAACATGAGGTCCAAAATGATCAAGTTGAAAACATGAATGAGGTGCACATAGTCGCATCGACGAGGGACTCATCGACATGATAAATATAACAAAGGGAATCTAGAAACAACTTGTTTAGTATGCACAACCAAGAAATGCAATCAAATCTAATTAGGTATCGTAATCCTTACATGGTTGAGCATTCCATCCAATCATGCAAGGATCCTATGATCACATTTCGTAGGCAAGAGATTTGATAGATCCCTAAAAATGAACTCGATCCACCACTACACATCATAACAAGCATCAATCAGATTTCGTACAAGCAAGTCTTGATTCACACTGGTTTATCCATTAACATCATCATTGTCGTAGCTTTGAAACATTTGAATCTTCCACCACATATTAAAAACTCAACATTCACATTAAGAGCCTTTAATGATGCTACCTCGTCTATAGTTGGTACAATAGTCCTACCTATCTAGGTTGTGATAAAGATCATACCTACATTGTGTCATAACTTAGAAGATAAGAGGCAATACAACATATTATTAGGCATACCTTGTATGAGGGACATATAATTTGTGCCATCCATAGTATATCAACACCTTAGATTCGTGCACCAAGGGTAAGTGTACGTGGTTCACAACAATCCTAATCCTTTTAAATACTACAAAAATATCGATGAACCACATGAACCTCCTACAAAATGCAAGTCCCATAATATTCAGTCAGATGAAATAAGGAAACATTCGAATAGAGCTTGCATCAAGTTATAGCTACCTACTCCCATCAGCAAAACTCACAGTATCATATTACCTGATGAGGAGGAGAAAACATCAATTGATGTAACTAAGAAAGAGCTACCTCGACAAGTTGATGATCCACTCATGATCTATCTGAAAGCTAAAACGCCTTCTCATGAGTTCATGGGAATGGTTAATATCAAGGTAGAGAATCAAATTTCTCTGAATCAATCAAAACAACAAATAGTTCATTCAGATGTTGCTACTACATCACAAGTGCCAGAACCATTGAAATTAGCCACCCCTAATTTATTTCTCATGGCGCCTTTTCAAGAACAAGGATAGATGCCTCCCTCACATCAAACTGAGGATACTCAAGTTGGCACAGTTAAACACTATAAAATAAAACAACATGAAGTGAGTCACAAACCAGAACATGTGAACGCAACTAATGAATTATCAGGAAACATTCATGTCTGCTCAAACAAAAGAAACTTATGATTTATAGTTACATAAGGATCCTTTGGCACCCACGCTTTCACCTCATTCAGATGATAGTGGTAATCCAAATCCTTCAATGACAATCCACATGAAATCCTAATTAGTTTTACAAAATATTTTAAATCATATAGATCAAATAGAGACCCAAATGGGTGAACAAAATGATGCATTGCAATTTATCATGTATCAGCTCACAAGCCGAGAGCTCTAAAAGCAACCTGCATTCAAGGCTGAACTGCCTCCTGTGTAGCCACAGGAAAAGCCTCAATAGGAGCAAGCAACAAGTCAACCATGCTAATGACCTCACAAGCATCCATCGTTACCCAAGCCTATGATATCAATGTTCAATCGATTATATGTCACAAATGCCATCACCTTGGTTGAGGTTCATCCTTTGGATTCAAATCATCTGAAATCCCATGGATATGAGGAGGAGGAATACTATTTGTATCATAGACAAAATGACCATGACATTCAATCATATTGCAATTTCAAAACCACGATATAAAACATGCTTGAAAGGAATCAACTTCGGATTGTTCACCGATAAATAAGCATAGTCAGTGATCCATCGCCCACACTAGAAAAGCAGGAAGAGCAACTTAAGCAAAAAATTGAGATATTATAGCTTAACCACTCTACCAAAACCAGTCAGTGCACCCTGCACGATTGAAACACCAACAACGTAGCTAGACTCCATTGAAGGAGCCCTTGTCAACCATTTTTTAGAAGCTACAAAAAGCTAAGGCTATTGCTTTACTGGAAATACACCCTATAGACCCAAACAGAGTTAAACCTAAGGGTTATAGGCAAGATCACTTTTGCCTCTATCACTGAATAGGGGGCCATGACATTCATAATTGTTATGATTTCAAAAACATTGTCTAAGACCTTGTTGACAAGGGGGCCTCACTCATAGATTGTCCATCCATCATAGATCAGCCCACAATAAGTCATGCATCATCATCCTATTCACAAACCCTAGGTCAGTTACATCCTCATAAGATAAATAAGCCAACTCGTTGAGTAGTCACGTTTTTGATGACTATTGCGACCTTATTCCAAAATCTATACGAGGCAGGTGCAATCACGTTACCATATGTCAAACCAAGAACAAGCAAACCTAGATCACATGATGAAAGCCTCTTTTGTATCTATCATCATATATATGGGCATGACATTTGTGGTTACTATTCATTTAAGAATGTGGTCGAAGAAATTGTTGAACGAAATGAGCTCCGCATAGATGGTTCACTTGTTTTACCCCGTCAAAACATTGACACCTCACAAAGGTTTGTACCCCAACAAGAAGAGTTGATTTTTTTCACTCTTCCTAAGCAGATTGATTATATTATAGTGAATAACATGCACAATGAGGGTTCTCAAGGTAGCACATCTTCCCCACCATCCACATCACGGTCAATGAAAAAAAGTGAGACCTCTAAAGGTATCACACATTCCTCGCTTTCATTGAGTGGAACACACACTGGGGGTACCTAAGCTAGCATAACTTTCCCCCTAAAAAACATCAAAATCCAAAAAAAAAATCATAAAATCCAAAAAAAATCAGAAAACAAAAAAATCCAAAAATAATCATAAAACAATAAAATTAAAAAAAAATTCAAAACATAAAAAACATTTACATTTTACATTGCATTACATGCATTCATTTAATTGCATTGCATTAGGCATTTTCATCCATTTCATTCACATTATGATAGGTTGTGTTTTCAATCTTACAAACAACAACACGTTTGTATGCTAATCATGCATCCACAAATCAACATCATTGATCATCCCCTGTGAGTAATTGTATTTTTTAACACAACCCATCAGTTGCTATCAGGAATATACTAGGGTTTTTTGGTCATTCAACCATACCTAGTTATCTTTTTAGATTTTGTAGAAATCTATCTTGGATTTCGAAGATGAGGTCTAGTTTTGATAGTACCTTGCATATCTCAAAATCCCATCACATTTTAAACATTAAACAATCCTAGTTTGAACAAGGATGGACACTACAAAGTGGTCCTAGTCACCTTAAGTGAAAGGTTTCCTTGCTCATCCTATCATGTGCATGGTTTAGAATTTTGATCATTGACAAAAGGACAAGCTCCCCCCTACCCAATAAATCCCTTGCTTTCATACAAAATAAGCAAATTTCCAAATCAAAGCAAAGCAAAATAAACAGTGATTTTCATCACTAAACAAATCCCTTGCTCGAACTAAAATAAAATAAAATAAAATAAAATAAACAATGATTTTCATCACTAAGCATGAGCAAGTATTCCAAACAATGAAAAGGAAAGAAGGGGGTGAAGGGTTTGAATCCCTGGAATATTCAGTATTCGATCACCATGGGGTGATCCTCATTACAATACTGGGTTGAATAAAACCTGCCTGGAAATGGGGTATCCTTACGCGTGGCGATATGTCTATCACATTAGCAACCTTTTGTATAGACCAATGTCAGCTTATGGATGAGCTATCTTTAGGTGTTTTGTATTACCTAGTGTAGATTAAAAATACAACGCCAAACAAAAGATAAAACCACAATAATGGAATACAGGAAAGTTGCACAAAACAAACGATTATTATTAATCAGTGGAGTTTAAAAACTCCTTTTGAGTACAACAGGGCCTGTAACCCTTTATTCGTGATACACAGTTACAAGTTATGCTAGGGTTCTCCGAAACCCTAGCTGGCACAAATGGTGGCGCTTCCAAAGAATGTATCTTCAATCCCAACAGAGTGAGTGGGCTTTGTTGTATCCCTTGCTTGGACCACTCCAGCTTAATCACCGCCATCAATAAATCGGATCTGCTGTCAAAAACCCGCACACATTAACACTATCAAGGAGTTAGAAATTAATAAGAGGGCTCCACTGTGTGAGCCCTCAGAAACAATCTAAAACCCTAGAAAAATAGAATTCAAGAATTCAACAACAGATCAATAAAAGAAAAGAAGTTACTTGCTTTAAACTAATTTATACCTGTTCTCCGTTAACGCAGCCTAGACCAGGCGACACCTGGAAGTAATGTGGTCATCAAATCGGTCGTAGAAGGCGCCCTGGTGCACTCGCCGAACGCCCGCGTGCTTCGGATTAAGGTTTCGGACGCCGATCCGAGTCCGTGGTCGAGGTAAACGCTCGCGGCACTTGGTAAACGCCCGTGGGCACTTGGTAAACGCCCGTGGGCACTTGGTAAAGGGGTAAACGCCCGCGGGCACTTGCGACAAGAATGGGGGATTCTGTAGAATGTTGCAGAAGAGATGGCGGCGAAAGCAGCGACGAAAGCGACGATGGATGCGACGAAAAGGTAGCAGAAGAGAGATAGAGGGGATCAGAAAAGGAGATAGAAGAAGTTAAGAAGATAGAAAAGATCCAGGATAGAAGTAGCAAAAGACATAGGGTTTGAGCCATCAAGGTGACTCAATTTATAATCTACTCTTAAGGCACACTTTAGGGTTTTAACGACACTTTGAACGTGTGGCTAAGATTAAAGTGGATCTAAGGGTAGAGAATAAATCTAGGTTGTGAAATGGATTAAGATGGATGGACGGATGAGATTAAATGAAGGACGAACGGCTCAGATTAAATCACTTAAACTATTATTTAAATATATATATTAAAATATTAAAATATAAATATTAATTTAAATAAATTTGGGGATGAAAAATGGCGGGAAAGGTGAAATTGGGCCAAATAATGGCGGGAAAGTGTGGATTTGGGCCAAATAATTGCGGGAAGGTGGATGACCGACACGTGGCTGACAGGAATACACGCCAAACAAAAATAAATAAAATCACAATAATAGAGTACAGAATAGTTGCACAAAAACAAACGATTTCTATTAATCGATGGAGTTTAAAAACTCTTTTTTTGAATACAACTGGGCCTGTAACCCTTTATTTGTGATACAAGATTACAATTTGTGCTAGGGTTCTCCGAAACCCTAGCTGGCACAAATGGTGGCGCTTCCGAAGAATGTATCTTCAATCCCAACAGAGTGAGTGGGCTTTGTTGTATCCCTTGCTTGGACCACTCCAGCTTAATCAGCTGCCATCAATAAACCGGATCTCGTTGTCAAAAACCCGCACACATTAACACTATCAAGGAGTTAGAAATTAATAAGAGGGCTCCACCGTGTGAGCCCTCGAAAACAATCTAAAACCCTAGAAAAATGAAATGCAGGAATTCAATAACGGATCAATAAAAGAAAAGAAGTTACTTGCTTTAAACTAATTTATACCGTTCTCCGTTAACGCAGCCTAGACCAGGCGACACCTGAAAGTAATGTGGCTGTCAAATCGGCTGCGGAAGGTGCCCTGGTGCACTCGCTGAACGCCCGCGTGCTTCTGGATTAAGGTTTCAGACGCCGATTTGAGTCTGTGGCTGTGGGTAAATGCCCGTGGGCACTTGGTAAAGAGGTAAACGCCCGCGGGAACTTGCGACAAGAATGGGGGATTCTGCAGAATGCTGCAGAAGAGATGGCGACGAAAGCAACGACGGAAGCGATGATGGATGCGACGAAAAGGTAGCAGAAGAGAGATAGAGGGGATCAAAAAAGGAGATAGAAGAAGTTAAGAAGATAGAAAAGATCCAGGATAGAAGTAGCAAAATTCATAGGGTTTGAGCCATCAAGGTGACTCAATTTATAATCTACTCTTAGGGCACACTTTAGGGTTTTAACGACACTTTGAACGTGTGGCTAAGATTAAAGTGGATCTAAAGGTAGAGAATAAATCTAGGTTGTAAAATGGATTAAGATGGATGGACGGATGAGATTAAATGAAGGACGAACGGCTCAAATTAAATCACTTAAACTATTATTTAAATATATATATTAAAATATTAAAATATATATATATAAATATTAATTTAAATAAATTTGGGGATGAAAAATGGCGGGAAAGGTGAAATTGGGCCAAATAATGGCAGGAAAGTGTGGATTTGGGCCAAATAATGGCGGGAAGGTGGATGACCGACACGTGGCTGACAGGAAGGTATAGATGACTTGCAAGTGGTCGGATTTTGGTGTCTACAGATGCCCCTTTTTGAGCTGCTTTGTGTGAAGACACAATGCAGCACAAAAACTTAGGACACCTGAAAAGCTGGATCAGACGCACTTAGGACACCTGAAAAGCTGGATCAGACGCAACTCTCTCTCAAGATTAAAGCACAACTTTGAAGACCAAAGAATAAAAGAATATTTAAAATTTTTCAGCTTACCTCCTCAATTGGCGAGCGAGAATGGTTCTCACAAGCCAATTGGAAGAAATTCGAAAGAAAATGAACCGTTTTTGCCCCAACGGTGAAAAGAGGGGTTGGTGTATGAACCATCTGTTTATGTCCCAACAGAAAAGGGGTTGGTGTATGAACCATCTGTTTATGTCCCAATAGAAAAGGGGTTGGTGTACAAACCAGAAAAGAATATGATTGAAGATGATATGAGTGATGTGAAAGATGGACCATTTTCTGCCCCAACGGTTATAAAGGGATTTTTGCCAAATTTTAAATTCCATGATCATGTAAGATGAATTCTACTATTAGGAAAGTTAAAAATTGATAACGGATGCCCCAACTCCTGTGGGTGAATCCATACTGTTGATGAAATTGCCTTGTTGGCGTCATTGATATGCAGAGATGCAATATAAAAGAGTCCAGAACTTCAGAGATGCTCCTAGTGACTGTATGGATAACGGGTCGAAACCAATCAACCTAGGTAGCCTTAATCTCTAGCAAGACTCAAAATAATGATGATATAGAAGATTGTCCACGTTTAAGGCCCCATGAACTAGGCCATCAATGACAACTGTTGAGCAAATTAATCTTGGTATGAGGTCACTTGAAAAGTAGGATACCCAAAATTGATTTCCAATTTTCAAACAGTGAAATAATTGATGATGATAAATGGTAAGTGTCCTTATGGTGGTTTAATCCTCTTATCGAATTGCATGGATTCAAATCGCTGCAATCGCCAAGTTGATAGAATATACCACTAGATACGAGGTTTACTTTAATTTGATTTGGAAAAAATATGCATGATGAAAGAAGAATGAATGAAATTGACGATAGATCAGAAAAATTGATGAATGTGGTTAATTTTGTGAAGGTTTTGAATATTTTTAACTCAATTTGTAAAACAATGATGAATGATGCGCTTTTTGAGCAAAATGACAAAATTTGTTTCCAAAACTGTTGTAACCTTCACAAAATGTTTTATTATGATAAGAAGAATGGATGAATGCAATTTGATGAAATTTGGAGGAGGTAAGCTTCAATTTTGTAAGTTTTTTTCCTTTATTCAGTTGTGCGTTCGAGCTTAAGAGAAGTGCGTTTGAGGGAGTGGAGTGAAGTGGAGTGAAAGGTTGTGTGGGAGAGTGAAGCATGCGGGAGCTATGGCGGAGATGGGAGTAGACGCGCCAGTGCAGCCAGCTGAGGTATTTGTTCATTTAAGCAAGTACTTATTATGTGTTTTTTTTTTCGAAAAAATTTGTAACAAATTTTTGTTTTGTTGTTTTGCAGCTTAGGGTGTTAGAGGCACGACACCGATTCTCCCCTATCATTCCGGGGATGAGGAGGTCGTTGTCCCAGGCAGACTGGGAGATATTGGAGGCACTAGGTCTAGGGCTCCTACTAGGTCTCAGGGGTCCTCTTTTGATGGTTAGCTTAGTGCTTAGATGCACTCTTTATGAGCCTTGGTGCTCTATTGTATATTGTAGCCTTTTGGCATTCATTATACAGTTTGACCTTTATACATATATATATACATGGCTTTTATTTATTTGGTGTTTTACTCTCTTTTGTGTGAATGCCTATGTTTTTGTGATGCATGTTTTGATATGTTTTAATGTTTTTGATGCATATGTGATGGAATGGTATGCAAACTTATAGATGATTAATGCGAGACTAAGTATATAACATACAAATCTATGGATGATTAATGCAAGACTAAATGAATGATATGTAAATCGATAGATGATTAATGCAAGACTAAGTAAATGAAATATGCACTAAGAAGCACTCATATTTTTAGATAGTTATATTTAGCCAATTGTTATCATAATTGTTTAATCAGGGGCACCGAACTTGGTGGCTTGTGAATGGATGACGTATGGAATGACATGAATATGGAAGAAGATATGGAGGAAGACTGTTTTACAAAGACTCAAACATGCTAGTGGTATCAAACAAACTTACTAATACTGCCTAATTCAACTAGGACCAAATGTGTGTGCATGCGAGTTCATTAACCAAATCAGAAGCATGGTAGTGACTCTAGGCAATCAAAAACCTGTGTGTGTGCAAGTGTGTTCATTAACCTCATCTTGCATAAATTAGGTAACCCTGTTATGGAGAAGACCCCGAAGCTAGTTTGTCCGTATGAGCATTTAGAGGTCTCTTTTTGAGGAGAGACATGTCGCCACGCAATGAGTATACTCCACTGCCAGTCAAGCGTCTATAGCCCCGGTGAAGGTTAACTCCATAGTCCATGTTGTTTTTGACCTTTGTAAGCCTTGGGGATGACTACCTATCCGTTTGACTGGACAAGTAGTATGATCCTTACAACTTATTTGGGATCAGTAGTGTGTGAAAAATGTTCATTTCCTTAGAGCTTTGGGGAATTGGATTCTCAACCGAAGTATGATGAGAATTTTACCCTATCCTTACTACTCTGTTTATATTTATATTTTGTGATTGCTTGTGATAGTGGTAAGAACCACTGTTTTATGGACTATGTTTGCATGATAGGACAAACGAGGATTACCCTTTTCACTTCAAGGCACAACCCAAGGATGGTGTTATCTCTCTTTGACACAAGATGTTTTTAAGATGTGAAAATGTGATAGGTTCAAGACCGCTTTTGAAATCATTTCCCAATACTCAAGATTTTATTTAGTGTAATTTGTGATATGGCCCTAGAGAACTTTGACATGCATTTCAAAGTTTGCTTAAAACACTAGGAATGGCTGAGTGACTGAAATTTTTTGGCAATGTAAATATGTGCAAATGGAAAATGGGTGTACGAATGACAATTCGGTTTGATGGATTTTATGAAGGTGCCCCTGATTAAGGCAACATGACTTTTGCGTGACCAAATTTTATATCCAAAAGATAGAATGGTCTCTAACATGATATGCAACTATGGCTGAAAATGAAATGTTATGGTTTTCAATGAGATGTATGCACATGAAATGCAATGTTTTTGAATGAGATGTATGCAACTAACAATGAAATGCAAATTCTTTTTATTTTATTTGTTTTTTTTTTTTGTTGTACAAGCCATGTATATATGTACATATAAAATTCAAACTATGCGTAGAATGCCCTCAAGTGTATAACATTATGTGGTTCGGGTTCTTCCTCTCTCTCTAAACTGGCAAGTCTATAAGTTCCATTACCCACTCTTTCAGTGACCATATATGGACCTAACCAATTAGCCACGAATTTATCTCGAAGATGCGGCAATGCATTGGTGTTTTGTTGATTCTCTTTAAGGACAAGATCTCCTACTTGAAATTCTCTTAGATGAACTTTGGCATTGTAAGCACATTTCAATCGGTCTTGATAAACTCGCAAATGCTCTAAAGCATTGATTCGTTTTTCATCTATGAGTGTGAGTTGATCAAGACGTGCTTGTCTAGCAGTATCATCATCGATAAATTCCTGCAAAGAAATTCGCAAGGAAGATTGAAAGGGACCCCTGGACGAGGCGGAGCTAAGACTGGTGGAGACGCTAAGTACTGCTTGATGTCATCAAAGGCTTTTTGACACTCATCTGTCCATGAAAATTGTACCCCCTTTTGTAGTAGGTGGCAAAATGGCCTACATTTATCAGAAAGTTGTGCAATAAAGCGACGGATTGAATTAATATTTCCTTGTAAACTACGCAACTCCTTCAAATTTGTTGGGGGACACATTTCCATAATGGCTTTGACCTTGTTTGGGTCCACCTCAATACCTCGTTTAGAGATAATAAAACCTAGGAGTTTGCCTGAGGTAACACCAAAGACACATTTCTTAGGCTTATCCGGATCATATGGATTATGGAGCGGGGTGAATAAGTCTTCGAAATTCATTGTCGACTTATGGAAGAAAGGATCGACGAAATGGAAGGGAAAACCGGTGAAGACCTCGAAAGACCTGAGATGCAAAACAACATAGTTTTTGAGTTTTTTTTTTTTTTTTTTTTTTGAGTTTTTTTTTTTTTTTGTAGTGGTGAAAACCACTATTTTAGTATATACATATAATACAGGTTTGGATTATGGCTTATGGATGTGGCGGAGGGGGTGGTTCACCTCGTTCTTGTGGAAGAAACAAGCGAAAGATGGCTTCTTGGAGAGGGAACAATTGGAGATAAAACTCATCTTGTTCAATGAGGGTAACAATGGGCGTCGACTCTTCTTCAGATTCATCACCATCTTCATCTTCGGATTCGTCGGGGTGGAGGATTTCTTCTTTTGAATTAAAATTAATGCTTTGAAAAGCTCATTCAAAAGAATAAAGGGATGGAAGTGGTTGGTAGCCCAGACCAAAATGCTTAGTGGGTCTCTGATATGGCATATCGATGCGTTCAGTTACTCCTTGCTCGTATCGACCTAGGCCAAATTGCTGCCAATTATGTCTGTGGAAATAGTGAGAGGGAAAACCCTCCATCCTTTCGATATTGGCAGGGACTGGATGCTTAGGTTCTAGTATGGTGGTAGGACTAGAAGATGACTCTATTCCCCCATATACAAAATTAATGGAATTTGGCATAGAACCCATGTTATAAACCGATCCAATGGATAAATGTTGGTCATGTGGACGACCAAAATCTTTAACTTGTTTGCACATTGAACGGTGTGATTTGGACATCTTGGATGGCATACTCACCAATACCTGCATCAGTGAGATGGACCTTGACTTGGGAGGGAGATGGACTTGATGATGGAATAGAAGAATGTGGGATAGAAGAATTGGAAGGATTTGGTTGGGTTGATGCTTCACTAACTTGTGAAACATCAACTGGTGATGGTTGGGAAGATGGAGGAATAATAGGTGATGTTGAAGAAGGTGTAGAAGAAGGGGGTAATGACGTGGAAAGAGATGATTGGTCATGGCCACATGTGCATGTGGTCACTGATGAAGAAGAAGGAAGATTAGTTGATGAAGAAAGTGGTGAATGAGATGGAATAGCGGAAGAGGAAGATGGTTGCGATATGATGGGTAGCTCCTCAGGAATGGGAGCTTTAGAAGAAGATGGTATAGAAGAAATAGATGGGGTCAAGAAAATATGAGTGGATGGCAACACAATCTCATAAGGATTTGAGACATAGTTGCAATGTTTGAAGGGTTCCGTGTCAGCAGGTACACAATGAACCTGTCCCTCATATACATACTTCAAGACATTGATGCAGTATAGAAGGGACACATCTCATCTCCCTAAGCCAAGGCCGTCCAAGCAATACATTGTATGCCATGGTCCCTTCCAAGATGTGAAACAAGGTATGCAAAGTTCGGGCCCCTACCTCAATGGGCAAGATAACTATGCCAACCGTGGAAGATAAAGCATCATTGAATGCTTTAAGAGTAAAAGTCAACTTTGTGATAAGGGATGGCGACGACTTTAGATGACTCAACGCCGATGTTGTAATGATATTGATTGAGGAACCGGTGTCAATTAAGACTCTCTTGAATGGCTTGTTATCGATCTTGGCCATGATATGTAGTGGAGGATCTATACTTTCTGTTGACATAGGTTTGATTTCAAAATCATAGAAAGTGATGGAGGGCTCCATGCATGTTTGAACACTCCCCACAAAGTTGTTGAAGGCATTAGTATCTTGAGTTTGAAGCTCGATTGACTTTAAGATTTCCATTAATGCATCTCTATGCGGAGGAGATTGTTGAATGAGGTCATAGATCGATAACTTGGCAGAAGCCATTTTTAAACTTATAGTTAACCAGCTACTCAATGACATGATTGGTCGTTGGTGTTGAGTAGAATGATTTAGCAATTGTTGAGAAGTACTAGCACGTCGTTGGGAAACTGTTACTTGAGGTGGACTGGGGGTTTGTATAGGTGGCTGTGGTTCAGCCTGATTTGGTTGGTTCGCCCTTTGACCCCGGGTTACTACGTTAATAGTACCCACAAAACCTTGGTATTGTTGTACATGGTTGACTTGATTAGGAGGAGTTACCCGAGTTACTCCCCCTGAAGTTGTTGGAGCTTCCTCCCGATGTGGAAGGGGTGTTTGAAATATACCAAGATTTTGATTTTGTTGGGCTAAGGGGCTATCCAATTTAATGGCTCCAATCTCAATAAGATCTTGGATCACATGTTTGAAAGTCGTACAATTATTGATATCGTGCCCATTTTGCCTATGATAAGGACAAAATAGGTACTCCTTGTAATACTTCCCCCTTCTAGATGGGTCTTAAGGTTTAAACTCAGGTAAAGTTAACTGATTTGTGCTATATAACTTGTTGAATATGACCGCATATGGTTCATCTAAAGGTGTGAACTGTCGCTTGGGATGATTATTTTGCCAAGGTTGAGTTTCCATGGTTGGCCCAGTATTGTGAGCTGGTTGAGGAGGGGCGGGTACCGCATGATAAGCAATTGGTTGCGGTTGACTTTGCATTACTTGTTGTTGTTGAGCCATTACGGGCTGGCTCGCCACCACTTGATTAACTTGGTTAACATTTGAGGTCGTACTAGCCTGTGCTTGTTTGTTTTGGCCATAATTATTATTTCGTTGTTGGCCCTTTTGTTGCCATTATTTTCTACGGGGTTTTAAAACACCCTCTTGGACTTTAATGTCTTCTATGATACTTGCTTGGGCCAAAGCCTCTTCAAAAGTCCTGTATTGTTGTAATTGGAGTAACCAAGAGATAGGTTTTAAACAACTCTGGGTGAACATTTTGGTTAACTCCTCCATTGGTAGGGAGAATGGCAATTTATTAATGATAGCCCTCCAACGGTTTCCAAAGTCATAAACAGTCTCATCGTCATGTTGCTTGAGCTTGTATAAGTCGAACAATGAAACTCTCTTTTGTACATTCAGGGAGAATCGTTCTAAAAACAGATTAATCAATTGCTCGTAAGCATAAATGCTATGGTGAGCTAAATGATTGTACCACTGTACAACATCTCCTCCTAATGTCTGAGGAAAAGTTCTGAGCATAAGAGCATCATTATTTTTGATTCTAAAGCAAGCATGCATGAATGAGCTCACATGTTCATGAGGATCCTCAGTTCCTCGAAATTTGTCAAACTTCGATAATGTGAAATCAGTCGGATATGGTGGTGAAGGTACTGAAGGATGAATTGGTTGATTGATCAATGACCTTAGCGTAGGTTTCTGACTAGATGAGCTAGGCATGTTGAGCATAAGGTTCTCAATCTGTTGTTGCATAGCATGGAGTCGAGAATCTTCATGAAAATTTTGATTCGTTTGATGATTATGATGATGCAATGGAGGAGTGGAAAATTGATGAGATGGGATGAAATTGCCTGGATTAGGCGATGTAGAATGGACAGGTTGTTGGTATGGATGATACCGAAAAGAAGATGATTGGGGGCCACCATTGGTGGCTGGTGGATGATGAATTGGACTAGGTTGGGAGAAAGGTGGGGTAGGAATGGACACCACCGAAGATTGGGGTACCCAGGTGGGGCCTGAGCTAATAAAAGCTGGCTGGGTAGAAATTGGTTGAGGTGTAGGATTTACTATGACAGGTGGTTGAGCATTTTGTTGCTGTTGTTGCAGAAGCAACTTATCGAGGTACTCCCTAACCTGATTAATCTCTAACCCAAGGGAGGTGGGATGATTGGATGAAGGTGGAGGGCAGGCTGCCATGGTAGTCACAGGAGACTGCATAGCAGGGGCAATGAAGTTGGGAGGGCAGGCTGCCATGGTAGTCACAGGGGACTGCACAGCAAGAGCAATGAAGGTGGCTGAAGTAGGCGATACCTAGGAAGGAACAAGATGGTCGTGTCCCGGGTAGGGTGAAACCATAAATGGTTTGGGAAGAAGAGGGTTGAAATTGGTTATGGCTAGAAGAGTTTCCACCAACTTCATAAAGAGAATTGGTGTACACCCGGGTACATGGAGGAGAAGGTGGTCGGGAAGACACTACATTTGTCTCCAAAAGAGGACAATTGAGCATTTGAGAAGATGTTGGAGTTGAAGCCGGCTGAGTAGATACAACATTAGCCTCAAAAAAAGGGTTAGTGTAGACTTGAGTGAAACCAACGGGTATGGTTGATGCAATATCCTGCTAAAAAATAGAATCTTGCATAGGGGAATCTTGGATTGGCTCAAGGATATAGCCAGTGCCATCTCTTAAGTGAGTTTGCACTTGGGCCATATCAATGTGGATAATATGAGAGGAATTGTCTTCCTCCATGGGCATGGCCATGCGGTAGGCAGCAGAAGGACGTGAAAGACCTGCAGGCAAACCTGCCTGAAATTCACTAGGATAAGTGACCATGTTGGTGGTGGGGATGTTCTGTGAATTTCCCATTTGATTATTTAGATTTAACATTTTAGATTGATTCCTTGTTAAGACCATAGAGCAATAAATCTAAAAAAATTCAGAAAAGAAGAATGCAAAACTAGAATGATAAATTTACACTACAAAAATTATCAGAAAACAGCCACAACCTAGGTTTCCACCAATGTGTCTTACCTTGCGGTTAATTAATTAATTTCTGATCTTAATCTGTAGTAAATTTTAAGTGTTAGATTTATGAGTTTTGCATGTGATCTAATCTTGAATTATTCACAAAAAAGGTAAAAACTATGGCTAGGAAAGGACAACGAGATTCTTACTGGTGATGAAATCCAGCAAGTTTGCTCGGGGGTGACCTATGGTGTCTAAGGCAGAAGTTTAATGGATGGAGATGAATTCCACTGTCACTAAACTTCAAGAAATACCTGGTGATGAAATCTAGATATTACTGTTTTAAATACAATATGAGATGCAGTGAATTTTATTTTAAGTGTTTTTAGTTATCTAATGTATACATACAAAGCCATAAATCAAAAGTTCTAATGATCTAAGCAAGAGGCTACTAAAAACATGCCATTTCCTCTGAAGAAGTGAAGTACACCGTTTAAAACCCCCTGCCTACCAATGATATCAGATATCAAAGGAGCAACCGGAAGGTTCGTCCACTTCTCTGCCTGGAATCACCCAATGGCAGGAGTACTATTGACATCCAATCAATAGTCCTACTTAGATAATTAAAACAAATAATTCGTAGCTATTCTAATATGCAGCTAGGTATGCAAATATATATATTTTTTTTAATGCAAGCAACAATCAATAATGCAATGCAAAGAAAAATGTAATTAAAAATAACTGTTCTTTTCCAGATTACTTAGTTTTTGTTCATTTTAAAGTAATGATCTGAAAAAGAAACAAAATATGGCAAAAAAACCAAAAACGTAAAAAGTACAACACTTACTTGGAAGCCTACGCTTTTCTGTAAAATTGACTTCAAACGCCCACGGGAGTCTGCACAGGCTGAAACGCACCTCTGCGTTTCGTATTGGACTTCCAGATGCCCCTCTGCGTCTGCTGCATTTTCTACAAACTCAGAAACCCTAGTTCGCTGGAACAACGAATTTCACGATTTCTGGAACCTGCAAAATAAAACAGAAAATAGGAACATATTAGTAAAGCAAGTATTAAAAATATGAAACCCTATGGGGTCCCACCGTGATCGCCATTTGTAGATTAAAAATACAATGCCAAACAAAAGATAAAACCACAATAATGGAATACAGAAAAGTTGCACAAAACAAACAATTATTATTAATCAGTGGAGTTTAAAAACTCCTTTTGAGTACAACAGGGCCTGTAACCCTTTATTCGTGATACACAGTTACAAGTTATGCTAGGGTTCTCCAAAACCCTAGCTGGCACAAATGGTGGCGCTTCCGAAGAATGTATCTTCAATCCCAACAAAGTGAGTGGGCTTTGTTGTATCCCTTGCTTGGACCACTCTAGCTTAATCAGCTGCCATCAATAAACCGGATCTACTATCAAAAACCTGCACACATTAACACTATCAAGGAGTTAGAAATTAATAAGAGGGCTCCACTGTGTGAGCCCTCAGAAACAATCTAAAACCCTAGAAAAATAGAATTCAGGAATTCAACAACAGATCAATAAAAGAAAAGAAGTTACTTGCTTTAAACTAATTTATACCTATTCTCTGTTAACGCAACTAGACCAGGCGACACCTGGAAGTAATGTGGCTGTCAAATCGGCTGCGAAAGGTGCCCTGGTGCACTCGCTGAACGCCCGCGTGCTTCTGGATTAAGGTTTCAGACGCCGGTCTGAGTCTATGGCTGTGGGTAAATGCCCACAGGCACTTGGTAAACGCTCGTGGGCACTTGGTAAACGCCCGTGGGCACTTGGTAAAGGGGTAAACGCCCGTGGGCACTTGCGACAAGAATGGGGGATTCTGCAGAATGTTGTAGAAGAGATGGCGGCGAAAGCAGCGACGAAAGTGGTGATGGATGCGACGATGGATGTGACGAAAAGGTAGCAGAAGAGAGATAGAGGGGATCAGAAAAGGAGATAGAAGAAGTTAAGAAGATAGAAAAGATCCAGGATAGAAGTAGCAAAAGACATAGGGTTTGAGCCATCAAGGTGACTCAATTTATAATCTACTCTTAAGGCACACTTTAGGGTTTTAACGACACTTTGAACGTGTGGCTAAGATTAAAGTGGATCTAAGGGTAGAGAATAAATCTAGGTTGTGAAATGGATTAAGATGGATGGACGGATGAGATTAAATGAAGGACGGACGACTCAGATTAAATCACTTAAACTATTATTTAAATATATATATTAAAATATTAAAATATTAAAATATAAATATTAATTTAAATAAATTTGGGGATGAAAAATGGCGGGAAAGGTGAAATTGGGCCAAATAATGGCGGGAAAGTGTGGATTTGGGCCAAATAATGGCGGGAAGGTGGATGACCGAAACATGGCTGACAGGAAGGTATAGATGACTTGCAAGTGGTTGGATTTTGGTGTCTACACCTAGTAGTCTAGTCCAACTACATCCAAATTTAGGATCATGATGTACATATGGTGATCCTCATTATAACAATGGGTTGAATGAAACCTACCTAGCAATGAGGTAGTATTATGCCTCATATAATATATTCATTTGCACATACAAGGATAATGAATAATGAATATCTTGGTCTTCTTAACAAGTTTTTATCTTTCAATAGCCTTGTGTAGTCATTATACATCTTTTGATTAATGAACTAGGGTGTTTGAGTCTCATGGAAAACCTCAAAAATCCCCTGATAGCAACAAAATATTTCATCAATCATACACACTTTTTATTATGAACTTTTGTTTATTAAAGGATGTTCATAAAATAGGATAGATATCAGATGAATATCAACAATGATATTTAGATGGTCACTGACTATTTTGTGCATATCTTATAATTTACAAAATCTTATAGGGAAAACCTATACATCTCACATCATCTCATTTCACATATGAATGCTTAAATGATTAATTCTTATGATAAGAGTTACCATTTTCATTCATGATTTTTATACGTTATGTGGTGTCATCTAATAGTTTGTTAAACTCGTCAGATTGAATGATTGTCCCTTTCCTGGTGCTTTCAGCAGCGTAAAAGGTTTAAAATGATTGTGGCATGGTGGTTATAGGGGAAGACTACACGAAGATCTATGTGGTGGCTTCTGGGGCGGACATCGTAGAATACTGTGGCGGCCATAAAAAGTCGGACAACCTGCCCGAATTCGTGGCGACTATCGATTCCACCATGTAAATTCAAAAAAATAAAATAAAAATAGTTTGTTAAACACACATTAGATTCATTCTTTATGTTTTAAGTGGTTAAAGCATACAAGTTCATTTGCATTAGACCATCCTCATGTAATTAATGCATTATACACATCATCTATCATAGCAGATCACGTAGATTAAATGCATAAACAAATAAAACAAATTAAACATATATTTAACATTCACTATTGCATCCATATAATCATACATAATAGTGCATCTAAACATCTATATCATAGCATCTGAGCATACATCTATCATATAGCTAGTGCATGTCATCAATACATCACATACATATAGCATAATTACTTCATCATCTAAGCATTGCATCTATAACTGCATCTCATAAACATAAAAGCAATGACATAATACACATAATGAGCCATAACTATAGAGTATCATATAAATATGTGTCAAAGTACATAGAGGTACAAAAATACCCGTAGACCACAACTATGTACATCCTCATACCTTACACTCAAAAATGATGTAGATATTATATCTATAAAATAGGTCCTGCACCCCTTGAGTCGCCTCCACCCTCAGCTCCATCCATGTGATGCTGTTTGGAGCTAATACTTGTCGATCTCTCAAATTGCACACTTGACCTATGACTAGGTTGCATTGATGACTACCCAGACTCGCTCTATCTACTCCACTGAGAACCCCCTACTATGGATCTAGCTAGCATAATGCCACCACATATACCGACCTCAGTCTTTAGAAGAGCAATGTGTGCTGCATCTGTTGCGCATTGCCTCTCCTCATTTGCTAGGAGACCTTGCAGATGCCTAACTTCTACATCCCCACCTAAGACTGCCAATCCCTAAGCAACTAGAGTAGATGGTGCAACCTGAGCCATAGGAGTCATCCCTAGTTGTGCCCTGAGAGCATCTCTCTCAGTGATTTGAGCATCTACCTTAGTGGTCTTAGCTGCTAGTTGCATATGTAGTGTGGCTATAGTGGTCTGTAATGAATCTACTAGAGCCTATAGAGTGGTCCTCTCCTTTGCCTACCCTCACCACTGTTGTTACCCTGCATGCAACTGACTCTACATAATAGCAAGAGATGTATCTCACTCCATAACATGTCGCTGAGCTGTCTATAGTTGTACCTACAAGTTGTGCACCTAATCTCAAAACTATGAGACCTCATCATCTGGGGAATCCTCATTACCATCCTCATCTTGAGGATCATCCACCTACCCTACAACTTGTCCCCACTCATCCATCCCATGACACACTCATCATCCATCATCATAATCTCCCTCCATATTCGCCTCATCTCTAGCTCTGCCTAGGCTACTGCCACCCTTCCATAATCGAGAGACTCACCAAGTGTCATACTCCATAGTGGTATCAAGGTCCTCTACACTTGTATCATCTATAGGAGGGTCCACCTCCTCTATAAGCCCTATCACCTATGGCACTGGAAGCTATATCTTCACCTTTCAACAGTGATAGAGGACTGGCTCCTTTGGTATATCATGTGCTATCCCAAATTTATGAGTGACCCAAGAGTAATGAAAATACTCCCTCACCATCTTGCAATACCCCATGAGCCACTTGTCGCGCCTAACTCAGTCCAAATATCTATCTACCTCATCCCATGCAAGACAACCTAGGTAATATCTTCAAATAATCTGACTATCTTGTAACCCTATTAGAGATCCAATGTAGTGATCTAGATCCCCAACATGTGGATGACTCTAGATGATCTCTGCCCCGTGGACACCTCGTAGCATAGCATTAATCATTTTCTACTATGATAGCTCTAACCAAGGGCAATCCACCAGGTCGATCTATGTGGATGTGCTCCCACCTCATATTTTAAGTAGTAGGTTGCATCCTACTCCTGCTCATCCCCATCACATAATATGATATATCTCATCATAGAGTTGTGCCAAAAGTGCACTCCCCCATGCCATAATTAGACGATGTTACAAGTTGCACTCTAGTAGGTCCTAAACCATGTCTAGGATGTTCCAAAGGAACCTCACTCCTGACGTATAAGGTAGTAGCACATTACAAATAATGTGCATGAGCACATCCTGGCATCGAGATAAGACATCCTATTTGTACCAATACTCCACTGAAACCCCACCATGCTCAATATCCCCTAATGCCAACTCTATCTTAGAATACTTGCTCAAAGACTATATCCCTAGCCATAGTGGGAGAAGACATAATAACCCATCCATCGATAGGATTCTTGAAGATACAATAGACATCCTCCAATATCATCATCATCTCTCCCATGGGGAGATGGAAAGTGTTAGTCCTGCTATCCCATCGATGGGCTAGGGCTGTAAGGAAGGACTGATATGACATCACCATCAGTAATATAGCAATATATTTGAGGCCAATCACCCCAAACCACTCCTAATCATCATTATCCAGTAATGGTCATAACTCAAGTAGCAAATTAGGTTCACGCCCTGAGTGTAAAAGTCTAGCATACACAAAAGATCAAATTCAAGGCATACAATCACTAAAAAATTTATAAAAAATAAAAAATCAAGCAAAAATATTTTTTTTCCTAAGGTTCTCAACCACTCATGTCGTCAGCAGCCGCCACGCCCGTCGTTGATGTCGTTAGCGACCACCACCAACAGTCAATTTTTTGACCATTGGGGTTTGACCCTAGCCGCCCACAATGATGATAGCCCCCAATTGCCAAATTGGAAGCCGCCCTTGATGAAAACGACCATTGACCCCATGTAAGGCCCTTTATTGCCAAAAAATGCCATAAAAATTAAATTACCCCCCTAACCTAACCTAAGGCTAAATCCTAAACTAAGGGGTGAGGTTAATTACTTGCAGTTTAATGAGGTTCCTTAACCCATTAATTAGTGAGGTTCATTTTAATGCTTAAATCACGAGAGTGAGAGATGAATAATCTACCTTAGTAGCTTCGGCTTCACTACTCGAAGAAGCCTCTGGTTGATCTGCCATCGTGGTCTAAGGTAAGTGTGGTAGCGTTTGTATCAAATTTTATCTCTCTCCTCAGATCTCACTATTCTGCCAATCCATTTGGAAATAATAAAATTGTAAAAACCCTAATTTTCTTTTTATATTTTGAAAATTCCCATCGCCACTCACTTTGACAGTGGTCGTAGACTAGACCAACCCCACCCACCGATGTTAAAAATAGCTACGAGATTTTCAAATCCATGTCGTTGATTTTGATAGTGGTCAAGAAAAATGCATTAATGCACTTAATTGCTCACCTCATATTGGACATTAAAGCATATCTACCGACCCATAATCATCAAAAATCACAAAATTAACAAAAAAATCAATTAAAACAAAATATCAAATATGCCTCATATCCAATTATTTACCCTATACACTTGGTGGTTACAGTGACTTGTGCTCCATGCAATCCGAAAATATGAGTAAATTACTGTAAGGCCATTTGAACCAAATTATTCATTGATGAATTGAAATGTTTTTACTTCAATCCCTAAGAAGGCCATTATGGCCAGACTACTCCATGGGAATGAGGCATTCATTTTATTTCTTCTATGAAATTTTAGATCATCAAACATAGTGATTTATCACATGCTAAATTGAATTGCTATCATCTTGATTCCCTAAGAAGGCCATTGCGGCCAAACTGTTCCACGAGATAGAGATGTACAATTACTCTTAATGGTTGAAATCATAGCTGAAATAAGACATTCTCTAAAATAATAGTAATCATCTTGCACTGTTCAAATCAATCATCTTGGTCAAGCGACTCATCACTTTCATCACTTTTCCTTTTCCTCATTGAATCGTTGCTTGAGGGGGTAGTCATAATCAAATAATTCATAATCAAAATCAACAATTGAATACTTAATAATGTAAATCATGTTTGTCCTACGAATCATTGCTAACAACTATAATAAGATTAGCCTTTTGTTGGGGAAAAAATAAATATGCTGATTTAAACCTTTGTCGATTTGTCTATCAATCCTATTGTAGCTTACACGCTACCCAATTATACTTAGATACGCCAAAGTTTTGCACAATTTAAGCCACCATTTTATTGGAGACAATGATTATGGTATGAGCACCCTTCTCATGATTGGGGCATCTAACGTTAACCAGATCAATGAGCATCAATCAACCTACAATATGGCTTTAGGTTGTCTTTTTTTGCTCAGTGTTGTGTTTTCCCATAATGCATCCCAAAAATGGGCATCTGTAGACACCTAAAATGCATCATGTTGAGGAGGCTACTCATATGGACACCTATTTAGGTCATATGATTGATCTTGGACCTTTCCAAGACCCAATAGTGGTTTTAACCACTCAATTAGGGCAGGCTACTCCTATTTAGCCATAGTTGTTGATGAAATTAGTGGTGGCCTCCACCAATCGTCGACGATCAGAGTGACTACAGCCACTGACGATGATAGCGGCTAGATCCATAGCCATGCTTGTCAATAGCGGCTAACCCTGGAACAAAATCGAGCCCCTGAGCTGAGTAAAATTAGCTGCATCCAATAAATTTGTAATGATTTTGGCAAATCAAAGCCTCCAGAAGCTTCACCTTAATGGTCCTAGCCCAACCAAATCTTGTTCTTGGCTTCCTAGGGAAGCTAGAACAAGGAATTTGGGAGTCTCTTGAAGGCCCCAAATTTACAAGCAAATCTTAGATAATTGAGGAACTTTTAGCGTAACGAAGTTCCACCGCTTTGTGATCAGAGAGTACAATCTCTCAGAAGTAATACAGTGCTGCCAAAATTATGCTTAAACACCTACCTATCCATAATTGAGATTGTCAAATTTTTAAGAATCACTTCCACCATTGTGTAACTACAAATTCACTATGAAGTTGAGCTAATTCTCGCCCTAATTCATTTTGCAAGAACACACCAAGAATGTCAATCCATTTAAGAGAGGAATTGATAGACATAAGGCCTGGAATTCAAAGGACAAAGCTCCTTTTTTGCGATCGCTATTTTTAACAACGGCTCGTAGGCGCCACCATTGACGTCGACAATGGCTAACAGAGTTGACTGCTCCAATCATCAATGGCTATGGGGTGATGTGATTTCTCCTTTGTTTTAGCATTAGATTACATTTTTGACATTTCAATTTGATTTCCTAACATGGATTAATCAGTTTATATTTTATCTTTACACACTTTTCTTTATCTTTCAAGTATTATTTTCAATATTTTCATGCATTTCATTGTTTCTTTACCTATTTCCTTCATATTTTGTAA
Source organism: Wollemia nobilis (assembly GCA_028583015.1). Classification (NCBI taxonomy): domain Eukaryota; kingdom Viridiplantae; phylum Streptophyta; class Pinopsida; order Araucariales; family Araucariaceae; genus Wollemia; species Wollemia nobilis. The sequence goes on from JAQPPZ010016822.1 coordinate 1,222,044, forward strand.
TAATAATGAAATAACCTCATATTGAGAGGCTGCACTCTTGCTATTAATGTTTTGTATGTTTCATTGTGCATAGATTCATGTCTTATCAAGAGCATAATATCTTCAAGATCATCCTCAATAGCATCCTAAAGCGGAGGTTATCAAAGTAATCCCTCCTATAATCAGTTTGTGGGGATTCTAAAGATCTATTGAAGACACCTACCATATGAATTATGGATTGTAATATGTATCAAAATGGTTAATCCCTCAAAGGGATATCTTGTAACCTTGATGTAAATAATGATTTACAAATATGAATAAATATGGGCACCATTTCTTGCATTTCTTTCTCTTTGCATTGGTTATATGATGTATCTTGTTAATTTGATTACATATTGTATCTTTGCATTTCTTTCTTGCATTTCTTGTCAAATGAATGTAACTGATATATTTCTATAAAATATAGTAAAGGAACATACGTAAAGGAGATAGAGCATTAGAAAACTAGGGCAAACACCAAGCATCAAAGATTGGAGAAAGCATTTCATGCAAAATATAGTGAAGGGACATGTGTGGAGAAGACAAAGCATTGGAAAGGATGAGCTAGGGTATATTCCAAGTGTCAAGATAGCACCAAGGATAAAGGATACGTTTGAATCTCTTATGGAGGCAAGACACTTGTAGATTGTAATGTCTACCATGTCATAAGTTCAGCAAATTGGGCAAAGTTATGTTATAAGCACCTAAGGAGAACAAGGAAAGCGAATTTGAAGCAATAGAAGAGATTAAGTGCCATATGGTACATGAGAAGTTGAAGGTCAACAACATTGAAGCAATTCAAACGTTCATAGAGGATACGTTAATGCTCATTTTGAAGTACCAAAGATAGCATAACATAAGGTTTATTTTAGAGAACACTAGAAATAGGAGGGAGTGCAAGGAAGCACAATAATTAAAGTCTAAGTGCAAGTAAGAGGAGTTACGTCATTCAACTCATGCAAGAGAGCCATTCAAGATACGTACAACAAAGGAGTTGACTAAAAATAGGTATGCATTTCAATTACAAATAGTAGGGATAACACATTATTTAGAGCCTCTTTATAAGGTTGGAATTTAGTTGACCAATAAAATAGGAGAGAGAAATTAATCTTTCCAAGGTAAGCCAAAGTACAACAAGATCTACATATGTACACCATAGAAGGAGGAGAACCAATTAGGAGGTGGTAAAAAACTATTGACCAAGAGAATTTACGCATTCAAGACTGAAGGTAATTTCATTTAAAATTATTTATATTCTCAAGATAGGAGGTATAAGGTTACATAAAGTTATTTTCTAAGGTTTTAGTGAAACTATTTATTTTGGAGAGATAAGATTTTGAATTAATAGTTGGAATATTAGAAACCTGATTAATGCTTTTTGAAAGTTTAATGAAGATTTAAAATTTGGTTTGAAGAATTAAAGGAACTTATTTGAAGTTTTATAATTTTAATATTTAAGTTTACAAAAAAATTTGAAATATTTGCAATTTGATAATATTGGAGAAATACGTTTTTTTACATCAAATTAGGAATATAAAATTTGCAAATATATTTTTATGAAATTTCTAAATTTCTAAGTTTGGAGTTATAAGGAATTCAACACCAACATAAGATTGAGAAATTTAGAATTAAAATAAATTATATTTTTGAGATTATGGAGATAGGTTGTCAACTTTAAGATTAACAATTGAAAAATTATTCTTAGTCTATCATCCAAAACTAAGGTGGAATAAAAGTAGAGATTTTGAAATTGCATTCAAAATTATATTTAGCTTACTATTCAGAACTAGGTAGTCAACCTCAAAAAAAAAATTCTCTCAAGAATTATTTTCTATACTCAATACTAAGGAGCTAAAATGATGTCTACTCCAAAGAGTTCATTGAATAATGAAATGGAAAATGAAATTAGAAAAGGAAGAGTAAAAGTTATAAGATATGGAATCAAAAAATTGATTGAAAAGTCTAAAGGGAAGTTAGACTTAGTTTCAAGTTTCATCTATAAAGAAGCAAAAGCACTCATGATAATAATATTTGCAATTACAGATGATATACAACCATATATTAGTTCAACATTAACTTGTACATAAGCTTGGATCTATCAAAGATATTTTAAGGAAATAATAAAACCACCATCTCGACTCTTTAGACTCAATTGCATTTTCTAAAAGTTAATAGTGGTGAAAGTATAGAATTATTTCTAAGAAAAGTGGCAGATATAAAAGGAAAGTTATTAACCTTAGGTGAAAAGGTAGAAGACAAGTTTCTTGTTCAAGTAATTCTATGAGCACTTCCTCAAAGTTATAAGCATATAGTTACATATTTACAAATTTTGAGTAAAGATACATCATTTTATGAGTTGGTCAATATACTACAAGAATATGAAGTAGAGAATTTAGTCAAAGATGAAATGACTAGCAATACCTTAGTCTCAAAATATAGTCCACAAGGAAATATTGTTTCATTCTCAAGAAGTAGATCAAAATAGAATAATAGATATTGTCAAGTATGTAGAAAGAGAGGATATAGTACAAATTGTTCTAGATTCAATCCAAATAATAATTATCAAAGGAATCAAACAAATTTTGGAGGTCAAAAAAATAAGCAATTTCAACCAAGACAATATCATAATCAATATAGTTCATATCAACAACTATCTCAACATCAGAATCAATACAGTCAACCTCAATTACAATATAATGAAGGGAAACAAAATGGACACTTAGCTCAAGAGATTCAAGAAATTCAAGAACTAGAAGAATCTATAGAAGAACATTAAGTTAAAGTACTTTAAGCAAAAATATTATTTTATGAAAATACTAAACATTTACTTGATCAAGATATGAACAAAGAACATGATGAAGAAAGCAGATAAGAAGAGCACAAGATTCAGATCAGAGATGAAGATCCTTATTGAAGACTAAAGTCTTCAATAACCAAAAAATGTAATACAAGGGGGTGTTGGAATATATTACATTATTTGGTATATGCTAATGTACCACCTTGGGTACATATTTATATTAGGAGAGTGTCATAGATTAGAGTGTGAGTATTTACTTTATGCAATGTAATAAATGCACAAGTGTGCAAAGTATTTTGGTAATGTAAATATGCATAATAGTCCATGTGCACATGAGTCCATAGAATAGGAATATGAAGAGTCTCTAGGAGAGTGAAGGCAAAGGGTGCACCATATAAAGAGTCACATTCCATTATATATGTATTTATGTGTGTGTGCAAGATACATGTATTGTTGTTGAGAGTGTTTGTAAGTATAGGTACTTGAGATATTTATTCAATGGAGATACAATTTTCGTGAGCATTTGTTAATGGCAATTCTATAAGTTATTGTTGAAGTTATTTATGAGTTTTATACATTTAGAATATTAAAATTATTGTAGATTTCATATTGCAATTTTATTTGAGATCTTCTGGTTATTTTATCTCTAGTATTTAGCTTCAAAAGCTAACAATATGCTTTCTCTTTTATGCATTCAATTAATTTTTGCTAGTTGGGTCCTTATTAGGATGTCTTATGTTTATTTTTATCATAAAGGTATCAAATTTCCATTTGAAACACTTTGCACATCCTCTTTTGTACTCTAGATGTCATCTTCATGTGGCTTCTTAATTAGTTAGAGTACCTTCTACTCCTTGCAAGATCTAGCTATCTTGTCCATTAGGCTACAAAGTCAAAAGAGGTGAAGTGTAGTGTTGGGAAGCATGGGGGGAAGCAAATGAAAGTGGGATTGGAGTAGTTAAGAGGAAAGGGAGAGTTATGATAAGGAAGATAACAAGAGATGAGGATTAGTGACTAAAAGTAAAATGGATAACATGAAAATGAAAGGAGTGATACCAAGATAGAGAGATTCTTGAATTCTTCCTAGTGATATTTGATATTTTCCTTTTTGCTTCACTTTTTTACCTTATTATTATTTTACCCATGATTCAGTCTATGATCACTATAATAAGGGCTCAAAAAATAATAAGAAAAAATAATAGTCTTTTTTCCCATTTTTCCAAGGATTTCTTTTCATCTTTCAAGTTTCCATGGATTTAAAGAAATCTTAGTTTGTCAAGTTTGAAGAGTGTTCATAGTTACATGTCTTGATAGTATACCTTGTGATAGGTAATTGTGAAAACTCCTTCGGATTGACCAAATAGATATTCCTCCCAATCCATGGTCACCTCTACTGGTTAGTCTAAGGGAATAAGAACTACAAACTTATCATCCTCCCCAACTTCTTAGCTCTGCTTCTTTTTTTTTCCTAAGAGTTTAGAGAAATTTTAGTTTAATCAAGTTTAAAGAGTGTGTGGAGCTACATATCTTATTATTATATTTCAAGGTATGTGCTCTGCATGCCCCTTAGGCTTGACAAAACAAAATTTTCTCTCAACATGTGGTTGTTTTTTCTATTATTCATTGTAGGCTAAGAAAGCAAAGGTTGCCTTATATAAGCTTTTCTATGTGGCGATGACCTTTGCTTTATTGTTGGGTTTGTCATTTCTAACCTAGAGTTTGTCTATTTTCTAGAAATATCATCCCTAATATATCTTAATCAACACACTATGACATCTATTCTTATCTTCAAAATCTCATGCATGTGAGCTATCTAGAATTCTTTTCAATGTGCCACCTCTATAGTGTAGCTATCCATTTTGACTAATGACATTTATTTTTTATCTGTATATGCATACTATAGGCTTTATTTACATGCCAACTATATTACACAAAATTGTGGTATACCTCCTCACACTGGTGGAAATGAACTTCACCTTTTCATTGGAATCTACAATGACAAGACCATATAATACCAAGTTTGAGCTTCTTCCTTTGGTACACTTCTTGGAGTGCATTATTCATTATGATCAAGTCCTAAATCTAGTTTGACTTTGTGAGACTTTCAGTTCCAAGGGTTTTCTAGATAAAGTCACTATGCATATTTCTCTTATGAATTGGTTTGTATGGTGGATCAACACTTGCTACTTGTAGTGTTCCTAGGAGAATGTTTATTATCAACTCTGGGTTTAATATATTGCACCCTTCTTCTACATGTAATTTTTTTATCATTTCCTTTTAATTTTTTGGCCATGTTTGCTACCACCCATGACTCTCTAAGCCTCAAAACAACTTGTAGTTGGCTTTTTGGCTTTGCTACTTTCCAAGGTTCAACAAACCACTACCTTAAAATATGTTCACCTCAAAAGAATTTGTGCTAGATAACATTTTTTTCTTCTCGCATCTAGACAGTTAATTCCATATGTGTGCCTTGGAAGGATTTTCATGCTAAATTTTCCTTTTGCTCTTCATATATTTTAATATGGTATGGCTTGAGCTTTTCATCATATATTTAGACCAACTTTTAAGTGTAGGAGATAACCATGTGACTACAGTCAGGGGCCAAGTGTCCCCCTAATTGCTCCAAAAAATCATTGGATAAACACATAGCAAACAATGGTGGCATAACAATGATTGTTACATCTTGTACTACTACAAGGTTTGGGTATCTATGTAGTAATATTGGAACCTCTTTTATGAAACCAAATGCCCTAATTTACATCTCATTACAATGCAATATTCTAGAATTTGACTTAGCATGTTTCAAACCCATGGAATCACATACTGCTTGAGGTATAATTGTGATAACCATTTCTAGGTTTATTATACAATTATGCATCGCCCAACCTTCTAGGCACAAGGACTTATAGAAAGGTGGGGATTGAATCTCATATTTTTCCAACAATGATTTCTTATTTTTTGTTTTTGGGTTCCAAGGACTGATTCCATATTCTGATCCTTTTAGATCCAATTTAACCAAATTTAGTTGCTCAAACAACAACAAATTACCTTTTAGACCTTTTACTACTTTTGTAATATTGCTTCCAACATCATTTGGTAGGTAGCTTTAGTCTTTGGGCTAATGGATTGAACAATTTTTGGTATTGCTCAACTATTTATGTCGTTTGTCTATAATTTATGGTTGGGAAATACAACTATGATAAGTTTCTATCCTTTGTTGGTTTAGCTACCACGTTTTTAGATTTAGCATTTTTGGGATTAGTAATTTAGTGCATTATTTTATCTTTCTCTTTTCCCATTGTCCTTCATGTAAACATGGTTCTAGATTTTATTTTTTAGATTGTTCCACCCTTTGCTCCATTTTTCCCTCATGTTTCTCATATTTCCAGTTACATGTATATGTACTGATAAGGGAATAAGACCAAATTATTTTGTATGTATGGTACAAATAAGCTATGGAGGGTCCTTTCCTAAAATATTATTTGAATTCATTACAAGAACCATGATGTTACTCATTTTTGGTGTCACCTTTGAGTAGAGATAAGGTTGGAAAGGCTAATAATTGTTGTTATTGTGATAATAGTTAGACATTGAGCACTTAGACATAACCAAAGTGAATGGTTCCTTAGCTTGTTCCTAAATTCTACCACTCATTTCTTTACTACACATCACTTGGTCTATGAGGGAATACACATCTCAAGGGTATGTATTGATTCTTGCATTGGTGTCTTGTTCATCTACCTCACTAAGCTCATTAGTCAGATGTTGAATTAGAGCTCTTAATTCTTGCATTGTCTAGGGTTATGAGATAGATATGGTGAGCGTACTCTCTATTAGACATGGATATGATTGTTACAACTTAGGAAACCTATTATCTGGTGGAGAAGGTAGGGTTGGGAAGGGAACCTATGCATTTGTATGATAAGTTTAAGGGATGTTCCATATGGTGGTCCTCGAGAGAATATTCCCTATGGAGATAAACACTATTTTTGCTTTGGTATCCATTTGGAAGATCTATAAGAATGTTTTTAATTGGATTGTTGGATTAAAAGACTTAAGTCAGGGCTAAAAGTGTATTTAGGCTTGAGAATGTGATGGTCATATTTCTTTAGGGATTCTTCTCCAAGTTCTTTTGAATCGAATGTTAAAATAAGTAATGTTTTCATTAGGATACATTTGAATGAAAGAAAACAAGATGTGCATTAAGAATGGGTCATTGAGATCATCAAAATTTGATCTAAAAGATTCAACTAGGTCAGCCCATGTCCTACCTTTTTTGTCCTCTAAGAAATGGTAACATAATAGTACTTTGCATTGAAAATATTGATTAAGGAGTTTGATTATCACATCTTCAAAGAAAATATTGTAGGTGGTAGCCAAAATGGCTACATCCTGATAGTGCTCATAAGTTATTATCCCAATACCATCATAGATGGGCAAAGATTTCAAAGTGGCTTTAGGGATTTCATGGAGATTTGGAATACCAAGAGGTCCAACACTATTCCAAGTTAAATAAATTTGTCTGACCATGGTTTGATGAATGAAAACCTTTGAAGCCAATGATCTCAATGCTCATCTCTACCACTATGCAGTTCTAGGTTCTATTACCAATGGATCTACCAATCTCTCTAGTTTTTACATCAATAGAGTCACCATCTAAACATGTACTCTTTGCTTAAGAGTTTAAGACTATTCACCAAAACCTTAATTCCTTTGGGTGTATGAAGTGAATTGAAGAAATTTGCTTCGTATTGCTACAAATTTTGAATAACACAAAAAATTTCAATATGGATTTTCTAGTATAATCCCTTATGAGTGAGATGAATTGATGAGATTTGTCCCATCAAGTGTGCCGAAAAATGTTGGTCTAAAATTTGCCTAAGCTTATGAAGTGCACTCTAGACTTTAGCCAACATTGAATGACTAGGATTTCTCCCAAGTTTAACCTCTAGAGTAGGTTGACTCCTTGTAATGCTTATAAAATTAAAATAAGGGTTTAAGAATAGAGAGAGAAATGGAAGGGTTAGAAAAGGGTAAGGATTTAAAAATTTCTTGAAGATGGATGGGGTATAGCATAACAACAATGAATATGCACAACATAAAATCCATACACAATCAATCTCCAATGGAACTTAACAAATCAACCATTAGAAAAAACATCATAGAGTTCATCTAATATTTTTCATGAGAGTCTAAATTCTTACAAAGAGCAATCTAAATAGCAATCCAATTTGGAAAAATTTGTTGTAGTAGAAATAGAAATAAATTAAGACATGACATTCACTCATAAAAACTAGAATATGCAATCTTAATGGAGGCCAAATAATTTTCACTTTTCATTGATTGGTAGCAGTGATTACACAACATATATTCAAGCAAATGCTATAGATCTTACCCTCATTATGAGGTGAATCAAGCTATTTATAAGCTCTACACGAATCTTGTGGTGAAAGGTTTTCAAGAGTTTGTTATAGGTCTATTAGAAATAGCCTAGTAAGGAGCACTCATGAGAGCAAAGGTCATTTTCATGCCTTGCACTGCTTAGCTGAAATGAAAGGTTTAGATTTATTCATATTGATTTTTCTAACTATCACCTTTTACAATTTGCTTAGCCATTGCAAGAGTCTCAATTTTAGCTCCAACTACCTCAATTTAAATATCTAGAAAGCATTCATATGGTTGCGACCTCTGACAAGGGTGAGCTAAGTGAAAGGGACATTCTTTGACATGTTTAACTCAATGTCAAACCTCATCACAATGTTGGATCTTTTTATCATCGTCAAGATTTACAATGAAGTTGGGCTTCTTTGATTATTTGGTGAGCTCTTCTATGCAAAAGTAAGATATTTTGGAGGGTTTTAGCTGGTGCCTTCACTCGACAAAGTTTGGACTCATGCCTCTTTAGAAAATACTTTGACCTTTCAGCTTTGTGTAATTCTAGACCCTTCTAGCATTTCAGTGCATTTTTGGACTCTCATAATGCTTATGTTGATTTAAGCACTTACAAAGTCTATTTTTTATTTGTTTTGACTTTATGCATACTTCAAATTTATCAATGATTAGGCCATACCATTGGAAAGACTTGACTTTGTTCCATTATAGATTTGTGCAAGGTTAGAATTTCATTGCTTTAGATTCCTTTATTTTGGGCTTTGGTACATCTTTTGCTAGCATTCCCTCACAAAAGTCTAAAATTGATCAATTTTAAGTTTGTACACTATCAAAACCCTTTGAGACTTGGTTAATTTCCCTTATAGACAAAATTTATTATGCTTAATTTATTATCATGATTCTATATCTACTAAAGTGCTTTAACTTCTTTGGATCATAACCAAATTTTAATGTATTTGAGTCTCTGCTTCCTTTGCTCGTGCTGCTTAGACTAATCTCAACCGCCTTAGCAAAATTTGAGTAAATTTTATCAACATGGTAGATTAACTTGATTTACAAGGGATTACAATGTGGGAATTATTTTGACCTATAACTACCATAGTATTCACATTGTTAACTTGGCCTGAGTCAAGGACAACATCACCTACAACATGTTTATTTTTGTACTATCCATTTTGATGGGAAAACTCTTCCTCCTTTTAAGAGGAAATATTCTACTCTTTGACCATATCTATGATATATTATAAGGAAGACACATTAGGCTTACCACCTAGTCATATTCGGACAACTTGATTTTATATAGATCACTAATTATGACCTTTTCAATATAGGCAAATAATTGTTGGATAAAAAATTCAAAAAGGTCCTTGAAGGTCTTAAGAGCATGCCTAGGTATTTGGTAATACCACTCTAGAGAAAATCCACTAGGGATATTTGGTAATATTTTGACCAAAAACATCTCATCATATGCAATGTCACTACAAGTAGTTTGAAAAATCCTAAGGTGATTGATAGGATCCTATTTTCCATTCTATAACTAAAACTCAGGTGTTTCAAAGTGGCTGTCCATAATATGATTTAAAAGTTGATTACACAAGTCCTCATAAGAGTAATTTTAAGTGGATGAAGACCCTTGGACTATGGCAATTTGTTATTTCAACTACTCTAATTGGGAGGTTAAGGTGTGAAATTCAAAAGAAAGGGAATTTGATCACAAATGAGGTGTGTGTCGTGGGATGAGATGAATTTGATAGCTAATCAAAGGATTATATTATGGCTATATGAAACATGATGTTGAAGTTGGAATCATATGGCTCATCCCCAAGCCATTTGAGATAAAAGGATTTGAAGATGCAAGATGAAAGTTTGTGGGAATGAATTTTTAAGCAAAACTTACATTTATGCTTAGTATAGAGGAATATTATTGATACAATTATGTGAAGGTGGATCACTAGGAAGTATGTTTGAGTTTGGGACATAACTTATGCATACTTTTTGAAAGGTAGGGCAACTCATATTAACTCATAAATTCTCCTCAGGAGGAGGAACTAATGACTTATTACCTAAAGATGATGGGGGATTTTGTTTCCTACCATCCATAGAAATGGTAACCTTTGGAGGATTAGAGTAGGCACAATTAGAAGTAGATGCATTAAGGTTAATTTTTAAGGATCAAAGGGAGGGTTTTGCTTTATTAGTATCTAGGGGGTTAGAATTTGGCTTCTAGGAGAAATTTAAGAGAAAACCTTCCCTAACATAAGTAGTTAGGGGGCCACTACTTTTGTTAAACATAGTTATAAAAACCTCTATATGTCTATAGAGGAAAGCAACCATGTGATTAAGGGACTTGAAGTCTACCCTTCCATGATCATAATGGATAGGGGATAAGGAATTTTAGGGAGGGGTTACCTCATCTTCTTCTTTATAAAAGGATTTTTCAAATGTGGTTTGGTTCTCTTGACCATCATCTAAGGGATCAAAATTAATAGCTAGTTGGTGAGAAACACTACATGTCATGCAACATCTCTCAACCATGGTTTGGAGAGAAGGGAGATTAAATTATTAAGTTTTTGTTTATAGAATTTATTAAATAATAAGAGAGATGTTTTTATCTCCTATTTCACCTTCCCTAAATATACTAACCTGACCTATATACCTCAAGGGCCTCCCTATATACCAAAGGTTCTTATATACCTAACCACTCTATATATACCTATCAATATGTGAGAGACAATTGGTATGTGGGTATCCAATGATACATGGAAGTGACCCTCTAGATACCTGGTCCAAGGTAGTATGTAAAGGGTAACAAAAATCCTCCTTATGAATTCCACTAGCCCACCATGATACACTCTTCACTAAGCATAAGTATGCATGAGACCCTATGTGGGTGGATGGCATTCCAAGATCATTATATACCTAATATAACATAGTGTCTTGTACTACAATTACATAGAGGATCATGTATAATCCCTAGTAGGACTAGCCCTTGGTTATGTTCTTGTTAATCTTGATTAATATGGTCTAACTACACAAATAATATTTAAGTGATCCTAATTAAGAAGAGGTTGATTTTATATTGATTAAGCTTTATATAGGAAAGAAAGAATATTTTGGGAACCATTGTGGTGTTCACATCAGGTTCACCAAAAATATGAGAAGAAAAAAAGAATCATGAAGGGGTCAACAAGGGGGATCCCAATGCCTTTCCTCTTTCCGCTTCACACCTCAAGATTAGGGGGAATAAAAGTGATAAGACTAAAACTATGTTTAATGTGTTTTTTTAAAAAATAATAATTTTCTAAGGAAACCAAGTTTCCTCTTAACATCCACTTCTATCTAGAACAAACCGTTTAATTTGATCTTATCTTGATCTCTAATGCACAAACAATAAATGAAGCAAACAAATACCTAAGACTACATGATGTTTTCTTTTGGTTCTGAATAAAATAAAATAAAAACATTTTTTTTTTCTTTTCCTTTTTTTAGGCAAGGGAGTAAAAATATTACACAACAAACATTTTACCCTAAAATGCAAACTACATGCAATTTTGTTTCAACACCTACAAACAAAAATAGGATTCAAATTTTTCCCTTTATGATATGTGACTGAAATAGATTCACTATTTTCCTTTTTTTTTTGTAAAATTACTTTACAAATATAGAAATAAAATTTTCAAAATAGAGGTTGATCTAATTTGAACAAGAAGGATATAGATACGATAAAGGAAAAATGTCGTCCACAACTCCCTCTGCAACTGTGGTTTCTGCGGGCGGGATTCCCTAGGCCCCCTCTGGGGATCTGGAGCAAGGTGAGATCCCCCCTCGGAGGATGCTCCCACGAACCCCGACCCGGACCCCGGTGGGATGACTTACCTTGAGAAGGTAATGGGGATGACAAAACCTAGCCCCACTGGTAACCCTAATCACCCCCCGTGATCGCTTCTGGGGAAAACTTGGTCCTTCCCGTCTCACTTATGGCAGAAAAACTCTCTACTGAATCCCTCTCCCTTGTTGGCAAGTTTGTGGGGGGGAGACCTGATATGGAATCCATAAGAATATGGGCTAGATTCAAATGGCGCACAACAGGGAGCCTCCAGATTGTGGCCCTATCAAGGGGTTTTTTCTTGATCTGTTTAAACAACCAGAATGATTATGCCCGAATCCTCACTGGGGGGCCCTGGTTCTTCGAAAGGAAAAGTTTATTTGTGACAAAATGGAAGGAAGACTTCAACCCCCAGACACAGGATATAAATTTTGCTCCGATTTGGGTTTGTCTCCCTGATCTCCCCATCTAGTTCTTCCACGAAGATATCCTAGGGTGGATTGGGACGTACATTGGGGACCTCGTCGCTTTTGACCCTGCAACTAAAGCCTAGTCCCGCATGGCCTATGCTCGGATTTGTGTCAATGCCAACCTTGCATCCCAACTCCCAACCCGCCTAAACCTCATTTATGGGGATTTCCATTGGTGTCAAGCTATTGAGTATGAAAACAAACCAGCATTCTACATCGAATGCAAATCCCAGGGACACCTTCGAGCCCATTGTCCTTCCCTCAAGCCCCAGCAAGAGGCACCAAGCACCAAGGCTCCCCCCCTCCTCGACACCAGCACAATCAGGTGGGAGAGTGCAACGATTGATCCAGAGGACCCGAGAACCACAGATCGGACAAAGAAAAAGGAAAGCAGGCCGCTCTCCAGGACCCTCCGTCCAACAACCCTTCTTCATTCTCAGATCAGGTATGCTCCATGTTTGCTTTTTCCAATAGATTTGGGCCCTTAAATTGTTCTAATGATGAGGTTCTCTTCCCTGAATCCATCCCCGTGCATCACCCCTCCACCCTTCCCCACCCCCATCCCTCCCCCTCCAAATTTGGACCCTCCATCCCCACCCCTGATGTCTCCCCCCACCCCTCTTTCCCCAGTCCGATCCCTTGCTGGAGGTGAACCCTCTTCCCCTCATCGGAGCTGCTCTCACTTGCCCTTCGGAAGAACCTCTATCCCCAACTGAATCCAATCCCGATTCCCAGGAGGATGCCTTCAGTCCCACCCACTCCAGAATGGACATTAGCTCCATCATCACCAGAAGCAGGAGGGGCCCCATTGATACTGGGGGTGAAAGGAAAAGAGGTCGACCCACCTCCTATGAACAAAAAAGACACCGATGACCAAGTTGCCAATGGAGTGCAGTTAACCCTCAGTCCAACCTTGTTCACTCAAGCAAAGGATGAGACAAAAAATCCCAAACCTCCCCCTATCTCAAGCAAGGGAGGCAAGAAACCTACCAAAATATCTAAATGAAGATCCTCTCCTGGAATATCAGAGGGCTTAATAGCATGAGCAAACAAAGGTTAGCTTGAACCACTAGGAAAGAGTACAAACCCTCTATACTCATCCTTCAAGAAATAAAAACTGATGCTGACAGAACTCACAACGTAGTACAAAAAATTTGGAAGACTGGACAATGGGCCTCATCCCCAACTGAGGGATCTGTAGGAGGTCTCCTGTGTCTTTGGGACCCAGATAAGGTGGAAGGCAAAGTCATTTCTAGCTCTAGCAGGACCTTAAACATAGTGTTCTACTACAAGGAAAACAAATTCATGTGGGTGTTGTCCAACATCTACGCCCCAAATAATCCTATGGAAAGATTCAATATGTGGAAATCCTTGTCCCTCATGAAGGATGCCTTTTACCACCTTCCCTGGATGATAGTAGGGGATTTCAATTCCCCCCTTTTCCATTCTGAAAAGAAAGGGGGAGTCTCCACCCCCTCCAAAAGCATTCTGGACTTCCAGGCGTTTGTCGCCAAAAATGAGCTCATGGACATTCAAATTCACGGCCACCAATTCACGTGGAGCAACAAAAGGGTGGGCTCTGAGCATATTCAGGTTAAGTTGGACCAATTTTTTCTCTCCCAGTAGGCCATCCCCCTATTTGGAGACACATCCCTGATCCCCCTTCCTAGAATCGGCTCTGATCACTCCCCCCTCCTCCTGGAATCGAATAAGGCCCCATATTTCTCAACCCCTTTCAGGTTCGAAAGCATGTGGATCCATCACCCGGAGTTGAAACAAAGGATTGAAGACTGGTGGAAGACCCCTGTCCCTGGTTCAACTATCTTCAAAGTATCCCAAAAGCTCAAGATCATCAAAGAAAACCTTAAAACTTGGAACAGGGAAGTATTTGGGGATATCTTTGATCTCAAAGAAAAAACTTTAAGCAGACTCAAGACTTTAGAGCAACAGATTCAGCATGATCAGTGGACCCCCCAACTCAGGGAAGAAGAGAGGCAATTGCTAGCCGAATATCATAACATTCTAGCCAGGGAAGAGACTTTCTGGCACCAAAAATCTTGGGCCCTTTGGCTCAAGGATGGGGATGCCAATACTAGATTCTTCCATGCATCTACCCTATGGAATAGAAGCACAAACAAAATTAGAGAGCTCACCTTGAGGGATGGCTCTGTCACTCAGGACATCTTCAAGATCCGGGAAGAGGCCTCCACTTTTTTTAGCAACATGATGGGCACTGAAACTCCCTCCAGCCTTGCAGCCCAGGAAGCCTTGCTAGAAAACATTCCCCCTCTAGTAACCCCTGAGATGAACCAATCCCTGATCCAACCCCTCTCTGAGAAAGAAATTAAAAGTGCTTTGTTCTCCATGAAAGCTGATAAGGCCCCTGGACCTGATGGGTTTCCCCCTAGGTTTTTTTAGAATTTTTGGGACATTGTGGGGAAAGAGGTGGGTGATGCCATCATGGAACTCTAAAGAACCAACACCATCCCTCGGGGGACTAACTCCACTTTCATTGCCTTGGTTCCCAAAAACCCCCAATGCAAATCCATGAATGACTTCAAACCCATAAGCCTGTGCAACATCCTTTACAAGATCCTAACCAAATCCCTAGCTCTTAGGCTGAAGAAACTCCTCCCCTCCATTATTGATCCATGCCAGGGAAGCTCTGTAGAAGGAAGATCAATCACTGATAGCATCATATCTCTTCATGAAACCCTCCACTCTTCCTAGTGCAACAAAAAAGTGGCCATGTTTCTGAAACTGGATATCAACAAAGCTTTTGATAGGGTGGATAGGGGTTTTCTCCTGAAAGTTCTATCTCGATTCGACTTCCACATAGAATGGGTTCATCTCATCAAAGGCTGCATCACCTCTCTGTGGTTCTCAGTCCTGGTCAATGGGTCTGCTGCGGGTTATTTCCCTAGCCTCAGAGGGATCAGACAGGGAGATCCCCTGTCCCCTTTTTTATTCATCATTTTGGCCGAGTCCCTGGGCAGAGCTTTCAAACAGGCCATGGTTTTGGGATGTATGATAGGTATCAAAGCTTCTTCTGAATCTCCCCCCTTGTCCCACCAGCAGTTTGTCGATGATACTATCATTGCAACATCAACTTTCATTGTCCAAGCTAAATCCATTAAAGGGATCCTTGATACCTACGCATCTGCTGTAGGCCAAGAAATCAACTATCTCAAGAGTAAGTGTTATTTCCTCAACACCCTAGGCACAAAACAACAGAAAATTGCTTGGATCCTTCAATGTTGCATTGCTGCCCTCCCCACTTCCTACCTGGGTCTCCCCCTGTTCACCAAGAGCCCGAAGGAATCTATGTGGGATAATGTTATTGATAGGATCAATCACAAGCTTGCTGCTTGGAAAGGCTCCCTCCTATCCCAAGCAGCCAAAGCAACCCTCACCATGGTAGTCCTCCAAAGCATCCCGGTCTATTTCATGTCAGTATTCAAAGCTCCTGCCTCTGTTCACTCCAAAATTGAGCAAATTCAAAAAATGTTTCTTTGGGCAGGCCCAAAAAACATGAGAAAGTTCCACCTTGTTAGCTGGGACAAAGTTTGTCAACCCAGGGACCAGGGGGGCCTTGGTATGAGAAGATCGACCAACATGAACATTGCCTTATTGGCAAAATAGGCTTGGAAGTTGTTCACCAACTACAAAGCGGATTGGGTCACAATCATCCAAAGCAAATATCTCAAGAACTTGACCCTAGCGGACAACAACATCCCTACTAATGGATCAACCTTTTGGTGGGGCGTAATCCAAGTGAAACCTCTTATCATGAGAGGTACCCAATGGCAGCTAGGTACAGGCACATCTATTAAATTTTGGGAAGACACATGGTTGAAAGACAAACCCCTCAAGGATCTTCCTGAGGTGTCCAGACTTAGACCAAGTCTCGAAAGGATATGGGGCAGCAAAGTGGAGAACTACATGGATAGGGGCAAATGGAAGATCCCCCTAGAAGATAATGAGCACCTCATGCGGGCCGGGAAGATCCTATCCGAGATGCTTAGAACCACCATCATCCCTATCATAGTCTCCCTTGACTACCCAGTGTGGGCAGGAACTGACAGTGGGGATTTTTTAGTCAAATCTGCCCATTCCATGCTAGTCAACTCTCGGGTTCCCACTATTCCATTCAAGTTAGCCTGGGTTAAGTGTCTTGTCCCAAAAATTGGGTTCTTTTCCTGGACAACCATTCAAAACAAGGTTCTTACCACTAACAATCTCATGAAAAGGGGGATCCCTATCCCCAACAGATGCCACCTCTGCCTTTCCAACTGGGAATCTATCAACCACATCCTTTTAGAGTGTGATGTTACTAGGGAAGGCTTAGATCACATTTTCTCCACCTTTCAAATTCAGTGGGCCTGCCCCAACTCCCTCTTGGATATGTTCATCCAATGGCCTGCTCCCTTTAGAAATCCCAAAGTAGCTTTCCTTTGGAAAATTTGCCTCCATCACTTCATCTGGCAGGTTTGGCTCAAACGCAATCGTAGAGTCTTCTCAACCGCCTCATACAACTCCACCTCCATAGCCATTAAAGCCATTTCATACGCTTCAGAGAACTCCCATCTTCTTTCATGGTCCAGATCCCCCTTAAGCAAGATTGAGGCTGACATCATCATTTCCCTCAACATCCCCCTTCCCACCTTATCCCCCCCCATGACCCATCCTCGGGCCAAAGCTCGCTGGATCCCCCCTCCTGAGGGATGGTTAAAGTTGAACTTTGATGGAGCATCTAAAGGGAATCCCGGCCTGGCCGGGTAGGGGGAGTGATCAGGGATCACAGAGGAAAGATGGTTATGGCTTTTGCAGAGAATCTTCATCATCAAACCAACAATATGGCTGAGGCATGGGCCCTGTGGCAAAGTTTACACCTTATCAAGGGGTCATGTGTTAAGATCCACATAGAAGGGGACTCCCTCAATATCATTGGCTACATAATCTCTAACAAAGCCCCTCCATGGAACATCAGATCCCTAATCCAAGAAAGTAGGAAGCTTTTAAATCAGCATTGCCAGGTGGAGGCCACTCATGCGTACAGGGAAGCCAATCGGCTTACGGACAAATTGGCCAACATGGGCTTAGGCCAAACTCCCATCACCGTGTGGCACGATTCATTCCCGCTAGATGTCCTTCAAATTATGACTTTGGATAGTCATGGCAGGTACTCCAAACCCATCCATGCTAACCAATAATTTATCTTTTCAATATTGTGCAGGATGTGCTCTGGGCTTCCCATCATTTGAGAGCCTTGCGATGTGTGCTCCAACACCACCCGATGATTGGCTGCCCCGTCGTAATTCATTATAATCATTATGCAGAGTCAAACCATTGGTTTCCCTCCATGATGTCCCAACGCCTTTTGCCAAATCCCATAGCCACATTTTTAGCCGCACCTCCGTTCATTTCCTTGTCGCTATCCATGTCTGCAGCTTTTGCCCAGAAAATCAACTTCACCCATGTGGATATGGTCCCTAGGCTTCCACCCAATCCCCGCCCTCCTCGGTTTGGCATCCTCCCATCCACCTGTCACCCATCCATGAGGCTCGGCATGGGCTGCTCGCCTCCCCTAGCCTATTTAATTCCCCACTTTGGCTTAGTCCGCGATGCTCCCCTCTGCAAGCCTATCTTGTGGGCCTCTTCCATCACCTTTTTTCCTATCCCCACCACCGCCACCATGGCCTACCTAGAACCGAGCTCTCTCCAGCTGGATGTCCTATCGTCTGCTTACCTGTAGGGCGCCAGGCTTACCACCCTCTTGTCAAAATTTTGTGGAGCAGAAGAAGATATTACTAAGGACTTTGTTCGTACATGGTCGAATGGCCATGTCTGCATCAAGAATCTATGCTTTAAGGTCACTCTAGAGCTGATAGGCGAGATTGTAGAACTGTCGATCGTTGGTCACCTTGTCCATCATGACAAACACTGCTGGGACCCAAAATTGGAAGGATTCCCCAACTATCAAAATTTCTTGTGGGATGGCCATGCCCTGGAGCGTCAGTCCCTTCCTCCCCCATTCCTCACTGTTGCTATTCCCCTCATTCAATACCTGGCCTGCGATGATCCCAACAAGCCTATGGCTAGCTTCCACCTTGCTCTGGTCAACCATATCCAGGGATATAAACCCATGAACATTCCTGGGTTCCTTTATCGCTCCATGCATCTCTCAGTGGTCGTTGCTCAAAAAAAAGGTGCCCCCCCACCCACCAGGGGCTATTTACTGTCATCTACTATCACGTTCTGGCTAACCCTCCCATTGTGGCAACCCCCTTGCAATCCTCCCCCCTTTCCCCATCCCCCTCAAAGCCCTGCTCACTCTCTATCTAGTGAGCTTCTAGCCAGCGATGGTGTTCCCAACACCCCTACCTCCAAGAAAGGTGTTGTGGCTGCATCCCCATCCAAGCCATCCCCTTCCCCCTCCAAACCCATCCCTTCCCCTCCCAAACCCACCCCTTCCCCATCCAAACCCACCCCTTCCGCCAGCAAGAAGCCTTCTTTGGGAAAGCGTAAAGTCAAAACCGAGGAGACGACCACTCCTGTCCGTAGGTCTTCCAGGGCCAAGAAGCCCAAAACTGAATCCAGCCAGAATTCTCCTTTGGAGATTGAGGACCTTAGCGGGGACTCGACCCCCACATCTGGCATCTCAAATCGTCTCACCTGGATGTTTCTTCGGAGCTTCATCATAGCATTTGAGAGTGCGAGCACCGCTCTGAAGCAAGCCCTCCAGTAGAGTGTTGAGCACATAGAAGAAGATATCATGGAGGTCGACCCCTGATCTGCTCTGGGACTGTCAGTTTTTGTTTGGAGTTACTTATGGGATTTCTTATTGTAATTTTTGGTGATGTTTATTTTTGTGCCTTCTGGCTACCCACTTGGTTGGGTTTCTCTATGTTAGCCCCAGTGAGGGCCCTAGCGATTACCTATGGGTTAATTCTATTTAGTTCTAGTAGCCCCTGCGTGGGCAAGCACCCTTTATCTACCGGTATTTATATCCCCTGCGAGGGAATTTTGGCAACAGTATCCCCTGCGTGGGATTGGTTAACATGGCATAGGCCGATCCCTCATGGCAAAGGATTATGCAATATGAATGTACTTTGGCCTTTTGAAGGTTTTGTATATCTGGGGTTGGGACCCAGTTAAAACCCTCAAAAATTAAATCCCAACTTACCAATTTTTTTTCAAAATAGATAAATTTAAGGTCCTAAGGCAGAAGCTGAAAAATCCTAATACTGTAGAACCTCATTCATAGCAGAAGCAAAGAACCAAGAACTTGATTCATAATAGAAGTAAAAAAATAGAAACCTACAAAATAAAAATAAAAAAAGGCAAATTGTAAGCTTACTATAGTGGTAAGGGATTTGGCCTCTTTAAGAGTTATAAGTTCAAACCCCACTCAGTATGAGGGGACCGAAACCCGTCATAAAAAAATATGTAAAATCATTGAAAAATAGAAAAATACATAATTAGTATAGAGAAACCTATCAAGTATTAGTAGACAATTATAAACTTCTTTGCTTGTGATAATCAAACCCCTTATTTTTAAGATAAATGATCATGAAAGTGTGAATCATAAAGGCCAACAAATCTTAAAAGGAGTGCACAAAAAAGGTACAATGCGAGCAAAATAAAAACCAAAAGATAAATATTGAATACCTATAGATTTAAATTAAATCCAAAGGACAAGTCCTAAATAGATGTAGATTAAAATGAAAGCCAAATGACAAATCTGAATAGATACAAATTAAAATAGAATCCAAAGGACAAATATTGAATATATGAAGAAAATGGGAGAATAGACACAACCCAAGATCATAAGTTGCCCCTTTTCCAATGAAAGCTTGTTGAAAGATGATTTTGATGCCTTGATGATAACTTGATGCCAACTATGAGTCGCTAAAATATCACTTTCTAATTATAAAAAAAACACTTGTTAGATCCTTAGATGGTGAAAGAGTTGTTATCAAAGCATAAATAAAAACTATCAATGTCAATGCTTAAAAAAAAAAACTACCATTAGAGCTCTTTCTTTCTTTTTCCTTTTTATTTTTTATATTTTTTGAAGGCCTCCCCATCGGGTGGCTTTATAGGGTTTAAATTTCAAGGTTTGGGTTTTCGGGTTTACGGTTTTAAATTTTATGGCTTAGTTTTTAGGATTTAAAATTTTAGGTTTTAGGGTTTAATTAAGGAAAAATAGGAGAGAAAATATGCATTATCACTTTTTGACCATTGGTGGTCAAATATGGATTGGAAAGAGCCATCATTTCTTGATTAGTAGACGTACCATTATATGATGCTTCCGCGTGGTCATGACACTTCTAGTTTTGGGGTAGTTAGATGCATCAATTGTTATACAAGTATAGGCTTATATATACTTGTTAGAGATCAATTTTTGATCCCATTGTAATGGAAGTATTTATTTAAATATTTGTAATAAATATTAATGTCCCAAATATTCCATTACTTTTAGATAAATAAATGCTCTAAATATGGGCATGAAGAAGGTGGATTTTGTTTGGTTGATCAAAAGGATAGTCAATGAGGGTCATGATGGAATGAAGTGGGAAAAATTAGATGTTTACATAAATGAAGTAAAATAAATACATTTGGGTGACCAAAGTGAGATTAATATTGATTCATCGATAGCTTTTGGAAGTGTCCAGATAATTTTTTTGTGATTGAGCCTATGTATAACCTATAATAATGAATTAAAGGACTAATAGGAAGTAGGAGGACAAAGCCAAAATGCTATACACTCATAAATCAAGAGGTTAATAGACACAATTAATCCATATAAAATATTTCACTAGTTACAATATGATATCAATATATAGTGTAGCTCTATTATTTCAAAAATAATTAAAGGATCCTTACAATGGATCCCTTATGTACTATTTATGGCAAGTAATATTAAATCTACTTCTAACTATGGTAAAGTTACCTAAACCTTATTTATATCATCTTTAATCACTAGAAGAAAGATATCTTTATCAAAACCATTACCTTGAAGTTTGCACCACATAATCCACTTACACTCTTTTTTCCATTGATTCACTTGATATCCTAGAAATCACTTATTTGTTGATAATTTATTGGCTTACTCATAATTCACTAGGATGCATGTAGTTTGATTGAATCAACTGATAGGTTGTTGGATTCTAGACTTGTTTATTTTTTTGTAGGCTTTTATTCAGTGGCCTTCTTCTTAAGAAATTAAATTTGACCAACATAACCCTATTGTTTTAACAAACATTAAATTTACTCCAACTCTTAATTGTTAAGAATTGCACTTAATCTATCCTTTCTATATTTGCTTGCATACTAAAAAAGGTAGTAACATAGTACTCTATTCCTACTGACTTGTAAGGATTTCAAAATTGATTATTATTATTTTTTTAAAGCGAAAAACCCCTTGCAGGGCCGCCTTGGTCTGAGAGACCACGAATAGGGGGTTCTACACCGTCAAAGTCACCCGGGAGTCGCACTCGACCCTGCCTCCACCAACATTATCAATTGGATTTTGGATACCCAATTCATATTTTTGGTAAGGTGGAGATTTGAACTTGGGACCTCCCTTGGAGGATTGCCCTCTCCTCTCCAACTCACCTACAACACCTGGGTATTTCAAGATTGATTATTGTTGGGTCCTAGGCTAGCCTTATTTCATTGGGTTTGGAGTCTAATAAAAATTGTGTTAAAATCATAAAATTGAAAAATCATGGATGTACACATCTATTTTATCTTAAGGAAGTCTTTGTAGTGCATTCCATTCATCATTTGAAGGTATACAAATATTCTCCACATCCATCATCAATGTAATTAGGTCATTGTATTCCTCTGTATGGTATTCTTCTATTTTGGGCATATCATTTATTCCTATAAGCAACATCTCTAGAGATGTAATAATGTTAATAATTTGTATTGCTTATGTGAGAGAAGTTTTATCTTACTAAGTGATATTTTTCTTTTCTTCTTCAATCATGCTCACATGTAGGTCATTAGGAATGAAGTTTCTTTGGTCGATGAGGGGATTTTGTAGTCCATTGCTTAGCAATAGGGATATCTATTCTTTCAAATTCTCCACTAAATATTTCAAGCTATTGCATGATGTTTTGAATATTTTTGATATTTTTTGCTGAAGAGGAATGTGCATCAACCAAAATTGCACTCTTTGTTTGCTTAGGATGTCTAGTTGTTGGTATTATTGGTCAAAGACATTAGCATGCACCTCATCATATAAATATGGTTGGACTTTGAGGATAGATCTAATTAGGGATTTCTAATCATTCATTAGGATTTATTTAGTAACTTATGTGTTGCAAGTAGATTTTAGCTTACCCCAATTCATCATGTATTTGGTCCCAAATGGACCTAATAACATCAATAATTGAAACCTAATTTTTTGTTACCTCCATCTCTTTATTAAAAATATTTTTATTTCCTTTAATTATGAAATATTTTCATATTTTTTATTTAACATTTCTAATACTTTCTATTTCTCTGCTTCCAACTAGCTAGCCAGACCTTGTTTGTATTGCTCTAGTTGCTATTTCCTTTGGTACAACTATTATTTTAGATATTTTGATTTTTGTTGGCCCTCACTAACCTATTTATTGAGTTTTTTCTTATTTTTTCTTAAAGGATCTAGTTCCTTCATCTAGGCAATCCTACCATCCTTGCCTTGGGCCTCTACCTTCATCTCCAATGTTACTACTAGTTCCTGATTTTATTTTTTGTAACCTTGCATCTCTTTAATTACTTATATGTAGTTCAAGGACATCACTATATTTGGTTGCTCTATAAATTGCACCAAAATTAAAGGTCCTACCTAATATAAATCTAGAAAATTCAACCTGCTTAGATGGCCAAACATTGTTGTGGTTAATCTTGATATTGAGTTGATATGTCTCTATTAGTAATATCTCTTTCATAATTGTCCACTTGTATTCTTATTGGTATAGGCCCTATTTATGGTGCAAATTCATTGAAAATAATATTTAGTGATCGATACTTTTATTTTGCACAAGTTTTCTTCTATCATGTCCACATTTCTTGGCCCTAATGATGAGATTGTTTGCATAGGTAGATGGGTCATTACTTATGATACCCTAGCTTGGACATCTATCCTTGCTATATTGTATGTTTAGGACTTATGAAATAACTTATATAAATGGAAATTTGTAGGCTTATCTCCATAAAAGAGCTTGGTACATCCATTGCAATCATGGACCTAAAATTAAAATAAAAAAAGGTGAGGAGGTTGGACCACATATATGATGCCATGGGGATGTGGTTTGAGACGAAATGGAGTTATGAATGAGGGATAATTAGGGGTATTCAGTGTAGTTGAGCTTGAGGGTGGAATGAATGGAGGAATAAAAATGTATGAAATGGAAAAATCAAAATAAATGTAGAGGATGATGTCATCAATAGTGAAGTAGTTTAATAAGTATGATGCAAAGAGATGAAAAATTATCAATTTCCTGCTATTAGAGTGGTTACACTTGTTTATGGTGGATTGGGTGCAATTGAATTAGGGATGGTAAGATAAGTAGGATTAGAAGAAATAATCAATCATAGAATATAAATTATATTAAAATAATATGGTGGATAATAAATATATATGATGGTGAGATGATAAACACAAGCTACTTGAAACTTTAGAGTAGTAGCCTCTATGAATTCAACTCCTTTGGTGGGTGTAAGTGTTATCTCTTGTGGAAATTCATTAGTATCCACTAAGACATTGTGTTTCTTCCTAGCTACCTCAATTTTTAATCTATATTTATACCTCTCTTTTAAAACTTGTTCCTACTTCTTCCTATATATGAATTTCTCCATCCACCATCTTTGTCTTAAATGGGCTTGTGGAAGCCTACACTTTAGAAACAATTTTCTATCTCTTCCATTGAATGGTAATCATATGTGCTGTAGACCTATAATATTATAATACAATCAACCTTGGGTTATGTGTGGCCCATGCCAACCCTTATACAATATAATAATATATCCCCAAATATCTATTCCTAGGTACTCTACCAATATGGGAACCTCTTTCATCAATGGTCCCTCTTTGATGTACTTCCTCTAGTCCAATTTTGACTATAGACCTCACTTTAGTGATTGTTCTTAGCTTGGTGAGATTTATGATGAAGAGACATTGAGTTATTATTACACCTATATTTTCCTATACTCTCTAACTTTGGGTTGATGTTTATCCCATATTCTTGATAACGCTTCATCAAAAATCCCCCTCTGGACCTAGTATTAGCCTTTTTACTAGTTTCATACCACATTATTCTATAGGCCATCACCTTTTCCATGATCCACCCATATTTTGAAGAACATGTGTTTATACTGAGAGGGGGGGTGAACAGTATACAATAAAAATTTTTCCCTCTCAATCCAAATAGTAGCATCAACATTAATAAAATAGTAAACATCACACAAAGCATCAAACACATGAGAGACATCATTTTTAATGTGGTTCACCCAATGTGGGATACCTTGATAGAAAAATATTTCTTCTAAGTATTTCTCAAATAATCTGTTGGGAATCCTTTCCAATTACAATATTTATGGACCTCTATCCAAAGCAGATGCTGATCCCCCAAATATAGTTTGTGGATCTCTATCCATAGGAGAACTCCTTCTCTGCTCTGGATGGTGATCATATAGAATACACTACCTCCACTACACTGACTGTGGATCTATCTCCACTTGAAGACTCTTGTCCTCACTCAGAAGACCTATCTTCAATGTCCTGGATGATGGATCTCTATCCACTGGAGTCTCTGTCCTCTCTGCTCTATCACCTCCAAAGCTCTATCTCAATACTGTACTAAAAACAATCCAGTCAGTCTAGCACAACTCTGTTGAGCAAGGTGCAGCGACAATATTGTCATTGTTGTCAACACAGTCAGAAAGATCGGTTGATGCAGTGGACAAGAGCTCAGAGGTTATTCAGAGTATGTACAATGAAGTTAAAAGCTCATGAGGATGTTTTTGATGTTTGGGTGAAGTTGTTACAGGTTGTCCAAGAAGACCAAAGTGGCCCATATGCAAAAGAGAAGCGAAAAAGCAAAGAGGAAAAAGTGTCGCGATATCGCGACATGTTGCATTTTTACGGTCAAAAGAGAAGAGAAAATGCAAGGAGAAAAAGTGTCACGATATCACGACATGTTGCATTTTTGCGGCCAAAAGAGAAGAGAAAATGCAAGGAGAAAAAGTGTCGTGATATCGTGACATGTTGCATTTTCGCGGCTAGAAGAGAAGAGAAAATGCAAGGAGAAAAAGTGTCGCGATATCGCGACATGTTGCATTTTCACGGCCAGAAGAGAAGAGAAAATGCAAGGAGAAAAAGTGTCACGATATCGCGACATGTTGTATTTTTGTGGGCCAAAGGAAAGAGAAAGAGCAAGGAGAAAAAGTGTCATGATATCGCGACATGTTGTATTTTCACGGGCCAAAGCTAAGAGAAAGAGCAAGGAGAAAAAGTGTCATGATATCGTGACATGTTGTATTTTTGAGGGCCAAAGCAAAGAGAAAGAGCAAGGAGAAAAAGTGTCGTGATATCGTGACATGTAGCATTTTTGCGGTCCGATGCAAAGAAGAAGAGAGAGAAAGAAAAAGTGTCGCGATATCGTGACATGTAGCATTTTCACGGTCCAAAGCAAAGAGAAAGAGAGAGAAAGAAAAAGTGTCGTGATATCGCGACATGTCACATTTTCACAACTTGAAAAGGGCAGGAAGGCAGAGAAGCAAAAGTGTCGCGATATCGTGACATGTCGCATTTTCGTGACTCAAAAAGGGCAGGAAGGTAGAGAAGCAAAAGTGTCGCGATATCGCGACATGTCGCATTTTTGCGACTCAAAAAGGCCAGGCAGGCAGAGAAACAAAAGTGTCGCGATATCGTGACATGTCGCATTTTCATGACTCAAGAAGGGCAGGCAAGCAGAGTAACAAAAGTGTCACGATATCGCGACATGTCGCATTTTCGTGACTCGAAAAGGCCAGGCAGGCAGAGAAACAAAAGTGTCACGATATCGCGACATGAATACCAGGATGGTGAAACTGAAGACTACAGAGTGACGTGGACCCATAAGGAATATTTAATGATTTGAAATCATTTAAGATGGTCGTTACACGTGGAAAGAAATGGACGCATGCCCATGTGGAGAAAACGAATAGTCGTGGAAGGAGAAAATGAATAGTCGTTAAAATAGAAAACGAACAGTCATGGAAGGAGAAAATGAATAGTCGTTAAAATAGAAAACGAACAGACATGCAAAGAGAAAAAGAATAGACATGCAAAGAGAAAATGAACAGTCATGAAAGGAGAAGACGAACAGTCATGACCGAGAAGACGAACAATCATGGTAGGAGAATATGGTGTCAATTCGTTGCATGTAACGTGTTTGATGAAATGCCTACTCTATATATACAAAAGGAGTTACATAAAGAAGGCGTTACAATTGACAAGTGGCGCATGAGAATATGAAAGGAGGAGTTACAACTGGAGTTACAAAGAGAAAGGATGGTTATAAAAGGAGTGTTGCTCGGAGAATTTTAGTTGGGGAATTTATTCGATGAAGTGCGCGAGAGGAGCGCGAGAGGAGAGCGAGAGGCGAGCGAGAGGCGAGCGAGAAGGGTGTGTGTTGATTGTGGGAGATGTTGAGTAAGCAATAGACCAGTCAGGGTCTTGTAAAAGTGAAGGCATTTTTATGTCAATCTTCTAGCTTCAAAAAGTCCAAGTTGGTGCTTGGAATCAGGGGTTGGTGCTCCTTCCAGTTGGTGTTGGTAAATCAGGGGTTGGTGCTCCTTTCTATTGGTGCAGATAAATCAGGGGTTGGTGCTCCTTTTTGTTGGTGCAGATAAATCAGGGGTTGGTGCTCCTTCCAGTTGGTGCTGGTAAATCAGGGGTTGGTGCTCCTTCCAGTTGGTGCTGGTAAATCAAGGGTTGGTGCTCCTTTCTATTGGTGCAGATAAATCAGGGGTTGGTGCTCCTTCCAGTTGGTGCTGGTAAATTAGGGGTTGGTGCTCCTTTTTGTTGGTGCAGATAAATCAGGGGTTGGTGCTCCTTCCAGTTGGTGTTGGTAAATCAGGGGTTGGTGCTCCTTTCTATTGGTGCAGATAAATCAGGGGTTGGTGCTCCTTCCAGTGGGTGCTGGTAAATTGATTGTAAAGTTGTTGCTTTGCAAAGGCTGGATTTGGATGGGAGTCCAAACAGTCAATTTTTGAGGAGTAGCCAAATCGGTGAACCTCGGTACATCTTGTGTTGTGTGATGCTCTCTTGTTATATTTGCTTTATTTGGTTTTAAGTTTTCATTGTTTTGGCTTTAAGAGTTGAAGATTTAAGTTTTAAAGAGCTACACTAATTCACCCCCCTCTCAGTGTCATTGTGAGACTAACAATTGGTATCAGAGCCAGTTTCCCTTGTCAGGCTAAATCAGCTAGGGTTGATCTTGGATTAGTACGCAATGGGTAAGAAGAATAGATCCTCCTCCAATAAGGCATCTCAATCAGTTTCAGTTCCTGTGGAAGAGAAAATTGAACTAGAAAAGGTTGAAGAAGTGAATTCTGAAGTATGTGATGAAAACCTTGAGGCTGAAGTATATCTAGAAGGTGAGTTGATCGCTGCACTTGAAGAGTTGAATAAAGAAAGGAAAAAGAACAGAAGACTGTCCAAGAAGTTGGAAGAATATGGGGATAAGATCGAAGATCTCTTCTTACAAATTCATAAAGCCAAGAAAATAGAAGAAGCCTTGAAGTCACACCTGGATGATAAAGTCGATGTATGTAGCAAACGTGAAGAGGAATCTAACAAAGTTTTTAGTGATCTAAAGTTGCAAGTAGAAGAGTCCAAAAGGATTGAAGAAACTCTCAAGTCACAGATCAATGAGAAAGAGATTGTTTGCTGCAAACAAGAAGAGGAGATTGTTTTATTGAGGAAACAACTAGAAGAGGCCAATACAAATCTCAAATTTGAGAAGAGCACAGAGTTGCTAGATAAAATGATAAGGCAACAAAGAAGTCCCATGTGTAAGCTTGGTCTTGGATGTGAAGTTGAACAACCTTCATCTTCTAAATCTACAGAGAAGAAGTCCACTACTGAAGGATCAAAGCAAGAAAATCTTGAAGCTGAATCTTCAAAAGGAAGAAAATCTCAAAGGAGATCTACAACAAAGCAACCACAACAAAAGAGGTTCTATCACTCTCACTTTATTCATAATAATGCTTTTAATGGCTATTGTTTTAGATGCAACCATTATGGTCACAAGGAAATTTATTGTGGATTGAATAATAGATCAAAGAGTTATGTTGGTAGAAATACATCTACTTTTCTGATTGAACACCATATGCAATGTTTCAAATGTAATGGTCATGGGCACATAGCAAGGTTTTGTCCAAGAACTGTTGTATCTAATCTAAGGCAAGACAGTAGATTTCATCAGACGCAAAGAATGCAACACAGACAGGGAAGAAAGCATGTGCATCAAAGAAAGGAAAATAATCATCCATCAAGGATGCACAAGAGACAACCACCCAAGAGAAATGTTCAAGTTCACGAAAAGGTTCAAAATAGGGATGCAGTTGAAAAACTCAAGCCCAAGTTCAAGAAAGCTTGGAGAAAGAAAGAAGAGAGGAAATCATGTCTCCTTGGACTGAAGGAGACTACTCCTCTATTGCACTAAGCAACTCCGGGTAGCACATCCTTAGGGGGAGAAATCTTAAAGTTTTATTTTAATGCTCCTATGTTGTTTGGTTATCTGAGGATGAAAGGCAAGTAGTCAGGGGGAGTTGTCGTATAGTTGTCAAAATGTGTTTCAGTTCATGTAGATGTTTGTGGAGATAGTGTCAAACTGATGTGCTTCAATAGAACAACATGGTGAACAACTAGGTTTTCGATGCAGCAGCTGATAGGCGTTATCTGAGATAGAACATGCAGCACAGGTCGACGTGTCATGGAAGCATAAGCTGGCAGGTGTTGGTTTTGAAGCCTGTAACATTCCCAATCTGCAGATAAAATAGAATTCATGTTGTGAGTGGGAAGGCATGCGTTTCTTAACCAAAAATACAACACATCATTTGGTATAAGAGAGCATTAATTTTCTCTAAAGAAGTAGCAGTTATCAAAGAGATGCCAGAGTCAAAGCAAACAGTGGCACTAGCACCCAGTTGGTCAAGAGTGCCAATTGGCACATGCAAGGCAGAGACATTGAGAGAATAGCGCCCAGGTGGTGAAGCGCCAAGGAGGACAAGATGCCTATGCACCTAAGAAAGTCTTGCATTATTTGAGAAATGTGAGATATTGCCCGAGGATTCCCTTGATCACAACGAGGAGAAATGCTCCCTGGAATCGCGTGAAGAATGTTCACCTAAGACATTGAGTAGCCCTGACATATGCCCTAGCAAGAAGCAGAATACCGAGTGTTGATGACTGCGTGCAGATTGAGGTTCCAACGCTAGATGTAACGGTCCACTGTCAATACCTACGTAGACGATGAAAACATTCATGGCAGCCGTTAGAAACCAGAGACATTGAGCTGCACAACGGATGCGAGGCAAAGTCGTTAGTCACGGAGGAGGTGGCAGTCAAAAGGTTGAAGATATTACGCATAGGCTGCCTGGAGAGTCGATCACTTTTGATTTGGGAGTAACTTTTGCGTAGCTGAAAGTTGAGTGTTGATCATACTATACTAAATAAGTAAAAGCAAGGTACAACAAGAATTCTAATATGATGAGCAGAGATTAGAGTTCTTATCCAAGAAGACTTTATGATAGAAAGAGTACTAGTGGAGGTGCATTCTATCTTGGAGACAGGTTGGTCACGTGGAACAGTAAGAAACAAGAGTCAGTTTCCTTATCCATAATAGAGGCATAATATATTGCAGTGACAACGTGTTGTACGTAGGAGAAAGTTGCGGAAGGTGAGGTTAAGTTGGATTTTGTTCCAACAACAGAGCAAGTAGCGGATATCTTCACAAAATCGTTGCCCAAGGAAGTCTTTGAGTACCTTCACAATAAATTGGGAGTGGTCACGCTTCCCAAGAATTGACTAGCTATCGGGACCACATTCTTAGGGGGAGCATTTGTGTATTTGTTTATCTTTTTGCTCATGTTTGTGATTTTTGCTAAGTGTAATAATTTTTGTCTGAGAATGTTGTGCATGGACTCAGGGGGAGTTTACAATAGCCCTTTTGGTATTGTTGTCAAAGGGGGAGAAGAGTTATAGGAAATTGCACGTGTGTTGCCAACAATTCCAAAGGGGGAGATTGTTGAGCAAGGTGCAGCGACAATATTGTCATTGTTGTCAACACAGTCAGAAAGATCGGTTGATGCAGTGGACAAGAGTTCAGAGGTTATTCAGAGTATGTACAATGAAGTTAAAAGCTCATGAGGATGTTTTTGATGTTTGGGTGAAGTTGTTACAAGTTGTCCAAGAAGACCAAAGTGGCCCATATGCAAAAGAGAAGCAAAAAAGCAAAGAGGAAAAAGTGTCGCGATATCACGACATGTTGCATTTTCATGGTCAAAAGAGAAGAGAAAATGCAAGGAGAAAAAGTGTCGCGATATCGCGACATGTTGCATTTTCATGGCCAAAAGAGAAGAGAAAATGCAAGGAGAAAAAGTGTCGTGATATCGTGACATGTTGCATTTTCGTGGCCAGAAGAGAAGAGAAAATGCAAGGAGAAAAAGTGTCGCGATATCGCGACATGTTGCATTTTCGCGGCCAGAAGAGAAGAGAAAATGCAAGGAGAAAAAGTGTCGCGATATCGTGACATGTTGTATTTTTGTGGGCCAAAGGAAAGAAAAAGAGCAAGGAGAAAAAGTGTCGCGATATCGCGACATGTTGTATTTTCGTGGGCCAAAGCTAAGAGAAAGAGCAAGGAGAAAAAGTGTCGCGATATCGCGACATGTTGTATTTTCGTGGGCCAAAGGAAAGAGAAAGAGCAAGGAGAAAAAGTGTCACGATATCGCGACATGTGCATTTTCATGGGCCGAAGCAAAGAAGAAGAGAGAGAAAGAAAAAGTGTCGTGATATCGCGACATGTAGCATTTTCATGGTCCGAAGCAAAGAGAAGAGAGAGAAAGAAAAAGTGTCACGATATCGCGACATGTCGCATTTTCATGACTTGAAAAGGGTAGGAAGGTAGAGAAGCAAAAGTGTCATGATATCGCGACATGTCGCATTTTCATGACTCGAAAAGGGCAGGAAGGCAGAGAAGCAAAAGTGTCGCGATATCGCGACATGTCGCATTTTCGTGACTCAAAAAGGACAGGAAGGCCGAGAAGCAAAAGTGTCATGATATCGTGACATCGAAAAGGCCAGGCAGGCAGAGTAACAAAAGTGTCGCGATATCGCGACATGTCGCATTTTCGCGACTCAAGAAGGGCAGGTAGGCAGAGTAACAAAAGTGTCGCGATATCATGACATGTCGCATTTTCGCGACTCGAAAAGGCCAGGCAGGTAGAGAAACAAAAGTGTCACGATATCGCGACATGAATACCAGGATGGTGAAACTGAAGACTGCAGAGTGACGTGGACCCATAAGGAATATTTAATGATTTGAAATCATTTAAGATGGTCGTTACACGTGGAAAGAAATGGACGCATGCCCATGTGGAGAAAATGAACAGTCGTGGAAGGAGAAAATGAACAGTCGTTAAAATAGAAAACGAACAGTCATGGAAGGAGAAAATGAACAGTCGTTAAAATAGAAAACAAACAGACATGCAAAGAGAAAAAGAATAGACATGCAAAGAGAAAACAAACAATCATGCAAGGAGAAGACGAACAGTCATGACCGAGAAGATGAACAGTCATGGTAGGAGAATATGGTGTCAATTCGTTGCATGTAACGTGTTTGATGAAATGCCTACTCTATATATACAAAAGGAGTTACATAAAGAAGGTGTTACAATTGACAAGTGGCGCATGAGAATATGAAAGGAGTTACGAATGGAGTTACAAAGAGAAAGGATGGTTATAAAAGGAGTGTTGCTCGAAGAATTTTAGTAGGGATTTTATTTAGTGAAGTGCACGAGAGGAGCGTGAGAAGAGAGAGAGAGGAGAGTGAGAGGTGCGTGACAGGTGAGCGAGAAGGATTTGTGTTTTGTGAATTGTGGGAGATGTTGAGTAAGCAATAGACCAGTCAGGGTCTTGTAAAAGTGAAGGCATTTTTATGTCAATATTCTAGCTTCAAAAAGTCCAAGTTGGTGCTTGGAATCAGGGGTTGGTGCTCCTTTCAGTTGGTGCAGGTAAATCAGGGGTTGGTGCTCCTTTCTATTGGTGCAGATAAATCAGGGGTTGGTGCTCCTTTCTGTTGGTGCAGATAAATTAGGGGTTGGTGCTCCTTCCAGTTGGTGCTGGTAAATCAGGGGTTGGTGCTCCTTCCAGTTGGTGTTGGTAAATCAGGGGTTGGTGCTCCTTTCTGTTGGTGCAGATAAATCAGGGGTTGGTGCTCCTTCCAGTTGGTGCTGGTAAATCAGGGGTTGGTGCTCCTTTCTGTTAGTGCAGATAAATCAGGGGTTGGTGCTCCTTCCAGTTGGTGCTGGTAAATCAGGGGTTGGTGCTCCTTTCTGTTGGTGCAGATAAATCAGGGGTTGGTGCTCCTTCCAATGGGTGCTGGTAAATTGATTGTAAAGTTGTTGCTTTGCAAAGGCTGGATTTGGATGGGAGTCCAAACAGTCATTTTTGAGGAGTAGCCAAATCGGTGAACCTCGATACATCTTGTGTTGTGTGATGCTCTCTTGTTATACTTGCTTTATTTGGTTTTAAGTTTTCATTGTTTTGGCTTTAAGAGTTGAAGATTTAAGTTTTAAAGAGCTACACTGATTCACCCCCCCTCTCAGTGTCATTGTGAGACTAAAAAACTCTGCTCAATCTCTTGCACTAAACACAGTACATTCGGTCTAGCACAAATCTCCTCAATAGGTTCACTTAGAACCTGCACAACTCTGCTCAATAGGTCCAATCAGAGCCTGCCCAAATCTTCTCAACAAGTCCACATAGAACCTATCCAAATCTGCTCAACAGGTCCACATAGAACCTATCCAAATATGCTCAACAAGCTCACACAGAACTTGTCCAAATATGCTCAATAAGTCCACACAAAACTTGATCAAATCTGCTCAACAAGCTCACATAGAACTTGTCCAAATCTGCTCAACACTTTCTCAACTCAATCTCATAGAAGCATAAAGAGAATTGTTAGAGACTCAATATGTTCTATACTCAATGCTCAATCACAACTCAAATAAATCTCATAGAAGCATAAAGAGAATTGTTAGAGACTCAATATGTTCTATACTCAATGCTCAATCTCAACTCAAATCAGAATATAGAATAGTTTGTTTCATGGAACTTGAACAACCACTTCACATCCACTTGACTAGGCTCAACCAACTCTACTCAACCAATCACCTCAAGGAACAACCCTTTCTCACAAACCCTAGTCCAAGCATATATCAACCAACTCAAAATATTTCCAACAATGCTCAACAACAAATCTCACATAACAATGATACTCATGTTCTTTTCTAACTCAAGTTCAAGTTCTTTGCATAACCAATTGGCTTCAACAACAATGCTAATAAAACAAGGCTTAATCACAACTCTCAATTCAGAAAACCTTGAAGCATTAACTCAACCACTTTTGAAAAGGAAACCCTAATCAATTCCTTTTCACTCCAAACTTAATTTTCAATCAAGCCAATCAACCAACTCAATAGAGAAGAATTTTGCCCATACCTTTTTGTTGCCAAGAAGTTGTCCACAAAATCTGCCACACTTCACAAAAACTCTTTTCCAAACTCACATAAGGGTTAGAGGACTTCAATTAAAATCACAATGCAAAATATAACTTTAAATACACCTTTTTACTCCAACTTAATTTTCACATCCACCAAAGTCCTTTTAGAAGAAAACCCTTATCAAAAATAATAATCAACAAGTCTCAAAATAAATCTCAATTAACACTTTACCATAACTCCTTATACCTCCTAAAATATAACTCTCAAAATAATACTTTCCAAATAATAAAGCTCAAATAATTATCAACACTTCACCTTCAAAAATAATCACAACAACCTCTAATTAACAAATTTTATTAAAACATTAATAAACCTTATAACATCCTTATCACTCCAACCTTAGGGCATAACCATAAAATTAATTAACACAAAAAATGTACTTGCCTCAAGGGGATTTGACCCCGCATCTTGCCCTCACCACGAGCGCCTTAGCCATGGCTAAGGTTGCCACATGAGCTACATGCTCGTTCGCAAAGGGGGAAGCACCACGTGCTTCCTCTTTGCGCTTTCCTTGCCCACGTTTAAAAACGTGTGCCTTGGCGCTTCCACAAAAACTCCACCAAAAACTTCTTCGCAAGAATCGAACGCATGACCTCCGTGCTACCAATGCCTTCACGCTTTCCAAGCTGCCACTAGGCCACACTGCCCAATGTGAATTGGGGGTGGTCTCTCTCCACGTTATCCTGTACTCTCCTTTCCAAACGTTTTAACCACGAGCTCATTTTTCGCATGTGCCACTCAATAATCAATCGAGCAAGGATAGATAATAAACAACTTTGGGCATGTATTTATATTGCCCTTCCTCCTTTGTCTAGACGTCGACGCTTTTATTGAAATGCATTACGTCGACGCTTTAAGGCTTCGAAAGCCTTAGTAAACCCAACCTTGGGTTTTAATAAAAATTACTTTTGGACTTTATAAAACCCCTTGCCTTATAAAATATTATAATAAGGATTATAATTATTTTATTTGGGTTTTCACCATGGCAATTTTAATATTATAATAACCACCATTATAATATTAATCCTTTGATACCAAAAAAAAAAAAAATCTTTTGCCTTCTTGTTGGATATCAAATAACCATATTTGTCGCCTTTATTTCCTGCTAAAATTACTGATGACCTCATCTGGTGACATCAATGACAACTTTGACTTAGGGACTCAAAATGTCCAACAATCTCCCCCTTTGTCATTGATGGCAACCCATATCCTTTTTACTGAAACCTGACCTTTCTTTTTCTTCTGCTCCCCCTGGGACATTGCTCCCCCTGGGACAATGCTCTCTCAAATATCAAATCTCTCCCCATATCCAATCTCTCCCCAATACACAAATCACACAAATCTCCCCCTTTGACATCAATGGCAAAGGGTCACCTTTGGGGCTCGGGGCTAAGAATGAGCCTCTTAGCTTAGCCCCTCCCCCACCTCCACATGAGGTGGTTAATTCTGGGGTGGGAGTCTCACTCCCAATTTTCCTCGAAGATACTCAAAAGTTTCCTTTGAGAGTGGCTTAGTGAAAATATCTGCTATCTGTTCCTTTGTAGTGACATACTCCAATATGACCTGTTTATCTATCACCTGTTCTCTCAGAAAATGATACTTAATCGGAATGTGCTTTGTCTTGGAGTGCATTACCAGATTTTTTGAGATACTTATGGCACTCGTATTATCACATAGTATAGGAATGGGCTGATCATGCTTTATCTTGAAGTCTTCTAAAGTTCTCTTCATCCATAACACCTACATGTATTCTGCCTCTGTTGTAGATAGAGATACTGAAACCTGCTTCTTACTTAACCAGGAGACTAGACTTTCTCCAAGAAAGAAAGCTCCTCCACTTGTGCTTTTTCTATCATCAATGTTGTCGGCCCAATCTGCATCTGTATATGTTGTTAGTGTGAAACTGTCACTTTTGGGATACCAAAGCCCAAAATCCATAGTCCCTTTTAGATACCTAAAAATTCTTTTTACTATTGCCACATGTGTTTCCTTAGGTGCTGCTTGAAACCTTGCCACTAATCCCACTGACTGTACTATGTCTGGTCTTGTAGCTGTGACATATAATAAGTTGCCAATCATGGATCTGTATAATCTCTGATCTACCTCTGGAGATTCATCATCCTTACTCAACTTGCACCCTATGACCATAGGAGTACTTACTGGTTTGCAATCTTCTAACCTGAATTTCTTCAACATCTCCTTGATGTACTTGGCTTGAGAGAGAAACACTCCCTTTCATGATTGTGAAATCTGAAGACCAAGAAAGAAGGATAATTCACCAAGCATAGACATCTCAAATTCACTTTGCATATTCTTAGCAAATTCTTTGCACATCTTGTCATTGTTTCCTCCAAAAATTATGTCATCAACATAAACAACCACTATTAGAAGATCATTTCCTTCATTTATGATATACAAGTTACTATCTGCTATTCCTTTCCTGAATCCCTATTCTTGTAGATACTTATCCAATCTTGAGTACCATGCTCTGGGAGCCTGCTTTAAACCATACAATGCTTTTTTCAATCTGCATACCTGATCTGGTGTATCTGCTAGTATGAATCCCTCTGGCTGTTCAATGTAGACCTCTTCTTCTAGAACCCCATTTAGAAATGTTGACTTGACATCCATATGATATACCTTGAAGTTCTTGAAACTTGCGAAAGCTAAAAATATCCTTATAGCTTCAAGTCATGCAACTGGAGCAAAGGTTTCATCAAAATCAATTCCTTCTACTTGTGCATAACCTTTGCATACTAACCTTGCTTTATTTTTGACCACTTGTCCATCTTCATTCAACTTATTTTTGAATACCCATTTTGTGCCAATCACATTTTTGTCCTTTGGTCATGGAACAAGTTCCCAAGTTTTGCTCTTCTCTATCCGATCCAATTCCTCATTCATTGCTTTAACCCAAAATTCATCTTCACTAGCCTGAGTGAAGTCTTTTGGCTCAATCTTAGATAGCAAAGAAAAATTTGCTTGTTGGGATGGTTTTATTATTCTTCTCCTTGTTTGTCTTTCATCTGGATTCCCGATGATCTGATATTTTGGATGGTGTTTCTATACATACCTGGAAGGAGTCTTAGGAAGAAGCCTTTGTGTTTCTTCTTCATCTTTGTTTGATTCCTCACAAAATTCTTCTTGACAACATCCATCTTCTTGGTACATAGTTTGCTGAACTGGTTCTCTGGAATCTATCTTCTCATCAATTGTTACATTCATACTTTCCACCATAGTGCGTGTTCTTTTGTTGAAACATCTGTAAGCCTTGCTCTTAGTAGAATAACCAAGAAAAATTCCCTCATCACATCTTGGATCAAACTTGCCCAAGTTCTGATCTTCCCGTCTTATGTAACATTTGCTTCCAAAGATTCTGAAATGTTTTACAATAGCATGTCTTCCTTTCCAAAGCTCATATGGAGTCTTGTGATGATTTACCCTTAATTGAGCCCTATTAATTATGTATAAATTTGTAGATACTGCTTCTTTCCAAAAACCATCTGATAACTTAGATTCATTTAACATAGCTCTAGCCATGTTTTCAACAATCTTGTTCTTCCTCTCAACTACTCCATTTTGTTGGGGGGTTCTTGTTGCTGAGTACTCTCTCTTGATTCCATGTTGTTCACAAAATTCTACAAACTCATTTGAAGTAAATTCCCCTCCTCTATCGGATCGTAGACACTTAATCCTTTTGCCTATTTCATTTTCAACCAATTCCTTGAATGCTTTAAATTTTTCAAAGGCCTCTGATTTCTCTTTTAGGAAGGTTACCCAAATCATTCTGGAATAATCATCTATAAACAACATGAAGTAACTCTCACCCTGAATACTTTGTGTTCTAGTAGGACCACACAAATCAGTATGTATTAGACTCAATGGCTCAGATGATACATAGCCTTTTGGTTTAAAGGTTGTCCTAGTTTGCTTCCCATGTTGATAGGGTGCACAAATTGTGTTTTGAGGTCTTCTTATTTTGGGTAAATCTCTAACTGCCTATTTATTGCTTATACTGACTATGTTGTCAAAATTCAAATGACCCAATCTTCTATGCCATAACCAACTCTCATTTTCTTGTGATAGAAAGCACTTTTCCCCTTTGATCTCATTGAGCATATATAAGTTGTTTGGGGTCCTTCTTGCATTTGCAATAATTCTTCCAGTTTCTATTTTTCTTATCTCACATCTATCTGGATAGAAGGTGACCATGTATCCTTGATCACAAAGTTGACTTATACTCAGTAGATTGTGTTTTAACCCTTTGACATACAAAACATTTTCTATTTTTGTTTTTCCATTGTCTAGACTTAGAGTTCCTCTCCCAACAATCCTTGCTGATCCATTATCACCAAAACTTATTGATCCTCTATTTGTTTCCTTTAGTACAATGAACTTATCTTTGTCTCCTGTCATGTGACTAGAGCAACCACTATCAAGATACCATTGTTCTTCTTTATCTTGAGCATGAAGGGTTGTTTGTACTAACATAGATCTGGCCCTAACATTCTTTCTTTCATCCTTCCTAGTTGTTGGAATTGTTTTTCTAGACTCAGGAGATATCATTTTACACCATCTAGCCTTGTGCCCAAAATTATTACATTTGTAACATATAACATCATCATCCATGAGAGGTGCAAAGGAATTGAAATTTCTATTGTATCTTGCATGATGAATACAGTGTGCAACTCTATGACCATATTTATTGCAAGAAAAACAATGACCATGGAAGAAATTATGTAACCTATTTGGAAGTCTTGGATTTTGTGAAGAAGTCATCTTCTTCTTGTGATTAACTCTTATCCAGGGTTCTTCTTTGCTTTCTTCCTTTCTGATGTCCTTTGCTTGCTTTTCTTTGTTTGAAGTTTTTGCCTTTTGGAAACTTGATTCCTCTTTCTGCTTCTCATATTCTGTATCTTGTAGTATCTTGGTCCTTTCCAGTTTATTCCTTAGGAGAACAATTTTTGCTTCCAATTTTTCACATTCTGTTTCCCTGGCTTTCAATAGATCTATCATATCTTGCTCAATCTTCTTTCCTTCTTCCACCTTAATCTTGAGTTCTGTGAGATTCTGTATAAGTTCCACTCTTGCTTCTTCATCTTCCTGAATTTGTTCTTTCAAGCTTGAATTTTTCTCTCTAAGTCTTTCCAATTTTCTGAGAGCAGCAAAGAACTCTTCTTTTATATCAAACATAGTCTCTTCTTCACTTTCTGAAGTCATGTGTGCTACCGAAGGATCCTCTTCCAAGCTATTAGACTCTTCATAGAGAGACCCACTCTGATACCAATTGAAGAACATGTGCTTATACTGAGAGGGGGGTGAACAATATACAATAAAAATTTTTCCCTCTCAATCCAAATAGTAGCATCAACATTAATAAAATAGTAAACATCACACAAAGCATCACACACATGAGAGACATCATTTTTAACGTGGTTCACCCAATGTGGGCTACCTCCACAGAAAAAATATTTCTTCTAAATATTTCTCAAATAATATGTTGGGAATCCTTCCCAATTACAATGTTTATGGACCTCTGTCCAAAGGAGATGTTGATCCCCCAAATCTGGTTTGTGGATCTCTATCCATAGGAGAACTCCTTCTCCTCTGCTCTGGATGGTGATCCTCTAGAAGACACTACCTCCACTACACTGACTATGGATCTCTCTCCACTTGAAGACTCTTGTCCTCACTCAGAAGACCTATCCTCAATGTCCTGGCTGATGGATCTCTATCCACTAGAGTCTCTATCCTCTCTACTCTATCACCTCCAAAGCTTTGTCTCAATACTGTACTAAACACAGTCCAATCGGTCTAGCACAACTCTGCTCAATCTCTTGCACTAAACACAGTACATTCGGTCTAGCACAAATATTCTCAATAGGTTCACTTAGAACCTGCACAAATCTACTCAATAGGTCCACTCAGAACCTGCTCAAATATGCTCAACAGGTCCACATAGAACCTATCCAAATCTTCTCAATAGGTCCACACAGAACCTATCCAAATATGCTCAACAAGCTCACACAGAACTTGTCCAAATCTGCTCAACAGGTCCACATAGAACCTGATCAAATATGCTCAACAAGCTCACACAGAACTTGTCCAAATATACTCAATCACTTTCTCAACTCAATCTCATAGAAGCATAAAGAGAATTTTTAGAGACTCAATATGTTCTATACTCAATGTTCAATCACAACTCAAATCAATCTCATAGAAGCATAAAGAGAATTGTTAGAGACTCAATATGTTCTATACTCAATGCTCAATCTCAACTCAAATTAGAATATAGAATAGTTTATTTCATGGAACTTGAACAACCACTTCACATCCACTTGACTAGGCTCAACCAACTCTACTCAACCAATCACCTCAAGGAACAACCCTTTCTCACAAACCCTAGTCCAAGCATATATCAACCAACTCAAAATATTTCCAACAATGCTCAACAACAAATCTCACATAACAATGATACTCATGTTCTTTTCTAACTCAAGTTCAAGTTCTTTGCATAACCAATTGGCTTCAACAACAATGCTAATAAAACAAGGCTTAATCACAACTCTCAATTCAGAAAACCTTGAAGCATTAACTCAACCACTTTTGAAAAGGAAACCCTAATCAATTCCTTTTCACTCCAAACTTAATTTTCAATCAAGCCAATCAACCAACTCAATAGAGAAGAATTTTGCCCATACCTTTTTGTTGCCAAGAAGTTGTCCACAAAATCTGCCACACTTCACAAAAACTCTTTTCCAAACTCACATAAGGGTTAGAGGACTTCAATTAAAATCACAATGCAAAATATAACTTTAAATACACCTTTTTACTCCAACTTAATTTTCACATCCACCAAAGTCCTTTTAGAAGAAAACCCTTATCAAAAATAATAATCAACAAGTCTCAAAATAAATCTCAATTAACACTTTACCATAACTCCTTATACCTCCTAAAATATAACTCTCAAAATAATACTTTCCAAATAATAAAGCTCAAATAATTATCAACACTTCACCTTCAGAAATAATCACAACAACCTCTAATTAACAAATTTTATTAAAACATTAATAAACCTTATAACATCCTTATCACTCCAACCTTAGGGCATAACCATAAAATTAATTAACACAAAAAAATGTACTTGCCTCAAGGGGATTTGACCCCGCATCTTGCCCTCACCATGAGTGCCTTAGCCATGGCTAAGGTTGCCACATGAGCTACACGCTCATTCGCAAAGGGGGAAGCACCACATGCTTCCTCTTTGCGCTTTCCTTGCCCACATTTAAAAACATGTGCCTTGGCGCTTCCACAAAAACTCCACCAAAAACTTCTTCGCAAGAATCGAACGCATGACCTCCATGCTACCAATGCCTTCATGCTTTCCAAGCTACCACTAGGCCACACTACCCAATGCGAATTGGGGGTGGTCTCTCTCCATGTTATCCTGTACTCTCCTTTCCAAACGTTTTAACCACGAGCTCATTTTTTGCATGTGCCACTCAATAATCAATCGAGCAAGGATAGATAATAAACAACTTTGGGCATGTATTTATATTGCCCTTCCTCCTTTGTCTAGACGTCGACGCTTTTATTGAAATGCATTACGTCGACGCTTTAAGGCTTCGAAAGCCTTAGTAAACCCAACCTTGGGTTTTAATAAAAATTACTTTTGGACTTTATAAAACCCCTTGCCTTATAAAATATTATAATAAGGATTATAATTATTTTATTTGGGTTTTCACCATGGCAATTTTAATATTATAATAACCACCATTATAATATTAATCCTTCGATCTTTTGCCTTCTTGCTGGATATCAAATAACCATCTTTGTCGCCTTTATTTCCTGCTAAAATTACTGATGACCTCATTTGGTGACATCAATGACAACTTTGACTTAGGGACTCAAAATGTCCAACATATTTGGTTAGAGATGTTTTATTTTGATGATTTATGTGCTCATTAAGTTCATAACCCTCTTTGATATCCAAGGTTTTTCTCTCCATGTAAACCTATAGAAGTAGATCCAAAAAAAAAATATTTTTTTAGACATGTATACCTACTTTGCCAAGCCTAGTAAGAGCTCAATATTGATATAACATCTTCTTTATCCAAGTTGTGTTCTAATTTTATGCCTAGACTATATTCTTATACAAAAATGGTGAGACATTTCTTTCGAAAAAGGTACAAAAAAAATTAGCATCATGGTCATAAGTCCACCTATCATACAACTTATTTTGACCAATAATTTTTTTTGATAAGTAGAAGTTTATATACAAGAGGGGTTTTTAAAGGATCCCAAAACCTTATTACAAAAGGTGCCGAAGCACTACCATGATAGAAGAGACTACAAAACTAAAACATAACATAAACAGGTTGAACATAAACCTCTACCAAAAATCCTAGACATGTCCGGGGAGCCGGGAACCCAGATTAAAAATTATAGCTCTAAACACCTGAGATAGGATAGAATACCATTGTAGAGACAAACTTGTACAAACAAAAAGGGTGCCCTTGGATAGGGGGACGCATTGGACTAGGGGCCATCAGTATCACTGGCCATCCCTGTCAGACCCTGAACCCAGCCTATGATGAAGCTGCTTAAAGATGCACACTGAGGAGGATGTAGCATTGGCCACAGAAGTAATGGAATTGATTGCCATATCCATGAGAAGCTTGGTGGGGAAGGATTCGAGGTCACCCTTAGAATCTGATATGACCTTTGGGGTAGTCTTCTACTTATGTTTTGGCTTTTTGATCCACACTAAAACTCTGGAACTGCTAGGAACACTAGAACCACCAGGGGCACTAGGACTGCTCGATGCACTAGGGCCATTGGGAACGCTGGGATCATCAAGACCACTAGGACTGCCAAGGGATCTGTTGGACACCCTCCGCTTCCTGGAAGGGTTATATTTTTTGATTTTGAGAGTGTCTTGTAGATGTGTCAAGGTTGTCATCCCTATCCTTGGAATCCTCAAGGGTGTTAGTATTACAATGACACTGAGAGGTGGGGTGAATCAATGTAGCTCTATAAACTTAAATTTATAGCTCTTAAAAAAGCAACAATTAAAACTTATTACTAGATACAACAAGTATGACAAAAGAGCATCACACAACAAAAGATTTAACGAGGTTCACCAATGTGGCTACTCCTCAAAAATTGACTGCTTGGACTACCATCCAAATCCAGCCTTTGCAAAGCAACAAATTTACAATCAATTTACCAACACCCACTGGAAGGAGCACCAACCCCTAATTTATCTACACCAACAGAAAGGAGCACCAACCCCCGATTTACCAGCACCAACTGGAAGGAGCACCAACCCCCGATTTAACAGAACCAACTGGAAGGAGCACCAACCCCTGATTTACCAACACCAACTGGAAGGAGCACCAACCCCTGATGCCAAGCACTAACTTGGACTTCAATTCTAAAACTAGAAGTTTGATAGTAAGATACCTTTGCTTTTACAAGACCCTAACTGGTCTTCTTCACCTTTGCGTTATCTATGCACTCTGATCTCTCTATGCAATCACTTCACACACTCTGCTTCGTTACAGTCGAACT
Organism: Wollemia nobilis; assembly: GCA_028583015.1. NCBI lineage: Eukaryota > Viridiplantae > Streptophyta > Pinopsida > Araucariales > Araucariaceae > Wollemia > Wollemia nobilis. The sequence continues at coordinate 1,265,950 of JAQPPZ010016822.1, forward strand.
TCACGATCGTCTTCTTCCTTTTGCACACCCTACTCTCTTTGCAAATTTCACACTTAGCACAATTCGGCACGACTTGCTCTCTGCACACAACGACCGTATTTCACACACCTTTGACGATCTCATCAGTTATCCAAAAAGCCCTCCTTCTATAACAATATTTTTTATGATGAAAACCCTAATCTTAGTCGGCTGTAAATCCTAATCTTAGTCGAATTTCATAACAACTGTAAACCCTAATTTTAGTCGGTTGTCATTGGTCTTCGTCGGCTTCAACTCAACCGCAAAAATACAACATGTCACGATATCGTGACACTTTCACCTCCATAGGCTTTCTCTATTCTTTTGTCGTGAAAATGCGACATGTCACGATATCGTGACACTTTTGTTACTCTGCCTGCTTGCCCTTCTTGAGTCATGAAAATGCAACATGTCATGATATTGCGACACTTTTGTTACTTTGCTTGCCTGCCCTTCTTGAGTCGTGAAAATGCAACATGTAGCAATATTGCGACACTTTTGTTACTCTGTCTGCCTGCCCTTCTTGAGTCACGAAAATACGACATGTCGCGATATCGTGACACTTTTGCTTCTCTGCATTCCTATCATTTTTGAGTCACAAAAATGCGCATGTCGCGAAATCACGACACTTCTACTTTCGAAGTCTTGCTTTCTACTTTTGTCGCAAAATCGTGACAGTTCTACTTTCGTACGTTTCCTCTCTTTCTTTTTTCGCAAAAATGCGACATGTCTCGAAATCATGACACTTTTCCAACTTACTTTCTATCTCTTATTTTAGTCACGAAAATGCAACATGTCGCGAAATCGTGACACTTTTTCAACTTAATTTCTCTCTCCTGTTTTAGTTGTGAAAATGCGACATGTCGCGAAATCGTGACACTTTTCTTACTTGTTCTCTTTCTTCGAACTTGTGGCAAAATTGCGACACTTTTTCCTACTTTCTCTTTCTCTTCCAACATGTCGTGAAATTGTGACAGTTTTTCCACTTGCCTTTTTCTCTTCCAACATGTCGCGAAATCGCGACAATTTTTCTTGCTTTTTCTCTCTCTTCCAACATGTCATGAAATCGCGACACTTTTCTTACTTGTTCTCTTTCTTCGAACTTGTCGCGAAATTGTGACACTTTTTCTTGCTTTCTCTTTCTCTTCCAACATGTCGCGAAATCACGACAGTTTTTCCACTTGCCTTTTTCTCTTCCAACATGTCGTGAAATCGCGATAGTTTTTCTTGCTTTTTCTCTCTCTTCCAACATGTCGCGAAATCGTGACACTTTTTCTCCTTGCTATTTTTCTTAGCTTTGGCCCGCGAAAATACAACATGTCGTGAAATCACGACACTTTTTCTCCTTGCTCTTTTTCTTAGCTTTGGCCCGCAAATCCAACATGTCGCGAAATCGCGACACTTTTTCTCCTTGCATTTTCTCCTCTCTTTTGCCACATGCAACATGTCGCGATATCGCGACACTTTTCTTTCTTTGCTTTTTCTCTTCTCTTTTGCATATGGGCCACTTCGGTCTTCTTGGAAAACCGTAAAACTTCACCCAAACATCAGAACATCCTTATAACCTTTGAACTCGCACTTGTACATACTCGAATAACCTTTGAACTTCCTGTCCATTGCATCAACCGATCTTTCGATCTGTGTTGACAACAATGACAATACTGTCGTCGCACCTTGCTCAACAATATCCCCCTTTGGAATTGTTGGCAACACACGGGCAATATCCCGTAACTCTTCTCCCCCTTTGACAATAATACCAAATGGCTACTGTAAACTCCCCCGAGTCCATGCACAACATTCTCGAGAAAAAATTATTACACTTAGCAAAAATCACAAACATGAGCAAAAAGATAATCAAATACACAAATGCTCCCCCTGAGAATGTGATCCCGATAGCTAGTCAATTCTTGGGAAGTGTGACCACTCCCAATTTATTGCGAAGGTACTCAAAGACTTCCTTGGGCAACGGTTTTGTGAAGATATCCACTACTTGCTCTGTTGTTGGAACAAAATCCAACTTAACCTCACCTTCCACAAATTTCTCCTGCGTACAACATGCTATCGCTACAATATATTCTACCTTTGCTATGGATAAGGAAACTGGCTCTTGTTTCTTATTGTTCCATGCGACCAACCTGTCTCCAAGATAGAACGCACCTCCACTGGTACTCTTTCTATCATCTACACATCCTTGCTCAACTTGCAACCTGTCATCATGGGAGTGCTAACTGGCTTACAATCCTCCATTGTGAACTTTTTAGCATAGTTTGATCAACACGCAACTCTCAGCTATGCAAAAGTTACTCTCAAATAAAAAATGATCGACTCTCCAGGCAGCCTATGCATAATTTCTTCAACCTTTTGACTGCCATCTCCTGCATGACTGATGACTTTGCCTCGCATCAGTTGTGCAGCTCAATGTCTTTGTTTTCTAATGGCTATCATGAATGTTTTCATCACCTTTGTAGGTATTGATAGTGGACCATTACATATAGCATTGGAACCTCAATCTATGCGTAGTCATCAACACTCGGTATTCTGCTTCTTGCTAGGGCATATGTCAGGGCTACTCAATGTCTTAGGCGAACATTCTTCACGTGATTCTAGGGAGCATTTCTCCTCGCTGTGATCAAGGGAATCCTCGAGCAATATCTCGCATTTCTCAAATAATGCAAGACTATCTTAGGTGCATAGGCATCTTGTCCTCCTTGGCGCTTCACCACCTGGATGCTATTCTCTCAACGTCTCTGCCTTGCATGTGCCAATTGGCACTCTTGACCAACTGGGTGCTAGTGCCACTGTTTGCTTTGACTCTGGCATCTCTTTGATAACGACTACTTCTTTAGAGAAAAGTAATGCTCTCTTATTACCTCCACAAACAACTACATGAACTGAAACACACTTTGACAACTTATACGACAACTCCCCCTGACTACTTGCCTTTCATCCTCAGCTAACCAAACAACATAGGAGCATTAAAATAAAACTTTAAGATTGCTCCCCTTGAGGATGTGCTACCTGGAGTTGCTTAGTGCAATAGAGGAGTAGTCTCCTTCAGTCCAAGGAGACATGATTTCCTTTCTTATTTCTTTCTCCACTCTGGTTTGATTACAGTTTTGGGCTCTTGTTTTGACTTTTCTTTTTTAGTAGCTTGTGCATGTTTTTCGAGAAATATTCTATTTTGTCTCATTCCATTTGGTTGAAATTTTCTTCCCTGAAATTGATTTGATGCAAATGTACTTTGACAATTTCTTGTAGTGTGCCCAAAATTATGATAGTTATAACATTCTACTGTATAATTCATCAGAGGAGAAAAAGCATTTCTATTGGTGAAATTCCTTGGTCTTACATTATATTTGCAGTCTGAGATTTTATGTCCATAGCCATTGCATTTAAAATAGAAACCAGAAAAGGGATAATTGAACCTGGGTGATGGTCTTTGCCATGTTGTCGTAGGAGCCATAGGTCTTCTTCTTCTTTGATGTGTGACATTGGTGAATCCATCATTGTCAATTCTCCTTTCGTGCCTGGCATTATTGCTTTCTTTTGCATGAGACATTTTTCCTTGATCAACCTGTTTCTTATCTTCATTCTTTATGGATTCTACATTTCTGGACTTTGATCCATTTGATGATTCTCCTTCGACGAAACCCAGACCAAATTTTATGCCTGCAGGCCTTTGGTCATTTATAATCTTATCCAGCTTCATAGAACTTTCTTCGTGTTTGTGATAGCAACTAATTTTGTGATTCATCTCTTCTATCTGCATCCGTAAACCAACATTCTCTTCTTCTAGTTTGCAGCAATAATCTATTTTCATGGTAATTTGTACTTCAAGATCTTCAGATATTTTCTTGTATTCTTCTATCTGTACTTTTAGATTGATTATGATTTCGTTTGCATCCTCAAGATTTTTTGAAATTTTCTTATTCTTTTTCCTCTCTATTTTCCACTCTTCAAGTGCAGAGATCAACTCACCTTCTAGATCTACTTCAGCCTCAGGGTTTTCACCATATACTTCAGAGTTCACTCCTTCCTTTTTTGATTTTACTTCTTCGAATGCCATGAAAAGAGCTTCACCTGTTTCCTCTTCAGAATCCTCACTGGAGCTGTCTTCTGATGAACTGGCATTCTTGGAGATGAAACTTTTCTTCTTGAAGTTGCCTTTTCTGAAATTCGTTTTCTTCTTCCAGTCACTTCTTTCTTGGTGCGATCCTTCATCATTTTTGTTCTTCTCATTAAGTGGACATTTAGTCACAAAATGCCCAACGCCTCCACAATTGAAACATTTAAATGGTAGCTTTCCTCTGTATTTTCCTTTTTCCCTTTTTAGTTTTCTAAAAAAGTTTGCTTCCATTTCATCTGATGTCTCTTCTTCCTTGGACTCTTATTTTACGTTTTTATTTTTAAGGGCTTTAAAAGATGCTTCTCTTTACATGGGTTTAGATCTTCCTATCTTCATCTCATATGCGGTCAAAGAACCATACATCTCATCTATACTAAAATAATTTAGATTTTTAGCTTCTTCTATTGCTGAGACTTTAGAATAAAACCTTTGAGGAAGAGATCTTAATACCTTTTTCACGACGGCAGAGTCTTCGATATCCTCGTCGAGTCCTTTGATCGCATTAATGATTCCATTAACTCTCAACATATATGCCTCAATGTTTTCATCGTCATTCATATTTAATGCTTCGAACTGAGCTCGATGTGTCTGTAACTTGGCCTCCTTGATCTTATCATCTCCTTCATGAATACTCCTTAGTTTGTCCCATATTTATTTTGCCATTTTACAGCTCATGATCTTTACTAGTTCACTGTCTGCTAATCCGCACATGATAGCATTCTTTGCTTTTGAGTTATTTTCAAATAGTTTCTTTTCGTCAGCCTATTTTGGAGGAGTGATGGGTATTGTGTATCCACTAACTACTGAATCCTAGATGTCGTATCCCAAAGCACAGAGATATGTCTGCATCCTGATTCTCCAAAACGTGTAATTAGATCTATCAAACAATGGTGCTTTGTTTGATGAGAAGCCTTCACCACCTGCCATTGTGTTACTTCCAAGATCACCCTAGCCGGTTAAGCTTGTACAAGAACTTAGCTCTGATACCAATTGTTAGTCTTACAATGACACTGAGAGGGGGGTGAATCAGTGTAGCTCTATAAACTTAAATTTACAACTCTTAATACCGCAATAATTAAAACTTATTACTAGATACAACAAGTATAACAAAAGAGCATCACACAACACAAGATTTAACGAGGTTCACCAATGTGGCTACTCCTCAAAAATTGACTGCTTGGACTACCATCCAAATCTAGCCTTTGCAAAGCAACAACTTTACAATCAATTTACCAGCACCCACTGGAAGGAGCACCAACCCCTGATTTATCTACACTAACAGAAAGGAGCACCAACCCCTGATTTACCAGCACCAACTGGAAGGAGCACCAACCCCTGATTTACCAGCACCAACTGGAAGGAGCACCAACCCCTGATTTACCAGCACCAACTGGAAGGAGCACCAACCCCTAATGCCAAGCACCAACTTGGACTTCAATTTTGAAACTAGAAGTTTGATAGTAAGATACCTTTGCTTTTGCAAGACCCTGACTGGTCTTCTTCACCTTTGCATTCTCTGTGCACTCTGCTCTCTCTGTGCAATCACTTCACACACTCTGCTTCGTTACAGTTGAACTTCACGATCGTCTTCTCCCTTTTGCGCACTCTGCTCTCTTTGCAAATTTTGCACTTAGCACGATTCGACATGACTTGCTCTCTACGTACAATGACCGTATTTCACACACCTTCGACCATCTCATCAATTCTCCAAACAACCCTCCTTTTATAACAATATTTTTTATGATGAAAACCCTAATCTTAGTCGGCTTTCATAACAACTGTAAACCCTAATTTTAGTTGGTTGTCATCGGTCTTCGTCGGCTTCAACTCAACCATGAAAATACATGTCACGATATCGTGACACTTTTGCCTTTGTATGCTTTCTCTATTCTTTTGTCACGAAAATGTGACATGTCGTGAAATCGTGATACTTTTCTTACTTGTTCTCTTTCTTCGAACTTGTCACAAAATCGTGACACTTTTTCCTGCTTTCTCTTTCTCTTCCAACATGTCGTGAAATCGTGACAATTTTTCCACTTGCCTTTTTCTCTTCCAACATGTCGCGAAATCGCGACAGTTTTTCCTGCTTTTTCTCTCTCTTCCAACATGTCGCAAAATCGCGACACTTTTCATACTTGTTCTCTTTCTTCGAACTTGTCGCAAAATCGTGACACTTTTTCCTGCTTTCTCTTTCTCTTCCAACATGTCACGAAATCACGATAGTTTTTCCACTTGCCTTTTTCTCTTCCAACATGTCATGAAATCACAACAATTTTTCTTGCTTTTTCTCTCTCTTCCAACATGTCGCGAAATCGTGACACTTTTTCTCCTTGCTTTTTTTCTTAGCTTTGGCCCGCGAAAATACAACATGTCGTGATATTGCGACACTTTTTCTCCTTGCTCTTTTTCTTGGCTTTGGCCCACGAAAATACATGTCGCGATATCGCGACACTTTTTCTCCTTGCATTTTCTCTTCTCTTTTGGCCGCGAAAATGCAACATGTCACAATATCGCGACACTTTTTCCTCTTTCCATTTTCTCTTTCTTTTGGCCATGAAAATGCAACATGTCGCGATATCGCGACACTTTTTCTTCTTTGTTTTTTCGCTTCTCTTTTGGATGTGGGCCACTTAGGTCTTCTTGGACAACCTGTAACAACTTCACCCAAATATCAAGAACATCCTTATAAGAATTTAACTACACTGTACATACTCTGAATAACCTCTGAACTCCTATCCACTGCATCAACCGATCTTTCTGACTGTGTTGACAACAATGAAAATACTGTTGCTGCACCTTGCTCAACAATCTCCCCCTTTGGAATTGTTGGCAACACACGTGCAATTTCCTGTAACTCTTGAATCCTCAGGGGAGGTTAGGGAGTCGAGGGGAGGGGACGTAGAGAGGGGGATAATTTGCTGGGCAGGGGGACGATTAGCAAGCACATGACGGTAGATGATAGCCATGAGCCCTTGGTGGATAGTCTTGAGTTGAGTTTTCTTGGATTTTTTAGTTGCAATGGTTAGCGAGTACAAAAGATATCTAGGGGTGCAAAGCTGAGTGGACTCATGGAGGTGGTTTACAAAGCTTAGGTGAAAACTGTAGAAGGGTTGTTCCGGGTCATCGTAGGTGATAAACTGCATGATAGGGACAATGAACTCATTGTAAGGTTTGGGCAAAGAAGATCTGTAGAGGGATAATTTATCCCAACCATAACCTCTGGCTTGGTCAAGAAATTGCTTGGGTTCCTCCTCCCAGTTATGTTTGTCCCTCTTGATAATTTAATCGTCTCTTCATCGAGGTGGTGATGTGGGGTTGGATCATCATGACGACTAAGTTGTACGGGCATAGGGTACAACTTGGCACAAAATATGAGGTTGGCATGGTAAATTGAAAACATGCTTGGAGCCAACCGGGAGTCAAGGGCAGGGGTGAGGTGGCAACTGAAGAGTGGCTCATAAAAAAAAAGCTCACTGGGGAAGTCCGCACTGAGGTCGGAGGGACACGTGAAGCCAGGAGAGAGCTTGGAGGATAAGTCAATGGGGCCCGTGGAGGGGAGCCTCTAAGATTCAACATGGAAGATGTCTACATCTTGGCAGGAGGAATTTTCTTGGGAAGTCACCACTGATAGGTCTACAAGGAAATCATCTCTCTAGATTTACATCCCTGATGACGAGGCCACTGAGTTGGCCATGGAGTCCGCCAACTTGTTATATTTCTTGTAGATGTAAGAAATGGATGATTGTGGGAAGCATTGGAGAATGGAACGAGATTATTTAATGATGTTGGTGATTCTCCACGATGGATCCCTTTGCTTGGTCATGAAATTTATGGTGTTCAGAGAATCCCCCTCGACGATCATATTTCTAGGGTCTTCCTGGAGGATTGCCAACCCATGAAGGAGTGTTGAAACTTCCACAAAATTGTTGGTTTGGGTTCCGAGGAAATCCAAGTAGGCAAGGATCAGGTTTCCCTCATGATTACGGATGAGCCTGCCAGCTCCTAAGGGTCCAAGATTGCCTTTAGAAGCCCTATAAAAATTTAACTTGATCCATATGGGAGGGGGGGCCATCCACCTGACTAAGGCTCTAATATTGGAGGAAGGGTGGGGTTCTAGAGAATGGGCCTGGATGCTGAGGTGGTCAAGGAGGGAAAGCTTGCTCAACTGTAGGGGAAAGTGGGGCGGGGGAAGGAGGTGGACATTCTCTAAGGCATAAGTAAGAGCTCTATTGGCCACCACAAGGGGATCCTTGGGTAGGGAGGAGAAAGCTCTACTATTGCACTCCAACCATAACTTCCAGATCAAGTGGGGAATGCAGAAGACCCAGAGGGAATAGAGGGTGGGATGGGAGAAGGGATTAGGCCACTGGGAAAAGAGGTCATAGATGGAATTGGGAGGGACCCACGGGATGGAGAAGGGGTGGAGAAGGTGGCCTAGGGTATCAAAGAAGAAGGAGCAGCTCAGGAATAAATGATTTGTTGATTTCCAATTGAAGCAACAGAGGTAGTAACAATTTGGGATTGGGAATCCTCTCTTGGCTAAATTTTTGATGGTGAGGATTTTATTTTGGATGGCCGTCCAAGCAAAGAAACTAATTTTGGGGATTAACTTTTGTAGACACCTAAAATGCGTCATTTCAAGGACGACTACTCATATTGACATGATACAAGACCATATGGATGATCTTGGACAAACTCCAAGATAGAACAGTGGTTTTAACCACTCAATTTAGGCATTTTTTCCTAAGCAGTCTGAACCACAGCCCAGACCTACGGTCTCTAGTCTAAACCATGGTTGACACCTTTAGTTTGTAGTCTAGACCGCAACTGTGACCTGCGATCTTAACTAAAGTTCAGTTAGGCCTTCCATCTGAGCCAAATCGATTGGAATGACCAAAAGATCTAGAAGGAGGTAGTTGAAGGATGGAAGATTATAGAGGCTTCCATCCCAACTGTCCTAACCAACCTTCTTGGTCTTGGCTTCTCCATGAAGCCACCCCTAGACCTAGGGGCATGCTATAAATACCTCCTCCAAATGGGGAGAAAAAGAGAGCAAGCATTGGATATTTGAGCAGCGAAGCCCTGGCGAATTGTACACTCAAACTGAGTATACTAAGAGATAGAGCTATTGCACTTAATCCCCAACCCTTTTGCCACCATTCATGATGAATTGCATTATGGATGCCCTAGGTGCTTAGGAGGATCAAGAAACGCAAATTTGAGGAAACGAAGGCCCTTCACATTGAATTGATAGCCAAATCAGTCTGAGGACACTGAAGGCGACCCTCGAACATCAATTTGGACAAGGAGATTGAGCCCACTACCCCTAATTTTGAGGGTAAACTTATCAGAGGTCAAACCACGATTGTCAACCGTGGTTCATAGTGCAGACCGCCCACCAGATCTGTGGTTTGCAATAGGTGACAAATCACCTTATTATTTTCTTTTTTGTCTGGCTAGTTAGGTTAGATTAGTAATCTAGTTGATTTAATAGCATTTTAGAAGACTTATGACTGTAGAGCTAGGCTGCTTTCTTTATTTATGTTTATGCTTCATTTTCTATATTTGATCCATGCATAGTGTAGATGCTATTTTACTTTATGCTATTACATGAATCTTTATTCACTTTGCATAGTTTAACAACTTTCTTTCTGCTTTCTTGATTATGCAGGTTAACGATGTCATTATGCATTTTACCTAAAAAGGCCTCATCATGAGAGGTTGCCTATCTTTTTGACATTCTTGTTGTTTTTTGACCACATGGAACAGTTCCAAAGGAGAGATAAAGCATCCAATCCCTTCCCCATTGCGAAGAAGAGGGTCATCGACACCTTAGAGCAGTTCGTGTCACCCTAAGGGGCATGTTGATCACACCTACCCTTGATAGGGATTAAACACTATTGTAATTCATGTATAAAATGGGTATCCCTAAGAGGGATGAATATGTAATTTGACTTCATTAAAATTAATAAAGGATTCCTTGTATTCACGTTATTTCTTGTTATCAAATTATGCATGCCTATTTGTGTATTTTTCTTCGATTGCGATAGTTAGATCGGGTGTGAGCCTTTTTGGTGGTTACAGATGGCGATCACGATGAAACTCCGCATTTCTAGCCCCTGAGTGCTAACATTTTTATTTGTTTTATCTCAGGTGCTAACCACAGCTAACAACTGCAATTATTTTTTGGCCTGTGGATGTCACCTACGGTTTACACTACAGTCCGCAGACCAGAGCTACGGTTTAAAGTAGAAGTAGCAGACATCAGAGAAACCACTTGGCAGTAAATCAAGAGTTGCGGTAGGTTCTATTTTCATTATCTGTTCTGCATTTTCTCCTCTGTATTTTTATGGTTAGTGGAAAATCGATGGAAAATTAGGTACATTAAAGGAAAAGGATCAATGAATAAGTCCTAATTTGCTTTTGCATTCTTTCCATTAGAAAGCCATTGCTAGGAACAACAGACCTTTGATTGTAGTCCGCCCTACAATACAGTGACCTTGATAAAATTGTATGGTCGTTTGCATGCGTGAGGTCCAATTAGAGGCCATTTCATCATAATTGCATTGTCATAACATCATGTAGGGCATAACATGCATACCTTTGTGAATTTGAAACGTTCCTTCTTATGCATATCATGTAGGAATGATCATATGAATGCTCTTTAATGCATTTATTTTTATGCAAAGTAAAACGAACCACACACACCACGTTTCATTTTAAACATCAGTGGCATTGGGCTCTCACATCCAACCCATTTGATTAAGACCAATAGTGGATGTCATTACCACTTGTTTGGCTCATTTGAAATTGTATTATTGGGACCTGCTTGTTGCCAAGGCTGACCCAAGAACTGTCCTATCTGTGCAAAATAACATGCACTCATCTTCGAAAGGGTGTATCACTATGCATGGTGTGTTGGGTGAGGGTTGGTAGTACCTATGATAATTCTTTGAGGATGGAATTCATTACCATATTCGGCTTGTGTGAGTATATAGATGAAAGCCAATTAAACTGAGAATAAAATCCAATGATTTTGCAAAACACACGAGAGTTTCTCATACTGATACAAAACATTTTGAAACAACATCAAATAGTTTAGGGCGCATTTAAAAATTTAAAAATAAGATAAGCATCATTGTATACCTTGTTTGATAATAAAATATACATCTAGACATTAGGTACACTATGGTGGATACACGGGGTGGTCAACAAAGGCGCAAGCCTGAGGCCGATGACCAAGTCCCAACTGATTCACAATTACACGTGTCTAGTCCTCAACCACATGAGTAAACCAAACTACCTTCGCTGAGTATTAGAGGAGATAAATCGACATGAGGGAATCCCATTGAGCATACCCCTGATAGAGTAGCATCAGTGCATACTATTAGACATAGATTAGAGCATGGGGCTTCTCAGCCTAAGGGTGCTCCACTCGAAAGCCATTATCGAGACCATAGTGCATGTGCATCCATGGGATCGACCAAAGAGTATGTCGTGTAGGGGACCAGATTGGTACCCATCCACACTAAGTATACAGGGTGTACTATACCCCCACCTTCTGAGTATATAAGGAATAGAGGTCCATACATTCATGTGCAAGTAGACAGGCTCCTTGCTAAGCGCAAGTCTACCCATACTCCCACGCATACTATAGCACACAAGATCACCATCGATATGTCAAATGTGGGAGCTAATGGAACACCACCCCATGAGAGGTGGAGGTCTAGATAGCTAGATGGTCTAGGTAGTATGCTAGAGTAGCTAGGCTATAAGCCTTCGAATCTGCCCACTCATGCTCTAAGTGAGCATAGTGGGAGCACCATTAGAACTACTAGAGAGCATGGAGAGGCTTCTAAGCGCCCTCATGTCTCACATCCACCATCCACGCATGGTGGCATGCAACATAGGACATAACACGATGTTGATGTCATCTTCATAGATAGAGGCAAAAGCACATCACATCAGTCCAATGGGTACATAACCCACAAGGTAGCTCATACAGAGCAAGCATATCAAAGGCCTCCGATGGCTGACCAGGTCAAAATATCATATTGACTAGCCTTTGAGTAAAAATGCCAACTCCTCCAAGATCAATTGGAGGATGCTCGCCTAGAGAGGTAGTGCATCGAAGATGAAGATCTTCAAGTGCAAAGGCTTACTAGACAAAGGTTGTATGAGCAGCACTTGCGTGAGGAGCGCATCCTCATCTAGAAGGAGTGTGTAGAGTAGGAAGATAGGTTGGCTAGGGCCGGTCTATATTCCCAAGATGAGCGTAGAGAACAAGTGCACAGGAAGGATTTTTTTGCAAGCTGACATGCATCATGAGCATGTAAGCGTTCACACTCATGTCACTGCCCATCACAAAGAGCAACCGCCCTCGGTCAAAAATCAAAGGTAGCAACATTATTAGGAACAAGAGGGGAATAGATGCAACCAAGAATATCTCGAGAGTTCTCGAGCTGAGGAGGAGGAAGAGCAACACCCTCCACCTTAACAGAAGAGGAATGTATCTCCCAGACTGCCTCCACGCCAACTTAGGGAGGAGGAATTTTTGTCTTATGAGGCTTACAAAGCTTTGGATGAGAAGGTCAAGGCAATTGAGAAACAAGACACGATTGTCCAAAAGCTGACACTGAGGAAAATTCACAATGAACCTTTAGATCCCTCGATGCCTATGCCCCCATACCCTAAGCATTTTGAGATGCCCAGTTTGGATAAATTCAAGGGTGATGAAGAGGTGCAAGAACATGTCACGAGCTTTCTGGATGCTTGATTCCAGATAGAGAATAATGATGCACTATTGTTGCGTACGTTTGTCATGACACTCTATAGGCCGACCCGAGAGTGGTTTAATCATCTAAAGAAACACAACATAACAAATTTTGAGCAATTAGTTGATGCCTTTCTTGAACGCTATTCCTTCGACATCAAGAAATAGGCCAACCTTTCTGATTTGGCTATGCTAGCTTAGTGTGACGATAAGCCAATAGAACAATATAGGAAGAGATGGAGGAGATTAATGGCAAAGTTGCCATTCTTGATTCCTACCACAAAATTAACTTGAATGTTTACAAAGAGTTGCGCCAAGCACATCTCGCTACTATTGTAGCTGCAGCAATACGCCACATTCAAAGAAGCTTGGGCACAATCCAAGGTAATTGAGGATATCAAGTTGTAGGAAGGCAAATTGAAGCTAAAAACTAGGAAAGAGGGATATAAGAAGAGTACCTCAAAGCAACAGGGCAAGTAGGCCCATGTGAATCAGGTGGTACTGAATCTCCAAAATGAGGATAAGGGGCAAAAGAAACAAAATTATCAAGCCCATCCTCCTCCTGTGTAATACGACCAATGCAAAAATAACTACAAGGGCAAGAACAAAGAGCTACATCCACCTTGTATATTTATGCCATTGACAGAATCAATGACATCAATTTTTTGTCAGCTCTACGAGGCCAAGGTAATAAGATTGCCCGAAGTCAAGATGGTTGATCCAAATTAGCCCAAGCACAAAGACTATTAGGAAGAGTTGTTTTGCATATTTCATAGAGCGAAAGGCCATGATATCGATATGTGTTGGTCCTTCAAACACATTGTGCAAAATATGATAGAAAAGGGAGAGCTTGTAGTACCGAGAAATCCCCAGGCACCAGACAAACAAAACATGGGGATTTTTAAAAATCCATTACCAAACGATGAGGCACCTAATAACTACGCTGGCCACGTTAATCAAGTGCGAGTTGAACCACCTACCCAGGGGTTCATCGACATGGTCAATGTTATTACCAGATATGGGAGGTACAAATGATCGAATCAACCTGATGCTCCCATTCAAATACAAGCCACACCCTAGCAGTGGTAGGCACAAAATATTCTAGGCCCACCAACAAGACCGATGGTGACCATTAGGAGCAGGCTGGTTCAAAACCTGCAGATGAATCCTGCGAAGTTGTCGATATATGAGCTTATACAATAGTCCCCTAGGCACAAGGAGACTCTTATGGACATTCTAAGGTCCATTGAGGTACAATCCCAGGACGCACAAGTGTTCATGAACTTCGTGGGGCACGTACAACAGTGCTAGGAACCAATGATCCAATTCTACGATCACGAAGTGAAAATGGTTTTTGCAAGCATGGCTGACCCACCACTACATATCATTGCATGTGTTAACCACGTGCCATTCAAAAGGGTCTTGATTGACACTAGTTAATCAATAAATATAATCATGACTAAGGCACTGCACCATTTGAAATTGTCTAAATCACTCATCATACCAACCACCTTTACATTGAGAGCATTTAATGACACACTATGCTCTACGGTTGGCATGATTGTCCTACCTATTCAGGTGGGACTAAAGACCATTCCTATAATGTGTCATGTGATAGAGGGCACCTTGTAGTATAACATCCTACTGGGGAGGCCTTGGATTCATGAAATGCATTGTGTTCCCTTGATATTGCATCAGTGTGTCAAGTATATACACGAGGGACAAGTTCATGTGGTTTCATCAGATGAAGAACCATTCAAGTTTGTGAACTTAGCAGATTTTCCAGGGGGTTTCATGATCCCATCAACGCACTTGGACATACAACCCACATTGTCGGTAAGGGTTCCAAGAGGTAAATAAGCGATGCATGTTCAACCATTGGTATCCATATCAAACAGATCTAAACATACCACTACAACTTCTTTGAGACCGAGTGCATTGGAAATGCATCGAAACGACAAGAAATTAAAGGTAAAATTAGGTAGGAAAGAAGCAAAGAACGTGCATGAACCAGTCACTGCTGAGGCTGCCACTCCCATGGAGGTGGAGGAAGCCTAGGATCAAGTCGAGGAGGCACCTTAGCCTGCTTTGCCTGCATCATTAGCAGGGTCATCCGCATCGCAGGTGATTGTTCACCTAGCTAGCACAGGTTTAGGTGAATATCTTGTGCAAAATGTGACCTTTGGTCCTATTTTAGAGAGTGCACGAGACATGGGCCAATTGATAGCCCATTAATACCTAGTTGGATCCATAGTACTGTTGGGTGAGCCACCCAACAAAAAAAACTTCAATTATGTTGGGTTGGATCAAGTTCCAATGCGGGCACCCATGGGGGTGGATGATGACAAACAATTCATGGTGAATGTTCAGTACTTGTCCAACCTTGAGTACGCCATGCACATTTTTGAGCTCTATCATTAGCATGGATACGACCTTGGTATTTTTGAACAAGGACAAAGAACCCCTCTTGAACCACGTTATCAATTGGAAACTGATAGGTTCAGATTGGGATTGCAGATTCAGGGACATGATGATTTACTCGCTGTATCATTGGATCATTTGTACTTGGGTCTGGTGGATGACGTGGATTTTAATCCGTATCATCCTAACATGTCTAGCCTTCAGGACTACAATGCAATGGTGTTAGTCATCACCATTGAGATACCGAAGATTGAACATGAAGAGTTCTCAAAGAAGAACCCCAGAGGCAACTTGGGTCATCAAAATCGTATCACAACCGATGATACCGGTATGTAAGGGCACAACCCCATAATTCTAGGTGATCTCGAGTTAGGAGATATTTGTAGTGAAGATATAGAGAAGTCCACCTCCAAAAAAAGCAGATCAAGTTATGATGCAGATGGCGAGTCCTCAAATGATGATCAATCTGAAGAGGAAATTCACCGAGCCTTTGTGGTTCTAGTATTTCTATGCCATTTGTTGCCTAGAGAGCGATTATATGAGATACAAGAGAATTTCATGTTCGATAGTGAGTATGAAGATGAGACAGAGCATGCCTACTTAAGGCCTCATCCAGCTAATCTCCCAATATTTGTGGATACGATAGAGTGGTCTGCTCATAGTAGCAATCATAGCGATGAGGTTGAGATGACCGATCCGAGGCTAGTATATCCGCTACATCTATTGCCTATGGAGTCGGAGTATGTTATAGAAGAGGTGCTTCTTAACACTGATCGTTATGAAGAGGAAGTAAAGCCAATTTTTACACTGGTGGCGTATATATGATCATTTTATCTGATTTATTCGGATAGTGATGATAGTGATCGTAGAATCAGATACATGGGGCCACATCTGGCAGATCGCCCCTTGCATATGGGGGGAAGTGAAAGATTATATATTTACAATGATGATGAGGATTCATTGGAGATGGCCTATTTGGGGCCTCATCACCTGCGTAATCAGAATCCACCTTAGGGTCTGCCACCTATTACAACTGCGGGTTTGCATCGAGAGATTAATCTCCAATGCCACCTCAGGGAAAGAATAAATCTAGAAGAGGAATATCAAAGGCTCTTTCCCCATCCACCTACTTATACCAAGCTTCTTGAGCCGAGAGATCCCATTTTGCAGTCAGTGCATAGAGAGGATCTAGTTATCTGGGCATCCCATAGGGAGGACCCTTTCATACCTATACCATCCGAGCTAGATCTTGGGTGTGGAAGCTACACAAATTATGTAGATTTCAGTCCATGTGGTCCTGGAGATCAATTCCATTCCATCAACATGGTATCCATTGATTTGACCACTCCACTTCGTAATCTAGTAGATCCATCCAAGCCATTGCATCTAAACATGGATGCTATCGATTAGGATCACGTTGATTTGCCAGTAGAGCCTAAAGATTTCTTCCCAAATGAAGAGATTCTGCAACCATTTTATTTTGAACCAGGCTATGCTTATGATGTTTATCATGCTGAAAATGCTTCCAACGAAGAACATATAAATCCAGTTGATGACATCCATTTGATCCCTATGCCTCATAATCTTGAGGAGGGATCCCATATGTCAATAGAGGAAACCTTTGAAGTGGATATCGGTAATGACCCCACCAATCCAAAGAAGGTTAAATTTGGAATAAGTCACTCCAGATGAGCACGCTAACATCATACCTCTGCTGAAAGAGAGACCTGACCTTTTTTCTTGGACATACAAAGACATGCTTGGTCTAGACTCGAAGTTGGTTACTCATAACCTTTCGCTAGACCTGTCCAAGAAGCCCGTCAAACAGAAGCTCAGAAATATGCATCCAACAGTAGCCTTAATGGTGAAAGACGAATTGCAAAAATTGTTGGATGTAGAATTTGTCATTTCCATCGACTATCTAGAATGAGTATCCAATATGGTGCCTGTAGGAAAACTAGATTGAAGAATCCGTATTTGTATGGATTTTAGAGATCTCAACAAGACAACACCCAAAGATTCATTTCCATTGCCCAATATCGATGCTCTAGTAGAATCTACTACCGATCACGAAATTCTCTCCTTAATGGATGGTTTTTCTGGTTATAATCAAATTCATATTAAGCCCGAAGACCAACACAAAACCATGTTTATAACACCATGGGGAACATTTTGCTATAAAGTTATGCCATTTGGTCTCAAAAATGCTGGTGCTACATACCAACGGGCATGACATACATTTTTCATGACTATATGCACAAAATTTTGGAAGATTATATCGATGATTTGCTAGCCAAGTCATTGCTACAAGAAGAGCATGCAGAGGTCTTGAGAAAAGTCTTTGATCGCCTGATAGAGCACAATGTCAGGCTGAATCCTAAGAAGTGCGTATTTGGTGTAACTTCTATAAAATTGTTAGGGTTCATTGTCTCTAAGAGAGGCATCGAAGTAGACCTAGTGAAGGTCAAGGCCATTTTGGAAATGCGTCCTCCCACCAATATTAAGGAATTAAGGAGCCTTCAAGGCAAGGTAGCTTTGATAAAGTGATTTATCACCCAACTATTGGATAAATGTTGACCCATAAATCAACTGCTACATAAGGGTGTCCCATTCAACTGGGACAAGGACTGCAAGGCAACCTTCACTGAGATAAAGTAATACCTGGCAACGTCGCCAGTGTTATCTCCACCAAGGCCAAAGGAGCATTTTTTGCTATATGTATCGGTAATAGAATTTGCGTTAGGGACCATGCTAGCCCAAAAGAATGTACAAGGCAAAGAGCAAGCCATATATTACATTAGCCGAACCTTGGTGAGTTACGAGCTAGGATATGCATATGTGTAAAAAATATGTTTAGCAGTAGTGTTCGCTACCAAGAAATTGTGGCACTTCATATTAAGTCACACGACATATGCGATATCAAAACAAAATCCTTTGTAGTATATGATGAGCAAGACATATCATAATACACGTACTGCAAAGTAGATCATGCTATTGATAGAATTTGATCTGGAATTCATAAGCCAAAAGTCCATTAAGGGATAGGTCATAGTCGATCAGTTAGTTGAGGTGCCATTGTCCAACATTAGGCCTCTAACAATTGAGCTTCTGGATGATGTAGTTTTTGTAGTATCCAAAGCTCCCAAACTCGAAGAACTAGAGAACAATGCTGATATGACTCTATTATTTGATGGTTCAAAGTGCGAGTAAGGAGTTGGCATAGGGATAGTGTTTTTCATGCTGCAAGGATCTCCAATGCCCTTGTCGTTCAAACTAGACTTCTTGTGCACCAACAATAATGCTGAATATGAAGCCCTACTTTTGGGCCTTCATACAGTCGTCACCATGAATATCAAGAGATTAAACATCTTTGGCGATTCCCTGATCATAATTAACCAAGTGAAGGGACTATTTTAGTGTCGATGTTCGGTACTAAAATCCTACAAAGATCTTTTTGCCACATATCTAGCTAAACTAGAATGATACGACATCGAGGTAATATCTCATTCATAAAATAGGTTCGTAGACACCATGGCATATTTGGGATCCTTAATCCCTCAGAATACATCTTGCGACTTCACTACCATCCATATCAATATGCTCTCGCATATTGCAGCAAAGCGTATAACCTTTGATAACAAAGAATCAGTCAACATGATTAGTGTGGAACCAAAAGCTGATTGGTTCTACAAAGTTGAAGACTTTCTCAAGAAAGCACCCCAGGGGTATTTAACCTCCCAGAGTCCTATGGGGAGTGGCACCACCATTCACCACAAGGTTGTATCCCAATTTGCATTTGCAAAAGTAAATACATAGGGGGTACAGGTTGTCTTAGTGGTTGAAGCTGAGGCTCATCAAAATTGGATGTCATAGATTTAAGACTTCCTAAGACTTGGTTTTGTCCCAGAGGGGCTGTTGCGTGTCGCAAGATGCAAATTTAAAAAAAAAATGACTAAATTTGTCTTGATAGGATATTTTTGTATTACCAAAGTTACGATGGAGTTCTCCTTCATTGTCTTGAGTCCCAAGAGTCATATTGGGCAATTTTAGAAGCTCATGATGGTACATGCGATGGCTATTTTAGTGGCATGGCCATTGTTAAGTGCATCCTTCAAATGGGTTATTATTGGCCTACTATGGAGAAGGATTACAATGTGTATGTCAAGAAATGCATCAAATGTCAACATCATGCTAATATTACACACCTACCATCATAGCCCTTACAAACCATCCAAGCAGCTTGGCCATTTGCTCAGTGGAGGTCTGATCTAATTGGCAAGATCTCTCCTGTCATCAGATCAACATACATTCATCATTATGGCTACTGAGTATTTTAAAAAGTGGGTGGAAGCCATTCCATTAACAATGACCACTGGAGCTTGCATAGCAGATTTCATAATGGAGCATATCATAAGTCATTTCAGGATACCATCCAAAATAGTTTCGAATAATGGAACTTCTTTTAAGAACAAAATTGTGTGAGATTTAACTTCTAAGTACCGCATCAAACATAATTTTACATCTCCATATTATCCACAGGCAAATGGGCAAGCTGAGGCCTCAAATAAGACTATGGTAGCCATCTTGAAAAAAATAGTACAAGAACACCACAAGGACTAGCATACACAACTGCCCCTTGCATTATGGACTTACAGAACTAGCATTCAGACTCCCACTGGGGCAACTTCATTTTCACTAGTATATGGCGCTGAGGCCACTATGCCCTTAGAGTTGGAAATTCCAATGCTGCACATCGCATTGAAAGAGTTCATCGATGGTGACACCACGTGGTAAGCTCACCTAGATCAACTGATGCTGCTCGATGAACGTCATGTGAATGCCCTTGAGCATCTTTGCGTTTATTAGGAGTGACTCAAATAATCTTACAATATTAAAGTCCACCAGAGAGACTTTGAATTTGGGGATCTTATGCTAAAAGAAAACCAACAGAACTCAAATTTGCCGCCTAATATGCGAGACAAATTTGTGGCTAATTGGCTAGGACCCTATACCATATCTGAAAAGATTGGTTTGGGTACCTATCACTTAACGTTGCTAGGGGGTGTTGAGGAGCTTGAACCTCTCAACATCATCCATCTTAAGGTGTTCTATGTTTAGAGAGTGTGTTAGAAAAATCTCCAAAGGCATCTGTAAGCCCTTTGGTCAGTAAAAAAGGCACCAAGGATTTCTAAAAATCGCTTGGTCAACCCAAAGGCTCCGAGGGTTGCTTAAAAATACTCGGTCATCCCAAAAGGCTCCAAGCTCTCATTTGAGTGATTTGGTCATGTCAAAAAAAGCTCCAAAGGCAACTGTAAGCCCTTTGGTCAGTAAAAAGGCACCACGGATTTCTAAAAATTGCTTGGTCAACCCAAAGGCTTTGAGGGTTGCTTAAAACCACTCGGTCATCCCAAAAAGGCACCAAGGATTTCTAAAAATCGCTTGGTCAACCCAAAGGCTCCGAGGGTTGCTTAAAGCCACTCGATCATCCCAAAAAGGCACCAAGGATTTCTAAAAATCGCTTGGTCAACCCAAAGGCTCCAAGGATTGCTTAAAGCCACTCGGTCATCCCAAAAAGGAACCAAGGATTTCTAAAATCGCTTGGTCAACCCAAAGAATTCGAGAGTTCTTGTATCTTCTCGATCATCCTAAAAGGCTCCACGCCCTCTTGTTGAGATTTTGGTCAACTAAAAGGTTCCAAAGGCGTCTGTAAGACCTTTGGTCAATCCAAAAAGCTCCAAGGATTTCTAAAAATCACTTGGTCAACCCTAAAAAGCTCCAAAGGCATATATACTCGTCATTTGGTCAAATATGAAAGCTAAAAAATGTATAAAAATTTGAAAATATATAAAATTCCAAAAAAAATGGTAAAGCATAAAATCCAAAAACATTTGCTTTTGTAGTTTGCATTTTCATATATGCATTCACATTATCATATTACATTTAGGCATTTTTCATCCGTTGCATTCCATAGTAGAGTGTAACGTGTCTATCAAAATCTTACAAATGATCGCACATTTGTGTTTCAATCATGCACCCTTGCATTTATCATAATTCATTGCATTCATACATGATACCTGTTATGGAGAAATATGTATGTATATTAAGTTTTCTAGTCACTCAGCCATACCTAGTGGGTTCTTTAGATATGGTAGAAAGCTTACTTTGCAGTTATAGATGAGGTCATTAGTTGGGATAGTGCTTCAACATATCATAATTCCATCACTAAGAAAAATAATATAAAATCCTGCTAAGGCAAGAGATGATGAAAGCTGTGAAAGTAGTCTTAGGTATCTAGGGAGATGGGTTTAATGACCTACTTATATTGCAAATAGTCAGTTTAGAAAGGTGAACTTTGGAAAAAGGACAAGAATTTCCCCTATAAACCCCAAAGTTACAAAGTTTAAATCCCAAGTTACAAAGTGCAAATTTCAAAATACCAAGTTCAAATCAAATGTAACATGACATAGTGAATCAAAAGCACTATAAAAATCCCTTGCTCAAAGAAAATGGTAACACATGGACTAACAGTGATTTTTATCACTACATATGAGCAAGTAAGAAGGGTGAGAACTTGAATCCCTGGATTGTCCATCGTTTGAAATCCATAGAGTGATCCCCGATTGTAGTAATGGGTTGGAAGAGTCTCGTATGTAATCGAAGGGGTAGTTCTATTGGGTGATCCCCAAATGTAGCAATGGATTGAAAGAGTCCCGCCTGCATTTGGAGAGGTAGCCCTGATCAATTTACAAGATGAGCTAGCTCTAGGTACCTAGGATTGTCTAGTTGTATAAGTCTAATCAAAGTTGAAACAAGGATGGTACAATTGTATGAGGAAACCTATCTCACATATGGGTTGAAAGAGTCTCGACTGACATACGGGGTATGCTTATAATCTATCTAAAAATACTCACATGCACACATAGGGATAATGAATAGTTGGGTCTGTCACGACAAAAGCCTTGTCCAATAAAAGCCTTGTACAATTAGTATGTGATTTTTGGAGAAGTCTACTAGGGTGTTTGAGTTTCAAGGAAAACCCAAAAAAGTTCTTTAATAGCAACAAGATACCAAATATCATTAAACATCAAAAATACGAGTCATTCATTTATTAGAATGCATTTTACAAAGCACAATCAAACATATAGGATATATACCGCATGAATATCAGAAATGATGTTTAGACGGCCACTGACTATATAGTGCAGCAAAGAAAAATATATAGAATGACATATTCATTCATTAGCATTATACCAATCCATTTCATTGCATTTCATATATGGGTGATTAATTGATTAAGTTCTTGTAATGAGAATTGTCAATTATTTTGCATGATTGTCATACATTCTGTGGTGTCGCATTTTAAAATTGATATACATAGTTTACATTCATTCTTTATGTTTTAAGTGATTAAAGCATACAGGTTCATTCCCATTAGATTACGATTATGTATATAATGCATTACCATACATTGCATAGCATGCCATAACTTCATAAAAATAAACGCATGCCCATAAAGCAAAAATAAATATGCGTTCAAAATAAATACTGCATCCATTATATGGCACATATAATCATCTAGAATACTGCATCTCATCAACATCATCATAAACAAGATAGTTATCTAGTGCATGTCATCCATACATTGCATCATATCAACATAGCATCACATAAGCATTGCATCCATGTGCATCAAATAAACATAAAATCAAAATTAAACATCAGATACACATAATGAGCCAAAAAGACCAAGTCATATATATGTGCAAAAAGAGTACATATGAGGAGTATCAAAATACCCGTAGGCTACAAAGTGTGTAGGTCCTCAACCTTACACTCAAAATGAATACAACATAGCAAAAGTATAGTTTTCATCTAGCAAAGCCTAGGTCTAGTATGCTTCCCTGTACCAGAGCTCTCGTTGCCTCCCTCACCACTGTGCTCTGGAGCCTGTTATCCTATATACGCTGGCACCTATGGTGGGTCCTATTGTGGGTCCTACCTGCCTCCAAATCCTAAGGCATCCAGCACACAAGAAATAAATAACTGCAGTAGGCTAGTCCCCTGACTGGTAGTCCCTGGAGTCTGCCTTGCAACTCTAGGCATGGTACATGATGTCACCCCATGTATGCTAGAGGACCTGTGCATCCTCTCAGTCCTATGAGTCCTGTGCCCTGAGCTCACCATAGAATTTCCTGAGGTCCTAGACCTGGTATGTTGATACTCTGAGGAGAAAGGATCCTCAGGAACCTGTAACCCATGCATCTCAATATAATCGACTAGTTGATCAATGCAGGCAAGCCAGACTGCGTGCATCTCATTGGTTCTCATGACCATACTACGTAGTTGCTCTACCTCGATCATCAGATCCTATGCAAATTTTGGTGCTGCCACTGGTGCTATCGAAGGCCCCATAGTAGCTTAAGGAGGTGGCATAGCCCCCTTCGATACCCGAAGGAGATCCCTCTCCACCTCTGCTGTAGTCCACTATGCCTATGTTAACTCTAAATAACTCTACAATCTCTAAGCCTAGGCCTCTGCATCTATGGACCACATAGTCAGATCCTGTATCTGACCCTACACCTTAGTAAGGTGCCTATCCCTGTCAACTACTTTCATCTCTAGAGTGGCGATCATAGTATCTCACTCTAGCTGCTGCATGTGGAATCATACTAGATGACTCTACAAATTAGCCACCTAAGCTAAGATCTAATCCTCTACACTATTAGGAGGGACCTCACCCTCCTTTGGAGCCTCCTCATTTGGGTCAACCTTGGGAGCCTCCTTGATGGCGGTCGCTATGTCCCAGTCGCCCTCTATCCATTGGCACACCCTATGCCCGTCAAGATCTGCCTCTACCTCTTCCTGGTCTGGATCTTGACCTAGAGGCCCTGTGACATACCATACAAACATGGACCACCGCCCATCATACTATGGAGTGGTCCTAGCAATCTCGACTCCAGTATTCTAGTAGTTGTCAGCAGCATCTCCTAAAGTCTCTGGAATGATCCATTGTAGATCGTGCTCCGCGACCAAGTATCGATACTTGAGGGGGATATATAGAATATCCTACATGATCCCAAACTACTACAAGACCTAAGAGTAGAACTGGTACTCTTGAATCTCAGCCTTACGGCCAATCAACCATCTATCACGATGTGCTTGTCTCAGCCACTGGCCCTCCTCTGGCAATGCTAGGCAATCCATATAGGGCTGCCACTGAACATAATTTGAGCCAAGTGTCGTGAACTGAGTGATATAGTGTTGGACATCACCAACATGGATTCTACTATGGGTACCCTCCTCCTCACGAGGCCAAAATGCGGTATAACATTGATGATCATCAACAATAGCAGTGATATATAGTGGAAGATCTGTAGGACACTCGATTTGGATGTGCTGCCATCCCCAAATATATAATAAAAGACTATAGCTGAGGCCCTTACGACTATGCTCTGTAATCTGGTATAGCTCCCTGTAGAGCTGACATAGTAGGGTACTCCCCTAAGCTTGAAGTAGAGGAACCTCTATAGAGCTCTGTAGCACCTTTAGGCTGTGGACAGGAGGTTCCAGGGAATCCTCATGTTGGAGGAGTTTGGAAGCACAATATGTACTATGAGGTGCATAAAGAGGGCTTCCAATGTAGAGAAGACATCCTTGTGGTATCACTCACCAATGTGCACCCCTCCGTGGTCAATCACATCCTGAGCATCCTCGCTCTGGTCGTCGAAGATAGTATAAAAAACAAACTCCTTTACCTTGGAGGTAGAGGAGACAATGGCCTCGCCATCAATGGGGATCCTAAAGATCCTATAGACATCCTCTAAAGTAATAGTCATTTCACCTGTAGGCAGGTGAAATGTGTTGGTCCATGCATTCCAACACCGAGCCAATGCAGTCAGGTAGGATTGATCTACCCTAATAGTGGGTAGATCCATGACGTATTTGAACCCAAAATATCGAAACCAATCCCGATCATCATCAGATAGAGCCTCGCAGAGAGTCTTCAGAATATCTGGCTCCCAAGCTCTAGAAGTCAACCTCTGGAATAAAAAGCATAATTTAAGACAAAATCTAGCTAACTAGAGCTAAAAAAAAAGCAACAACAACAAACCGCAGTTGAAACCTACGGTCATCAATTTGCAAATTGGGAATCACAGCTAAAACTTGTGGTCCCAAATTTTCCAACTAGGAACCATAGCTACCAATTGTGGTTTAGGAGCGGCACCCATTTCGGGTACTCTCCTAGACCACTAAAGCATAAAATTAAATTCCTAAAGCTAGCCTAGACTAGTGGGGTTCATTACCAGCAATTTAGTGAGGTTCATTATCCGCATTACTTAATGTGGTTCATTTTACTGGTATTGAGTGCGAGGTCTTGGTTTTGAGTTACCTTGCCCGCACCCTAGCCCCAACTAGTAGATTGCTGATCAGGATCCACCATCGAGGTCGAGGAGTGTAATCATGGTAGAGTGTGGTAGCATTTTGGATTAGGAAGGGTCTTCTCACTCTCAAAGCTCTCAGATTGCTAATTTCCAGGAAATAATGAAAAATTTAAAATGGGAATTCAATTTATAGGTTTTCCTAGTCTCGACGAACCGCATCTGACACCTACGATTTTAGAACTAGGGTTTTCCACCCATAGGTCTGACCCACGGTTCCCAAAATTTGGAAATGTAAACTGCATACCATACCTGCGGTCCGCAACTAGCATTAAATGCACTCAAAACCCATCGTGGGAAGGTCTAAAAGAGCAAATTAATGACTTCCATCAAATACAAATTCAAAATCAATAATTAAAATTACAAATTTGGTGATGTTAAAAGCACTAGAACCGATCAAATACATGCAAAATTAAAACAAAAAAAATCAAATAAATAAAAACCAAATGTGCCTCGTATTTAGTGATTTATCCTATACACTTGGTGGTTGTAGTGAGTTGCGATCCATGCAATCCGACAAGATGAGTAAATCACCATAAGGACATTTGGGGAAAAATTGTCATTTCTTTTATGACATATTTCAGCAAATCATCGACAAATATGATTCAAAACAAGTCTAATTGCATTTGTATCATTTTGATTCCTTAAGACGACTACTGTAGCCTGACTACTCCATGGGATATAAATGTGCCAATACTACTAAGAGTTGCAATCATAAGCTGAACTAGGTCTAGCCATGGCATTAAAAGGCTCGAATCTTAATTTGTTCAAGATCATTCATTATGGTCAAGTGATTTCATTGCTTCATACATTGTTATTATCCTCATTGACTCGTTGCTTGAGGGGGCAGTCATAATTTCATAATCATAATCAAAGTCAGCAAAAGATCCTTGAGATCGTAGATCCCCTAATCTTATCAAAATTACGTTTGTTCTTGTGAATCATTGTCAACATGTTAGCATATCCTAATTAGTTAGCATATGATTTATTATATTTCATTATTTATATTTAGGTTAGTTTAGGGCGTATTGTTATTTTTCATAACAAACCCTATTTTGGCCTCGGGTGGTTCCATAACCTCCGGGCCTATTTGGAGATGCAAAATGTTATTAATCAAATAATGTTGTTCACACAATATGGTATCAGAGCCAGTAAAAGGCGTACTCCAAACTTGTGGATTGTCCATCACAGATCTGTGAGAATGTGTACGTTTTTGATTGACTGCACTTTAAGGAAGCCAATGTTTTGTCTCTTCCGTGTCTTCTAAGAAAGAAAAATTAGGACGTCGTGATTGAGGACTGTGCTGCGCATCAAAATATAACAATGGAGAAATCATGTCTACATGCTGAGAGAAGGACGTATCTGAAGCATTGAAGAGGCGTTTAAAAAAAAATAAACCGTGCTCAGATCGTGCGTAGGAGGAGGTGGCTGTCGTGGAATAATCATCATTGCCTTTGGAGAATCGCAGATGAGGAGAGAGGAGGACGTCATAGTTGGACATGATTGCAACAGAGAGGTTGTTTTTTGAATAATCACATATATGCTCTCGTCACTGAAGTACACCTTTGCTTCGATCTCATAACCTCCTTGATCGACATCATGGTCCAAGTGGCATACAAGAAGAAGGCAATGCACGTAGTGACTATGGGTGGTGCCCTCCAAGTGGTTGAGGCACACCAGGGCGTGGCCATCGTCAGTGCTCTGTCATCAACGTTGGTCCCATGAACTCCGTGTGACCACCCTGCAACATCTCCTCCGTTAGCCAGTGGTTCTCGAACCCTCGTTTCAGCATGCTGTAGACGAACACCAACGCCACAGATCACTTCGCATTATCGTCGTCCTCCTCCATTGGTGAGCTCAAATGGGGGCAGTGGCGGCCGAGCATTGGACGGGCTTCGGGAGACTCCTCAAATATGAGGGGGTCCCCTGATCCTTTCGGATCAGCCCGCTAGCCCACCTGGTTGTGGGCTGAGCGGTAGGGCTCAGGGAGCCCTGAGGTCGTGGGTTCGAGTCCCATCGACCCCCCAAAAAACAAAGGTATAATTTTTTTTATTTAAAGTTTTTTTATTTATTTTATATTCTTTAATTAAAATTAAACTTAATAACATTTTAATTTAATTTATAATAGTTTTAAAGTTATTATTTAAAATATATATATATATATATATATATATATATATACTTTTTACTATATAAAATAAAGTTATTTGTTTTAATTTTAGTTATAAAAGAATGTTTTAAAAAGCTTTATAAAGAAAATTTTTAAAAGGGGGAGTATTTTTTTTTCAAAAATCAAAGGGGGATAAAAAAAAAACAATTTTTGGCATTATTGTAAAGGTGCATTTTCGGCAGCGCCCAACACCTAGTGGTTTATTTTTTGTGGGCACTTTTATGTTGTATGTTGCATTTTTTTCTTGCTTTGCACTACATCATTAAAAGTTAAAATCAAATTCACTCCCTAAGTCCCCAAAATAATTAAAACCCATCCGTGCAATTTATTGCACTGAAGTGTTCGATATTTGTGATACCTCTGGCCAACACTTACAGGTAAAGCTGTCATGATTGCGCTACTGTATCCACCACCTAATATAGCTACCAAAACAACGTCTGAGCTTGTTCTCTATAAATCGTCGGGGAGAGATAAGTTTGCCATTTTTTTGCATTTTTTTTACTCCATCCATTACCCTAATAGTTCTTGTGTTTAGGTGTAAATCCTGATGAAAGTTTTGAAATCCAAAGTGTTTAGGGGAAGTTACGCCCCATGCATGAGGATTGCAGACTTTCTATGGTAGGTGCCATCAACAATACTAT
This sequence comes from Wollemia nobilis, assembly GCA_028583015.1. NCBI lineage: Eukaryota > Viridiplantae > Streptophyta > Pinopsida > Araucariales > Araucariaceae > Wollemia > Wollemia nobilis. The sequence continues at coordinate 1,294,538 of JAQPPZ010016822.1, forward strand.
TCCCTTTCTATACTGCTTAAGTACCATGTATCGTATGATCTCTAAAAATTACCTATAGTTTCCCTCACATAAGGGCGGGTGATTTTTTTTGATCTTTCTAAATACCTATAGTCTCCCTCACGTAAGGGTAGGTATTTTGTATGGTATAAAGGCCTAGCAAAAGGTATATCGAAAGGGGGACCAATTGGTGTTATAAGGAACCTTCACCATGTCTACAAAGTTAATGACTGATTCTCATCAGTTGTTGAAGGGTCCTAATTACACACCATGGAAAAACAAGATGAAGGCAATCCTAACAATGGATGACTTATGGGATGTTGTATCTAGAGCAAAAACAAGACCTTCATCTGTTGTTGGTGCTACAACTGCATCTGCTATTTAGAAAGACTTTGAAAAGAAAGATAGCAAAGCAAAAGTACTCATTTTGCTTGCTGTGTCTGATGAAGTTCAACCCCATATTGATGACTGTGAACATAGTAAAGAGGCATGGGATGCCCTTAATACTATATATGAGGGAAAGAATGATTCCACTATTCTATTTCTTCAATCTCAATTACACAGTCTAAGCATCAATCAGGGGGAGACAGTTGAATTTTTTCTTTGTAGAGTGTCTGAATTAAAGGCAAAGTTGAACTCTTTGGGAGAACCAGTTGATGACAAGCTCCTTACCTCAATTGTATTGAGAGATTTACCTGATTCTTATAGGGTGTTGATCACTTCCATTCAGGTGTCACAACAAAAAGTTATTTTTGTAGATTTGGTTAATATGCTTCAAGAAGAGGAGGCACGCCAACTACAACGAGATGATTCTTCTAACACTGCCCTCTACACCAACAGAAAGGGGCCAAACAAGAAGAAGGGTAATTTTTTGAAAGGAGGTGGTTCTCAAAAGGATTCAAAAGGGAAACAACCTCAACAACCAAAATGATATTGCAAGATCTGTGACAAAGAGGGTCATGATACAAATAGATGTTGGCATAAGAATAAATAACCTAAATAGAAATTCTAGAACAAACCACCCAACAAGAACAAGCAACCCAAGGTGAATGTTGCTATTAAAGAATCTGACTCAGATTCTGAGTGGTAACACAAGGTGCTCATGACTACCACAACCTCCAAGCAGATAGATCTTGTATGGTATGTCGATTCTGGCGCTAGTAAGCACATGAATAGCGACAAATCATGGTTTGAGTCCTTTGAGGCCAAAGAGGGCAAACCTATCACTATTGCTTATGATAAAACCTACAAGGTTTAGGGAGAAGGTACTGTTTTAGGTACTCTTTTTGATGGCAAGTGTTAGATTGAAAAAGTACTCTATGTTCCAGGATTGGCAAACAATTTTTTATCCGTCACACAACTTCTGGACAAAGATATGGTTGTGAAATTTCATGTTGAGGGAGGCAAGAAGTGTTGTTCTATTACCAGGAGAGGTAAGAAGATTGCAACCGCTTCATTTAAGCATGGATTATTTGCATTACATGCTATCTCTACTCCACATGTCGCCATGACAGTATCTACAAAAGAGGCAACTTCCCTATGGCACAAGAGATATGGGTATCTTAGTTCTGGTTACTTACTTGAGCTAAGTAAGTATGAGATGGTAAAGGGTCTCCATTCCCTTTCTACCACATTGCTAGTGTGCTCTGACTATTTGGCAGGAAAGCAATATAGAGTACCTTTTGAGAAAAGCTCTACAAGAGCAAAGAAACCTCTGGAGTTGATTCACACCGATCTGTGCGGTCCTTTCACACCCATAAGTTGTGGGGGGAAGAGGTATTTTCAGTTATTTGTAGATGATTACTCATGGAAAATGTGGGTGTTCTTTCTTACTATGAAATCTGAGGCATTTGGTTTCTTTCAACAATTCAAGAAATCTTTTGAGGAGTTAGGGGCTTCTATAAAGACTCTCCACTCAGATCGAGGGGGGGAGTTTACCTCTAAATAATTTTTTGCATTCTTGGTTGCACATGGGATCATGAGACAGTTAACTACTGCTTATACTCCTTAGTAAAATGGAGTTGCTGAAAGGAGGAATTGTTCCATTATGGAAATGGTTCGTTGCTTGCTCACAGGAGCTAGTCTTAGGCAACTAATTAGGCAGAAGTTATCACCATAGTAGTATATCTATTGAATAGGGCACCCATAAAAGACCTACAAGGAATGACTCCACAGGAAGCATGGAGTGGTAGGAAACCCCTAATTTCTCATCTACGCATTTTTGGATGTAAAGCTTTCATGCACATACCAAAAGAGAAAAGGAAGAAGCTAGATGAGAAGACATTGAAGTGTATTCTTCTTGGATATGATGAGCACTATAAGGGTTATTATTTGATTTATCCCTCGACCAATAAGATACACATTAGTAGAGATGTAGTTTTTGATGAGGCTTTCACATCAAGAAACACATCAGATGTATACCTAGACCTTGTGGAAACTAAGGTTGAGAAGTCTCCTTCATCAAAGGTTGGAGGTCCTTATTCATCTTCTTCAACACCACATAAGAAGAATCCAAAGTGGTATACAAATACAATAAAATATTCTAAGCTATCCACTCCACCAGATTTGATATTGGATAGGCCTCGTACTCGCAGCATGGCTCGACAGGAGAAAGCTGCAACAAAGAATATTGGGGTTGATGATCTGTGTCAATATTTTGAGGAACTTTCTGTAGATCTAGAGAGAGATACAAAAGATATGGATATTGATGATGACAGGGTGTTTATGTCCTCAATAGATGATCTTGAACCTGCATCAGTGCAAGATGCTCTTGGTGAGCCTCAGTGGAAGGCCGCTATGGATGTAGAGTATAAGTCTTTGATGAAAAACAAAACTTGGAAGCTTGTCGATCTGCCATACGAAAAGAAGCCCATAGGCTGCAAATGGGTGTATAAAGTTAAGTATAAGGTAGATGGGACAATAGATAAGCATAAATCCTGACTTGTTGCAAAGGGCTATGCTCAAAGAGAAGGCATTGACTATGAGGAAACTTTTGCACCTACTGCTCGGATGATAACCATTTGAGTTCTTTGTGCTATGGCAACACAGTATGGGTGGAAAGTACACAAAATGGATGTCAAGAGTGCTTTTCTAAATGGTGATATCAAAGAAGAAGTATACATGACTCGACTGGAAGGATTTGAAGTGGAAGGCCAAAAACAAAAAGTTTGCAAATTGGTCAAATCCTTATATGGTTTGAAACAGGCCCCTCGAGCTTGGTACATAAAAATGGATAATCATCTACTATAGCATGGATTTAAGAGATGTCCATCGGATGCAAACCTCTATTTCAAGAAGCAAGGCTCTGAAATAGTGTTGCTTGTACTCTATGTTGATGATCTACTCATAACATGGAGTTCAAAAACAATGATCTCTATTGTCAAACATGATTTGAGAAAATATTTTGAAATGACAGATCTCGGACTTCTCCATTACTATCTTGGTCTGGAAGTGAACTAGAAGGAGCACTACATCAAAGTGTCTCAGAAAAAATATGCCAAGACACTACTAGAAAAATATTGCATGACTGACTACAAGTTGATGGCAACACCAATGGAAATAGGTCTTCAGTTATCATGATATGACAAATCACCTTAGGTAGATGCTACTCTCTATCATCAGTTGATTGGGAGTCTCATATATCTGACCAACACTAGGCCAAATATCGTATTTGCTATCAACTATATTTTGAGGTTCATGCAGGAACCTAAGACTACACACTAGAAAGTAGCAAAGTGAGTTCTTCACTATGTCCGTGGCACAATGGAATATGGCCTAGAATACAAGAGGAACAACAAATTCTTCTTATAGGGATACACAAACTTCGACTATGTCGGATCATATGATGATCGTAAATCAACTTCAGGATATTTGTTTCATCTTGGATCTGGTCCTATCTCTTGGCATAACAAGAAGCAATAGGTGGTTGCTATTTCATCAACAGAGGCAGAGTATCGTGCCGCACGTGAAGTTGTGTGCAAAGTGGTATGGTTGCATTACATCCTGACAAGTATGGGTCTTCCATAAAAATCTCCAATACACTTGTTCTACGACAACATGGGTGTTTTGAATCTTGTCAAGAATCCAGTACATCATGAAAGAACCAAGCACATTGACACACAATGTCACTTCATTCAAGATGAAGTTCCAAGGCACCGAATTTAGCTTCAGTACATTCCCACAAATTCTCAAGTTGTAGACATTTTCACTAAGGCACTTGCACGTGTCAAATTTGAATTGTTTCGCAGCTCTCTTTGTATTGCAAAATGATGTAATCAAGGGGGATGTTAGTATAGCTAGTAGTTCTTCAAATTACCTAAATAATGTAATAAGGGGGGATGTTAGCATATCCTAATTAGTTAGCATATGCTTTATTATATTTCATTATTTATATTTAGGTTAGTTTAGGGCGTATTGTTATTTTTCAACAATTCAAGAAATCTATTGAGGAGTCAGGGGCTTCTATAAAGACTCTCCACTCAGATCGAGGGGGAAGTTTACCTCTAAAGAATTTTCTGCATTCTTGGCTGCACATGGGATCATGAGACAGTTAACTACTGCTTATACTCCTCAGCAAAATGGAGTTGCTGAAATGAGGAATCGTTCCATTATGGAAATGGTTCATTGCATGCTCACAGGAGCTAGTATTGGGCAACTATATTGGGCAAAAGCTATCACCATAGTAGTATATCTATTGAATAGGGCACCCACAAAGGCCCTACAAGGAATAACTTCACAGGAAGCATGGAGTGGTAGGAAACCCTCCATTTCTCATCTACACATTTTTGGATGTAAAGATTTCATGCACATACCAAAAGAGAAAAGGAAGAAGCTAGATGAGAAGACATTGAAGTGTATTCTTCTTGGCTATGATGAGCACTCTAAGGGTTATCATTTGATTGATACCTTGAACAAGAAGATACACATTAGTAGAGATGTAGTTTTTGATGAGGCTTTCACATCAGGAAACACATCATATGTATACCTAGACCTTGTGGAAACTAAGGTTGAGAAGTCTCCTTCATCAAAGGTTGGAGGTCCTTCTTCATCCTCGAATTTATGGGTCAAAAGATACCCATAATTGGCATTGATGCTATCTGAACGTCCGATGATGAGGGCATACTTGTCAAAATGTAAGCCTTTCACAAGCTGGAAGTAATAATTCTAAGATGCACATCCTTTTTTTGGACTTGGGGAATATAATGTTGATCTAACTAATGATCATCATAGAATCTTAGACATCATTTTAGGATGTATGTTTTTGCTCAGCATTGTTCAAACTCACAACACATCTCAAAAGGGGCATTTGTAGACACCTAAAATGCATCATGTCGAGGGCGACTACTCATATAGACATGCTACAAGACCATATGGAGGATCTTGGACAGACTTTAAGATAGAGCAGTGGTTCTAACTACTCAATTTAGGCATTTTGGCCTAAGAAGTATGACGGTCTCTAGTCTAAACCACGGTTGACACCTGCGGTCTGCAGTCTGGACCGCAACTATGACCTACAGTCTTAACTGAAGTTCAGTTAGATCTTCCATCTGAGACAAATCAGTTGGAACGACCAAAAGATCTAGAAGGAGGTAGTTGAAGGATGAAAGATTCCAAATGCTTCCATCCCAACTGTCCTAACCAACCTTCTTGGTCTTGGCTTCTCGATGAAGCCACCCCTAGCCCTAAGGGCATGCTATAAATACCCCATCCAAATGGGGATAAAAAGAGAGAAATCATTGAATATTTGAGCAGCAAAGCCCTGGCAAATTGTACACTCAAATTGAGTATACTAAGAGATAGAGCTATTACACTTAATCCCCGACCCTTTTGCCACCATTCATGATGAATTACATTATGGATGCCCTAGGTGCTTAGGAGGATCAAGAAATGTAAATATGGGAAAATGAATGCCCTTCACATCGAATTGACCACCAAATCAGTCTAAGGACACCGAAGGTGACCCTTGAACATCAATTTGGATAAGGAGATTGAGCCCACTACCCATGATTTTGAGGGTAAACTTATCAGAAGTCAAACTGCGGTTGTCAACCATGGTTCATAGTGCAGATCACCCATCAGAGCTACAGTTTGAAATAGGTGACAAATCACCTTATTATTTTCTTTTCTGTCCAGCTAGTTAGGTTAGATTAGGAATCTGGTTCATTTAATAGCATTTTAGAAGACTTATGACCATAGAACTAGGCTAGATTCATATTTTATGCTTATGTTTTAATTAGGACTAAAATGCTTTCTTTATGCATGTTTATGCTTCATTTTCTATATTTGATCCATGCATAGTGTAGATGATATTTTACTTTATGCTATTACATGAATCTTGATTCACTTTGCATAGTTTAGCAAATTTCTTTATGCTTTCTTGATTATGCATGTTAACGGTGTCATTATGCATTTTACCTAAAAGGGCCTCATCATGAGAGGCTACCTATATTTTTGACATTCTTGTTATTTCTTGATCGTAGGGAATAGTTCCAAAGGAGAGATAAAGCATCCAATCCCTTCCCCATTGCGAAGAAGAGGGTCATCGACACCTTAGAGTAGTTCGTGTCACCCTGAGGGGAATGTTGATCACACCAACCCTTGATAGGGATTAAACACTATTGTAATTCATGTATCAAATGGGTATCCCTAAGAGGGACGAATCTATAATTTGACTTCATTGAAATTAATAAAGTATTCCTTGTATTCATGTTATTTCTTGTTATCAAATTATGCATGCCTATTTGTGTTATTTTCTTCGATTGCGATAGTTAGATTGGGTGTGAGCCTTTTTGGTGGTTACAAATTTTTGGCCTAGACTTGCTTGACCGAGAAACGAGGCTCTTGGGGATCCATTTGGAGAGAGTAGGAAGATTTGATAGAAAAGGATCCATTACTGGTTCTGTGCTAGACGCACCTATCCTTGACCTCACCTAAAGGAATAATAGCTAGGTTGAGAAGGGTAGAGAGGATGGTCACCTGGAGGGGGAACCGAACTTATTCAATGGGACACTAACCTATCTTCCCCTGAGCCTTGATTATGTAATTGACCACCTTGGGCCCTAGGGAGGAAGCCAATTGGGGCCTGAGGGCCAAAATGTTTTTGTACTCCCTTAGGGTATCATCTCGGATCCACTTGTCATCCTAGAAATTGATATTCTTGCCATCTCTAAGGATCCACCTAGTCCTATTTCGGATGAGGTATTTCGTTTGGGCCAAGGATCTCCAAAAGGTAGAATCGTAATGGGGCTAGAGGTCGCTGAGGAAGAGGTGATGCTAGAGGTATTTAATTCTCACTATATGAATCCACTCAGTCTAGATATTGGTGAACACTTTCCATGCATGCTTGTCTAGTAGGGCAGTGTTCATTTGGGGAACCCGCCTGAGGCCCATCCTACCTTCACTCTTGGGCCGACAAACCAGGGGCTAGGTAACCAGCAGGATCCTTTTATTTTCTTCGCTCCTATACCACAAGAAAAAATTCTAGATCTATTTCATGTGGGTGCTGATAGAGGCCAGGATTCTAAAAATAGACATGAAGTACATCGAGATGCTCTAGAGGTAGGTGATTGTGAGGGTGGCTTTAGCAGCTTGGGAGAGAAGGTTCCATTTCTAGGAGGTCAACTTTTTTTGGATTCTCTCAACAATGTTGATCCACAGGGCTTTGGAGGGGAATCCAGAGAACAGGGGTAGTTTGAGATAGGTGGTGGGGAGGGCATCTAGGGTGCAACCCAGGATTTGAGCAATTTTAGCCTACCTTACTTGGGGAGTGTGGATAAAATAGATTTTGCTTTTGAGGAGGTTTATATTCTGACAAAACACACTCTCATACAAGTTTAGGATCTACTTTATGACCTTGGCGTGGGCCATATATGCAGAGGTGGCCAAGATGGTGTCGTCGATGAATTACTAGTGGGAAACCGAGGCTAGACTAGAGGTTAGTCTAATTTCTAAGATGAGCCCACTTCTGGTTGTGCTCGTAATGGTTCACCCCAAGGATTCATCCAGGATGATGAACAAGATTGGGGATAGGGGGTCACCCTGCCTTAGCCCCTTGTAACTGGGGAAGAACCCTATGGGGTATTCGTTTACCAACATCGAGAACCAAGGGGATGACACACATCACTAGATGAGGTCTACCTAGGATGGGTGGAAGCTAAATTTGAGAAGGGATTCAATGAGAAAATCCCAAATGAATCTATCTAAGTCTTTGTTCATGCCCAAATTAAGAAGGAATGCTAGTTTCTTGGCTAGCGAGACAAAGTGTAAAACCTCATGGATAATGACAATCCCATCTGTAATGGTCCTCCCTTTGATAGAGCTCCCCTAGAAAAAATATATGATGAGGGGGAGGATGTCCTTGTGCCTGGTCGCAAGAGCCTTGGGAAGAATTTTGTAAAGGACATTGCACAAGCTAATGGGGCAAAAGTTGGATAAATATCTGGCTACCTAGGTTTTGAGAATTAGGGCGATGAAGGTGGAGTTGATACCCCTGGGTATGAAGTCGGTGAACTGAATATCCCTAACTGCATCACACACTTCTTGGCCCACTAGATCCTACAAATCCTAGAAGAATCTGGGGGGGAAGTCGTATAGGCTAGGGGCAAAGTCAGCCTTCATAGAGAAAATGATAGCCTTTATTTCCTCATTGGTCAGAGGGCTAAGGAGTAGATCATTAGTTTTTGGGGAGATGGAAGGAGGGATGTGCTCAAGAAGCATATCGGTCACCTAGAGGGATGTTTGGGATTCGGTGCCAAGGAGATCTTGGAAGAAGCTGGAGGTCTCAAATCTAATTTCTTCCTCATCCTTGGTGGACCTACCATCACTACACGTGACCTCAAAAATTCTATCGGTGCTTCTATTTTTGAGGGTTGAGGTGTGGAAGGATTTGGTATTGGCATCACCATACTTGAGCCAGAGGGTCCTCAACTTCTACCTCTAGAAGGTATCCTCTCTTGCTAGAATATTGTGGTAATTAGAAAGGATTCTACTCTCCTCCTCTTTGGACCCGGTCTCTTGAATACCTTCCTTGAATTTGCGCTCAAGGTCTTCTAGTTTCTCCTTCAAAATTTTATTACTCTCGAAGATATTACCAAACACCTCTCTATTACAGGTCTTGAGGTTGTATTTGAGGGACCTAAGTTTCTAAAATAATTACCTAGCGGGGGATCCACCGAGAGGTTGGTTCCACCACCTACCCACTTGTGACCTAAAATATGGGTGGTGGAACCACATAGACTTGAATCAGAAGGGATACTTGGATGGAGGGTGCGTGCTAGCTTAAAATAGGAGGGGGATATGATCCGATATGATTTTAGGAAGATCAAGGAGGGTTGAATTAGCAAAGAGGGGGATGGTTTCCCTAGATAGGAGGACTTTGTCTAGCTGAACCTGGATAAGGTTGGCCTCGGATCTTTTGTTGCTCCAAGTGAAATATGATCCTTTTAGGTAGACATCCATGAGCTCATTGGAATCAATGAAAGCTCCAAACTCCTCTATGATTTTGGAATGCAATATGGCTCCCCCAAGCTTGTCAGATGGGAACAAGGGGTTGTTGAAGTCACCTGCCAATATCCAAAGGAGGGGTTTGAAAACTTCCTGCATGAGGCTAATTTCATCCCAGAGAGAGGCCCTTTCAATCGGGCTATTAGGGGCATAGATATTGGATACGATTCAGGTCTGGTGGGACCTCAAGATATGGAACATGATGTTGATGATTCTAGGAGAAGACAAAATTAACCTTCCTTTAACTGAAGCCAGGTCCCATAAACACAACAGGCCCCCAGAAGTACCTTGGGCCAGGGTGAAGAGAAAATTGCTATTGGTCCAAACTGCTTTAGCCACTATGGTAGAGGAAATCTTGTCAAGTTTGGTTTCTTAGAGAATGAGGATGGAGGGATGGTGATCCTTTTGAAGGTGGACAAGGGTGCATCTCTTGGGGGGTCCATTGAGCCCTCTCACATTCCAAGTGAGTATCTTCATTTGGCACCCTTGTGGGGTCTTTTTCCTTCCTTACCCTGCTAGGAGGGAGGTTTGGATCTTAGCAGTTCTTCGTTCAAGAGGTATAAGGAATATAAAAGGAGGGTCCTCTAGAGGCCACTAGCAATGTCATATTCTGCTTTCTTTCTTCTCTGTTCACCTAAGGTGGGATGCCCTATTTTATTGTCACTATCATAGTTTGTTGTAATATTTTATTGCGAGTTCATTTAGGACTGAAACCCTTTAGGCTCAACTGGGATAAGGACGGACTACCTCCATCATCGTATTTAGACATCTCTAAGTTGACCTCTAAGCAAGCCTGAGAGGGGTGGGAAAGATGTAGGGGGGGAAGGGTTGGGGGAATCGAATGGTTCACGGGGAGGGGGGACAAGGGATGCTCTAAGGGGGCTTTTGATCCTGGCTTCGGGTCGGGGATGGCCGTGTCTGGGGGATGAAGAGGGGGTGGATCTATGGGGGAGCATACTGTAGGGGAGGGGGAACCAAATGGATCATTAGATAGGGGGAGGGTCCTTGGGGGAAGATGATACATCTACTAAAACTTTAGGGTGAGGGTTGGGATGGGTACATACCTAGTCATGATCAGTCATTGGGATGGGGTCAACCTTCTGCTTCCATTTATCATTTGGATCTAGCCTCCTTTGGTGCCATAGTGGGGGCACTTGTGGTCTCTAGGTTATGCGCCTACCCTGGGATGGACCGTGGGGGGGACCCTGTTGTTGGACGAAGCCTTCAAGATGGAGTCACAAAATGGTTCAAGGCCTGTGGAGAGGGGGCACTGATTGGGGATGTGCCCTTGCATGCTAAACAAGGTGTAGAAGGCTAGCTTATTCTTGTATTCCATGGGTTGGTGCCATTGGTAGGATCCAAACGTTAGGGTTACTAAATATGGAAGCTCAGATTCAAGGTTTGCATTGACACATAGTCTGGCATGGACCATGTAGGATCCCACCTTGGTTGTAGAGTCAAAATCCACAAGGTCCCCGATGGTCTATGCAATGAGTTTGAGCACATCCTCTTACCAAAGGTGAAATGGAAGGTCTGGTAGCCGAACCTAGATTAGGGTATAGTTTATGCTCTGAGTGTTGGGATTGAAGTCTATAACCCAACGCCTGAGGAAGAGGCTTCTTTGGCCCAAGAACCAGGGGTCACCCATGAGGATCCAACTGGAGTCATCCCTATTATTGAGCTTGATGAGAAAAAATCCTTTTGACAAGGCAACAATTTCCATGTTCCTAGAGATCTTCCATTTGGAGAAGGCCCAGCCGCGGATGGTTTCCATGTCCGGGCAACCCCCAATGAATTTCCTAACCAGGGAATAGGAGGCCCCTAACACAAAGGTAGAAAAAATATCATTGTAGATGGAAATGTGCATCCCCACCTAGGATAAGCTTGAGGTCGAAGGATGGGGATGATTCGTGTCACCCACGAGGGCCCGGACATAGGATTTGTTGGGCCCATCGAGGAGGACCTCCTCGACCACCTTGTCAGGGGGCTCTTTGTTCGAAGGGTCTGAGTGGGCATTTTCATAGGGGCCCACTGTCACATCCTCATTACCCTTGCCTGGGCTCGAATCATTTGATGCTTGATGGGATTCTGAGCCCCAGATCCTGATACCACCATAGGAGGCATTTGACCTAGCTCTCACTCCTGGTCCTGCTCCCTCCCTCGTTCCCACTCTAGCTCTCACTCCCACTACCGCCATACAACTAAAAATTGTGTTTTTGTCATTTTGACCAATAATTTTTAATCCTTGACCCAGAGGCATGATAATAAAGTAGTTCTTATTTAGTTTAAATATGTGAGCTTTCTTTCAACCCTTCCTAAATTTCTTATCATTCAAATTGAGCTATTAAACCACCTCCACCTCCAAAGTGGTGTTCAAAATAAATATAAGCATTCTAATTAGTTGTTTAAATAAATTATAAAACCTTATTAAAGATGGCCAATTTCCTTGGTAAAAATATCCCAATTTATTACCTTTTTTCCTTAAAAAGGATCTCACTTTTAGGAGTTTACCTTGTATTTTTTTCATGATAGGCTCATATACATTAGGTGAAAATTTAAACTATATAAATTCCTTCTTTTATATGGTATGTCTCTATAGTAAAAATATGAAAGTTATTGCCCATATATCCTTGTCTAATATAATTCCTATATTAAGAATCTCTCATTTCCACTCATGATTAACCATAAGAAACATTTCCACTATATAAGAAACATATATAGTGGATATTTTAGATGTAAAAAATTTCCTATTGATAATTCATTATCCATATGTTGTAAGTTGAACAATAAAACATCCTTGGATATTTTACATCTTGCACCATGTGGATTTTTCCCAAATACTCCTCTTTTACCAATTTATCAAACCTTATCCCCAACACCAATACAAAAATGGAGAGAACATGTTATATATTTTTCCTTGATTATGCTTATCTTCATGGAGATCTTGAAGTCTTTTAGCTTTCTTAGGCTTGTTCAAATATTGTGCAAAAATATAATTTTCATTGATCTATCTTTGTTTATGAAAAAACTAAAGTTGGGTATGTGGCTAACAAGACACCCACTTGGTATTTTATCCATATATGCACATTATTTTTTGGATACTCACTAGTGTAATGAGGATGAAATATTCATCCCAATTTATAGGTAGGATGACCCTTACATTTTTCTTGTATTATCTCATGCATGTATGAATAGTCCCAAACCTTAGATATCAAGAACTATGCTAACCAAAAAACACCACTAGGGTTCATGTTGTAACTTTTGAGTACCTCAATTATTAAGTCCTTAGGATTGAATTTTAGGCCTCCCCTCAAAATTTCATAAGTGGCCTAAAATATTTTTCCTAGATCCCCTCTTTCTCTTTTTATATTTAAGAGGTTAAGATGGCCCAAATTGATACTTTGGGGAACCTATTAGATTTTGTCTCCTTTATTTATAAAATGTTTCTTCCACCTCTTAATATTATTTATCCTCTTCTATTTCAATTAGGATAACATTAATATGAAATTGGATTAGTGGTACATCTATGTGCCAATCCCTTGTCGGTTTATCACTAGTGGATGCACCCTATGGATCCATGCCATCTTTCCTAGAGGATTAACTAATTGATAATTTTAGAAAATTTAAAAGTTTTGACTAACACTAGTAGATCAATCCATTTGTAAGGTTGGTAATTTGGTTTATTAAAGATAAATTAGAGAATGGTGATTTTAATAAATTTTCCTTTGGTTTATGGATCAAGTTTGAGCATTAGTTAAAAAATCAAAAGATGATGCAAGTGATTATTTAGGAAATTTGGCAAGAAACTTGGTTTGGTATCCTATAAAGGGCTATGTATGGATGACTCATTATCTCAAATAAATGAATTTCTTGTTATTTTTCATATAAAATTTGGTAACATTGGGTAAAACAAAGACATAGGAGGGTCACAAAAGGTTGCTAGTTACAACAAGATAAAGGTGGGATGATGGTGCAACAACTAAAAAATAGCAACATGGTGGTATTTAAGAGACTTTATGAGTAGTTTGTAAGTGGTGATGCAAGAGCACAAGGTAAAATCAAAGGAGACATAGAGAGGTTCTATGATGATGATGAAATGACATCATGTATAGTAGACATGATGGTCATGGTTGAGCTACAAGGAGGTAAAGTGGAAGTGACACACAAATATGTTGCGATAGTTGTATATAGAAAGTGTTAAAGGATCATTGCAAGTGTAGTGTAGTAAGGTATTGGAAGTAGAATAGATATTAGCACAAAAATTGTTGGAGAATATTATATTATTTGGTACATGAAAATGTACCCCTATGGCACATTTATGGTACAAATGTAAATATATAATATATTAGGGTTTGAGTCTATAGTTTAGGAGAGTGATTTATATTTCTTCTTTATGTAAGTGTCTATGTGTAAGATATGCACAAGTGTCATGTAAGTGTGTAATGTGTAAGATATGCACAAGTGTCATGCATGTTAGTGAGCAAGTGTGTAATGAGAGAAAGTGCACAAGTGTCATGTATGTAAGTGTGCAAATATGTAATGTGAGGATGTGCACAAGTGTCATGTATTAGAAGTGCATGTAGGAGAGTAAGTATCATGTAAAAGTGTGCAAGTTTCACGGAGTTAAGTATACACGTAAGTAGAGAGTGAAGAGTCACGTATACAAGTGGAAATATGAGAATCCAAAGGACATGAGAGCTAACATATGGAGAGCAATAGTTAAGTACTTGAAGAGTCATATCTTATGTCTATATTATGGAGAAAAATATCCATGTGTTATACTAGGAAAACAGTCTATAAATGATCACCATAGCAAAAATATATATTGAAGCTTGTATACACATTTTGAGCAATTTTTTTTTTTTTTAAAGAGAAAAACCCCATGCGGGGATGCCTTGGTCTGAGAGACCACGAACAGGGGGTTCTACATCGTCAAAGTCACCCGGGATTCACACCCGACCCTGCCCACACTAACATTATCAATTGGATTTTGGATACCCAATTCAGCTTTTTGGTAAGGTGGAGATTTGAACCTGGGACCTCCCTTGGAGGATTGCCCTCTCCTCTCCAACTCACCTACAACACCTGGGTACATTTTGAGCAATTTTATTGTAAGTATTTTTTATGTTATTACATGAATGATTTTGGCCATTTACATTCATATTTGATGTTATAGTGAATGTTATTATAATTTATATTGGCTAGTATATATTTTGATTGCTCTTATATTTAATTCTACTCTTGATTAATTATATTTGGACCTAAGATATTATGGCTTAATTATACTAGGACTTGAGATAGTTTAGCTTAAAATCCAATAGTGGTATCAAAGCTATTGCTAAACTCTATCCATTTTTTAGAGTCATATTCAGAGCCACCATCATATTTGAATTCTATCCACTTTAAAAGTAGTGAAGAATTAGACTCTATTTTAAAGGTATAAAAGAGTAGATATTGAGGGGATAAATAGAAGTCATCATGATTTGGATGCTAGGGTCTATTCACTTGGTTCAAGGAAAACTAGTGAAGAAAAGGACTCAACTAGAATAGATATGATCCAACTCAAAATAAAGCTAGACATGAGGGGATATTCAAAGCCACCCTAATATTGAGGAGAATCATATAAGAATATTGAATTCACTCAAGCTAGAACCTAAGATAAAGAGAAGATAGATAAAAGAGAAGAAAGAATATTGAATGCACTCATATTAGAATCTAAAAAAGAGAATGTGCAAAAGATAAAAGAGAACTTGGATAAAATCTATAGTATAGTAGACATGAAAAATAAAAGCATTGAAACTTTCTATAATAAATATTGAATATATTTTATTGAGCAACGACTCTATTCAAGGCAAATGTTCAAGAAAAGAGTAGCTAGGTAAGCAAAGTAAAGCAATAGCCTAAGCAAACTAGACAACATAGGTATTGGAAGTAGATTGAAGTTGACTGAAGTAGTTAAGTGATCCTAGAGGTGTTATAGTGAAGTAAACTTGAGAGGAAAATAATTAAGAAGTGACCAGGCACTAAGTGTATCTAAAGGCCAATAGAGCTAGCACAATCAATGACTAAGACAACATCTAATTAATGAAATAAGTGGCTCACCATAGGGCTAGCATCTAATAAAAAAATCCAATGGCTATCCATAAAAGCAATCATATTACTATAGGAGCCAGCAAAGCCAACATCTACCAAAGTAGCCAGCAAAGCCAACGTCTACTAGCATAGCCAATCAAGCCAACAACTATCAAAGTAGCTAGCAAATCCAATGTTTACCAAAGGAACCAAGAAAATACAACATCTACTAGAGTAGCCATAGCTAATGCCTACCAAAGGATCTAACATAACCAACATCAAAATTGAACAATCATCATAGCCAATCAAAAACACTTTGATCTAAAGAATGCATCTATTCAAAGCATGAATACATACAATTTGATAGTGTGCTTTCCAAAGATAAAACAATACCTCATATTTTGAATGAGTGTGGGAATGATCTAAGAGCGAAGGGAAGAATCTTTACTACACATATGCCATTGCAATAATGTATTCAAGAGTGTTACTCTACAGTCATAATGTCCATCTTCAACAGTGTTCATCAAGTTGAAAGTGTTATTTATGCATTGAAAATATTTTGCCAAGTGGATAAGGCAATAACTATTACCCTTATTGATTGATTAATTAAATTCCTAAGTGAGGTCTTATTTAAATTTTTTAACCTTAATAACTTTAATAATTAAGTGGGAGATAAAAGGAATACAACTTTTTAGAAGAAAAAAATTTAGGTGGGAGTTATAAGGACTTCTACTATATATTGAAATTGATAATTCAATTTTTTATTTTTGAGTTTTTTAATATTTATTAAATTTTGAAGTGATAAGGTTTTCTACTTCAAATAGGATTTAGAAAAATTTGAATTTAAATTTTGGTTTTTGAAATTTAAAGAATTAATAGATTTGAATTTTGAATATTTGAAGTTTGAAGAAAAATTGAAATTTGAGTTTTAGAAGATTTGAGATTTTAATTTTTTTTGAAAATTTGAAATTTAGGAGAAATTTGAAATTTGAAGTGTTTTGGATTTGAAAAATTAGTAGGGAGATAAAAGGTTTGCTATTTCGAAGGATTTGAATTTGTAAATTTATTATTCAATTTAGGTTAATTGAAATTGAAAAAGAGTAAACTTTGGAGTAAAAATGATTTCAACTTCAAAGGAATTTTATTAAGAAATAGAAGAAATTATTAAAAATGCATTCAATAAAGATAGTGAAGAAATGGTGAATAAGCTAAAATTCTATTCACAAAATTTGATAGATGTTTTTGATGGAAAGAAATAAATGTCAAAGGATTTAAAAGAGAAACTGTATTTATTTCTTAAAAATGCAAAAGATGAAAAGCTTACAACACTTATAAGCTATCTTCATTAAAAGTTTTTTAGAACATGGTGGAATTCACAAAATACCATTATATTTTATTTTGGAGAATGTTTAATGATGTAACATCCTTAACCACTTTTAAGATCTTTCAAGAAAAAAGATGTCAATTGTGACACATATGATTTAAAGGAAGCTTATGTTAGCTTCAATAGAGAATATTTGAATTCTAGTATGTACTATTGTGATGACTTACTACCTCATTACTCAAAATTTACATCACAAAATATTTCATAGTTGAAGATGAAGAAAAGAAATTCAAATAAAAAAACAGGAAAGTACAAAAGAGAGGAGAGCACAAGATGTGGGAGCAAGACAAAAATTTGAAGGATATAGATTAAATACTAGGGGGTATTGGAGAATATTACATTATTTGATACATGCAAATGTACCCCCATGGTACCTTTATGGTACAAATGTAAATATGTAATAGATTAAGGTTTGAGTCTATAGTTTAGGAGAGTGATTTATATTTCCTCTTTATGTAAGTGTCTATGTGCAAGATATGCACAAGTGTCATGTAAGTGTGTAATGTTTAGGATATGCACAAATGTTATGCATGTTAGTGAGCAAGTGTGTAATGAGAGAAAGTACACAAGTGTTATGTAAGTGTGCAAATATGTAATGTGAGGATGTGCACAAGTGTCATGTATTAGGAGTGCATGTAGGAGAGTAAGTGTCATGTAGAAGTGTGCAAGTGTCATGGAGTTAAGTATGCATGTAAGTAGAGAGTGAAGAGTCATGTATACAAGTGGCAAGATGAGAAGCCAAAGGACATGAGAGCTATCATATGGAGAGCAATAGTCAAGTACTTGAAGAGTCATCTCCTATGTCTATATTATGGAGAAAAATATCCATGTATTATATTAGGAAAATGGTTTGTAAATGATCACCATAGCAAGCATTTATATTGAAGCTTGTATACAAATTTTGAGCAATTTTATTGTAAGTATTTTTCATGTTATTACATGAATGATTTTATCCATTTACATTCATATTTGATGTTATAGTGAATGTTATTATAATTTATATTGGCCAATATATATTTTGATTGCTCTTATATTTAATTTTACTCTTGATTAATTATATTGGACCTAAGATATTGTGGCTTGATTATACTAGGACTTGAGATAGTTTGGCTTAAAAGCCAATAAAAACACTACAAAGTGGAGATATGATGACAGTGGTAATGTGTGCATATAGGTGTAGAAGTAGCAAGCGAATGGTAAAAAAAGGACATGGTAAGGTTTTAATGACTACAACTAGGATCAAACGATAGTTTGGAGATATGAATATCATGGTATGTATGTAGTATAATGAATCTAGTTTCAATTATGTGCATGCATTGAGGGCTTATGCAGTCATGATGGCTAGGGTTTTATAATACTCTCGTTTGATTTGTACCTAAGTGAGAATAGTATAGAAGATAGGGTAGAGTTTTAATATCCTCCTTTGCTAGCTACCCTATGCATGTGATGTATTGTAGGTGATATAGTTTTATTTATCCAGATTTTTTAAATATGCAATCCAATTGCTTTATTTGAATAATAGCCTCATGATGTAAATACTTTTATTGTGATTTCTTGTTATGCATCAAGATTACTTCTATATTAGAATCATTTTATTATATTTTAGGTAAATCATGTGCATAGGCTAATCTCATAGTGATGCTAGATTGGTTTATCACATTGTAGCTTGATTATTCACCTTATAGGAAAATCAACAAATTACAAGTGAATCACTTATGCTTGGTCTTAGCAAAAATTCTTCATAATTATAGGATTACACTGGCATCAACATGATTCCATCCATTGTTTGATAATTTGGGAGAAAGTATTGACACCACACCATGACAAATATCACTTATGCTCTTCTCTAATATCATGCTTGCATCACTATGACATTGTTTTGAGAATATTTTTTGATCTTGGACTATGTTGAACCACAAGATGGTAGCATGATGTTATTATTATATTGGCAATTCATTCTCCTATAAGTGAATTAATTGCATATTTAGTGAATTTTCTTCTTCCTGTTGCCTAAATTGCATTGTTATAGTACAATGTCAATCTTTATGTTAATGAATTATTGGCTTTACAAGCAAATTACTTGCAATATAAGATTTAAAATTTTCTCATCTTTTGATCTGTCTTACCAAGTTAGCAAAATCTTGTGGGGAATCAAAGGAAAGAAACTAGAATATTGGGTGTCCTTATTAGGATTCTCACTCAAATATAGAATAATTTTTAAAGGAAAAGGAAAAAAGAAGAAATCTAAAGAAAATTAAGGATATATATAATTTGCACATAATTTACAAACCATAATTTCTTCTTAATGCACACAAACATATTAATTGTTGCTCACTTATAAAAATAGGCAGTGGTCTTCCTTCCAAGCTTACCAATATATATATTAGTTTCTTTTATATCTATAATTTGTTGGGTCCCACTTCATAAAGAGTCAAATTTACAGTACATTCCTAGTTTAGCTTGGTCTTAATCCTAGTTTAATACCAGAGCACCTTCTTTAATATTTGTCATCCTTTTGTTAAACTATAACTTTCTATTACTTGGTGGTAGGTGAATCTCTTAAATGCTTTATCATGCACTTTCTCTAGAGACAATATATTATTTATACTAGATTGCATTGCCATTCTATAAATATCTTCTAAATCCAATTGTTAGAACATTTGGAGCAAAGGGAGCTCAAGATTAATTTACAACACTATTTATCACACCCCAAAACTTATTTTTATATTAATTAGAAGTAGTAATGATGTGGCACTACTAGTTTTATTTCTTTTATATATAATGTATTGTTTCAAAATAAAAACTTGAAAAATTGAATGTTTTCAAGTGATTGGTAGGTCACCCTCCATCAAATAGAGTTAATTGCATGATAATATCATGAATTCTTGCCAAGTGATAAATTGTTGAATTTTTTTAAATATTTATAACTACAATCATATTTGTTGTTTGTCTATAATTGTGTGGTTATATATATAAATGCATATGATGGTTCAATTTGAAAGGAAGTTTGTGTGGTACCTTATATTATAAAGGGATGGTTGCATACGTTATGTATGATCTCTTCTTTGATCTAAGAAAATGAATTATCAAATTTTAGTAAAATTTGCTTAAAGAACATTTTTAAATTGTCAAAGCATAAGTAAAGGAATATTAGGAGGAAAAAAACCCTTTTATCCTTTCAACTTGGCATTAATTCCATTTACCACTCGAATGAATGAAACAAAAGAAATGAAGGTAATTTTTTTCAAGTTATCACCACTTAATAGTATTTCAAATTCCTTTTGGGGGATATTCCCATTTTTTATCTCATTGTAATGTTAGGCACAAAGATCTAAAGTTTTAGAGGAGGGAAGGTGAGTGGGAGTGGCATTATCTATTTCTTTGTTTTGTAACCATGACAACTATGCATGGATTTTTTACTTGCTAATTTCTCTTGGTGAGGATACTTTCTTAGGTATATCTTAGGTCATGGAGGATGATTTAGGTTTCTTGGAAAGGATTATATTAGGTATTCCATGGAGTTTTTGAGGTATGTTGTGGAAGAGAAGAAATATATTGCAAGAAGAGGTATTTACAATCTATGGTTTGGGTATTATAACATTGTGATAGATAATGGTCTATATTTTATCCTTATTTACTCTAGTATATTTTAGTATTTAGGAGGAAACATTTGGAAATAGAGTCTTGAATTTATTTATGACAAGTTATTGTTAGATTTAATGTTGGAAGGGACTAGGGTAATAAAATAATGAAATGGGTGTTTTTTATAACTTACATTTAAGCTTCATTGGCCTATTTTGAAAGAAATAACATTTATGTTTATGGATTTATTCATTCACTATGTATGCATGGTTAGCTTATTTGGGTAGTGCTAGAAAAAATTGCTTTAGAGAGACTACTTAGAGTTGAATGCCCATTTGAAACCTATTATTTAGGATTGAGTACTTAAAAAGAAATGTATGATTTTGATGTCCTTTTGTTCCTTTGAAAAATTTTATAAGAGAGAAGATTTCATTTAACCTTCTAAATGGTATTCACATGTATTCCATGGTCTTGATCAAATCATAGCATATTTATTTATTTTTATTTTTTAAAGGGTTATGCATGTAATGGTCTTGTTGAAATTTATCTTGATGACCTCATATAAGGGATTAAGTATCTACCTTGTGGTTTTATTGAAAAAGCTTAGTGTTGGCTTTTGGACTTGGTTCTAAGCACTAGACCATATGTCTATTGTAGTTGATATGTAAACCAAAATTTTATGACTAGAACCTCTCACTTAACTCCATGAATGAGAATTATAGATAGGTTCAATAAAAAGAAATCCATTGCTTAGTTTTATTTAGGTTAGCCCTTTTCATTTTAATATTGTGGATAGATCTATTAGTATACAATTTTTAATTCCTATTTTGAATGTGTTTTAGCCTTTATTTTTGTATAAAGGAATATTTGATTCCCATTTTATAAGGATATTCTAAAATTTTCCCTTGTAATTGATGACATTCTATTATATTATTTATGATAGAAATGTGACATTAGACTAGACTAGGTTGTATGGTAGTATGTCATTCAAGATTAATTTGATGATAGCATGCATTTAGAGAGTGGTTACAACTTACTTTATTTTAGTCTATAATAGTGGGTGATTGCACTATACTAAGGTCATGAAGTGCACTAAATATACATATGTGAATTGTTACCAAACTATGCATGGTTCATAATTAAATTCATTGAATGTTGGAAATTGTATTATTGTCTTCCATAAGGGTATTATAATACTAAATAGATCATTGAATACTTCATTCATAGATTTAAAAGTAGTTGAAGTTTGTAGATGCATAGTTAAAGTAGTTTCATTAGAAAGTAAATTTAATATCTCATGAAAGAAAAGTGTAAATATCATGATCTTGAAGTCTCTCAATTACCTAAAAAAATAACTTTGATGAATGCCATCTATATGAAATAGAACAAGAGTGATAAAGTTTAGAGATACGTTTAGTAGATGACCTATGCAAATGAGTTAGGAATTATAATGATTTGACATACATAGATAAATGGATTCATTATAGCGTTTGCATGTTGGTATGTGCAAATATTGATGGATGTTGCAGTGATAATATGGTAGATATGTATACTACAAACATAGATCTATTTATGTGATTATATATATATATATGGGTCACAACTTTAGTCATTAGGAGTTGAGGTGGGGAATTTCATGATGAAATACTTTAGGATGGGTACGTAAACTCTCTAGTGATATCCTCCCTCCTAATAATAGAACCTTGGTAGCTAAGTTCCAACAATATAAGTAATATATTTGATTGTCAAGTTTTTATAACTTATTATATAAATCATGAATAATTGAAAAGTATTTTCTTTTACTATCAAGAGAGAGGTATTGTAAGTTTAAAATACTAAAGACTTGATGTATAGTAAAACTATTCATAATGACATGCATTTATCATATACTACTAGCTTAGATATAAAGGATATATATAAAAACACTAATAGTTATCAATCTCGAGGCGCCTATCTCATTTCTTGGGGGTGTGATATCCAAGATAGGTGCCTCGGTATTGATAACTCTCGGTGTATTTAGATATATATCCTTTATATCTAAGCTAGTACATACATTTATTGCATACATATATTAAGTTTCAATAAAATTTTGTGATATAGCTTGAGAGGTCCTAATGTTGAAGGCTTGGGTGCTATAAATAGGAAATCCAAGACACATAACACATGTAGTAAACTAATATAAACTTATCTTTATTAATATATTTTTAAATCTTAACCGTAAGTAATCGTTTCTTCGTGTCTATATCCATTCACCGCAGGATTATGGTCTATAGCTGGGACATAGTTCGTGTTAACAACATTTCTGGTGTGGCTTAACACCAAGACAATGAGGAATTCAACGGAGGCATTACAAATCAAATAGTATTTTCATAATAAATGAATTAAAAATATAAAAATAAAAATTTGCAAACTTACCACTTGGAATTTATGCTACGATGAGCTCTCCTACTATGAGCGCAAAGTGACGATCCAAGAACAGTTAACTTTGTTTCATCACTCTCATAAAGTGCTAAGTTTTCCACCTTGAGCAGAAAGCACCACACATGGTTTACTTTGTTTCATCACTCTCACAAAGTGTGAAGTCTCCTACCATGAGCCAAAAGCCATGCACTATGAGCACATAGTGCCGCACACAGTTTCATCACTTTGGCAAAGTGCAAAGCCTCCCACTATGAGTGGAAAGCAACGATCTGCTCATAGCTAACTCTGTTTACTATGAAGTCTCCCACTATGAGCGGAAAGCCATAGTATATGCACAACTAACTCTGTTTTATCACTTGCAAAGTGCGATGTCTCCCACTATGACCAGACAACTACGCACGGTTTACTCTTTTTCATTGCTCGCGCGAAGTGCCAAGTCTCTCTCTATGACTGGTAAGCAAAATGAAGTGCACACTATTCTTTTGTTTGTTGTTTATAAAACCCTATAAACCCTAAGTTAAACCCTAATTTGGACATACAAACCCTAACTTGAACATATAAACCCTAATTTAAACATAACCATTCTTTTGTTGTATAAGAATTTTGTTCGTTGCTTATAAAACATTTTTAGACCTAATTTGGAGGCACATTTCACTTTGTTTTAATGAGAAATATTTATAAATTTTAACTTGGTATAAATTTTAATTGGAAGACACATTTTTTAGTTTAAATATTTTTGTTAATGTCGACTTTTTTAATAAAAAAAAAAATTGTTTACGGTGTGACATGTATGACCTCTTTGCCTCCCACCCCCTATCTGCCATTGTAGGAACGCCTCTTGGCGTAATGATGATAAAGAGATGAATCAATGGATAAGTAAATTGTATATATTATTTAGTATTTCATAGATGATGTATTGACTTTTGTATTAGTTTTTTGATATTATATTCCTTCATAATTTGAGTATTGTATTCATTGGAATCTTAAATTTAGAATCCTAGCAATAATGATATTTCATGTGTACTTTTGCTAGCATAATTAAAGTTATTAAAATATATTTATTTTTCTATTAAGAATAGTTCTCTTCCATGATACAATGTTATATAATTCAATTGCTTGTATATGAGACCTAAAGTTCAAAAGTGTGAACATATAACTGACCTTGTAAGGCATTGATGGTAAAACATGAACATATTGTTTGTAAAATTTAGAGCTCACTAAACTCTTGGTTTTATACTATAGTGGAAATTGTTGGATAATAATACATTATTTGGTCCATTTAAATGTATCCCATGGTACCTTTATGGTACAAATGTAAATATGTAATATATTAGGGTTTGAGTCTATAGTTTATATGAGTGATTTATATTTCCCCTTTATGTAAGTGTCTATGTGCAAGATATGCACAAGTGTCATGTAAGTGTGTATTGAGATAATGTGCAAAAGTGTCCTATATTAGGAGTGCATGTAGGAGAGTAAGAGACATGTAGAAGTGTGCAAGTTTCATAGATTCAAGTATCCATATAAGAAGAGGTTGAAAGGTCTAGTATACAAATGGCAAAATGAGAAGCTGAAGGTCAAGAAAGGTTGCATCTTCTAGATATGTGATGAGTGCAATAGAAAGTATTTAAGAGTCACATTACTATATCTATATTAGGGAGACAAAGCTCCATACAATGTAAGGAAAAATGGTTTGTAGAGATCACCACATAGCAAACATTGATAATAAAGTTTGTATACAAATTTTGAGCTATTTTATTGTAAGTATTCTTCATGCATGTAAATGAATGATTTTGGCCATTTACATTCATGTTTGATATTATAAATGATTTAAATTTCATTATTATATTGGACTATTTTTTTTTGAGTAAAAGGTAAAAATTTTATTAAAAAAAACTGATCAGCTTATACAAATCCATTTTGATATCCTGCCTTTCTTGGCAAGGCTCAAAATGCAGTTTTTCTGTTTTCTTTTATCTGCCCAGGATCTCTGAATCCCCTGTTCTTTAAACTTTACCTCCTTCTTAACTGTATATGTCCTCTTCCAACAAAGATTACTGAAGCCCTCTTTGTTCTTTTTTCTATTCCTGATAGCTTTCATGTTGCATTTGATTCCATAGTTGTGCCCAAATGTCTTGTTCTACCTTTGTCATCGGAGATTCTTCCTGTACTTTGGTCTGCATTGTTTCTAATAACTTCCTTAACATAATCCCCTAGGTCCTCTCTTCTGAGCCGAATTCCTCTTTAAAAATTTTGTTGTTCCGTTCCAACCATATTTTCCAACAGATGAAGCCAATCCCTAAATTCCAAGTTGTGCTTAGTGTTTTGGATTTGAAGGTGTTATGTGACCAATAGTCCCAAAAATTACTACCATTAGGAGGATACCATTCTGTTTGGCTAAATATGGAGTACCACCAATTCCAGATTGTGTAAGCATAGGAGCAATAAAAAAGGAGGTGGTTTATAGTTTCTACCTCTTGGAAGCACATTACACATCTACTGGGTCCAATGAACCCCTTTCTCCTCATATTATCCTGAGTCATAATGCTTTTGTGAGCAACCTACCATATAAAACAATTAACCTTTGGCCAACCTTTTGGTTGCCATATTTCTTTCCAGGGATGTTGTTGTTGGGGTTGGTTCTTGCTACTTTGGTGAGCCTTTCGGTAGCCTGCTTTCACTGTGTAAGTGCCTTGTTTCCCATATCCCCATGCTAGTTGGTCAGGTCCATATTTCCATAGCCATGTTCTTTTTTCTAGAATTTCTTTCAGTTCACATTTTTTAGCTTCCCATTCTTCACCTAACCACTGGTCCAAATTTTGCCATCTTCCTGAAGTTGCTAGTTGTTGGCTTGGGGGGATGAGATACTGAGATATAAGAGTTTGGCCATGATTATGAAGAGTCTCTCTGATGCCACTAAGATGAGGGTATTGTTTGATAATGGGGGAGGAATTCCCAAGAATCATCCCACAATCTGACTTTTCTCCCATCACCTACTTTCCAATGTAAGTCTTCCTTAATCAGTGAGGCCCCTCTTTTGAGTGTTTTCCATATCTCTGATCCCACACCTGTAACTGGAAACCGTGGGACATCCTCCATTTCGTGTGCAGGGTAATATTTAGCTTTTAGAACTTGACTCCATAACTGATCTGGGTTTGTGATCCACCACCAATATAACTTCCCTATTAGTGCTAGGTTGTTTGTTGATGCAGCTTTGATTCCAAGACCTCCCTCTTCCTTTGGTTGACAGACTTTCTCCCAACTTACCAAAGCATTTTTTTGATTTTCTTGTGCTCCTAACCATAAGAATTTTCTCATCAGTTTATCCAAATCTTTGAGTATGCTCTTTGGGGCTGCTAAAATGGAAAATTTGTAAACTGGCATTGCTTGTAACACTGACTTCAAAAGTGTGACTCTGCCTCCAAAGCTTAACCATCTATGAGACCAGTGTGACAACTTTGAGAAAATTTTATCTTTTATGGATTTCCAATATTTCTTTTTTAGGATTTTTTCTGTTAAGGGAATTCCCAAGTAATCTAATGGACACGAGGCCATTGAGAACCTAAGAATGTTTGCTATCCGATCTTTGATTCTCTTATGAACATTAAAGAAGACAACTTTAGATTTTTCTTCATTTAGAAGTTGGCCAATGGCTGCAGTGTAGCAGTCTAATATTTCTTTGATACTGGTTGCTTCTTTTATTGTTGCTTCCCCCATAATCCTGTATCATCTACGAATTGTAGATGAGTGATAGCTATATCTCTATTTATTTGAATTCTTGTAATGTTGTTCTCTACTTTTTTCTTTTGTATGAGTCTTCCCAGTCCTTCTGCAAAAATAATGAACAAATATGGAGAGAGAGGATCTCCTTGTCTAATTCCTCTGCTAGCCTTGAACAATGGGGAGGGGGTTCCATTGATGAGCACTAAAAAGGAGACTGTGGAGATGCATTCAAGTATCCAGTTGATCCAATATTTTTGGAATCCAAATCTTTGCAAAATTTGATCCAAAAATTCCCAACTCACTCTGTCATAGGCCTTGGATAGATCTAACTTTAGGAACATTCCTTTGTTCTTTCTTTGGCCCATATGATGTATAGTTTCTTGTGCTATTACAATCCCATCTAATATTTGTCTACCCTACACAAATCCCCCTTGTTCAGGAGATATGATATTTGGTAATATAGCTTTTAGTCTGTTGGCTATTACCTTGGTGATGATCTTGTAGATCACATTGCAGAGGGCTATTGGTCTGTAATTGGTTAGATTCTCCATCTCTCCTCCCTTTGGAATCAAAGCTAGAAAAGTATGGTTGAGGGATTTGAGAATCCTACCACTGGATCTGGCTTCTTCTATTGCTCTAGTTATATCTTCTCCTATAATATCCCAAAAAGCTTTGTAGAATTCTATTGGTAATCCATCAGGACCTAGGGCCTTTCTTGATTGCATGGAGAAGATTGTTTCTTTCACCTCTTCTTCTTTGATCTCTTTCATAAGCTCCTCATTCTGCTCTTGAGAGACTAATCTAGGGATACTTCCCAAGATTTCCTCCTGGGATTGTTTTGACAGATGTGAATCTGTAGTAAACAAAGTGGAGAAATACTCATTAGCTACTTTTTGCATACCTGAAGTGGTGGTTTCTAGGAGTCCTTATGCATTTGTTAAAGCATCAATCCGGTTATAGTGTTTCCTAGTTGTGGTTGACTGGTGAAAGAACTTTGTATTCCTATCTCCTTCTTGAAGCCAAGTAATTCTAGATCTCTGCTTCCAATAGGTTTCTTCTTTCTTATCTAGCTCCTCTTCCTCCTGCATTAAGATCTTTTCATGGGAGAGTAATTCCTATGAAAGGGGTTTCGAATGAATTCTTTTTGCAACTCCTTGCATTCTCTCAACTAGCTCTGCTCTTTGTTGTTGAAAATTTGATCTTTGGAATTTGCTCTAGTTTTTCAATTTATATTTGATATATTTCAATCTGGAGTGTAGCTAAAATTGTGCCTTTCCAAATGTTGGTTTTCCTTGTTGCCACCATTGTTGAACTAACTCTGGTAATTCCTGGTTTAGAAGCCAAAAGTTCTCAAATCTGAAGGGGCGGTTTTTGGATTAGGGTATTCTGTTTGTGATATTTAGACATACCGAGAAATGATCGAAAGATAACAAGTTTATGATTTCTGAATGATAGCTCCATAACTGGTGAATTTCTTCCTCTATCAATATCCTATCTAATCTTGATTTTATTGCTTGGTCTCCTTTCCTTTTATTGGTCCAAGTAGTACCACATCTTGGAGGTGGAATGTCAATCAGATTTAAATTATTAGCTTGGACAATCAGGAGTTTGTCCTTCTCACTGAGATGATTTAGGCCTCCCTCTTGGTCATTCACTGACATCTTGGCATTGAAGTCTCCACCCACCAGGAACCTATCTTCTGGGTAAGCTTCTCTAATAGCCTGGATTGACTTCCATTGGGTTTTTTGTTCCTGCACTTCCTTCATCCCATAAAAGTTAATAATCAGCCAGACTGAGTTTGATTCTCTATCTCTCAATCTGGTCATCAAGATCCCTCTAGCTGATGTTGCTCCTACCTACTGAAAAGTGTCTCTATTCCACAAAGTGGCCATTCCCCAAAGAAACCATGGGAAGCTTGGGCCTCATAGTCTCCATTCCTCCAACATCTCTTGGATATTGTTTGCATTGCTTCCAGTGATGCTCTAGTTTCTTGTAATAAAACCACATCTGGGTGGTTATCTTCTATCATACATTTAACAACCAATTATCTGGGGTGGTCATTTAATCCCCTTACATTCCATGTGTGTATAATCATTGGGAACCCATGTTGTAGAAGTTGGCTATGGGTTTAACCATGCTTGCCTCTCTCAACTGTTCTCCTTGTTGTTGTATTTTTTCTTTGTTTGTCTTTCTACCTACTCCTTGAGAGTTTGCATTTTTTAGCCTTTTCTCCATTTGGCTTATCCCAAGGGTTGGATTTTCTCTATTTTTCTTTGCTATTCCCATAATTACCTCCTTAGATGTATGTGGCTCTTTATTATATAGTACTAGAGCTCCTTCTATATCTGGTTGTGGTTGCTCTTTATATTCTATCTATTGTTCTTTGGTTGATGCAAATTGTACCTGTATGGATTGTCCTTCTTCTACCCCTCTCATTACTTTTAGGTATTGTTGTTTTTATGTATCTGTATGTTGTGGATGATGAACCTCTTATGCTACCGATTTCTCTAGATTTTCTATTTGATTTGAGTGTGGTAGTTCCTCTCCTTCCATTGGATCATCTAGCCTGAGGATCTCATATTTGTTGGATGGAGCCCTTCCTTCTTGGCATTGATTTGTATTTCCTCCCTTATACTAATTTCTTCCTCTTTCCTGGTTATTATTTTTTGTTCCTTTTCTCATAACCGTCTGAAATCCTTGTTCATTTTCTTTTTGTTGAGGTTGGTTTCCTGGGTTTGGATTCATTGGATTTGTCTCTCCTTTGGCTAGTTTGGGGTAGCCTCTCACCAAATGTCCGTATTCATGACATGCTCTACATCTGAAAGGCACATATTCATAGTCTATTTGTTGTCTCCATATATTCCTTTCGACTTTGAGGTCAATTTCTGCTGGCAATGGTTTTCCCAAGTCCATCTCCACACAAATTTTGGCATACGCTGTTGATCCTCCTTCCATTGATTCTCTTGATCTGCCTATGTATTTTCCCAAGATATTACCTATCAACTCCAAAATTTCCTCTTTCCAGTATTCTAAAGGAAGTGCAAATAATTTTAGCCAAATTGGAGCTATCGAGGGTTCAGTTCTAGGATCAAAAGTGGGTCGCCATGGTTGCATGAATAGACCTACAGGGCCTATGTTATATGGACCTCCCTCAAAAGCTCTGTCCTTGTCAGATATCATTATGAATTCAACTATGAAGTATCCATTTGATAATGTGAAGATATCCAATTCCCCTTGTGGTGCCCAATGCTTTCTGGCCCAGGAGTACAAGAACCTTGTAGAAGGTCGGAGTCCCACAAACTTGCATATTAAGGTATGCTTGGATTTATACACAATCTCATCTACTATGAGTTCTTCTACAATTTCTAGCATTAGGATTATTTCTATCTGAGGTAAACATCCATTTCTTTTGGCTTGTTCAGCTTCAGTCTCCTTTCTTTTACCCATGGCTTGTAGGATTTTTTGGGCCTGTTCTCCTGTATCATCTCTCTTTCCATTACTTCCGGGGTTATGCATAAGGGATCAGCCCCAAAATATAGTTATAAAAATTTGGTGAATTAGTTTCAAAATCTAGGCGAATAGTATCAAAACACATGTAGAAGGTTAACTATTATTAGGGGTAATGTTGGAAATTTAAACTTAAAATGGTCAAATTATTATAAAATTAGGGTGAATCGACCCCCCCAAAAAATATTGCACCCAATTTTTTTTGGCTAATGGGCCTTGGTCAAGGGTCCCAAATATTAGCCAATTCCAAAATTTGAAAATCCTAATTTTAGAAAATTAGCTATTACAAAATAGCCACTATGCATAACCCTAATTACTGCCTCTTACTGCTTTCACAAAGGATTGCATATTAGGTCCCTTGGGACTCTAAATCCTTCCCAAAAAAGTCCCCTATGTGAACCCTCCTACCGAGGATTCTCTATTTTTTTAGGCCTTCTATTAGTGTTTTCTATTGTAACCCTTAAATTACACAAAATAAGGCAAAAACAAACTCTAAATCCAAATTAAAACTTTAGAAACACAAGTTTCAACAAAATACAATAACAGACCATACCCAAAAAAACAAGCCGGTTTTCTCCCTTTTGTCGCAATACAACTTCGATCTCTAGCAGAAAACCCCTAGTTTCTCGATCTTCTCCCTTTTGCAAGTCGTGGTTCATTATTATATTGGACTATATATATACTCTTGATTATTGATATTTCAACCTATAACATTGTGGATTATTTATATTGGGACCTATGAATTTTGAGATAGTTAGGTTTAAAAACCAACATAAATGAGTCAACAAAAATAATTTGATGAACTTATATTAGATGCAAGTTAGTAAAATAACTCACCAATCATAATGTAGATGAAAGATAATGGAGCAACTTGTTGGACATGACATAGATGGAAGTTAATGTTAGATAATATTATATTTTTTGGTACCTTATAAATATGTGTACATATTTTGTAATCATTCAATTTTTTCATTTATATCCTATGAGAAATATGAAGAGTCATATCTCTCGTAAGTTTGAGGAAATGAAGAGATAGTTGAAGATGAAATGTCAAGAGAATCTTTGAAAAAATATTTGAAACAATAGCATGTGAGCTTTTCTATAATAGAATTTCAATACATTACTTTGTGAATACAATGTGATTATGTAAGTCATGGTCTAAATATATGTAACAACCCACTAACTTATTAGAAATAGATTATATTACATTATTTGGATCATGTAAATGTACCTTTTTGGTGCATACTTAGGATATTAGATTATTTTAGGGGGAAGTTATCTAGTTATTTCATGCAATGTAATAAATGCACAAATGTCAATGTGCAAGCTATATATGTACAAGTTATCCCTTGCACAACTAGATAGAGTGTTTGCCAAGGAACAAGGGCCACAGACATAGAGCAACATATAGCAGTAGGAAGTAGTGTATAATAGTGTGGTGTGATGTAGTAGAGTGTGATGTAATATTATGGAGTGTAATATGCTCAAAGCTCATTCTTGAGCAGTAGCTTTATTCATGGAGTGTTCATTTCCTCCATAGCTACTTTGTATATATTTCCATAATTTCTATTTATAGTATATTTTTAGTCATCTCGTATATTTACTTTATTTCATATTATTATTCATCTTGTGATTGCTATCTCCCATTACATGTTGCATCAAAAGATAACAATGGTATAAGAGCTATGGTAGATCAATAGAAAAACCAACATTATTATTGACCCTGAGTTTTTGTCAACCTGATGCGCCATTGGACCAGTCATTGTAAAAAGTTCTCATAAGAGTCTAGGTGGTAGAATTAGGGAGAGACACAAGTAAGAACTAAAAGAAATCTCAATTTTTGAAATACTGAGATTGCATATGGCTAGATTATTTCCATAGAGTTACAAGGAAAACTCGTGAAGACTAGGAATCAACATTTGATCCACTAGTTTGATGAATCAACTAGTGAAGCTCATCTAAGAGATCTGGATAAATTTACCCGAAGTTTCTTTTATTGTAGGGAATTAATTCTTAGATGATTGGGACACCTCCTACAACAGAAAGCTAGGAGATTTCAACTTTGTTGCTTGAAGGTTAGAGTGCCTTCATAGTGCAAATATTAGTTACTGCAAGAGAAAAAATGCTATAGAAGAGACTTCTAGAGAAGAATTGTGGTGAAGTTGGAAGACACGAGATCTCCATTGCTAGATTGGAAACTTCACAAGGAAAAAATACCATAGAATCCTTGATCCAAAAGAAAAGGCCATAAAATCCTTGATCCAGAAGAAAAGGCCATAGAAGCCTTGATATTGAAGAAAAAACCGTAGAAGCCTTGATACTGAAAAAGGCCACAAAAGACTTGATACTGAATAAGAATCTAGAAGAGAGTATCTAATTCAGAAGCAAATTTTAATACTAATATTTTATTGTAGGAATAGAGAGATTCAGTGAGTTGGAAAATCTTCCTACAAGAAATATAGGAAGAATATCTTCTTAAAAATCAATCCAGTACCTAAAGCAAAAGAGATTAGAAGAAAATATCATTGATGAAATTCTAAACTTGGAAGAAGAAGGACTAGGATAGTCCTTCTTGAATCCAGAAGTAGCAGAATCAGAGATCTAGGAGAAGATCTTGCCACCAACACTTCCAAAAGTAGAAGGTTGAATATAAGGTCTCAAGAAGACCAAAAGAAGTTGAAATATAAAAGGCCTTGGAGAGGTCTCTACGAGAATCCAGTAAAAATCTTGGAGAGTCTTACTGAAGAAATCATCAAAGGAGTTCCAAGGAGAACTCATTGGAGAAATTCACTATTGAATATAGTGAAATATTTGAGACAATTATAACCATATGAAAAGTTCAAGAAGAAGTGTAACCACCAAAAAGGCTTCACCTGATATTGCAATTGCTAAAATGAAGTAAAACTAGGCATTCATACACAAATTGACAAAGACGAAAGGAATTAAATGAAATGCATCTTTTATTCCTCTTTGAACCAATTCATTCTCTTTTACAAATCAATCCCTCTTAGGGATACCCTTTTGATACTTCGATTACAATGGATCTATTCCCTTTCTAGGGTAGATGTAAATCAAATGCCTTCTAGGGTGACACGAACTGCTCTAGGGTGGAGTTAACCCTCTTCTTCGCGTTGAGGAAGGAATTGGATGATTGAATCTCCTTCAATATTTATTCCCTACGATCAAGAAACAACAATAACACATCAAAAGCAAAGGTAACCTCTCTTGATGAGGTCTTTTAAGGAAGTTTCACAAAAGGATGCCATGACAAGCATATAATCAAGAAAATGAATAAAGCATGGTAAACCTATGTTAATCATGAAATGTGATCATTAAGCATATTCAAGAAAACATGTATTATCTATCTACTAGATTAGTTAACAAATAGGAAGCAAAGGTGCATGAAACAAGCCACAATTACACTAATTATCAAATTGACAACATGAAAGTAAACCTACTTCAAATGCTTAATACAATTGGTAATATGTCTCTAAAACACTAATTGAACCTATATTAAGCCTAACATGATCTAACTAATTAATTTGCAAGAAAGAAAACAAGGAGATCTATGGCCATTTGCTCACCGTGGGTCTGAGATGTGGTCAACACTGTAGCCCATGGCTGACAGCCATGATGAGGCTCTAAATATATTTACCCTCAGAATTAGGGCTTCCTCTATGATCTACCTTACCAAATTGATGGTCAAGGGTCACCTCTGTGTCCTCTGACAGGTTTGGCGGTTGAATTCCACAATTGGGCCTCCATTTGCCCAAATTCACATTTCTTGGCGTTCTAGCTCCTTAGGGCATCCATGGCACAAGTTGACATGATGCTTGATGAATTAGCAAATGAATTGGCAGTAAATCTCTCTCAATACACTCAAGTGAGTATACAATTCGATAGGGCTTCACTGCTTTGATCTCAATGCTCTCTCTCTCTTTTGCCCTAATTTGATGGGGTACTTATAGGATTACCCAAGGGCTAGGGGTGGCTTCCTCATGAAGCCAAGATCAATATTGGGAAGTTGAGTCTTTTGGATGGAAGGTTATGGATCCTTCCTCGCTCAAATCGCTCCAATCTGCAACCAATTGGTCGTTGCAACCAACTTTTGGGGTCGAATGAAGGCCAACTAAACTTTAGTCCTGACCACGGGTGTCATCCATGGCCAACACTACTAACCACATGTGTCAGCCATGGTCCCCAATTGATAGATTGGGGGCCACAACTGTCAGCCACGACTAGTACTGACTAGGCACAAAATACCCAATTGAGTGGTAAAAACCATTGCTATACCTTGGATTTGTCCAAAGGTCTTCCATATGGTCTTCTAGCATGTCCCATATGAGTAGTCACCATCGACATGACACGTTTTAGGTGTCTACATATGCCCCTTTTGAGATGCATTGTGAGATCGAACAATGCTGAGCAAAAATAGACCTCTTAAAATGATGTCGTAGGTTGAATGATGATCATTGATATGATCAACATTAGATGCCCCAGGTCCAATAAAAGGATGTGCATCCTAGAATCATTGCTTCCAACTGGGTGAAAGGCTTAAATTTGAAAGAGTTTGCACTCATCATCAAGCATTCGGGTAGCTTTGGTGCTACAATAGGAGTTAGGCCTATATAACCAAAAGGAGGAGAGTTACAAACTAACTATCATATTTGCTATTTTCCCCAAGCAAAGGGGTAAGCTTATGATAGTTGTTGACAATGATTCACAAGGACGAACGCAATTTTGACAAGATCAAGGGATCTACGATTTCAAGGATCTTCTATTGATTTTGATTATGATTTGATATTATGACTACCCCCTCAAGTGACGAGTCGATGAGGGTAATGACAATGAATGAAGTGACGAGGTCACTTGACCACTATGAAAGATCTTGAAAAAACTTAGAATTTTAGCATTTAATTACTTGGCTAGGCCTAGTTCAACTTATGATTACAACTATTTCAATAGTAATTGCACATTCCTATCCCATGGAGCGGTCTGGGCTACAATAGCCTTCTTAGGGAATCACAATTATAGCAATTCCAATTAGGCTCATGTTGAATCAATTTGTCGATGATTTGCTAAAAGTAATCATAGGAGAAATCACAATGAAATACCTCATTCTCGTGGAGTGGTCCAACCTTGTAGGCCTTCTTAAGGATTGAAATGAAGCATAGTGATTCTATAATGATGAGTTTACCCCAAATGTCCTTATGGTAATTTACCCATCCCGCCAAATTGCATGGATCGTCAGTCACTGCAACCGCCAAGTGTGTAGGGTAAATTATTGAATACGAGGTACATCTAGCTTTTGGATTATTTAATTTTTTTGTTACTTTTGAAGTTTTTGAATTTTTTAGGTTTAATTGGGGTGTTTAAAAATGCCACCTAGGAGCTTTCCTCAAGGGAAATTAAGGAAATTACATTTAATTTTCTCACCGTGGCTCTCCCTTGCGGGCCATTTTTCTCGCTATGATCGAAACCCACGGTCAGAGAACCCTAATTTGCGAACCCACGATCAGCCATGACCCGACATGAATTAGAAAAGCTATAAAAGGGACCATTTTGGGCAAAAGTTTCATTGTCACTTTTATTATCCAAGAAACCTAGGAGCTCTGGAGGTAAAATTTTTAAAAACTAACCCAGAGCACTGCTAAAACTTGAACCGACTACCTAACCTCACACCTATGGCGGACCAAGGGGAAGCATCGACCAGCGGGAGAGTCGGGGGTTCAAAGGTAACTCATGAACCGAGACCTTGCATTTGATTTTCAATTAAAATGAATCTCACTAATTAATCGGTACATGAATCACACTAAATTGTTAGCAATGAACCCCACATTAGGTTAGGATTTAGCTTAGGATAGCTAGGGGGAATTTTTTAATTTTTCTAGGTTTTTAGGGCATGGAAGACCCATCTAGGGTTTTGTTCGCTAGTTGCAAGTGGTAGCCGTGGTCCCCAATTGGTAGATTGGGGGCCACGGTTGTTAGCCACGGTAGGGTTTAAAATCCAACGGTCATATTTTTGACCATTGGGCTGGCCGCGACTTTGACCCGCGACGCCCAAATTTGACAAAATTTATCAATTTTTTTTTTGAAAGTTTTGCTCATTTTGATGCATGTTATTGGATGTTTTAGGAAAATCCATAATTTTTAGGTTGAATTTATAGTGTTTTAAAAGATTTTTTCACTTTTCTATATTCTTTTTATCCAATATTTGACTAATAGAGCGAGGGAGACCGATCTCCTTCGCAACCTACGCCCACTATTGTCTGACACTGAGCAAGAGTGGTTTGGAGCTATTGGGTTTGGGTATATCCTAGATCTCCCACCTCTCCGGGTAGACCAGGCTTATTTGACTACTTTGGCCCATCGTTGGGATGCACGGACCAATACATTTCACCTACCTATAGGTGAAATGATGGTTACACTCGAGGACATGTACCGTATATTCTAGATCCACATTGATGGTATGCCCATCACTTCCTCTCCATTTACGATGAGGAAGGCCATCTTTGATGTTGTCTTTAGAGGTCAAAGCGTGGAGGCATAGGGCTCCATCGACCATGGTGGCATCCATGTCCAGGACTGGTATGAGGCACAGGTCTTCTCATGGCGAGAGGTTGTGTTTATGCATTTAGTGATCCTGGTTGCCCTACTAGACTCTTCAGGAGTGAGGTTCCCCTGGAACCTCCTAGCTTGCATCCACCTAGTTATGGCTAGCTCAATGGAGGAGCCAGTCATCCTATCCTGGGGGAGTGCTCTACTTGCACAGTTATACCATGAGCTCTTCCAGATCACCCATCGAAGTAGGGTTGGCATAGGTTGCAGCCTCCTATTGTAGATATGGGGTTGTCAGCACATCAAGATAGAGCACCCCGTGGAGGTACCCCTATGGATTACTAGAATTGATGATGAGCATTAGTGCTACACCGCCTGCTGGCCTTGGGAGTAGGAGGGATTCTAGAGCAGATCACACGTCGGAGACTTGACATATTACATTGGTCGGTTCACCCAACTCCACTCAGATGATGTAGAGTGGTGCCCCTATATGGATTGCCTCGCATGGGAGGAGGTAGCTAGATACCTGCATCGGGTGTGCAGGGATAGGTGGATTATCGACCGCAAGGTCGAGTGGCATGAGTATCACTACTTCTCATGAGTACTCCACCAGTTTGGGATCAGGCAGGACATCCCGGTGATGCCCACCATCTACAAATACCTGGTCCTGGAGAGGGACCTCACCTGGCCTACATTTACTCCTTTGGGAGAGGATGATGATTTTTAGGAGACAAGGGTTAGAGAGGCAGGGACCACTCTAGATTACGATGGTTGGTGGGTCGATATATAATGGCATAGGGTGGGATCCCTCGGTCGGTCAATCAATGGATTCACTATAGAGGGCAAGGATGTCACAAAGGTAGATCCACATGGACATTGCTCTCGATAGAGGATTGATGATTGGGGTGTAGTAGTAGAGGCCCTAGGAGGACACAAAGGAGGAGGCTCTAGATGAGGGTGAGGTAGTGCTCGACAGTGAGATGGGGCAGCTATTGGTGTAGGTTGCTAATATTCAGAGTCATATTGGGAGGTTGCAGACCCAGTAGTTGCAACGAGATACTTCTATTGCCACTCTGGAGGTGAAGCTGGCTCATAAGGAGAGGTAACTACAGTAGGCCCAAGAGCAGATCACAACTCTCACAACATGGGATATAAGGGAAAATATGTAAGTTTGCGGCCTCACCAGTGCACTTGACCTGGCATAGGTGCAACTGAGTGCAACTACTATCGAGAGGGATTTGTACAGGCTAGAGAGGGGAGATCCTTTGTCATATCAGATGGTCATGCCACCTCTAGCTACGCCATCTTCATTGTTACCAGGTGACCACGATCCCATGGCAGAGATTCATAAATTATAGTCCCTCATGGAGGAGGGCAATGAGAGGCACACATGAAAGTAGCCCACATAGATCAACTAGAGGGCTATATCATATTGATTGGTGGGTAGGTCCTAGAGGACCCTCATGCTTTAGATACACATCAGAGTAGGTCCAGGACTAGGGCGACAAGGCACTCTTCTGCGAGTTTGAGCCATAGGACCCACAGGACCGAGAGGACACACAGGTCCTCTAGTACACATGGCACGAGATCACACATGAGCCACAAAGATGGCGAGGGTGATGGTGGTGACTCTCAGGCTGGGGTCGCAGGCCCTGTATAGTACATATCTTGCTGATATTTTGTAGTACTATTTTTGTGTGTAAGGTTGAGGACCTACACAGATGTAGCCTATGGGTATTTGATATACCTCCATGTACTCACTGATACACATGTTTATATATATGATCATTTTGGCTCATTATGTGTACTTGTCATTTTTATATGTTTTATGTTTATGTTTATGCACATGGATGCAAATGTTTATATTGATGCTATGTTCATATGATGTGATGTATGGATGACATGCACTAGATAGCTATTTAATTTATGATGATGATGATATGCAGTGATCTAGATGTTTAGATGTGTTATTTATGATGGATGCATATGGATGTGATGTTTACTTTTAAACACATATTTAATTTTACTTTATTGTATGCATTTAATTTATGATGATGTCACGATATGTTGGTGTAATGTATGTAATGCTTTATTTACATGATGATAATCTAATGTAAATGAACCTGTATGCTTTAATCACTTAAAACATAAGGAATGAATGTGATATGTGTTTAAAAATCTAATGGATGACACCACAAAATGTGTAAAAATCATGAATGTAATTGAAAAATCCTCATTACAAGAATTTAATCAATTAATCACCCATATATGAAATGCAATGATATGCGTGGTATGATGCAAATGATGTAATATGTCACTCTATATTTCTTTTTGCAATTTTGAAAAATATGCACAATATAGTCAGTGGCCATCTAAATATCATTTCTGATATCCATCCGGTATCTATCCTATATCTTGTTTATGCTCAATGTAATACTGTATCGCTTATTAGATACTTTGCAATTTGATGATTTGAAATGACTTTTATTTTTGATGGTTTGTGATATTTGGTATTTGTTGCTATTTTAGAGAATTTTTGGAGGGTTTTCCATGAGACTCAAACACCCTAGTTGACTTATCAAAAGTTGTATACTGACCAAACTAGACTTCTGAAATGTAAGGCTTTTGCTAGGATAGGCCCTAACTACTCATTATCCCTGTGTGTGCACATGAATATTTTAAGATAAGGCACAAGCATACCCCTATGTCAGGTGGGATTCTTTCAGCCCATTTCTAATATTGGGGGTCCGCAAATGTTTATCCAATCTTAGGTTTAGATTTTAGTTGGACTAGACCACTAGGTGATATAGGACACCTGAAGCTAGCTCTTCCACATTCAAACATTGGTTTGTACATAAGCGAGGTGCTAATGCATCAGAAATATCATCATGCATAAGGTATAATAGTGCTGGCAATTCCAGGGATTCAAGTTTACTCCCTTCTTTTCTTCAATTTTTTGGGATACTTGCTCATATATAGTTGTGCAAGGGATTTGATTCCACTTTGACTTTGAACTTTCTTTGGATCTTCATTTGATCTTCATTTGAACTTGCTTTCTGATCTTCATTTGATCTTCATTTGAACTTTGATTTTTGATCTTCATTTGATCTTCACTTTCTAGAATTTACATTTGATAATTTTCTTCAAAAACTTCCCTTTGGGGGATTTTGCTTTGGAGAACTATTTCTAGGATATCGATTGAGGATATCGATCTATGATATCAATATGGGATATCAATCTGGGATGTCGATCTATGATATCGATATAGGGTATCAATCTTGAGGATTGATGTGGGATATCACTATGGGATATTGCTCATTTTATTGTAAGCAAGGGATTTTGAGTAGGGAATGCACTTGTCCTTTTTCCAATTACCAATATTTCTCGTATCGTCTGCATAGGGGGATAAGCAAGAATAACTCTTTTCACCTCAGGATACCTAGTCCTACTTCATGGCTTTCATATTCCCCTAGTCCTTATTAGGATTGTTTAATTTGTTGATTAGTGATAGGATTTTGATATGCTAAGGGCTATACTAACTAGACCTCATCTACAAAAGCAAAGCAAGCTTTCTATCAACTCTTGAGAAGACCTCTAGGTATGGTTGAATGACCGAAAAACCCTAGTATATTCTTCATAGCAACATTATGGGTTGTGTTGAAAAACACAATTACTCACATGAATGATGGATTATGATAAATGCAGAGGTGCATGATTTGAAACACAAACGTGGCATTGTTTGTAAGACTGACAAACACAATTCATTCTACTATGGAATGCAACGGATGATGAATTCCTATATGCAATGCAATGATGAAATGCATGTGGAAATGAAAATGCATAATGCAAATGCAAATGTTTTTGGATTTTATGCTTTACCAATTTTTTTTTGGATTTTGAGCCTTTATATTTGACCAAACGATGAGTACATGCCTTTGGAGCCTTTTAAATTGACCAAGTGGTTTTAGGAACCCTTAGAGCCTTTTGGGTTGACAAAAGGGATTATGAGAACCTTTGGGGCTTTTTGGGATGACCAAGCGGTTATAAGCAAACCCTCGGAGCCTTTACTGACTGACCAAAGGGCTTATAGATGCCTTTGGAGCTTTTGGATTGACCAAACTACTCATAAGAGAGCTTGGAGCCTTTTAGATTGACCGAGTGGTTTTAAGTAACCTCTTGGAGCCTTTGGGCATGACCAAGCGGTTTTAGGAACCCTCGGAGCCTTTTGCTATGCTCTCAAGCATAAAACACCTTAAGATGGATGATGTTGAGAGGTTCAGGCTCTTCAACACCCCCTAGCAACGTTAGGCGATAGGTACCCAGACCAATATTTTTAGATATGATATAGGGTCCTAGCCAATTAGCCATGAATTTGTCTCGCATATCAGGCAAAAAATTAGAGTTTTGTTGGTTCTATTTCAAGACAAGATCCCCAACCTCAAAGTCTCTCTGATGGACTTTGGTATTGTAAGCTCATTTTAGTCGCTCCTGATAAACATGGAGATGCTCAAGGGTATTCACGTGACATTCATCAAGCAACATCAATTGATCTAGTCGAGCTTGCCATGCGGTGTCATCATCAATGAACTCTTTCAATGTGACGCGCAGCGTTGGAATTTCCAACTCTAAGGGCATAATGGCCTCAATGCCATATACTAGTGAAAATGGAGTTGCCCTAGTGGGTGTCCAAATGCTAGTCCTATAAGCCCATAATGCAAGGGGCAGCTGGATATGCCAATCTTTGTGGTGTTCTTGTACCATATTTTTCAAGATGGAAACCACTATCTTATTTGAAGCCTCAACTTGCCCGTTTGCTTGTGGATAGTATGGAGTCGCAAAACTATGTTTGATTCTATACTTAGACGTCAAAGCTCTCATAGTTTTATTCTTAAATGATGTTCCATTATCCAAAACTATCTTGGATGGAATCCCAAAATGACATATGATATGCTCAAGTATAAACTCTACTATGCGAGCTCCAGTCGTCATTGTTAAGGGTATTGCTTCCACCCACTTTGTAAAGTACTCAGTAGCCATGATAATAAATGTATGCTGACCCGATGATGGGGGAGAGATCTTACCGATGAGATCGAATCCCCACTAAGAAAATAGCCAAGCCGCTTGGATGGGTTGTAAGGCCTGTGATGGCAAGTGCATAATATTAGCATGATGCTGACATTTGATGCATTTCTTGACATACACATTGCACTCCTTCTCCATAGTGGGCCAATAGTAACCCATTTAAAGGATGCGCTTGACAATGGCCATGCCATTGAAATGGCCACCACACGTACCATCATGAGCTTGTGAAATCGTCCAAGATGCCTCTTGGGGCTCTAGAAAATGAAGGATAACTCCATCATAACCTCGTCGGTACAAAATATCTCCTAGAAAGACATATTTAGTCACTTTCTACTTGAATGTGCATTTTGTGGCATGCGAAAATCCCTTTGGGATCACACCAAGTTTTAAGAAGTCTTGGATTTGTGACATCCAGCTTTGGTAAGCCTCAGATTCGACTGCCAAGATGACTTGCTCCCCTTGCGTATCTACATGTGCAAATGCAGACTGGGAAACAACCTTGTGGTGAATGGTGGTACCACTCCCCATCGGACTCTGAGAGGTTAATGACCCCTAGGGTGCCTTCTTTAGAAAGTCTTTAGCTCTATAGAACCATTCAGCTTTTGGTTCCATGCTAATCATGTTGATTGA
Organism: Wollemia nobilis; assembly: GCA_028583015.1. Lineage (NCBI taxonomy): Eukaryota > Viridiplantae > Streptophyta > Pinopsida > Araucariales > Araucariaceae > Wollemia > Wollemia nobilis. Next base: position 1,336,995 of record JAQPPZ010016822.1, read on the forward strand.
CATTTTATTATCAAAGGCTTCACGCTCCGTTGTAGGATGCGAGAGCATTTTAACATGGATGGTAGTAAAATCGATAGACGGATTCTGAGGGATTAAGGATCCCAAAGATGCCATGGTGTCTGCAAACCTATTTGATGAATGAGGGATTGCCTCGATGTCATACCATTCCAATTTAGCCAAATATGTAACAACAAGATCTTTATAAGATTTCAACATGGGACATCAACACTGAAAGAGCCCCTTAACTTGGTTGACTATGAGCAAGGAGTCACCAAATATGTTTAATATTTTAATGTTCATGGCGATGGTTGTGTGGAGGTCCAACAGTAGGGCTTCGTATTCAACATTGTTGTTGGTGCAAGGAAAATCTAATTTGAATGATAAGGGCATTGGAGCTCCTTGCGGTATGAAAAACACTATTCCTACACCACCCCCTTGCTTGCACTTTGAACCGTCGAAGAACAAGGTCATATCAACATTATTCTCTGGTTCTTCAGGTTCGGGAGCTTCAGATACGATGAAGACCGCATCATCCAAAAGCTCAATGGTAAGAGGCCTACTGTTTGACAACGGTGCCTCAGCTAGTTGATCAACTATGACTTATCCCTTAATGGACTTTTGGCTTATGAATTCCAAATCGAATTCTATTAGTAGCATGATCCACTTCGTAGTACGTGTGTTATGATATGTCTTGCTCATCATGTACTGCAAAGGATTTTGTTTTGATATAACATATGTTGTATGACTTAGCATATAGTGTCACAATTTCTTTATAGTGAACACTACTACTAAACATAATTTCTCCACATATGCATATCCTAGCTCATAACTCACCAAGGTTTGACTAATATAATATATGGCTTGCTCTTTGCCTTGCACATTCTTTTGGGCTAACATGGTCCCTAATGCAAAGTCGGTCATCGATATATATAGTAAAAATGACACATTTGGCCTTGGTGGAGCTAGTACTGGTGGTGTCGCTAGGTATTGCTTGATTTTAGCAAAGGCTGCTTGATAGTCCTCGTCCCAATTGAATGGGACCCCCTTGTGTAGTAGTCTATTCATGGGTTGACATTTATCCGATAATTGAGTGATAAATTACTTTATCGATGCTACCTTGCCTTGAAGGCTTCTTAGCTCTTTGATATTTGTGGGGGGATGCATCTCTAGAATAGCCTTGACCTTTTTCGGGTCGACTTCGATGCCTTGCTTTGAAATGATGAATCCTAAGATTTTTACTAGAAGTTATGCCAAATACACACTTCTTAGGATTCAACCTGACATTGTGCTCTATCAGGCGATCGAAGACCTTCCTCAACACCTCCACATGCTCAACACGTAGTAATGACTTGGCAAATAAGTCATCAATATAATCCTCTAAGATCTTATGCATATAGTCATGAAAGATATATGTCATGGCGCACTGATATGTGGCACCAATATTTTTAAGGCCAAATGGCATAACTTTATAGTAGAATGTCCCCCATGGTGTTATAAACATGGTTTTATGCTAGTCTTCGGGTTTAATCCGAATTTGATTATAACCAAAAAAACTGTCCATTAGGGAGAGCATCTCATGACCTACAGTTGCGTCTACAAGAGCATTGATATTAGGCAACAAAAATGAATCCTTGGGTGTTGCCTTATTTAGGTCTCTAAAATCCGTACAAATATGGATCCTTCCATCAGGTTTTCCTATAGGTACCATATTGGATACCCATTCCGGATAGTCGATGGAGATTATAAACTCTACGTCCAACAACTTTTGTAGTTCATATTTTGTTGGCAATTTTGGGTACTTTGGGTACATTGCCTTTGATAAAGTGTATAAGTTGTCATTGATGTCAAGAAGCTCTTGAAGGAATTTGATTTGATGTCAAATAACTTTTTTTGATGAAGGTTACGGCATGAAAACTTCAAAGGTCTTTTGTAAACCCCAAGTTGGCAGGTTTAAAGATTACAGGTGGATGCATTAGTTTAATGCATTTGGGTCCAGAAGGAAGTATTTATTTAATTAAAAACCTTGTTAAGGTTCCTTTTAATTATTTCTAAATAAATATTTATTGTTTGCATTGGGTTCTCCTAACCCATGGCGCAAATGTCTTAACTTTGATGGTGCTATGTTCTAAGATTGTGGGCGCTAGCCAAGACCTCCACCGACGTGTTAAACTCCTCCACCAACATGTTAAGCTCCTCATCGACGTCAAGAGTTTATGGGAAATATGCATATAAATCTCCCACGATGAAGATCAAAGATTATCCGATCCGCATTTTTGAAAAGTGTTGCTCGCTGTGTATTCGCGATCTGATGTTCAATTTTTTCCTCGCTATGATTTCGTGATCCGCTGTTCAGATATCCGTCGTTCATTTTTTGTATCCATCATAAGGTTTCGTCATTGTCGTTTGCATCAGAAGACAGGGAGGCCTGTTGTTTATTTTAGCCCTGGCATAGAAGGTACAAGGGAAACATAGTGAGGTTTAAACCTCATCGGACGCCTTTGGCGCAACGGTAGCAGCTAGGCTGTTGGCGCGCTACCCAAATGAGAGGTTTCGTGTTTGAATAAAGTGAAAGGGTTTTTCTTCGTTGAAGTGGACGTAGCGAGTGGTGTTAGAGTTCGTGCACAATTTCTCCATAGCATGATTTTTGGTGTTGGCAAAGGTATTTTCGAAATTGATTTTTGCTAAGTGTATTTTGCGGATGGAGGAAGTTTATTACAGAGAAAAATAGCTTAGGATTTATAAGGAGTTTGAAGCTTGCTTTATTTTGATATAAGTTTCTTTTGAAGGTGGTTATTGCATTATTTTATTGCATTCTTGTGAGAGATAAAGTTTATTTTTGATAAGACTATAAGGGAGAAATAAGGTGTATAAGGGATAAATATTTCTTGTAATGTTGAGAGTGCTTTTGGTTGATTATGGAAATGAAAGCATGATGTTTTAAGGTTAGAATTGCTTCTTGTGTGAAGTTGTGAAACCTTAAGTGGGCATCTTTGAGATTGACATTTTCTTTCATTAAATTGGTTATAATCAAGCTATTCTTTACTTGGTTAAAGTGTTGGGCTTACTCCTTTGTTGATGATTTGAAAAGTTGTTTTGTGCTATTGAGATTTGAGTTGGTGGATGCTTTTTGTTCAAACAATGTTGGAGAGAAAAGGAGTTCTACTTGTTTCCTTTTTTGATGTTGATTGTGAAATGCTTCAAGGTTGTGTTTTGAGTTGAATGGTGTTGATTGAACCTTGTTTGATAAGCATTGTTGTTGAAGCCCTAATTGATGGTGAAAAGAACATGAGTATCATTGTTATGTGATTCTTTGCATAGTTGGCAATTGTTGGGGTTTTCATGTTCTTGAAAGAAAGCATTCTATCCTATCCATTTTAGATATTGAGTTGAGTTTTCAGATTTGAGATTGAGATTGAGCTAAGTTGATTTGAGTTGAGTTTTGAGATTGGGAGTTGAGTATAGAACATATTGAGTCTCTAACAATTCTCTTTATGCTTCTATGAGTTTGAAAAATCACATTGGGTCTCTAACAATTCACTTTGTGATTTCCTACTAAGAAAGTTTTCTTGGTGAGCTTGCTGAGTTTTTGGACAGGTTCCGGTGGGGACTTGTGAGTAGTTTTTGGATAGGTTCCGATGGGGACTTGTGAGCAGTTTTTGGACAGGTTTCGATGGCGACTTGTGAGCAGTTTTTGGACAGGTTTCGATGGGGACTTGTGAGCAGTTTTGGATAGGTTTCGGTGGGGGACTTATGAGCAGATTTGGATAGGTCCTAGTAGAGGAATTATGACCTGAGTTTGATAGTTCTATCAGAGAAATTGAGGATATAGGTGCACTAGTTCTATGAGAAGAACCTGAGGACATATTTGGCAAGTCTTTGAGAAGGCTTGTATGCAGAGGATTGATTTGTTCAAGAGTTGGAAAAATCTGACAGATAGAGGAAGAATTGTACTAGATTGACTGACTGTGTTTTGTACAGGTTGCTAAGCTATTATGGACGTGATCATAGAAGGCAGAGGTCTCTTAGCCTAAGCATTGAGGACATGAGGTCTTCGGTGCAAAGGAGTTCCACGTGCTGGAAAGAGGTAGAGGCAGTTGATCTTCTGAGGGATCATTTCCAGAGTAGAGGGGAAGGTATCTCCTTTGAGCAGAGGCTCATAAATTTTGATTGGGGGAAGGTATCTCCTTTGAGCAAAGGCTCATAAATTTTGATTGGGGGAAGGTATCTCCTTTGGGACGAGGCTCATAAACATTGTAATTGGGAAGGATTCCCAAAGAACTTTGAGATAACTTTTAGAGAAAAGTTTTGTGGACGTAGCCTAGCCATTCTGGGTGAACCACATTAAAATTGGTGTCACTTTGTGGATGATATTGTGCATTGCTTTGATATTGCTTTAGGTATATTGCTTTACTATTTTGAAGTATAATAGAAAAAATAAAAAGAGGTCTTATACTGTTCACCCCCCCTCTCAGTATAATCTTGTGTTTTTCAATTGGTATCAGAGCAAGTGCCTTCGGAAAGTTTAACAACTTGAAGGAAAATCTAGTAAAGAACACAATGGATCATTCAAGTGGCAATGCAACACCTATTCTTGATGGGTCAGATTTTGGTCTTTGGAGTGCAAGGATGAAGGTTCATCTAATGGCACTTGGGAATGATGTTTGGGAAGTGATTGAAGATGAGTACACTATTCCTGAACATGGTCCTAATACTAAAGAAGAAAGGCTCCTACATCACAACAATTCAAAAGCAATGAATGCAATCCTGAAAGGCTTACGTAAAGCATATCTCACCAAAGTTATTCACCTGCAAGACAACTAGTGAAATGTGGAATCGGTTGAAGGTGGTTCATATAGGTGATACAAATGTCGGAAAGGCCAAGTTGAGACACTTCAAAGGTATGTTTGAACAACTCAAGATGAATGATGATGAAAATATTAGTGACTACATGCTTCGTATGGATGAGGTTGTTAACTCCATGAAAGACTTAGGTCTTGAGCTTGCTGAAAATGATGTTTGTGATAAGATTTTAAGATCTCTTCCTAATAGATTTAGTGAAAAGATTTCTACTATTGAGGAAGCTAAATATTTGGATAAGTTGAAAAAGGATGAGCTCCATAGTATACTTGTAGCATTTGAGTTGAGAACTCAAGTGAAGGTTGATGTCAAGAAAGAGGCAGCTTTCAATGCTACCAAGAAATCCAAGGGTAAACAACTTCAATATAGTGATGAGTCTTCTAGTGATAAAGAGGCATATTACAGCAAGAAAGGCAAGTTCTCTAGAAAGCACAAAAGTATGAAAAATGTAAGATGTTTCAATTGTGGAAAGTTTGGTCATTATGCTACCGACTCGTCTTGTTCCCAAGAATGAAAGTGATGAAGATAAACAAGATTCTAAGAGCAAGGATTCTAAAAGGTACAAGCATCACAGGAAAAACAAAGATGAGCACAACAATCAAGGAAAGAGGTATTCTCACAAGCACAAGAAGAGTTTCTACCTAGACAAAGCAAGTAATTGTTCTAGTAGTGATAGTGAAAGTTCTTCAAGTGATAATGAAAATGAGATGTTGTTCATATCGAGAAAAAGAGGAAGAACCGAAACATAGATTCATTATCATGAAATGTCTTAGATGTGGAAACTTTGGTCACCTTGAGGATGATTGCACAAATAATGATTTGGTTTCTAGTATGTATGAGGATGCTTCAGAAAACTATAAGGAAGATGCATGTATGGTTTTTGAAAAGGGTAGCACCTCTAGTGATAAGAAATCTAAAAAATGCTTTGATGATTCAAAAAGCAAACAAATAGAGGAAGATATAGAGAAAGGAGAAGTAGATCTTAAAGGTGAACTTATTAGTGCTCTTAGTGCTTTGAAAAAGGAAAGAAATAAGAATGCTAGACTCAAGGATAAGTTAGATGAATGTTGTATGGAGAGAGATGATCTTATAGAAAGTCTTGACTTCTCTATAGCTAAGACACAAGAACTCAAGGATGAGTTAGAGTCTAAGGTTCTTGAGTATAGTGAGTTAGAACAGAAAATGGCTTCTTTGAAAGAGGAAACTAAAGAGTACAAGGATAAGCTTTACGAGTTCCAAGATAGCTCCAAAAATGTTAAGTCACTCACCAATGGTCAAAGAAAGACAACAGATAAAATAGGCCTTGGTTTTGTTAAGCCACACAAGGAACAAGCTGGAGAGTCTAGTAAGAGACTCCAAAAGGAAGAGAGTTATGATGAGGAAAGTATTTTAGAAAATGAGTCCTTGAATGATAGATGCATAGAAACAGAAAAAAAAAATTCAGAATGAGAAGAAGAAGTTTTCAGAACCTAAGAGGTCAAATAAAGGAAATTTTCAAGGTAGATGTTTTGCTTGTCACAGGTTTGGTCACATGGCTTCACATTGCATGGCTCAAGTGAAGAAGGTAAATGACAGTTTCAGAAGTGCTAGTTACTTTCAAAGGTATTGCTACTCTTGTCAACAGTTTGGGACACAAGGCAGTTTATTGCAAGGCAAATAACAGGAACAAGTTTGGTAAAAATAGGTTTGGTCAGGACAGGTTTGGCCAGAACAGGTTTGGTAAGAACAGGTTTGGTCAGAACAGGTTTGGCCAAAATAGGTTTGGTCAGAACAGGTTTGGTCAAAACTGGTGGATTCAAATATCAGGTTTATCTCAGAGAAACAACATCGTCAAGTGTTTCAAGTGCAACAATGAAGGTCACATAATCGGACAGGTGTAGAGCTGAAATTCTAGAATACAGGAACAGGAACAGGAACAATGGCATGATCAGGTCCAAGGATCAAGGCATGGACAAGAACAGGGATGAGAAAAAGAACAAGAACAATGACAAGAACAGGAATATGGGCAAAGAGTTCAAGAGAAGGCCCGACAAGGAAGTTATAGATGCTAATGATGATCGATTGCCTAATGGGAGTTTTACTCCCACCCCGAATTAATCACCTCATCAGGAGGTGGGGGAGGGACCAAGCTAAGAGGCTCATTCTTAGTCCCGAGCCCCAAAGGTGACCCTTTGCCATTGATGACAAAGGGGGAGAGATATGAGTAAGGGGAGAGCTTCAAAGTGAAGAGGAGAGCTTCAAGTCAGATGGAGCAAAACTTCAAAGGAAGATTATCAGTTGTGGGCACAGTTGGTCAGTTGTTAGCATAGTTGGTTTCAGTTTTGGCTCTTGAGAAGTGTTTTCCATAAAGGTTTGCCATCAATGACAAAAGGGGAGATTGTTGGCAATTTTGGGTACTTTGGGTACATTGCATTTGCTCAAGTGTATAAGTTGTCATTGATGTCAAGAAGTTCTTGAAGGAATTTGATTTGATGTCAAATAACTTGTTTTGATGAAGGTTACGTCATGACAGCTTCAAAGGTCTTTTGTAAACCCCAAGTTGGCAGGTTTAAATATTACAGGTGGATGCATTAGTTTAATGCATTTGGGTCCAAGAGGAAGTATTTATTTAATTAAAAACCTTGTTAAGGTTCCTTTTAATTGTTTTTAAATAAATATTTATTGTTTGCATTGGGTTCTCCTAACCCATGGTGCAAATATCTTAACTTTGATGGCGCTATGTTCTAATATTGTGGGCACTAGCCAAGACCTCCGCCGACGTGTTAAACTCCTCGCCGATGTCAAGAGTTTATGGGAAATATGCATATAAATCTCCCATGATGAAGATCAAAGATTATTCGATCCGCATTTTCAAAAAGTGTTGCTCACTGTGTATTCGCGATCTGATGTTCGATTTTTTCCTCGCTGTGATTTCGTGATCCACTGTTCGGATATCCGTCGTTCATTTTTTGTATGCGTCATAAGGTTTCATCGTCGTTGTTTGCATTAGAAGATAGGGAGGCCTGTTGTTTATTTTAGCCCTGGTACAAAAGGTACAAGGGAAACAGAGTGAGGTTTAAACCTCACCGGATGCCTTTGGTGCACCGGTAGCGGCTAGGCTGTTGGTGCGCTACCCGAACGGGAGGTTTCGTGTTCAAATAATGCAAAAGGGATTTTCTTTGTTGAAGTGTATGTGGGTGGTGTTAGAGTTTGTGCGCAATTTCTCCATAGCACGATTTTTGGTGTTGGCAAAGGTATTTTCGAAATTGATTTTTGCTAAGTGTATTTTACGGATGGAGGAAGTTTATTAGAGAGAAAAACAACTTAGGAGTTATAAGGAGTTTGAAGCTTGCTTTATTTTGATATAAGTTTATTTTGAAGGTGGTGTTTGCATTATTTTATTGCATTCTTATGAGAGATAAAGTTTATTGTTGATAAGACTATAAGGGAGAAATAAGGTGTATAAGGGATAAATATTTCTTGTAATGTTGAGAGTGCTTTTGGTTGATTATGGAAATGAAAGCATGATGTTTTAAGGTTAGAATTTCTTCTTGTGTGAAGTTGTGAAACCTTAAGTGGGCAGCTTTGAGATTGACATTTGCTTTCATTAAATTGGTTATAATCAAGCTATTCTTTACTTGGTTAAAGTGTTGGGCTTACTCCTTTGTTGATGATTTGAAAAGTTGTTTTGTGCTATTGAGATTTGAGTTGGTGGATGCTTTTTGTTCAAACAATGTTGGAGAGAAAAGGAGTTCTACTTGTTTCCTTTTCTGATGTTGATTGTGAAATGCTTCAAGGTTGTGTTTTAAGTTGAATGGTGTTCATTGAACCTTGTTTTATAAGCATTGTTGTTGAAGCCCTAATTGATGGTGAAAAGAACATGAGTATCATTGTTATGTGATTATTTGCATAGTTGGCAATTGTTGGGGTTTTCATGTTCTTGAAAGAAAGCATTCTATCCTATCCATTTCAGATATTGAGTTGAGTTTTCAGATTTGAGATTGAGATTGAGCTGAGTTGATTTGAGTTGAGTTTTGAGATTGGGAGTTGAGTATAGAAAATATTGAGTCTCTAACAATTCTCTTTATGCTTCCATGAGTTTGACAAATCACATTGGGTCTATAACAATTCACTTTGTGATTTCCTACTAAGAAAGTTTTCTTGGTGAGCTTGCTGAGTTTTTGGACAGGTTTCGGTGGGGACTTGTGAGTAGTTTTTTGACAGGTTTCGGTGGGGACTTGTGAATAGTTTTTGGACAGGTTTCGGTGGGGACTTGTGAGTAGTTTTTGGACAGGTTCCGGTGGGGACTTCTGAGTAGTTTTGGACAGGTTTCGATGGGGGACTTGTGAGCAGATTTGGACAGGTCCTAGTGAGGACTTGTGACCTGAGTTTGATAGTTCTATCAGAGAACTTGAGGACAGAGGTGCACTGGTTCTATGAGAAGAACTCGAGGACAGATTTGGCAAGTCTTTGAGAAGGCTTGTATGTAGAGGATTGATTTGTTCAAGAGTTGGACAGATCCGACGCATGTAAGAAGACTTGTACTAGACTGACTGACTATGTTTGGTACAGGTTGTTGAGCTGCTGTGGACATGATCATAGAAGGCAAAGGTCTATTAGGCTAAGCATTGAGGACAGGAGGTCTTCGATGCAAAGGAGTTCCACGTGCTGGCAAGAGGTAGAGGCAGTTGATCTTCCGAGGGATCATTTCGAGAGAAGAGGGGAAGTTATCTCCTTTGAGCAGAGGCTCATAAATTTTGATTGGGGGAAGGTATCTCCTTTGAGCAGAGGCTCATAAATTATGATTGGGGGAAGGTATCTCCTTTGGTTTGAGGCTCATAAACATTGTAATTGGGAAGGATTCCCAAAGAACTTTGAGATAACTTTTAGAGAAAATTTTTGTGGACGTAGCCCAGCCATTCTGGGTGAACCACATTAAAATTGGTTTCACTTTGTGGATGATATTGTGCATTGCTTTGATATTGCTTTGGGTATATTGCTTTACTATTTTGAAGTATAATGGGAAAAGTAAAAAGAGGTATTATACTGTTCACTCCCCCCTCTCAGTATAAGCTTGTGTTCTTCATATTTCACCATTAAGGCTACTGTTGGATGCATCTTTCTAAGCTTCTGCATGACTAGCTTCTTTGATAGATCTAGCGAAAGGTTATGGGTAACCAATTTTGGGTCTAGACCTACCATATCTTTGTACGTCCAACAAAAAATATTAGGTATCTCTTTTAGCAGAGGGATGAGGGTGGCACGCTCATCTGGAGTGAGACTCTCTCCAAATTTAACCTTCCTTGGATTGGTGGGATCGTTACTAATATCCACATCAAAGGTTTCCTCTACTAACATGTGTGATCCCTCCTCAAGTTGATGGGACGTAGGGATCAGGTTGATGTCATCCATAGGGTTTATAGGTTCCATTTTGGAAGTATCCTCAGCATGATAGACATAATAAGCACAACCCATCGCAAAATGAAATGGTTGTAGCATTTCTTCATTAGGGAAGAAATCTTCAGGCTCAATGGGCGAGTCAGCATGATCCCAATCGATAGCATCTACATTCAGATACAATGGCCTGGATGGATCAGCTAGATTGCATAGTGGAGTGGTCAAATCAATGGATACCATGTTTATGGAATGGAATTGATCTTCAGGACCACGTGGAAAAACTTCTACATAATCAATGTAGCCCTCATACCCGAGGTCTGGCTCTAATGGCACAGGAACAAATGGGTCTTCTTTATGTGGACTATGGATGACTGGGTCCTCTCTATGCATTGATTGCAAGATGATATCATTCGACTCGACGAGCTCCATGTACATAGGTGGGTTGGGAAATACAATGTGATAGATCATATCAAAATTTAGTGGTCTTCCCCTAAGGCAAGGATTAAGATTGATCTCTATGTGCATGTCCTCAACCATATAAGGTGCATTATGGTGACGTAGGTAAGGAGGTCCTAGATAGGCTCTCTCCATTTTGTCCTTGTCATTGTTGTCATAATACAATCCTTCACCACTATCCACTAGCATGGTATTCTATGGAAAATGTGGCCCCATGTAAGTCACATCCTGATCGCTATCGTCACTATCTGGTAAAATCAAATATAAGCACCATAAATACGATATCACCTCATAAACTGGATCAGCCTCATCCCCTAACTGATTGTTAAGTGAGGTTTCACTATCCACCAAGATATCTTCATGATATGATTCGGGTGGAGCTATGGTGACGTAAGACACCATCTGATTATCCCTCTAGAACATAGAAGAATTAGGGTGATATGGGTCAAAATCCACATCATCCCCTAGACTAAGGTATAGGTGATCTAATGATACTACAAGTAAATCATCTTGCCCTCATATTTGTAATCCTAACCCGAACCTATCAGTTTCCAACTGATAATGTGACTCAAGCGGAGTCCTAAATCCTTGTTTGAAAAGACCAAGGCCGTATCCATGCCAATGATACAATTTGAAAATGTGCCTGGCATATTAGGGGTTGGATAGATAATGAACATTCATTATGAATGGTTCATCATCATCTTCATCCATGGAAGTTTGAGTGGGAAGGTGATCCAGCCTAGCATAGATGAAGTTCATTTGATTAGGTGGTTCTACCAATGGCACTATCGATCTGATCAGAAAATGATGAGCATGGGGTTGGCCCATCTCTTGTGCAGTCTCTAAAATTGGTCCAAATGTAATGTTCTACACAATATATTCACCTAACCCTGTGTTGGCTAGGTGAACAGTCACCCGCAGTGCGGATGACCCTGTTGACGATGCAGGCAAGGCAGGATGAGGTACCTCCTTGACTTTATCTTGGGCTTCTTCCACTTTCATAGGAATGGGAGCCTCATCGATGATTGGTTCGGGCACCTACTTCTTTCCCTTCTTGCTCACTTTCACCTTTAGCTTCCTCTTATCCCAAACCATTGTTGATGTAGTCGATTTCAAAGAAGTAGCAGTAGTGTGCTCAGATTTATGCGATACAGATGTCGATGGTTGAGCATCCACTCTTTGATTTTCTCCTGGATTCTTAATCGGCAATGTTGGCTACACATCTAGGTGCATTAATGGGAGTATAAAATCCCCAGGCAAATCAACTAGGTTCATGAATTTGAAGGACTCTTCATCTGATGGTACCATGTTAACTTGTCCCTTGTGAATGTACTTCACACATTGATGCAATATGGAGGGAACACAATGCATATCTCGAATCCAAGGTCTCCCCAGCAAGATGTTATATTGCATGGCACCCTTGATCACATGACATATCACAAGTATGGTCTTTAGGCCTACCTAAATAGGTAGGATGATCGTGCTAATCGTCGAACATAACACATTGTTAAACACTCTCAATGTGAATATGGTAGGCATAATATGTGGCTTGGGCAGCTTCAAGGGACTCAACGCCTTGGTTGTTATGATATTAATCAATGAAAAATATCAATAAAGACCCTCTTGAATGGCATGTGATTGACACATGCAATGATATGCAATGATGAGTCAGCTGTATCTGTAGGAACTGTCCTGATTTCATGATCATAGAATTGGATCATAGATTCTTGGCACTGTTGTACGTGTACCACAAAATTGGTGAATGCTTGAGCATCCTGGGAATGCACTTTGATGGACCTCAAATTGTCCATGAGAGTCTTCTTGTGCCTAGGGGACTGCTATATCAACTCATAAATAGACAACTTCATAGGAGTTGTTTGCAGGTTTTGAACCAACCTGCTTCGTATGGTCACCATCGGTCTAGTTGGTGGGCCTAGAATATTTTGAGTCGGCCTTTGATTTAGTGTAGCTTGTATCCCAATGGGGGTGCATGGTTGATCTAGCTGCAAATATCTCCCATGTCTCATAACAATATTAGCCATGCCTATGAACCCCTGGGTAGGTGGTTCGATGTGCACCTAGTTGACGTGATCGATATTGTTGCACGACACCTCATGGTTTGGCAGTGGATTTTTGTAAATCCCCATATTTTGGTTATCGGGTGCCAGCAGATTTTTTGGTCTTAAGGGTGGGGGTGGATAGCAGTAACAACTGTTGCCCACCCCCACCCTACAAGATCACCTTTTTAGATCATATTTTGCACAATATGCTTGAAGAACCAACATACTTTGATGTCATGACCCTTCACACAATGGAAGATGCAAAATAGATCATCCTAATACCCCTTTAACTTGGGCTGGTTAGGATTAACCAATTTGATCTTGGGAAACCTGATCGCCTTGGCCTCGCATAGTTGATGGAATATCGATGTCAATGATTCCGTCAAAGGTGTGAATTGGAATGGTGGGTGTTGTTCCTTGTTTTTTCCCCTATAATTATTCTTGCACTATTCGTACTACGTAGGAGGAGGTTGGGCTTGATAATTCTACTTTTATTGTGCTTTATCCTCTCTCTGGAGGTTTAGCACCACTTGATTTACATGGGATTTCTTGCCTTGATGTTTCATGGAGCTCTTCTTGTGCCCATATTTCTTGTTCTTGAGCTTCAAGTTGCCTTCTTGTAGCTTGATATCCTCAATTACTTTGGCTTGTGCCAAAGCTTCCTCAAATGTCTAGTATTGTTGTAGTTGCAACAATAACGAGATGTGCTTGGCACAACTATTTGTGAAAATTTGGGTCAATTCCATAGTAGGAATAGGGAATGGCAGCTTTTCCATCAATCTCCTCCACCTCTTTTCATACTGTTCAATTTGCTCATCATCGCACTGAGCTAGCACAACCAGATCAGAAAGGTTAGATTGTTTCTTGATACCAAAAGAAAAGTGTTCAAGGAAAGCGCAAGCCAGTTTCTCAAAACTAGTGATACTGTGCTTTTTTTTTTGATTAAACCACTCTCGGGTTGTGCTTGAGAGGGTTGTGGTGAATATATGCAAAATCAAGGCATTGTTGCTTGCAATATGGAAGCATGCATCCAAAAAGCTGAAAGCATGAGGATACAAAAATAAAAGGGAAAAACTCCAAGTACGATGCAAAAACGAAACTAAACTTAACGCTACGAATTAAAAATGCATAAAATGGAGAAAGCATAAATGAATTGAAACCCAAATGAAACAAACAACCCTTTTATTTTATTGATGTATTTCACAATTCGGTTACAATTCGCCTCCTCCCTTTTCAGGGGCGAGGAGCGTTAAATTCATCTCTTGGTTACATCCATGGATAGCCATCCTTCTTCCGCGTGCCCACATGTAATATGGGTGGACCAAAATGTCACCACCGCTTGTGTATACGAGTGTCGATTCCTTGTTGCTCCTTCGATATTCCGATCCTGTGTTCAAAGAAACAAAAAGATATTCAATAGCACCTGCAAAGAAGATCAAACATGCAATCTCAAAACCCAAAAACTAATGCATGCGAAGAAATAAATAAAATGATAATCAAAACAACTCCAAATCAATTAAAATTTTCACAGAAGCATGGGGACATCACCGAGAAGGCATTTCAAAAAGAACATTCTACAAATTCATCGTAAATTCATATTCATTTCGGGGCGGGACGAATATACCTACAACAAAATGCCGAATAAAACCGTCCCAAATGTCACCTCCAGGTGGCTCCAAATTTCTTGCAAAAGTGGGGGTTAGCTAATTGGGGGCATTTTGGGATGACCCAGATGGTCGGATTTCCCCAATTCGGCCTCTAACACCCGGATTTTGATGGCACCCTCTACAAGTTAGTGGAGGCAAAAACATGATAAAACAAAATAGCACTTGATCAAAATGATATGGAATTGAAATTGCAAACTATCTAAGCAGCATAAAGATCAAATACAAAATGAAAATGACATAAAGAAAGTCTGCCATTGATTCCCAATTGTTCCTAAAAGGGACGATTAGACCTACAGCAGTGCGGGGCGCCCGCGTAGGCCGCCCACCGTTTGGGGCCTAATTTTGGCACCAATCCACTTGGGATGGGTCCAAAATCTCTTACAGGGTGTTGTCAAAAAATTAGGTGGTATACTATGGTCAAGTGTCGGGTTTTGGGCTCAAGATTCATCCTTCCAATAGTCACCCAATGACCTCCTCTCTAAAAGAGATCAAGGATGTGAAAGGCACAAATCACACAAGGATGTATGGGGAAGTAAAATGGCAGCACTTCATTGCTAAAAAATGATCTTACTCTGTATATATTGGGGTGAGAAAGCTCACCAATTTATAGACCTAGAGGTCTCTTGGGATGAACATGCAGAGGTGCCACTTGGAAGCCATGCCCTTCTAGGGGAGGGAAGATTCCTCCTTGATTAGGGGCTTCATGACTGCCCCTGTAACAACCTCTAACACTCGAAAACACTCACCCATGCTCCCTTGAAATGAAGGAGGTGTTAAGTGGTGAATCCGAGCTGCCATTTGTCATGAATTGAATTTTTGCTCATCAAACCCACTATTCGCTCCACCCCAGAGCGAATACTTCTATTCGTCCCTGGGTGGGGCGAATACCAAACCGTATTTGTTCCTGGGTGAAACGAGTATGGAGCAAAGTACCTGAGGGTGCCGAATTGAATTTTGACCTTCAAAAACTGTTGAAAGAGTGGTTAGGACCATTGTTTAACCTCTGGGGGCTGCCCTAGGGGATGTGTGTGTCAATGCAATCAGTGTTTATAGTCACATAATTGGATTGGTGTTGTTTTGGTGTCTACAGATGCCCCTTTTTGGGAAGCGCTGCGCATGGTGCAGTTCGAGCAAAAATAGATAACCAAAGCACTAATGATTAGGGTTTCTTAGTAACCTAACCAAATTTGGATGCCCCAAGTATGGAAAGGGCATGCATTCTTGAATCCTTGCTTCTGACGAGCGAAGGAACTCAATTCAAGTGTTAACCTTTTTCGGTGAGGTGTTACTTGAGCTTGGACATTGATCAGTCATGAATAGGCAAAGGGTGCAACCTTTTGTCTGTGGGAACCTTGAGTTCATGATTCATGAATGCTAAGTGTTTGATCAGCTTGTGATTATTGCTTGTTTTCTACCCCAAGCAGGGGCGTAATTGTCTTTGTCAATGATTCTTTGAATGCATGTTGTTTCCATGATTGGGTGTGTATTTTGTTGATTGGTGACTAAGTGTGACTACCCCCTCAAGCGACGAATCGATGAGGGAATGACCTGCATGAGAAAAGCAACGAGTCACTTGACCCAAGATGACTTAGGTAAGGGTGCCTTCAAATGTTTGATCTTTGAATGTGTGTGCAGTTTTCCCAACATTTAGACCTATTTTTGGTGGGTGTTAACCCGTTTGGTGACGTCGTGTTAGGGATGAAATTCTCGGCAATCCGTTCTCCCGTGGAGTGGTCCGACTATGGTAGCCTTCTTAGGGAGTAGGAGAGCGAAGAGTTGCAATCCCGACGTCTGTGTTGCATGCCCGAAATATCAAGTGTAAAAGCACTCTTATTGGGCAAGTTTATTGCTTGTTTTTGGTCATTTTGTGTTTCTTGCTTTTTTTGTTTTTCTTGCTTTTTTTTGTTTTTCTTGCTTTTTTTTGTTTTTCTTGCTTTGTAATCGTTCCTGGATCGGGAAAATACCAGGATGGTAATCGTACTAGGGTGGGATGAGCGTAAACCAGAGTGCTCATCCTAGGGTAGGACGTTTACAGGCAAACCAGAAGTTCTATTTATAGGCCGAAATCAAAGTTTGGGGTCATTATCATTTGCTTTTTTTGGTGAGTTTGGAGCTCTGAGGAGGAGGAGGTTGATTCTGCGAAGCGAAGCATTGCCAAATTTTTCCACCACCATGAGTTCACATACCGGATCCAACGACGGAGCCGAAGCGAGACCAGTAAGTGATCCTCCTCATTTATTGTTTGTGTGTTTGCTTTGTTTTTGTCGTTTGTCTTGTTTATTTGATTTTTTTAATTAAAATGAAACCCTAGACTAACAAAATTGTCACTGAGCTGAAAACTTAGTTAAACTCTAGTTTAACAACAATCAAAAACTCAGGTTAGAAATGTAGGGTAAAACTGAGCGTTAAAAACGTAGCTTAACCCTAGTTTAAAGGACGTTAAGTTTGTTGAATTTATCAGTTAAAAAGTTAAACTTAGAACTGACAAACCATTGTTGTTGATTGTTTTTTTGTGTTTTGATTTTATTTATCAGTTAACAGTTAAAAACCTAGAACTGACAAACCATTGTTGTTGATTGTTTTTTTGTGTTTTGATTTTATTTATCAGTTAACAGTTAAAAACCTAGAATTGACAAACCATTGTTGTTGATTGTTTTTTTGTGTTTTGTTTTGTTTTTTTTTTTTTTTTTAATGTGTTAATGTTTTTGCGTGTTTTCTTTTGCAGGTTGTGAAGAGCCGGTATCGGTGCCTACAGTGTTTACTAAAGCACGAGAGGTGCTGAATTTGGTGGAATGGGAGTGGATTGATGCCCTTGGGCTCAAGAAGGTGACTCGACTGGAGCCGATAGTCGAGGATCGGGCCTACCTGACGACCCTGATCAACTTGTGGGATCCTCGGACTAACACCTTCCATCTCCCAATAGGGGAGATGATAGTTATGTTAGAGAATGTCTATCGGACTTTTTAGATCCTGATAGATGGCTTGCCAATCAGGACGACACCACGAGACCAGCGGACAACAGTGTTGACATGCTGCTTTGGGCACGGGGCAAAGGTGGGTGTGGATAGCCCAGTGGAGAGGGCGGAGCTCGACTGCCATATTGGTGGTATTATGGTTAGATGGTGGCTTGAGAGGGGGGTGTTGGGAGTGAGGCACACATTGCTTATGGGCCTCATTTCCAACATGCTATTGCCCGAATATTCGGGCATGAGGTTCCCATGGAACCTACTGGAGGTGGTGTTTCGGTTGGTGGAGTGCCCGACGGAGGCACCAATAATCATGAGGTGGGGGCAAAAATTGCTGGCATAGCTCTATGATGAGTTGTACGAGGTCTGCTACCAGAGGCAAAAGGGTATTTGGTGCAGCTTCTTGTTGTAGTGCTAGGCATGGCAACACATAGCGGTGGAGAGGCCAATGGGGTTACCATGGATGACCTAGGTGGAGATGGTGGATCAGGATGTAGGGTATGCAGCTCTGTGATGGTGGTCTGAGGAGTAGGGATAGAGTTGATGATGTGCAGGTGTCGTAGTGCACTATGCAGATGCCTTCACTTGGCTAACTCTAGGGGAGGTGTTCTGGCACCCTTATCGGGACTGTCCAGCCTGGCCTAAGGCTGGAGAGTGGCTTCGACGGGTACGGAGGGGGCGATGGCTGATTAGGTGCCATGGGACTGAGCATGAGTTCTTCCCATATGGATGGGTCACACGATAGTTTGGGGTGCACCAAGGGTTGCCTAGTGAACCTATGATCTATCGATGTTGGGGGGCCGAGAAGACTTTAGCCTGACCAGTTATTGTGCCACTAGGTGAGGATTCAAATGCGATGATTGACATCCTGGACGTGGATGACATCGAGACTAACACGAAGTATGATCAGTGGTGGACACTACGATGATGGTGGGGAGAGGGACCACTGGGAGGCATAGAGGGAGCAACAGCAGGGGATGAGGGTGCAGAGGCACCAGGTGAGGGTTGGGGAGCTCCACTAGAGGATGCGAACATGGTGGAGGTGGATGAATTGGGCATGGATTTTGGGGCTTTAGATCATCTGGAGATGTAGGACATCCCAGAGCAGTGGGAGATAGAGCAGGCTACTATTCCAGAGTTGCCTATGCATTAGGCTATGGCAGAGGACACGGAGGCAAGGGTGCGCACTAAGAATGCATGATTGGCAAAGCTGCTATGAGCGTGAGATGAGGAGCTGGGGGAGGCTTTGCAGGAGAGGGATCTCCTGAAGACTCAGCTGGTAGAGTGAGAGAGTGTGTTTGTTGCATACCACCAAGGGTATGGGGACACCAGTGCTGCACGAGAGAGGGATCTCCTATGGGCGCAGTTGGTGGAGGAGGAGACATTGGCACAACGCGATGATGTAGTAGCTTATTACCATCGACAGGAGGCAAAGTGGTTACGATGGGAGATAGATTGGTCTCAACATTATATAGATATGGAGGGAGAGATTATCTACCTTGATGGGCGATTACCTAAGCCCCCGGGAGGTGGATCGTCGCGTCGAACGAGGGGCAGTGATACTGAGCAGTCAGCATCCTCTCATCGCAGGCGATTGGATGAGGGAGGGGGTAGCAAGCATGATGTGGGGGCTAGCAACAGCCACCCTGAGGGGTCCCATAGGACCCACACCATAGGGGGTAGTTCCTATCGCACCGATCCTACGTGATCATTGTGGTCAATGCCTTAGGCTTGGGGGTTTTTGAGGTTTTGGCTTTGGCAGGGTCAGAGGACTAGTTATTGTAGCCTGCAAGAATTTTTGATGATATATATAGATGACTTTATTGTATTTATGCACGTCATGATTTGATGTTATGCACGATGATGGATGAATATGGATGTATGCATGTTGATTTATATTGATGGATGCATATGTGTTGATGAATGCAAATGTTTCTAATTTATATGATATGCAAATGGAATGGATGAATTGAATTTGTGATGGTTGGTAGTCGCACCATAGACTGTTTAGAACTTTGTGGCTTTTTGTCCTAGGTGATTATTGGGTGACATGACTGTCTTTATGCATATGGGTTATTTTTTGGATTTTTTTTTTTTTGATGGCAAATGTGAGGATGAAAGATAGCAAGTTGGTTTAGAATGTGTGTAGGGTTTTTCAAAACTCAGATGTTCTAACTATCTAGCCAATACTGTATTTTTATCGTACAAGACTTTTGAACAAGGTATGAATCAGACTTGTTGTTGACCAAGTTATTTCACATCCCTGTGTGTGCAATTGAGTTCATTTATGTGGTGTTTGTCAGGATACCGCCAGTGCCAGATAGGCTATCAACCAAACCTGTACTGAGGATAACCTGATTAGCTCCACTAACTCCTTTGTTGTATTTAGTCGGATTAATCTGCTATGCTATTGTAGGATACCATAAGCTAGCTCATCCACATGCAAACATTGATCTACACACAAGTTAATGTGACAGATATATCGTCATGTGGGAGGTTTACCACCAGTGACCGATAGGCTATCCACCAAACCGGTACTGAGGTTTGCTTCATGACCTATCTGAATGCTGAGAGTTCCAGGGATTCAAGTTCGACTCCCTTCTTTTCTTCAATTGTATTGGGATACTTGCTCTTTTGTAGTGATAAATATCATTGTTTATTTTGTTTGTTTGTTTCTTTTGAGCAAGGGATTTGGAATGAAAAATAAGCAAAGAATATTAAGGTC
The DNA here is from genome assembly GCA_028583015.1 of Wollemia nobilis. Classification (NCBI taxonomy): domain Eukaryota; kingdom Viridiplantae; phylum Streptophyta; class Pinopsida; order Araucariales; family Araucariaceae; genus Wollemia; species Wollemia nobilis. Next base: position 1,357,102 of record JAQPPZ010016822.1, read on the forward strand.
AAGGAGAAACATTAGGAAAAAAGTTTTTTTCTCTGCTAGGGTTTGATGAGGAAAGTTGCTTTGCTGAAATTTTTTTGAGACCTATCTGGTGGGCTCTGCGGGGATGGCAACAGTTTCTGGAGGAGGTATGAACAACTGGAGGAATGTAGTGATGGCATCAGGTCCATCATGGAGCGTGCATGCTAGGACTGGTATTTATTTTAAAAATGATTGGAAGGAACAGGATTTTCCATTGCATGCCAGGAATCGCTTGTTAAAGAACAATGGATGTTTGGAATGATGTGAAGCCAAGCCGGTTCTAGTGGTTCAACCAAACTCGATGGCGGAAGATGTGGAGTATTTAACCAAACATGTGCTTATTGGTAAATTTATGGGCATCCAAATTTCTCTTCCCTTTGTGGAGGCTTAGGTTAGGAAGACTTGGAACGCTGAAGGTGATGTGAAGGTGATGCTGAGTGCAAACAACTATTTTATGGTGGTTTTTTCTTGTCTTGCGGATCATAACAAAGCATTTGAAGGGGGTCCCTATTTTTGTAACCAAGTAGGACTCTTTATTAAACCCTAGCATGTGGGTTTCAACCCATCATAGGAGCGGTCGTCATGGGTTCCGGTGTGGGTTCGGCTTTCGTGGCTCCCCTTGGAATTTTTGAGAAATGACATCTTGCATATGATTGCCCTTCTACTTGGGAAGCCGGTTGGGCCGTCAAGATAGACGCTAGATAAAAAGGTAATATCTGTTGCCCGTATCTGTGTTGAAATTGATTTAAACAATCCTATTCCAGATTCTATTGAAATACAGTTCGGATCAACCACATGGGTTCAAAAACTTGACTATGAAGCTCTTCCATTTCGTTGCCGGATTTGCCATGAATATGGCCACTTACAAAGAAAATGCCCTAAGTTTGTCCTACCTATGGCTTCAAATCCTGGGCCCTCTCAAGCTGTAAAAAATATGGATAAAGGAAAAGCCCCGATAAAGGAGGGGGATAAGGATAAGGAAGGCTTTGTTACGTAAAACCTCGAAACAAAGGAAGAAAGGCAAAAATAGACATTAAGGATAACCAGCCAGATGCTTAGCTCAATAGTTTTGAAATTCTAGAGAATCTTGATCAGTGCATGGAGATACCTGAAACATCGCTACCTATTATAGATATAACAGGACCAAATCAGTTGTCTCTTCATGAGGTGGAACCAAGGGAACCAGATACAGGGGGTTTAAATGAAGAAAAAAGGGCTTTGGTTCTGAGTATAGGTGATATGGTTAGCCCTAGCCTTGGAAGTGAAGTTATCTTAGAAAATGGAACAGATTTAGATGTGCCCTCTCCTACCCAGGCACTGATGCAGTCATCCATGGATCAAAACTCCTACGGTGCTGGGATTGCAGCTAAAATAATTAAAAAAAAATGCTTTAGATAAGAATATGAAGGTGGGTCAGAAGAAAGGCCAGGATAAAATTAAGTTAATGGGGGAGACTTTGGTAGAGTCGAGTTTGGTGAGAACATTGGACTCCCATTTTTATAACCCCCAAAAATGATTATACTTTCATGGAATGTAAGGGGGTTGAACAACATCCCCAAACAAAAAGTTGTTCGTGATTTGATTCATGTTCATTCTTCGGATGTGGTTTTTATTCAGGACAGAGTATTGATAACTGGGAGAGTCTCCCATCTGGGGATTCTCAACACCTATGGGAGTTGATCCATAAGGATGTTCAGAATTAATGTGGTTTGTTTTTTTTTGGTTTTCTTTGGGAGTTGACCTTGTCTGGTGATTTAGCCTGTCTTTTTGCTTATTTGAGTCTTGGGTGGGGGCTCAACTGTACTTTGTAATCTAGACTTTTTATCAATAAATTTTTACCCCTTTATTTAAAGCAAGGGATTTGGAATAGTGAGTAATGAGAATCACTATTGTTTGTGCCTTTTGATGTATGCACTTTGGTTGAGATGTCGAATTTTGGAGTTTTGACTCTTGCAAATTTTTGATGTTTTCAACTTTTTGAGAACTTGGGATTCTTGGGGAATTGGGTAGGGAGGATGCTTGTCCTTTTGCCAACTCTCAGCATTCTTGGGGTCATTCGCACAGGGGGATGAGTAAGATAACCATTTCACTTATGGTGACCTGGATTGCTTTGCAGGTTTCATCTTTCGTTCACACAACTTGGGAATTCTGTTATATGTTTTAACTTGTGTCGGGATGCTACGTAACAAGGTGTGATCCAAGTAGAATTCTACCTATGTAAAATCTGTCTAACTTGGTACAGTACGTGGCTAGAAAGCTAATGATGACTGAATGACGAAAAACTCTCGATACATTAGAAAACAACTGACTATGATGTGGGAGAATAACGTGAATGGCGGTTATGGGCGATGAGTTATTGATAAAGTGGAAAAATGTAGAAAATGATGGTTTTGCCAAGTAATGACAGTCTATGGTGCTTTGACCTTTATGACCACAAATATGCAATGTATGGATGCGATGCTTAATGCGGCTATATATTTTTGTGTTTTTGATGGCTTGATTTTTGTGAATATGCAGATGAGATGCAAAAGAACTCTGTATTGTTATGATGATTTTTGAGTATGCATGGAAATGAGATGCAAATTTTGTTATTTTTGATGATTTTATTGTTTTTGAATTTTCTTATTTTTGACCAAGCGATTAAGGTAATCCTTGGAGCTTTTGGTTTGACCAAAGGGGTAATGGGCACCTTTGGGGCATTTTTGGGTTTGACCAAGCGATTGTGGGAATCCTTGGAGCTTTTTGGGTTGACCAAGCGATTTGTGGGAATCCTTGGAGCTTTTTGGGTTGACCAAGCGATTACGGGAATCCTTGGAGCTTTTTGGGTTGACCAAGCGATTGCGGGAATCCTTGGAGCTTTTTGGGTTGACCAAGCGATTGTGGGAATCCTTGGAGCTTTTTGGGTTGACCAAGTGATTGTGGGAATCCTTGGAGCTTTTTGGGGTGGGCTATAGCTCTTTTAAATATGGAAGGGCCTCAAATGACTGATGTTCAAGGGTTCTAGTTCCTTGATTCCATCAAGAGAGGCTAGCCGGTATGTTCCAGGTCCTATTTTACTTTCAATGACATAAGGACCTAACCAGTTTATCGTGAACTTGTCCCTTAAATGGGGCGGCAAGTTAGAGTTCTGTTGGTTCTCTTTCAAGACCAAGTCACCAACCTAAAAGTCCCTTAGGTGAACCTTCATGTTGTATGCTTTCTTAAGTCACTCTTGATAGATACGTAAATGCTCAAGAGCATTAACGCGTCGTTCGTCAAGCAACATAAGTTGGTCTAACTGGGCCTACCATGCAGTGTCATCATCGATGAACTCATGCATTGATATATGCAGGGAAGGAATTTCCAACTCGAGAGGCATGACTACCTCAGAGCCATACACCAGCGAAAATGGAGTTGCCCTAGTGGGTGTCCGAATGCTAGTGCGATAAGCCCACAGGGCAAGTGGGATCTGAATGTGCCAATCCTTATGATTGTTTGTGACTGTCTTTTTGAGGATGGTGACTAGCATCTTGTTTGATGCCTCTGCTTGCCCATTTGCCTGCGGATAATAGGGTGTCAAAAAACTGTGCTGAATTTTGTACTTTGTAGTCAAAGCATGCACATATTTGTTCTTAAATGACGTCCCATTATCCGAGATTATCTTGGATGGAATACCAAAATGACATATGATGTTATGTAAAATGAACTCCACAATGCGGGGTCCAATCATAGAGGTTAGCGAAACCGCTTCCACCCACTTGGTGAAGTACTTTGTGGCCATTATGATAAATGTGTGATGGCCGAATGATGTAGGGGAGATATTTTCGATTAGATCTAGGCCCCACTGTGAAAATGGCCAAGCCGATTGAATCGACTGCAAGGCCTGAGAAGGTACGTGTGTCAAATTGGCATGATGTTGACACTTCACGCACTTCCTCACATACGCGCAACAATCTCGCTCTAAATATGGCCAATAATAGCCCATGTGAAGGATGCGCTTTGTGATGGCCATACCGTTGAAGTGGCCACCGCATGTACCATCGTGCGCTTGGGTGATTGCCCAAGTGGACTCCTGTTGGTCCAAGCAATGGAGGAGAATCCCTTCGTAGCTCCGACGGTACAAAATGTCTCCTAACAAGACATGTTTTGCCGCTTTCTGTTTGAATGATCGTGTTGCGACGTGCGTCAATCCAAGCGGGAGGTTACCTAACTTGAGGTAGTCCCTAATGGGTGTATACCAATCCTGCTAATCAAAAACCTCGACAGTCTGAACGGCCAATCCCTCTTGAAGTTTATCCCTAGCAAAAGCTGAGCGGGAAAGAACTTGTAAGAATAGCATTGTGTTGCTATTAATGGGAGTAGGGGAGAACAAGGACCCCCAGTTGGCATGATTCAAATGATCGTGGATTCGAGAGAACTTGTCCGTGGATGGCTCAATCTGGATCAAGTGGATTCCTGGCGTTAAATCAGAGCTTGCTCGCTCCATCGCTGATTGCGATAGTGTTTTGACTTGAATGGTTGTCATATCACCAGAAATGTCTTGCGGGATTAGGGACCCCAAAGAGGCCATAGTGTTCACAAAATGATTCGATGATCGAGGGAGTGCCTCGATGTCGTACCATTCAAGCTTCACCAGGAATTTGTCCACAAGGGCTTTGTAGGCCTATAGAACTGGGCATTTGCATTGGAATACCCCTTTGACTTGGTTGATGATTAACAGCGAATCACCAAAGATGTTCAATCGTTTAATGTTCATGGTGATTGCTATCTGAAGACCTATGAGCAAGGCTTCATACTCTGCATTGTTGTTGGTGCATGGGAAATTTAATTTAAATGATAGAGGCATTGGAGCACCCTACGGTGTGAAGAATATGATTCCCGTGCCACCACCTTGCTCACATTTAGAACCATCAAAAAATAGGGTTATGTCGGCCTGAGACTCAGGCTCATCAGAATCTAGTGATTCTGAGACATGGAAGACCCCATCATCGGGTAGTTCTATAGTCAGAGGCTGATCATCTTCGAGAGGAGCCTCTACTAGTTGATCGGCTATGACCTGACCTTTTATGGATTTTTTTTCGATAAACTCTATGTCAAATTTCATCAACAACATGATCCATTTCGTCGTGCGGCTACTATGATAAGTGCGACTCATCATGTACCACAATGGATTCTCCTTAGACACAACATACGTCTTGTTGCTCAGCATGTAATGGCATAGCTTTTTGGTAGCAAACACCACTGCCAAGCAGAGTTTTTCAACGTATGCATAGTTAAGTTCATAGCTGACCAGGGTGCGGCTAAGATAGTAAGTAGCCTGTTCTCTATGAAGTTCATTCTTTTGGGCTAACATGGCTCCCAGTGCCACCTCAGTAGCTGAGATGTATAAGTAGAATGGCACTCCTGGTCTAGGTGGTGCCAATACTGGCAGTGAAGCCAAGTATTGTTTAATGTCATCAAAGGCTGACTGGCACTCGTCATCCCAATGAAATGCTACCCCCTTGTGCAACAATTTGTTCATGGGTCGGCACTTGTCAGATAGCTGCGCTATGAAGCGCTTGATCGACGCGACCTTTCCCTGCAGGCTTTTGAGCTGCTTAATGGTAGTTGGGGGAAGCATTTCAAGGATTGCCTTGACTTTGTTTGGGTCCACCTCGATGCCTCATTTTGAGACTATGAAGCCCAAGAGTTTTCTAGAGGTGATGCCAAAAATGCACTTCTTGGGATTCAATCTGACTTTATGCTCCATGAGGCGATCAAGGATCTTGCTTAAGTCATCGAGATGATCCGGGCGCAAAAGAGATTTGGCCAACAAATCATCCATGTAATCTTCCAAAGTCTTGTGCATGTAATCATGGAAGATGTATGTCATGGCACGTTGGTAGGTGGCGCCAATGTTTTTAAGGCCAAAGGGCATGACCTTATAACAAAATGTTCCCCAAGGCATTATGAACACCATTTTTAGTTGGTCCTCAGGATTGATACAAATCTGATTGTATCCCAAGAAACCATCCATGAGGGAAAGCATTTCGTGACCCACTGTAGCGTCTACCAAGGCATCGATGCTCGACAAGGGGAAATCATCCTTAGGACTCACTTTGTTTAGATCTCAAAAATCAGTGCATATGCGAATCCTCCCATCAGGCTTCTTGACGGGCACCATGTTGGACAACCATGGTGGATAATCCATGCAGATGACAAACTGTGCATCCAATAGCTTTTGCAATTCATATTTGACCATTAAGGCCACTATTGGGTGCATCTTGCGTAGTTTTTGCTTAACTGGCTTGATTGTCGGATCAAGCGTTAGGTTATGCGTGACTAGCTGTGGATCTAGTCCCGACATGTCTTTGTATGACCATGCAAAAACCTTCTTCTCTTTGAGAAGGGCAATGTAGTCGGCTTGCTCTTCGAGGGATAGACTTACCCCTAGCTTGATGATCTATGGATCCATTGGGTCTGAGCCGATGTCTACGTCAGTCATCTCCTCGATCGACATGTGGGATCCATCCTCCAACTGGTGTGGAGTTGGGATCAAATGGATATCATTTGCTGAGTTAAGATCATCGTTAGGAACCTCGGGTTCCTCTTTAGCATGGAAGATATCCTGAGTTGGCCTAGGGGTAAAATGAAGCATTTCATCAAAAGGCTAGTACTCGAATGGGGATGGAGGGGAATTGACGTGATCCCAGTCTATGGCATCTATGTCTAGAGACAATGACTATGTTGGATCGGCCGGATTGTGGATGGGGGCGGTTAAGTCAATGGAGATCATGTTGATGGAATGATTTTGGTCTCCATTACCATGGGTGTGGTTACTCGAACATTCTGGATGTTCTCTATGCTCGGGATCTGGTTCTAGAGGGATGGGCATGAATGGATCGGCCCTATGTGCGGATAGGAAGACAGGGTCTGCCCTCGACACTGATGTCACTCTAGGGTCTCTGGGTGGAAGGTATGCTTCGTATGCCTAGAGTGGTGGATCCAACACTTGGTCCCACTATGTTGGGTCTACGTACCACTCATGCCCTGGCACTATGTTTAACTATTTGAATATGTCATTAATCTCCAAGGGGTATGGTCGCTGCATTTGCCACATGTGATTAAGATATGCCATCTCAGTTTCATCTTCATAATCACTATCGGAGATCCAAAGGCCTTCGTTGGCTCCGACAACTACTCGCGGCATTAAAGGCTCACCTTGCTCAAGCAAATTGATGTGGCCCCATTGGGGTTGTTCCACTCTCTACGGTGGGGCCTGATTACCTTGGAGTGGCACTTGCTCGATTGGAGCATCCAAAGGGAACATCGTCAAGAGGCTTTCTTGATGATCATCCATGGGGATCACCTGTGAGTGATCGCTATTTGATTCGAAGGGGTCATATGATGCTGGTTCATACTCTGACTCATCCTCTGAGGATCCTTCTTGACATTGTCTAGACCCTCCCTAAAAATGAGCTCTCGAGCTTTCTCCTCTCTCGAGCGGAGGGAAGGGATTGCGAGGGCCAACAAGGTTGATTGCCATTAATGGGAGATAATCCCTCAATGTATATGTGGTGTTAGGGTTGGCATATGGATCTGATGCCAATCCCCCCTTGTTGCCTATCCCTAGGCCTTGCATGTTCTCCACCAAGATGTCTAAGGGCAGGGGGTGATTGAACCCTACTCCTAACTTGTCATATGGCATTTGGTATCTTGGTTGGCAAAGAACACGTATCCCTTGCTCATATCTGCCTAGCCCATATCCGTGCCAATTGCATTGGCCAAGGTATCTCAGAGCAAAGTCTGGGTTAGACAAATAATTGACATTTTCAGCAAAAGGCTCTTCATATTCGTCCTCTTGCGTGCATGGTGCAACGCCATGATCAAGGCCCCCATACACAAAGTTTGTCTGGTTCGGTGGGTAGCCTAGGGGAACAATAGTGCCAATGGGAAGGCGAGGTCTCCCCATGTCCTGCATGGACTCTAGTGCGGGCATTGCTACAATATTCCACACCAGATACTCCCCCAGGCCCGTATTGGCCATTTCAACGGTGATCATTGGCGGTTGAGGGGGAGGGAATGGAAGCTCTCCCTGAGTCCACTCCATGTCGGGTGAACTAGGAGCCTCGACTTCCATTCGGCTAGGCATCTCCTCAGTAGAGATAGTTGATACCGATGGCAGTGTCTCTTCCAAAGGTTTTGCCTCTTCCAGGGGTTTCTTCCCTTTGTCCTTCTGTTTGGCCCCCATAGATGGTGTCATTGGTGGAGGACCAGATGATGAAGATGAACCCGATTGGGGTTTTGAAGAACTTGCTAATGGGGATGCCTATGGAATCGGACCCTATTTAGATGGATTTAACTGGAAATCCAAATGCGTTGATGGCAGGGTCGATTGCGGCATCAGTTGCACCACATTACAATACTTGAAGGGTTCTAAGTCCACCGGGACTACATGCACCTCCCCTTCAAATGTATACTTTAAGCATTGGTGAGCTATCGAAGGGACACACTTCATGTCCCTGATCCATGGCCAGCCCAACAAGATGTTGTAGGCCATCTCACCCTCCAATATGTGGCACAATGTGGGTATGGTCTTTTGTCCCACTTGGATTGGTAGGACTATTGTGCCAACTATCGAGCAGATTGCATCATTGAATGCTCGTAGAGTGTAGGTGGAAGCTGTGATGTGAGATGCGGGAAACTTCAGATGTTTTAGGGCCACATTTGTGATGATATTACTGGATGAGCCAGTGTCTATCAACACCCTCTTGTATGGGATCCCGTTGACCCGCATGATAACGTGCAGGGGTGGATCCGCCATGTCATCAGTCACTGATCTCAATTCATCTTCTCGAAATGTTATGACCGGCTCAGTGCATCGTTTGACATGGCCCACAAAGTTGTTGAAAGAATTTGTCTCGTGGGGTTGCAACTCGATGGCTTTCAATATCTCCATTAGAGCTTCTCGATGGGGCGTAGATTGTTGTATAAGCTCATATATGGAGAGCCTAGCCGATGTGGTCCTCAAACTCTGAGTGAGTTTGGTCCGAAGTGTGGCCACTGGTCTAGGCAGAGGAGGTTGTGCAAGGTGTTGTTGTGGTTGTGATGTTGTTGGCACCTCTCTTGCAGCTGTCGTAGGAGCATTCGTGCTCGGATACCTCCTATTCTGAGTCACTATACTGATCATCCCTACATATCCCTGCATGGGGCAATTATGTGTGACCTCATTAACTTGTAGGGTCTTTGCCTATGGAGCATGAGCAGGCAAGGGGTCTTTGAAGACCTCCATTTGTTGATTGCTTGGTGCGACGGGATTATCCATCGCTAGTGTCTTGTTATCAATCAAGTCTTGCACCAAGCCCTTAAATTTCCAATAGGCATTTAGGTCATGTCCCTGCCACCTATGGAACCTGCAGTACAAGTCCTCTCTATACCCCTTAGGCTTGGGTGCATTGGGATCTATGGTCTGGATCTCTGGCAGGTTGATCAGGTTTGCCGCTAACAAGCGATCAAACAAGGAGTCCCTGGACTCTGTGTAGGGTGTGTATTGTCGCCTAGGGTGATGCTGCTGATTCTGTTCTTGCCTCTAATTTTCTCTATCATAGTTGTTGGGAGGCACTGCCTGATAGTTAGCCTTTTGAGGCTATGTTGCTTGTGTAGGCTTAGGGACATTGATTGCAACTTGGTTGACCACCACGGGTTTCTGTTGCGTGGTCCCGGTTTTAGTGTTCTTAGTCCACTCTTTTTTCTTAGGTTTGGCTATCTCGCCATCCTATATTTTGATCTCTTCAATAATTCTGGCTTGTGCCAGAGCTTCTTCTAGGGTGGCATATTGCTGTAGCTGCAATAGCATAGAGATCAATCTCAAACAACTCTTTGAGAACATTTGAGTGAGGTCGGACATAGGAGGGAGGTAGGGCAGCTTTGAAAGCAAAGTCCTCCACCGATTCCCGTAGGCCACCATGGTCTCTTCCTCATACTTCCTGAGGTTGGCTAAGTCACTTAGTGACGCCTTCTTCTTGGTGTTGAAGGTGAAGCGTTCGAGGAACGCATCCACTAACTGATCTAAGTTTTTGATGCTGTGCTTTGGTAATTGGGTAAACCAATCCAAGGCAGGGCCTACGAATGTGGTTATAAATGTTCTTAATAACAAAGCATCATTGTCCTGAATGCCAAAGCATTGGCTCAAGAATCTCGTCACATGCTCTTGAGCATCTTCCTCACCTCTAAAGGTTGCCAACTGAGGTAGCTTAAAGTGTTCAGGGTAAGGAGGTGCTGGCACTGACGGATGCACAGGATGACTATGGAGCTGGCATAAAGTGGGCTTTTGGGGCCCAAAAGTTTTGGTTTCCATAGACTCCAGATGCTCTAGCAATGCTTTATATGCATATGAGGATTTAATTTCTTCCTCTTTGGTTTGCTCCCATTGTGGGTTGTGGGAGACTTGAGGCCTATGGAGGGGTGGCCGGATAGCAACCCCCCCGCCTTGGTAGGGCATTTTGGCCCGCTCATCTTCTTGCTCGTACTCCTCGTAAGCTTCTTGAGGAGTCTCTGGGTGAGACCTATGACCCTGGGTGGGTCCCCGCGGAGGGTACCCATCATTGTTCCGGGGAGTGGCCTCCCATTCGGGTCTAGGAGGTCTCAGAGGTAGCACTTGGTAAGGTCACGGAGACCTATCTCGCACCAAGGGGTTGCGCCTCTCATATGGTTCCACCCTTTGGGTGCGTGGGGTTGGAACCCTTTTAGGCATCGGGTTATGGAGCAGCTCATCTGTTTGGCGCCTAATGCGCTCTTTGCTAAGGTGATATAAATGCTCTAGCTACTGTTGGTCTTGCTCAAGCCGCGTGATCTGTGCTTGGTGGGTGGCCTGTCTGGCAACTGCCAGGTCGATTTGTTCCGCCATATTGAGCCTAGGAGGCCTAGATGCCTCTCCTATGCATTTACCTCGATCATGATGATCCGAGATCTCAATAGGTCACTTCCCTCTATCGAGGTTGGTGACATTTACCCGAGGCTCTGGCCTCGGTGGGTGATCATGGTATATAGCTGGTGTGGAGGTGCATGGCCCCCGTGTTGTATATTGCTCTTGAGGAATGTAATCATCTTCCTCGTGCCCCCTTTCATATGTGTGAAAGGGGCGGGCAGAGTTAGCTCGTCCTGTTTGAAGAGCCTTGCGCTCTAGATTTTGTCTATTGGTTCTAACAGTGAGAAGGGGTAAAGGGGGGATGACATGATCATGTGCCCCCTCTTTATGGTCCCTATATGGCTCTAGCGCTTCATCATGCAACGACCACTCATAACGAGCATCCAAAGGAGCCCTTCTGCCTAAGTCAAATGGTACGTGTACGGACTCTTCCTGAAAGGGTTCATGTTGACTGGGTGCGCCCCTCAAAGGGGTGTCTCTGTAGCCTTGTTCTGAAATGTCCCTATGTGGACTGTCTCATGGGTCAGGCCGCCAAGGTGGAATGACCAAGTCCTTGTGGCTATAGCAGAGGTGACTTGTGCCTCCTTGTACACTCTCTGTAGCTTCCGCCCATGATTGGGCTTGGCTACGGGTGTACACCATGGTGGTATCTCTCTACAAGCTATGTAGATTTTTATCTCTTTTATGATTTTTTATGCTACACTAAACAGAAAATATCACACACACACAAGCAATGATTATCTCGTTTAAAGATTGAAAGTGTGTCCTAGACCTGGTTTAGTGTGTTTTTTATTTTTGTTTTGTTTTTGTTTTTTGTTTGTTTTAAAGAATGTTTAAATGCAAAATGATGGCTCTTATGACTCCCAAAAATGGTCACCCCTTCGATATACCATTGCCAGGCCGATATACCAACCTCTCTATATACCCACCCTTACGTGAGGGAAACTATAGGTACGTGAGAGCAGATGGTACGTGGAACGTAGGTGGTACGAAAGGGGAATCACCTTGTTTATGACACCTACCATAGAAGACTTATCCTCGTGTGTTGGGAATCACCCCAGCTACACTCGGTCAACTTTCATCAGGATTTACGTCTAGCAACAGTAGCGATCGGGGTAATGGATGCAAGATTCAAGCCAAGGTGGTGATGAAATCCATCGTTGGTCTTGATCAAGGGCTGGGGTTTTACGACCAGCTCCTTGGTTTTTAATTTGCCATGTGGTGTGTGGGGTTCTTTTTATTTTGCAAAAGGAAACAAGCAAGCAGCAAAAAGAAAAATTTCCCTAAGCAAGCAAGTAATCCAGAAACAAAAAAATTGATAGCAAAAAATGACAGGGAAAGTTTAGAATCCTTACCTCTTCTCTGCCCAAATCTTCTGGTTCTGAGTCTCTATCCTAGAAATGCGCAGAGAGCTATTCATCCCTGGGTCGGATGAATAATAGAACTATATTCATCATAGGGTGGGGTGCATTCCCATTCATCCCTGGATGAGACGAATTACAGCTCTGTGTTCACCACAGGCTGGAACGAACAATAGTCCCACGTTCAAAAAAAAAAGATACCTGCAAGCAAAGCAAGCTTTGATCAGATTTTTGATCTAAAAAAGTAGAGGACAGGGTCCCACCGTGATCGCCATTGAAAGCACGAGGATACGAAAACAAAAAAGGAAAAACTCCAAGTACGATGCAAAAATGGAACTAAACTTAACGCTACGAATTAAAAATGCATAAAATGGAGAAAGCATAAATGAATTGAAACCCAAATGAAACAAACAACCCTTTTCTTTTATTGATGTATTTCACAATTCGGTTACAATTCGCCTCCTCCCTTTTTAGGGGCGAGGAGCGTTAAATTCGTCTCTTGGTTACATCCATGGATAGCCATCCTTCTTCCACGTGCCCACATGTAAGATGGGCGGACCAAAACGTCATCGTCGCTTGTGTATACGAGTGTCGATTCCTTGCTGCTCCTTCGATGTTCCGATCCTGTGTTCAAAGAAACAAAAAGATATTCAATAGCACCTGCAAAGAAGATCAAACATGCAATCTCAAAACCCAAAAACTAATGCATGCGAAGAAATAAATAAAATGATAATCAAAACAACTCCAAATTGATTGAAATTTTCACAGAAGCATGGGGACATCATCGGGAAGGCATTGCAAAAATAATAGTCTGCAAATTCGCCATAAATTCATATTCATTTCGGGGCGGGATGAATATACCTGCAACAAAACGCTGAATAGAACCGTCCCAAATGTCACCTCTAGGTGGCTCCAAATTTCCTACAAAAGTGGGGGTTAGCTAATTGGGGGCATTTTGGGATGACCCAGATGGTCGGATTTCTCCAATTCGGCCTCTAACACTTGTGATGAGGATTGATGTTTGATCCCTCATATGACCCCTCTAGTAGTTCCTAGCTAGGTTTGCATAGTTTATTTCTTGCAAATTAATAATTGTAAGTGAGTCTCCTTCTCACATGCACTTGTGGGCACTAGTTATCTTCTAGTTGTCATTTAGAGTGTTAGTTAGTAAGTGTGAACTCAAAGTAGGAAGTGTGTACTTCAAGATAGCTAAAATGGATCTTCTAGTTAGCATTATTCCTTTCCTCTTAACTTAGAAGTTACGTGCATTCTCCCTTGCACTTTTGTAGCTTATGGTTAAGCATATTGGATCAAATCCATGATTTGATGGGTTTGGTTATGTATTTTGGGCCATTAGTGCCTATATAATGAGTTTGTAAATAATATGAAGTTAGTTGGATTTTCAATCCTTTTCATTGGTATCAGAGCCTAGTTCAAGTTTACACTAGGGCTTGTGAGGTGAGAGGATAGGAGATAGATTGTTTTTCTTATGAGAAACTTGTTTTCATTGAGGACTCGGTTCAAGCTCAAGGGGAGCTTGAAAACCATTCGCAGAAGGAAGTTCCTTAGGCGTCAAAATCCTCGTTCCAACTTTCTCCGTATGCTCAAGAAGTATAGGAGAAGTTTACCCCGATTTCTTTCCTACAAAGATCCCTTGGCAGGGTTGGATTTCTCCTACGGTGAAATGCGAATTAGGGAGCCTGTTGTTCCTGAAGTTCCTGCCATTTTGGAGTCTTGAAGATCGAGCATCATCAAACTAGGTCGTGTGTCGACTTAGATCTGGTTGCCTTTCAAACGCTGGTCGTGTGTCGACTGGATCTTGAAAGGAGAGCTACTGAAGGACTTTTGGTGATAGGCAAAGAGAAATTAGCAATTTTTAAGAAATTTGAAGGTAATTTGCCTTCAAATAATTGCTAATAATTGTAATAGTTCAAGTTTTCTAGTTTTTTAAATTAACCCACCTGGTTAATTTTTAAAAATTTCTTAGTTTTTGTTAGAAAGCTTAAGTTTTAATTAATATATAATCTTTTTATATATTAATTAAATTTGCATTGTAAAAAAAAAAATTGAATTTTTTTCCCTCGGCCCCATCTCAGCAGGAGCCGAGGGCTTGTGCAGGTGGCTCGGCTGAGTCAACGGCGCCGCCTGCCGACGTCGGCCATCGGACGTCCGTCGATCGACAGACCTTGCCTGTCGACTGTCGACGAACGTCGATCGACGTCCAACACAGCCAACGGAAGGTCGGTTGTGTGACGTCATGGTTGACCATGGCTGACAGACCCTACGGTTTGTCCAGCCTACCATGGCTGATAGGCCTGCAACGGCCTATCATGACTAATAGACCTGTAGTGGGCTATTAGTCCCGCTATGGATGACAGGCCTGCAGCGGCCTATCGTGGCTGACAGACTTGCAGCAGGCTATCAGTCCCGTTGTGGCTGACAGGCCTGACGAGGCTATCAGGCCTGCTGTGCTGATAGGGTTGCAGTGCTGGGCCAGTCCCACCGTGGCTGACTAGCCGGTTGGACAGTCCGTCCGCCTACACAAACAGCAAGTGCGGACGTCCCCACACTCCAACAACTGGCAACCGATATCTTGTATGCAACCTGAGGCTACACCTGCATGTTTTTCTCTAGGCACAAAATTTTTTAAGTATCGGGTGCAGATATTTTTGCATGATTGGCTGCCTCGAGAAACGTGCCAGAGAGTTCTGCCAGTCAGACACAGCAAGTGCAGTTTCGTTTTTACCGAGGGTAAATTGTAATTTTTTTTACTATTCTAAGGTTGCATGTAATTTTATTTTTATTTTTATTAATTTAATTTTTAATAGCTTAATTAAATTAATTAATCTTTGATTAATTATAATTTAATTTTTAATTAAGTTATTTTTAAATTAATAAAATATAAATTGTCAACCTTAGGTTAGTTTAAATTTTTAAATTTTTAGCCTTAGGGGTAATTTTCAGGGCACAACATTGTAACAAGGAATCTTCAAATTTTCCTTGATTTTTAAGTGCTTTTCCCTTTTACTTCTGGCTTATACCCGGTCTCACATGGCTTCTGACTTGGCTGCCCAAGTGGCAGAACTTGCACATGTTGTAAATGCTTTAGCAGATAAGGCTAATGATACTACCATGGCAGAAGTTCTTGGTAACCTTGCAATGAAGGTAAATGATATTTCTTTCCATAATGCTTCAACTTATGCTCATGATTCTCGCTTTGAGAGTTCGTTGTGAAGTGCCACTTTATGATGGATCCCGAAACCCTGAAGTCTTGAATAGTTGGATTCTTGACATGAGTTCTTGGTTTTCTTACACTCAACTTGTAGATGAGGATATGGTTCCATATGCTAAACTCAAACTTTCTGGTTTAGCTAAAGTACTTGTTGAAAGAAAAAGAGGTCATGATGAACTCACCTCATGGGATGAGCTTGTAGATTGTCTTAAGACCAATTTTTATCCTTCCAATTATTCTAAGGAATTGGTCATTAAGTGGTTTCGATTTCGACAAAGTACTAATATGACTGTGCAGGAATATATCTTTCAATTCAACGGGTACAGGATACTTTTGAATGTGGAGGAAGATATTAAAGCTTTGATTCTCAAATTTCAAAGTGGTTTGTTGGAACATTTGTACGGGGAAATTATGTTTGTTTCTATGGACACATTGGATTCAGTTTTCAACCAAGCGCAACTTGCGGAGGACAAGTTTAAGGCGCATTCGCAGGCATTCCGTGCACTTGCTACTCAAGTGGTTGCAAACTCATCAAAAGGGAATAATTCTTTCTCACAAAAGAAGAATTTTGCTCAAAAGAAGAATGTTTCTTCTCCATCTCCTTCTTCTCCTTCCCCTTTCGCTTCTACTCCCTCTTCTTCTTCTTCTTCCAAACCTTCTTCTTCTTCTTCTTCTAAAAAGTTTTGTAACTATTGTAAGAAGAAAGGTCATGAAAAAGCTGATTGTTTTAAGCTTAAAAAGAAGAGTTTAGTCATTACTACTCAAGAGGAGGATGCTTCCAAAGGTCCCCTTGAGTCAGTAGGAGAAAGTAGAGTATATACGAAATTACGAGGTAAGCTCAATGAGGTTACCTTAGTAAATGTAAGTTCATCTGAGAGCGCTCGTGATGCTTTGTTCATCACTCGAGCTCATTTGCTCCATAATTTTGCAACAGATTGTATAGTGGATAATGGCTCGCAGAAAAATCTAATTGCGAGGTCCATTGTCGAGCGTTTGAAGTTACCTATGGAGCCTCATCCTCAACCTTATTCTTTGGGTTGGAAGGATAGTGGAAGGGGCTCAGAAATCACTCACACTTGCACATTAAAATTTGCACTTGGCCCACATTTCATAGATCAAGTCACTTGTGATGTGACTCCTATGGATTGTTGTGGGATTTTGCTTGGACAACCTTTTCAGTATGATAGGAGAGTTGTTTATGATGCTTTCAAAAGAACCTACACACTTCAAAAATATGGTCAGGTTTTTCTCATTAAAAGCACCAACACTCCTAACATCATTCTAAGTTCCAAGCAAACAAAAAGAGTAATTAAAAAAGGTGGTGATGTTGCTCTAATTTTCATTCGCTCTCAAAACACTTCTACATCCACATCCATTCCAAAGCAACACTCTTCAATGGATAAAATATTGCAAAGTTACTCACACATATTTCAGGAGCCAAAGTCTCTTCCTCCAATTCGCACAATTAATCACAGCATTGAAATCATTCCTGGTTCTTCACTACCTAATGCTCCCATGTATAGACAATCTATTTTGCAAAATGAAGAAATAAAAAGGCAAATAGAAGATTTGTTGTCTAAGGGTTTCATTAAGGAAAGTACTTTTGCTTGTGCCTCACCTATTTTGTTGGTTCTTAAAAAAGATGGCACTTGGAGATTGTGCATTGATTTTCGTGCTTTGAACAGAATTTCTATAAAGAATAGATATCCACTCCCACGCATTGATGATTTATTAGATCAGCTCCAAGGAGCTAAGTTCTTTTCAAAAATAGATCTCAAAAGTGGATATCATCAAGTGCGTATCCAAGCTGAGGATACATGGAAGACAACTTTTAAGACGAAGATGGGCCTCTTTGAATGGTTGGTCATGCCCTTCGGTCTTACTAATGCTCCTGCAACCTTCATGAGGTTGATGAATGATGTATTTCGTGATGTACTTGACAAATTTGTAATAATATATCTTGATGATATATTGATATTCTCAAAAACTTGGGAGGAACACCTTAGGCATATCCATCATACCCTTGATCTTCTTGCGAAGAATCAATTATATGCCAATTCTTCCAAGTGTTCTTTTGGCAATACTTTAGTTTCTTACCTTGGTTATGTGATTAGTGAAAGTGGAATTCAGGTAGATCCCACCAAAGTTGATGTTTTACTTAAGTGGTCCCCTCCTACAACTCTCATTGAGTTAAGGAGTTTCCTAGGACTTGCGAATTTTTATCGCAAGTTCATTCCTCAATATTCCACCCTTGCGGCTCCATTGCATTATCTCACTAAGTCTAAAGTTCCATTTCATTGGGAGAAAAGCCAAGAGATTGCCTTTGAGAAACTCAAAAAGAAACTTTGTACAACACCTGTGTTAACTTTACCCGACCTCTCTCAACCTTTTGAGATTGAAACGGATGCCTCTAAAGTTGCCTTAGGAGCTGTGCTCAAACAGAATGGTCATCCGGGTTGCTTATCATTCAAAAAATTTTCTGCTGCTACGTTGAACTATTCTACATATGACAAGGAGTTGTATGCATTAGTTCAAGCTATCAAGTACTTGGAGACATTATCTTTTGGGAAAAGATACGGTAGTACACACTGATCATATGCCTCTCAAGTTTTTACAATCTCAAAGTAAAATTGAAGAATCAAGACATATGAAGTGGGCCTCTTACCTCCAACAATTTCACTTGGTGATCAAGTACAAAAAGGGGAAGAGTAATACTGTTGCTGATTGTTTGAGTAGGCCTCCTGCCGCTCTTGCCTTAACAGTTATGTCCACTTCACACTTGGGATTTCAGACTTGGCCTAATCGGTATTCACAGGATCCTGATTTTGGGAAAATATTTGAGCAAGTGAGTAAGCCTTCTTCTTCCAATTTGCGTCCTTTCCAAGATTTCTACATCAAAGAAGGACTTCTTTACAAATTGGACAAGGTTTGTGTTCCTTGTGAGCCTAGAGTGTCACTTCTTAAGGAAGCTCATTCTACACTTTATGGTGGTCACTTTGGGAAGCACAAAACACTTCATCACTTGCAAAGATTTTTCTATTGGCCTAAAATGCGGAGGGATGTGTTGAGATTTCTCAAACGGTGTGCAGTTTGTTGTCGCTCAAAACCAGCTAACGGGAAGTTTGGCTTAGGCATGCCTTTTCCTATTCCTTCCCATCCTTGGAAAATCATTTCCATGGATTTGGTTAGTGGTTTTCCTATGACAGTGCGACAACATGATTGTGTGTTCGTGGTGGTTGACAGATTCGATAAGATGGCTAAGTTTATTCCATGCCGCAAGACAAGTTCCGCAACAGACTTAGCCCAATTTTTCTTTGACAGCATTTGGCGTTCCTTTGGTCTACCTACCAGCATTATATCGGATCGTGATTCACGCTTTGTGGGTCACTTTTGGCATTCTTTGTGGAAAATTTTGGGAGTTTCCCTTAACTTTTCCATCGCCTATCATCCGCGATCCGATGGGCGGACTGAAGTGGTAAACCGTACCCTTGTGCAAAGTTTACGAATCTATCATCACGCTTCACCGAAAAAGTGGGACTTGAGTCTCACTCATATTGAACATGCCTACAATAGGGCCCTACATTCTTCTACGGGTCATTCACCCTTTGAGGTTTGTATGGGATTTCAGCCCTTGGCACCTTATGAGTTACCTTTGTCTTTGCCTTCTCCTGTCACTTCACATCTTCAGAAGGAGCAAGACAAGGCACACTCATTTATTCAGCACTTGCACAATCTACAATCAAAGGTGGTTGAGATTTTGCAAAAGACACAATAGCAACAGAAAAAGGCCATGGATCGACATCGAATTCCTCATCCATTTCAGGTTGGTGACAAAGTTTGGTTGCATCTTGACAAGCGACGTTTTTTTGATAAGACTCATAGTAAAATCAAACCGATTCGCTATGGGCCTTATACTATTCTTCAACAGGTGTTCGAGAATGCTTTTCGCCTTGATCTTCCCGCACACTTGGGAATTCATGACGTCGTCAATGTAGATCTTTTGAAGTTGTACTTTGACTCTACATTGGAGACAACACCAGCTATCAGTCATCCTGTGGACGTGGTTCCTGATTCTCAGTTACCATTGGATTCTGATCAGGTCTATGACACAAAGACTCGACAGACTCGCTAGGGGTCTACCACCTCATATCTTGTGGCTCGGCGAGGACAACTGCCGCATCAGGCTCGTTGGATTTCTTTTCATCAGATGTCCCGTGACTTTCCTACTCTTTGGAGGCCAATGCTTCTATTGTGGGGAGGCATGATGAGGATTGATGTTTGATCCCTCATATGACCCCTCTAGTAGTTCCTAGCTAGGTTTGCATAGTTTATTTCTTGCAAATTAATAATTGTAAGTGAGTCTCCTTCTCACATGCACTTGTGGGCACTAGTTATCTTCTAGTTGTCATTTAGAGTGTTAGTTAGTAAGTGTGAACTCAAAGTAGGAAGTGTGTACTTCAAGATAGCTAAAATGGATCTTATAGTTAGCATTATTCCTTTCCTCTTAACTTAGAAGTTACGTGCATTCTCCCTTGCACTTTTGTAGCTTATGGTTAAGCATATTGGATCAAATCCATGATTTGATGGGTTTGGTTATGTATTTTGGGCCATTAGTGCCTATATAATGAGTTTGTAAATAATATGAAGTTAGTTGGATTTTCAATCCTTTTCAACCTAGATTTTGATGGCACCCTCTATGAGTTAGTGGAGGCGAAAACATGATAAAACAAAATAGCACTTGATCAAAATGATATGGAATTGAAATTGCAAACTATCTAAGCAGCATAAAGATCGAATACGAAATGAAAATGATAGAAAGAAAATCTGCCATAGATTCCCAATCGTTCCTAAAAGGGACGATTAGACCTAGTAGCAGTGCGGGGGCACCCGGGCAGGCCGCCCACCATTTGGGGCCTAATTTCGGCACCAATCCACTTGGGATGGGTCCAAAATCTCTTACAGGGTGTTGTCGGAAAATTGGGTGGTATACTATGGTCAAGTGTCGGGTTTTGGGCTCAAGATTCGTCCTTCCAATAGTCACCCAATGACCTCCTCTCTAAAAGAGATCAAGGATGTGAAAGGCACAAATCGCACAAGGATGTATGGGGAAGTAAAATGGTAGCACTTTGTTGCTCAAAAATGATCTTACTCTGTATATATTGGGGTGAGAATGCTCACCAATTTATAGACCTAGAGGTCTCTTGGGATGAACATGCAGAAGCACCACTTGGCAGCCATGCCCTTCCAAGGGAGGGAAGATTCCTCCTTGATTAGGGGCTTCATGACTGCCCTTGTAATAGCCTCTAATGCTAAAAAATGCTCACCCATGCTCCCTTGAAATGAAGGAGGCATTAAGTGGTGAATCCGAGCTGCCATTTGTCACGAATTGACTTTTTGCTCATCAAACCTGCTATTCTCTCCACCCCAGAGTGAATACTTCTATTCATCCCTGGGTGGGACGAATACCAAACCATATTCATTCCTGGGTGAAACGAGTATGGAGAAAAGTACCTGAGGGTGCCTAATTGACTTCTGACCTTAAAAAACTGCTAAAAGAGTGGTTAGGACCACTATTTAACCTCTAGGGGCTGCCCTGGGGGCTGTGTGTGTTAATGCGATCAGTGTTTGCAGTCACATAATCATATTGGTGTTGTTTTGGTGTCTAATAAAGCTAGTGACATGATCTTGTGCATATTTTTCACCTTTAAATTTATCTATCTTGGACATAACAAAATGCTCAGGATATGCCGGAGTAGGCACCGAGGGGTCTAAAGGCTCATTATGAATCTTTCTTAATGTTGGCTTTTGAATAATCATGCCTTGCCTCTCGATTGCTTTTAATTTCTTAGCTAAGGCCTTATAAGTCTACAAGGATAGAAAGTCCTCCTCCCTAAGCTGACACAGAGGTGGTATTGGAGGTACATTCTTCCTCTATCGAGGTGGAGGACGTTGCTCTTCCTCCTCCTCAACTTGGGAGTCTTCAGGATACTCTTGATTTTTTTCCTCTCCCTCTTCTTCCTCATATTATTGTTGCCTCTCATATTCGAATGGTGGTGGTCATTCTATTTTTAGGGCACTAATATGAGTGTGAGCATCTTTGTGCTCCTGTTGCACATCAGCTTGTGAAAAAGCCTTCCTTTGAATACGCTCTTTGTTCTTGACATGAGTGTATACATCAACCTTGGCTAGCCTATCTTCCTGCTCTATGCACTTATTTTGGGTAAGGATGTATTCCTCACACATGTGCTACTCATATAGTCTTTGTCTGATGAGCCTCTATGCCTGAAGATTCTCATATTCGATGCACTACCTCTCTAGGCGAGTATCCTCCAATTGATATTGGAGGAGTTTTCATTACTTCTTAGATACAAGTTTGTGTGATCTATCCAAGTGATCGGTCGTAATAGGAATTTGTTATGCATACTTTGTGTGAGTGACCTTATGGGTTTTGTACCCATCTAATTGATTTGTGACACTTTTGCCTTTTTTTATGAAGACAACATTGGCATCCTGCTGAGCCCTGTGCTCTGTAACACCATGTATGGATGGTGGATGTGTCACATGAGGGCACTTGGAAGCCTCTCTATGCTCTATAGTAGTCCTAATATAACTCATGCTATGCTCACTCGGGACATGAGTGGGCAGATACAGAATTATAGCCTAGCTGCTCAAGGATGCTACCTAAACAATCCAATTGTCTAGATCTCCACTGCTCATGTGGTGGTGTGCCATTGGCTCCCACATTGGCCATATTAATAGTGATATTTTGATATTCACTACATGTGAGAGTCTGCACAAGCCTATGCTCAATGATGGCCCTATCTACATGCTCCTGAATGGGTGGGTCTTGATACTGTCTATACTCCAAATGTGGAGTCATGGATCCTCCTGTAGAACTATGACATAGGGGTACCAACTTGGACCCCTGTATAACATACTCTTTGACCGATCCCATGGACACGCGTGCAATGCAATTTTGGTAATGGCTTCCGAGTGGAACACCCTCATGCTGAGAGGATCCATGCTCTATTATATGTCTAGAAGAATGCATAGAAACTCCTCTATCGGGGGTACACTCAATAAGTTCCCCATGTGTCAAATTGTCTCCTCTAATGCTCGTCGAACGACGTTCAAGAAGTGCATGTGGGCAAGGGTTCGGCATATGTTGTTGTGAATCTGTAGGGGCTTGGTCATTGGCATCAGGCTTATGCCTTTACCAAACAACCCGTGTCTCCACCATGGTGCACCTAGTGTCTAGATTTATTCTTTATAACGCAAACAAGGTATACAATGGTGACTATCTTGTACTACTTTTTAAACGTGATCCCTAAACTATTTGATGTTGTTTCAATTTTTTTGTGTCAGTAAAGAAACTTCTTATCATGTTTGAAAGCTTGTTGGATGATATTCTCAATTTAATTGGCTTTCACCTGTATACTCGTATCTTGACAACTTGGCTATGAATTCCAAGTCATATAATCCAACCTATAATGTGTGGTAATGAAGCCCACACATGATCAAGGAGCATAGGTCCTCCTAGATCCTCACCCGTTTTCTCCTAGTTAGTGTTATACCCTTCGAAGAGAATACATGCAAATTTTCTAGGGTATAAAAGGTTCTTGGATCTAGTATTGGTCTAGTATCCAAGGGTACGTAGGATTTGGGCCAATGGATGAAATTCACCTCCATCGTCGTTGAACCCTACTAGTGGTTGGATGTCACTCCCAACTCACTAGCATTTAAGTGAAACATGGTGTGTGTGGTTCGTTTTAATTTTTGCATAGAAAGGAAAATGCATAATACAACATGAATGATTGTTTCCTACATGATATGCAAAAATAAACATTTCATTTCAGAGAATGCATGCTATACCCTATATGCCCTTTCGACGATGAAAATTATGATGCTATAGCCTCTAATTAGATCTCAAACATGCAAACAAACACACGATTCTAATATATCATGCTAAATTTTAGGGTGGATTGCACTCAGAGGTCTGTTTTTCCTAGCAGTGCCTAGCCAAAACTCTAAAAAAGAAACCCTAAGGACCTAATTTGTTTCCATGTTATTTTTATCCTTAGTCTATTTATGTTTAAATTCTTCTATTCTAGAAAAAGACATATACAAATGACAGTGAGAAAGATTTTTAGAAGGGCCTTCCTCAGGTCCTCATATGATTCAGCTTTGAAATCTTGCTCTATGATGTGTCTACTGCTAACCAGGGCTTTGATGCACAACTGTCACTGCAGACTACAACTATCACTTGCAGGCCAACTTTTTGACCATGGTTGTCATCTGTAGTGAGCACCTGTCATCAAAAAACTAGAAGTAATCAGTGAAATGTGGTAAGAATTGCGGAGTTCCATCGTTATCGCCTATTGTAACCACCAAAAAGGCTTCGCCTGATATTGCAATTGCTAAAATGAAGTAAAACTAGGCATTCATACACAAATTGACAAATATGAAAGGAATTAAATGAAATGCATCTTTTATTCCTCTTTGAACCAATTAATTCCATTTTACAGATCAATCCCTCTTAGGGATACCTTTTTTATACTTCAATTACAATATATCTAATCCCTTTCTAGGGTAGATGCGAATCAAAGGCCTTCTAGGGTGACACGAACTGCTCTAGGGTGGAGTTAACCCTCTTCTTCACGTTGAGGAAGGAATTGGATGATTGAATCTCCTTAAATATTTGTTCCCTGTGATCAAGAGACAACAATAACACATAAAAAGCAAAGGTAAACTCTCTTGATGAGGTCTTTTAAGGAAGTTTCACAAAAGGATGCCATGACAAGCATATAATCAAGAAAATGAGTAAAGCATGGTAAACCTATGTTAATCATGAAATATAACCACTAAGCACATTCAAGAAAACATGTATTATCTATCTACTGGATTAGTTGACAAATATGAAGCAAAGGTGCATGAAACAAGTCACAATTATACTAATTATCAAATTGGTAACATGAAAGTGAACCTACTTCAAATGCTTAATTCAATTGGTCATATGTCTCTAAAATACTAATTGAACCTATATTAAGCCTAACATGATCTAACTGATTAATTTGCAAGAAAGAAAATAAGGAGATCTATAGCCATTTGCTCACCATGGGTCTGAGATGTGGTCAACACTGTAGCCCATGGCTGATAGCCGTAGTGAGACTCTGAATAGATTTACCCTCAAAATTAGGGTTTCCTCTATGATATACCTTACCAAATTGATGGTCAAGGGTTGCCTCTATGTCCTCTGATAGGTTTGGCGGTTGAATTCCACAATTGGGCCTTCGTTTTCCTGAATTCATATTTCTTGGCATTCTAGCTCCTTAGGGCATATCCATGACACAAATTGGTATGATGCTAGGTAAATTGTAAAAGGAATGACAACTAAACTCTCTCTCAATACACTCAAGTGAGTCTACAATCCAACACGGCTTCGATACTCTAATATCCAATACATTCACTCTCTCTTTTCCCTAATTTGAATGGGTACTTATAGGATTATCCAAGGGCTAGAGGTGGATTCCTCATAAAGCCAAAATCAATATTGGGTAGTTGAGTTAGTTAAATGGAAGGTTCTGGGCCCTTCCTCGCTAAAACTGCTCCAATCCATAAACAATTGACTGTTGTAACCAACTTTTGGGGTTGGATGAAGGTCAAATGAACTTCAATCCTAACTACGGGTGTCATCCACGGCCAGCACTGCTAACCACATGTGTCAGTCATGGTGCCCAATTGATAGATTGAGGGCCACAACTGTTAGTCGTGGCTAGTACCGACTAGGGATAAAATGCCCAATTGAGTGGTAAAAACCACTGCTATACCTTGGATTTGTCCAAAGGTCTTCCATATGGTCTTATAGAATGTCCCATATGAGTAGTCACCATCAACTTGACGTGTTTTAGGTGTCTACAAGAAGAATTTAGCAAGAGGTGCTAAATCTTAGAAGAACTCAATACATTCATAATATTGAGAAGAAGATCCTATTTGAATTTAGAATTTGACAAGAAGCTTGAAGGAAAGTTCAGACAGAAGAAGCCTATCAAATCCATGAGATTTGGAGATTACCTCTCATAGAAAGAAGACACCTCTTTAGAAACAAATATCTCTTCAAATCTATAGCAAAAAGAGGAGACTACAAGAGGAGAATAAGCCATCAAAATCCTAGGCTCGTGAAAGAGAGTTTGAGACCATATTTTGATGAATAAGAAGTTGTTTAGGGCAGCCTAAAAAGAGTTGCAAGATATTACTCAAGGTAGCAACTTGGTGATCTTAGAAACCAAGATCTACATCCTCTATAAAAGAGGAAAAAAGAGCTTTCAGAAAAATATAAGCAACTATTGATGCAAGTAGATTCATTAAGTGGTTTACTTATCATATTTTTTTAAGCACATTAATTTGGATTAAATTTGTAAAAAAGGAGAATTGAATTACAGTATCCAAAAATGCAAAAAGAGAAAGGTTTATTCAAGGTTCATTTTTCACTTTAGGAGTTGATTAGATTTTAAAATTTCAACTATCTATCAACTACATATCATCTACTTTGAAAATCAAATGAAGACTAGCTCCTACTACCTTGCTTATAAGGAAATTGCAAAATAATTCTTGAAGGTTCATTTCAAATTATTCTTGATTAGTTGTAGTAAATTGATTAAGTGCATTATTTTTGAGAGTTGTGATGAGTGTCATTGTATCTCATCATTAAATCTCAAGGATATATCAATCTGGGGTGGTGTCCAAGGCTATTTATGATAGAAATCAAGAACATGGCTACAATTTAACCCACTTTGGAGCAACAGGTCTTATTGGTGGAACAAATTGTGTTGGGGGTTTTAGGTTACTTTTAATTCTAAATTGCATGAAATAAAATAATCTGATTACAAGAATGGAAATCTAATCTTTAAGTTACAGAAATGAAAACCTAATTGCAACTGCAGAATTGAAATCTAGTTATTCTTGCAGGAATGATAAAGTTGATCCTTAAGATACAGGAAATTGAAACTAATTACCATTATAGAAATGAGATCTAAATATTCTTGTAGAAATAGAATTACTGAATGAAACACACTTAACCAAATCCTGTCAGTGTTCTATTCATAAGGTTATCAAACTTATGTGTAGTAACTGACAGCAAAAAGGAAGATACAAAAAATTGCTAGAAACTGCTGAAATGGGGGCAAAAACGATAATTTGCTGAAATTGAAATATATAACTAGTCTATCAAAGTATTGTAAGATTATTATAAATAAGAAAGAAATTACACAACTGCAAACAATATTAGTATGCATAAAATATGAAACAAATAATCATTCAACTAATTCTGTTGCAGTAGGAATCAGAGGAAAACTTGTCCTGTTAGTCCTTCTCCTAGGCCTGGAAGTGGCCTGCTCCCTTTTCCAGAAGAAGGTAAGAATTATTCCTACTTTCTAAATTTCACACACACTCATACATGACAAAGAGGATAAAATAACTGCACTTTATTATTCTAGAATTGACATTACAATGCTGTTGTATTCTGCTACATAATTGAACCTTTTCTGTTGACTAACAATTACTGCCTATTTGCTACCTTTTCTACTTAGCACAACCAATATGGGAGCTATTCTATTTATAAATACCTAAAATCTATTTACATACATAAAATATACCATTCCACCCAGGTGTTGTAGGTGAGTTGAAGAGGAGAGGACAATCCTCCAAGGGAGGTCCCAGGTTCAAATCTCCACCCTATCAAAAAGTTGAATTGGGTATCCAAAATACAATTGATAATGTTGGGGCGGGGGGGGGGGGGGGGCCCCCAAGTGAATTTGACGGTGTATAACCCCCTGTTCTCCCGCCCGGCGGGCAGTTCCCACAAGGGGTTTTTTGCTAAAAAAATAAAAAAATAAAAGATGTCATTCCTATCTTTTAACCTGATTTCTTATTATGCTATAATAATTCTGGGGATATTTCAGGATAAGGTCAACTGCTTTAGTTGATATTTTCATGATCTATATCTTTTGGTCAGCAAGGAATGGTGGAGACAGTTGTAGGATACTTCCCCTAACTTTCCTCAGCCTCAAGTTACCTTTTCAACTACTTGGAAACCACATAAAGTCAAACTACAACACTTTCCCCTGTTATTCTAAAGATCTTCGAAATAACTGGTTGTAGATACAACTTAAGCTTAGAACGCCCTAAGATGTTGGTTTTTTATTGGTGCTTCCAAGTAAATCTTTAAATTCAGTCCCCAAGAGGTAGTTCCAATTGACTTCATCATTTCTTCTTGGTAAATTCCATGCCTTGCCATTCATTTGCAACTGGCTAGAATTTACATAGAATTCTCATACTGCTGCACAGTTCATAGTTTCTTGATACTATTCAGATTTAGACAAATCATTGCATAGGAAATATAAACATAAAGACATTAAAATGCTTCTGTTCAAACCATGCATGCCCATCATTAATAAATCTTGTTGAAACAATGCAAAACTATACAAAAACTGTCAAAAACAGAGCATAATATTCCAAACACATCAATCATGCAAATATTTGATATAAAAAATATTTAGATTAACTTAATCATATCATAAGGTTTTAAAGCATTTTTAATTTTTTAAAACATGCTATGATTGAGGCATTTCCAAGCCTCATCATTTTCCCCTCAAATTATTTCAATGCATGTCCTCATACATTTTGTTGGGCTGCTGATTCACACATCCATTTTTAGGTTTCAGCTTTTGTGGAATAATTTGTTCCCTACATAGTATCCTCTGCTGTCATAGATTTTCTTGAGCCATTCCTAAAACTAGTCGTCTGGCTGAGGGTCACTTTCAAAATAGTATGGAATAGGAGTAAGGATGATGGGAGACCTAAAACTCAGACCTATCCATTGATGCTTCATAGTTAGGATAGTCTTTATCACACCTTCTAATCTTCTTATAGACCATTCTAAGTTGATAGGGGAGATAAGCTCTTTTTTCTATAATGACATAGATAGTTCTGCCCATTTATCCCTACAAGCTGTTAGAGCATGCATAAAATTATTTGCATAAAATTTTTGGAAACTATTTAAAAAATCCTTAAGATTGTTTAGATATATTGTCTTAACATCTACCATGTTCATCATAATAAAGTGTTGATTAGTGATGATTTTATGATTTGGATGTACAAATCTTATCAATAACTCAACCTTCACTTCAACTTCCTTGTTCTTTTTCTTTTCTTGACTCCAATAAATCTGATTTTGAAAATTAGACATGAAATCACTCAATTGGACATCACCTGTAAAAATGTGAGGATGGAAGGTTACATCTTATGGAATAAAGAAATCATGTAAAAAAAATTCACACAACAGATTTTTTTGTTCCTCTGGGCTCTTCAAATAAGCTTCCAGGAACTCTTCAGTAGTATCTAGCTTATAGGGAAGATTTGAACTAATTCTCATGACCTGCCATCGAAGGTATATTTCCTTTAAAACTAGACCATAAAATCTAGCTGGTCGTCTAAATTGAACTAAATACTCCGCAGACTCGCAGAGGTATGTTACCTGTACTTGCAATTTAGTAATTTTTGCATTCTTTTCCTCTTACTATTTTTCCACCAATTTTAATTCCTTAACTTGAGTTTCAAGTTTGTGATATCTCAAGGCCCACTGAGCTATATCCTCATTGTATATTTCTAAGGCAATAGTGTGTTGAGGTCTGACTACTGGCTAAAACCTAGGCAATAATTCTACCTGTACTCCTTTTTCCTCTATTTCTACTTTTGGTTTAACAAATGAAAAATAGGGCACAAAAGTTTGATGCAGAAGATTACTTACTTGACTACTCTTATTTGGATGAATGGAGGCCTCCCTTGTGGACATTACTTGTGTTGCTAGCTGTTGTGGCTCTTCATGTTCACTTTTAACTACACTTCTGACTTGTTCTGAAGTGTCTTCGAAATGAAAAGGTGCAACTTCGAAACGAGGAAGTACAACTTTAGATTGTCCTAAATCTGCTACTGTCTGTTGTGGACCTTCATTCCTAGGTTCAGTCATATCTAAATACTACTAAGAACCTTGTTGTTCATCTGCCCCTAGAATAAAATCATCCTACTGAGGGGCCTAGGCATCCATAACTTCTCTATTTTTTGCACCCTCAATAAAAGATTCAACTACTAAAAATTAAAGGAGAGGCTATAAATTTTCAGCTGGTGCTAAGTCATCTTGCATGGACAATCCACGCAATATTTGATCAATATTTTCCCTTCAATTGGATTATGCAGATTGTGGTTCCAACTGTGCCACTTGGTTTTTCAATCTCTCTATTTCCTGCTGTAATTCAAAAATTTGTCTGTCTTTTTCTTCAATAGTTGCTTCTATTTTTTCAATCTATTTCATCTGTGTTTTTACAACACTTCTAGCAGCTCTCAATTGTTCCTTTATGTCTTCTTCTTCCTCCTCTATTTTAGAATCTTAGGAATGAGTAGACAAGTTATCTTCAGATTGTGGTTCAAAAATTTCTGCACCTGCTTCTTCTGTTTCCTTTATTTGGTCCTGTGTAGAGATATCTGGAAAATTTTCCATGACTGTATATGTTTTATCTTCCATAAAATCATGTTGATCCTTAGCAACTTTAGGGCTATTTTTATTTGTTGCCCTAGTTTTTTTCTACAATTTTCTAGGCCTTCTCCTTAAAGGCTGTGCATAAATAGTTTATTTCTCTTTTATTTCCCTTTCAACTATATTTTGTGTTGTCCTTTTTATGGAGTCTTGAAGACCTCCAAATCCTTATGGCAGATTGTTCTCCTATATCCTATTTTCTTGTAGTGTTAGAGGATGTAGGAACAAATTTTGACGGTCCTTCTGTTTCCTCCTTTGTACTGCTGGAATTTTTATCCTGTTCTATGTCCTGTTCTGGTATTACAGTGACTTATTCAAAGAACCTAACTTTTTTTTTATTTTCATTTTCTAGGGCTAGTTTTTATTCTTATTTTTCTTTGTTTTTGGGCTCTTGATGATGAAGGTTCAGGGGAGAGAGTTTCTACTTCTTCCTCTTGAGGTGCCCCTTCTTCTATGGCAACATTTTCTGCTTCCTCATTTTCATCTTCTTCCTCTGCATAAACTACCTCACTCCATATAGAGAAAAATCTATTGAAACTCCTCATATTGCCCCTAAAATGATGTTTACAAATAAGTTTGATAATTCCATGGTGGCGAGGACTTCCCTTACCCTCTTGATACCATATAGACATGTTCTATAACTCCTGGTATAGGTATAAAGGGAAATTGACCTTAACCTCAAGCTGTTGCCTACCATGTCTAAGGTGGTTCAAAATTCAGAAGTGATGTCTTGACAGAACAACATATTGTCCCTCACAGGTGAGAAACTTAATCACCCAAATAGCGATTTCATCCCAGGGCTCCTATAAACTAGTTATTTTCACGAATTTACATACATTTCTATTCATTAAATATTATGGTTCCCTATCCCCTTCTTCCATGAATTGACCAACTACTTCCCCTAAAGTATTTCTACCAATTCAAGAAATTTGGAGACCACATAAAGGAAGTTCAGTAATTTGACTCAAAATATCAAGGGTTACCTCAATCGTCATCCCATCGATGTGAGCTCGGTTATTTTTGAAAGTATGGGTAAAATCTGCTACCAAGTCTTTAGAACACTCGTCAAATTTTTCCAAAAATAGAATCAAACCGCCATCTTAAAAAATCCTCAGTGCTTCAGGGATCTCTCGGAGGTGTTTGGTGTTTTCAGGCTCCATTTTTATTTTTCGCCCCATGTTTCCTGTTTACTGTTGTTCTGCTATCGTCCTCTGCAACTTATAATTTTTTTTCATCGTTCTCCTTCAGAAAGAATGAAAAATTAGCAAAAATCATCACCCTTCCTAATAATCATGAGATAAAAAGCAAGATGTATTCGAAAAGAAGGTGGCGTAGATTACTGATTTGGTTTTGGACACATGTCCACCGGTGAATCGTTGCCCTTTCGTATCGTCAAATTTTATTCCTTCTTAATTTTTGAGCCCATTATACATGCAGATCCATTCGCCAATTTTATTTTCACTCACCATATTTGGTTGCTCACCATTTATCGTTAGCTTTATAGATGACTGTACCCTTTTTGGTTGGCACGCTGCAAATGTAATCAGTAAAATAAACCCTAATTTACGCCTATCGAAAAACATCATGTGGTTGGAACAAATTTTCTTTTTCCCCCTTTTGATGCCACGTGAAGTGGTTTTCATTTGCTGTTGTGCACGTTCTAATTTTCAAACTTTTTGCCCTTGTTATTCCAAAGATAACTTCCATATTCCAAAGATAAAAATGAATTTTCATTACTTTATAGACAAAATGCAACTTTGTTATTCCAAAGATAAAAAATTCTACTATTCCAAATATAACAGACCCTGTTATTCCAAAGATAAGATAGATACTGCTATTCCGAAGATAAGAAAAATTATGTTATTCTGAAGATAACAAACCATGCTATTCTGAAGATAAGACAAATTATGCTATTCCGAAGATAAGATGTTCTAAAGATCAAGCAGAAACTAGAATCCTTCCCCCCCCCAAGTGGATTGATATGTTTTGAATATGCCAAACCTCATGGATGTCTTCATACTAATGGTTAATATTTATACACTACATACTAAGTATTTACAATGACAAAAGTGCAAGAAACATATACCTGTTTTGAACAAGTTATTTGCATGTTCTGATGAATGGCTGCTTCTGATGATGTTCTACAAGTTTTTTTACTACAACACTCAGAACATGTGCAGTTGGTGAGTTTGTACAATGATGATGTAGATTTGTTTCAAGGCTATGCATATCAAAAAACCGGTTTTCATGCATACCAATTTAGTAGCACCTCATAGAGGTTTTCACTACTGAATTATTCATTTTTCTCTTCTTTTTTTTAATTTTTCACCTATCTTTTTCTCTCTTTTTTTATTTATTTTTCACCTCTCATTTTCTCTCTTTTTTAATTTTCACCTCTCATTTTTTTTTTCTATTTTCTTGAAACCCCATTGTCATGCTGAATCTGCTAAAATTGAAGAGGGAATTTCTTCCATCTGTGGTGCATCCAAACTATCAAGCTGCTTTAAGAATTCTTCCTTAGTTAGTGGTGTATGGTATACTCGAAGGCGATGCCCATTCACTACCAACTTACTTCATGAGTCATCGATAGGAGAGAGACGAACAACTCCATTGTAAAATACCTCCTCAATCATATAATGACTAAGCCATATAGTCCACAGCATTCCAGGGAAATCCTCATAGTGATATGAAGAACACAAGCTTATACTGAGAGGGGGGTGAACAGTATAAGACCACTTTTTACTTTTCTTTTCAATTCAATATTATGCAGTGTATAGATAGCAGTATCAATAGCAGTAATCAAAGCAATGCACAAAACACCATACACAATAGAGACACAAATTTTAACGTGGTTCACCCAATGTGGGCTACCTCCACAGAGAAAATATTTCTTCTAAATATTTCTCAAATAATCCTTTGGGAATCCTTCCCAATTACAATGTTTATGGACCTCTGTCCAAAGGAGATGTTGATCCCCTAAATCTCAAGTTCGTGGATCTCTTCCATAGGAGAACTCTTTCCCCTTCAGCTCTGGCTAGTGATCTTCTAGAAGACTTTGTCTCTCTACTGCACTGACTGGTGGATCTCTCTCCACTTGAAGACTCCTCACTCAGAAGATCTATCTTCAATTGTCCTGGCTACTGGATCTCTATCCACTGAGACTCTGTCCTCTATACTCTATCACCTCCAAAGCTCTATCAATAGGTTCACTCAGAACCTTCTCAAATATGCTCAATAAGTCCACTCAAAACCTACTCAAATATGCTCAATAGGTCCACTCAAAACCTGCTCAAATATGCTCAATAGGTCCACTCAGAACCTGCTCAAATCTACTCAACAAGTCCACTCAAAACTTGTCCAAATATGCTCAACAAGCTCACTTAGAACTTGTCCAAATATGCTCAACAAGTCCTCTCTAGGACTTGCTCAAATCTGCATTGCAAGCTTCCACAAAGCTTACACAAAATCATTCCACAAGCCTTCTCAAAGACTTACCTCAAATCAGCTTAACAAGTCCACACAGAACTTGTTCAATCTCATAGAATCATAAAGAGAATTGTTAGAGACTCAATATTTTCTACACTCAATGCTTAATCACTTTCTCAACTCAATCTCATAGAAGCATAAAGAGAATTGTTAGAGACTCAATATGTTCTATTCTCAAAGCTCAATCTCAACTCAAATCAATCTCATAGAAGCATAAAGAGAATTGTTAGAGACTCAATATGTTCTATTCTCAAAGCTCAATCTCAACTCAAATCAGAATATAGAATAGTTTGTTTCATGGAACTTGAACAACCACATGCATCCACTTGACTAGGCTTAATCAACTCTACTCAACCAATCACCTCAAGGAACAACCCTTTCTCACAAACCCTAGTCCAAGCATGTATCAACCAACTCAAAATATTTCCAACAATGCTCAACCACAAATCTCACATAACAATGATACTCATGTTCTTTTCTAACTCAAGTTCAAGTTCTTTGCATAACCAATTGGCTTCAACAACAATGCTTATAAAACAAAGTTTAATCACAACTCTCAATCCAGAAAACCTTGAAGCATTAAACCAACCACTTTCAAAAAGGAAACCACAATCAATCCTTTTCTCTCCAATGATATTTTTAGAAATCAATCACCCAATCAAGTCAATGGAGAATATTGCCCATACCTTTTTGATGCCAAGGAGTTGTCCACAAAATCTGTCAAACTCAACACACTTTCAAATATTTCCTTTTCAATCACAAAGAGGTTAGAGGACTTGAGTAATATCACAACAATAAAAATAATATCCCAATAACACCTTATTACTCCTACTCAATAAAATTCACCATGTCCTCTCATGAAAGAAATAATCCCCTTTGAAAAAGAATAAATCAAACTCACTTTTGAACCCCTTTACAAAAATAGAAATATCTCTTTACACACACCTTATTTCTCCTTCTAAGCAAGTTAATCAAATAGCCCTTGAAAAATGCTTTCCAACGATATATAATATGCTACCCTTCCAAAAATAAAACCATAAAAAATCTCTCAATTTTCTAGGGCATAGCATAACCCTTATTTCTCCCTTAAGGCTATTTAATAAAAATTAAAATATAAAAATTAACTTGCCTTTCCTCTCGGAGGGATTCGATCCCCCGACGTCCTCCTTCCCAATGCCTTAACCATGGCCAAGCCACCATTGGGCCACGCGCCCACACGTGCCTAAAAAGGCACGAACTGCATCAACAACCTCATGAAACTGCGCCTTTCGAAATAATCAAAATGTGCTTCGAGCGCTTTGACCTTGCAAGCAACCTCCAAGCGAATCGAATGTGGGACCTCCTATGTCTCGCCAAGCCAATGCACCGCTAGGCCAAGCTGGCCTATGTGCTCCAAAACCCAAACGTTCCTTGCTTCAACCTTTTCGTAAATCGTCAAGTCTTTTAAAACATGAGCCTTAATTCGCATGCACTCCAAATGAATTAGCAAGGATAAAATTGATTAATGCCTTTTAGGGCATTATATATAATGCCTTTGTCTTCCATGCAATCACGTCGATGCATCGATTTAATTCGACGTCGGCGTGGTTGATTAATTTATAATATATTTAAATTTAAATTTAAATATTATAAATTAAATTAGACCAACCTTAGGTTTTAGTTTAATTAAACCTTGGAGCCTTGTCTTAATGCACAACCTTGGTGTAACGAATATTATTTATAAAATTTAAATTCCTTGTGAATTTAAATAATTTATAAATAATTATTAAACCTCCTTTTTAACCTTGGCAATAACCCATCTTGGGTTTTTATGAACCAATCGCTTAACCTGTGCTCCCAATAATATTAAAATATTATGGAGCCTTTTTCCTTTCACTTTTGCACTTGTTGAAGCTTTTTCTTGGATGATAGTGACAACCTTGGATGACTTTATTTCTTGTCGAATTCCTTGATATGAGTGATAACTCTATCAGGTGACATCAATGACAACTTTGACTTAGAGGACTCAAAATGTCCAACAATCTCCCCCTTTGTCATTGATGGCAACCCATATCCTTTTACTGAAACCTGACCTTCTTTTTGCTCCCCTAGGACTTTGCTCCCCTAGCTCAATGCTCTCTCAAATATCAAATCTCTTCCCCAATATACACAAATCTCTCCCCCTTTGACATCAATGGCAAAGGGTCACCTTTGGGGCTCGGGGCTAAGAATGAGCCTCTTAGCTTAGCCCCTCCCCCACCTCCACATGAGGTGGTTAATTTTAGGGTGGGAGTATTTCTACTCCTCGAAAGCACTGTTCTTTACCTTTATCTTTCTCTCTTATTTTCTGAGTTTTCTGAATCCTCTGACTATTTCTTTCCAAGTCATCATCCCTGTTCCTGTCATCACTTATGTTCCTATTTCTGTTCTTGTTCTCATCCATGTTCCTATTCTTGTTCCTATTCTCATCCTTGTT